>CM060607.1:26166502-27406502 GCA_030578255.1 Tiaroga cobitis | reverse complement strand
TGGTTAAGCATTCAGAATTACTGTCAGATGTCATGTCCTCTGTCCGTGAGATCTTTAATCGGCTGCCTTCCCCCCAAGCTACTGCTTCTGTACCTCAGACTTCAGTTCTCCTTGTAGAACCTCGCCTACCTCCACCACAACGATTCTCGGGAGACCCCAGTGCTTGTTGTGGATTCCTCACTCAGTGTTCCCTTACATTTGAGCTACAGCCATTGTCCTTCCCTTCAGATAGGGCCAAGATTGCATATGTCATCACTCTTCTTTCGGGTAAGGCCCTCTCTTGGGCGACAGCTGTATGGAACGCCCACAGCGCCTTCTGCTCAAGATATTCTGCGTTTGAAGAGGAATTCAAACGGGTCTTTGACCATCCTATCAGCGGCCGTGAGGCATCTAAACGACTGCTGTCCCTCCAGCAAGGTAGTCGCACTGCTGCAGAGTATGCCATCCATTTTCGCACTATTGCAGCCGGGAGTGGTTGGAATGATGAGTCTCTCATGGTGTGCTTCCAGAACGGTCTTTCTGAGGCACTCAAAGATGACCTTGCAACACGAGAGCCTAGCCGTGATCTCGAGACCCTCATTGACCTGGCAATCCGACTGGATAATCGTCTGAGGGAGAGGAATTTGAGTCGCCAGTTTGTTTTCACACCTCCTGTCAGTTTAGTTCCCACAGAGAAGTCACCTCCGTCCCAAGGATTTCCTGAACCGATGCAATTGGGTGGTACTCGGATCTCCCCATCAGAACGTGACCGCCGCATGAGGGAGCGGTGTTGCCTATACTGTGGACTGCCTGGACATTTCCGTTCTTCCTGTCCAGAGCTCTCGGGAAACGCTCGTTCCCGTACAGGCAAGGAAGGACTGTAACGGGAATTACTCGCATTGCCCCACCTTCCAATTCAGGATTGATTCTCCCCATCACACTTTCTTGGGGAGATCAGAAGCATCAACTTAAAGCTTTGGTGGATTCAGGTGCAGCCGGGAACTTTATGGACTTATCTCTTGCTAGGAGTCTCCAGATCCCCTCTGACTCACTCGAAACCCCTCTTACAGTTACCGCACTGGATGGAAGACCTCTGGGCTCCGGGAAGGTAACCCTCCTCACCGTCCCTCTTCACCTCTCTATCTGTCAACACCAGGAGGAGCTTTATTTTCATCTGATACAATCTCCAGTGTTCCCTGTGATTCTCGGCCACCCCTGGCTTCTTCACCATAACCCCCATCTTGACTGGTCCACTGGCGCTATCCTCAGTTGGGGTCCCACTTGTCCTGTCACCTGTTTGACCCCTAGTTCCCCTGACCCTACTCTCGAGACTCAAGAATCCCTAGACCTATCTCAGATCCCCACTCAGTACCACCACCTCAAGGCAGTTTTCAGTAAAAAGAAAGCCACCTCTTTACCACCACACCGTCCTTATGACTGTGACATTGACCTGCTTCTAGGCATCTGTCCCCCCAGAGGCCGCATCTTCTCCTTGTCTTCTCCCGAGCGTGCAGCTATGGACAATTACATTGAGGAGGCCCTCGCAGCAGGGATTATCCGTCGGTCCACTTCCCCTGCTGGCGCTGGTTTTTTCTTTGTGGGTAAGAAGGATGGGGGCCTTCGACCCTGCATCGATTATCGAGGCCTCAACAAAATCACTATCCGGAACCGTTACCCCTTGCCGCTTATGGCCACAGCTTTTGAGATACTGCAGGGAGCTTCCATATTCACCAAACTCGACTTGCGCAATGCTTACCATCTAGTGCGCATTAGACAAGGGGATGAGTGGAAGACCGCATTCAACACTCCCACTGGGCACTATGAGTACCTAGTTATGCCCTTCGGCCTCACCAACGCTCCTGCAGTTTTCCAGGCTCTGATAAATGATGTCCTTCGAGATATGCTCAATCAGTTTGTATTTGTCTACCTGGACGATATTCTCATTTTTTCAAGTTCCCTCAATGAACACATGGAGCATGTCAGGAAGGTTCTCAGATGCCTCCTCGATAATCACCTTTATGTTAAACCTGAGAAATGTGAATTCCATGTGACCCAAGTACAATTTCTGGGATTCATCATTAAGCCCGGCCATATTCAAATGGATCCCCAGAAATTTCAAGCAGTCACGGATTGGCCCACTCCTGGGTCTGTGAAGGAGGTGCAGTGGTTTCTTGGCTTTGCCAACTTTTACCGCAAATTTATTTTGAAATTCAGCTCTGTGGTGGCTCCCCTTTCTGCTCTCACTAAAGGGAATAATGCTGGGTTTTGCTGGAGTCCTGAAGCTGAGCTGGCTTTTAATGAACTCAAACGCCGCTTTGTTTCAGCTCCCATCCTCACTCTCCCAGACCCAGACAAACTCTTCGTTGTGGAGGTGGACGCTTCGGATGTGGGTGTTGGAGCAGTGCTTTCCCAGAGGGGGGAGGATAACAGACTTCGGCCATGTGCATTCCTTTCACACCGTCTTACACCAACAGAAAGGAATTACCATGTAGGAGACCGTGAGTTACTGGCTGTTAAACTGGCGCTTGAAGAATGGAGACATTGGCTTGAGGGGGCCAAACACCCATTCCAAGTACTCACTGACCACAAAAATTTAGAGTACATTCAGCAGGCCAAGCGACGCAACCCTCGGCAGGCATGCTGGTCTCTATTCTTAAACCGGTTTCAATTAATTTTATCCTACCGTCCCGGATCCAAAAATCTCAAACCTGATGCTCTGTCTCGAGTATACTCTAGCAGCAACCAAGAAGATCCTGTCACACCCATTATCCCGAGCTCCAAGATAGTGGCCCCCGTAAGATGGGAACTTGAAAATAAAGTAAGACAAGCCCAGGCCCGGGAACCAGACCCAGGAGGTGGGCCAATCAACCGCTTGTTCGTCCCTAAAACTGTTCGCTCCCAGGTTCTCCAATGGGGTCATGTCTCTCGTCTGACCTGCCATCCAGGCACTACTCGCACCCTTGAATTTCTCCAGAGACGGTTTTGGTGGCCGACTATCAAGGAGGATACAAAGACCTTTGTAAGTGCCTGTTCCACATGCAGTCAGGGGAAGGTCTCTCATCGCTTACCTCAGGGGTTGCTCCACCCTCTATCTATACCTCGAAGACCCTGGTCACACCTCTCCATGGATTTTATTACCGGACTCCCGCCATCCCAAGGTAACACCACCATTATGGTCATTGTTGACAGGTTTTCTAAGGCTGGCAGATTCATCCCCTTGCCCAAATTGCCCACTGCTAAAGAGACTGCGGAGTTGGTCATTAACCATGTTTTTCGAGTTTTTGGCATCCCACAGGACATCGTTTCTGATCGAGGACCTCAGTTTTCCTCTCGATTCTGGCGGGCATTCTGTCAACTTTTGGGGGCAACTGTGAGCCTATCTTCTGGATTCCACCCTGAATCCAATGGCCAAACAGAGAGGTTAAACCAGGATCTGGAGACAACACTGAGGTGCATGGCTGCCAATAACCCATCCTCCTGGTCATCTTTCATCATGTGGGCAGAATACGCCCACAACACTCTACGCTCCTCTGCGACAGGCATGTCTCCCTTCGAATGCTAGTTTGGTTACGCCCCTCCACTGGTCCCAGACCAAGAAATTGAAGTAGGAGTTCCCTCAGCTCTGCAGTTCATCCGACGCTGTCGTCTGACTTGGAGGAAGGCTCGACACAAGCTTCTTAGAGTCTCTGAGCAGTACCAGCGACAGGCTAACCGTAGACGCAGACCTGCCCCCACCCTGCGTCCCGGACAGAGAGTTTGGCTCTCCACTAAGAACCTTCCCTTACAAGTAGAGTCCCGGAAGCTCTCCCAGCGATTCATTGGGCCTTTCAAAGTGGCAAGGAAAGTTAACCCTGTTACTTACCGTTTATATTTGCCTAGGTCCTTAAAGATTAATCCCACATTTCATGTCTCCCTTCTAAAACCTGTGTTGTCTTCTCCTTTTGCTCCAGCAGGTAAACCTCCCCCTCCTCCTCGCATCATTGGAGGCCAACCAGCTTACACAGTCCACCGAATACTGGATTCCCATCAGGTGCGAGGATCACTTCAGTATCTTGTGGACTGGGAAGGCTATGGCCCAGAGGAGCGCTCCTGGGTTCCTGCCAGAGATATCTTGGACCCCAAGTTAATTCGGGACTTCCATGTTCATAAACCCGATCGTCCTGGAAGGAACGTCAGGAGCCGTTCCTAGGGAGGGGGGTTCTGTCAGTGTTTTGCATGTTATGTCATGTTTTGGCCTCTAGAGGTCCTCATGGTGCGTTCATGCCCTGCTTATTCAATTTGCAATTAGTGTTATTAGGTTCACATGTGTCTCATTCAGATGTGTGTATTTAAGTCACCCTGTCTCATAGCCTCTTTGCTTGGTGTTTAGTTGTTCTAAAGCCGGTTGCCCAAGTAAGTGTTCTCTAACTCAGAGACATTTGGTTTCTCTTGCCTGTGGATTGTTCCCTTCCCTGTTTTAGTTTTTGTGGACTTTCTCCTCTGGAGTTTTTTTTTGCTAAATACCTGTGGGATCATTTTTGAATATTTTTTGTGAAAAGCCCGTTGGACTGGTTTTGTTTTTTGAGGATTACTTTTGATAATTTTTGCTTCAGCTGTGGATTTCTGTTGCTTATATATGTATTAACTAATTCTGCATCTCATATTCTGAGTATGTCTCACTGTTGGGTTCACCATCTCCAGTGGCTCAAGGATTGAGTGTCTGACTCTCACGCCAGAGACCCGAGTTCTAGTCCCGGCATTGACACCTATTATGCTTTTTTTTCAACATTCCCCTTCATGTAGTGTGTAATACGGCTGTTTGTGAATGTAAATGTTCTACAAAGTTGTAAAGTCGAAAGTGCATGATAAATAAAGTTATTGTCTCCCAAAAGAAAGAATCGAGTCTGAACTGCCTAAACGAGTCGTCAGTAAGTCACACTGACTGTCGTGACCTGCATACGTAACAATGTAACACATTTACATAATTAACGCCTATGGTCTTCTTTGGCTGTTAGTGCTCGGCTAATGTATACGCTGTTATTGATACAGTTAATGATACATTTCCTGCATGTGCACCGCAATAAATTAATATACACATACACTTGTTAATGCTGATTGAGTGTAACGCAGTTTGTTGTTATGGGAAGGAGGAGGCGGGAACTAGAGCTTAGATTCTCTGCCCGAGCCCGAGCCCGACCCGACCCGACCCGACCCGCGGGCCGGGCCGGGCCGATATTTCACGCCACTATGCTCGGGTCGGGTCGGGTCGGGCCCTTGATCAAGCACGTCACGTGTCACGCGCAGCGTCTCCTCCACTCGCGCGCTGTGCTGTATTGTGTACTGTAGGCCTAGCTTAAGTGCAATATGGATTTTGTTTAAAAAAGATTCTATGTTCTAAAACATTGTTAAATTATATTAAAGTAGCCTACTCCTAGCTAGGCCCTCCAAAGTTAATTATTTTTCATTTTCTGTGTTCGTTTTTTTACGTTACTTCATTCGGATCCATTTGCGATCCATTCCATTCTGAATAAATAAACAACGCAGTTTACATGCTTTGTCCTTGTTACTTTATTCATAAAGATAATAATTAATAAATGCACGCAATAAAGTCAATAGGCCTACATGCCTTTCAATTTATGTGTGCAAAATTCAGAATTAAATGAATGTGCAGCAATTTGTACAAATAGAGAGTCTGTAGTATGTGTTGTAGCCATTAAATAAACGCATTTATTTTCATATTTATTCAAATATTATAATGTTATTTTTTCCCATCTATGTTGATTATGAAAGTGAACATAGATAGGAGGGTGCGCAATATCGGGAGACATTGAGTGGTTCAGGCATGACCACTTCATTATGTTCTGTTTTGTAGAAAGCCTTTCTTTAAAGTGAATTTCGTTTTGTATAAATTGTATCTTAATTTTAATACATTTTTCATTAACCAATTACCTGGAATAATAAGAAGCAAATATAGCAAACTATAATCATGACATGGAAGCGCCGGCGAGCCGCGGTTACCATAGCACGTGAACTGAAGCCATCTCATCATAAATTAAATCAATTTTTGGCACGCTTGTCACCGAATTTACAAATGCACATCTTGCTTGTTGCACGCGCACACATATGTCGAAATAACATTATAAATAATAATGAATCTTTAAGAATATTTGATTGAATCCTGAATGTTGTGCTTTAAAATTAAAACTTTCATTGTGATAATTGAAATAATTTAATATTAAATATTGAGTGGGCAATTTTTGCACATTTATTAATAGTATTTATAATATATGTATATAACATTGCGCAGCTCCCCCCTGTCAATGGTCTAGCACCCAATCAGCACCTGCATGATCTGGCGTCGCCCCTGGTTATAACGGCCCAAAATGTTCGGGTTTAAATCGGGCTCGGGCTGATAATTACAGTTAATGTCTCGGGCCGGGCCGGGCTCGGACACAACGTGCACGGGCTTGGGTCGGGTCGGGCTTGATTTTTTGGGCCCGATCTAAGCTCTAGCGGGAACTGGCTAACATTCAAACAAACTTTAATAAAAAAATAAACCAATACAAAATGAAAGTAAAGACAGCAGCCCCTCACGGACGACTGCTGTCACACATAACAAAATAAAACACAACATAAATCCAGGCCAGGCCTCTCTCATCCTTCACTGTCGTCCCTCCTCCTTTATGCTTTGCTCCTCTGTGAGAAGTTGAGTAGTAGAAAGTTTGTATTGTCATTGCCCAAGAAATGAACAACGGAAATTTAGCAGCAATTCATCTAGTACACATAAATATAACTTTAAAAGGCAAAGCAAGAATGTACTTCGTAAAAATAAAATAAAAAATAAAGATAATAACACACAAGACAAAATAGAACATTTTGCAGACTGAAATGTAAACATTTTCCACATGGACCATATTGTGAATGTGTGTGTGTGTGTGTGCGCGCATGTATGTGTGTACGGGTGGGAAACAGTTAGTGACCATGTGTGTTCAGTATGGTGATGGCTTGTGGAAAGAAGCTATTCCTGAGTCTATTTGTTCTGCTCCTGATTGACCTGTAGCGCCTGCCAGTGGGCAACAGCTCAAACAGGGGGTAGGCTGGATGGAAATAGTCTTTGGTGATGGCCTTTGCTCTATTGAGGCAGCGGGATAAGTAGATGTCCTTTAGGGAGGGAAGGGTGCAGCCGATGATTCTCTGTGCTGTATTTATCACTCTCTGGAGCTTCTTCCGTTCTGCCTCTGTGCAGTGAGAAAACGTCTCAGCTTACGTATGTAACCCTGGTTCCCTGAGAGGGAACGAGACGCTGCGTTTGAGACGCGGTGGGAACGCTCTGCGTGATTGCGTCATGAAGCACGTGTAAAATCAGTCCAATGGAAGCCCGATACGTCATGGGATGACGTCATAGACCAGGAAACTATAAAGCACCCTTGAAAACAGACCGCGACAGCTTCTGAAAAAGTCTGAAGCAAGTCGATCAGGGCATGCAGGAAGTATGGCAGGCAAACGCAGCGTCTCGTTCCCTCTCAGGGAACCAGGGTTACATACGTAACCTGAGACGTTCCCTTTCAAGGGAACTTCGAGCTGCGTTTGAGACGCGGTGGGAACCCCATACCCACTACGCCATAGTGACAAATGCCCGTTCTGTGTGAAGTCCTTGCGCACACTAAGAAGCAAGCAACCTCGCCCCAGGAGTGGAGAGGTCAAGGTCATAAAACCTGACAAATGTATGTGGAGAGGACCAACCTGCCGCATTACAAATGTCAAGAAGGGAAACACCCGAAATTAAGGCTGTAGAGGCCGCCATACTCCTTGTAGAATGGGCCCGTACAGCCATAGGTGAAGGCTGACCGGCCGCTTCATAAGCTAGTGAAATAGCCTCGACTATCCACTTGCTCATAACCTGTTTAGATGCAGGGCACCCTCTTCTGAGTGACCCAAAACATACAAATAATTGCTCTGACTTACGCCACAGGGCAGCTCTGTGAACGTAGGCATCCAATGCCCGAACTGGACATAACAGGTTCAATTGTTCCTGATCTGGGGTATTAAAAGGTGGAGGATAAAAGGCCTGCAGCACTATTGGGCCCCCAACATTGAATGGGACCTTAGGAATATAACCCGGTCTAGGGTATAGAAATGCTTTCACCATACCAGGTGCAAATTCCAAACATGACGGAGCAACCGACAGGGCGTGCAAATCTCCAATTCTCTTGATAGAGGAAATAGCAAGGAGAAATAACGCTTTCAAAGTGAGGAATTTTTCTGAAACCTCTTCAATGGGCTCGAACGGAGCCAGAGCCAGACCCTCAAGTACAATGGCTAAATCCCAAGCCGGTGCTCTGGAGTGCAGTGCAGGTCTCAACCTCAATGTACCACGGAGAAAACAAGTAATCAGAGGATCTCTCCCAATAGAAGTACCCCCCAGAGGGGTATGGTAGGCCGATATAGCCGCCACATAAACTTTTAAGGTGGAAGGAGATAATCCAGCAGAGAAACGGTCTTGCAGAAAATCGAGAACTGAACCAACAGGGCAGTTAACAGGATCTAACTGACGCTCACCACACCAGGTGGAGAATAATTTCCATTTCAGCGCATACAGTTTTCTCATGGAAGGGGCTCTGGAATGGAGAATGGTCTCAACGACCTCAGTCGAGAGACCGGATTCTATGAGCCTGGCCCCCTCAGAGGCCAGGCCCACAGTTTCCACAACTCCGGTCGAGGGTGAAATATCGTGCCCTCTACCTGGGACAGCAGGTCCCTCCTGAACGGAATCTCCATGGGAGAGCCGTCCAGAAGAGACAAAGTCCGAGAACCAAACTCGAGTCGGCCAGTATGGGGCTACTAGTAGCAGATGAGCCCCTTCCCGGCGAACCCTCTCCAGAACCTCCGGGAGCATAGATATCGGGGGAAATGCGTACAGGTGCAGCCTCGGCCACACCTGCACCATCGCATCCAGTCCGAGAAGAGCTGGCTGCGTGAGGGGGAACCATATAGAGCAATGCGTTGTACAAACGATGTGAAAGGTCGACTTGACTTTAGTTAGACCAAAGTTCTCCCTAAGAAGCTCCACCACCTCGGGGTGAAGTCTCCAATCCCCTGGGCCTCAGCCCCTGCCTCAACAGGATATCTGCTCTGATATACGAGACCATCAGTGTGTTGTCCGCCATTCGCCGAGCAACCACTCATGATCGCCCCCACTTGTGAGGGAAGCATCCGTCGATAGCAATATGCGTCGACAAGAAGCCCCCAACACTGGGCCTGGGCGAGGAACCAAGGTTCTTCCACATGACCGAAGCACGAAGGCATAGCCGCGTGACCTTGATCATGCGAAAACGTATTTCCCCTCGGAGAAAACCCCTTGGTCCTGAGCCACCACTGCAGGGGTCTCATGAACAGAAGGCCAAAAGTAAAACGTTGGACGCAACTGCCATGAGACCCACCCGTCTGAAACTGTTTCACAGTGAGTGACTGGCCTAGATATACCCCATTACGGCTGTAGAATTGCTACACCTAGAAAAGTGGTCCTCAGAGCACACTCTACTTGGCGTTGAGAGGCAACCCCAACATCCTTAATGAGACAGAACGACATCTCGATGCCGAACTGCCATAAACTCAGATTGAGCTAGGAACAACCAATCATTGATGTAGTATAATACGCGAATGCCCTGGAGTCTCAGAAGAGCCAGAGCTGTATCCACGCATACTGTAAAGGTGTGGGGTAATAAACCTAGGCCGAATGGAAGAACCCAATAATGGTATGCTTCGCCCCCGAAAGCAAACCTCGGGAAACACCTCATCCTCTTTCAGAAACAATGAAGTAATGGCTGTCTGCTGGGAGGAGGAACCCCTTCTACAGCTCCTTTTGCAGAAGTGACAGTACTTCCTGCTCCATAACCAAAGCCTGCTTGGGGTCCACCAATGAAAGGAGGACCCCTAGAAATCTGGGCGAACGAGAACCGAACTGAATTCTGAAACCCTTTTCTATAGTGTGCAGGACCCACTGAGAAATATGTGGCAGTAGTTTCCACGCTGCCAGAAATTTACTAGGGGAACCAGTCTCTCAAGACTGGCCTCTGGATTTGTTTGAAAGGTCACTACGGCGCCCTGAAGCGGCGAACCGGCAGGGAACAACCGAACTGACCATTCTACGACCCTCCTCGGAGGATCGTATGGGGATGCTGACACCTCGGTGCCCTGAACGGCGAACCGGCAGGGAACAACCGAACTGGCAGCGCTGCAACCCTCCTCAGAGAGTTGCACCCCAGAGGAAAAACGATTTCTCAAAACCGTCCCTTGGTTGAACAGTCACTACGGTGCCCTGAAGCGGCGAACCGGCAGGGAACAACCGAACTGACCGCTCTACGATCCTCCTCGGAGGATCGTATGGGGACGCTGACACCTCGGTGCCCTGAACGGCGAACCGGCAGGGAACAACCGAACTGGCAGCGCTGCGACCCTCCTCAGAGAGTCGCACCCCAGAGGTCGCCGAGGAGAAAGATTTCTCAAAACCGTCCCTGCCCCGGAGGAGCCCTCAGAAGCCTGATAGCCTCGTTTTCTTGCGACAGGACTTCTTGTCTAAGCTTTATTAGAGATGATGACAGTCCTCAGATCTTGCCTACCTCTAACTAGCTTAGTTCCTACGACCCTCCTCGGAGGATCGTTGAAAAAAGCAGGCACTTCGGCGCCCTGAAACGGCGAACCGGCAGGGAAACCGAACTGACTGCTCTTCTTTTTTCTTATTTGAAGGCTCGTTTGGGGACACTGACACCTTGGTGCCCTGAAACGGCGAACCGGCAGGGAAACCGAACTGGCAGTACTGCGACCCTCCTCAGAGAGTCGCACCCCAAAGGGCGCTGAGGAGAAACGATTTCTCAAAACCGTCCCTACCCCAGAGGGGACCACCCTTAGAAGCCTGATCGCCTCGGCGTCAGGGCTTCTTCTTTGTCAAAGCTATTTTAGAGATAAAACAGTCCTCAGATCTTGCATGTCTCTAATTGGCTAGACTGCGACCGCCACCCAGGTAGCCCTCAATTGCGGAGGAGCCCGAATGGCGATGCTCTGTTTTGCACTTTGTGCTGAGAGGAGCTTAATAGGCCGTTTCAGGAACATTAGATTGGTGAGGAAGAAACCTCTGGAACGCCGCTGAATGGTTTATATCTCAGTTTTCTTGAAAGCGGAGCGTCCAGAAGAACAGACATAATTATATCTTTATTTTCCTTTATCTTTATATCAGAAAAACTTATATATATATATATATATATATATATACATACATATATCACTCTGTGGCCACCAGCAGGAAACAACCGAACTGGCAGCGCTGCGACCCTCCTCAGAGAGTCGCCCTTCACATTCATCCATGTCCTTACATACTTTACCCACCAGCGCTGCCTAATAAAAAATGTATTCATTATTTAAGATGGCTGGTGGGTAACGTCGGGGTTAATAACGATGACGCCGACTCGGGAGAGAGAAAGCTCGCAAGCGTCTCTTTAACCCGAGGCAATGTCATACTATGATACTTAATACCCAAACATTACTATAGTCAGACATCTGGGGATTAAACACATAAAATACAAACCGGTTTATTCCACGATCTCGACACCTCAGTGTGGAGATAGGGAAAAACCACAGTCCCCGACGAGGAGGCTGAGATACAGAGTTTTCCCTGTTTAAGATACAGTTCATCTTTAACAAACTCTTCTTTATTTTCAATCTCATAATGTTCAGCTGACCAGTAAATATTTAACTGGCAACAGCACTAGATAAAACCTCCTTTCCCTTTCAAGGGAACTCGAGCTGCGTCGAACGCTGCGGGAACGCCTCTGCGTTGTGCGTCATGAAGCACGTATGGAATCAGCCCAATGGAGAGATGAAACGTCATAGGCGGGTGACGTCATCGACCAGGAAACTATAAAGCACCCCAAAAACATAAGCGCAGTAGCTTCTGTGCCTTCAGTCGCGCTACATGTGAATCTGTCCCTGTCTGATATTGTTTGTCTTACATACCCTGCACCACACAAACAATTTATCCTATATATATATATATTGAGAGATTATGGCGGACGAACAGCAGTTTAGAAAGTGTGTTCCTCCCTGCTCGCGTTATTTAACGAGCGGGGATACACATGATCTTTGTGTTGTTTGTTTGGGAGTTCAGCATGCCCAGTTTGCTCTCGAGGGAGCAGACTGTGAGCATTGCGAGCGTTTGCCGTTAAGGACGCTCCGCTCCCGCCGGTCGCTCTTTGAGGAGAGCGGTTCGGTGCGCGCTCCCCGCGGTTCGGGTCCCGCTTCTGCCGAGGCAGAGCGGCGGCGCTTATCGTGGGGATCGCAGATGGATCTCTCAGCGGGGGTTGAGACGGGCGCTGCCTTATCTCTCCCTTCACCTGTGAGATCCAGTGCCTCATTCCTGGGTTCGGAAGCACGCGCTGCGGTTTCTTCCGCTCAGGATGAGGCACCCGTACTACAGCTATCCAGTTCTGAGGAGCTGGATGTTGTTAGTGTGGAGGGAGAGACTGAGGATTCGCCACCTCACTCTCCCGAAAGTGATGAGCTTATGGAGGTTTTAACACGAGCTGTTGAAAAACTCAGTATTGAATGGCCAGTGATTAGACAGGAGTCTGTGTCAAAATCGAAACTGGATGAAAGATTTTTGCCCTCACGTGTTCAGCCTCCACGCCGGTGTCTGCCGTTCTTTCACGATCTCCACACTGAGGTGTCGAGATCGTGGAAGAAACCGGTTTCATATAGAATATTTAGTCCCCAGACATCAACATATTCAAATATAATGGGGGCTAGATCATATGGTTATGGCGCTTTGCCTCGCGTGGAAGAGACGCTCGCGAGCTATCTCTCCCCCGAGGCGGCGTCATCTTTTAAAACACCGGTATTACCCACCAAGCCCCTCAGAAATACATCTGCTTTGGTGGGTAAAGCGTATTCGGCTGCAGGTCAGGCTGCGTCATGTCTGCATACAATGTCAATCTTGCAGTCATACCAGGCTGACCTGCTGAGGGACGTGAGTGAGAGTGAGGCAGTCAGTACTGACGTAGTTCGAGAACTGCGTCAGGCTGCTGATTTATCCCTGCGCGCCACCAGAGAATCGGCCAAACTAGTGGGTCGATCTATGGCAGCTCTGGTGGCCGCAGAAAGACATCTCTGGTTAAATCAGACAAATGTGAAAGAGAAAGAAAAAGCTTTTCTTTTAGATGCTCCTCTCTCTCCATCGGGGTTATTTGGCGAAGCTGTTAATTCTGTTATAGACAAATTCCAGGAAGAGAAAAAACAAGCTGCAGTTTTCAAAAAATTTCTCCCGTTAAAAATTCACGTCCCTGGGGCTGCTGGGCGGGAGCAGCCCCGGCCGTCTACAAGCTCATCCCATAGGGCGCAGCAGAAGCAGAGTGTCGCGTCTCGTGCTCCCCCTGCTGGACAGTGGGCTCAGGCGCGGCACTCTCAGCCGAAGTCTTCTAGCAATAGACCTGATCTGAGGACAGTGATATTGTCTAAGAAGGCTTCAGCTAAGAAGAAGTCCTGACGCCGAGGCGTTCAGGATGCTGAGGGTGGTCCCCACCGAGGCGGAAAGGAGTTCACCTCTCTTTACGGTGCCCAGTCTTCCTCGGTGCCCTCAGGGGGCCGTTCTGCCAACCCCGCCTTCATGCCGGGGCGTAGGCGGTCCCAGCGAGCGTTTTCCCGAGGGACGCTCGCTCCCTCTGAGGAGGGTCTCACAGCAGTCAAACCAGTCGTTCCCTGCCGGTGCGCCGTTACAGGGCGCTGTGTTTGCTGCTCAAGTTACACCAGAGGCCAGTCTCGAGAGACTGGTACCCTTAGTAGATTTTCTGGCAGAGTAGAAAAACCTTCCAAGAATATCTCATTGGGTCCTGCAGACAGTAGAAAAAGGATATGCTATCCAGTTCAGGTGTCGTCCACCAAAATTCAGAGGGGTTCTGCACACAGTGGTGGGCCCCGAGCAGGCTCTGGTAATGGAACAAGAGGTGAAAACGCTCCTCCAAAAGGAGGCTATAGAACGGGTTCCTCCTCCCAGTTTGGAGTCAGGTTATTACAGCCGATATTTCATCGTTCCAAAGAAGGATGGGGGGTTGCGTCCAATTTTAGACCTGCGCCTATTGAATCGCTCGGTAGGGAAGCCAAAATTCAAGATGCTCACTATCAAGCAGATCGTGTCTCAAATCAGATCCGAGGACTGGTTTGTCACGATAGATCTAAAGGACGCATACTTCCACATTTCCATCCTTCCACAACACAGGAAGTTCCTGAGGTTCGCCTTCGGGGGCGAGGCGTACCAGTACAGGGTTCTTCCGTTTGGCCTAGCTTTATCACCCCGCACTTTCACGAAATGCATGGATGCAGCACTAGTGCCTCTGAGGCTTCAGGGCATTCGTATTCTCAATTATATCGACGATTTGTTGATTTTGGCTCAGACGGAGCAGATGGCGGTTCGGCATCGAGATGTCGTCCTCGCTCATATCAGAAAGTTGGGGTTGAGGCTGAACGCAAAGAAAAGTGTACTATCTCCTTCTCAGAAGACCACTTTTCTGGGTGTCGTTTGGGATTCGGTCTCGATGCGGGCGCGGCTCTCTCCGACCCGCATCGCTTCGATTCTCTCAGCTGTGAAACGAGTAAAGCTAGGCCAGCTACTCACTGTGAAGCAGTTTCAGAGACTGTTGGGTCTGATGGCAGCAGCGTCCAACGTTATACCTTGCGGCCTGTTGTACATGAGACCGTTACAGTGGTGGCTCAGGACCAAGGGATTCTCCCCGAGGGGAAATCTGCTCCGCACGTTCAAAGTCACGCGGCGCTGCCTTCGTGCTCTGGTCATGTGGAGAGAAACTTGGTTCCTATCCAAAGGTCCTGTGCTGGGGGCTCTTTGTCGTCGCATAACGCTAACGACGGATGCTTCCCTCACAGGGTGGGGGGCGGTCATGAGTGGCCGCCCAGCCCAAGGTCTGTGGCAGGACCATCATCTATCGTGGCATATAAATTGTCTAGAGATGTTGGCTGTGTTTCAGGCTCTGAAACACTTCTTAACAGACCTGAGGGGCCATCATGTGTTAGTTCAATCAGACAACACGTCGGTGGTCTCTTATATAAATCATCAGGGGGGCCTGCGGTCTCGCCGGCTTTACAAGTTGGCCCGTCAGATCCTCCTGTGGTCCCAGGGGAAGCTACTATCACTGAGAGCAATGTATCTTCCCGGGTATTTAAATGTGGTAGCGGACTCCCTGTCGAGGCAGGGGCCGAGGCCAGGGGAATGGAGACTCCACCCCGAGGTGGTGGAGCTCCTTTGGTTGAGTTTCGGTCGCGCCGAGGTGGACCTATTCGCTTCCAGGGAGACCACGCATTGTCATCTGTGGTTCTCCATCAGTCATCCAGCCCCCCTGGGGTTGGATGCTATGGTGCAGCCGTGGCCGAGGTCACGCCTGTACGCCTTTCCCCCGATTGCTCTGCTACCAGGAGTTCTGGAGAGGGTTCGCCGGGACGGGGTCAGCCTACTATTAGTAGCCCCGTTTTGGCCGGCCCGAGTATGGTTTGCGGACCTGATTTCTCTCCTGGACGGCTCTCCCTTGGAGCTCCCGGTCAGGAGGGATCTACTCTCTCAGGCGGGCGGCACGATATGTCACCCCCGCCCAGAATTGTGGAAACTGTGGGCTTGGCCTCTGAGGGGGCCCAGCTCATAGAGTCTGGTCTCTCAACCGAGGTTGTTGAGACCATTCTTCACTCCAGAGCTCCATCCACGAGGAAGCTTTATGCCTTGAAGTGGAAACTTTTCACTTCTTGGTGTGGAGAACACCTGCAGGACCCAGTTAACTGCCCAGTGGGTGCAGTGCTGGAGTTCCTGCTGGAGCGCTTCTCCACAGGGTTATCCCCCTCCACACTAAAGGTGTATGTGGCGGCACTAGCTGCTTACCACGTCCCTTTCAGTGGAGTTTCTCTTGGGAGACACCCGCTTGTAACTCGTTTCCTCCGTGGCACTTTGAGGCTGAGGCCAGCAGTTCGTACGAGGGTGCCGACCTGGGATCTGGCCATTGTATTGGAAGGTCTTTCCCTAGCTCCTTTTGAACCTATCGAAGAAGTTCCTGAGAAGTTTCTCACTTTTAAAACTATCTTTTTACTTGCTATCTCCTCATTAAAAAGAATCGGAGATTTGCAGGCTCTGTCGGTGTCACCCTCGTGCCTGGAATTTTCGCCTGGCATGGTTAAGGCTTTTCTGCATCCTAGACCAGGTTACGTTCCCAAGGTCCCTACTAATGTTGTTAGACCTACGGTTCTGCAGGCTTTCTGTCCTCCTCCATTTATGTCATCGGACCAGGAGAAACTTAATTTACTCTGCCCTGTTAGGGCGTTAGACGCTTATGTCCACAGAGCTGCCCTGTGGAGGAAATCAGAACAACTATTTGTATGTTTCGGGCCATCCAGGAAAGGGTGCCCTGCGTCTAAACAGAGAATGAGCAAGTGGGTGGTCGAGGCTATCTCACTTGCTTATGAGTCGGCTGGTCAGCCTTCACCTTTGGCTGTTCGAGCCCACTCTACTAGGAGTATGGCTGCTTCCAAAGCTCTATTGTCGGGGGTTTCCCTGAGTGACGTTTGTGATGCGGCTGGATGGTCTTCACCGCATACTTTTATTAAGTTCTATGACCTAGACTTAAGTTCTACCCCTGGGGCACAAGTGCTCTCGTCCTCTGTGCGCTAGTTCTCACATGGCGGTCATTTGGTCCTATGGCGACGTGGGTATTCGCGTTCCCGCAGCGTTCGACGCAGCTCGAGTTCCCTTGAAAGGGAACGTCTCGGTTACGTATGTAACCCTAGTTCCCTGATAGGGAACGAGACGCTGCGTCGTTCCGCCATACTCCCGGCACTCCCGTTAGCGCTTCCTTCAGGCCTATCAGAAGCTACTGCGCTTATGTTTTTGGGGTGCTTTATAGTTTCCTGGTCGATGACGTCACCCGCCTATGACGTTTCATCTCTCCATTGGGCTGATTCCATACGTGCTTCATGACGCACAACGCAGAGGCGTTCCCGCAGCGTTCGACGCAGCGTCTCGTTCCCTATCAGGGAACTAGGGTTACATACGTAACCGAGACGTTTTTCTTTAAAAAAGCTCCTCTTTATTCAACAGAGTTATGAGCTGGAAAATGTATTCATTGAAAACTCAAACATCTGCCTTTTTATAAAGATTTGTATTTGTTTTGTTCCTTCTTTTAAAACAAAACACTAACGATACCAATTCCTCGGAACTGGAAATCGCAGCACACTAGATCTGGCATGTGAAAGCTGAGAAAGGGCGGAGCCCATCCCAACCCCCGCTGTCAGATCCGTTTTCGAACCCCGAAATACGAGCCGTCTCCGAGCCTCGGCAACAGAGAGACCCGCTCGGGGAACGCGAACCGAACCGTCCTCCTCGAAGAACGCCCGGCGGGAGCGGAGCGTCCTCACGGACAGCTTCTCGCAATGCACAGTTAGATCCCTCGAGAAATGACTGTTGCATGCTCCACTCCCAAACAGCAACAAAAAGCTGATGTGTGTCCCCACCCGTGATGTAACGAGGGCAGGGAACAACACAACGTCTATAATATTGCTTTGCTCGCCATAATGATAGATAGTGATATATATATTGGGCTTGACAAACAACAATAAATAGACAAGGACAGAATCACAGAGAGCGCTTGCTGAAGACTACAGAAGCTGTCGCGGTCTGTTTTCAAGGGTGCTTTATAGTTTCCTGGTCTATGACGTCACCCATGACGTATCGGGCTTCCATTGGACTGATTTTACACGTGCTTCATGACGCAATCACGCAGAGCGTTCCCACCGCGTCTCAAACGCAGCTCGAAGTTCCCTTGAAAGGGAACCATACCATAATGCAGTACGTTAGAATGCTCTCGACGGTGGAGTGGTAAAAAGTCACTAGCAGCTCCTTTCCAACGCTGTTCCTCCTGAGGACTCTCAGGAAGTGCAGACGTTGCTGTGCTTTTTTAAAGACAGCAATGGTGTTTATTTTCCAGGAGAGATCGGCGGAGATTATAGTGCCCAAAAAGGTGAAAGCGTGGACCCTTTCAAAAAGGTGAAAGCCTTTTCCTCATTGAGGAAAAGAGGTCTCAGGTCTGCCCGGTGCTTCCTAGTCACTCTCCTCAGCGAGCGACTCACTCTCCTCAGCGAGCGACTCACTCTCCTCAGCGAGCGACTCACTCTCCTCAGCGAGCGACTCACTTTCCTCAGCGAGCGACTCACTCTCCTCACACAACGGGCGACTCACTTTCCTCAGCGAGCGACTCACTCTCCTCAGCGAGCAACTCACTCTCCTCAGCGAGCGACTCACTCTCCTCAGCTGGCGACTCACTTTCCTCAGCGAGCAACTCACTCTCCTCACACAACGGGCGACTCACTCTCCTCAGCGAGCGACTCACTTTCCTCAGCGAGCGACTCATTCTCCTCAGCGAGCGACTCACTCTCCTCACACAACGGGCGACTCACTCTCCTCAGCTGGCGACTCACTCTCCTCACACAACGGGCGACTCACTCTCCTCAGCTGGCGACTCACTCTCCTCACACAACGGGCGACTCACTCTCCTCAGCTGGCGACTCACTCATGTAGGCTGCGTTGACCTAATATTATAATAAAATCTCTACCAATTTAAAATACTGTGGTGGGGCAATAACAAGGCCTAACTACTTCAGTAAAGTGTTCAATTTTTCGTGTTGTACAAGCATAGACTGTAAAAGTGTACAAGTCATTTATTCTGAACCAATAATCTTAAATTGATTCTCAGTGCATTTTTTGTCATCTTTGTCACTGTCATCTTTCATGTCAAATTCTATACATTTTAAGTCACTATATATGGCTTTTACCAATCAAATTGACTAGTATCAACAAAAAAAATATTTTTTCCCACTGCAGATAATACAGAATCTGCATCAGATTTATTTAGGCTATATATAAAAAAATAATAATATCCAAAACAAGCATACAAAACATTGTTTAACCACTTTAAAATAAACACTGTAAAGCTTTTGTGGATTTTATCAATTATCTTTAAAATAGAATATTCTAAAAAAGTGACATTTCCATTTTTGCTGATTCACATTGGTATCAAAAATAGGTACAACACATTTCATAGTTACATACACCATTATGTTTTTGTAAATATTACATTAAACAATAAAAACCAAGATATGTCTACCTCAAATGTAACATTGTAGCCTATCTGTACATCGGCATCAGGGGAAAAAAACATTATCTCCGTGAAGACACTGAATTTAACAAAACAGCTGTCATAATAATCACAAATACACTTACATTCCTGTAAATTAGTTTTTATGAATGAATGGCTTGCTCTAATTGTTGCCTGGTCTTTGTCAACAACACGCGCTTGCGGCCCCTGCTGGTGAGGTCGACTAACAGCAGATGGAGATTATGCTCGGTAATCTACTGCTTTTCCTGCAGTTCCTGGATGTCATCGTTGAATTTACTGTCGAATTTGAACCACTGAATTTGTGGAAGCAAATATGCAAAGCGAAATAAAATGGACCGAAAATTACTTGTTGAATATTATAGGTTGAACTATTTTTAAACAGATTGAATATTTTGGAAGTGAAATATGAAAGGTGAATATGGGTTATTGAATTTTGAATAATGAAAATGTGTTTGAAATGTTTTGATTTGAAATATTCATAGTTTAAATAATCAACCATGTTGAATTTCAGCCCATAAAAATGCAAGCCCAAATACAATGCAAGCATGGTTTATGCAATGCATTTTTTTTTTTCAAGTAGTGCAATTCAACAGGCTTTTTTGTTTAAAAGCATTTGGCATTATTTTACTGCAGCTGCGCTAACTCAACAAGTTTAACTTGCAGACACGAGTTAAATTAATATCTACAAGCCAGATAAAACTCACAAGTACTCAACATTATGTATTGCATTTTAAGTTAATTTTCAAAAACTTATAAACTTGACTTCAATTTCTAAAACGTATCAATACAACTGGAGTTAAAAAAAAAAACTATTTAATATAACTTAAATATAGTCATCAAAAAAGAATCTGTTATAAACTGAAAGACAAAAACATGATAGGCCTATTTACAAAATCATAATGGTGTATGTAACAATGAAATGTGTTTTACCTATTTTTGATACCAATGTGAATCAGCAAAAATGGAAATGTCACTTTTTCAGAATATTCAATTTTAAAGGTCATTTATAAAATCCACAGAAGCTTTAAGGGGTGTTTATTTTAAAGTGGTTAAACAATGTTTTGTATGCTTGTTTTTCATCTAATGCAGATTCTGTTTTCTCTGCAGTTGGAAAAAAAAAATATTTTTTGATAGGCAACTAACTAGTCAATTTGATTGGTAAAAGCCATATATAGTGACTTAAAATGTATAATTTGACATGAAAGATGACTGACAAAGATGACAAAAAATGCACTGAGAATCAATTTAAGATTATTGGTTCAGAATAAATGACTTGTACACTTTTACAGTCTATGTTTGTACAATGCACTCTCCTGTGTGAGGAGAGTGAGTCGCTCGCTGAGGAGAATGGTTCGCCCGCTGTGTGAGGAGAGTGAGTCGCCCGCTGTGTGAGGAGAGTGAGTCGCTCGCTGAGGAGAATGGGTCGCCCGCTGTCTGAGGAGAGTGAGTCGCCCGTTGTGTGAGGAGAGTGAGTCGCTCGCTGAGGAGAACAACACAAAAATGTAACACTTTACTGAAGTAGGCTAGTTAGTTATTGCACCACCACAGTATTTTAAATTGGTAGATTTTATTATAATATTAGGTCAACGCAGCCTACATGAGTGAGTCGCCAGCTGAGGAGAGTGAGTCGCCCGTTGTGTGAGGAGAGTGAGTCGCTCGCTGAGGAGAATGGGTCGCCTGCTGTGTGAGGAGAGTGAGTCGCCAGCTGAGGAGAATGGGTCGCCCGCTGTGTGAGGAAAGTGAGTCGCCAGCTGAGGAGAATGGGTCGCCCGCTGTGTGAGGAGAGTGAGTCGCTCGCTGAGGAGAATGGGTCGCCCGCTGTGTGAGGAGAGTGAGTCGCTCGCTGAGGAGAATGGGTCGCCCGCTGTGTGAGGAGAGTGAGTCGCTCGCTGAGGAGAATGGGTCGCCCGCTGTGTGAGGAGAGTGAGTCGCTCGCTGAGGAGAATGGGTCGCCCGCTGTGTGAGGAGAGTGAGTCGCTCGCTGAGGAGAATGGGTCGCCCGCTGTGTGAGGATAGTGAGTCGCTCGCTGAGGAGAATGGGTCGCCCGCTGTGTGAGGAGAGTGAGTCGCTCGCTGAGGAGAATGGTTCGCCCGCTGTGTGAGGAGAGTGAGTCGCCCGCTGTGTGAGGAGAGTGAGTCGCTCGCTGAGGAGAATGGGTCGCCCGCTGTCTGAGGAGAGTGAGTCGCCCGTTGTGTGAGGAGAGTGAGTCGCTCGCTGAGGAGAATAGGTCGCCCGCTGTGTGAGGAGAGTGAGTCGCTCGCTGAGGAGAATGGGTCGCCCGCTGTCTGAGGAGAGTGAGTCGCCCGTTGTGTGAGGAGAGTGAGTCGCTCGCTGAGGAGAACAACACAAAAATGTAACACTTTACTGAAGTAGGCTAGTTAGTTATTGCACCACCACAGTATTTTAAATTGGTAGATTTTATTATAATATTAGGTCAACGCAGCCTACATGAGTGAGTCGCCAGCTGAGGAGAGTGAGTCGCCCGTTGTGTGAGGAGAGTGAGTCGCTCGCTGAGGAGAATGGGTCGCCTGCTGTGTGAGGAGAGTGAGTCGCCAGCTGAGGAGAATGGGTCGCCCGCTGTGTGAGGAAAGTGAGTCGCCAGCTGAGGAGAATGGGTCGCCCGCTGTGTGAGGAGAGTGAGTCGCTCGCTGAGGAGAATGGGTCGCCCGCTGTGTGAGGAGAGTGAGTCGCTCGCTGAGGAGAATGGGTCGCCCGCTGTGTGAGGAGAGTGAGTCGCTCGCTGAGGAGAATGGGTCGCCCGCTGTGTGAGGAGAGTGAGTCGCTCGCTGAGGAGAATGGGTCGCCCGCTGTGTGAGGAGAGTGAGTCGCTCGCTGAGGAGAATGGGTCGCCCGCTGTGTGAGGAGAGTGAGTCGCTCGCTGAGGAGAATGGGTCGCCCGCTGTGTGAGGAGAGTGAGTCGCTCGCTGAGGAGAATGGTTCGCCCGCTGTGTGAGGAGAGTGAGTCGCCCGCTGTGTGAGGAGAGTGAGTCGCTCGCTGAGGAGAATGGGTCGCCCGCTGTCTGAGGAGAGTGAGTCGCCCGTTGTGTGAGGAGAGTGAGTCGCTCGCTGAGGAGAATAGGTCGCCCGCTGTGTGAGGAAAGTGAGTCGCTCGCTGAGGAGAATGGGTCGCCCGCTGTGTGAGGAGAGTGAGTCGCTCGCTGAGGAGAATGGGTCGCCCGCTGTGTGAGGAGAGTGAGTCGCTCGCTGAGGAGAATGGGTCGCCCGCTGTGTGAGGAGAGTGAGTCGCTCGCTGAGGAGAATGGGTCGCCCGCTGTGTGAGGAGAGTGAGTCGCTCGCTGAGGAGAATGGGTCGCCCGCTGTGGGAGGAGAGTGAGTCGCTCGCTGAGGAGAATGGGTCGCCCGCTGTGTGAGGAGAGTACGTATACAGGTCCACCGCTGGCCTATCAGTGGGAAAGTCAGTAGCTAGTGGCTAGTGGCTATAGTATAGTGACTTCCTACGACAAATCATTTGTCCTATTTTTGGACCTTCCGGCCCGCCATAGTAGGCTGACTCGTCACCCTCCGAGATCAACCCCACCACCGTTGTGTCATCCGCAAACTTCAGTATGGTATTACTGTTGTGGATGGGTCTGCAATCGGCAGTGTAAAGGATGGAGAGCAGCGGACTCAACACACAACCTTGTGGGGAACCCGTGCTCAATAAACAAGTAGAGGAGCGGTTGTCTCCAAGTTTTACTGACTGTTTGTGAGAAAATCTTTAATCCATGAACAGGTGAGTGGGTGGAATCCCAGATCAGACAGTTTGCTGATCAGGATGTCGGGGATGATAGTGTTGAAGGCTGAGCTATAATCAATAAAGAGCATCCTGACATAGCTCTCTCTATGCTCCAGGTGGCTCAGCGCCGTGTGTAGAGTGATGGCAATAGCGTCCTCAGTTGCCCTATTTGCCTTGTAGGCGAATTGATAAGGGTCAGACGAGGGAGGGAGGCAATCTTTTGTAGAGTATCTGGGGTCGTTTTTGGGGAATATGTATTCAATAATTAATAATTCATAATTAATAATTATTTATACGGGTTTGAACCAGATACTTATACATGTTAAATCGCCCAATGAGGGGGATAATCTGTTACCTGCATCTGTATTCAGACATGTACACAGACAATTAACCACAAAGGATTATCATTAACTGTATGTACACATATTTTACAGACAGGTTAAAATTAGCTCAATTTTATATTAGTACTCAATCAAAACGGGTTATGATTAAAATACTAACATATCAATTGTCTAGTATAAATAACTTCTAATGGAATTAATCAACTGCCACATAATCTGTTCGCCAGCGAACTGACCGTACGGTATTCTATCAATCCTCACGAAAGTTATCCTTGTAGAAGGACAAGAAAGGCAATTTCTCAGGCCTCGGGAAACAGCCTCACTTTTCCGTAAACAAGATACTGTTTAAGGTATCTTTAATTTGTAAAGCTCGTAGCTTTTGATCGAGGCATTAAAGGGACTTGGAAATGAGCATACAATCAGAATCAATGAAGGAATATAGTGAATTTAATAAGGAAAACTACGTATACAGTTGCTAAGCGTTACACGGAATACATGTATTTACAAACACAATACAACATCGACGACGGAGAATGCATGGAGAGGAGGGAGAGAGAGAAATGAGAGAGATCAAGAAGAGAAGGGAGAGAGAGAAGATCTGGAGAGATCATGGCAAAAGTCACAAACATCACCTTGAGAGACACAAAGATCAAATCCCCTGAATGGGGTAAACAGATCTTAAAGCATTTAGATCGATAGGAATTACGATACTTGCATGATTCTTTCTCGTGTGGCTGAGAATGAAAGCGTGTGTGTGTGTCTCTGTCTCTGAATATTTCATTTCGTCATTGGACTTACGCTCGTATTGATATGGTAAAATCGACATCATTGTTACTGTCTTCACAGTGTATACAATCGCTGAGCTTTAGGAACTGCAGGACAGAGTTGATGTTCATTTATAATTTGTAATGGGCGTCTAGCTTTCGATAAGCCTTGTATTGGGTGTAATCAGAACAACCACAACAGACTGGGCCATCTGACCAATCAGAGTAGAGTAGACCAATCAACACAGACAGGGCCATCTGACCAATCAGAGCAGAGTAGACCAATCACAACAGACTGGGCCATCTGTCCAAACAGAGCAGAGTAGACCAATCACAACACACTAGGCCATCTGACCAATCAGAGCAGAGTAGACCAGTCACAACAGACTGGGCCATCTGACCAATCAGAGCAGAGTAGACCAGTCAGAACAGACTGGGCCATCTGACCAATCAGTGCAGAGTAGACCAATCACAACAGACTGGGCCTTCTGACCAATCAGAGCAGAGTAGACCAATCACAACAGACTGGGCCATCTGGCCAATCAGAGCAGAGTAGACCAATCACAACAGACTGGGCCATCTGACCAATCAGAGCAGAGTAGACCAATCACACCAGACTGGGCCATCTGACCAATCAGAGTAGAGTAGACCAATCAAAACAGACTGGGCCATCTGACCAATCAGAGCAGAGTAGACCACTCACAACAGACTGGGCCATCTGTCCAATCAGAGCAGATTAGACCAATCACAACACACTAGGCCATCTGACCAATCAGAGCAGAGTAGACCAGTCACAACAGACTGGGCCATCTGTCCAATCAGAGCAGATTAGACCAATCACAACACACTAGGCCATCTGACCAATCAGAGCAGAGTAGACCAGTCACAACAGACTGGGCCATCTGACCAATCAGAGCAGAGTAGACCAGTCAGAACAGACTGGGCCATCTGACCAATCAGCGCAGAGTAGACCAATCACAACAGACTGGGCCTTCTGACCAATCAGAGCAGAGTAGACCAATCACAACAGACTGGGCCATCTGGCCAATCAGAGCAGAGTAGACTAATCACAACAGACTGGGCCATCTGACCAATCAGAGCAGAGTAGACCAATCACAACAGACTTGGCCATCTGACCAATCAGAGCAGAGTAGACCAATCACAACACACTAGGCCATCTGACCAATCAGAGCAGAGTAGACCAATCACAACAGACTGAGCCATCTGACCAATCAGAGCAGAGTAGACCAATCACAACAGACTGGGCCATCTGGCCAATCAGAGCAGAGTAGACCAATCACAACAGACTGGGCCATCTGGCCAATCAGAGCAGAGTAGACCAATCACAACACACTAGGCCATCTGACCAATCAGAGCAGAGTAGACCAATCACAAAAGACTCGGCCATCTGGCCAATCAGAGCAGAGTAGAGCAATCACAACAGATCTGGCCAATCAATGAAGAGTAGGCTTTTGCATTTTTCTGCTTTTCAGAAAATCCTAACGGAGAATCTCAGATCTTCAGTCTGTAAGTTGAAGCTCAAGCAGCAAGAAAATGATTCAAAGCACAGGAGTAAATCCACCTCTGAACGGCTCGAGAAAGCACAGTTAAAGTTTTGGAGTGGCCTCGTCAAAGTCCTGACTTGAGCCCAATTGAGATGATGTGGCAGGACCTTAAACAGGCAGTTCATGCTTGAAAACCCTCCAATCTGGCTGAACTAAAGCAGTTCTGCAGGGATAATCCACCACAGCGCTGTGAAAGACTGATCTCCAGTTATCACAAGCGTTCGGCTGCAGTTATTTCTGCTAGAGGGGGGGATTAGTTTTTCACATGGGTGATAGGTGTTGAAAACTGTATTCTTTTTTTACTCAGTTTGCCTTTGTTTTATGTTGTATTTTGTTTTAAATTTATTATTATTATTTATTATTTTTTAAATATTTATTTAAATGTAAATTAAAAAAAATGATTTAAATTAGTATGACACACAAAAACAGAAGAAATGAGGATAGGGGCAAATACTTTTTCATAGCACAGTAAATGTCATATAAAGGTGTGTAAAATGGCAGAGAGAAATATTGCATTAATGTGATATTTGTGTTTATGACTAAGTATTGTTAGTTACAAATCAAAGTAAAGGAAAGTCTTGAAAGAAAGTCGTGGCCTAATGGTTAAAGAGTCAGACTGGTTACCTGAAGGTTGCAGGTTTGATTTTCAATACTGGCTGTGTGTGTGTGTGTGTGTGTGTGTGTGTGTGTGTGTGTACTCACTGAATGTGTGTCCACTAATTCACTTTAACTTTCACTTACATGTGACACTAGAGACATTTGTCTTACCTTATATGATGAAACCACTTCACTGATGGGTCTGAATTTATGATTGTCGTGTTGTATTGAATCTCTGCACACTAAACACACAGGCTGTTTGTCCTCCAGGCAGAAGAGTTTGAGTTTCTCACTGTGTAAACTGCAGATCTCCTCAGATCCTGATGAACGAGTCTCATTTCTCTCCGTCAGGAACGACTCGCACAAGTTTTTTAACGCCAGATTAAGAGGAGGATTGTCTTTTCAGGATCATCTCCTGCAGACAGGACACTCCTGAGTTTTCTTGGTTCTCCAAAACTGTTGAAGACACTCTTTACAGACACTGTGACTAAAACAACAGGAGCCTTGAAGATGTCACAGCTCACGGGACAAGAAAGCTCTTCTGCGGACACATTTAGTGAAGCCATTTTCACAGTTTGAGCTCCAGCTACACAAACTTTACTTTCACTTTCTGAACGACGGGTTTAAGAATGAATCACCTTCAGAATCACAACGATCTGCTCTCTGTTCAGAAATGTCTCACAAATCCTTCTTGAAAGTTTTTGTCTTCATTCTCCACTGATCGCTGCTTCTTTAATACTTTTGTCGAGAGAGAAGAGAGTCAGCATGAAAGAAAAGAGAAATAATAACTCAGTCTCTTCCTGGTAAGTGTTGTAAGAGGGTGGAGTTCAAGAGGGTGGAGTTTCTTTGGGTAAAAGAAAACTGCAAAAACAAGTGTGTGTGTGTGTGTGTGTGTTGAATCAAACATTACAGAACAATGAAAAACGACTCGGTTACTAACGTAACCTCGGTTCCCTGAGAGGAGGGAACGAGTATTGCGTAAGTAGCTCACGCTATGGGAAAACTTCTTTTCTCGAGAAATATTGAAGTCTTTATGTAAAACGCATTGCAGCTGCACAGCATACAGCAGTGAGCGAGGCAGCTCGGTCATTGGCTGTGCTGCGGCAACTGCACGAACCTATGACGGGGCGACTCTGAACCCGCTTCCAATGAGCGTGCTTCGTGCCCGCGCGCATCAGAGCCCGCCAAGATGGGCGTGGCTAAGGGCTATATATTGGGCGCCCCGTCATCTGAGTCCTTTAGGTTCAATCGACTGAAGCGAACTGACCAAGCACAAGCACGGCAGCTTACGCAATACTCGTTCCCTCCTCTCAGGGAACCGAGGTTACGTTAGTAACCGAGTCGTTCCCTTTCGAGAGGTCTCTCCTATTGCGTAAGTAGCTTACGCTATGGGAACACCATGTAAAACGCTGTGCATGCTGACTTCGCTCTATTATAGCCAGAGGCAGATGCCTGAGCCTTTAAGCAAAGTAATTATCCAACGAGCCGGCCGAAGGCGGGCTTTATAAGGGACAATGCAGAACGGCCCAATGGCCGTCCAGTGGAAAAACACACAAGCACCTTTATGTACTGATATGCATAAAAAACCCTCTAAGTCAGTCAGAGACGGACCCTATGAGGGAGGAGATAATGCTCAGCATATACACACTCCAGTCTATACATAGTTAGACCGACAGTATGTTGGAATGCAATGAGGGGACCTGTAGGTTATAAAACCTGATAAATGTTGACGGCGAGGCCCAGCCTGCTGCCGCACAAATATCCTGAATGGGTATCCCACTCGACCACGCCCACGAGGAGTCCATGCCTCTCTCGTAGAGTGAGCTCTGATGCCCAAGGGGCACTGAAGGCCCTTGGCTTCATAAGCCAGCGCTATAGCATCAACTATCCAGCGCGATATTCTCTGCTTTGAAACAGCGAGACCTTTGGTGCGGCCGCCAAAGCATACAAATAATTGCTCTGTCTGCCTAAACAGGGCAGAGCGTTCCAAATATACTCTGAGCGCCCTGACTGGGCAGAGTAAATTAGCGTCGCTTTCGTCTGCTGGAGACGATAGCGCAGCCAGAGATATCACCTGTGCTCTGAAGGGTGTCGAGAGCACCTTAGGAATATACCCTTGTTTTGGTCTAAGGACAACTCTGCTGTCGTTAGGTCCAAATTCCAGGAAGGCAGCGCTTGATGACAGCGCGTGCAGGTCGCCCACTCTTTTGACTGAGGCGAGAGCCAGCAAGAGAGCGGTTTTGAGCGAGAGCTGTTTAAGGTGCACAGTTTGTACCTTAGGAATATACCCGTGTTTTGGTCTAAGGACAACTCTGCTGTCGTTAGGTCCAAATTCCAGGCAGGCAGCGCTTGATGACAGTGCGTGCAGGTCGCCCACTCTTTTGACTGAGGCGAGAGCCAGCAAGAGAGCGGTTTTGAGCGAGAGCTGTTTAAGGTGCACAGTTCGTAGAGGTTCGAACGGGGCACTTTTGAGTGCGTCCAGGACCGTGGCCAGGTCCCAGATCGGCACTGAGGGGGGGGGCGTGGGGGATTCATCCTCCTGGCGCCTCTCAGGAAACGAAAAACTAAGTGGTTTTTCCCTAGTGTGCGTCCTCCCACAGGATCGTGTGACGCCGCTATGGCAGCCACATATACTTTGAGCGTGGAGGGGGTGCGGCCTGCCTCCAACAGCTCTTGTAAGAACACGAGCACGCTCGGTACCTCGCATGTCTCAGGATTCAGGTTCCTGGTTTTACACCAGTCACTGAACACCGTCCATTTCTGGGCATATAAGCGCCTCGTAGAGGGCGCTCGTGCCTCTGTGATGGTTCTCAACACTCCACTGGGGAGGTTCCCGGGAACCCGTTGAGGGGCCATGCATGGAGGGCCCACAGATCGGGGCGGGGATGGAGGATCATCCCGTTGGCCTGCCTGAGGAGGTCTAGCCTCAGCGGAATCGGCCATGGGGCAGATTGCATCATCTGCATCAGTTCCGGAAACCACGTCTGGTTCTTCCAGAGTGGGGCTACTAGGAGCACTGCACATTTCTCTTCCTTGACCCGACTGATGACCTGAGGTAGCATCGCGATCGGGGGGAAGGCATACAGTGAGCGGCTGGGCCAGACTTGGGCGAGCGCGTCTGTGCTCTTTGAAAAGAAGAGGGGGCAGTGCGCATTTTCCTTGGAGGCAAAGAGGTCGACCTCTGCTCTGCCAAAGGTCTGCCATAACCACTGGATCGTCAGGGGGTGGAGAGACCATTCTCCTGGGAGAACTTTGTCTCTGGACAGCATGTCCGCTCCCTGGTTCAGGGCACCCGGCACATGCGCTGCCCTCAGCGAGCGCAGGTTGCACTGGGACCATAAGATGAGTTCCCTGGCCATCGAGTGCAGGGAGCTCGACCTGAGTCCACCCTGGCGATTTATATATGAGACTACCGTCATGTTGTCCGTACGGACCAGGACGTGTTCGTCTTTTAGGTACGGAAGCAGGGCTCTGAGAGCCAAAGCGACCGCTTTCAGTTCCAGACAGTTTATATGTAGGCGCTTCTCCGGGTTTGACCACAAGCCGGAGACAGGCCTGCCCTCGTAAAAGGCCCCCCAACCTATTTTGGAGGCATCTGTCGTGATCATTTTTCTCCTTGTGTTCACGCCCAAACTCACACCTGACTGATACCAGTCGGCAGCTTTCCAGGGCGTCAGGGCTTTTATGCAGCCGTGATTCGCTCTGATTAAAAAGTGGCCCGAGTGCCACGCGTGACTGGGGACACGGCTCTTGAGCCAGCGCTGGAGAGGACGCATGTGCAACAATCCTAGCTGGAGTACAGCTGATGCCGAGGCCATGAGACCGAGCATCCTTTGAAAACGCTTGACGGGGCGCGCGCGCCCGCTCTGAACGATGTTGCAAGGCGCTGAATAGTGAGCACGCGTTCTGATGAGAGGCGCGCCGTCATCTGCACTGAGTCTAGCACTATTCCCAGAAAAGAAATATTCTGGCTGGGAGATAGCGTGCTTTTTGCAAAATTGATTCTTAGACCCAGGCATTCTAGATGGCTGGTAATCCAAGACCTGTGCGTCATTAACTGACTCTCTGATTGTGCTAGGACTAGCCAATCGTCGAGATAATTCAGTATTCGCACTCGACGTTGTCTCAGGTGGGAAAAGTGCTGCATCCATACATTCCGTGAATGTACGGGGTGCCAGTGATAGGCCGAATGGTAGTACTGTATACTGGTATGACTGTCCCTCGAAAGCGAATCTCAGAAATGGCCTGTGATGAGGCGCTATCGGAATGTGAAAGTAAGCGTCTTTCAGATCCACTGATAGAAACCAATCCCCTGGGCGAACTTGCGCGAGGATGTTTTTGGTTGTTAACATTCTGAACGAGCGAATCATTAAAGCTTTGTTCAGATGTCTGAGATCTAAGATGGGGCGGAGACCACCATCCTTCTTTGGGACGAGAAAATAGCGGCTGTAAAAACCCGCCTCGCTCATAGAGGGAGGAACAGTTTTTATAGCGCCCTTCTCTATTAGTTTGAGCACCTCGGTGCGTAGAACATGTGAACCATCTTTTCTCACTTTCGTCTCGACCACCGCTGAGAAGCGGGGTGGTCTGCGAGCGAATTGAAGCGAGTAACCGTGTTTTATTATGTTCAAAACCCATTTCGGCATGTCGGGGATATTTTCCCAAGCTTTCGCTCGCACAGATATGGGCTGAATGCTGGCTGGGGGCGTGTCGCAGTGACGTATGGCTCCCGCCGGCGAATCGCTCTGTGCTAACACCGAGCTTACAGCTCTCAGAGGCGCGGGCGCGCGCTGAGCAGCTTTGTTGAGTGCCGAGTGCAGGGGTGCGTGTGAGATTACAGGCACGCTCGCCACATCTGTAATGCTCACAGCGCGGGCTGGAGAAAATTTTGGGACTGTATGGGCAGTGCTTATGGGTGGGGGTGCATAAACTGTGGTAGGCACGCACGCCACTTTCATAAAACCTCCCGCTCGTGGCGGTAGGTTTTTGGCCATGTAAACAGTGTTTGTGAGTAGGGGTGCGTGCATTACAGCGGGCACACGCGCTACTTTGATAGGATTTCCCGCTTTTACTGGGGAAGTGTTTATAACTGTGGGAACAGTGCTTATGTGTAGTGGTGCATACATGACAGTGGGCACACGATCTACATTTATGGGGCGTCCAGCCTGAGCCGGGGAAGCATTTGGCACTGCTTTGACAGTTTTGAAATGTGGGAATGCGCACTTTAGTGTGGACACGTGACCCTTTAATGACACAGGCAGAAAATGACTCTTTATGTGATTTCTGTGTGTCGCCGTTAAAACGGCTTTTGTTTGCAGGTGAGCGAGCTGTGCGGCTGGCCCATTGACTGCTGTACAGACATTTCCAGCCGCCTGTAAGGGGACTGGGTAATGCTTTAGACGTTTTGGAGAGAGTGGTCCGGCTTCTGCGAGACACGCTCTTTTTCTCCCTATAGCTAGGAAGACTTACGAGGCTCCGGGTTCAGCACGATCTTGGGCCGAGGTCCCCGTCGCTCGGGCGGTTGCTTCCTGTTGGCGGAGTGCGAGCGGCGTCGGAAGTCAGATTCAGGTATGGGCTGAGAGACGGGAGGTGCCGTCCTGACTCGCTGCTGATGAGGCGGCTTTTGGCGGCTCTGCGACGAGCTGGAGCGCTTGGGCAGGAAGTGACGCATAGCCTGAGAATCCTTCCGGGCTTCGGTGAAGCGCTCAGCGAACTCTCTTACCACCGGTCCGAACAGGCCGCTTTGGGAGATAGGCGCGTCAAGGAACGCCGCCTTATCTGCATCCTTCATCTCTGTTAGCGTCAGCCACAGATGGCGCTCAAGGACAGTCAAGTTAGCCATAGCACGGCCGATGGATTGGGCGGTGGCTTTCGTGGCTCGCAGGGCTATGTCGGTGGCACTGTGCAGGTCCTTGAACGCTTCAGGATCAGGTCCAGACTCGTCCATGGTGCGGAGAAGTTTGGCCTGATAGACTTGGAGGACAGCCATGGAGTGAAGCGCTGACGCAGCTTGGCCGGCGGCGGCGTATGCGCGACCGGCGAGAGCTGAGGTAGATCGGCAGGGCTTCGAGGGGTGAGAAGCTTTGGCTTTCCAACCCGCGTTGGAGGGTGGACACAGGTGGTTGGCCACAGCCTCCTCGAGGGGCGGGGTTCCCTCGTAGCCTCTTTCTTTCGCGCCGTCCAAAGAGGAGAGTGATGAAGAGAAAGAAGGCTTCAGGCGAGCGGAGTGAGGGGCTTTCCACGACTTAGTGAGTTCGTCATGAACCTCCGGGAAGAACGGGGAGGGCCTTTGTCGGGGGGCCTGCCGGCGCCCCTGCAGGAACTACTCGTCCAGTCGGCTGCGGGCGGGTTCTTCCGGGGAAGACCAATCGAGCCCGAGGTCTTCCACGGCCTTGGACAGGATGCGGACGATCTCCGAGTCCATGTTGGAGCCCACACTCGTGTCCGCTAGCGTCGATGGCGCGGGGTCGAAGGACGAGCCCGGCCAGTCGTCGGATGCAGCATCAAGGGAAAGGCTGTCATCCTTTTCGTCATCCCCTGACGCGCCAAACGAGACGAGACCCATCGCTCTGCTGGAGGGGTGCTGGTCCGCCTGCGTGTACTGAACTGGCGGCGGGGAATCCTCGGGTGGCGGTGAAGCACGCGGGGATTGGCCCGGCATGACGTCACTACATTCCGCGTGCTCTGGTGGCCTCTGTGAGCGGCGCTTCTTCTTGCGCGGCTCAACTAGAGGGGATGGTAGCACGGTGGTGGTAGGCTCTCTCGCAGCGAAAGCGGCGAAGCGAGCGCGCAGCTCGGTGAGGCCCAGGGTGTCACACTCGGGACATCCGCCTCGAGTAAGGGCAGCCTCTGCATGGTCCGGGCCCAGGCAGCTAGAGCAGATGATGTGACGATCCCCGTCAGGAAGGAGGCCTCGACACGAGGCGCAGGAAGGCATTTGGAACAACGCCTTTTAATTTGCTCTTTTAGAAAAAGTGTCGCGGGGGCGAACACTTAGAATAATAGCTTTGTCAAAGGATATGAGGTGATGCGCGCCGGATGGCTTAGCAGAAGGCGTTCGAAGGCGGCTGAAGGCGCCGGCGTCCTCGTAGCAGTCCTGCTGTAGGCTTGTCGACGGCGGCGGCGTAAAGACTCCAAAAATCCGGAGGATCCAGCGAAGAGAAAGGTCTTTGCTGAAGGAGATTAAATCTAAAGGACTCAGATGACGGGGCGCCCAATATATAGCCCTTAGCCACGCCCATCTTGGGGGGCTCTGACGCGCGCGGGCGCGAAGCACGCTCATTGGAAGCGGGTTCAGAGTCGCCCCGTCATAGGTTCGTGCAGTTGCCGCAGCACAGCCAATGACCGAGCTGCCTCGCTCACTGCTGTATGCTGTGCAGCTGCAATGCGTTTTACATAAAGACTTCAATATTTCTCGAGAAAAGGAGTTTTCCCATAGCGTAAGCTACTTACGCAATAGGAGAGACCTCTCGAAAGGGAAACACAAATATTGATAATAAAAATACTCAAAGACACTTTATTTGTGTGTTTTATTTATTGCTCTTTATTTGTACATAGTTTATTTAAGTATCCAATGACTTATCTGAGTTTTATTTGTTTAATAAATCCTTTTGTTATTTAATCCATTTTGTAACTTCATCATCATTGGACTAAAATGTTACATGTCAATTCACAGCTGCTCTTGTGTCACTGTTTTTACAGTTATGCTGTGTTTTTACAGTACAATTGTAGTTGATTTACATTACTCTTTAATTTATAGGCTTGCTGGCAACCAAAATTTACTGTAAATGTTAGAAAACAATTACAATGTTATATCATATTTTTATGTGGATACGATAAGTACTTAAACAGTTTTAAGTACTTAAACAGTTTGTCAACAATCAAGTACTTCAAATAAACCATCATGCCATCTTTGCCATGAGTGAGACAAGGCAAAAATACAACGTTCATTATTTGAAGTAAAAACAACAACAAATAACCTTTGTGGGACGGTTTTTATGCTCTAAAAATCCACAATCAAGTAATACATCCTAGAAAGCAAATCCTGTTATGAAATAAAGTTTTGTGTGAAGAGAAGATCATGCATTATATCAAATGAGGAGTTATTGCAAACATGAAAATACTTCAACGTATTAATGTCCCCCTGTAGTCAATAATTTTATCCCTTATAAATTACATATTTAAAAGATTTTTCCTTGAAAAAAATGTCTTCATGCCTTAAAATATCTTGAATGTAACTCGACAACCTCGCCTCATTTAGTATGCGCGGTCCTATGAATATGCAAATGAGCCCCGCCTCCACTCACTCACTCAGCTCAGAGATCCACTGGTTGACGATCACACATTGATCTGATTGGTTACAAGGTCGTTTGTGACGTCAGAAACACCAGCGATTTCAAACCGAGTTTTTGAGACTGTCTTTGGTTCACTGCAGTTTTAAGCAGAAAACACTCAGCAATGTCGACTTATGAACTTACACATGGTGTGTCTTAAAGCGTATTAAAAACACCACATACACACATAAACAACATTAAAAGCTGGAAAAGTGTAGAAGTTCCCTTTCGATATGGTTTATCTTCGATACATTTAGCTGACTAGCCTGGTTAAAACCAGACCTTTCTCAGTTGTAACCGAGTTAGGGTCTGGCAAAGCTTCATAGACAAATCATTTCCAAAGGGGCGTCACCAACGGACGTAGCTCAAATGCCTCTGGGCGTAATTGGATAGACCTAAAACCAATCAGAGCGAAGAAGAAGATGACGTATGCAGAGCGACGTTCGTCTGTTATAGAACAACTTGCAGACACTGATTAGCTACTTGCTCTACGTTTATTTAAAATGAACAGCAAGACAACTGGAAGTGAATGTGCTTTCCATTAAATAAATCACACACAGTAAACAAAACCTTAACAAAAAAGAACTTTGCAATTTAGACGCGCAAACTTCGGATGCGGCGCCGCGCTCGCTGTTACAAAAAACCCGTGCACACAGGCAAGCGACATGGGGTCTTGCGCACCGAACGCGTCATTTTTGTCCCGCGCACCTTCGCGCTCGTGCGGACGCGTCTGGTATAAACAAGGCTTTACTCCGTGTCAGCGCGCACTCTGATCGGTAAAGTGGCACAGACCTCTCCCGAATCATCTCCAGCAGTAGCAGCCTCCGATCGCACCACTAACTCCGCCTCCGTTTCCCTCGTAAGCTGATATTAGTAAAAACATTCTCTATGAAAAATGTTTGTGAAAAAAATATTTTAATAACATGGTTTTGGCGGTTATAGAGTTCTAATGACGGTGTTCAACTATAACCGTCACACATAGTTCCACGGCGGCATCCATCTTTGTAAATGTAAAAAAAATCTGTGTCACCGTCGCTGTGCTGTCGTCATCGTGTAAAGCCCGCCCCAACGTTTCTGATTGGTGCCGCGATTTCGACGGATTGGAAATGGACTTCAATGAGCTCTTTGCCAGACTAACTTTCAGAGCAAATCTAAATTTGCCGGAAGTTGTCTGGGTTTTCCCAGGCTATTAGCTGATGCTAATGGGGAAAACTCCTGTTTTCTCAGAATCCTGAATGATTGGTTCACGTCTGTGCAAGTGCACAGACAAATGGCATTTCAGGCCACCGTAAAGGGTGGGGTTGGCTGCCTATATAAGCCACAGAAATGCAAGGTCTTGCCAGAATCTTTCTCCTTCAGCACGAAGATCATCTCATTGCTCCGAAGGAAATCTCCAATCACAATCTGATTGGTCAGCAATCTCCCCTGCGGCCATCCGGCGACCACTAAAAGAGATAATTTAAGAGGATATTTCCTGCGATGTTGTTGCAAATGTCTCACCACGATTGCAGCTTGGTACCCTTGCACTCCCCTGCGAGTGCGTCTCCTGCTAAAGCAGCACATCATCCCCCTGTAGCCGGCCAATCAATCGGGAAACACAAAAGTTCCTCAGGGGGGCTAGAAGGCTGAACCCTCCACGCCCATGCTCGGTCCTGTCTTGGGACCTCTCCACAGTCCTTAGGGCACTTCAGGGCCCTCCCTTTGAGCCGCTTGAGTCAGCTGAACTTCGGTAAGACTACCCTCTTGCTGGCTTAATCATCAGTCAAGCCAGTTGGAGATTTGCAGGCTCTGTCTGTGGATCCTTCCTGTCTTGAGTTCAGTCCTAACAGCAGTAAAGTGGTTCTTAGGCAGAGGAAAGGCTACATCCCAAAAGTGCTTTCCACCCTGTTCAGAATGCAGGTTATACAAGCATATGGGACGCTCAGAGGGTTCAGTTAATCACTAGTAGAAATGGTGGTGGGAGTATCCGGTAAGAGACACTGGAGCAACAGAGAGAGAGTGTCCCAGCAGAAGGGTTTTTTCCAGCGGAGCCGTCCTCCTTCATCAGATTTTACAACCTGGGCATCCCTGCTCTCCAAGCACGGGTGTTGTCGGTCTGAGATGTTTGTGGACTGTATAGCAGGCTCACGACCATGCTCTGAGCCTCTCCCCATGCAGCTGGTCCAGGGACCCTCATTCGAGCGACCCCTAGCTGACGGCTCACTTCCGTTCTGTGCTTGTAGCACGCCGCAATTGGATTAAGTTCCCCATAAGCGCCAGCTAAAAACAGATGTAATGCGAGTGAACCATATCGAAAGGGAGCGTTATGGTAACTTGCGTAACCACGGTTGCCTAAGATAACGGGAACGAGCATTGTGAAGCTTGCCGTGCTACTACGCTGCCAGCAAGTCACGCTAAGCCGCTCCTCAGTCGAAAGATTCTGACGAGACCTGACCTGTGGCTTATACAGGCAGCCAACCCCATCCAGACGTGAACCAATCAGGCTTCAGGATTCTGAGAAAATAGGAATTTTCCCCATAAGCGTGAGATAAAAGTAGACGCAATGCTCTCTTCCTGTTATCTCAGGGAACCAGCGTTACGTGAGTAACCATAATGTTTTTTACCTCAATTGTGGGTTTTCCTGAATAGACTGTCAAAGCATTACAAAGATTTATTTTTCATGAGGGATTACCTTATCATCCTCACTGTAACCTGTTTCAGAATCATTCTTTCCAATTAATCAAAGGCGACAGAAATGATGCTCAGTAAACGACTCGTTAAAACCAACACTGTAAAAATCCAACTTACGTTTTGTTTGACAAACTCTCTTTTTAAAGTTTATTCAACTATTTAAGATAAAAAGATTGAGATAACTCAAACAAGTGGATAAAGTGAAATTTTAGACTGATTAGTATAACCAACTTTATATGTAAAGCTCAGAGAACGAACAACTTTAAGTTTTCAATAAGACAACCCACACAGGATGATGAGCATGCGCAGTTCGATTGTACGGCTTCATTATTTCAAGCGGCACGTGAACCGATCATCTCTTCCTCTTTACTACTAGTTACAGCAGCAAATAAACATCAATGAACATTAGAAGGAATGTTGAAAGATACAGAACAACTTCCTGAAATCAATCATTACTGCGGCCGACGAGGTTGCACGTAGGAATATCTCAATTATGGCAAAAATAGAATAAAAACAACATTAAATAATTTTGAAAACAGCTGAGGAAAAGAAAAAAGGGTATTAGGTATTAATACATAAACTTAGGCTGCGTCTGAAATCGCCCCCTATACCCATAAAGAGGGCACTACTTTGAGGGGACAGCCAGTTGTAGAGGTGTCCGAAACTATAGTTAGACGTTATTGAGTACACTCATTCAATCCCACAATGCACCTCAACAACGAGTGTACAACTAATGTATGCTCAATGGCTAGAGAATACCCATAATGCACTGTGAGAGTGAATGATTCCCGCATCTCACCAGGAGATGGCGCCGCAGCTGAATCGATCATCCATCCATTTTACAAACCACGCTGGTCCTTAGTAATATCATACAGGTATAAATTCCTTTGTAATTGATAACTAAATTGTTTAATCACAGTTTATAAATGCTAGTTTCCATAGCAGGGCTCAGGATAAATCGTTTCATTATTACTGGAGCTGCCAGTTTGCTACGTTTCAATTAATTATTGAACAGTAAGCACAAACTATGCAAAAGCGGCAGCCCTTCCAGCGCACTCAGTGTCCAAATTCCCTCACTCGTTTTCATTCACTCCGTTAAGTGGAATATATTAGTGGAGTAATCTAGGGAACAGTGATGCCGGTATAACGCGTTACTTAGTAACGTGTTAGTCTAATCTGAACACTTTTTTCAGTAACGAGTAATCTAACGCGTTACTATTTCCAAACCAGTAATCAGATTAAAGTTACTTATCCAAGTTACTGTGCCTAACTATTTTTGTCATTTTCTTTAGTAGAAATGATGGCTGACATGCGATATGAAACAGAAATGTGTGTGAGAAGGCAATATCACGACACACCCCTTCCAACTCCCAGAGTTATCCTTCCCGTCCAGACCCAATGCTACCACATCTTTAAATTACTATTAGTATTATTTTAAGTAAACATTATAAAATACGTAGACCTACACTACAAAACTAGTTAACTAGATAAACTCTTTAAAATTGGGCAATTCCAGCGTGGACGTGACATTTGAGGTAAAAAACTTGAAATGTAAATTCTCAGAATGTTCAAACGTCTGTTTATACTCCCTTTAGACATTAGAAAAATATCAGTCTACACATGCGTTTTATAGCCTATTTAATATGAGGGAAATACACATCCGTAACGGACGTGACAAAAAAACTTTCGCTTTTAGGTGGCAAAAGTACAAAAAAGTATTACTACCCACCAGATGAAGAAGGGTTGGCTCTCCACAGATTATAAAATGTTCATTTTGTCTTATTTTTCGTGTACGCATTTTTAAGGGAAAAACAATGTTATGTGACAGTTCCCCGTTGTGGACGTGACCACTCTGAAAGCGCCACTGAAAGACTGATTTAAAACTTTCACATCAAACATAAAGCCTTAATTTTAATCAAAGTTTCATCAACCAATTGCCTGGATTTGATAAATAAGTTAATGTAGCAGACAATAGATAGCCTAATCGTGACACGGAGGCACCGGCGCGTTAACTGGAGCTCGTCTCATGAGTCATTAATGAACCAAAACACAGCGTAGAGAAATATATCTATAGAAAGCTCGAAATGTGTACTTTTAAACAGAACAATTCAAAAAGAAAGAAAACAGACTAATCTCTGCTTATGTAATCAGTATGAAATGTGCATTTCTCTCTGGCGCGTTCACTCCGGAAGTGATTGCGAGTCAGGTCAAGAAAGACTGTCATTTGTTTTATGTTTTAAAAAAACAAGTATTTATGTTAAGTGAAGTAAAGAAAGTGTCACGTTAGTACTGAGGGACGAAGACACAAAGATAGAGTGACAATGTTTATTTAAACAAACATAAGCAACTTCATAATACTTGAAGGCTCGTGATGACACAGGAAATTCCAAAGTCCCAGAGGATCCGTGAACGTGAGTGAAACAGAAAGAGCTTGACTGGAATCAGCTGGATCTTACTGAAAGCCACTTGAACTGCCGGAGATCAGTGCAGGTGAAACACAGGAAGGTGATCGTGAGTATCAGGAAACCCACTTCACGGATGCTGCAGAGGAGATATAAACAGGATGTTAGAATTGTGAAGAAACCACTTGAAGTCAGGCAATAACTGGAACCAGGCAATGAACACAAAGAACCAGTGAGTCACGGGTAACGGAAAGACGAGACCGGACGCTGAATGAGAGGTGACTGAAGCTTATGAACGGTGTGCATCAAGGTGAGTAATGATGAAGAGCAGGTGGGAGTGATTAGAATTCCGGGGATGATGAGCGAGACCAGGTGTGCTGAGTTGAGATTGATGGAGTGGTGTCATTGATGATTGAATCCGTGACAGTACCCCCTCCTCCACGGCCAGCTCCTGAGGGCCGTAGCCCCCCACGACGAGGGCGACCCCGCGGACGAGGTCTTGGACGATCCGGATGATCCCGGTGGAAGTCTTGGAGGAGAGCGGGATCCAAGATGTCATCCCGATGAACCCAGCTGCGTTCTTCAGGTCCAAATCCCTCCCAGTCCACGAGGTACTGAAGTTGACCTCCCTGACGACGAGAGTCTAAGAGGGTGCAAACCTGGTATACTGAATCCTCTGCGGGGTCCACTGGAGGATGAGGGGGCGTTTCGTCGGTGTTTGTTTCTGTGGTTCGAGATGAGAGGGGTGTGAAGTAAGGCTTTAACAAGGAGACGTGGAAGGTGGGAGCTATCCTGTAGTGACGAGGAAGTGTTAGACGGTAGGATACCTGGTTGACCTGCCTCTCAATCGGGAATGGCCCGATGTACCTGGGACTCAGTTTACGTGAGGGCAGCCGGAGGCCTATGTCCCGGGTCGAGAGCCATACCAACTGACCTGGAGTGTAGAGAGGAGTGGCCCTGCGACGGGTATCAGCCTGTAGTTGATGCCTCCGAACTGCCCCTTGTAGATGGACATGGGCTGAATCCCAGACCCTCTTACTCTCCACGAACCAATGCTGAACTGCTGGTACGTCAGATGGTTCCCCAGACCAGGGGAACAGTGGTGGTTGATAGCCTAAAACGCATTGGAAGGGTGTGAGACCAGTGGAGGACTGACGAAGGGAGTTTTGAGCATACTCCGCCCATGGAAGGTACCGGTTCCAGTGGTCCTGTGTATCTTGACAATAGGTCATCAGATACCTTCCGATTTCTTGAATTTTACGTTCCGCCTGCCCGTTGGACTGAGGATGGTACCCCGATGTCAAACTGACCGACACTCCTAATAACTTAAAGAAGGATTTCCAGACGTGAGATATGAATTGGGGTCCTCGGTCAGAAACCAGGTCTTCTGGAATGCCGAAGTGACGAAATATTTCTGAGAACAGGAGTTCGGCGGTTTTGAATGCTGTAGGAAGTTTGGAAAGTGCTAGTAGCTTGCAGGACTTTGAGAATCTGTCGACGACAACGAGTATGCAGGTTTTGTCATCAGAGGGAGGTAAATCAGTTATGAAATCGACAGCGATGTGTGACCAAGGTCGATTCGGTATGGGGAGAGGCATTAGTTTACCCTCAGGTAGACGCCGTGGTACTTTGGTCATGGCGCAGGCGGTGCAACCCTGTACGTACTGTGAGACATCCTACGACATCCTGGGCCACCAGTAGCGTTCTTGGAGTAGTGTCAAGGTCTGGTGGCTACCTGGGTGTCCGGATCCCGGAGAAGTATGCACGGAATCCATGAGGGGTATCCGGAGTCGAGATGGAACGAAGATCTTCCCCTCGGGACCCCCCGGGGGAGCAGGTTCCGACAAGGTGGCCTCAGCGATGAGGTCGTTGAGGTTCCAGAGAATGGGACTCATTATCAGGCTTGAAGGGAGGACTGTTTCGGTGTTTTTCTGAGAGGTTTCCGGTTGGAACAAGCGAGACAGTGCATCGGCTTTGAGGTTTTTGGTTCCAGGGCGATAGGTTACCGAGAAGTTGAAACGGAGCATGGGGGCTGAACAGAAGGCTTTCTTTAGGTTCTCGAAGGCTGCAGTGGCTTCTGGAGACCAGGTGAGACGTTTGACCTCCTTCCTTACCATGGAGGTTACAGGAGCACAGGTTTTGCTGTAGTCTTTGATAAAACGACGATAAAAGTTCGCAAAGCCAAGGAACCTCTGTAGTTCTTTCAGGGTCTGAGGTTTGGGCCAGTTGAGGACAGCTTTCACCTTGTTTTGGTCCATGGAGATACCTTCTGGACGAATGACATAACCCAGGAAGTGAATGGTGGTTTGGTGGAATTCGCATTTCTCGAGTTTTAGATATAACTGATGCTCACGAAGACGTTTCAGGACTTGATGTACATGGCTTACGTGCTCCTCAAGACTGGTGGAGTAGATGAGGATGTCATCGATGTAGATGATGACGAATCGGTTGAGGAAGTCACGGAAGATTTCATTCATGAAACCCTGGAAAACTGACGGTGAGTTGGACAGACCGAAGGGCATGACCCGGTATTCATAGTGGCCTGCGGGGGTAATGAACGCCGTCTTCCACTCATCTCCCTTGCATACACGTACCAGGTTATAGGCGCTCCATAAGTCGAGCTTCGTGAAGATTACCGCAGATCGTAGTTGTTCAAGAGCAGCAGGTACCAACGGCAGAGGATAGCGATATTTGATTGCAGATGCATTCAGGACCCGGAAGTCGATACACGGTCGAAGACCACCATCCTTCTTTCCGACGAAGAAGAAGCTGGATGCGGCTGGGGACGTAGAGGATTGGATATATCCCTGTCGTAACGCCTCCTCCACATATTCCTCCATAGCCTTATGCTCAGGAATGGACAGGGGATAAATCTTCCCTCGTGGTAGAGTGGCCCCAGGCAACAGCTCAATGGCGCAATCCCAAGATCGGTGAGGTGGAAGAGTGGTGGCCTTTTGTTTACTGAACACGTCCTGAAATGCCTGGTATTCAGAGGGAACATTCGGGACAGAATCAGTGACTGGACTCTCAACAGAGGTGGATCCCAGGATGACTGGAGTTGGAGGTTTAGACGAATTCCTTTTAACAGACAGAAGGCAGTTTTCTTTACAATGTTGGCTCCATCGACATACCTCACCGGTGGCCCAACAGATGACAGGTGAATGCTGATCAAGCCACGGACGTCCCAGAACGAGGTCTGCTGTCGAGTCTTCCAAGACATAAAAAGAACACTCCTCACCATGCAAATAGCCCACTGAAAGATGTACCATTGGACTGTAATACTGGATGTTTCCTCTCCCCAAGAGTTTGCCCAGAATGGAAAGGATACTCAATGGGCGAGTTAAACGTAGACGGCGGGCTTGGAGGCGGTTGAGCAGCGATGCGGAAATTAAATTCCCCGCTGCGCCAGAGTCTATAAGGGCTTTTGCTGGAACAGAGTGTTCACGATATTTGAGAATTACAGGGGTTAGTGCCAGATTAGAAACTGAAGAGGGTAGATCAATGGTACTCACCGCCGAGCGCTTGGGGCAGACAGGACAGTCCATGCGATAGTGATCAGCAGCTCCGCAGTAGAGACACAGATTATTGTTCCGACGACGATTACGCTCGGTGGTGGTTAGATGACCTACATTGATCTCCATAGGCTCAGGTGCGAGGAAGTTTACTGACGGGGAGTGTGGTATTGAGAATTCAGTGATCGCTCTCGGGCTACTGGCCGAAGCGGATCGCGGATGAAAAGTTGTGGATGACCTGAGACAAGCAGCGCGATGTTGAGCAATCAGGATAGATCGCTGAATTAGTTTCTCAATCCCAATCGAGTCTTCATAAATGGCGAGCTGCAGACAGATGTCGGGATTCAAACCTCGTCGATAAGCGGTCATTAAAGCAACTTCATTCCATCCACTGTTAGCGGCGATAGTGAGGAACTGCAGAGCATAGTCTGCCACCGTAGAACGGCCCTGACATAAACGTAGCAGCTGATCATGGATGGAAACCGCATTCGAGGTTTGTGCGAAGACAACTCGGAAGTGTTCCAGAAAACAACTCAACGATTGTAGAGCAGGTGCATTTGAATCCCATAACGCTTGTGCCCAATTCAAAGCGCGACCTGGGAGTAGGGAGATCACAAAGGATATCTTGGCTCTTTCAGAGATGAATTGGTGGGTGTGGATCTCCATGTAAAGTCGACACTGCAAAAGGAATCCACTGCATTCCTCATCTCCTGAATATGAAGTGGGTCGGGCCATGGGGCTACTGGATGCAGGTCTGAGACTCTGTAGTGTGCGACTAAGTTCAGCGAGGGTTTCTTGGAGTGTAGTAGGTGGAATGGATGATGCAGCGGCCGCTGCGGAGAGAGGCGAATGTACCGTGGCAGTTGATGCGGTGGCGCCCTGAGCGGTGCTGAGTTGAGATTGATGGAGTGGTGTCATTGATGATTGAATCCGTGACAGAAAGACTGTCTTTATTTTATTTTTTATAAAAACATGTATTTTTTCAGGAATTAGTTTTTAAGTAACTTAAAATGTCAGGAGATACATTGTTGACATTACTGTTAAAAAGGGGTGTTTTCGGCAGCTGCTGAATGTAACTAATAAAGTAACTTGTAAAGTAACTAAGTTACTTTTAAAATCAAGTAATCTGTAAAGTAACTAAGTTACTTTTAAAATCAAGTAATCTGTAAAGTAACTAAGTTACTTTTTAAATCAAGTAATCTGTAAAGTAACTAAGTTGCTTTTTCAAAGTAACTGTGGCAACACTGGTAGGGTATAGTGAATGAGGGTATAGGGGGCGATTTCGAACACAGCATTAATGTCTAATGGAATATCTAAAGGAGTTGGAAGTGACGTCAAATGACGCGTCTCACTGAGACACAATAACGTTTGATTATGCATTAGGCCATTTTTCCGTTTTGTTTCAGCGGAGTAACTTGTTATTTAAGTTAGTTAATTTCCTCTTTAAGTTGATCGTTAACTAAACTCTTTGGCGCACATGGAAACTAAGGATAGCACAATGAAACGCAAAGGGAAAAATAAGACCTCTACCTAGTTGTTTACGGAAGAGCTGGAATTAGATGTTCCTGTCGCTGTTGGTGGATCTGCTGCACACATCGAGGTGGACCATCAATATGGCCAAAAACGTCCCGATGTCACCCGGTCTGATAGCCCAAGTCTCGAGATCGTACATGACTCCAACCTAGTGAAACCTCAACAAAAGAAATCTCGAGGTAAAATTTCCCTGACGGAATTGTAAGATAATGTCTTCGCGGCATTGACATCTAGAATTAAAGAAAGTGCAGACGACCTCGGCAAAATGATTACCAGCAACACTGTGAGCATTGAGGGCCTTAATAAAATCAGTGTATGTACTCTTGCAGTTTACATAAAGAAGATATTTCTTTTAATATTCTTCCCATGCCATTAACAGATCACAAGGCAGTGTCTGTCAACATTTCTTTACATTCCTCTCTTTCCTCCAACTACCATAACTCTTATTGGAAGCTCAATAAGTCATTATTGGAACATGAATTTGCAAAGATGACCATTCGCAGTTTGATTGCACAATATTGGAATATAGCTCAGATGAGTAATAACTATTGCACTCCCGAGTTATTTCAATTTGAAGCTTGTAAATTTCTTAGAAAATTTGGAAGATTATTATCCAAAGCTAAAAGACTTGAAGAGGAGACAACCATTTCAAAAATTACGGATTTTACTCCTAATTTTTCAGATAATGAATATCTTGAGTTCACACTTCAAAGCCAATTAGATTATATTTAAAAAAGGCGGGGGCCTTCAGAGCAGGACAGAGATGGTTGGAAAAGGGTGAACAGAATTCTGCATATTTCTTTCAATTAGAAAAATTCCATGCAAAAACAATTACAATTTTGCATTTGAATATCAATATGGCACGATAACACATGACTCATAGGAGATTGCAAATTACTGTTCAACACTCTTTACAAATCAGGGTTTAATGAAAATAATTCTTCTGTTTTTATAGATAGTCTTACTAATTCAAAATCTATAAATGAAGATCAGAAAGAATATTGTGATAGTTATATATGTATAAAGGAAATCCTTCAAGCTATTACAGAGTCAAGTCGAGTCAAGTCACATTTATTTATATAGTGCTTTTTACAATACAGATTGTTTCAAAGCAGCTTTACAGAGATAACAGGAAAATAATGCAAAAAAGTTTGTTTCCAGAAGAAAATAGCATCACAGACCAGCTTAAGTAAGCTCAGCAATGGTTCATTTTGTTTTAAAAAAGTTCTTAATTTAGTTAATTTATATAAATATGTATAGCCGGAGTAAATCGTGATGTCATCGTCCAGCTCAGTTCAGTTCTTGTATAATAGTGTCAATGCAGGGGATCAATATTATTGTTGAATATTAAATTAAATGTTAAATTTAATGTCTCGAACTAAGCAAGCCAAGCCAATGGCAACAGAGGTGGGAAAAGGCGACAGTGGAACCAAAACTCCATCAGTGGCAGAATGGAGAAAAAACCCTTGTGAGAAACCGGACTCAGTCGCTCAGTTCTCCTCTGGCCAACGAACCAACAGTGTATGATTATGATTATAATTCAGGCAGCATTACTGGTCAGAAGTCAGATTGGTTTGGAACAATCAGAATATTAACCTGTTCCCTCTGGCTGAAGATCGGAGTCATGCCGGTATGGAGATGAGTTTGAGGATCAGTGCCGATGGCTGTCGTGTCGATGAGGCCTTCACAGGGGAGAGTCTAGATGACACAATCTCTGCTGACACTTCAGGGATGCGTTGTGGTCATGTCTAGGCGCAGGTCCTCCATCTGATCTGGATACGGCCCGGATCCGGCTGACTACATCATGTGTTGTGGTCGTGTCTAGGAGGAGGTCCTCCATCTGATCTGGATACGGCCCGGATCCGGCTGACTACATCATGTGTTGTGGTCATGTCTAGGCGCAGGTCCTCCATCTGATCTGGATACGGCACGGATCCGGCTGACTACATCATGCGTTGTGGTCGTGTCTAGGCGCAGGTCCACCATCTGATCTGAATACGGTCCAGATCCGGCTGACTACATCATGCGTTGTGGTCATGTCTAGGCGCAGGTCCTCCATCTGATCTGGATACAGCCCGGATCCGGCTGACTACATCATGCGTTGTGGTCATGTCTAGGCGCAGGTCCTCCATCTGATCTGGATACAGCCCGGATCCGGCTGAGTACATCATGCGTTGTGGTCGTGTCTAGGAGGAGGTCCTCCATCTGATCTGGATACGGTCCAGATCCGGCTGACTACATCATGCGTTGTGGTCATGTCTAGGCGCAGGTCCTCCATCTGATCTGGATACAGCCCGGATCCGGCTGAGTACATCATGCGTTGTGGTCGTGTCTAGGCGCAGGTCCTCCATCTGATCTGGATACGGCCCGGATCCGGCTGACTACATCATGCGTTGTGGTTGTGTCTAGGCGCAGGTCCACCATCTGATCTGGATACGGTCCAGATCCGGCTGACTACATCATGCGTTGTGGTCATGTCTAGGCGCAGGTCCTCCATCTGATCTGGATACAGCCCGGATCCGGCTGAGTACATCATGCGTTGTGGTCGTGTCTAAGAGGAGGTCCTCCATCTGATCTGGATACGGTCCAGATCCGGCTGACTACATCATGCGTTGTGGTCATGTCTAGGCGCAGGTCCTCCATCTGATCTGGATACAGCCCGGATCCGGCTGAGTACATCATGCGTTGTGGTCGTGTCTAGGAGGAGGTCCTCCATCTGATCTGGATACGGTCCAGATCCGGCTGACTACATCATGCGTTGTGGTCATGTCTAGGCGCAGGTCCTCCATCTGATCTGGATACAGCCCGGATCCGGCTGAGTACATCATGCGTTGTGGTCGTGTCTAGGAGGAGGTCCTCCATCTGATCTGGATACGGTCCAGATCCGGCTGACTACATCATGCGTTGTGGTCATGTCTAGGCGCAGGTCCTCCATCTGATCTGGATACAGCCCGGATCCGGCTGAGTACATCATGCGTTGTGGTCGTGTCTAGGCGCAGGTCCTCCATCTGATCTGGATACGGCCCGGATCCGGCTGACTACATCATGTGTTGTGGTTGTGTCTAGGCGCAGGTCCACCATCTGATCTGGATACGCCCTGGATCTGGCTGATTACAGTAAACCTCGGGATAAGCAGAAAGACTAACATTAGCATAGATGCTGTAAGAAAAAATTATGTGGACGTCGAAGATCTCAAAAATGAAGTTTATTACAGCATAGCAGTGGTAAGGTACACGAAGCATGGGTTCACATGCGTCAGAATGAACCCAGAACATCCAAATCTTAAACCTTTTATCCTGTTACGGTTTACCACTCTTAATGTAAATGAAGTTGCGCTTGTTGTGTTCTTCGGTCGTTTCCGACCGGAATTTTTTAAATAAAAAAATGTTAAAAATCGTAGCTTCATCGGAATGGTACGAAACTTGGTGACTTTTATGGTACTTAGTATATGAACACACAAAAAAATTGGGGACATGATTTGAAAAGTCTAAGTGGTCGTAAAAAAAATAGTCACACTCATGGCCTTCGGTCAAAAATGACCGGCCATAGGATATGAATGGGAAAATGGCAAAAATATGAAAATACAGAGGTTTTTTGTGCGTACAATCTACAAATCAGCCACGATGCAGAAAAAAAGCATAACACAGTGAAGGGGTGAATCTCTAAAACATCAAGAGTGCAAAACAGACAAATACACTCACACACACACACACTTATACACACAAAAACACACGCACACACAAATGAACGTGTGTCATTGCAAAAGCTAATTTTGGGAAATGTGTGAAATAAAAGCAATTATTCATCAATGTAAGGAATAAAAAGCACACAGATATAAAAGCATGAGACTGTAAGCCATCAAGGTTGCAAAATAGACATGCTCACACACACACACACACACACACACACACACAGACACACACACACACATAGGGAAATATGAGACTGGTGAAACTGTAACAGAGAAATGTGAGAATATGTGAAATCAAATCAATGAATCAAATAAAGGGGAGACATTGGGTCCAAAATGCAAAGGTCACACACTATGTCTCTCTCTCTTGAACACACGCACACACACACACACACACAGTGTAAGATCAAACGATGGAATTCTTCCCTAGTAACCTCCAGGCCTATTGCAGCACATATGTGCTCTTTTGATGTGTTTATTAGAGGTTGAATTCAAATCAAATACTGTCAAACTACCCATACTACTTCTGAATAGGATGTCTACTTCATAAATTGTATGAAAATTATGGAAATACATGGTTCAGATCACTCAAAACATATATGAAAATGGAGGCGCCCTTATATGGTCAGTAAGGAAGCTTGGCGTTCCATGCATCTAGTGAAAAAGTTAGGTATGCGCCAAAATAAAATCTTGACTGAAAGCTTATTTTTTGAGATATCAACCTAAAATTTGGAACACAACTTCTTAAGATTTTTGGCTTTCATTTTCTTGCAGTTTTAGAGTAAAATATATTTTATAATATATATATTTTATATAAAATATAAATAATAAAAATTTTACATTGTTCATTTTTATTAACTCAAACTTTCATAACTTTTTTTCTGTTTCACTTTCATAATTTCTTTCACTTCTACAATAATCTGGCAAATGTCTTCTTTAAAACAAGACCAACCATAGGTCTATATTCCAAAGCATTCTTGAATTACAACCATTTAAGTTTGGATAGTGATTTTCATGTCTATGCGAAAATAATATAATTTTTATTTTATTTTTTTTAAATAAAATAAAACAACCAAACAAACAAAAAACTTGACAAAAATAGTCTTTGAGAATCACTTATTATAAATTAAAATCCACAACCTGAAAAAAATAGGCAAATATGTGCAAAAACAACTAGAATTCACAAGCCTTTCTACAGAGGCTGTAAATCCATCTAGTGGTTAAAATATGATATTGCATGATAATTATGCTCACTACATCCACCAGATGGCTCCAATGTGATTTAAAAAAATGTTTTCTATAGGCCAAGGATCCACTTTAACCTGAAATACAGCATTAATTAAAAAATAATAAAAATAATATATATATATAAATTTTCTATTATATTCAATGGGAAAAAATTGATCATAATTATTGCATAAATATTAATTATTTTCATAAAATTCTCTCAAAACACAAAAAAGAAAAAGAAAAAATATTATTGAACAAAAATAAATTTCATTGATTTTACTGAAAAAAAATAAAAATTGATTTCAGGGGTCCGGTCACTTTTGACCGCGAAGGTCTTGAGTGTGACTGGAAAACGAAGAACTCCAGAGGGTTAATGAAGTTGAGACACCCCATTGTCTGATAAGGTTCTCTGTGTCCCACACCCATTCCCATTCTACAATTGACTACTAGAAAAGCACCATCACTTCAAAGGAATTATATTTGAATCTATAGATTTCTGAGTAATACTGAAGATATTGCTTTAAATTACAGCAACACCTCCCCCTTTTCCTTTTAAACGAGCCTCGTGTTTATAGAAGTATAGTCTTGCGGGGTGGACTCATTTAAAGTAATGTAATTGTCTGGTTTTATCCAAGTTTCTGTAAAACACAGCACATCTAGGTTATAGTTTGTAATCATATCATTAACAAAAAGTGATTTTGAAGTAAGGGATCGAAAATTCAGCAACCCAATTTGTCATTTGTCATTATCATTTGTTGATCTGTATTATATATATTTTTTATTTGTTGAACATCAATTAAATGTTTACCCTTAGATGAATAATTTCTTGGTTCTTGAATAATTTTATTCGGTTCTTGAATAATTTTATTTCCAGCTAAAGTTAACTTTGATTGATTCACCTCCGTCGAAATGATCAGACTTTTAAACGCGAACCTGTGATTAACGCTGACGGCGTTCACATGCTCATTCAGAATTGATTCTATAGTTATGTGCTTTTTAAAATATGTGCGCAGGTTTATAATTCATACAACCCAGCCTAAACAAACTACTTTTCTTGCCTATAAATTTTGATACAGAATTTTGTTTTATTTTATCACTTCAGGGTACGCGAGCCAGAATTCACAACGCTTCATCTGTAGGGAAAGGGATCCTCCATAGGGAGAGGATAGTGGACACTTCAGCACTGCATTGTCATCGGGTCCAGGCGGATCTCCTTCGTCAGATCTGGACACGGCCTAGATCCGGCAGGCTGCGGGAAAACCTTGGGATAAACAAAGACACTAATATTAGCGTAGATGCCATTCTTCTTATGATGTAGCGAGTACATCAAGATTTAAGGGAAGTGTTCCCAGTTCCGGCTGACCTAATCTATGCAGCCTAACATTGAATTTATAGAAGTCTATAGTGTGTTATGTGTATGCTAGGTCAAAGAGATGTGTTTTTAGTCTAGCTTTGAACTGACAGAGTGTGTCTGCTTCCCGGACAATGGTAGGAAGACTGTTCCAAAGTTTTGGTGCTAAATAGGAAAAGGATCTACCGCCTGCAGTCGATTTAGATATTCTAGGTATTATCAACTGGCCGGAATTTTGAGATCGCAATAGACGTGAAGGACTATAATATGTTAAGAGCTCGCTCAAGTACTGCTAAGCTAAACCATTTAGTGCTTTGTAGGTAATCAACAATATTTTAAAATGTATACGATGTTTAATAGGGAGCCAATGCAGTGTTGACAGAACCGGGCTAATATGGTCATATTTCCTGGTTCTGGTAAGAACTCGAGCTGCGGCGTTTTGAACTAGCTGTAGTTTATTTATTAAGCGTGCAGGGCAACCACCCAGTAGAGCATTACAATGAGCCTTGATGTCATGAACGCATGGACTAATTGTTCCGCATTTCCCAATGAGAGTATATGGCGTATTTTAGATATATTTTTAAGATGGAAAATGCAGTTTTACAGATACTAGACACGTGGCTTTCAAAAGAAAGGTTGGTATCAAAGAGCACACCCAGGTTCCTAACCGACGACGAAGACTTGACAGAGCAGCCATCAAGTGTTAGACAGTATTCTGGGTTATTACGTGTGGAAGTTTTTTGTCCAATAATTAGAATCTCTGTCTTTTCAGAATTTAGTAGTTGGAAATTACTAGTCATCCAATTTTTTATATCAGCTATGCATTCCGTTAATTTTGTGAATTGGTAAGTTTCGTTGGGTTTTGAAGAAATATACAGCTGAGTATCATCGGCATAACAGTGAAAGCTAACTCCATGTTTCCTAATGATATCTCCTAATGGTAGCATGTACAGAATGAACAGCAGCGGTCCTAGTACTGAGCCTTGTGGTACGCCATACTGAACTTGTGATCGATAAGACATCTCTTCATTTACTGCTACAAACTGATAACGGTCAGTTAAGTATGATTTAAACCATGCTAGTGCAATTCCACTAATGCCAACATAGTTTTCTAGTCTATTTAAAAGAATGTTGTGGTCAATTGTGTCAAATGCAGCACTAAGATCGAGTAACACTAATAGAGAGATACAACCACGATCGGATGATAAGAGCAAATAATTTGTGACTCTAATGAGAGCGGTCTCAGTACTATGGTACGGTCTAAATCCGGACTGAAAATCCTCGCACATATAATTTCTTTCTAGAAAGGAACACAGTTGTGAAGATACTGCTTTTTCTAATATCTTTGACAGAAAAGGCAGATTCGAGATCGGCCTGTAATTGACTAATTCTGTAGGATCAAGTTGTGGTTTTTTAACAAGCGGTTTTATCATAGCCAGTTTAAAGGTTTTTGGTACGTATCCTAGAGACAAAGATGAATTAATGATATTAAGAAGAGGATATATGACCTCTGGAAACATCTCTTTCAGTAGCTTAGTCGGTATAGGATCTAACATACAAGTTGTCGATTTAGATGAATTAACGAGTTTGCAGAATTCTTCCTCTCCTATAGCAACAAATGAATCAAATTTTTCCTCAGGGAGACTACAATGCACTTCCTGATGCGATACTGTGGTAGACGGTTGCATAGTTATAATTTTGTCCCTGATATTATCAATCTTATAAGTGAAGAAGTTCATAAAGTCATCACTGCTGTGTTGCTTGGACACTTCTGAGCTTGAAGCTTTCTTTTTCGTTAGTTTAGCCACTGTTTCAAATAAATACCTTGGATTATGTTTATTTTCTTCTAATAGGTTTGAAAAATAAGCAGATCTAGCAGCTTTTAAAGCCTCTCTGTAAGCAATCGAGCTCTCTTTCCACGAAATCCGAAATACCTCTAGTTTAGTTTTCTTCCAGTTGCGCTCCATTTTTCTGGCTGCTCTCTTAAGGGCCCGGGTGTGCTCGCTGTACCACGGCGTTGGGCTATTTTCTTTAATCTTCTTTAAGCGCAACGGAGCAACTGCGTCTAAAGTGCTGGAAAAGAGAGAGTTAAACGTTTCTGTTGCAATATCAAGTTCTTCTAAGCTATCTGGGATGCTGAGATGATGAAACTGATTAGGAAGATTATTGATAAAGCAATCTTTAGTGGCAGAAGTTATAGGTCTAACGTATTTATAACACGGAGTCGGCTTTGCAGCCTTGGCTAAATGTAATTTACATGAGACTAGATAATGATCTGAGATGTCATCGCTCTGCTGCAGAGTTTCAACGGCATCAACATCTATTCCATGTGATAATATTAGATCTAGAGTATGATTACGACAATGAGTAGGTCCTGACACGTGTTGTCTAACTCCAATTGAGTTTACAATGTCTTTAAATGCCAATCCCAATGCATCTTTTTCATTATCTACATGTATATTAAAATCACCAACAATTAGTACTTTATCTGTAGCCAATACTAATTCTGATAGAAAGTCCGCAAATTCTTTGATAAAATCTTTATGGTGCCCTGGTGGCCTGTATACAGTAGCCAGCATAATTCTCAAATGTGATTTATCGTTTACACTATATATTTTTACATTAAGCACCAATACTTCAAAAGAAGTATATTTAAAGCTAGATTTCTTAGTGGTTTTGAAAATATTACAATAAATTACAGCAACACCTCCCCCTTTGCCTTTCAGACGAGGTTCATGTTTATAACTGTAATCTTGTGGGGTTGACTCATTTAAAATAATGTAATCGTTTGGTTTTAGCCAGGTTTCTGTCAAACACAGCATATCAAGATTATAATCTGAAATCATATCATTAACTATGAGAGATTTTGAAGTAAGGGATCGAATATTCAGCAACCCAAGCTTTATCATTTGCTCATCTGTATTATATCTGTTTTTTATTTGTTGAACATCAATTAAATTTTTAACCTGACGTTTTTTGGATTTCCAAATTCGGGGAACAGACACAGTCTCTATATGATGATATCTAGGTGAAAGAGGCTCCATGTGATGGGATTTATCTGACCTTGGTGACGTGAGGCCGCTAGCAGACGGTCGGTTTAGCCAGTCTGTCTGCTTCCTGACCTGAGCCCCAGATTGTCATGTTTTATCTCTAAGACTATGAGCCAAATTACTAGAGAGAAGAGCAGCACCAGCCCAGGAGGGATGGATACCATCTCTTTTCAACAGATCAGGCTTGCCCCAAAAACTTTTCCAATTGTCTATGAATTTTATATTATTCTTGACTTGACTTGTGCTAGCGATAACAACTTATTTAAAAGCTACTAGCGATGTCAGATTAATGTGATAGGCAATATTAGACAATATCTAATATATGTTGATGAGTAAGTTAAATGTACCAAATAAAAGCAACAAGGAATTATAGTCATAGAATGCTAGACTTTTTTTGTGAACCGGTCAAACCAGTTCAACAAATCGAGTCAGGTAAAGCCACAGTCGCTTTGGCAGGTGGTGTTTATAGCAGAGGGGGCGGAGCTTCAGATTCCAGAGAGCATATGATTGGACAGAAGATGTGATGAGAAGCGGTGACGTCATAAAAATCCGTGATCCATTTTAGCGGAAGTGAGAGACTGTACGTTTTGAATGCTTATATAGGCTATCTCCTAAATGCGAATTTTGTCATTGTTTTGGAACACACCAGCTTATTTATAACATTAAGACTCACTCACCGCTAACATATTCATCCTAAGAGCTAAAAAACGTACATTTTGATTTCAGGGAGCCTTTAATTTAGGGTGACCAACAGTCCTGTTTTCCCAGGACATGTTTTCACGTCCTGTCCTGGCCGTCCTGGCTGTTTTTTATAAAGTGATGAAAATGTCCTGGTTTTCAAAAAACTGCTGGGAAAGATCAGCTCTACAGCAAAATATAGATGGGCAAACAAGGAGGATGAGGAAGAAAAACAGGATAAAGAGGAAGAAAACTAAAGAATATATTTTGTTAGTTCATTTTTGTAAGTTTGTGAGAGCTGTTTTTGTTCAATTTGGAGGAATTTCTTTTAGTTATTTATTATTTATATATTTATGTTTTTAATACAGAAGAGACATCATTTCTATCATTATTTCATTCATTATTTTTTAAACCTGTCATAATAAAACATGTTGAGTAACCTCTGAGTAGCTTATCTGAATTTGTGTCTTTTAATATAACAATTTTCTATCCATACAGAGGAGGCACAGCCTATCTGTTTGCCAGGCAGAGTGTCCTGGTTTTTGGTAATCAAAATATGGTCACCCTACTTTAATCACACCTTCAAAGTTTCCTGGATTAAGCAATTCCTTTAAAAAACAACATGTATCTGGAATATTATACCTAAGTTGATGGTCTTCAATTCCTTTTGCTTTGTGACTACAGTATTACCAAACTTCCTTTAAAACTCTCTCATTGTGAACAGATTTCATTGTGATATTGATACATTTAGGTCTATACATTATGAAACATCTTATCATTTATTTTGGAGTTGTCCTCAATCAGTTTGTTTTTGGTTAGATTACTCTTCCTTTATTAAGGCTCATATCATGCCCAGCGTTCCACTGTGCAGTTCAAACGTGTTATTTGTTTTTACTCTCATGACTAATCTTCCGAGCTGTCTGCAGCATAACAGGTTTGTGAGGGGGGGTTCCGGCAAGATGGCGGCGTGATCAGTCAAAAGTTTCGAGCTCTCGGTACCTAAATTTTAGTAGGAAAAGTAGTTAACGTAGCTGTCAGCAGAATTCATATATGCTTTAGATCGTAAGATATTCTGTACCAATCTATGATATCTTTGACCGTAAACATGCCTAAATCTGCACAAAAAAGGGCCAGTGACTCCGGAAAGCCTGATTCACGTGTATCGGCTAAACAAGGCCATGACTACGAAACCAGTATGATTGAAGACGCACACCTGGAAGAAGATGAAGAATTTCCGCCATACCCTGTAACTCCAAGCAAACCTCCACTTGCAAAAAAACCAACAATTGTCAAAGTTCACACTGGTAGTGCATCTAATGCCGATGAGATTGTAACAACGCTCTCTAATCTTATCAATTCACGAAGTGATGCCCTGGAAACGATGGTTCGAAACGCCTGTGCAGAAATAAAAGAGCTAAAAAGCAAAATGCTTTACATGGAGAAATGAATGGACAGGGACGAACAAGCATCCAGGGTATGTATGAGTCGGGTGACGGATTTGGAACGGTATGGTAGGCGCTGGAACCTACGGCTCCACGGTCTGCCAGAGACGACCACAGAGAATGTGCGAGAGGAGGTTATCCGCGTGTGCCAAGAAGTGCTGCCACAAGAAGCAGCGAAACTACCAGATTCTATTGATGTTGGTCACCGGCTGGGAACCAAACGTGCTAATGAGACAAGGCCGCGTGCGACAATCATTCGATTCACTGCCAGGAGATTCAGAGATGCAGTATGGAAGGCGGCTAAAAGCAGTGAGTTTCTCCGGAATCAAGGCATGCAGTTTAAGGAAGATCTGACAAAGGAGGACAGAGATTGCAGACAGAAGTTGTGGCCTCTAATCAAAAAAGCCCGCGATGATGGCAAATCTGCTTACTTTATCGGAGGACGGGGTTTTATTGATGGAACTGAAATTACGGGGTGAGACAAAGTGCTATTTTTTCTAGGTTTCTTTCTCAAGATTCTCAGAAATGCGAGTTCATTTGTTGAACTGAACGCCAAGAGGCTGTTGTAAGCTTCGATACCATTGGACAATATAACAATTACGTCAGGGCAACAACCTGTGTTCAGAAAGGTATGGACAGTTATTAGAAAAAAAAAAAAAAGAAGAAAAAAAAGGTTTAACAGCAGCCTATGTTATATAGGCCTACTGGTCTTTGTGTTCTGTCAAAATGTTAATGTTAAACAAGAAACAAGAGAGAATTTACGCTTAGACCGCTAACGTTGATAGTTTTTTTTTTCTTTTTCCTACACGTAATTGCTGCAGTTATTCAATGAGTGCTGATCTCGATACCACTTTGATTTAACGTTTATACCAGATTGACCAGACATTTTAGTTCTCTATTCTTTTGCTAATCTGTCACATTTATCACTTTCGTTTAATGCTAGGGGGTTAAGAAATATAGTTAAAAGGAAAGCTCTATTTCTCTTTGCCAAACAGTTTAGGGCGGATTTTTGTTTTGTACAAGAAGCTCACTCTATTAAAGAAGATACAAAATTTTGGACTTCACAATGGGCTATCTCAGTTTGGTTTGCGCATGGATCTGAACACTCCGCTGGAGTAATTACTTTAAAGAATAGATTTAATGGAGATGTTCTTCATACAGAATGTGATCCTACAGGACATTTTATTTGCCAAGTAATTATGTATGATGATAAAATACTAATATTAGGAAATGTATATGGGTATAATAACTCTTTGGAAAATAACAATCTTTTTGAATACATAGAAAATATATTTATTGGCTGGTTAAATAAATATCCAAATGCAGTTTTCTTAGTTGGAGGGGATTTTAATATTATACTAAATGGAACTATGGATAAATGGCCACCAGGTCGACCTAACATAAATAACAACAATCTTAAAAACTTCATGGATAAATTCAACCTTACAGATATTTGGAGAGCCAAATTTTCACATAAGTCATTTACATGGAGTAATAAATCAGGATCTAGTCAATCTAGAATTGACTTCTGGTTATTGTCTGAGAGTTTTAATAAAAATGACGTAGAAGTTGACATTATTTCTACTCCGCTCACAGATCACAAAGCTATCAGCATTAATATTAAATTCTCTAATACAAGTTGTTTTATGAATGGATCTTATTGGAAGCTTAACAATTCTCTGCTACTATATGACGAAGTTAAAAAAGTAATCACTGGGTAGCTTTTGGTATAAAGCAAATAAGGAGGATGCATTTTGCTCAAATTGGGAACTTCTGAAATTTGAAGTCACTAAATATTTAAGGAAATTTGGCAGCCAGATAGCCAAACATAAAAGAGCCAAAGAAACCGACATAGTTGTTGAAATAACAAAACTAGCAAATAAATGTCCAGACGATTTGATGGATGAGGAAAAATTACAATTATCAAATCTGCTAATCAAACTAGATGATCTATATAGAAAGAAAGCTGAAGGTGCGTTTGTCCGTTCAAGGAGACGTTGGCTCGAAGAAGGTGAACAAAATTCACAATACTTCTTTAATTTAGAGAGACTCCATATTAATAACAACATTGGTAAATTAAATGTGAATGGGGTTGTAACAAAGGACCATTAACTAATTTCTGATTACTGTTGTGGATTCTATAAGAAAATATATACATCCAATTATTCTCCAGCGGTATCTGATGCCTTTCTGAGTTCTATAGAGGTGAAAACTATAGACAAAATTGAAAATGAACTTTGTGATATGCCTATTTCTGTTGAGGAAGTGATAAAGGCAATTAATCACTTGAAAAATAATAAATCGCCAGGTACGGATGGTTTGACCGCTGAATTTTATATGCAATTCATTAAAGATTTGGCCCCTTTTTTGCTCAAGATGTTTATTGAAAGTATCAATAATCAATGCCTTCCACCCACCTTGACTCAAGGATTAATCACTTTAATCCCCAAACCAAAAAAGGATTTACTCTGTCTTGATAATTGGCGTCCAATCAGTTTACTGAACAATGATTATAAAATATTTGCCCTGATATTTGCTAAAAGACTCAAAGTTGTTTTAGATTCAATTATCGATGAAACTCAATCTGGCTTCATGAGGAATAGGCATATCACAAACAACATAAGATTAGTTTTAGATATTTTGGATTATCCTAAATTTAATGAAGATAATGGGTTCATTCTTTTCCTTGATTTCTGTAAGGCGTTTGACTCCGTAGAGCATCAGTTTATTTTTGAATCGCTTAGAAAATTTGGTTTTGGAAATTTCTTCACTAGCGCAATTAAAACCCTTTATAAGAACAACAACAGTTCAATTAAATTGTTGGGTGGCACTTCTAGTAGATTCAATTTGTCTAGAGGGATTAGACAGGGTTGCCCTGTCTCTCCTTATTTATTTCTGTTAATAAGTCAACTTCTTGCTAATCATATTAAAACCAGTACGATTAAAGGTATGACTATTATTGATAGAGAAATTATTATAACACAATTAGCAGATGACACCACCCTCTTTCTCCAAAACGATGACCAAATACCCATTGCAATTAAAATAATAGAAGAGTTTTCTAAAGCTTCTGGTGTTTATCTGAATGTAAAGAAATGTGAACTTATGGCGGTCAAAGAATGTTCAGTGGCATCTTATTGTAACATTCCAGTAAAAACAGAAGTCAAATATCTAGGAATTACAATAAATAAGAATCAAAAGAATAGAAGTTCATTAAACTTTAATCCTGTTATCCAAAAAACTCAGAGGACGTTTAATCAATGGCTTTTAAGAGACTTGTCATTAAGAGGGAGAGTTTTGATTTCTAAAGCAGAAGGTCTGTCCCGGTTAACTTATACAGCTATGGCTCTTCAGGTTGATGATAAAATATTGAGGGAGATTGATAAGATGCTTTTTGGTTTTGTTTGGAAAAATAGGATTCATTATATAAGAAAATCAGTATTAATGAACTCGTATGAAAATGGTGGTCTCAATTTCCTGAACTTTGCTACATTAAACAATACTTTCAAAATTAAGTGGATTAGACAACTTGTTATGTATCCAAGCTCTATTTGGAATATTATTCCCCTACATATTTTATCTAGTCTTGGTGGCATAAACTTCTTCCTTGTTTCCAATTTTGATATTAACAAAATACCTGTGAAACTTTCTGCATTTCATCGTCAAGCTTTTCTGGCATGGAGTTTAATTTACAAACACAACTTTTTACCACACAAATTCTTTATCTGGAATAATAAGGACATTCTTTTCAAACAAAAAACTATCTTCTTTGAAAATTGGTTTCGAAGTAATATTGTTTTGGTAGACCAATTATTTAATTCAGATGGCCTTCTTTTTACTTATAAGGAATTCATGTTCAAATATAATATTCCTATACCACCAAGGGAATTTGCAATTGTTTTTGGAGCAATTTCTCCTAAAATTTGTATGTTATTTAAACAACAAAAAAGGCTAGATTACCAGCAATTTCCACCCTTCTCACCAATTCAATCTCTTGTAGGTAAAATATGTTTCTCCTGTCATTACAATTATAACAGGTCAATAAGAGGCCTTTTCCAGAAAGATGTTGTTTCAAGACCAAATGTTATTGCGTACTGGAGTCAGTTTGTGAGTGATGTTGACTGGAAAAAAGTCTGGCTTCTACCTAATCGCTTTCTCTTAACAAACAAGGTTAAAGAAGTATCTTTTAAACTTCATAGGATATACCCTGCTAAACACTACTTATCCAGATTTTAAAAAGATATTGATGAAAGTTGTAGTTTTTGCAAAAAGAAGCCAGAGACAGCTGTTCATTTATTTTGGCACTGCCCTTATGTGTCTGTTTTTTGGCAAAATGTTCTTTATTTCATTGTTGGAAATGTTGATGAAAATTTTACATTACTGTGGAAAGATATTCTACTAGGTATTGTAAACTCAAAAGATAAAAACCCCTGCACTTATTTTATAATTTTTTTTATTTTGATGGCTAAATTTCACATTCATAAATGCAAATTTTCAGGGAAAAAGCCATGTTTTGTTGCATTTAAAAATGAAGTGAATCTTTATATTGAGTCGATATTGCCCTCAAAGAAACAAAAAGCTATTAGAATTTTACAAGCATGTACACTCTTTAAAGTATTCCTATAATACTATCTGTACCTCCCCCTAGCATTTGAAATGTATTGTTTTTCTATTGTTTGTTTTGATATTTCTTCAATAAAAAAAATAAAAATAAATAAATAAAAAAAAACAGGTTTGTGAGGTTCTCCTGCCACGTGCTGACGAGAGTCTCTCTGATTGGCGGGTTCGCGCTGACGAGAGTCTCTCTCTGATTGACGGGTTCGCGCTGACGAGAGTCTCTCTCTTATTGGCGGGTTCGCGCTGACGAGAGTCTCTCTCTGATTGGCGGGTTCGTGCTTACGTCAGCTCCATCATGGCGGCGCCCTCGTGTTGTGCATGTGTGTGAACAGTGTGCGACAAAACACAGACAACTACATGTAAGATGTACATTTAATATCACTACGAATGCTGTAAAACACTCGTGTTGAGAACGAATCGCATTTTTATTAGCGAATGTTTGTCTAATTATATAGTTTGTATCGAAGTTAACGCTAATGTGCGTGTTGTAGATTGTTGTTGGAGATTGTCGGAACACATTCAGTGATATTTACTGCGCTACAACACACATACAATGAGATTACCTTGATTTGCCTAGTATTATAACACTTTATTTTACCGTGTCCTGTTGTTACATATCTGTACTTACTGTAGTAATGAAAGTAAATTATGCATAATTACTAGCAAATAACCCTCAACCAAACGATAACTTTAATCCTATAGTATGTATTTGTTGTTAATTAATATTACTCGGTGCTTAAACACGGACACCTTAAAATGAAGTGTAACCTTTTATAATGCCATGCTGTTTTTGTTGAAGTATCTTTATATTACTAGTATAGTATTCATTACCTCAGTGAGCTCATTGTTTCTGCCTTAAACTATTACATTGTTTAAAAATTAAAACATTTTTACTGTTATTTTGTATGTGTACATAATACATAACTTAGACAGTTTCCTCTGATAACAGATCACTAAAGTGTAATGTGGACAATTAAATGTGAATTGAATTATTACAGTCAAGTTTTATATTTAAGTATATAGTGTTTACATGAGTTGCCGCAGGATCGTTTTATCTCATGATTTTCCAGCCCATATTCAGCACACACAAACCCAAAGTCCTGTATTCCTCATGTTTGCTCAGACTGTAGAGTAAATGCTCAAATAACAGGTAATTAAGAGTCAGATGACCCACCTTCATTATCGCTCCTGACCACACAATAGATGACACTAATCTCATCTCTCTTGATGAATATGCTATTCTTCATTTTATCTTTGATTTGAATTACGATGTATGTACTGATGCACACATATGGCCGTGCCTGTACACCGCTGCTCCTCTCTCTCTCCCGCAGGAGATGATGAAGAAGAAGGCGAAGGTGAAGAAGGCCAGCGGGCGCCTGCTCTCCTCCCGGCGGGGCATCGTAGTCCGGGGCCGGTGGAAGGCCGTCGGGGTGGACCCCAGTCTGTTCTCGGACCAGGGGCTTGACGGCCTGGTGTGCTTCGAGGAGCTCACCGATTACTCCCTGGTGGAGCCCGAACGGGCCGTCGCCGTGCGCGAGACCACACCGAAAGACAAGAAGAAGAAGAAAAAGAGAAAAGCCGGCGAGGTCGACGCTGAAGAGCAGCCGCAGTCTGACGCTGAAGACAACCCTGATGAGGTGAAGATAAAGAGGCAGAAGAAGAACAAACCGGACGAGGAATCCCAGGAGGAGACGGTGGAGGACCAGATCTCACAGGACGAGTGTGCTGATGTGTCTCCAGAAACACAACACAAAACAGCCAAGAAGAAGAAGCAGAAGCCAGCGTTTGCAGACGCCCCGGCTGAGAGCCAGAAGAAGAGCAGGAACTGGAGCACGGCTCCCGGCGACCCCGAGGCTCCGGGGACAGACGTGTCAGCGTGGAAAGACCTGTTCGTTCCGGCGCCGGTTCTGAAAGCTCTCAGTGCGCTTGGGTTTGCGGCCCCGACCCCCATCCAGGCCCTGGCGCTGCCGCCGGCCATCCGAGACCGCCTGGACGTGCTGGGAGCGGCTGAGACCGGTGAGTCCCCGTCCCGAGCCAGCTAAAGCTCATTATGATGACCTAAACAATCAATGTCAACAAAACATTTCAACTTTATCTCACAATTTTGACTTTTTATGGCATAATTATGATAGAAGTCAAATTTATGACTTAATATCCCATTATTATTATTTGGTATGACAATTTTAACTTCATAATTCTGGTTTGCAAAGGCATGTTTTTGCATGTTCACACGTGTGCAGACCCGCTTCTAGACGATTCTGTTTATGTGTGAAACTGCAGATATCCAAACCATTTACAGTTCAGTAAGCTTTAAAATCAGCAATAAACAGTGATACCTTATTTTCTTTTAATGGCATTTATTCACTGCTGTAAATAAGAACAGTCAAATTAAATTTGTATTAACTTTTCAGAAGTGAAAAACTTTAATAAATAAAATAATCCAATCTGTGAATAGAGTACAACTCACAAAAATAATAAAACTCTACATTAGGTTATGTAAACTTTACACAAATCCTCACAACCTTATACATGGGCAAAAATAAATAAATAGAACAGCCTTATTTATACATGTGCAGTAAATTATTATAAATATAATAAATACACAATTAATTCATATAACTTTATTAATTAAATACAATAATAATAACTTGTATCCACATCCGTTTAAATTTGCATAGCAGCAGTTGCAGTAAATTTGCAGTAATGAATAGACAATATAATATCATATATCCATACTTTGTTACTTTTGCAAAAGGCTACCTTTAGTTTAACTACATGCACATTATACGAATCTTATATAAACAGTTTAGATTAGCTTAATTATTCCAGTTATTTTAGTATTATTTATTTATAGGCTATTGTACATTTTAGTAATATTTTATTTACGTTGCTATGTATATTTGTTTTTTATTTGAGTGTTTCTGGATGTCTGATGTTTTGTCATTACCTTCTGTGAAGTCTTTCTTCATAGAAACACATACATTACACACTAAATTTAATTTGAGACTCATATTGTTCACTTTAGAAATTAACCAGATTGCGCCACACAACACTGCAAAACTACAAGAAGAAAAACACCATCTATTTTATGTTCCAGCCAGGAAGAAAACTCAACATCAAATATCCTCATAATCTCTAGATATTAGGGGTGTAACGAGAACCTCGTGTCACGATTCGATACATATCACGATGCTGAACTCACGATATGATATTATTGCGATACTCCAAGACACATGATAAAAGGTTAACAAAAAATGTACTGTTGATTAAAAATCTTAATTTTATATTAATTACATTGTGGGTGTAAACGAACAGGCTTGGACTTGGTGCTGAAACCCAAAGCACGGGACAATAGAGACGCCAGAATAACAATATTCATGATTCTGAAGCTGAAAATACAGAATTATTTTTGACGAATAAGCTTGTACTGTCACTGACTAGATGTAGACACTCCGGTGTGTTGTCCAGGGAAGTAGGCTGTCTGTAGTCTACGTCGCGTTTTCAGTTCAAAGTCTTGATCCAGAAAGTGCGCAGTGAGGCGATGGGCTCTGGTGTTCGACTGGACCAAAGATCTGTGGTACAAGCGTAGTGTTCAACTTGACTCCGTTCCGGTTCCACGGCCTCCCTGCATGTGTCGTACATTTTGGAATGGCGACTTGCGAAAAATAAGTCCAATGGTATCTTCAGGTATGTTTCCTCTTGAAGTTGCCACCGCTGTTCGGCATGTTTTACACAGTACATGTAACACGTCATCTCTCCTGAATCCAAAATAATTCCCTTTAGCTGAAGTGCTGTTCTTCTTCACCACAAGATCTTCGTCAGCCACATTTTCCTCACTCTTCTCTTTTTCCTCCGCCATCGTATTTGCTAACAGCACAGTGTCGCAACTAAATTGACACCAATCAATCTGAGCGTACTGTGGCTGACGCTTCCTGGGGCTTCATCTGATTGGCCAAATAGCATGAATGCACCAACCATGTCTTCAGGGCTACACGTGATAGATCAAACATGTGAATGCTTGGCGCATGTAATACACTTTTTTCCCTTATTCATCGTGTCAGGCAGTCTGTTGCGATGCGTTCATTGCGTGATGACGAAGAAAATTAGATGTATCGTTCAGCCCTAGTTGGATGTGCCAAAACTTTCTTCAGTTAAACAGACAAAACTGAAGTCATTGCGTTTGGAAACAAAGATGAAGTTCTCAAGGTGAATGCATACCTTGACGCTAGGGGTCTAACAACTAAAAATAAAGTCAGGAATCTTGGTGTGTCTCTAGAGTCAGACCTTAGTTTCAGTAGTCATGTCAAAGCAATAACTAAATCAGCATACTATCATCTGAAAAATATTGCAAGAATTAGATGCTTTGTTTCCAGTCAAGACTTAGAGAAACTTGTGCATGCTTTTATCACCAGCAGGGTGGATTATTGTAATGGACTCCTCACTGGCCTTCCTAAAAAGACCATAAGACAGTTGCAGCTCATACAGAACGCAGAGCAGAACCAGAACATATGAACACATCACACCAGTCCTCAGGTCTTTACACTGGCTCCCAGTTACATTTAGTGTTGATTTTAAAGTATTATTACTGGTATATAAATCATTCAATGGGTTAGGACCTCAATATATTGCAGATATGCTCACTGAATATAAACCTAACAGATCACTCAGATCATTAGGATCACATCAGCTAGAAATACCAAGGATTCACTAAGCATGGAGAGTCTGCTTTTAGCTATTATGCTGGAACAGCTTCCAGAGGAGATCAGATGTCCTGGAACAGCTTCCAGAGGAGATCAGATGTGCTGGAACAGCTTCCAGAGGAGATCAGATGTGCTTAACCAGCTTCCATAGGAGATCAGATGTGCTGAACCAGCTTCCAGAGGAGATCAGATGTGCTGGACCATCTTCCAGAGGAGATCAGATGTGCTGGAACAGCTTCTAGATGAGATCAGATGTGCTGGAACAGCTTCTAGAGGAGATCAGATGTGCTGGAACAGCCTCTAGAGGAGATCAGATGTGCTGAACCAGCTTCCAGAGGAGATCAGATGTGCTGAACCAGCTTCCAGAGGAGATCAGATGTGCTGGAACAGCTTCCAGAGGAGATCAGATGTGCTGGAACAGCCTCTAGAGGAGATCAGATGTGCTGAACCAGCTTCCAGAGGAGATCAGATGTGCTGAACCAGCTTCCAGAGGAGATCAGATGTGCTGGAACAGCTTCCAGAGGAGATCAGATGTGCTGAACCAGCTTCCAGAGGAGATCAGATGTGCTGAACCAGCTTCCAGAGGAGATCAGATGTGCTGGAACAGCTTCCAGAGGAGATCAGATGTGCTGGAACAGCTTCCAGAGGAGATCAGGGGCCTCATTTATAAACGTTGCGTACGCACAAAAGAAGGCGTACGCCGCTCTCTACGCAATAATTGGTATTTATAAAAAGCAAACTTGACGGGAAAATGTGCGGTCCTTCACGCAAGCTCTGACCCAGGCGTACGCACAAAAACGGGTGAAATGAGAAATGGCGACACCGTCGGCAGAAGGAAGAAACATGTGAAAGTGTGTGAAACTGTAGACCGTTGTGTAAAAGAAATGGCAATACTGGCTCTCATAAATAACATGAAGACTTCACAAAGCAAGTCTTACAATTAACAGCCTACATGAACACCCGTTTGATCGATCTGCAGTGTAAAACGAACAAAATCAAACGAAGATAACAACAGAAATGCAAATTAACACATATTTGCAAAAATAAAAGTGAAATATGTTCTGCAATAATAATTATTGCATGTTATGCAATTCATCCTCATAACACATTTGTAGCTTGTCAGATGCAATCAAATGGATGGTAATAAAATGCCATGCCATCACAATGCGTAATGACGTAATGCGTAATGCAACCTTTAGCCACTCAAGTGCCTTTTTTGGCATTAATGCCCACACTGTGCCCTCCAAACAACATTTTACTCCACTTTTTTCCACCTCGCCAATGATAATTTCTACTTCACATTGAGTGAAGTTACGTTTCTTGGTTTTCCTCTGTGTTTGCCATGATTTCTCAATCAATGAATATTAACTTGTGGGCGTTTCACGGACTATTTTTGGGCAAATATGGGCGTGACATGAAGCCGCAAAAGCTGCGCTACATTTAGAATTGATTGTGATTTATTAAGGGAAAAGTGCGTAGGATGTGCGTGCTCACGGTTTTATTAATCTGAATATTTCTGTGCGTACGCACGTCCTATGTTTCATCCGTACGCCACTTCTGACGCAAATCCTAAGCAAAGTTTTATAAATGAGGCCCCAGATGTGCTGGAACAGCTTCCAGAGGAGATCAGATGTGCTGGAACAGCCTCTAGAGGAGATCAGATGTGCTGGACCAGCTTCCAGAGGAGATCAGGTGTGCTGGAACAGCTTCCAGAGGAGATCAGATGTGCTGGAACAGCTTCCAGAGAAGATCAGATGTGCTCCTACAGTCACATTCACATCAAGACTCAAAACAGATCTGTTTAGCTGTGCATTTACTGAATGAGCACTGTGCGTCCGATTGATTACTTTTACTTTACTTTACTTTTTATACTTTATTGTCAGACGAGCATTACATTTTTCTTGCAAAGCAGTGTCTGTTTATAACAACTAACATACATTCTACATCGACATACACTTAAACATCACATATTATACATTCAAACATTACAACACCTATACATCTAACACCTTCACAGTACTCTTGATTTCTGATTAAATGTTTTGCTCAACGCTAAGATAGCCTGGTGCACAAAGGAGTGTTTCAGCCTCACTTTGTTAAATCTGGGGACTCTGTACCTCCTCTTTGATGGTAGTAGTTCAAACTCTTTATGCAAAAGATGCATAGGGTTAGAAACTACAGTATTAGCTAGTCTTAGCAGATTGTTATAATAGGCTGAGTCGTAAAGCTTCTCAAGAGGCTGACCTACAATCTTTGAGCAAATTTTTAATTGATTAAACAACTTTGTCTTCAGCACAAAGGACAGGCTTTTATACCAAATAGAGTTGCAATATTGCAGTATGCTCATTATCACAGACCTATAGAACAACAGAAGAATCTTTTTTTCTCCAAATGACCTAAGACGACGAAGAAAGTAAATTCTCTGCTTTGTTTTTATACATAGAGTATCAATGTGATCTTTCCATGATAACATATCGTCTATAATCACTCCTAAATATTTATGTCTTAACGGATCTAATTTCCTCCTTATGAATAAAAACAGGCATTATATCAGATGCAGACCCAAATACAATCTCCTCAGTTTTACTCGTATTAATAACAAGAGCATTATTCTGACACCACTCAATCAATTTAGTCACACCTTGTTGATGAAACTCAGAACTGTCCAAATCATTTAACACAGATATTTACACAGATATTTACACTGCATTTTTTTTCTGCATCCTCCGTTTGATTCTAAACTGAACTCAAATGGCACTGAGAATTGGCTAAGAGAGATGAAACCCTGCTGATGGCCTGGGTCTGTGGTGGAGGAGTGCGTTTGACGTGATTAAACTCGAGGTTCTGTGGGGTTGCGGACTGGATTGATTCCATTCCCAGAGCTTCCGAACGTTTTTGGGGTTTGGACTGATGGGTTAGTGAACCCGAGGTTACCCCGTGAGTCATTCGTAGAGCTCCTCCTGTCCGATTTTAGGGATAAATCATGTCCATCAGAGACGTCCAATAGATTTCTTAGGCGCACTAAAAGAACACCACAGACACAGTGCGATCACCATGGGAAAATCTCAGAGTAAAACTGGGTGTTGTGAAAAATTATACACTGGTGCTTTGCCAGATAAGAAGTTTATCCATCCATCCATCCATCCATCTTCCACTTATCCGGGCCGGGTCGTGGGGGCAGCAGTCTAAGCATAGGTGTATCACAATTTCTGTATCATATATCTCTTTTAATTTATTTTATGACTGTTTTTCCTTGCTTTTATTTTGTGATTATTGTAATTCCTTTCTGTATAGTGTATGAAATGTGCTATATAATGTAAATAAACTTGCCTTGCCTTTGATGCTTAAAGTCATTCTGTCAAGTGCAGTGACTAATTTTATCTCAATTATCGTGTTTTCATGTTCATTTGAAGCCAAAATCAAAATAAATTTGATTAATCGCAGCTAGTACTCGCTGATCAAAGTTGAGCGTTTCTCAAATCACGTAACCTGCTGTAACTGGCACAGTAAGTCATAGTTCATCATGTGGTTCACACTTCTTATTGACTGCAGGCAGTGGGAAGACGCTGTGTTTCGGTATTCCGATGATCCACATGATTCTGGAATGGAAGGAAGCATCGAGCCACGAGCAGACGGATGAAAGCAGGAACCCTGATGATGCAGAGACCCGCGTGGAGAGTCTGTACCTGCCGTCAGACACGAGTCCTGCGAGAGAGACGAGCGATGAGCCGCGGGGCGAGGACGGCGATGAGGACGAGGAATGCAGCGCTGATGGAGGACTGGGTGATGAGAATGATGAGGGTGAGGACTGCAGCGCTCCGGATGGAGGACCGGATGACTGTGTAAGCGCTGTTGAAGCTGGAGCTGATGACTCTATTAGCGCTGATGAACCGCAGAAGCAGCCGCTGCTCGGTCTTATCCTGACCCCCACCAGAGAGCTGGCCGTTCAGGTCAAACACCACATCGATGCCGTGGCTCGCTTCACAGGTCAGTGTGGCTTCATCTGATATACTATATATATATATATATGTCATGGTGTTGTTGTGATGTGATGGTGTGGTGCTGTGATGGTGTGGTGCTGTGATGATGGTGTGATACTGTGATGGTGTTGTGATGTGATGGTGTTGTGATGTGATGGTGTGGTGTGGTTCTGTGATGTGATGTGATCTGGTGGTGATGTGATTGGTTGTGATGTAATGGTGTCCTGATGTGGTGGTGTTGTGATGGTGTTGTGATGTGATAATGTGATGGTGTCCTGATGTGATGGTGTGGTGATGTGATGGGTTGTGATGGTGTGATAATGTGATGGTGTAATGATGTGATGGTGTGGTGATTTGATGGTGTGAAAATGTGATGGTGTCCTGATGTGGTGGTGTAATGGTGTGATGATGTGGTGGTGTGATAATGTGATGGTGTTCTGATGTGATGGTGTGGTGATGTGATGGGTTGTGATGGTGTGATAATGTGATGGTGTGGTGATGTGATGGTGTGGTGATGTGATGGTGTGATAATGTGATGGTGTCCTGTAGGGCTGTCACTTTACGTTCGAAAATCGATTGCACAATCGATCGGACCCGACCAACACAAGTATCGAAAACGAAAACACGGAATCGATTTTTTAATCGTCCTTTTTTTTTTTTTTTTTTTTTACCAAAAATGTGTTTTAGGTGGACAGATCAATACAGTACACAGAACATGTAGGATGTTGGAAAATAACAATGTCTTTTCTGTTAACCAAATGCTTTTTAATATTCGTTATTACTTCAATGCAAGTGAACAAGCGCGCCGTTATTTGTTGCTTAGTGATGTGTGTGTTCAAGTAAGCCAGAAATGCGCAGATTCTGCGCTATACGCTGTATGTATTTAATATATCATGAGGACTCACGAGTTGCATATTTGCGCTAAATCCGCGCAGATTTGGCTTACACGAACTTCCACAGCAAAGAAAGTGAGTAAACATAGAAACACGCCAGATCGGCTCGTGATTTGACAGCGTTTCCCGCCAAAGTGTATTTTTACCCACATTTGGTGGGTCGGAGGGTGTTAATTTCAATTCCTGAATGTTGCGCTCCTGTTTGTCGTTGTGCACGAAACTTCACGCCAATAAATCATCAGAAATATTGCTGACTTGTGCGTCTCAAGCGCCCTCTTCTTTACGCTCGTCCTAATGCCTGTTAGGTGTCCGTGGATTTGCCTATATTTGGTGATGAAAATGGAAACGTCTTTAGACATGGAAAATCGATTTCACAATCGATTCAATGAACACTTACGTCTCAAAAATCGAACAGGATTTTTTCACAGTGACAGCCCTAGTGTCCTGATGTGGTTGTGTAATGGTGTGATGATGTGGTGGTGTGATAATGTGATGGTGTGGTGATTTGATGGTGTTCTGATGTGATGGTGTGGTGATATGATGGTGTTATGATGTGATGGTGTTGTGATGTGATGGTGTGGTGATGTGATGGGCTGTGATGGTGTGGTGTGGTGATGTGATGGTGTGGTGATGTGATGGTGGTGTTGTGATGTGATGGTGTTGTGATGTGATAATGTGATGGTGTCCTGATGTGGTGGTGTAATGATGTGATGGTGTGGTGATTGATGGTGTGGTGATGTGATGGTGTTGTGATGTGATGGGTTGTGATGGTGTGGTGATGTGATGGTGTGATAATGTGATGGTGTGATAATGTGATAGTGTGGTGATGTGATGTGATGGTGTGGTGATGTGATGGTGTGGTGATGCGATGGTGTGGTGATTTGATGGTGTTCTGATGTGATGTGATGGGTTGTGATGGTGTGGTGATGTGATGGTGTGATAATGTGATGATGTGATGGTGTGATGTGATGGTGTGATAATGTGATGGTGTGGTGATGTGATGGGTTGTGATGGTGTGGTGATGTGATGGTGTGATAATGTGATGGTGTGGTGATGTGATGTGATATATTTAGGATGAATATCGATATACGATATATATCCCGATATTTTTTCCTCAAAGTGAGAGCAAATGTTCAGTCAAAGTCAAAGCCAAATATGACGTCACAAGTAGCCTAGTTTTATTGAAAGTTGAAACCGGCTATTTCAGTGAACAGGTGCAAAATCAAATGAATAATAAACAGGTTTCTTCACCTGGTTCATAATTAAATGGTCGGCTGTTCAAATAACAATAAAATGTAAACATAAATACTGTATAGCAACAGGAGTACCTTTTTTGAAATCAAAGCTCCATGGCTGCGGGAAAATTAAGTTTGCAGTGAGCTTTGTTTCGGGGCTGGAGCTGTTTCGCAGTGTTTCCTCTAGGATTTTTTTCCCAGCTGTGGTGGCAGTGATAGTCCCATGGGCCACGCCCCCTTGCCCCTAACCTTGCCTAAGTATTATAATATGAAAGGATCCAATAAGAGCGGCAAAGCGATTATGTGCATCCCGTGCGCAAAATGATGCACTCGAAGCAACGCGCAGTCACAGCGTGCAGCGCTTCACATTTACACAAAGCGAAATATTATATCTATGCAACCGTTTATTGAGCCTTTTCTTTTAACAGTTTTAAATTTCAGTTACAGTGCGCATGAAGAACAATTTATAGCGCTCTCTACTCCAGTGCTGCAATCTAACAGACACCCGGGAGAAAGGAATATGATTTAGAAAGCGCAGTAAACTCCAGTAAGATAGTAATTTTATGCAAACCATAGACATTTATCTACAAATAAAGTACAATAATGGGAACATTGATCTTGAAGAGAGTGTCGTCGTGTTAGTGTTTGGTGTGGCGGACCACCACGGTAAAATGAATGTAGCGGAAACACCGTTTCGGGTTGTCGATGGCTTGCGGCTGGGGCTTCTGCAGCTCGCAGTTTCACGCGCGGGGAGCAGTTCAGATAGCTTCAGATCAGCAGCTTGCTTGGAGCAAGGATCACAGCGCATATTTGAACTATATCGATATATGCGATATGGTCTAATTCCATATCGCGTTTAAAAATATATCGATTTATTTTTTATATCGATATATCGCCCAGCCCTAGATGGTGTGGTGATGTGATGGTGTGGTGTGGTGATGTGATGGTGTGGTGTGGTGATGTGATGGTGTGGTGATGTGATGTGATGGTGTTGTGATGTGATGGTGTTGTGATGTGATGGTGTGGTGTGGTGTGGTGATGCGATGGTGTGGTGTGGTGATGCGATGGTGTGGTGATGTGATGGTGTGGTGTGGTGTGGTGATGTGATGGTGTGGTGTGGTGATGCGATGGTGTGGTGATGTGATGGTGTGGTGTGGTGATGCGATGGTGTTGTGATGTGATGGTGTGGTGTGGTGATGCGATGGTGTGGTGATGTGATGGTGTGGTGTGGTGATGCGATGGTGTGGTGATGTGATGGTGTGGTGATGTGATGGTGTGCTGTGTTGTTGAGCAGGTATCAAGACGGCGTTAGTGGTGGGTGGGATGGCGATGCAGAAGCAGCAGCGGATGTTGATGCGACGGCCCGAGATAATCATCGCCACACCAGGACGCCTGTGGGAGTTAATCAAAGAGAGACACGCACACCTGCAGGACCTGCGACAGCTGCGGTACCTCACTCACACACACAGCGCAATATCAACACACACAGCGCAATATCAACACACACAGCGCAATATCAACACACACCGTCACAATATCAGCACACACCCATCACAATATCAGCACACACCCATCACAATATCAGCACACACCATCACAATATCAACACACACAGCGCAATATCAACACACACCCATCACAATATCAACAGACACCGTCACAATATCAACACACACCGTCACAATATCTGCACACACCCATCACAATATCAACACACACCCATCACAATATCAACACACACCATCACAATATCAGCACACACCCATCACAATATCAACACACACCAATCACAATATCAGCACACGCTAGGGGTGGGAGATATTGACAAAAATGAATATCTCGATATTTTTTTTCAATATCTCGATATCGATATTCAGACGATATTTTTGCAATCTTTCAAAGAAATGTGTGCAAACTGGCAAAGAAGGTCCAGTTGGTCGTTTGACTTGCTGCATTTGATTTGACCTATTATTGTATAGAATGTACATAAAGATATGAGACATTATTGATTTAAAGACTCTTAAACTTTTTAAAATAATAAAATATTATTCAATAAAGTCTTTATTGTTCTTTTATATTTTTAATAGGGGTGTAACGGTTCACAAAATTCACGGTTCGGTTTGATACGATACAGTGGTGTCACGGTTCGGTACGTTTTCGATACAGCAAAAAATAAAGAAATGCCATAGAAATTTTATATTTATTAAAAGAAAAACAATTTTTAAATAAGTGTGAGTTTTCCTACATCTTGAAACTTTTAGTTTTATAAATGGGGGTAATCTTTGATGGATGAACAAATAATGTTCTGGTCATCACATTAAAAATAACATTTAAATAACATATAACATTTGAGTTTTGAAGTGCTGGAAAAAGATGTGTGACGTACTTGAAAGCATTTTAATATTTCTGCAAAACTTCCATGGTTACAAGTTAGTGTTACTACATTAAATCCATGGTGAATGATCTGTGGACTTAAACCTATAGTTCATTCATGGAACGATGTTTCTCCTGGTTTCCACGTCAGTGCTGTTTGATCCGTTAATAACGGAGAAATTGTAACGCTTCTCACTAGATCTCGCAGCGATGTTATTACTTAAGTGGCGAATTCAAATGCTTTGTTTACGCTTCTCTTATGTAACGGTGTCGCTTAATCAAGATCGGCTCGCGCTGCACTGACATTCGTCCGAACTGATAAACGGTCCGTGAAGCACAAAATAATGAGTTTCGATCCGCTTTCATTACATTTGCCATTTGATGTTGCGCAACGTTGTGGTGTTCGCTCCAGCGTGGATTTTGGTCGGCAGGAAAAATGGTCCAACCACCGGAATGGTTCGGTTTGTAATGCGTACCGAACCGATCTCTTTGGGAAAATGTATTCCATCTTTTGGACTCATTATACAACGCAATTTTGCAATCACGAAGCTCGCCACTTCAGGACGCCACAGACATATAAGAAAAACTTCCCGCAAACAACGCACATTTTGCCTTTTCTAGCAGCTATTTTATTAATCGTACATCGGCTTTACTCTTTTGGATTGTTGCTTCAACCTAAGAAACGTCATAACACACAGATAAGAACTTCGTAGTTGTGTATTGCAAATTAGTAGCAGCTTTACTCTCGTGCAATTGAGGAACGATCGTGATTTTGTACAAAAAATAAAATAAAATACAGTCAAACAAACCTCTACAGTATTAAAATCGCTACATATAATTGTTTAGAAGGTTAGTGTGCGTTATTTGTCTTCTCTTTAACTTCCTTCAGCTCTTTTCGTGTTTGGGGGGTCGGATTGTACAAATTATGAAATATTCGATATCCCAATTTTGCATATCGTCCAAATTGATATTATCGTCTAAACGATATATCGCCCACCTCTAGCACACGCCCATCACAATATCAGCACACACCCATCACAATATCAGCACACACCCATCACAATACACACACACACACACAGGAGCGTTTGAAAGAAGCGTCCATCAGCTGTCATACTCCTGAAATTGGCTTACTGTCGTCATAAGCACAACTTTTATCATTATTATTGTGATAAACAACGTTTTCTGTGTTTGGCCAAGATGTGGCTAATACTGTCTCCGCTGCCCGTCCTCAGCTGTCTGGTGATCGACGAGGCCGACCGCATGGTGGAGAAGGGCCACTTCTCCGAGCTGGAGAGTCTGCTGGAGATGCTCAACACGTCCCAGTTTAGCCCCCGGCGGCAGACGTTCGTGTTCTCCGCCACGCTGACGCTGGTGCACAGCCTGCCCCTGCGGCTGACGCAGAAGAAGAAGAAGAGGGCCGAGCAGCGCAGCAAGCTGCAGATCCTCATGGAGAGGGTGGGCATGAGGGCCAAGCCCAAGGTCATCGACCTGACGCGCAAGGAGGCCACGGTGGAGACGCTGACGGAGAGCCGCATCAGCTGCACCAAGGAGGACAAGGACCTGTTCCTGTACTACTTCCTGCTGCAGTTCCCGGGCCGCAGCATGGTGTTCGCCAACAGCATCGACTGCATCAAGCGGCTGACGGCGCTGCTGCAGATCCTGGACTGTGCGCCGCTGTGTCTGCACGCTAACATGCACCAGAAGCAGCGCCTGAAGAACCTGGAGCGCTTCGCAGAGAAGGACAGGTGAGAGACGGCCACGGCTCACGCTCTGTTCCACACACACTGGAGCCACACACGGTCCGTTCAGAAACCTGACACTTTCAGCCGGAACAGCAAGTTTAGGGAAAGCAAGTTTCTGGCGGAAAGGGTTTTTAACGACTGAATCATTGACCGAACTGATGTTCATTGAGCACTTGTGCCACAGCGTGGATAAACTACAACAGAGATTTCTCGATTTTAATTGGTACTAATATTGAATCTTACAAAACTAAACATCATTTGTAGCTCCTGCCATCCAATGATCACAATAATCTTTGTGCTTTATGTTGCTCATATGAATCAAACTCTCAGCTTTAAAACGGTCATTTCATCACTACATTCACTCAGTAAGTGTGTGTGTGTGTGTGACAGAAGAACCGTTCATCTCTTCCAAGTCATCTTCATTTATATAGCGCTTTTAACAATGGATTGTTTCAAAGCAGCTTTACAGAGATAAACATATAATTTAAGGTAACAGATTGTTTTGGCATTATAGCGGTTCTTGAATAATGTTATTTCCAGCTAAAGTTAACTTTGATTGATTCACCTCCGTCGAAATGATCAGACTTTTAAACGCGAACCTGTGATTAACGCTGACGGCGTTCACATGCTCATTCAGAATTGATTCTATAGTTATGTGCTTTTGAAAATGTGCGCAGGTTTATAATTCATACAACCCAGCCTAAACAAACTACTTTTCTTGCCTATACATTTTGATACAGAATTTTGTTTTATTTTATCACTTCGGGGTACGCGAACTGGAATTCACAACACTTTATCTGTAGAGTGGGAAAGGGATCCTCCATAGGGAGAGGATAGTTGACACTTCAGCACTGCATTGTCATCGGGTCCAGGCGGATCTCCTTCGTCAGATCTGGACACGGCCTGGATCCGGCAGGCTGCGGGAAAACCTTGGGATAAACAAAGACACTAATATTAGCGTAGATGCCATTCTTCTTATGATGTAGCGAGTACATCAAGATTTAAGGGAAGTGTTCCCAGTTCCGGCTGACCTAATCTATGCAGCCTAACATTGAATTTATAGAAGTCTATAAATCCAATCATGTCAAATCAGTCATGCCTGTTCTCCGCCAATCAGTGTTTCAGCCGTCAGCGGGAGAAAATTAACCTCTCGTAATCCTCAGTGATCATCAACTCTACAGGAGCTTCTGATACATATACACACCATATTATATATTCATTATATTTAACTCAACGTGTTCTTTAATATTTAGTTTGTGTGAATAAATCCTTCATGTTTATGACAGCCATCACATGCATCACTAAAACTCATGGATATTAACACAAAAAGCTATTTTACAGTAGTCAACATTTGAAGTGCATCAGACAAGAACGTATTGTTCTAAATGCCTGTATAGCTTAGATGAAGGTTTGATCCACTTCAAATGTTGACAACTGTAAATAAGTAAAACAGTTATTTTCATCTGAAGTGCATCATGGATGTTTGGCTTCGGCCCCGAAGCTTAATCTCAGTGCGTCACTAATGAACAGTTACACGGAATAAGCTTCAGACACTAGGTGTGTGTGTGTGTGTCAGCACTGACTCTCTCTCTCCTCTCTCAGTTGTGTTCTGCTCACCACGGACGTCTCGGCTCGAGGGCTGGACATCCCCAACGTTCAGCATGTGATCCACTATCAGGTACTGTGTGTGTGTGTGTGTGTGTGTGTCACTGAGCACCTCATCGTGTGTGTGTGTGTCACTGGGCACCTCATTGTGTGTGTGTGATCTCTCTGAGCACCTCGTCATCTGCGTGTGTGTGTCACTGAGCACCTCATTGTGTGTGTGTGTGATCTCTCTGAGCACCTCATCATCTGTGTGTGTGTCACTGAGCTCCTCATTGTGTGTGTGTGTGTGTGTGTGTGTGACTGGGCACCTCATCATCTGTGTGTGTGTGTGTGTGTGTGTGTGTGTGTGTCTGTCACTGAGCACCTCATCATCTGTGTGTGTTTGTGTGTGTGTGTGTGTCACTGAGCACCTCAACGTGTGTGTGTGTTACGACCCTTGGCTCAAGGGAAGCAACAAAAACAAGGGACATACGTAAACCAAATTGTAAGCTCAAAAGTAATGTTTATTTAACTACAAAAATAAGACAAGATTAAATAATAGAATGAAAACAATTAAAGAAAATAAGAGTGTTTCTGTATTCATCAGTAAAATCAGTGTGTAAGGCAAGATGCATGGTTGAAAGTGTAATGTAATGTTGAAGTTGAAATGTAAATGCAAAAAGTAACAAAATACAACGCAAGCAAAAGTCCAACACCAAAGTTCCCTCTCCCTTTGGCTCAGTTGGTGATCTCTTAAGAAGCGTCTAAGGCACGGTCACAGGTGTTTCCAGTTGACTGCCAATTGAGGCAATTAGTGGGCTCAGGTACCAAACTGCAATGCTCAAGACCAACAGCAGAGGTCGTCACAGTGTGTCACTGAGCTCCTCATTTTGTGTGTGTGTGTGTGACTGGGCACCTCATCATCTGTGTGTATGTGTCCGCTGCAGGTTCCGCGCACCTCTGAGACGTATGTGCACCGCAGCGGGCGCACGGCTCGGGCCGCTAGAGAGGGTCTCAGTCTGCTGCTGATCGGGCCGGACGACCTGATGAACTACAGGAAGATCTGCAGAACGCTGGACAAGAGCGAAGACCTGCCCGTGTTCCCCGTGCAGAGCAAGTGCATGGCGGCCATTAAAGTATGCTGGGGCACAGTTATCAGACACACACACACACACACACACTCATTTACACTCACTCAAACTCATATACACACACACACACACACTCATTTACACTCACTCACACTCATATACACACACACACACTCATTTACACACACACACTCATTTACACACACACACTCATATACACACACACACACACACACACACACTCACTCATTCACTCACTCATTTACACTCACTCACACACACACTCATACACACTCACTCATTTACACTCACTCACTCATTTATTTCACACACACGCACATATTTACACTCACATTAATTTACACACACACACATTAACACACAAACACACACACACACACACTCACAAGAGTAACACGTGTGAGGTCAACATGGGAACAGATAGATGTCTTGATTAAAACACACCCTAACTGTGCACTTACTTTGGAAAGAAAGCAGGTGTGTGTGTTCAGTTCAGGGTGTGTGTGGAATGCAGTAATCTAGAGCTGGCCACATGTTTCTGCAGAGGGAGATTACAGTGAACCGGGCGGATCCAGGGTGGGCCACACACACACACACACTCTGAGGAACTTCCTTTCGCTCTGTCGGTTCGGGTATAGGTAGACACATTTCAAGCTCTCTATGGCGAGGTGTGTTCCTCACGAGAAGAGTCCCGAACACTGAGTTTCAGTCCATCTACTGTGTGTCCTGATGCTCAGGGAGAGTGTGTTCATGACCGGTTTAATCTTTCTCACACACTTCAGCTCTAGGTCAGGGCGTTTACAGGGACCCATACTCGTGTTTCTTCCAAATCAAGCTGGTTAAAAAACATGAGGTGATGTGAATTATTCCGGCCCACCCTCACTTCTGCATCCATCAAATATCATCTTTATGTTCCCGTGTGCCCCAACAACACATGAAAACACATGAAAGTGATTCCACAACTTTACTAAAGAGGAGAGAGTGTAGAGATTGATTACAGCAGATGAGAGAAATAAAGTCCTCATGAAAGGGAAGTTGTTTTAGTCCTTCCTCCTCTGTTCTGTATATTCGTGTGAAATGCTTGGAACAAGAACAAATGTGGGCGGGGCCTGATTGTCAGGTCATCTTCATTTATACAGCGCTTTTAACAATGTAGATTCTTCCAAAGCTGCTTTACAGTGATAGTAGGAAATTAAAGTAACAGAGATTGTTTAGTCTTTACAGCAGCTCTAGAATGAAGTAATTGTCCAGATAAAGTTAGTTTTGATTGATTCACTTCCGTTGCAAAGATCATTAGTTATTAACTTAGGGGCCGCTAACACGACACCGCTCTACTGAAAACTCTTAAAGGTTGTATCAGCGATTTCAGGCCCAACCATAAATGATCAGATCCATCTAATCTTTCCTAACGATCTGCTAGCTGTCCGCCCCATAAGCAGGCCGTCAAACACTGCGTCTCTGTGGGCAGCCTCGGCTCTGAGATCTGCACACAACAACATTGGGTTCACCAACCACTCTAAACCAAAATAAATAGTGTTCCAACCAATCACCGACAGGGGTTCGTTGATAGACGCTTCTTCTTCAGCTCCGCCTTCGCGTGCAGCCGTGCACGACCGCAAAACCTCAAAACACCCGCCCCTGTCGGTGATTGATTGGAACACTATTTATTTTGGTTTAGAGTGGTTGGTGAACCCATTGTTGTTGTGTGCAGATCTCAGAGCCGAGGCTGCCCACAGAGACGCGGTGTTGGACGGCCTGCTTATGGGGCGGACAGCTAGCGGATCGTTAGGAAAGATTAGATGAATCTGATCATTTATGTTTGGGCCTTTTTTTGGACCTGAAATCGCTGATACAACTCTTCAGTTCTCTCTACGCAAACTTTAAAAACGTGAGCCTGTGAGAACGGTGATGGCGCGCACATGCGCATTAAGAGCTCATTCTGTAGGGATGCGCGTTTGAATATATGTGCGCAGGCGTGTAGTCCTTCCCTAAAAAACAACCCTCAACAAACTACTTGTCTGGCCTTAAAATTTATAATACAGAATGTTATCGCTTCGGCGTAGCCACGCGAACCGGCATTATCCCGACAGCGATTATCTGTACAGAGGAGAAGGAGGAGGCCTTCACAGGGAGAGACTAGTGACACTTCAGATGCAGGTCCTTCATCAGATCTGGAATGTGTGTGTGTCCAGACGCTGGTCCTTCATCAGATCTGGAGTGTGTGTGTGTCCAGACGCAGGTCCTTCATCAGATCTGGATACGGCCTGGATCCGGCAGGCTGCGGGAAAACCTTGGGATAAACAAAGACACTAATATTAGCGTAGATGCCATTCTTCTTATGATGTAACGAGTACATCAGGATTTAAGGGAAGTGTTCCCAGTTCCGGCTGACTTAATCTATGCAGCCTAACATTGAATTATAGAAGTCTATAATGTATTATGTGTATGCTAGGTCAAAGAGATGTGTTTTTAGTCTAGCTTTGAACTGACAGAGTGTGTCTGCTTCCCGGACAATGGTAGGAAGACTGTTCCAAAGTTTTGGTGCTAAATAGGAAAAGGATCTACCGCCTGCAGTCGATTTAGATATTCTAGGTATTATCAACTGGCCGGAGTTTTGAGATCGCAATAGACGTGAAGGACTATAATGCGTTAAGAGCTCACTCAAGTACTGCGGAGCTAAACCATTTAGTGCTTTGTAGGTAATCAACAATATTTTAAAATGTATACGATGTTTAATAGGGAGCCAATGCAGTGTTGACAGAACCGGGCTAATATGGTCATACTTCCTGGTTCTGGTAAGAACTCGAGCTGCGGCGTTTTGAACTAGCTGTAGTTTATTTATTAAGCGTGCAGGGCAACCACCTAGTAGAGCATTACAATAGTCTAGCCTTGAGGCCATGAACGCATGAACTAATTGTTCCGCATTTCCCAATGAGAGCATATGGCGTATTTTAGATATATTTTTAAGATGGAAAAATGCAGTTTTACAGATACTAGACACGTGGCTTTCAAAAGAAAGGTTGGTATCAAAGAGCACACCCAGGTTCCTAACCGACGACGAAGACTTGACAGAGCAGCCATCAAGTGTTAGACAGTATTCTAGGTTATTACGTGTGGAAGTTTTTTGCCCAATAATTAGAATCTCTGTCTTTTCAGAATTTAGTAGTAGGAAATTACTAGTCATCCAATGTTTTATATCAGCTATGCATTCCGTTAATTTTATGAATTGGTAAGTTTCGTTGGGTTTTGAAGAAATATACAGCTGAGTATCATCGGCATAACAGTGAAAGCTAACTCCATGTTTCCTAATGATATCTCCTAATGGTAGCATGTACAGAGTGAACAGCAACGGTCCTAGTACTGAGCCTTGTGGTACGCCATACTGAACTCGTGATCGATAAGACATCTCTTCATTTACTGTTACAAACTGATAATGGTCAGATAAGTATGATTTAAACCATGCTAGTGCAATTCCACTAATGCCAACATAGTTTTCTAGTCTATTTAAAAGAATGTTGTGGTCAATGGTGTCAAATGCAGCACTAAGATCAAGTAACACTAATAGAGAGATACAACCACGATCAGATGATAAGAGCAAATCATTTGTGACTCTAATGAGAGCAGTCTCAGTGCTATGATACGGTCTAAATCCGGACTGAAAATCCTTGCAGATATCATTTCTTTCTAGAAAGGAACATAGTTGTGAAGATACTGCTTTTTCTAATATCTTTGACAGAAAAGGCAGATTCGAGATGGCCTGTAATTGACTAATTTATAGACTATTTTAACAAGCGGTTTTATCATAGCCAGCTTAAAAGGTTTTTGGTACGTATCCTAGTAACAAAGAAAAATTAATGATGTTAAGAAGAGGATATATGACCTCTTGAAGCATCTCTTTCAGTAGCTTAGTCGGTATAGGGTCTAACATACATGTTGTCGATTTAGATGATTTAACAAGTTTAGAAAATTCCTCTTCTCCTATAGCAATGAATGAATCAAACTTAGCAAACCATAACTATCCAATCAATTCCCCACAGACACAATCAAGCCTACATTTGTTCTTGTTCCAGAAGCGTTTCACTCGGATATACCGGCACTATAGGGAAGAAAAGCAATCAGAATCAGATTCATGTTGACCTGCAATTGGTCCACTAGCGTTGTGTTGTAGTGCAGCCTGACGAGTCTGTTTCCCTCGACAGGAGCGTGTGACTCTGGCCAGGAGGATCGAGAAGATGGAGTTCTTCCACAGCCGAGAGACGCAGCACAACTCCTGGGTCAGGCAGGCGGCCGAGGCCATGGACATCGACGTGGACGATGACCTGCTGATGGGTACGAGCTTCTGAAGTAGCATGAGCAGTGTTTACAGTGTGACCTTTCACCCCTGACCTGTGGCCTGTGTGTTTCAGGAGGCGGTAAAGATGAGGAGGATGACCGTAAGCAGCAGAGGCTGATGAAGAGCCTGAAGAACCAGCTCAAGCAGCTGATCTCCCAGCCGGTCTTTAGACACCAGATGAAGACCAGGTACCCGACGCAGATGGGCAAACTAACCCTGCCTCAGCTGCCCCTTGCCACAGCGGACACTGCGATCGCCAGTGTGAGCCGCGACAGGCCGACCGCCAGCGCGAGCCGCGACAGACCGACCGCCTGCGCGAGCCGCGACAGATCCACCGCCTGCGCGAGCCGCGACAGATCCACTGCCTGCGCGAGCCGCGACAGATCCACCGCCTGCGCGAGCCACGACAGATCCACCGCCACACTGCAGCGCTGACTGGGTTAAACAGAGGATGGTGTTTACATGTGTGAAGGACAGCAGAAATGCACTGTTACCAAAGGGCGGGACTTTTAAATCATCTTAATACTGTCAGAAAGCATGGGGACATCTGGGACTGAAGAACATGATCAAGCAGAGAGACCTGTAATGCGTCTAGTGTTGTATGTCTAGTGGTGTCTACTTCATTGACTGATCCTGATCTGTTCATCTGTAAATGACTGCCATTAGAAATTTATTGTGAACACAGACCTGATGTTTATATATGAGAAATAATGAACCAGAAATCTTGTAGACTTAGATTTAACTAAACAAAAACTTTCTTTAAAACTATCATATTTTCTCCATTTGGGCGTTTTACAAACATTTTCACATATTTTACTCTCGTCGTTTCTATTCCATGTGATTGACGGTTAAAGGCTGAAGATCCTCATAAACGTGCTTCAGTATATTTAGTCAAACAAACCTCAGATGATGATGCAGTGATTCAGCTGAACCGTCACACTGTCTACTGAGATGATTATAATGAAATACTGATAAGCCAGTTGTTTGTTGCATGATTAAACAATCCCATTCACATGTTTTTATTATCTCTTTAATGCACATTTGAGTTTAATGCACAGGGTCTCTAACAGTCTCTTATTCATTCAGCGTTCATAAACAGCAGGAACAATCAGAAGCATTGAACTGTTTCACACTGATTCTGTCGAGTAAGGAAGCTTGTTTCAGCCTCAGAATAAAACAATTTAAAATATTATTTATAATCTGACAACTTTTCTCAGAATTATAAGATAAAAAGTCGCAATTGTGAGTTATGAAGTCAGAATTGTGATATAAACTCGTAATTGCGGGCGGGGGGCGGCGGGGGGGGGGGGGGGGTGTGAGATGAAAATGTCACAATGTTGAGACAGTGGATGAAAACAAGCTTCAATAGTTGAGCAATGTCATTGTGCGATTACACAATGGCCTTTAGGAGGGAGGGGTCAATAATTTTTCACGGTGCACATATATACAGTATATGTAGGCAAGGCAAGGCAAGTTTATTTATATAGCACATTTCATACACAATGGTAATTCAAAGTGCTTTACATAGAAGAAATAAAAAGAAAAAGAAATAACAATAATTAAAACAGTTTAGAATAAAGAAATTAAAATCATCAAAACAAATAAAAATAATTAAAAATGTAGGCCTTTACATATACACGCATTTTATTTTAAACCTTTTAGGGAACATTTTTAATAATGACCTTATTAAAATCAACTTGAATCTGCATATCTGTGTTGTTCAAATACCTGAATTTACCAATTACTACAATCAACCACAATTCTACAGAATGTTACCAATTAAATCCTTTTCAACCATCAACTAAAGCCATTTTACACTGCAAAGGTGGAACAGAAGCTGCACATGACATGGCATTTATGTTTATTTAAGAGTCAAACATACAAAGGTGTGCACTTCCCCAACCCCCTAACTGGGCTCAGGTGCAGGACAACAAAAACTCAAAAATAGGACAAAGAAAAAAACAACCTTTTCTATTTTATTATTTACACAGGACTACTGTTTAATGCCGCTCATGTATTTACATTGCATAAGGTAAATAGTTTTTAAACATGAAGTTTATAGGGGTGAGGCTGCAATATCATGACTAAATAATTATGGTTGATTAAAGGTATTGTAGGTAGGAATTGTATAAAAAAAAATTTTTTCCAAATTTGTTTAAACTTTCTGTATTTATCAATGCATAATTAAAATGTAAGTACTCTGAAAAAGAAAGTATAAAAATCGAGTGTCTGTAGACCTCTCACGACTGTTTTAAAGACAGCTCATTATTTCCATTCACTCCACCCCCTCCCTTCTGGGCTCCTTCCAAAGCCACGCCTCCAAAACACATGAACGCGCGACTCCGACCGCTGAGCTGAAGACGCATTATTTACCTGAGACGAGCGGAGAGGAAGGAGCGCAGTGCATGTAGAGACATCATATCAGAATCACATGTAATAAAAAAATCTAACTTTATCATTATGAAGATAAACAAATAAGATGTATTTTAGTACTCACTATCAAGTAGCATATTGATATTGGTAAAGATTCAAATATATATTTATTGATTCGCTAACGAGCTAGTTATCTATAAGGCAAAGCTAAAAACAGGTTGCATGATACACGTTTTTCCATTGCCATCATTTACACTGTGATGAAGATGAATTTCGTGTAACATTCATAACATATATGGTGTTCTGCATGTAAGAGTTTCCATAATGAAAGCATTGTTGACTCTGATGAGGACTACACTCCAGAGACAAGTACCGCATCGTCAGGTCGAGGACAGATCCGGGGTCGAGGGATTTTTTGTTTAAAAACAAAACAAAGGCGAAAAAAACGTACAGGTAAACTTCCAGGTGAACATGGTAAAAGAGTTAGACAGAGGGTAAATATAATTCTAAGAAAAGTTCCTGGATGCGGATCGGCCTACTATCTGTTAATGTATTTAGTTGTCTAAAGCAAAATTATGGACAATTCAACACTATAGCTATCATCTTGAGCTAGGCATATATATTATTTATCATCTCTACTACGGCTCGCTAAGTAATGTTATGTTAGCTATATTAGGCAGCTACGTGTGCTAATGACACATGCTTCATGAAAACATAAAGAAAAAAATATGTATGATTAAAATACAAAAAGAAAGATTTACCTGTCCAGCAGAAATATAGCCATCCAGGCGTCACTTTTCAGCCCCTTGAGGTCTCTCAGTTCTCGCCATCGCTGGAAAGCCACGCCGATATTGGCATGCGTTTTATTTTGTTGTTTATCCAAAGACGTTTTGTTCATTACCTTTTCTAGTAACGTTACTGTCTTCCTTTTTTTGCCTGGTTTGCCATCGCGAACTGCATATGTGAATTTTGATTGGTCTTTCTAATCTCTGCCATTGTTTTGCTATTCCTAGGTTCCGTGCCTCTTGAATTCCTCAAATCAAACGGATGCGCGCGCAAATGGGCAGGTCCTGTGTGGCAAAAGGGTGGTTGCCATGGTTGCGAGAGAGTGACAGTCGCCTAAGCCAATCCTTTGTTTCGTTCCGAATGTAAATAATGAGCTGTGTTTAGTGCAGATTAAACGGTCTAGAGTCACTCGATTTTTATACTCTTTTTATCAGAGTACTTACATTTTAATTATGCATTGATATATACAGAAAGTTTAAACAAATTTGGAAAAAAGTTTTTATAAAATTCCTACCTACAATACCTTTAATGATTAATAGCCTTCATTAGTGGGTATCAAGCCTTCATTGGGGGAATCAAGCCTTCATTAGGGGGGATCATGCCTTCATTAGGGGGATCATGCCTTCATTAGGGGGGATCCTGCCTTCATTAGGGGATCAAGCCTTCATTAGGGGAATCAAGCCTTCATTAGGGGAATCAAGCCTTCATTAGGGGAATCAAGCCTTCATTAGGGGGGATCAAGCCTTCATTAGGGGGGATCATGCCTTCATTAGGGGGGATCATGCCTTCATTAGGGGGGATCATGCCTTCATTAGTGGGGATCATGCCTTCATTAGGGGGATCATGCCTTCATTAGTGGGGATCATGCCTTCATTAGGGGGATCATGCCTTCATTATGCGGGATCATCGCTTCATTAGGGGATCAAGCCTTCATTGGGGGGGGATCATGCCTTCATTATGGGGGATCATGCCTTCATTAGGGGGGATCATGCCTTCATTAGGGAGGTCAAGCCTTCATTAGGGGGGATCAAGCCTTCATTGGGGGGATCAAGCCTTCATTGGGGGGGTCAAGCCTTCATTTGGGGGATCATGCCTTCATTGGGGGGATCAAGCCTTTATTGGGGGGGGGGGGGGGGGTCAAGCCTTCATTAGGTGGATCAAGCCTTTATTAGGGAATCAAGCCTTTATTAGGGGGGATCAAGCCTTCATTTGGGGGGGGGGGGGGGGGGGGGTCAAGCCTTCATTAGGGGATATCAAGTCTTCATTATGGGGGATCCTGCCTTCATTTGGGGGATCAAGCCTTCATTAGGGGGGTCAAGCCTTCATTGGGGGGGGTCAAGACTTCATTTGGGGGGGTCAAGCCTTCATTAGGGGATATCAAGCCTTCATTAGGGGGGGTCATGCCTTCATTAGGGGGGATAATGCCTTCATTAGGGGGGATCAAGCCTTCATTAGGGGGGATCAAGCCTTCATTAGGGGGGTCAAGCCTTCATTAGGGGGGGTCAAGCCTTCATTAGGGGGGTCAAGCCTTCATTAGGGGGGTCAAGCCTTCATTAGGGGATATCAAGCCTTCATTAGGGGGGATCATGCCTTCATTAGGGGGGATCATGCCTTCATTTGGGGGATCAAGCCTTCATTTGGGGGATCAAGCCTTCATTAGGGGGGTCAAGCCTTCATTAGGGGGGGTCAAGACTTCATTTGGGGGGGTCAAGCCTTCATTAGGGGGGTCAAGCCTTCATTAGGTGATATCAAGCCTTCATTATGGGGGATCATGCCTTCATTAGGGGGGATCATGCCTTCATTAGGGGGGATCAAGCCTCATTAGGGGGGATCATGCCTTCATTTGGGGAGATCAAGCCTTCATTAGGGGGGTCAAGCCTTCATTAGGGGGGTTCAAGCCTTCATTTGGGGGGATCAAGCTTTCATTAGGGGGGATCAAACCTTCATTAGGAAGGGTCAAGCCTTCATTAGGGGGGGGTCAAGCCTACATTAGGGGGGGTCAAGCCTCCTTTGGGGGGGATTAAGCCTTCATTAGGGGATTTCAAGCCTTCATTAGGGAGGTCAAGCCTTCATTAGGGGGAATCAAGCCTACATTAGGGGGGATCGAGCCTTCATTAGGGAGGGTCAAGCCTTCATTAGGGGAGATCAAGCCTTCATTAGGGGATATCAAGCCTAAATTAGGGGGGGTCAAGCCTCCATTAGAAGGGATCAAGCCTTCATTAGGGGGTCAGACCCCCCAAACCCCCCTGTAATTCGCACCCTATATCTAAACCCAAATGCTGGTACTGAACTCTCACACAGTCTGCTGGCGTGAGCAGCTGCAACAGTGTCCATCTACTGTAGCATCTTCATCACTGTGGCTCCGCTGCTCCTTCTCTTCAGCACTGTGGCTCCGCTGCTCCTGCTCTTCAGCTGGATTCTGCCAGAAGTGCTTTTCTTCGCTGTCGCAGCACTGCTGTCTGTGAGTCTCATAGCTCTTCTCTCCAGGTCTGCTTTCTCCACCATGAACTCCTTTAAAAGCATGTGAAGAAAGAAACAAGTTATTGATTGAGTTTGAGTAAGTACCGTCGGTTGACTGTCACTGAAGCGCCGGCACCTTTATCATGTCCATCACGGTGGCCGCGCCCATGCCGTCCAGAGGGCCGTAGTGGCTCAGGTAACACTGCTCTCCGAGGTTTCTCACGGCTATCAGGATGTTTCCCACTTCCTCCACCTGCAGAAGAAACCGGAACATCAAAAACATTAGCCATGCTTTTGTCTTTCCATCACAATGACAGTCCAGTGAACAGAAGAGAGACTGAACCAACCCTGCTTAAGATGGATAGAAGCATGTCTTTTTACTGTATTACTGTATTTTTATTCACTTTTGCCTCCTTATGTTTATATATGACAGTAGTTAGACTGAAGTGGGAGCGAGACCGATGGGATTCAGACTCGAGCTGCAATGGCAACATGTAAATCAAGAACAAACTTTAGACCTTAACTAGACACATTTACCATTGCTTAGTAACATTTTATATGCAAAATCCAGTAATTCCAATCAGAATCCACACAATCACGAGTTTCATGTGAGAATAAAAATGTTCGCAGCACAGATTTCACTCTTGTTTAGCTTCGATGTGAATTTGTTGCGCTGAACAACAGAAAGCGAGAAAGAACGAGACATTGTGTTAGCTACACTGTCCCCTTCTCCACATCCCCTTCTCCACTTAAATGAACTGGACAATTGTCGGGAAATATGCAAATGCATGCATATGCTGACAGCTTACAGGCAGTATAAAATGCCCTGGAGCGACAATTGCACCAGAATCCACGACTGAATGCTTGCACAGCCGAAAGCGGCGAGGCAGCTAATGCAATGCCTCTTTCCCGCCTCTCAGGGAAGCGAGGTTACAAAAGTAACCAGAGACTTTCCCTTTCGAGAACGGTCCCTTCTATATTGCGTCAGTTACACATCGGGAATAGTATGAAATCCCACTGTGCGAGCGGCGAAGATAGCCGAAGAACGAAGCAAAGTAGACCAAGCATAGGGTATCACAGCACACAATTCCCACCAATAGCACAGCGCCGGCAGGAGTGCTCGCATCTAATAGCCGGAGCTAGACCAATGAAACGCAAGCTCAATTCCTATAAAAAAATGACATATCTGAACAGAATGAGTGCAGGCTACACTGAATACAGGGCAGACACAGCACAATAAGCATAACATTTACATAAGCATGTAAACATACACAGCGTCAACAGCCAAGCAGTAACAACTGCATACGCAACATTCACAGCATCAACAGCAACAGCGGTAACAACTGTGACAAAAGCAAACATTGTACAAGGTAACATGAGTGTTATAAGTTAATGACTCACCGAAAGCACCGGGGACGCTACAGACGGCACATCCAATTTGTAAAACCTGGTGAAAGTGTTCTATGCTGGCTGGTCTAAGTGTAGACCAGCCAGCTGCAAAACATATATTCTGAATAGACATCCCTCTAGACCAGGGGTTTTCAAACTGTGGGTCGCAACCCATTTGTGGGTCACAGATTGGGAAGAGGTGGGTGGCGCAATCACTATATTGGCTGCAGCTGAATTTACGTTTCATGAGTGACACATACAAACAGGTTGCACGATGGTTCCTGCTCGCGTACCCCGAAGTGATAAAATAAAACAAAATTCTGTATTAAAATTTATAGGCAAGACAAGTAGTTTGTTTAGGCTGGGTTGTATGAATTACAAACCTGCACACATATTTTCAAAAGCACATAACTATAGAATCAATTCTGAATGAGCATGTGAACGCCGTCAGGTTCGCGTTTAAAGTCTGATCATTTCGACGGAGGTGAATCAATCAAAATTAACTTTAGCTGGAAATAACATTATTCAAGAACCGCTATAAGGCCAAAACAATCTCTGTTACCTTAAATTATATGTTTATCTCTGTAAAGCTGCTTTGAAACAATCCATTGTTAAAAGCGCTATATAAATGAAGATGATGACTTATATGACGATGAACCAACGTTAAATAGAAATCGCTATATTGCTTAGAGCGATTTAAAGTTAGATAAATATGTCAGAATTGTGTTTCATGAAGCGTGCGACTTGTGATAACAATTTTCACCGTCTCAGAGCGGCTTCAGTTCATTAAGCAGTTTGGTGCGCATTATTAATGAGAAGAAACTCGTTTACTCCAATCACTGCACTGCATTCTGCATGAGATCGCATTACACCGGAGAATTCAAATGTCACGAAAGGCTGATTCAGGTCTGGGCTGCGTTTCCCAGAAGCATCGTGAGCTAAGTTGATTCTAGAGACCATCGGTGGCATTGGTTCTACGATCTTAGGCATCCGATGCTTTTGGGAAACGCATTAATCACTGTCGTCTGTTCAACACAGCGCTGTTGTCGTTCAGAGATATGGTCGTCGTAAGAGTGCGCAGTTTTGTGTTCCCTCGCATGCATTTTGATACCTACCAACACATAAGGAAAATATATATGTAAAAACTATTTAAAATGTATACACACGAGCACGAAAGCGTTTTCTGTGCTGAACAACGCAATGAGTTTAACAACACTCGCAGCATAAATATTAGTATTGAAATTCTAGGTCTTGGGCATACTGTCAAATAAAATTATTAGTCTATTATTTTTTTTATATTCTAATTTTTTGTCATATCAAACCTTTGGTTAAGATTAAGCTTAATCTTTTTCATTTCTTTAAATTTGTTTTTCCATGTTTGGGTAAATCAGTTGAGGCAGCAGACAAAAACTACTCAGTATTCTTCACATTATTTCAGCCATTAGGCTACTATTTTAATCGGCGCAGAATCGGCAGAAAGAGGAGGAAATAGCTATTTTTGTGAAAGTGTACGCTTTTTTATTGAACAAACAGACACAAGTGAAGGGGGGATTCTGAAATCCACTGCTGCTTCAATGTATATAATGAGTGGTTATAATCAAGGTATTAATCAATAGTTTTTCTTCTAAATATAACATGAGTTGAATGACTTCTCTAGGCTTATGAGATTTTACTTTGTTATAGAAGTTACCAGTGTGATTACTGAAATGTTCTTTCATGTATTCTCTAATGTCTGTATTAGGTATCATTAGACTTGTAGTCAAGACCGCCTAAACCGAGACCAAGACACTACCAAGACCAGAGGGTATCGAGACCAAGACAAGACCAAGTCGAGACCAAGACCGAGACCGGAGGGGGAAAAAAACAGACTAGTGTTGTTGAAGCTAAGCAATAACTTGTAAGATTTTGTTTTGCATTGCCTGCCTATCTCTGCCGATTTCGAAGTCTCCAAATTAATCCATTCTGCAACTTTTAAATATATAATTATATTTTTAAAAACGAAATTATAAGCTAAAGTCCAGGATCCGAAAGTTGGTTCTTTTGTAGCTATGGTTACACACACACACACCGTTGGCGGTGCGCCCAAAGTCATCTGTCAGTTGTGCAGTTACCCAAAATCTCCTGAATGAAGTTAAAACCCATCATAATAATAATAATAATTAATAATTCATTACATTTATATAGCGCTTTTCTAGGCACTCAAAGCGCTTCACATGGAAGGGGGAATCTCCTCAACCACCACCAATGTGCAGCATCCACTTGGATGATGCGACGGCAGCCATAGTGCGCCAGAACGCTCATCACACACCAGCTTACTAGTGGAGAGGAGACAGAGTGATGAACCCAATCAGTGTATATATATATATATATATATATATATATATATATATGGGGATTATTAGGAGGCCATGATGGACAGAGGCCACTGGGCAAATTTGGCCAGGATGCCGGGGTTACACCCCTACTCTTTCGAAAGACATCCTGGGATTTTTAATGACCACCGAGAGTCAGGACCTCGGTTTAACGTCGCATCCGAAGGACGGTGCTCTTTGACAGTATAGTGTCCCCGTCATTATACTGGGGCGTTAGGACCCACACAGACCACAGGGTGAGCGCCCCCTGCTGGCCTCACTAACACCTCTTCCAGCAGCAACCTGGTTTTCTCAGAAGGTCTCCCATCCAGGTACTAACTAGGCTCAGCCCTGCTTAGCTTCAGTGGGCAACCAGTCTTGGGCTACAGGGTGATATGGCTGCTGGATCATGTCACTGATATGTGTTTTACTAAATATTAATACGTCAAAAACTGTACATGATATGTGTTTTTTAAATCAAGTGATCAAAGTGCTCGTTGCCGCTGCGATCAGTGGCGCGGATACGGCTCGCGCACCGCACTGTCTTCACTCGGACGCGGGCTTCAATCCGTTGCAGATATCGTCGTGGATATTGATATTGCTAAATCCCCCGACCACTATGTCGGTCTGAGACAACGAGACCTAGACAAGACCGAGAGGTCCAAGACCAAGACAAGACCAAGACCAAGACCAAAGACCGTCAAGGCCGTGACAATACCGAGACCACGTAAAAGACCGGTCTCGAGACATACATCACTAGGTATCATATCTGAGAGGTGACTGAAGGGTCTGGTCCATGCCAGGAGAGCAGTAACAGTGCTTGCTCATTTAGCCCCGCTTCCAGAGATGAAATATGGACTCGTTTTGTTTGAACATGTGTTAAAACATATAAGGGTCACTGGAACCAAAAGTTTAAGTGACCATTTCTTTAGTTAAAGGCACACTATGCAGGAATTCCGTTTTTGTCAAACAGCGACTCCTAGAGTGGAGAACTTGTATTTAACGTGACTGTCGTAAATGCCACTCACGCAGAGCGTCTGCCATAGACTGGTCTCTGCACTCACGGCCTGATACCCCTTTGAAGCTGTTATATTAAAGTACACATCTTGCTTAGTGTGCCTTTAAATAAGAGATCTAGCGCTAAAATGAGTTTTTGAACTCAACCTGAGCGCTCGTGTCCACTGCTATCAGTGTCATGGATACATAGTGTCTCTTGTGGCGGCACGCGCGCAGTCTTCACTCGGACGCGCTCTTCAATCACCGTTGCAGAGACTCTCTATTCATTCCCAGACTGATCTCATGAAATGGCGTATGTATGACACGCCAATTCGTATTTCCATTGTTGGCATGCTATCAACACACATAATCGCTTTTCAGCGTGTTTATGAACGCCGTTGACTTAACGTTACATTACTGTATATATAAATATATGACCTACCCCAACCCCGTCCCTAAACCTACCCGTCACTGGGGTTAATACCATTTATGAGTCTTCCCCTGCCATCCTAGGAAAAAAAAATATCACTCCCCAGATGTAGATCTACATTTTGCTTCGTTTCGCTCGCGCGCAGTCTTCACTCGGACGCGCTCTTCAATCTATCACCGTTGCAGAGACTCTCTATTCATTCCCAGACTGATCTCATGAAATGGCGTATGTATGACACGCCAATTCGTATTTCCATTGTTGGCATGCTATCAACACACATAATCGCTTTTCAGCGTGTTTATGAACGCCGTTGACTTAACGTTACATTACTGTATATATAAATATATGACCTACCCCAACCCCGTCCCTAAACCTACCCTTCACTGGGGTTAATACCATTTATGAGTCTTCCCCTGCCATCCTAGGAAAAAAAATATCACTCCCCAGATGTAGATCTACATTTTGCTTCGTTTCGCTCAGACATTTAACGGCCTGTACATACACGCGGAATCACTCGGACATTTAACGGCGTAGACATACACGCATAGACGCGGATAGCTCAAAATGCGTATAGATAACACACAACTTGATTTGAAAGATAAAAGTAGATAAAAGTGTCCTCTCATTGAGAGAAAGAACATGTTATCTTGATGTTTTGAGAAGACTCTCCTGTTTAAAGTTAGAGCCTGACCAAATCCAACCTTGAAGAAGCAGTGTGTCGGTATGTCTGTGTTAGTATTCTTGGTTTCAGGTTAAGGAACCATTGGCATTATTAGAGATGGACTGACTTGTTATCTTCGACATGTAGGAGACTAGAAACGCAGATCTGCAACCTGGAAGTTTCAGCAACATAATCGATGATATGCTTCAGTCTTTCTGTTTGTGTGTGGAACATTACTATGTTTATCTATTTCTTAGCCAATCACAATCATTCAACCTGAAGCTTACGTAGCTTAGACCTGGTGAAGGGAATAACTGCTGTGATCTTTGTAACTGTAAGAGGGGCGAAATCCTTGTGAGGGATGAACTTCTTGTGAGTCTTGAAGCTGAACTTCTGCTGATGAAACTGCAAACTATCTTCAGTAAAGTTTTTCTTTAATTTATTATAATTCTGACTCATGTCTTGAATTGACTGCACTTCTGACTCTGGGTCTTAATTAATCATATCTGGCCCTTCAGTATTTAACTCTAAATCCCCTAACACAAGAACATTGCTGTTGTCACACACATGAACAAGGGGGACATGATGCAAAACACGGCGCTTGGGGGGTGGGACTCCAGCAAACTATCTCCTCCTCTTTACGGGACCATCATGAAGACGGCTTGGCAGCCGGGGACGGCCCAAGGCTCCTCCTAGGTCTGTGACGCCTCTTTGCGGGTCCCGTCCACTGCTTACAGCGAACATCTGGCACAGGGCGAGGCGCAGAAGAGGAGCGTGATCTGGACGACTGCTGGCACGCATGTCTAGGCATCAGATGACTCATTGCCACGTTTCTAAGCCTCGGCAAAACGTTCAACGACTGACACGGCGTCACCGAAGAGGCCGGAGGGAGTAATCGGCGCATTGAGAAGCGTTTTGCCGTCAGAGTCTCTCAGGTCAGTTAAAGTAAGCCACAAATGCCAGTGGAGAACCACTATGAAGCTCATGGATCGGCCAATGGCTTGGGCCGGCACTTATTGGCCATCAGCGCAAAGTCTGTCGCCGCACTCTTTCATGGAGTCTGCGCTGGTGCCGCCGCTGTCTGGAACACCTGCAACAATGCCAGATGCCCAACGGCACAAATGAGCAGCCACGGTCTCCTCGAAAACTCTCATTCACAAAAATGACTGGGGAATACGTTATTGTCTTCCCCAAGGAGGGAAGGGCCCACCAGTCCCCGTAAGGCCACTAGGAATGTTTCTGCGAGTCCTCCGGGCACGAACCGACATGTCCGGTTGCATGTTATACTGCCGCTAGCCTGTCAGTATTTGCATGCATTTGCATATTTAGTGACAATTGGCCAGTTCATTTAACTGGCGTTATCCTATAAAGTTTCAGAAAAGTGGAGAAGGGGAGGAGTTCCCACAGCGTAGATGACGCATTGTAGAAGTGACCGCTCTTGAAAGGGAACTGATTTTAACGTGACTTCTGTGTGAGCGGTGCTTCATACATCACTACACCACTGACGATGGACTGAAATCTTGCTGTCAGACCTGTAGAAGTATATTAAATGACTCATGGCTGCATCAGGACAGCAGCGCACGTGTTTCACAGAAGAACCAGCTTCCTGAAGATTTAACTCGGCTTTGCTGTAGTTCATTCTGCAAGTCAGACCATCATTGAGTGCATTTAACATGCACATTCTGAACCCCATAATGATTACCAAGCCAACAATGTTAACCTGTTTACCTGTATCATACGGCTTCAGCATAAACCGATGGACACGTGCATGAGTGATACGCGTCAGGAAAGTCTCTTTTACTGCGGAATGGAGCGCATCCGGACAGAGCCAGCGTTAATATATCGACTCTTTCTGCTTATTTAACATCACATCTCACACAACAAATGAAGTCAGATACACGAACGATTAGGTTTTGATGTCATCACAGGGAAATAACCTGATTATTAGTATTCTAATGAATGTGGTTAACTTGTGTTGTCGGTGATGAGTTAAATGAGCTCGCTGCTGTCCGTCATGTGAACGGATCCGTCAGACGTGTGTCTCTCGTTAGATTTCTCTAGATTTAGCCGAGTGATTGGTGGCTCGCCAATTTATTATTCTCTAATACATAAAATAAGTAAGCTTAACCAGAGTTCTTGTGGGGATTTATTGAAGGTAGTAGTGTAGCAGTTCTTCAGCAGCGATGCTAGAATCTCTTCCTTCAAATAATCTGAACCCAAACTTTATACCAGAGTAAATAAGTGATAGGACCTCCCATACACCGTCCTCACAAGACAGAAGGCACTAGATTTGTGTGGGCCGTCATACATCTGTATGGGCATTTGGTTCACATCTTTACAGATACAGATAGAGTTGATTGCATTCTGAGGCACGGTCACAATGTAAATGCATCTGACTAAAGATGACTGAGAAAACACACAATCTCAAGCACACCTGAGCGAGATACCTAAGTTCTTCAGGATCTCTATAAGACCTGGGGCCGGTTTCACAAAGCTATTTTAGACCGGTCTATAGTGTTAGACAAGTCTAAAATTTGCTCATAGACTAGTCTAATGCAAGTTAGACAGTTTCACAAAAGTAAAGACTGACTTAATTTAGAACAAAAAAATTAGACACCTTACCCCCAGGCTAACTCAGGTCTAAGACTCTATGGTACCTTGGCAACCAACAGTAGCAATCAGTTACATTACAAACAGCCAAAAGAAAAGGGAAAATGGCTCATAATTTGTTGTTTGCTGACGACGTTATGGAGAGAGCTATGAGGGCAAGCGTTTTCAGGGACCGCAGTAACCTACTGGAAATATATTTTTGTATCTTTTCTGTACGTCTTTAACGCTCCGCTCAGCGGTAGGATTAACGCTGTTAACTGTCAGTGGCGAGCAGGATGAGGTCGAGGGACGTGAGAGCGGCGCGAGGCCAGTGGCGTGATTGATAATGAGCGACACCTGACCGGTGCGTCTCGCAGGTGTCGCTCATTATCAATCACGCCACCGGCCTCGCGCCGCTCTCACGTCCCTCGACCTCATCCTGCTCGCCACTGTTGTAGCACTCTTTCTCCAAATGAAACATTTCTTCTTGTTATTACATTATCCGCTAAATTTCCCAAGTAAAATGTCCTTGTAACTGTTATACTCCAACAAACACATATTTTCCAGCTGGGGTAAACTGCACTGAGCGGTTGAATCCGCCATGTTTTTTGTTTTGAAAAGTGTCTTATTTTACGCAGAATGCATTGCAGTGTAGTCCTACTTAAGATAGTCAGCGTCTTAAGGGCTTTGTGCAACGGTCTGATTTAGATGCCTATCTGAAGTCTGACTATCTACTACCGTATATACCCGAATATAAGACGAGGTTTTTGTCCTAAAAATAGGCTGAAAAATGGGGGGTCGTCTTATATTCAGGGTCATCTTATATTCGAGTGGAGGAATCGATTGATAGCCTTTTTCTCCCGCGCCGTCGACTGACGAGAGCGCCGAGGATCTCGATGCGGCGCGGACGCGCTTGAAAAAAACGAGCGCGTCGCTTTCATTATGAGCGCGCGCCTACATTTGAAATAACGAACTTGAGCGCGCAAAAGACGCGATATGTGAACGGGCGGGGTCTCTGCTCGCTTGTCTCCATCCGCTCTGGCATCCTCTCTGAACGGCGCTTTTTCTTGCGCGGCTCGAGCAGAGAGAGAGAGAGAGCGGGAACCGGATCGTCGTCGAAAACGGCCAGACGACCCCGCAGGGTTAAATCCATCCCGTCGCACTCAGGGCAGCCGCAGTCATGGCCAATCAGGAACCGCATATGTGCCGGTCTCCGCCGACGAGCGGGCCTCTGCACGAGGCACAGGTGATGCAAGGCATTTGGAACAACGCCTCGGAAATTTGCTCTTAAAATTATTTTCTGTTGAAAACCAGATTTTTTCCACAAAAATCTATTTTTCCACAAAAATAAGTCTGGAAAATGGGGGGGTCGTCTTATATTCAGGGTTGTCTTATATTCGGGTATATACGGTATATCTAAGCCATAGTCAAAGTCTATCTTTGTGAAACCGGCCCCTGAGGTCGGTGAGTTTGATCAGGGTTTGAGCTAAACTCTGCCGGGTTTGAGGAACCTCATGCGGTCTGAGTGTTTGTACTGTGAGGGCTCAGACCTGGTCTCTGGACTGGGACATGTGCATGCGAAGCGTCATCTCCAGCTGCTTGTTCTTCTCACTGGTCTGATCCAGCTTTGTCTGTAGCTCAGACAGCTTCTGGTTAGTCGTCTCCCTCGAGCACAAAAACACGTCAGTACGTCACGCATTTGTAACGAGCCCGTAACGCTGTTGCACTGATGTGAATGTACCAGTTTATAGGTGTTGTGCTGGTGTTTGAGGGCGTCCAGCTGGTCCTGGCTCGTCTTCATCTCGTCCGTCAGGCTGTTTAACTGCTGCAGAAGATCCTGTCGGCTGATGCTCAGAGTCTCGTAGCGTCTGATGATCGCCGTCACCAGCTCCGTCCGGTACCCTAGATAGTCTGCACAGCGGGGATTAGACTAAAGGCCCGTTCACACCAAGAACCGCAACTATATCAGCGTCCACACCGGACAATATCATACTGTTTATTATAGGGCTGTCAAATAAAAATTTGAATTTTGAATATTCGTTGAATAAAAAAAAACAATTTTAAAACGTGCATTCGAATTTTTGGTGTGTCGAGGGCCGCGCGAGACATGATGATGATGTAACTGATGCAGTGTGTTCCTGTTAACTTATCCAGTACAGCAGGTCCGCGGCTGCGGTGTTAATTTGTACAATGGCGTAAAAAGGCTCTTCCTGCTGACGAAAGCCTCTCAGCTGGAGGCAAAAATCGTGCAACAACACACTTGACCAAACCGGCACATCGGTCAGAGCTGAGTGTGTGTGTGTGTGTGTGTGTGTGTGTGTGTGTTCATCAGCTGGAAACACTGTGAACAGAAAGCGCTCAGCACTCGCTCAGATCAAGAGCGTCTGGTGTTTGTGATGATCAATATGTAGATGTAGAGAGTAGAAGTGAGTGTTTCTGAAGGCCAGTTTGCTGGTGTGTGTTCATGTCGTTCATTACGCGTTAAAGTGTGTTTTCTCAGGTTACTGATGCACAAACACAGTTTTATGCACTACTGTAACCTAATTTTATTTGCATGCACATTAAGGAAATTATATTTTATTTAAGAACAATTGTTTCAACAGTTAATGCACTTTAAAAAGTGAATGTCATTTAATTTCAATAAAAGATGTGATGCTTGATTTGGTTTATATTTGTTTATTGCGCTCGCTTGCGCCCTCTTGTGGACACAGGAGACAATACAGCACTGTTCTCCTCGAGGGCTGTCAACGAATATTCTAAATTCGAATATATATTCGAATAGTTTTAAAAAACAGAACTTCGAAGGTGAAAATTAATATACGAATGTGGAAAAACACGCCCGCGGTAGCAGAGGCGCGGCTGTCTGCTTTGCGAGTGGCAAAATTCTGAAGCTTAAAATGTAAAACGCACTTTCCAGCAGCACAGCTGCGGCAACTGCACATCCAATAGCGCGGGCGCCTCCAACGTGTGCGCCAATGAGCTAGCATTACATCATACACATCAGAGCCCGCCAAGGGGGCGTGGCTATAGATGTTATTCGATCTGCGTCATCAATGTTTGCGGCGGCCATATTGTTGACATAGAAACCACGGCAACTGTCAGTCTGTCAATTGACAAGCGAGGCAGCGTCGGTATTATCCGTGATATTATCACTGTATTTTTTTTTAAACAGCGTGATGGTGCGTTGTGTAAAACACGGCTGTGCTAACAACAGCAATAAGGGCCCCGGAGTTAGTTTTTATGCGATAAGACTGTCAGAAAACGTGAAGGGAAGGAGACAGAGGTGAGCCAGCGCAGGAGAGGCTAGCTAGGATAAATAGGCTAACTTTCAGCCAACTACCCACAGAAAAGTCTGTTCCCATCATTTTACCACAGGTTTCACACATAATCCGTGTGCAATGCGTGTGCGGTGCGTATACGGTACAGAAGCAGGACGCGCTATAGTGCTTTATATGCTGCGTTTGCAGTGCGTAACTGATCCTCAGCTGTACCACAAACACCCCGGTACTCACTATTTTTATTTTAACACATACTCACTATTTTAACAACGTAAGCCAATTATTCCATGCATTACTTCTTTATATTAAGTTGCTCAAGCAAGTGGTCAAATATGTAACCATGTACTTATATTAAAATAGCAAACATTTTAAATTAAAACTTAAAATTGACAAAAACAACCGACTCTCATGCCTTTTCTTTTGCATTTAAATTTTAATACAACAAATCTTGCATGTCACAAATAACTTGTTTTTCCACCTCCACGAATGAGATGAGTGTCGTTCATTATACATGTTGCCTTGTTAAGGGTAAATTGTAGTTTGTATAAGGATACTGTATGAACTAGATAAGTTAGTTATAAATATCCGGATAAGTTACGGCTGGCAATAAGGACGGATCTTTACTCAATGCTATTGGGTCTATTTGATGTGGGTCCACACCAATCAAGCTTATCTTCTCTTGATACCGACGAGATGAAGCCATCAGGCTAACGTTACTGCTCCCCTCAACTCAGATCTGCGCGCGGCTAGGGCAGCAGGACAGATGGCATGTCAACCATATGGCCGCGGTTAGCTACTTCCGGTGTTTGCGAATAAGGTCTAGCAGCAGTTTACCACAGCACAGCTCGCTCGGAGCGTTCAATGTCGGTTCTATATACTGTAAAACTTCAATTAATGTTAATAATATTTGTTTCAATCACTGAATGAAGCCTACTATATTTAGGACAAGAGTCACGACCTTAAAGGGTTAGTTCACCCAAAAATGAAAATTAAGTCATGAATTACTCACCCCCATGCTGTACCAACCCCGTAAGACCTTCGTTCGTCTTCGGAACACAAATGAAGATATTTATGATTAAATCTGAGAGGTTTATCACTGCTACATGGGCTCCCTAAGGGAACGAAACTTGACGGCCCAGAGAGTCATTAAAGAAAATGTTTAAATATTCCATGTCGCAACAGTGGCTCAACTATAAGTTTATCAAGCGACGAGAATACTTTTTGTGCGAAAAAAACAAACAAAAATAACGACTTTATTCGACTATTCCTTTTCTTCCTTGTAGGCCTGAAACGAGACTTCAAGAGATTTCCACGACGCATGCGCGAGAATTGCGATCTCCTTCAACTACTTCAGTTAAGTTCTCGCGCGTGCGCGTCGTGGAAATCTCTTGAAGTCTCGTTTCAGGCCTTCAAGGAAGAAAAGGAATAGTCGAATAAAGTCGTTATTTTGTTTGTTTTTTCGCACAAAAAGTATTCTCGTCGCTTGATAAACTTATAGTTGAGCCACTGTTGCGACATGGAATATTTAAACATTTTCTTTAATGACTCTCTGGGCCGTCAAGTTTCGTTCCCTTAGGGAGCCTATGTAGCAGTCATGAACCTCTCAGATTTAATCATAAATATCTTCATTTGTGTTCCGAAGACGAACGAAGGTCTTACGGGGTTGGTACAGCATGGGGGTGAGTAATTAATGACTTAATTTTCATTTTTGTGTGAACTAACCCTTTAAATTGCTTTCACAAAACTCTTGATCAGCACCCAACATTTGTTTATTGTTTATGTTTATGCGCAGAGAGAGAGAGAGAGAGAGAGAGAGAGAGAGAGAGAGAGAGAGAGAGAGAGAGAGAGAGAGAGAGAGAGAGAGAGAGAGAGAGAGAGAGAGAGAGAGAGACAGAGACAGAGAGACAGAGAGAGTGCCTGCGAGTGCGAGCGAGAGTGAGGTCTGCGGTCTTGGCCATTAGTTGATTTACTTGTTTTTGTGTAAGTTAATACGTTGTCAAATATGTTTAAACTTAAATAAACTACCTATACAAGTAGTTATGTCTCTTTGTATTAATTTGTCCTGTTATTGACGTAATGCGAAAAAATGCGCTACCAGATGTTCGAATAGTTCGAATATATGTGGTTTTTTTTAGAGGGAATATTCGAATGTCATTTTTGAGCAATTTTGACAGCCCTATTCTCCTCTAACATAGTATTGCCTTTAGTAATATTTTGCCTTTGCTAATATTTAAGAAAGAAATTCGAATTTAGTTTTCCAGCCATTTTGACAGCCCTGGTTTATTATAAGTGCTGCAGTCTGTCGCTTTAAATGCTCGAGTTCTTTAAACCAGGATGGATTCTGATTGGCTGTCAATGTTTTTATCATTCATAAGCTGGAAAAGAAATTAGTTTTGAAAGAGATTACAGTGGCATCGTTCCTGTCTCGTTATCGTTATAGTTGTGGTGTGGCTATTATATTTAGAATGATTTTTAGAAGTATATCTTTATGGTTATAGTTATCGTTCCTGGTGTGAACGGCCTATAGACTAAATAAAAGACTCATAGTTTTCTGTCCAAAATGTTCTTACTGTCTGGAAGTAAATCAAGTGTCTTCATCAGAAAGTCCTCGAATATCTTAAATTTGTTCACTCGCTCTTTTAAATACAGTCGTCTGTTGAATAGAGAAACATGATTAATGCACATCTCAACTTTAACTGTCATAAGATTTCGAATTTTGTTTAAACTGGTTTGCGGTATCTGTGTGTGTGTGTGTGTGTGTGTGTGTGTGTGTGTGTGTGTGTGTGTGTGTGTGTGTGTGTGTGTGTGTGTGATCTAGTACTCGTCAGTACTGCTGTAAACGACTGGACTGTCTTCACTGGTTACCTTGCCTGTAAGTCCTGGAGAAGTGAGGACAGTTCAGCTTTCTCCTTTTCCTTCAGTTCGTTTTGCTGTCTCTCCGTCTGGAATTTCTTCAGCGCACGGCGACGTTTCAGCTCGTTCTCCTCCACAAACTTCTCAAATTCTGCTGCCCTTTGTTTAGTCTGTGTGAGAAGACGTGATCTCAAGCAAACATGATCAAAAACAGTTTCATCCACTAATGTACCGTAAACCCAAACAAACAGCTGGAGGGTTTATCTGTTTATAACGATATAACGATTGCTCTGAAAGATATACAAACGATGTTGTTTCTCTGTGCAGTTGTAGTTATAGTTGAGGTGTGGACTCTGTTATTCTTTTACATTTAGAACAGTTTTTAAAACTATCTTTATTGTTATAGTTATCGTCCTTGATGTGAACAGACTGTGCTTGACACTAGGTGAGTCAAACACAGTCGGTTTCATATTACATGGACACTTATAATCGGATTGACGGCTCAATCGGACTAAAAAAACCTTCATGTAAACACCTTAATTGATCCGATTGAGCTCGAGTCCGACTGGAATTTCGATCGGATTGAAAGGGGTGGTTTACTCCTTTGTAATCCGATCGAGAGAACATGTAAACACTTGATCGGATTGAAAACCGAAACTAAAAGGACTGCGCATGTGCAATGACGTTGAAATAGCGTAATGACGTATGACGCACGGAACGAGCTGTTCTTCCTGTTGAATAAAGTGAATATAAATGAGTGTTCCGTTGTTAAAAAATTCTCATTTCACTCAGCGACTGTGAAGTGAAGCAGGACAACGGCCCACCAGTGCTTGTTTCAGATTCTCATCCACACACGACTTTTGGGCGCGGGGTTTAAACGGTTCATGCTCATCGTCTCCAAATCATGACCAGAGACGGATAAATATTAAGTCTGCTGGTAAAACAAATAAAGAACCAATAGAGGAGAATAGTTATGCGCAACAGCGGCATATTCGTGCATTGTGCGCATGTCAAAAAATCAATTTCGATTTGAATCTTGTGACATATAAACGCGCACATCAACCCGATTACTTTATTTATCGTTCATGTAAACGCCGTGTTCGGATTCATCAATCCGATTGATTTCATTCCGATTGAACCATGTAAACGAAGCTACTGACTGTAAATGTATGCATGTAAGAGTCTTTCAGCAGCAGGAGTCACTCCTACAGTGCAGACCCCTAGTGTCCTACACGCAGCAGGAGAAGCCGGATCCTCACTCACCTCTGTCTGTCTCTGCTGTAGCTGCGCTCTTCTCTCCCGCAGGAGCTTCATGCAGTCGTGAACCTGCTGTCGTTTGTCCATCAGCTGTGTGTTCATCTCCTCCACCTCCACACGCTTCTTCAGGACCAGTGTGGACTGCAGTGTGTTCACGCCCGTCTCCAGGAGCCCGCTGGAGCCCTGCAGCACACCACCATCACAGCTCATCACATCACCATCACATCACATCACCATCACATCACAGCTCATCACCATCACATCACCATCACATCACAGCTCATCACATCACATCACATCACAGCTCATCACATCACCATCACATCACAGCTCATCACAGCTCATCACATCACATCACTATCACATAACCATCACATCACAGCTCATCACATCACAATCACAGCTGATCACATCACCATCACATCACAGCTCATCACAGCTCATCACAGCTCATCACATCACCATCACATCACAGATCATCACCATCACATCACAGCTCATCACCATCACATCACAGCTCATCACCATCACATTACATCACAGCTCATCACATCACCATCACATCACAGCTCATCACCATCACAGCTCATCACATCACAGCTCATCATATCACCATCACAGCTCATCACATCACCATCACAGCTCATCACATCACCATCACATCACATCACCATCACATCACAGCTCATCACATCACCATCACATCACCTTCACATCATATCACCATCACATCACCATCACATCACAGCTCATCACATCACATCACCATCACAGCTCATCACATCACCATCACATCTCATCACCATCACTTCACAGCTCATCACATCACCATCACATCACAGCTCATCAGATCACCATCACAGCTCATCACATCACCATCACATCACAGCTCATCACATCACCATCACATCACCATCACATCACCATCACATCACAGCTCATCACATCACATCACATCACAGCTCATCACATCACCATCACATCACAGCTCATCACATCACCATCACATCACCATCACATCACAGCTCATCACATCACAGCTCATCACCATCACATCACAGCTCATCACATCACATCACATCACATCACATCACCATCACATTACATTACATCACATCACCATCACATTACAGCTCATCACATCACCATCAAATCACCATCACATCACCATCACATCACCATCACAGCTCATCACATCAACAGCAAATCACCATCACATCACAGCTCATCACATCACAGCTTATCACAGCTCATCACAGCTCATCATATCACCATCACAGCTCATCAAATCACCATCACATCACAGCTCATCACATCACCATCACATCAAATCACAGCTCATCAAATCACCATCACATCACAGCTCATCACCATCACAGCTAGCTCATCAAATCACCATCACATCACAGCTCATCACATCACAGCTCATCACATCACAGCTCATCACAGCTCATCACATCACAGCTCATCACAGCTGCCTACACTCACTGAGATCTATCCATCATACAAGTGCATCTATCCATAATAAAAGTGCATCTAGCACTTTTATAATGGACAGATGCACTAGATACACTTTTATGATGGACAGATGCACTTGTATGATGGACAGATGCACTTTTATGATGGATAGATGCACTTTTATGATGGACAGATGCACTTCTATGATGGACAGATGCACTTGTATGATGGACAGATGCACTTTTATGATAGATAGATGCACTTTTATGATGGATAGATGCACTTTTATGATGGATAGATGCACTTTTATGATGGACAGATGCACTTTATGATGGACAGATACACTTTTATGATGGATAGATGCACTTTTATGATGGAAAGATGCACTTTTATGGACTTCTAAACGGAAACGGCCATTCACTGTGATTATAAAGCTTAGAAGAGCCAGGACATTTTTTAATATAACTCTGATTGTGTTCGTCTGAAAGAAGAGTGTCATACACACCTAGGAATCACTTGAGAGTGAGTAAATCATGGGCTAATTTTCATTTTTGGGTAAACTATCCCTTTAACAGTGTCCTTGATATATTTGACATGTATTTACTGTAGTGATTTCAGTAAATTATGCTTAATTACAAGCAACTAACCCTAAAACAAAAGCTACCATATAGTAAGTGTATGTAGTTAATTAATATTACTCTGTATTTTAAGGTGTTCTTGTTACAGTGTAATCATGCAGTTTATGCCCTGTGTAAGACGTGTGTTAATTCACGTTTCTTTGTAATTATTTGTGAAACTAGCTATTTCTGAGTGAAAATTATTTTTGATGATGATGAAATCCTACACAGATTTGTTTTGTAGGTGTATGTGTGTGTGTGTGTACTGTAGTCGTTCTCATACACACCTGTGTTATTACAGGAATGTGCTTTATATGCTCATCCTTCTGCTCTCTGTCATGACAAAAACAGCAGACCATTAACAGAGAACTCACCGCAGTAAACCGGCTTTATAACGCGGTTAATGCAGTGAAACACAATAAAGTATAAGCATCTGTACCTGTGCTCCTCTAACTGCGTTACAAACACGTTTTTCTTTATGTTCTCCACTTTCAGCTTTAGATCTGCATCAGTTTTCAGAGCGAGTAAAGTTAGCGACTCCATGAGTGTGTCACAGCAGAGCCCGAGCGAGAGAGAGAGTAACACAGAGTGACTGTAGTACGCGTGTTCGAGGCGCATTAATGTCGAGGGTTTCTGTAATCGCTTTATTCCGCTGATCTCGCTTTAGATGTTGCTCGGAAACACAACAAGAGTCCTGGGACGCGCCGCTGTTGTCATGGTAACTGAGCGGAAGTGTTGTAGTCTCAGAAGCTGGGCGTCCACAGTTTGGCGCTGTCGAGTCATACAATCGTTGTCGGGATAATGCCGGTTCTTGTGGCTACGCCGAAGCGATAACATTCTGTATTATAAATTTTAAGGCCAGACAAGTAGTTTGTTGAGGGTTGTTTTTTTAGGGAAGGACTACACGCCTGCGCACATATATTCAAACGCGCATCCCTATAGAATGAGCTCTTATTGCGCATGTGCGCGCCATCAGCGTTCTCACAGGCTCACATTTTTCAAGTTTGCGTAGAGAGAACTGAAGAGTTTTCAGTAGAGCGGTGTCGTGTTAGCGGCCCCTAAGTTAATAACTAATGATCGTTGCAACGGAAGTGAATCAATCAAAACTAACTTTATCTGGACAATAACTTTATTCTAGAGCTACTGTAAAGACTAAACGATCTCTGTTATTGTCCTGTTATCACTGTAAAGCTGCTGTGAAACATCTATTGTTAAAGCGCTGTATAGATGAGACTTGACTTTCTGAAGTAGGCCCTATTTGTTTTTGGTGGTTCATAAGAGGAAATGCTCGATGTTTAAACACTGCAGTGTGTGAGAGTGTTGAATCCTCTGACACTATACTGATACTGTGAACTCTTCTGCTGAACACTGTTGCCTACATTACGGCAGATTTACATATTTCAGAAATAGGCATACTCTTTTCCTTTTTACAGTCGTCCTGTAATGATATTGCATATTCTTAACAAAGTATGTCTGATATTTCTCAATAAAAGTGTTTGAGAGAGAGAGAGAGAGAGAGAGAGAGAGAGTGTGTGTGTGTGTGTGTGTGTATAGTGTGAATGTGATCAGTGACAGTGATGATAAATGTCTCGAGTGGAAGTGAAGCTGAACTGGGGATCGTGTATGTGTGTGTGTGTGTGAGAGTGGAAGTGAAGCTGAACTGAGGATCGTGTGTGTGTGTGTGCTTTTGTTTTTGTGATATATGAGGACACAAATGTGTATAATGACATGCATATTACACTGGTATTACAACTTACACGTGATATATGATGACATTGCACGAGTCCTCATATTTCAAATAGCTTAAAAACATAAAAAAAACAATGTGTTTTTTTTTTTATGTAAAAATGCAGCATGTCTCCTGTGATGGGTAGGTTTAGGGATAGGGGCAGTGTAGGGGGATAGAATATACAGTTTGTCCAGTATAAAAGTCATTACGCCTATGGAATGTCCTCATATATCACAAAAACACAGCTGTGTGTGTGTGTGTGTGTGTGTGTGTGTGTGTGTGTGTGTGTGTGTGTGTGTGTGTGTGTGTGTGTGTGTGTGTGTGTGTGTGTGTGTGTGTGGAAGTGAAGCTGAACTGAGGATCGTGTCCATAAAAGGCATCAGAGCAGATCTGAACATCACACATGATGAGGAGTCACACATGTGAAAACACTGCATGATTATAAACACTGTTCATAGTTTATTTACCATTTTAGGCTACTCAATATTACATGATCTGCATGTGCAGCAGAAAACCTGTTTGGCTAAAAATGTAACAAAAAACAAACAGGCTCACATGCAGTAACACTAGTGTCGTCATAATCTGACACGCGTGACGAGACATCAGAGGATATCCACACACACACACACACACACAACTTAATACACACACACACACAACTTAATGTGGAATGGTGACAGATCCAGAATCTGAACTGGAAGTGTCAGTTCTTATGTAGTGTTTCCTGCTCTTCCTCTTTCTCTTTCCCCATCCGAGGAATGAAACAAAAGACCTGATGCGATCTGAACATGAACCAGTTTTCCTCATCCCTCAGTAATTCCACTTTACGCTATTATCACGTTATCTGAGCTGGTGGAGTGCACAGACAAATAAGGTAAACTCCAGTCCTCGCGTGTCAAGACGAACTAAAATTAACCCAGTGAACGAACAGCTGAGCGCCGAACACACACACACACACACGCGCGCGCCTTTGTCTGTCCACGCGCGCTGTGTGACAATAACACGACACGATGACACGATTCAGTTATGCCGAATATATCTCCTTATTTCGAACAAATGACACAAAACGAAACTCATCGCCGCAGAAAACCACATCATCTGAGAGAGACATCGAGCCGACAGAGTGAGTCCTTCAGTCCGCGTGTGTGTGTGTGTGTGTGTGTGTGCAGTTTATTCATCAACAGAACAAGCTCAAATGGTTCAGTTTATACGGTTTATATGGTATCAGAATATGACAGGTGTGTGGCAGGTTTGTTCCTCATGACCTTCAGCTGTCACTTTAAAGCGGCTGTTTTGTGACAGCTCAAATCTCACCGTGTTCCGTGTTCGCCGGGGCTAGTTGTCACACTCAGGCCAGTCAGTGTTTCTCAGAATGTGTTGAGTTTTAAATCATGTCTTTTTACACACATTCACATCGAGACCGCTATAGCGAGTCATCCGTGCATCTGTGCCTGGGGTATAAGGTCATAATGGACCCTGCTATTAAAATCCATATTGCAGGCTTTCTGGCCACATAGTAAAACGACTAGGAAATACAATTAATGAAACATGCAAAGAGAAAATATACATAAACATATTTTAACCATCAGAAATATAAAATCACAAATAAAACACAGGTGACTAAATGAATCTTGTCAGAATACACAGATCTAGATTTCCATTCACATATGCGTAAATTGTGTCTTCTTAATGGATGTCTATGTGCGTTTATTTTATTTCGTAGATATTACAAAAATAGGATTATACTCAGGGCCGGACTGGGACACAATTTCGGAAATCCTACACTCATCCAGGCCATCCTATGCACCCAAATAAAAATTAAAAACATGGACAACCCTATTTTTTTTACCCTAAATTACATTTATTTCACAGTATGACCAAGTATGTATGTATACAAAGTGTGTGTATTTTTCTTGTACCTGTCACTTCTTCTTCTGGCCTCATACAAACAGAACTGTCTCCACCTTGGTGCAAAACAACCACCTTATTGTAAATTGTTTGCCCCCAGAACATCTATTTTAGTAAAAATCAAAGTATTATATTTATGATTTTTCTTTATCTTAAAATTACTTAAATATCCAACATTTAGCACTATATTTCATACAATATGTTAAAAAAAATTCTTATTTTCCTTCTACCTGTCATCTCACTCCCTGGCTGAATCTGATGTGTGATCATTGCACCACAGCTAGTGCTAGGTTGACTGTCTCCACCTTCATTTGATTAAAAAAAAAGAAGGAAAAAAGTTTTAAACATCACAAAAGGGCAGACATAATTGTCTAAATTGTCTAATAAAATGTTATTGCATTCTTTTTTTTTATGTCTGCACTATCACTCCTGTCTCCCTCCTCCCAGTACCTACCATATAAAATGTTAATGTTTGTCTGTTAAATTACTAATGTAACTTTACACTAAATAATATTAATCTCCTTTAGCATACAGTATTTTGAGTGACGATGGTAATAGGGGCGCTACCACTTACATTTGCTAACAGTTCAATACTAAGTTAACGAAGAAAAAAGTACAGTATTTACAGATGAAACTGACCTGCACTTGATCCCTGAACAGGTCAGTATTTTTGCAACATTTTGCTGCTTCTTCTTAGAGTGCTTTTTGTTTTCTTTGTTCTCTCCCTCTCTGCTCCACCTGGCCGGTTTCTTTCCATCATCGGGTGCTGCTCGCGTTTTCTGTTTAACCGTTTGGCTGAGGCGTAAAGTCGAATTGTAGCCTTACCAGTCAAGACTAACAGATCCATGATTTTATTTATTATTATTATTATTAATATTATTAATTGCATTGAATGACGAAATCGAAAATGATCTCTGGTAAAGGTAGCCTAGTAATATAAAAAAATGCTGGCTGGCAGCAGGCCAAATTAGTCGCCAGGCCACCGGGAATTCTCCCGGTGCTCCCGATGGCCAGTCCGGGCCTGATTATACTGTAAACCTAGCCTGGAGGACAGAACTCACTATTTCAGTTTAAGAGATTTCTAAAAAAACACTGCTGGAGAAAACAAGCATTTATGTCTCTGAGCCCCTGTGATGACTAGCCCTGCCCCCTGAGCCACTGTGATGACTAGCCCTGCCCCCTGAGCCCCTGTGATGACTAGCCCCACCCCCTGACCCCCTGTGATGACTAGCCCCGGCCCCTGAGCCCCTGTGATGACTAGCCCCGGCCCCTGAGCCCCTGTGATGACTAGCCCCGCCCCCTGACCCCCTGTGATGACTAGCCCCGCCCCCTGACCCCCTGTAATGACTAGCCCCACCCCCTGAGCCCCTGTGACGACTAGCCCCGGCCCCTGAGCCCCTGTGATGACTAGCCCCACCCCCTGACCCCCTGTGATGACTAGCCCCGGCCCCTGAGCCCCTGTGATGACTAGCCCCACCCCCTGACCCCCTGTGATGACTAGCCCCGGCCCCTGAGCCCCTGTGATGACTAGCCCCGGCCCCTGAGCCCCTGTGATGACTAGCCCCGGCCCCTGAGCCCCTGTGATTACTAGCCCCGCCCCCTGACCCCCTGTGATGACTAGCCCCGCCCCCTGACCCCCTGTAATGACTAGCCCCACCCCCTGAGCCCCTGTGACGACTAGCCCCGGCCCCTGAGCCCCTGTGATGACTAGCCCCACCCCCTGACCCCCTGTGATGACTAGCCCCACCCCCTGAGCCCCTGTGACGACTAGCCCCGGCCCCTGAGCCCCTGTGATGACTAGCCCCACCCCCTGAGCCCCTGAGCCCCTGTGATGACTAGCCCCAGTCAGTGATGATCTGTTCTCGCTCAGGCTGATCTGTGCGGTGAGGAGAGGAGATGTGCAGCGAGTGAGGGAACTAGCATCGGTGTGTGACGCTGACGACTGGACGGCACTGCATGAAGCCGCTCACTGCGGGCAGACGCTCTGTGTTCAAGCGCTGCTGAAAGGTAAATCACTGTCTCACACACACACTTGAGTTCTACATTACTGTCTCTCACACACTTGAAGTGCCACAGGCTGTTTCCCGCTAACCTTTCTGAGCAATTTCCAGAAAACAAACCCATGCCCTTGTTGAACAGGTTGAGCCACTCTAGTGTTGTATTTTACAGTGCTAGTCATTGGTCATCTACTGCAGTCCTGATGCGTGAGCTGATTAATGATGTGTGTGTGTGTGTGTGTGTGTGTGTGTGTGTGTGTGTGTGTGTGTGTGTGCAGCTCGAGGCGTGTGTGTGGACAAGCGCACGCTTCAGGAACAAACGGCTCTGATGATCGCGGTTCACGGACGACACCTGGACTGTGTGAGGATTCTTCTGGAAGCAGGAGCCGACCCTGATATCAGCAACAAGAACAAAGAGACGCCGCTTTATAAAGGTGCGCTCATTTAGGTCGTTCAGTTCATTCAGGGATCGTTTAGGTCGTACAGGTCGTTCAGGGGTCGTTCAGATCGTCCAGCTCATACAGGTCGTTCTGTTCATTCAGGGGTCGTTCGGATCATTCAGGGGTCGTTCGGGTCATTCAGGTCATTCAGGGGTCGTTCGGGTGATTCAGGGGTCATTCAGGTAGTACAGGTCGTTCAGCTCATACAGGTCGTTCGAGTCGTTCAGGTCGTTTAGGTAAATCAGGGGTCGTTCGGGTCATTCGGGTCGTTCAGGTCTTTCAGGTCATTCAGGGGTCGTTCGGATTGTTCGGGTCATTCAGGGGTCGTTCAGGTCGTCAAGTCAAGTCAAGTCATCTTCATTTATATAGCGCTTTTAACAATGGATTGTTTCAAAGCAGCTTTACAGAGATAAACATATAATTTCAGCTAACAGAGATTGTTTTGGCTTTATAGCGGTTCTTGAATAATGTTATTTCCAGCTAAAGTTAATTTTGATTGATTCACCTCCGTCGAAATGATCAGACTTTAAACGCGAACCTGTGATTAACGCTGACGGCGTTCACATGCGCATTAAGAATTGATTCTATAGTTATGTGCTTTTTAAAATATGTGCGCAGGTTTGTAATTCATACAACACAGCCTAAACAAACTAATTGTCTTGCCTATAAATTGGGATACAGAATTTTGTTTTATTTTATCACTTCGGGGTACGCGAACCGAAATTCACAACGCTTTATCTGTAGAGTGGGAAAGGGATCCTCCATAGGGAGAGGATAGTTGACACTTCAGCACTGCATTGTCATCGGGTCCAGGCGGATCTCCTTCGTCAGATCTGGACATGGCCTAGATCTGGCAGGCTGCGGGAAAACCTCGGGATAAACAAAGACACTAATATTAGCGTAGATGCCATTCTTCTTATGATGTAACGAGTAAATAAAGATTTAAGGGAAGTGTTCCCAGTTCCGGCTGACCTAATCTATGCAGCCTAACATTGAATTATAGAAGTCTATAATGTATTATGTGTATGCTAGGTCAAAGAGATGTGTTTTTAGTCTAGCTTTAAACTGACAGAGTGTGTCTGCTTCCCGGACAATGGTAGGAAGACTGTTCCAAAGTTTTGGTGCTAAATAGGAAAAGGATCTACCGCCAGATTTAGATATTCTAGGTATTATCAACTGGCCGGAATTTTGAGATCGCAATAGACGTGAAGGACTATAATGCGTTAAGAGCTCGCTCAAGTACTGCGGAGCTAAACCATTTAGTGCTTTGTAATTAATCAACAATATTTTAAAATGTATACGATGTTTAATAGGGAGCCAATGCAGTGTTGACAGAACCGGGCTAATATGGTCATACTTCCTGGTTCTGGTAAGAACTCGAGCTGCGGCGTTTTGAACTAGCTGTAGTTTATTTATTAAGCGTGCAGGGCAACCACCCAGTAGAGCATTACAATAGTCTAGCCTTGAGCTCATGAACGCATGAACTAATTGTTCCGCATTTCCCAATGAGAGTATATGGCGTATTTTAGATATATTTTTAAGATGGAAAAATGCAGTTTTACAGATACTAGACACGTGGCTTTCAAAAGAAAGGTTGGTATCAAAGAGCACACCCAGGTTCCTAACCGACGACGAAGACTTGACAGAGCAGCCATCAAGTGTTAGACAGTATTCTAGGTTATTACGTGTGGAAGTTTTTTGTCCAATAATTAGAATCTCTGTCTTTTCAGAATTTAGTAGTAGGAAATTACTAGTCATCCAATTTTTTATATCAGCTATGCATTCCGTTAATTTTGTGAATTGGTAAGTTTCGTTGGGTTTTGAAGAAATATACAGCTGAGTATCATCGGCATAACAGTAAAAGCTAACTCCATGTTTCTTAATGATATCTCCTAATGGTAGCATGTACAGAGTGAACAGCAATGGTCCTAGTACTGAGCCTTGTGGTACGCCATACTGAACTTGTGATCGATAAGACATCTCTTCATTTACTGCTACAAACTGATAACGGTCAGTTAAGTATAATTTAAACCATGCTAGTGCAATTCCACTAATGCCAACATAGTTTTCTTGTCTATTTAAAAGAATGTTGTGGTCAATGGTGTCAAATGCAGCACTAAGATCGAGTAACACTAATAGAGAGATACAACCACGATCGGATGATAAGAGCAAATCATTTGTGACTCTAATGAGAGCGGTCTCAGTGCTATGGTACGGTCTAAATCCGGACTGAAAATCCTCACAGATATCATTTCTTTCAATAAAGGAACACAGTTGTGAAGATACTGCTTTTTCTAATATCTTTGACAGAAAAGGCAGATTCGAGATCGGCCTGTAATTGACTAATTCTGTTGGATCAAGTTGTGGTTTTTTAACAAGCGGTTTTATCATAGCCAGTATAAAGGTTTTTGGTATGAATGTATCCTAGAGACAAAGATGAATTAATGATATTAAGAAGAGGATATATGACCTCTGGAAACATCTCTTTCAGTAGCTTAGTCGGTATAGGATCTAACATACAAGTTGTCGATTTAGATGAATTAACGAGTTTGCAGAATTCTTCCTCTCCAATAGCAACAAATGAATCAAATTTTTCCTCAGGGAGACTATAATGCACTCCCTGATGCAATACTGTGGTAGACGGTTGCATAGTTATAATTTTCAGAGGTGTCAAAAGTATTCACATTCGTTACTCAAGTAGAAGTATATATACTAGGGTTTAAAAAGACTTCTGTAGAAGTTGAAGTATCAACTCAAGCTTTTTACTCAAGTAAAAGTGTAAAAGTAACTGGTTTCAAAACTACTTAAAGTATAAAAGTAAAAGTAATGCAAGGAAAAAAATGCCATTAAAGCTCCAGTAGGTAACTTTTGAAAACATGTATTTGCTAAAACTGTCATTATGTCCTGACAGTAGAATATGAGACAGATAATCTGTGTAAAAATCAAGCTTCTCTGGCTCCTCCCAGTGGTCCTATTGCTATTTGCAAGAAATACACGCTCCCGGTCAGAAACAACCAATGAGAGCCAGGAGGCATGTCTTAGCAGTGTCAATCACGCTCGTGTACGCGCTGATCACACCCCTCTCTTGCACAGCGCGAGCGCCGGAGCGCGAGCCGTCGTTCAAACTCAAGATTGCCGGCGAGCTGCAGCTGTGCTTATGACGGAGAAACAACCTAAACTGCCCATTCTCGAGTGACACCTACTCATAAAACAAAGAGGTAAAAGGAAAAAGACTGATGACGATAAACAACCGAAAAAGAAAGAATTACACAGAGCCCATTGACTCGGTGTCAAAACTCTAGCCGCATAACATGTAGATAAAATGTCACGCACTCTGCTAAGCAACAATTGAAACCTGCTAATTCACTGGCTTGTCATGTTGCTGAAATAATGTACTAGCACACCTTATCTAGCATTATATATCGCTAGAATAATTACTTACATGCTGTAACGTTAGTTACCGTTATATTAACGTTATCTTACTAGCTATTTATAACTTATAGAAAGAGTGCAACGTTATAAAGTTACATGTAGGCTATTGGAAAATACATAATGGTTTGAGGACCAAGTTTGTAGTCAAAGTATGGGCAGGCCATAGTCAATGTAAAGCATATTATTGACGTTTAGTCCCTATTAGTGAATGTGCCATATAACTTTTTATCCGCCGTCATCGGTGGCCCTGTTTACTAGCCTGCGCGTTCACGACAGGCTCCGCTGTGGAGGACGAGCTGTGGAGGGAGGGCTGTAGCGCAGCAGAGAGCAAGGGGGTGGGACCTGTAAGTTGTGCTTGTTCAAATTTTCAGGCTAAGTCAACGTTTTCTCAAGTCTCCCTACTGCAGCTTTAAGGACAAAAGCTTAGGCCTCGCCACAGGGGCCGATAGTGCACTACCACCTCCTTAAAAAACATGTTTTCTAGAGGCCATCACTATAATGTTATATTAAAATGTTAATGTTGAAAAAATTGGAATGCACTACCTGTTTCAGATTTCCAAATTCGGGGAACAGACACAGTCTCTATATGATGATATCTAGGTGAAAGAGGCTCTATGTGATGGGATTTATCTGACCTTGGTGACGTGAGGCCGCTAGCAGATGGTCGGTTTAGCCAGTCTGTCTGCTTCCTGACCTGAGCCCCAGATTGTCATGTTTTATCTCTAAGACTATGAGCCAAATTACTAGAGAGAAGAGCAGCACCAGCCCAGGAGGGATGGATACCATCTCTTTTCAACTGGTCAGGCTTGCCCCAAAAACTTTTCCAATTGTCTATGAATTCTACATTATTATGCGGACACCACTCAGACAGCCAGCGATTCAGTGAGGCCAATCTGCTAACTATCTCATCACTCCTGCGTACAGGAAGGGGGCCAGAGCAAATTACAGTGCCTGACATCGTACTTGCGAGTTCTAGAACGATCTCTCACTGTCACCTATCTGCCCTGCTGCACGGGCTCTACTTCAGCCGGAACCGAATCATGTAAAGAGTTCACTATGCTAGGCGCATCCAAAACACTATCTAAAGATCTAGCATTCTTACCATCCTCAATTAAAGTTTGGATGCGTGTCTCTAGTTCTGAAATCTTCTCCGTCAGCCTGACTGTCTCCTTGCATTTATCACATATAAATCCTATATTGCCATCGGAGAAGGCTATACTAAACATATGACATGTGACACAGGTGACAATAACAGGACAAGACATTACTCACCGTGTTTGTTGACTGATTCTTACTTACCTGGACTTTATGAACTCAAAGGCGCGGGCGCGCAAGAGAAAATAAATAAATAAATGAGCGCACGGGTGTCGCGTTAGCAGGCTAACGTTAGCGAGTTACTAGCGTGCTGTGTTAAAAATAACGGAAGCTAGAGATGTAAGGTTAATCTGAGATGTTGGGTACGCTGTATTTAGTATTATAAACAACTAGATAGTAAATGATGGCTCAAAACATAAAGAAATACGAGGCTCAGGCGGAGCTTACAACCTCGAAGCAAACAAACACACAGCAGGCAGCGAGGCAGACAGGAGCAATCGATCAGCGATCGAGCCAGCTCATACAGGTCGTTCAGGTCATTCAGGGGTCGTTCAGGTCGTTCAGCTCATACAGGTCATTTAGGTCGTTCAGGTCATTCAGGGTCATTCAGCTCATACAGGTCGTCCGGGTCGTTCAGATCATTCAGGGGTCGTTCAGGTCGTACAGGGGTTGTTCAGGTTGTACATGTCGTTCAGGTCGTTTAGGTCATTCAGGAGTCGTTCAGGTCATTCAGGGGTCGTTCGGGTCATTCAGGTCATTCAGGGTCGTTCAGGTCGTTCGGGTCATTCAGGGGTCGTTCAGGGCGTTTAGGTCATACAGGTTGTTCGGGCCGTTCAGGTCGTTAAGCTCATACAGGTCGTTCAGGTAGTTTAGGTCATTCAGGGGTTGTACAGGTCGTTCCTCCTCATGTGCAGCGTGAGTAGGAGAGTGTCGGTATGGAGTAAATGTGTGTATGTTCCTCCTCATGTGCAGCGTGTGAACATGATTGTGTCGGTATGGAGTAAGTGTGTGTGTATGTTCCTCCTCATGTGCAGCGTGTGAGCAGGAGTGTGTCGGTATGGAGTAAGTGTGTGTGTGTGTTCCTCCTCATGTGCAGCCTGTGAGCAGGAGTGTGTCGGTATGAAGTAATGGTGTGTGTGTTTCTCTTCATATGCAGCGTGTGAGCAGGAGCGTGTCGGTATGGAGTAAGTGTGTGTGTGTTCCTCCTCATGTGCAGCGTGTGAGCAGGAGTGTGTCGGTATGGAGTAAATGTGTGTGTGTGTTCCTCCTCATGTGCAGCGTGTGAGCAGGAGTGTGTCGGTATGGAGTAAGTGTGTGTGTGTGTTCCTCCTCATGTGCAGCGTGTGAGCAGGAGTGTGTCGGTATGAAGTAAATGTGTGTGTGTGTTCCTCTTCATATGCAGCGTGTGAGTAGGAGCATGTCGGTATGGAGTAAGTGTGTGTGTGTGTTCCTCCTCATGTGCAGCGTGTGAGCAGGAGCGTGTCGGTATGGAGTAAATGTGTGTGTGTGTTCCTCCTCATGTGCAGCGTGTGAGCAGGAGTGTGTCGGTATGGAGTAAATGTGTGTGTGTGTTCCTCCTCATGTGGAGCGTGTGAGCAGGAGCGTGTCGGTATGGAGTAAATGTGTGTGTGTGTTCCTCCTCATGTGCAGCGTGTGAGCAGGAGCGTGTCGGTATGGAGTAAGTGTGTGTGTGTGTTCCTCCTCATGTGCAGCGTGTGAGCAGGAGTGTGTCGGTAGGGAGTAAGTGTGTGTGTCTGTTCCTCCTCATGTGCAGCGTGTGAGCAGGAGTGTGTCGGTATGGAGTAAGTGTGTGTGTGTGTTCTTCCTCATGTGCAGCGTGTGAGCAGGAGTGTGTCGGTATGAAGTAAATGTGTGTGTGTGTTCCTCTTCATATGCAGCGTGTGAGCAGGAGCGTGTCGGTATGGAGTAACTGTGTGTGTGTGTGTGTTCCTCCTCATGTGCAGCGTGTGAGCTGGAGTGTGTCGGTATGGTGCAGCTGCTGCTAGCGTGTGGAGCGTCGGTGAATCAGCGCTGTCGGCGAGGTTGGACGGCACTGCATGAAGCCGCGAGACGGAACAACATCGCGCTCTGCCAGATGCTCCTGCAGGCCAGAGCCGCCGTCGACGCCCGTAACGCTGACGATGTCACACCCGCCATCGAAGCCGCGCGACACGGACGGACAGAGGCGCTTACGTACCTGATCCGGAACGGTACTGAACCTCATGCTTTTGGATTCTCTCAAAAAATCCAATGACTATAAAATTATGTTAATGAGAATAGTAGTTTGAGCAATGGGTTTGACTTTGGTGTCACATGTGACTGTTCTTAAAAACGTTAGAAGCACAAATTCCATGTTTTCTGTAGCAAGACCTATTCGAAATATTATAAACATTATTATATTATAATTTAAGTTTAAAACAAAGCTAGTTTTAAACACAAACCCTAAATCTATAAGATTGTGATTTCCGTCTGTCAGAGGCCTCGCCCCTCCCCACTGCATTTCACAGTTAGAATCATACAACATCTTAATCTTGACAATTTACTGAATTGATTTTCATTGTGAAAATTTGTTGTGGTAAAAATATTTTTTATCGTCAACTAATTCTGATGACTAAAAACACAATATTTAGCTGTATATGTTAGCTTGATTGCACTTGTAAATCCAAATCTTCATATTTTAAGACAAATAGACAAATATGACGAATCAAACTCGTATTTTTCTTTAATGTAAGGTAATTATACATTTATCAATAACAGAGATGCTTAAATGAACTAATCCTTACTTAATTACAGCTTAATATACGCTAAATATTCACAATACTTGGTGTATCCCAAAAATGACAAACCCAATAAAAATGAACCGCTCATATACCATTTAATTTGACAAAGAAGTTTAAGATTATTTAAGATTATTATTTTGTACGCTCTTCATATAAAGCGAAATTTCTTGCTTATGATGAAATTTATCGCTTCATATAAAGCGAATTAATATGATAGATTCAGAATAAGCACAAACTAATAACAGGACAGCAGCAGATATTAATCCCAGAACAGGAAACATTATTTCCCGATGTTTAAGGATGGCTTGTGTGTTTTGTCCTGTCAGGTGCCGGCGTGAACCTGCAGACGTGTGATGGGAACACGGCTCTAACGGAAGCCTGCAGACACGGGCACGGGGAAGCCGTCAAGCTTCTGCTCCAACACCACGCCGACGCCAACAAACCCTGCAGTGCCGGCCTTCTGCCCCTGCACATCGCCAGCCAGCACGGGCACGAGCAGTGAGTGATCACGAGACACACCACAGCTGTTCCTGGAGCTCTGACACACACACACACACCTGGCTGATCTTCATCCGCTGCTCCAGGTGTGTGTGACATGCGTGACGAGAGCTCGACAGCTGACACACACACACCTGCCTGATCTTCATCCGCTGCTCCAGGTGTGTGTGATACGCGTGACGAGAGCTCGACAGCTGACACACACACACACACCTGCCTGATCTTCATCCGCTGCTGCAGGTGTGTGTGACATGCGTGACGAGAGCTCGACAGCTGACACACACACACACACCTGCCTGATCTTCATCCGCTGCTGCAGGTGTGTGTGATACGCGTGACGAGAGCTTGACAGGTGACACACACACACACCTGCCTGATCTTCATTCGCTGCTGCAGGTGTGTGTGATCAGGGCCGCTCCACTAAACCACACGTAGATCAGCGTGACGTCACGAACCAGGACACTAAACCCTGCCCAAACACAGCAGCGCTCGCTTCTGTCTTCAGTAGCACTCAGTGTGAAACAGTCCTTGTCATATTTGTTGTTTGTCTTTATATCACTATATATATATATAAAGTCATGGCAAGGAAGCAGCAGTTTAGGATGTGTGTGCACCCCTGCCCGCATTATTTACCGGGTGGAGAGACACACATTCTTTCTGTAGCTTGTGTGGGTGAGGGGCATGCAGGCTTTTTTTGAAGGTTGGTAATTTTTGACTGCAAACACAAGTGTAATAAGGTGGGGAAGAATGATCATTTTGGGAAATTGTTGCCCTGTGTGAGCAAAATCTGCAAGTTTTAGTTCAATTTGATAACATCAACTAGCATTCTCAGTAGAAAGAAAAGTTGAATAGTCTCTTGATTGTAAGAATGATTGTTTGCTGTATTAAGCGTTGCTGGTGTTTCCCACAGGATAGTGTCCCTGTTGCTGCCGGTGAGCAGTCGCGTGCGGTTACGGGAGAGTGGCGTCTCTCCGCTCCATCTGTCCGCGGAGCACAACCAGCTGAACACGCTGCGTGTGCTGATCCGCTCGGGCTGTGACGTCAACACCCGGCGCTCTTCTGGCTGCGGCTCGGCTCTGCTCGGTGCCGTCTCCGCCGGGAACACGCAGGCGGCCGCGGAGCTGCTGAGGGCCGGAGCCGATCCTGACGCGGAGCCGCTGCTGATGCTAGCGGCGGAGCAGGGGTGTGTGGAGAGCGTAGTGCTGCTGCTGGAGCACGGGGCCCGTGTGGAGGCCCTCCCCGCGCTGCTCACACACACACACCACCTCGGCGTCCTGCGCTGTCTGCTGGAGCACGGCTGCGACGCCCGGCCTTGCTTCTTCCCACACACACACGCACGGGAGGAGCACGCCGGCCAGAGCCGCCCTGAGCCCGGGCTACAGGTGACATCCGTCTCCCAGATCACAGCTGGCCAATGATCTGAATAATGATGCATCAGTGATTCTCAGGCCTGCCATGATCATGAATTTGGTGTTAAATATCAATTGTCATACAGATAATTGACTGTTCGCAAAGACCCGCCCCCTTTAGTTACTGTTGCTATGTCCAACAAGCCACGCTGCTCTCACACACCATGTTCTCACACAGTGAGAAATACATCGCGGAGCAGAGAGGACACTGACAACACACTGACAATACGCTGACAACACGCTGACAACACGCTGACAACACGCTGACAACACACTGACAACACTCTGACAACACACTGACGACACACTCAGACGACACACTGACGACACGCTGACGACATGCTGACAACACACTGACAACACACTGACAGCACGCTGACAACACACTGACGACACACTCAGACAAGACACTGACAACACAATGAAAACACTCTGACAACACTCAGACAACACACTGACAACACTCAGACAACACTCTGACAACACACTGACAGCACGCTGACAACACGCTGACAACACACAGACAACACACTGACAGCACGCTGACAACACTCTGACAACACGCTGACAACACACTGACGACACACTCACACAACACACTGACGACACACTGACAACACGCTGACAACACACTGACAACATACAGACGACACGCTGACAACACACTGACGACACACTCACACAACACACTGACGACACACTGACAACACACTGACAACACACTGACAACACACTGACGACACTCTGACAGCACGCTGACAACACACTGACATCACTTAGACAACACACTGACGACACACTGACAACTCAGACAACACACTGACAACTCAGACAACACTCTGACAACACTCAGACAACACTCTGACAACACACTGACAACACTCAGACAACACACTGACAACACTGACAACACACTGACAACACTCAGACAACACACTGACAACACACTGACGACACGCTGACGACACACTGACGACACTCAGACAACACACTGACGACACACTAACGACACACTGACGACACTGACAACACACTGACAGCACGCTGACAACACACTGACGACACTGACAACACACTGACAACACTCAGACAACACTCTGACAGCACGCTGACAACACACTGACGACACACTGACAACACTCAGACAACACACTGACAACACACTGACAGTAGTCTGACAACACTTAGACAACGCACTGACAACTCTCAGACAACAGTGATAACACTCAGACGACACACTGACGACACACTGACAACATTCTGACAACACACTGACAGCACGCTGACAACACACTGACGACACACTCAGACAAGACACTGACAACACAATGACAACACTCTGACAACACTCAGACAACACACTGACAACACTCAGACAACACTCTGATAACACACTGACAGCACGCTGACAACACACAGACAACACACTGACAGCACGCTGACAACACTCTGACAACACGCTGACAACACACTGACGACACACTCACACAACACACTGACGACACACTGACAACACGCTGACAACAAACTGCCAACACACAGACGACACGCTGACAACACACTGACGACACACTCACACAACACACTGACGACACACTGACAACACACTGACGACACTCTGACAGCACGCTGACAACACACTGACATCACTCAGACAACACACTGACGACACACTGACAACTCAGACAACACACTGACAACTCAGACAACACTCTGACAACACTCAGACAACACTCTGACAGACAACACTCAGACAACACACTGACGACACACTGACAACAGACTGACAACACACTGACGACACTGACAGCACGCTGACAACACACTGACATCACTCAGACAACACACTGACGACACACTGACAACTCAGACAACACACTGACAACTCAGACAACACTCTGACAACACTCAGACAACACTCTGACAGACAACACTCAGACAACACACTGACAACACTGACAACACACTGACAACACTCAGACAACACACTGACAACACTCAGACAACACTCTGACAACACTCAGACAACACACTGACGACACACTGACAGCACACTGACGACATTGACACGCTGACGACACTGACAACACTCTGACAACACTCTGACAGCACACTGACGACACACTGACAACACTCTGACAACACTGACGACACACTGACAACACTGACAGCACACTGATGACACTGACACGCTGACGACACACTGACAACACACTGACAACACTCTGACGACACACTGACAACACTCTGACAGCACACTGACGACATTGACACACTGACAACACTCAGACAACACACTGACGACACACTGACAACACTCTGACAACACACTGACAACACTCTGACAGCATACTGACGACACACTGACAACACTCTCACAACACTGACGACACACTGACAACACACTGACGACACTCTGACAGCACGCTGACAACACACTGACATCACTCAGACAACACACTGACGACACACTGACAACTCAGACAACACACTGGCGACACACTGACAACTCAGACAACACTCTGACAACACCCAGACAACAAAAAGACAACACTCTGACAGACAACACTCAGACAACACACTGACAACACTGAAAACACACTGACAACACTCAGACAACACACTGACGACACGCTGACGACACACTGACGACACTCAGACAACACTCAGACGACACACTGGCGACACACTGACAACACACTGACAACACTCTGACAGCACACTGATGACACTGACACGCTGACGACACGCAGACAACACACTGACAACACTCAGACAACACACTGACGACACACTAACGACACACAGACAACACACTGACGACACACTGACAACACACTGACAACACTCTGACAGCACACTGATGACACTGACACGCTGACGACACACTGACAACACTCTGACAGCACGCTGACAACACACTGACGACACACTGACAGACAGGACCGACCAGCTTACTTTTCATATGAAAGTCTCACCTTTCAAATTTTTGAAAGAAATGTAAACAATAAATACCCTTTTGTGGCTGTTTAATGTGTCTGACAGATCGCTGTAGAGCCTCAGTTTAATGAGCAAAAAACGGATGGCAGATTGCGAAGGGTCCCTGCGAAGGGTCAATTGTGATTAAAGATTAATTCCGAAGACAATGAGTGCACTAAAGCTCTGCACGGGGTGTGAAAACCCGTATCCCGAGGGAAATGCGACTCATAAAAACACATCAAGGCAATGGAGAGGCAAAACAAACATTATTCAGACACCAGATATATTTTTTTTATATGTTTTCACTAGTGTGTGCAGGACACTATAGTTCAGTTATGTAAGTGAGGAGAGCAAAATAAAGTAAACTTTGACATATTACACCCAAATATTCTTCATGCAGTGACTACCAGTGACATGTATAAGTGTGGTTTGCTGTGGGCCTGCTGTGAACTGTGTGTTCTGTGTCAGTTCTGCTCCTGGATCTCGTCCCCCAGCTGGAGCCGGGCCGCCGCTGAGGTCATTGATCTGCTGCTGGAGTGTGTGGGAAACGTCCAGCTGTGCAGCAGAACCATGGCTCTGCTCCGGGACGCTCCCGAGTGGCCCAGCATCAGCCAGAGAACATGTGAGTCTTCATCATCGGCTTCTTTATTCCTGTTTCCCCGGACTCCATTCGGCTGATCGTGAGCGAACCGTTCGACCACAGCTGTTTAAAATAAGTCACACTTTCATAATATAAATTCTGTTTGTCTTTCATGCTTTCCTTCGTTTCGTACACAGAAGACAATTTCAGTTAGGAATTATGATTTTCAGTTGTGTTTGTTGATTTTGAGACTTTCATACACACATTAACAGTCTGTTACAGTGTGAGGATGATGAGTGTGTGAGTGTAACTGTGTGTTTGCAGCGTCCCCTCGGCCCTTGATGCACCTGTGCCGGCTGAGGGTCCGAGAGCAGCTGGGGACCCGGAGACTGAGGTCCATCGACTCGCTGCCGCTGCCGGGGCCTGTGCTGCGGTACCTGAGCTCCAGAACCGGCTCCTGAGCTCCAGAACCGGCTCCGGGCCCGACGCCTGAGCTCCAGAACCGGGTGCAGAGATCTGAAACCCGCCCCTGAGATCCAGAACCGGCTCCAACACCTGAGCTCTAAAACCGGCTCCGGGCCCGACGCCTGAACTCCAGAGCTCCAGAACCGGCCCCTGAGATCCAGAACCGGCTCCTGAGATCCGGCTCCAACACCTGAGCTCCAGAACCGGCTCCGGGCCCGATGCCTGAGCTCCAGAACCGGCTCCAGAGCTCCATAACTGGCCCCTGAGCTTCAGAACCGGCTCCTGAGATCTGGAACCGGCCCCTGAGATCTACAACTGGCACCGGCTCCAACACCTGAGCTCCAGAATCGACCCTTAGATCCAGAACCGGCTCCAACACAACACAGAAACAAATAATTTATTCTGAAACATTATTTCTGCTGGACATTTAAACACTGGTGCTGTGAGATTACCTCTTGTGAATTGAGTGTTTGATCTTCAAGTTGCTATTTATACATTTTAATTTATGATCTTTAATTTTTTTCAAGTTTGTATGTGTTTGATACACAATTTTATGTATTTTGATGATCTGAAAACACAGAGTATGTTACTGGCGAGTGCAGAATAAAAGGCTCTCCTTATTTCATGTGTGGTTTGAGTGTGTCAGTAATGAGCAGACAGTGTAACGCAGTCGATTACCAGTTTTAATGAGCTAATTCAGCACAAGACCTGGATTATGACCAGGTTGAATTAGTGTGACAGAACAACATCTCAACTAAAAGATCATAATAAATACTGATCTATCTCTACATCACAGTGAAATCATGCTGTTTCAGGGAAGTGGATCTGGAACAGAGAACGCTTGTTAAATGAAAACTCATTCTACAGAGAGTCACCTGATGATGCGTGTAAACTAAAGCAATGCTGTGATCATATCTTGATGTCCTCGCATTCCAACTGCACAAAAGCCAATAAAATAACCACCGCACATGTGTATTATTCCTGCTACCATGTACTTTAAGTGCTCAAAGGCGCGTGATCATAAACATTGCTCGTGCATGTGCAGCACGTGTCAGGAATGGGTTAAACAGAAGAGCTGAAGAAGGTTAGTAGTCCTGTAGTGGTGCTGTGGTCCTCCAGCACTAGATGAAGCCGAACACGCTGAAGATGGAGGATGAGATCGCGGGCTTCGTGGGAATTGGCTTGATCACCACATGCGCGTTACCGCGGAGTCCGTCGATGAAGCCGCGCGCTTCCGCTTTTCTGTTCCAGAGAGGCGCGTCCGCGTGCAGCGCGTGACACTGAAGAGGGCAGCACGCGCACGCGCACACGCACGGCGCGCTCCTCCTCGGTGGCTCCGCGTGCGGGTGATTATTATTATTATCGCAAATCATCTTCCTTTTCTCTGCGTGAGATTTGACGCTCGCAGGGCCGCTCGCGCTGTTCCTCAGCAGGTGCTGGAGACGCGCGCGGGTGCCCGGTGTGCGCGGTTCCTGCCAGAAGGACGCCGGGAGCTGGCGCGCGCGCATGGGCACGTGACCCGCGGGGTTCGGGCTCGGGTCCGGCGCGTTCGGCCGGGCGCGCGCGCGCGGGTCTGCGGGCCTGTGCGTGAAGCGCTTGAGCTGTTTCTGCAGGTATTTGCGGTGGTCCACGGAGCGTCTGCAGGGCGCGGATCGGTCCAGCGCCGCCTTGATGTCGCTCGACGCCAGATTCACGAAGTTCAGGAGCGTCTTCACCTCGCTGTCAGCGTTGGCCATCGCACGCGTTCACCCGGAGCGTTCAAACCTCCGCGCTCAGGCCCGCGCATCTGCTGTCCCGTTCCCGGGTAGTGCGCACAGAAGCTCGTGAAGGGACGCTCTCTCTAATAACACTCACTGAAGCTCAATGCCCATAGACTCGGTGTATCACTGCTCTGAGCCAATCACAGCCCGCAGTCTCCTCACAATGAGCTCGAGAGCCCGGTGTCGGATTCTTTGCCACCACAAATAGTTGTCATGGAAATCCCTCAGGAAAATAGCGCGCAGACGCGATGTTTCTCCGTAGAAACGGTCACCGGTTCCCCTCGGGCACAATGTGTTTGTAAAGGGCCGGTGAAGCGCCACGCTCCTGTTCCCCATCCCGATCCCAGTCTGATCCCGCATAACCATGGGAAGCGGCTCGAGCGCTCAGGAATCTTGTCTCTCTGTTTGCCCCCTCAATCCACACACACAAAAGCTGAATTACTCATTCAAACCCGTGGGACAAAGCCGGGGAGCCGGAGAGCACTCTCGCGTTTGTAGTCAAACATTCGGAGACTTAAATCGAGTCGTCATGAAAGAGAGAGAGTGGGACAAAGCCCATAGAATGGCCATCAGCAAACATTTCCCTGTGTCGTATCAGTGCGTCTCCATGGCAGCCGCTGGCCCGCGGACAATAGCACGAGCTTACACACTCTAGGACGGTCACCTTGCCAACCGAGACCGGGACACTCCCGGGGGGGCTTTCCTGACTTTAAGATCACTTATTTACTAACACATTAAAGATAGAACATTTTTAGTAAAAAGCTAAAAAAAAATAAAAAAGTAAAAAAAATAAGTATTTTAAACCAGCTAGAAGAGCACAATGGATTTAGAAAACAGTCTCAAGATGTGAAAACGCATTTTAAAAACGCCAACACGTTTTTAACGTTTTTTGATTCTGATTGGTTGAGCCGCGTTCGAAGCCGTTGTGAATGACTCCACAAACACACACCTGTGACGCATTACAGTAGTGTTACTTACACACACACACACACTTGTGACCGCATTACAGTAGTGTTACACACTCACACACACCTGTGACCGCATTACAGTAGTGTTACACACACACACACACACACCTGTGACCGCATTACAGTGTTACACACACACACACCTGTGACCGCATTACAGTAGTGTTACACAAACACGCACACCTGTGGAAGGTCCTGAAGAGAGACCCGTGACCTCCTCAAAGCTGAGCTTTCTCCAGCTATAGCTCGTGTTCTGGAGTTAGGAAGGTCCTGAAGCTTATCCCAGCTTTCAGCAGCAAGTAAATCACAATACAGATCCACAGCGATTCTAGCACTGACTGGATCAGAGGGTTCCTTGTACACAGTACATTTGCTTTCCTGCCCAGCTTTACTCTCCAAATTAAAAAGAAAGATTTAGGACCGTCCATGTCCCTTATTGCTAAAAAACAGCTCTCTACAAAGGCTCCTTTAACGTTTTCATTTATAATGAAGCTCAGCTGATTTTTCTCTTCGGTCCACAGTTCTGGTAAATCTGCAGTATCATTACAGTCTCGGTCTTCTCAGTGTCAAAGATCTCCTTTTATAGCCACTCTGTCTTTTTAAAACCAAAGATGAATGGGTCCCTTTTATATGAATTTGCTGATTTCCCACCACTGAATTATACTTTCATATAAAAAAAATTTCAGTTTTACAGGATTCCTAAAAAACAAAACAGTTCTCACAGAAGCACTCATCACCCAGAAGTGTGATGTTAAAAGGCCAGTAGTAACTCGTCTCAGCTCTATTCAGCAATGAACACTGTGTACTGTAATGAGTTTGTGATCAGAAAAAGATGAATGAGAGAGCGCTGTGTGTTTAACTCTATTTCTCATTATGTGTAGAACCTGTCCAGTCGAGCCCCAGAAGTCCATTACTAATGTCACCTACGTGTGTGTTGTGTTGATGGATTGTGTTCCCTCCACACATCTGATCAATGTAGTTTTCCATCACTGGCTAAACCTGCATCTGTGCGTGAGGTCTTCTCCATCCCTGTCTTATCTAAGGGTGTACTCACACTAGGCACGGTTGCCATGAACCGGGCCCGAGTACGATTGTCCCCCCTCCCCACTCCCCCTCTGGCCTGCACTCACATAGGGTTTCAGCATTCGTGCCGGAGCACGCTTACGTCATATGATGCGACGGTTTCGGGATAAACAAGAAGAGCGGCGCTCTCTGAACACAATGGAGTCCATCGCTCCGTTTTCTTTGTGGATAATTTTGTGTCGTTTGGTCCACAGCCCTCTCACAGCCTGTTGTTAAACAGATGTGTCGCCTTAGTGGGGCGAAAATTTTCACGTAATCGTGCTGCTCGTATGAGGAGGTTTGCAAGGTACCAGCTGAAGTGCAGAACCATGACGTCACGCGTCCTGTTCCGTGCTCCAGCACGGTTAGCGCTCACACTGCATGCGAACCCCGCCCGAGTCCAACTGAACCGTGCTCTGGCCCACCTCTTCCAAGCGGGTCAGGGCCGGCTAATCGAGCCGCGCCCGGGCACGGTTCGGAGCACTCACACTAGTCAAACGAACCTCGCTTTGGTGGTCAAACGCACTTGGGCACGGTTCAAACTGGCTAGTGTGAGTACACCCTTAAGTGCAGTTCCAGTCTCCTGATATTGGTAAATCCCTGTCCTGCTGGTGGCTTTACATTTCCTCCAGTTTGGCGAAAACCTGCAGCCTGTCTGGTGCTAAATGAGGAGCATTAATGTTTATAAACACAAGAACAACATTTCTAACTTCAGCCCTAGTAGTAATCTCCCTGGCTCTACTCGTTTATTAATACAACTTTCACTTTAAAACCAAAGGGAAAAAAGCACAGCCATAAGGCCATGGCTTCATCTCTTCTTCACAGAGCTGTGGAGGGATGAAGGACGAATGAAGAAAGAATGGAGGGATGGAGGAATGAAGAAGAGATGGAGGGATGGAGGAATGAAGAAGAGATGGAGGGATGGAGGAATGAAGAAGAGATGGAGGGATGGAGGAATGAAGAAGAGATGGAGGGATGGAGGAATGATGGAGAGATGGAGGGATGGAGAGATGGAGGGATGGAGAGATGGAGGGATGGAGAGATGGAGGGATGGAGAGATGGAGGGATGGAGAGATGGAGGGATGGAGAGATGGAGGGATGGAGAGATGGAGGGATGGAGAGATGGAGGGATGGAGAGATGGAGGGATGGAGGGATGGAGGGATGGAGAGATGGAGGGATGAAGGAGAGATGGAGGGATGAAGGAGAGATGGAGGGATGAAGGAGAGATGGAGGGATGAAGGAGAGATGGAGGGATGAAGGAGAGATGGAGGGATGAGGGAGGAATGAAGAAGAGATGGAGGGATAGAGGGATGAAGGAGGGATGAAGGGATGATGGAGGGATGGAGAGATGGAGGGATGAAGGAGGGATGAAAGAGATGGAGGGATGAAGGAGAGATGGAGGGATGAAGGAGAGATGGAGGGATGAAGTAGGGATGATGGAGAGATGAAGGAGGGATGGAGGAGGGATGAGAGATGTAGGAGTGATGATGTAGGGATGGAGGGATGGAGGAGGGATGATGGAGAGATGAAGGAGGGATGGAATAGGGATGATGGAGGGATGGAGGGGGGATGATGGAGAGATGGAGGGATGAAGGAGGGATGATGAAAAGATGGAGGGATGCTGGAGAGATGAAGTTGGGATGATGGAGGGAAGAAGGAGGGATGATGGAGAGATGGACGGATGAAGGATGGAGGGATGAAGGATGGAGGGATGAAGGAGAGATGGAGGAATGAAGGATGGAGGGATGGAGAGATGGAGGGATGAAGGAGAGATGGAGGGATGAAGGAGGGATGATGGAGAGATGAAGGAAGGATGGAGGAGGGATGAGAGATGGAGGAGTGATGATGGAGGGATGATGGGATGATGAAGAGATGGAGGGATGAAGGAGGGATGAAAGAGGGATGATGGAGAGATGTAGGGATGATGGAGGGATGAAGGTGGGATGATGCAGGGATGATGGAGGGAAGGAGGGATGAAGGAGAGATGGACGGATGAAGGGATGAAGGAGAGATGGAGGGATGAAGGTGGGATGATGGAGAGATGGAGGAGGGATGATGGAGAGATGGAGGAGGGATGAAGGTGGGATGATGGAGGGATGAAGGAAGGATGATGGAGAGATGAAGGAAGGATGATGGAGAGATGGAGGGATGAAGGAGAGATGGAGGGATGAAGGAGGGATGATGGAGGGATGATGGAGAGATGGAGGGAGGAAGGAGGAGAGGAGGGAGGAAGGAGGGGAGGAGGGATGAAGGGATGGAGGAGGGATGATGGAGAGATGGAGGGATAAAGGAATGGAGGAGGGATGGAGAGATAGAGGGATGAAGGAGGGATGAAGGAGAGATGGAGGGATGGAGGAGGAATGATGGAGGGATGGAGGGGGGATGATGGAGGGATGAAGGTGGGATGAAGGAGGGATGAAGGTGGGATGAAGCAAGGATGATGGAGAGATGGAGGGATGAAGGAGGGGAGGAGGGATGAAGGGATGGAGGGATGAAGGAGGGAAGGAGGGATGAAGGGATGGAGGAGGGATGATGGAGAGATGGAGGGATGAAGGAGGGATGAAGGGATGGAGGAGGGATGAAGGAGAGAAGGAGGGATGAAGGAGAGATGGAGGGATGGAGGAATGAAGGAGAGATGGAGGAGGGATGAAGGAGAGATGGAGGGATGAAGGAGAGATGGAGGGATGGAGGAGGGATGAAAGAGAGATGGAGGGATGAAGGAGAGATGGAGGGATGGAGGAGGGATGAAGGAGAGATGGAGGGATGAAGGAGCGATGATGGAGAGATGGAGTGATGATTCTTAGTTCCCCGCCAGTTTAAATCTGTTTTCCTGAAACATGTTCCTCTGGGATGAAACTCGCTTCGAGACTCGGACAGAAGCTTCTTCAACAGAGTTCTCAGGGTTAGTGCAGAAATCCGTTCTAATGAAAGAAAGCAGGAAAAGCACAGACAAGCCTTCTGTGGCCAGATAATCACAGGAGTCGACAGCAGAGGAAGAGCTTGACATTTAATGAGAACACTCCACACACTGCAGAAGTGGAACACATGCAGCATTATGCACTGCACACAAATTAATTTTCTTTCAAATAATAAGAGAAATGAGCTGTGACACACACTCCTGCAGAGCTCTATCCCGGGATTTGTTGGATCAGGACAGGAGAAACACAACACTCCTGATACACAGAGGCCCGGTCAGGCGGAGTGTGTGTGTGTGTGAGGAGAGGGTCTGAAGCTGGAGCGATCCAGGAGACCGGCGTCAGTCAGAGAATAGTGAAGCGTGGCCCATTCCCGACGCTCCCGTCTCACCGACAGCAGCACTTCTGCTTCCCTCGGGAGCGCCGACTCTTCCTGATCAGAGGAAACACACACGACACACACTTACTGGGGTTACAATCACTCAAACACACACTTACTGGGGTTACAATCACTACTACACACTCAATACCCAAACACACACTTAAATCAGGAGAATAACGTGAACGTCAGTTTATATGGGGGATGCGCGGCTGGCCAGCGAGAAGAGTCCGCAGAGTCCTTCCATCAGGTGCAACAAGAAGAATGGTAATTGTAAGAATGAAACTGTACATGAGGTAGATGAGCAGAACAGTGTTGCCTGTGTTCAGTGTGTGTGCGTGGGGGTGGGGGGTGGGGGGGGTGGGGGGGGGGGGGGGGGTTGGGTTCTGTGCGCTCAACATAGTGACTGCTTGGGGGAAGTAAAGCAAACGACGGCGGTAGATGACATTAAATTATTAATACTGATAGTACAGTCGTCTGCTCTATACTTCGCCTGGACAGCTGCTGACAACCAGTGGAGCTCTTCACAGCAAACGCTGTGGCTCTGGCGTGGCATCGGCCAGCAGTCGCCGCACACACACCGCAGTCGCCGCACACACACCGCAGTCGGCGCACACACACCGCAGTCGCCGGGCACACACCACAGTCGCCGCGCACACACCGCAGTCGCCGCACACACACCGCAGTCGCCGCACACACACCGTCTGTTTCGCCCTCGCTCCCTCAACTCTCTGATAATCTTCATCTTCATGTAACTCTTGAGTAGCCTACCGTCTCCGCGTTCTCCTGATTTAAGCCTACGGTGCGCTCGGGCTCACACTGAAAAGGCTGAACGTCAGACGTGTTCATCTCGCTACTGTCAAAACTTAGCTAGCTAGCCGGTACGCTGGAAAAACAATAAACGAAGCTGCTACAACGGCTAGGCTTCAACCGGCTACAACCTTTACACGTCCCTACCCAGAATGCATTGAGACGTAAATAACTATGGCGGCCTACGAGTGAACGGATTTTCGGCTTTTTTTAATAAAAACAAAAACATGGAGTGTTTTTGTATCTCCTTTTTATAGCTGAGGCCCACGTTAATCTTATAAGGCCAACATGCCGCACTAATCATGGTTCCTTTTAAATCAGCCCATTCTTCCTGAACAGCAGCAGAAGACACACACACACACACACAATCACTCATAAAACACCAACATCGGGAAAATTAAAACTAGACTGAAAGACTAACTCTAGCGTAGGTGTTCAGGTACATCTAATTATTTTCATAGTATTTGAGTTTAAGATTCAGAATATATTTCTATATGGTATTACTGTAGAAAATCTCTGTCTTATTTAATGTATTATGTTAGGTTTTTAACAAGTTTCCCAGCATTGAAAAGAGTGTATAAAGGTGCAGATTAGGTGGATAGAGTTTCGACTCAGGAGAGACTGGACTCCTGTACTGGCCACGGTCGGCTTCCACTCGTGTCATTCAGTGCAATATAAAATACCAGGCGTCACAAAAACAATGTCAAGTGTGATTAAACTTTGATTTCGTTATGTTGGGTTTTCCAGTGAAAATGAGGCAAGTGAGTTTGAGGAAATTGTGTTTCTGTCAGGACCACTATCGTCAAATACGTTTGACAATTAGCACACAGTTTGGATTGGCGTTCTGGGCGAGAACTCCCTGCGCATCCGTGAGGCCGAGCATACGAGCAGCGATAACCCCCCTCAGGGTAGAGCGGTCACCATAACAACTTTTTGTTGTGCGATATATTGCGATAAACGATATTATTGTAATTTTCAGACCATTTTATGCCACTGATTACATAATGACAATATAATAGCATAATAATGCAAGTACACTGTTTCAAAGAACAAAGAACATTTTATTCTTATTCTGTTCAATATTTAGACATTGTGAAATGTGAAAAAATATATCCCAAATAAATAAAAACAAGTAAATAAATAACAAAAAAGTGCAAGGTGTCAAGAACTAGATCAAAACAAAGTAATATGTCGATTTAAACTTGTAAAGTGTCTCACACAAAGGCACAGTTGCATCAACAGGACATTTCTGCTGCCAGATTAGTTTTTTAATTGTTAGGCAGATTCCGAGAAAGGAACACCAACATGTTTACCTTGTGGGGCTCAAGGCAGGATCTTACTGGGGTAACAATGTTACCAGCTGTGCTAAACAGTCTTTCTGAGCTGGTGCTTGTTGCACAAATGCACATGTATTTTCGTGCTAGCTTGGCTACGAGGGGAAACCTTCTGTGGTTATCACGCCACCACATTAAGGGACCAGATGATGCATGAACTGGTTCTTCCTGGAGGAACCTGGTCAGCTCCACATCAGCCTGCACTCTTTTTGGAACCGATGCCTGAGTCTGGTGACTTGCAAGTAGGTTTCTTCTGTGCTGGAGAAGGTCACACAGCCTCTTCTTCTTGCTTGCTGGATGTCCAGATTCAGATCCTTCATTTCCCCCTACACCTTCAACGCAGTTCTCACCACTGGCACATTCTCCTTTTCTAGTAGTTCTTGCAATAGCTTTTCTTTTACATCATCCAAGACCTCCGCATCCTCCATGGAACCACGATACCTTGGATCCAAGATGGTGGCCTTTGTCAGAAGGCTTTGGATCTCAGGTGGGCTGTATTTCTCTTTCAACAGCCTGCACATGTTTGCCTTTATGTTTGCTGTCAGTGCAGTGTCATTGGGGTCTGGGGATAAAAGTTCACCTTTAAGAAGTTCCAACACAGGCTTTACTGAGGACACAGTGACATATTTTTCCCCTGAGAGGACATCCGTGAAATCAGCCACTGGCTTCATTGTTGCATTTATGGACACAGAAACATCCTGCCAGGTTGGGTTGAGGCGGCCATGTTTTCGATCTTCAACCAGGACACGTCTTATGGCTGGGAGTTGCTCTAGCACCCTCTCGATCATTTTGTGCCTGGTACCCCATCGTGTGGCGACATCCTGTGGAAAATATAACATTGTTTTTGTTTTTTTTTGTCGAACATTATTTAACAAATGCTACTTTTACTACACAGTAAAAAAATTTGTAATCACAAAATGTTTTCTTTTGTCAAATCAACTTAGATAATTTATGTGGTTCAGATAACATAATAGTTTGAGTTTCTGATGGTTAAATCAATCTGCTTCATTGTATTAACTAAATTTTTCAATTTCAATGAACTTAAAAATTTTAAGGCAACCAGGTTACTTATTTAAGTTAAACCAACAATATTTTTATAGTGTAGTAGTACTTTCACAAATAATAATATGGTTATGTATTATTATATATATGATATTGTTATATTATACTGGGATATTGTTGGTTATGCCGATGATACTTGGCTGTATATTTCTTCAAAACCCAACAAAACTTACCAATTCACAAAATTAACGGAATGCATAGCTGATATAAAAAATTGGATGACTAGTAATTTCCTACTACTAAATTCGGAAAAGACAGAGATTCTAATTATTGGACAAAAAACTTCCACACGTAATAACCTAGAATACTGTCTAACACTTGATGGCTGCTCTGTTAAGTCTTCGTCGTCGGTTAGGAACCTGGGTGTGCTCTTTGATACCAACCTTTCTTTTGAAAGCCACGTGTCTAGTATCTGTAAAACTGCATTTTTCCATCTTAAAAATATATCTAAAATACGCCATATGCTCTCATTGGGAAATGCGGAACAATTAGTCCATGCGTTCATGACATCAAGGCTAGATCATTGTAATGCTCTACTGGGTGGTTGCCCTGCACGCTTAATAAATAAACTACAGCTAGTTCAAAACGCCGCAGCTCGAGTTCTTACCAGAACCAGGAAGCATGACCATATTAGCCCGGTTCTGTCAACACTGCATTGGCTCCCTATTAAACATCATATAAATTTTTAAATATTGTTGATTACTTACAAAGCACTAAATGGTTTAGCTCCGCAGTACTTGAGTGAGCTCTTAACGCATTATAGTCCTTCACGTCTATTGTGATCTCAAAATTCCGGCCAGTTGATAGTACCTAGAATATCTAAATCGACTGCAGGCGGTAGATCCTTTTCCTATTTAGCACCAAAACTTTGGAACAGTCTTCCTACCATTGTCCGGGAAGCAGACACACTATGTCAGTTCAAAGCTAGACTAAAAACACATCTCTTTGACCTAGCATACACATAATACATTATAGACTTCTATAATTCAATGTTAGGCTGCATAGATTAGGTCAGCCGGAACTGGGAACACTTCCCTTAAATCTTGATGTACTCGTTACATCATAAGAAGAATGGCATCTACGCTAATATTAGTGTCTTTGTTTATCCCGAGGTTTTCCCGCAGCCTGCCGGATCTAGGCCGTGTCCAGATCTGACGAAGGAGATCCGCCTGGACCCGATGACAATGCAGTGCTGAAGTGTCAACTATCCTCTCCCTATGGAGGATCCCTTTCCCACTCTACAGATAAAGCGTTGTGAATTCCGGCTCGCGTACCCCGAAGTGATAAAATAAAACAAAATTCTGTATCAAAATTTATAGGCAAGACAAGTAGTTTGTTTAGGCATGGGTTGTATGGAATTGCAAACCTGCGCACATATTTTCAAAAGCACATAACTATAGAATCAATTCTTAATGCGCATGTGAACGCATGTGAACGCCGTCAGCGTTAATCACAGGTTCGCGTTTAAAGTCTGTTTAGAGAGAACGGCATCGTCTTAGTGGCCGCTAATTTAATAACAAATGATCATTTCGACGGAGGTGAATCAATCAAAACTAACTTTAGCTGGAAATAACATTATTCAAGAACCGCTATAAAGCCAAAAACAATCTCTGTTACCTTAAATTATATGTTTATCTCTGTAAAGCTGCTTTGGAACAATCCATTGTTAAAAGCGCTATATGAATGAAAATGACTTGACTTGACATTTTTTATGTAAGGGATAATCCACGGCTAGCCATGCATTAAAGGATTTTAATGCACGACGTAGAGGCGAAGAACCACCCGACGCGAAGCGGAGGGTGGTTGCCTCTACGTCGTGCATTAAAATCCTTTAATGCATGGCTAGCCGTGGATTATCCCGCTTATACCTCGGTTATTTGCCAAATTAAAAAGAAGTTAAAGCTATAACTGATGTTTACAGTGTAATTTTTTAACAGACGTGTAAAAATGACGGTTATTTTCTTAAGTTACGGCTCGTTAGTTCTAGCACTCCGTCCACTTTAAATAAAGTAGAGCCATCGGATTGCTTTTATTTGAATGAATTATCACATTTATTTAAACTAATTATTAAAAGAGAGAGAGAGACAGAGAATGATTCTTTAATGGATTTATTAAAATTATTTATGAATGACCGGCAACACAGTGACAATTTAAATTAATTGTAGAGTGAGAAATAAAACCGGCGTCTCTAGCCACGATTACTATAAAGACACATTACATTTATTGAAATGTATTGTATTTTGTAATGTGATGGTTTATACCTGCTCTGAGACACATCAAACTTGCAACACTGTATTCGCGTCCAGCGGTAGACTGAACAGAGGCATACAACGTCTCATTTAAAAGAGAAGCAAAGTAGGTCTCGAAATTATTGTTCTGTCTTTGGCGCAAAAAAGTCACTGAACGTTTTAACTGCCCATTTAGTTGTCTTTTTCGTATTGACCTCATCTTTGTCGTCTTCAATCTTATCTAGCTCTGTCTTTTCCCTCGAAAAAAAAAAAGCCTAAAACTTATCTAAGTAATACTACAGTATTTCGTTGTCACCCTGCCTCTCCAAATGCAAAACTGACATTAACAAAATGCATTAATGCAGTAACAGCTGAAAAAGTACTTGGGTGTGTGTTTTATTTTATATGTACCGTTTAATAATGCAATCGCTGCTGTCTGTCCCATAGAAGAAAATGACAGCCAGCGTATGTTTTGGAACTATTGGGGCTTACATGATCCACGTGACAGCCATCGCGGCGACATCAAAGAGACATCAAGATCAACTCTTTCTCTCTATGGCTCTGAGCCTACCTAAATAAACGTTTTCATATGATATGTGTCTCTCTCGCACTCTGTTTGCAAGTGTAACTCTGTTACTATGGTTACTAATGTTTATAGTAGCGGATTGATTTCGAACTGTAATCAAACTGACTGGAAATACCTGTGCATTAAACGGTTTTACTGCACACCTTCCAGCCAATCAGAATCAAGTATTTAAACAGCCCGTGGTATAATATAAATGTAACCAATTATTTAATACATACACACAGGCCCCAAAGTAAGTAATAAATAATAAAAACCCTTTAAGTTTATATAAAACCCTAAATATTTTGTGTTGTATAACAAGTTACCGATATCATCACTCACCAGTACTAGATTGTGTTGGGGGACATTGGTTTCAGTCTGTGCCTTCCTCAGGTCTCTCTTCTTTAGCCAGCTCAGGTTGAAGGTGTTGACAAGATTCCTACAAAGTCCCATGGCACGTGCTGTGCGATCCTTGTCACTGTCCAGTCCATGGGAAACAGCCAAATGGAGGTTGTGTCCAAAGCAATTGAGCCATGGCCAGCCAAGATTACGTATTGCAGCCACAATGTTAGCACCGTTGTCTGTAGTTATACAGGCCATTTTGTGCTCATCCAATTCCCAGTCTGCTAAAGCAAACTGAAGAGCTTCAGCAAGCACATCCGCAGTGTGGTTCTGGGGTATGTATCAGGGGCCGTATTCACAAAGAATTTTAAGGCTAAAAGTAGCTCCTAACTGGCGAATTTAGGAGCAACTCCTAAAAATAATGGGCGTGTCACTCCTAACTTAAGGACTCCTAATTCTTTTCACTAAGAGTAATTCATGAAGCATTTTAGCCCTAAAAGTAGCAGCTAAGTCTGGGACAGCTTAAAAGAAGTCGAGAAGACTCCTATGAAGAAATACAAATTTGTCAAATGTTTAATTTAGGTTCCAATACAATAGTATATAAACTGAGAAATATTCTGTTTGTTGAAGTTAGCATTTCAGGTTAGGATGGTAATTGATATCAGCTGTGAAACAGTTTCCAGCTAGAGAATCTGGCAAATCCTGTTTTCTCCATTGTAAGTTAAATGAGTCTGATCACTGAGACTTTCTTTAATGGCTCTGGGATGGCTCTTGGAACCAGAGTTCCTGGCCACTATCAGCATTTGAATAGTTATGCTGATTCCATTAGATTGGTAATGCCCTCAGAGTAGGGTGTGTTCCTACTTCATTTGCATGCTTTGTTTCAGAGGGACTCCACCCCAATGTAAACTCCTCCCCCTCTAAATGTATAAATTGTAAGGGAACATTTCGCTTTAATTTAGACGAGAATGGAATGACTACAGCAACCACAGCAAGTTCCTAATAAAGAATCTGCTTAAAGATATCTCCATCGTCTCCTGGTCTGCTCTTCTGAGTTTTCTACACTTTAGAAGAAATAAATTCACAACACCTAACTCACTAAGACCTCTTCACAAAGGATTGTAGCACACCGCCGCCTCTCGCAGTCGTCCGGGGTCCGCCACACAAGCGGGAATGCTGCATTTCTGCAAACAAATCCTCTCCCATACTTACTCTTAGTTTTGCTTGATATTCCAATGCCGAATTTCCCTTTTATTATGTTTTTTTCCCCCAGCACCAACTGGGCCAGCAGCAGTAACTGATCCTGCGTCCATTTGGGCTTTCTTTTCCGTTTTGGCGAGTTCATAATCCACCGTCATTCAACTATTACATTACTTCAATAGGAGCAACATTTCCTTGCTTTAAGTAGTCTATTTGGGCTAATAGGATGTCAATTAACCAAGCAAGTGTTAATGCAAGTGTAGTTTTTCATTATTGGACAAGTGGCGGTTTTCATTAGGGTATTAGGCTACCTTGATTTAATTTAATTCATGACTTTTCTCTCTCTCTGCCTTTTTAGAATTACACTTCACTGGGGCCTGCACAAACATGTCATTATATAGCCTATGCATTTCGATATACTGTTATTATTTTGTGTAGGACACAGACATATTTAGATGTCGTAATTCCATGATTTGTTGCGTCTGTGTTATGTTCCGCATGATGGCCCTGTCATCTAACATCCAATCACCGTGATCATTGCGAGGAAGCTCGTGCATGAGAATTGACGTCATCCATAGCAACGAAGACTCACTCTTAGTTTAGGAGTTGTAATTTTTCCTTACTAAGAGTAGGTCTGAAAGGCATTGTGAATAACTTTTAAGAGAAAACTCCCAGCTAAAATATTTTAGTGCGATTTAGGAGTACTCCTAGTGGTAAGATAAAATTCTTTCTGAATACGGCCGCTGGTCTCTAAACACTTTGACTGCAGAGTCCAGTCAGCAGTTATGTAGTGTATGGTCAAGCTCATATAAGGTGTCATATTTGAGCTTGACCACATATCTGTAGTGGCAGAGTAAAAGGAGATGTCTTTTATCTCCTTCAGAGATATCTTCCTATCGTCTTTTACTTTATTGTACAAGGATGGAATGGCAGTTTGGGAGATGTACGTTTTCTTTGGCAATTCGTACTGTTTGTCAAAAGTTTGCAGCATATTTTTAAATGCTGGTTTTTCGACCGTGTATAATGGCTGCATCTCTTTGGCTATATAGCGAGTTACGCTATCCGTGAGTGTGCGCCATTTCGCGCTGTCACGTTTATATTTGCACTGTCGGGAAAAGGCATCTGCAACAGATAACTGTCTGGAAGAAGGCCCCTCTCCAATTCCAGCTGCAGTTGTTGTTCCCAGGTTGAAAAACTGGGTGGGATGGTTATGTTTTAGGTGCGATTTTAAGTTTGTTGTGTTGCCTCTTTTCATTGCTACTGTTTTAAAACACAGTCGACATACCGGCTCGTTCCAATGATGTTTTCGTCAGTGATGACGATAACGAAATGATTTTGTTGACGCACTTTTTTTTTATGACGATAACGCGACGATGACTAGCTAAAAATGGCTCTAAGGTGACTAAAACATGACGAGACGTTTTCGAGTTTTCGTTGACGAGACGAGACGGAACGAAAATGATTATAAGTCTGACGTTCACAATGCATGTCATTTCTGCCCTTTTTTGCGTGAAATCTGTCTGTAATGAGCTAAAAAAAAAATATCAGCTGCATCCGGCTGCCGTGCGCGCACCATTCCACACAACAACAACACGGGTTTTATCGTAGTTTTTGTACCAAGTCAAGTCAATGGAGTCGCGCCAAAAACTACGATAAAACCTGTTGGAAAGCATCTTTTGCAGCGATCTTTGTGTGAGCATATCAGTGAACATCCCTGACCACTCGGAGAGTTTCACGTCTTTGTGAACTAAAGTTTAATGCGTTTTATGAATGATTGTTCCAGTGCTCATAGACGACCATTGTGTGGAGGTGGGGGGTGCTAACACACAAACCTACAATTCTCGGGAACCCAGCATTTGTCAATTTAAATCTTAACCGTTCTATTTCATCAGAAACGATCTTAAAACAGGGCTTTCGGTGTAAAATACCGAACTAACCCTTTAAAGACCAAATACAGTGTTTACAGTATTCAGGGATTGTCTTATTCATTTTTATGTTCAACACACTTCAAGTGTCATGTTTGTTTCATACTTTATATTCAAGTATGCATTCCTAACAACCTATGTTCAATGCACCTCAGTATTATTTATTTATTGTATTATTTTGTTTCAGAATGTTTGCAACTTTGCAGTTTGCACAAGTTAAAGATAGACAGGGTTGTATGATGTTTGTGTTTACAAATAATAAGCATCTTGTTGTTGCACTGGCAGACATGTTAAAGCGCAAGTTGTAGATCATAAGTATGTGTTCCTCAATAGCTTATATTTTTGGCACGTTGTTCATTGCACTGGCAATTGTGGCTTTATTTGAGAAATTGCTAAAAAGTAAGAATTCCACTGATTACAGTGTTACCACTTTATCTGTGTGTAATGTTGTAGTTGCTCAAAGTTTTTTGCTGTTTAAACTTTAAACTATTCCTTTATTACTGTGATTACTGGTGAAAATAGCATTTAATATTCATGGAAAAACTATAACTTGAAATATGGGGATAAAAGGTTTCTGCCCAATGTCACAATGAAGTACAGCTTGGCAATGGCAGCACTGCATCTCCATCAATGAGAAAGTCTAGTTTATTATGCAAAGGTTTTAAGGTTAGCTGTTGTTTTATGAATTGCAATACTTGCTACAACCTGTAAAACCTAAGCCCATTTCCAATACTTTTTAACCTAAATTAATTTGTTAAAGACTACTTCTTTTTTTTTTTACTAAAATTGACTAAAACTTGACTAAAACCTTTTTGTGTTTTCGTCGACTAAAACTTGACTAAAACTATTAAGTTTATAAGTGACTAAAATGTGACTAAAACTTAAAAGCATTTTCGTCCAAAAGACTAAGACTAAGACTAAAACTAAAAGGGCTGACAAAAACAACACTGGCTCGTTCACGTTAATTACCTCTCCTCTCTCGTTCGGCTTAAAGCCAAAATGTTCCCACACCGGAGCTGAAGATTGAGGCTTTGAAATCAATTCCATGTTGGACTCGTTCTTCCTAACTGGCTCGCTGTAGATGTCACGAAACAGAACACTTTAAAATGCAGTTGGTTCACGCCTTCTCTTCACCTGACGGTGTCCGCTCTCTCTCTCTGTGTGTGTGTGTGTGGACACGCTGCCTGAGCCCCGCCTCCGACACAGTGCAGACAAGATGACAGAGGCAGCGCGATCAACTAAAATGTTGGTGACATTCATTTTAATGTAAAAATTAATCTAATTATTATTTTTAATAATATAACAAATTGTCAGTTGCAATATATTGCGGCACCAAAAATGATCGCGCTCATTTCCATATATCGTGCGATAAGTCGATATATTGACTATCGCGACCGCTCTACCTCAGGGTGAACAGAACAGAACCAACATGAATGTATGCAGATATCATTAATTCAAGATTTTAAAGTACAACATAATTCGAGAATTTATTCTGATTCAAGGGGAATGAGAACGCCAAACCCTGACTGAGACAGGAGGAGCTGGGGGGGGGAGGAGGGTAATCGCTCCTGAGAAACGCGATCGCTGCGGATAACACTGAAGGAGCTTATATACGAGTACAGTGATAGACGTCGTATTCCTACAGGTAGAGGATCAGCTGAGTCACTGATGCGAGCTCGACTAATGTGACCCGCCAGAATTGACGCTACGCTTGATTTTTATGGATTACATAGTGCAGTGTTTCCCACTCAGTAACTAGACTGTGGCAGCTGGAAATATATTTAAAGTTCTCATATTAACGTTTACGGTCTCGTGTTGTTTGTTTGTTAGCGCTGGTCAGAGAGGAGAGCTCTGCATGCACTGAACTCCATCGGCTGAGTTTACTGTGCTTTTGGGAACGCAGTGACACATTATTTACACATCTGGTTAGTTGACGATTACAGCATTTCACTAGACTAGTACCGTTTGTAAACTTGTTTTCCACAAGAATAAAAGCTCGACTTTATTTTCAGTGCATTTGTTGTAGGTCTACACGATATATCGAAAAAATATCGTTATCGCGATACTAGTATATCCGATACCCGTATCCGTGGGCTCAAAGGGGAACCTAGTGGCTCAGAGCAGAGAGTGGAAAATAAAAACTAATAGCGGGAGTAGAGACAAGTGAGGAAAATGACAACAGCGAAGAACCTGTGCCTAAAAATAACTGTACGTCTGAAACATGGCAATATTTTGGCTTCAACAGAGCAGGGTCACACATGCAGGTACCGACGTACCGTGTAAGAGGCCGTTCACATATCGCGTCTAAAAACGCCTGGAAAGCGCGGCCGCACCGCTATCTTCTTTCCACAAGCGCTTGCGTCTGTCGTTGCTACCACGAACTGCGCTGAGCGCTTTCCATGATGACGGATAAGTATCAGCAAAGGATTAATTGATTTCTAGCCCTTGTATTAGCTTTACTTCTAGACACATTTATGGAGATGAGAAATAAAAACCCGCCCTGTACAGCTATGATCCGCTGCAGGGTGCGAACCACGGGGGAGAAAACGTGATTCGCGAAATTTTGGGGGGTCTCAAAAAATAGACAATGTTTTATTTTGACGTGCAATTTCAGACTCCAATCATGTTTAGTACGTTAACTCAAAGAATTGCAGAACGAATATAAAAGTTGGAGGCCATTGATCTGTGCACAAAGTCCTTGAAATCCACTCTGTGTTAAGGTAAGTGTGTTCTGACCTGCTGTAAAACCAGGGACAGGTCGTGGCCGCTGCTCATGTGTGTGTCCACAAGAGGGTGTAGTCTCGTGTGTGTGTGTGTGTGTGTGTGTGTGTGTGTGTGTGTTCTGACCTGCTGTAGGAGCAGGGACTGGTCGTGGCCGCTGCTCATGTGTGTGTGTCCACCAGAAGGGTGTAGTCTTGTGTGTGTGTGTGTGTGTGTGTGTGTGTGTGTGTGTGTGTGTGTTCTGACCTGCTGTAGTAGCAGGGACTGGTCGTGGCCGCTGCTCATGTGTGTGTCCACCAGAAGGGTGTAGTCGGCCATGAGGGCGTCCAGCAGGAGGAGGCGCAGCGGCAGAAGGTGGAGCACAGCCGAGGCCATCGCACTCATCAGCACAGGAGGACACGGGCGCAGGTACCACACCTCAGCACACTCCTGCAAACCAGCAGTGTGTTCAGCGCTCGCACACCAACACACACATCTGTGGTACACTAGCACATCACAAGCAGCAGTACACTGGCCAGAGCTGCAACATACATCAACACTGAACACAACAAATCACAGTATATTTGTGAATGTAATTCTGACAGCCAGGGCCTTACAATAACACTCGACAAGCGCCAGATGCAAAAATCGGCGTTTGGCAAGTGTATGAAACCGTTTTAGTTTGTCATGTCTGTGTGTGTGTGTGTGTCAGACCTGTGTGCGAGTCAGACCTGTGTGTGTGTGTGTGTGTCAGACCTGTGTGTGAGTCAGACCGGTGTGTGTGTCAGACCTGTGTGTGTGTCAGACCTGTGTGTGTGTCAGGCCTGTGTGTGCTGCTCTCGGGCCCACAGGGGGGAGAGGGTGTGGGCGGGCAGTGTGTGTGTGTGTGTGTGTCAGACCTGTGTGTGTGTGTGTCAGACCTGTGTGTGCTGCTCTCGGGCCCACAGGGGGGAGAGGGCGTGGGTGTGTGTGTGTGTGTGAGAGCTGTGTGCTGCTCTCGGGGCCACAGGGGGGAGAGGGCGTGGGCGGGCAGTGTGTGTGTGTGTGTGAGACATGTGTGTGCTGCTCTCGGGCCCACAGGGGGAGAGGGTGTGGGCGGGCAGTGTGTGTGTGTGTGTGTGTGTGTGTGTGTGTGTTGCTCTCGGGCCCACAGGGGGGAGAGGGCGTAGGCAGGCAGTGTGTGTGTGTGTGTGTGTGTGTGTGTGTGAGACCTGTGTGTGCTGCTCTCGGGCCCACAGGGGGGAGAGGGCGTGGGCGGGCAGTGTGTGTGTGTGTGTGTGTGTGTGTGTGTGTGTGTGTGCTGCTCTCGGGCCCACAGGGGGGAGAGGGCGTGGGCGGGCAGTGTATGTGTGTGTGTGTGCGTGTGTGTGTGTGTGTGTGTGTGTGTGTGTGAGACCTGTGTGTGCTGCTCTCGGGCACTCAGGGGGGAGAGGGCGTGGGCGGGCAGTGTGTGTGTGTGTGTGTGTGTGTGTGTGAGACCTGTGTGTGCTGCTCTCGGGCCCACAGGGGGGAGAGGGCGTGGGCGGGCAGTGTGTGTGTGTGTGTGTGTGTGTGTGTGTGTGAGTGTGTGTGTGTGTGTGTGAGACCTGTGTGTGCTGCTCTCGGGCCCACAGGGAGGAGAGGGCGTGGGGGGGCAGCTTCAGGTGGAGGTGGAGCAGCTCTGGGAGACGGCTGAGCCGGTCCGGGAGATACCCGCCGGTCTCGGTGTAGAACAGCATGAGGTCCGCCACCTGAGGAACAACAACAGTCCTGTGCTTCACAGACACTGGGCTCTCGTTTATACAACCGTGCGGGATCCGAAACTGAGAGTGTACGTGCGCAGAAAGCCAAAAATGTCGTACGCCAAAACATGTGTGTTTATAAATCACAGCTCATGCGTGAGAAATGCGTACGCCTCTCAGGGCCTGTTCTGTGCGACGGTTATATATGACACCCCAGAACACACACACTTCAAGTCAATTAGTCTCATCTCTGATGAAGTTTGCATTATTGATTCTGTTATCTTCCTGTTCGTCACTGTGAAGCTGCTGTGAAACGATCGGTCTCCCAGTAATCTTCCTCAGCTGGTTCAGGTGTGTACGTGACCCCTGACCCCTGACCCACCTGCGTGTCGAAGACGTTGGTGAGGTTGACGTTGAACTGGGCTCTCAGGCACCGGGCCACACAGCGGCAGTCGTGCACCACCTGAGGAGGCAGAGGAGTCAGCACACACACACACACGCTCGCTCGCTGAGAGCACTACATCAGCTGACCTCTGACCAAGTGTCGAGATGTCCATGAGCAAGACACCTAACCCCCGCTGCTCCCGACGAGCTGGCTGGCGCCTTGCACGGCTGACACCGCCGTCGGTGTATGAATGAGTGTGTGAATGGGTGAATGTGAGGCAAATTGTAAAGCGCTTTGGTGGCCATTGGGTCTGTGAAAGCGCTATATAAATGCAGTCCATTTTATTTACCTTCAGAATGTGGGGATTCTCCAGAATCATGGACAGCCCGTTTTTAATCGCTTGTCCTCCAAGCAGGAGTATATCGAACAGGTAGACGACTCTCTTCGTGGCGACCTGCAGCAGAACAGTCCTTCACATACACACACAAACACACACACACACACCAACAGAAGACGAGGTGTTCCTGTCACCTGTAGCCAGCACAGCCTCTCCTGCTCAGTCTGCCCGAACACATCCGCACCGAGGCCGATCACTCTCTGCTCTTTAATGTGCATGACCTGAAATACACCATCATCATCCTCATCATCCTCCTCATCCTCATGCATGAGTGGAACAGACTGCAGAAGAGGGAGATGATGTATTACTCACTGCAGGCCCAAACTTCTCATGAAGCTCGTCGATCAGCACATAGTTCAAGTCGTGTTCATCCCCATCTGAGGGAACACAGGGAAACACAGAGGCTGAAGGGAAACTCGAGATCCTCATTATTTTGCTATGCGGAAGTATTTTCTGTGAATGTGCGAGACTTGATTCTTAAGCTGTTATAAGCACATAACTAAATGAGTAACAGTGCAGGAAAGCAATGTTTGCAATAGAGCTTATTCACAGCAGCGCCATATTTAATCTCGAACGGGAATGAAAGCGAGGCTGTGTGTAGGGCTGTGCCCAGATGTGTGTGTTTGTTGTGTTTCAGGTGTGTGTTTGTGTTGTTCAGGTGTGTTTGTTGTGTTTCAGGTGTGTGCGTTTGTTGTGTTTGATGTGTGTGTTTGTGTTTGTGTTGTTCAGCTGTGTGTGTAAGGCTGTGCCCAGGTGTGTGTTTTTGTTGTGTTTCAGGTGTGCGCGTTTGTTGTGTTTGATGTGTGTGTTTGTGTTGTTCAGCTGTGTGTGTATGGCTGTTCCCAGGTGTGCGAGTTTGTGGTGTTTCAGGTGTATGTTTGTGTTGTTCAGGTGTGTTTGTTGTGTTTAAGGTGTGTGTTTGTTGCGTTTCAGGTGTGTATGTTGTATTTGATGTGTGTTTGTGTTGTTCAGCTGTGTGTGTAGGGCTGTGCCCAGGTGTGTGTCTTTGTTGTGTTTCAGGTGTATGTTTGTTGTTCAGGTGCGTGTTTGTTGTATTTCAGGTGTATGTTTGTGTTGTTCAGGTGCGTGTTTGTTGTGTTTCAGGTGTATGTTTGTTGTTCAGGTGCGTGTTTGTTGTATTTCAGGTGTATGTTTGTTGTTCAGGTGCGTGTTTGTTGTGTTTCAAGTGTATGTTTGTTGTTCAGGTGCGTGTTTGTTGTATTTCAGGTGAATGTTTGTTGTTCAGGTGCGTGTTGTGTTTCAGGTGTATGTTTGTTGTTCAGGTGCGTGTTTGTTGTGTTTCAGGTGTATGTTTGTGTTGTTCAGGTGCGTGTTTGTTGTATTTCAGGTGTATGTTTGTTGTTCAGGTGCGTGTTTGTTGTATTTCAGGTGCGTGTTTGTTGTATTTCAGGTGTATGTTTGTTGTATTTCAGGTGTATGTTTGTGTTGTTCAGGTACGTGTTTGTTTTGTTTCAGGTGTATGTTTGTGTTGTTCAGGTGCGTGTTTGTTGTATTTCAGGTGTATGTTTGTGTTGTTCAGGTGCGTGTTTGTTGTATTTCAGGTGTATGCTTGTTGTTCAGGTGCGTGTTTGTTGTATTTCCAGGTGTATGTTTGTTGTTCAGGTGTGTCTTTGTTGTGTTTCAGGTGTATGTTTGTGTTGTTCAGGTGCGTGTTTGTTGTATTTCAGGTGTATGTTTGTTGTTCAGGTGCGTGTTTGTTGTATTTCAGGTGTATGTTTGTTGTTCAGGTGCGTGTTTGTTGTGTTTCAGGTGTATGTTTGTTGTTCAGGTGCGTGTTTGTTGTGTTTCAGGTGTATGTTTGTGTTGTTCTGGTGCGTGTTTGTTGTATTTCAAGTGTATGTTTGTTGTTCAGGTGCGTGTTTGTTGTATTTCAGGTGTATGTTTGTTGTTCAGGTGCGTGTTTGTTGTATTTCAGGTGTATGTTTGTTGTTCAGGTGCGTGTTTGTTGTGTTTCAGGTGTATGTTTGTGTTGTTCTGGTGCGTGTTTGTTGTATTTCAGGTGTAGAAATAAGAAATACGCCCAGATAAGAAATTCACATGGATTAGCTACATAATCAGACTGTATTTGCTTTAGATGCGAATTTGTTCATTTAAAAGTGGACATTTCAAGCTTTAGCCTACATAGGCTATATTTTGTTTCAGTTCATTTTTGAGACGCAATCCAGTTCACGGAGACCATAAAAGAGCGCAACTGTTTTATTTTATTTTACAAAAGCACAACGTTTTCTTGTTATTGAGTTATTGATTTTTTTATTTTATTTTCTATGACCAGAAATGATAGAGTACTATTTTAAGTTGTTTCCACTGTAGATAGAAAACCGCGAGTGTTCGCGCCCGCGCCTCCGTGCCGTGTAGCAAGCGCGCTCCACACTCCGCACAAACCCTTGCTTGGAAATGCGTCAAAACCTGTGTTCATTTGTAATAATCTTAGCCCTATATTATTATTGTCTAACCAGTAGGCTATTATGACTGACATTTGACAAATTGCTTTGTTCCTTTTTTGGAAGCGTCTTCTAGCCAAACTGTAGGCTAATAATAATGACAATTATTATTTGCGTTTATAACTATAAATGAGTTCACTTAAGACAGCAATATGTTTATCATAAAATAATGTATTAATGTTTTATTTTTATATAACCTAACATTTAAAGTTTTTGAATTGTTTTTGTTTTAGGTTAGTCTGCTTATATTATAGGCTCCTGAGCTTTTTCCTTTTAAAATTTTGACTTTAAAGATACAAGTGAAGTAAATGTCGTTTTTTAGAAAAGTCAAGAAATTATCAATTTTGAAAAATAAAGTTTAAACACAATGGTATCCGTGCAGCCGGCCGCACCTAAACAGCTGGCCTGGTTGAATCAGCCGGCACAGACAAACTGAGGAGACGAATTGCAAAAACGTTTTGTTTTTTTTGTTTTTGTTCGTTTTTTCACAGGTGACTTCCCGGGCTCAGTGGGCAATCATCTAAATGTCAACGCAAATAAAATTGAGAAATAAAATTTCGTAAAACGAAATTTGATTTTCAATTAAATATCTAAGCATTGTATAAAAGGAAAATAAGTCTGTATGTGAATATTATTTCACCAGTCTAAAAACGAATAAAGAAGAAAGCATGTTTTTAATTAAAAAAGGAATAAGGAATGGACGCAAAAGTACACCGAATGTAGTGGGAGGGAGTGTCTATTGTGAGTTTAGAGGTCACGCATGTCAGCCAGAGCTGTAGTGGTGAGTGAGTGAGTGAGGCTACTACCTGCTGAACAGAGGGTCGCCGATCTGAAGTGCCGGTGTTTCGGCAACAAAAACCCGCCGAACTGATCCGAAACCAGCCTAATTTTTATCTACCCGCCCAAACCCATTTTTGCCCGCAAAATAGATTGCAAAACCGCCCAATCTGGCAACCCTGACCCAAACTCTTCTACCAAGGGAACCCAGCCATGTTGGCCCATTATCCCTTCACCAGGTATCAGCATGCACCCCCCAATATAGAAGGCCCAACATTTCCTGACTTCAACAAAAAGATAGAGCTCAATATGTGGAGTAGGCGTAGCTACGCCTTTCCCTTAGCATACTCCATCCTTCTCAGTCCGAGCATTACACGTATGCCATCTTGCTGAAGCATGTCAAGGTGCCACATGCACATCGCTTTGTGCTAGCTCATGCAGAGTCTAATATTCCCTACTCTGAAGCTCTGAAAGGCTCAGAGAGCATCGAGTCGCAGTAAGTGGACACATTAAAGGGATGTTTCACCAGGTTCGCATGCTGGATAGAGACAAGCCCTTGCTGAGGTTCCTTTGGAGTCAAGTCAACCAGGGGAAAATGTCCACCACAGTGCAGAACAGTGTTTTTACATCAATAACTGCCTGCAGAGTCTACCCACCGTAGTAGAAACCAGTAACCTTGTGATGAGGCTTAGAACCCTTCTAGCTGCAGGTGGCTTCAATATTCGCCAGTGGGCCAGTAACCAGCCAGAGGTGATTTGCAACCTGCCTAACCCTTGTGCATCCTTATGGACATTTTTGTCCTTTTCAGTGTTGTGTTTTTGATCACTTAGCCTGTGTTAATGCTAACTGCATAAAATTTGGCACAGGTGAGTATTTTTATTGGAATTTTTCTATTTCTCTGCCATTTTCTTAAAAAAATATTTTTTGGAGTAGGTACACAAAATACTCCCTCTCAGCGCCTTTTGGACAAAAATGTCCCCATTGAAACCCATTAAAACTGCATTTTTTAATCCCAGGTTCATTTAACTATACTGCCCTACAAAGGCAAAGTGCAGTAACTACATATTTGGTCAAAATTGAGTTTAGACTGAAAATGGGCTTCATAACACCTCCTTTGTCTTGTGACAAAAGCTCTTGGTCCAACTGGGTCCCGTTTTAGAGAAATCACTATGTCAAATTTGCAGTAACTACGAAATCCAACCTAATACCGAGGCTAACCGCAGTAAGTGTAGACAGTGGCGGTCTTAACATAGAGGCATAGGTAGGCGGCTGCCTGGGGCCCCCTACCAAACGGTCTAGTAGGGGGGCCCCCGACCAACCTAAAAAAATAATAAAAATAAATAAATAAAAAGACCCCCTTATCATCATGAACGCTTCAAAGGCATGGCGCATTTTTATTAATATTCTTAAGAAATACATTGAAACGTTGAAGTAGTGGTTAAAATGTCCAGATCATGGTTATCTGTCCCTACACATACACCCCCCTATTTTCACAATGAAATGGACTAGTCCTTAACAGTGCGCGGCGCGCAAGATAAACACAGTGAGTGACAGGAGGACTGTGAGGTACACACACAGAGAGAGACGAAACGCGAAAATGAAAAGAAGCTACCAAAGCGGATCAATTAAAAGAAAAAAAAAAAGAAAAGATGCCGATAAGTATTTGGCAACGCTGCCAAAGTTGACAAACTTTTTTATGGCTAACGTTACTACTGATACAGACAGGAACAACAACGACGACGTCCAAAGCGTTACAGTAGCAGCAGCTAACGTTAGCTGTGAAGTGCCGTTAGGTGAGGAGGAATCGGATAACGTCAACCAAGCCAATGATGAAGAGGACATCACGTTGTTGCCGCCCGCCGTCACCGACAGTGTTATCGAGGAGGAGGAGGTTGACACACATGAGAAAGAGTTGCCCAGCAGTGATGTCCATTTTGACAGCGATGATGGGGCTTTGGTGAGTTAACCGCCTAGTTAGTTCTGTTACACTGTTAAAAAAAACCCTGTAAATTTTACGGTAAAAAAACGGCAGCTGTAGTTGCAGTATTTTAACGTAAAAAAATATGGTGGCAACCTTTTATGATTGTAAAATTATGTAAACACAAAAATAACCCTGTGAAATTTACGGTAATTTAAAAAAAAAAAATTGTAGTAGCCCTATGATTCTACAGCATGTGATCCATCATATGTTGTGAATGTGATAATCTGACGAATTTTTATAACATTGTGCACAAATAAAGGTTTGAACTACTGTATCTTTCAGACACACACAGACATCAGTGCATAATGGGAGCCATCAGCCATCAATCAAAACTCATATCTCCCAGCATGCATTGCAGCATGTATAAATTATGCTGAATTGCCTTAGTATTTTCTTTTATTATTATTATCTGCTTTTATTTTTGCTGTTGTTTTTTTGTACAACTTTTTAGTAGCTTGTTTTGTGACCTTCAGAGTTTTATTATTTTTATATGCCGAGATTCATATGCCGATTCTTGATGTTTGTGTTGGTCTTAATCATACAGTAGTACAAAACATCTATGTCCCAAGAAAGACTGTCATCCCTGGCTGTCATTTCCATCGAACATGAGATAGTGGAAACTGTTGATACAGACTACATAGTTAAAAGATTTGCTGAGGCCAAGGCTCCCAGAGTAAGATTGGTATGAACATAATGAACATATGAACACAAAAAAAGGCATGAGGAGGAAGAGAGGGAGAGTAGGGACAGAGACAAAAGCAGATGATACACTCAAACCCAGTCATAAAGAAGAGCAGGAGAGGAAGAGAAAGAAAGACAAGGGAGAGAGAGAGAGTAAAAACAGACATGAGGAGGAAAAGAAGCAGAGGGATGAGGAAGAGAGAAAGGAAGGGACAGAGACACAAAAGAGAGAAGGTAATCATTTAACAATACAACAATTCAAATGATTTCTTAATCCCAATGATTGACTGCTGTTGTTTTATGTTATCCTTTCACTTCATAATAGAAGAAAGAAGCCCATCACTAACTTCTGGATAGCTAAGGTAGTTCACTCAACATTTTATTGGACCAAAAAGTTGGCCCACACTCATTTTGTTCATAGACCATATTGTTAGTTAGTGACAATGTTTTTTTATTATTATTATTTTACAGGTACAGCCTCTACATCTGTGCATCATGTTGGTGTGAAGACCTGTGCGAAGATGTCAACAAGTAGGAGACTCAGAAGCGTGTGATGTGGAGAACCATCTCTTTTCTCTCTCATAGACTCTCTCTCTCACTCACTTACCCCCCTCCCTCTCTCTCTCTCTCTCTCTCTCTCTCTCTCTCTCTCTCTCTCTCACTGTCTCACACAGACACACACACACTCTCTCGGTCTCTCTCTCTCTCTCTCTCACTGTCTCACACAGACACACACACACACTCTCTCTCGGTCTCTCTCTCTCTCTCTCTTACACACACACACACACTCACACTCACTCTCACTCTCTTCTCTCTCACACTGTCTCACACAGACACACACACACACTCTCTCTCTCTCGGTCTCTCTCTCTCTCTCTCTCTCTCTCTCTCTCTCTCTCTTACACACACAATATTTGCTAAGTATATGGCTGTTTGTGATATTTTGCTAAATATATACTGTAACTGCTTGTGATAGATATATGTAAATAAATATATAACTACTTGTCTTGCTGGTTATATTGATATTGATTTGATCTTAAAAAAGAATAAACCGTGCTGGTTTTCCTGACATTTTGGCAGAGACAGGTGTTATCTGAAACCTTATTCTCTGTTGGGTTCCATCGTGACTATTAGTTTGTGTAGTGCTACACTTTGTGTGTTCTCTGCTTTCCATTTTCATTTCGGAGTAAAGAAGTATGCAGGGTTTAAAGGGGAAGGTTTATATTCTCCTCTCCAACCTTTACTTACCTGTAGATTAGCTTTACCTGCCTATCCACCATTCAGTTGGTAATTTTTTTTTTTCCGTTCTCTTTGAAAAATCGGATGGGGGTGGGGCCCCATACATACCTTTTGCCTTGGGCCCCCAATTTGCTAAATCCCCCACTGAGTGTAGATACTACGTTCTGCCTGTGTTTACCTGGCTTTGACGCAGATACTGCGGTCTGCCTAGTAGCCCCATCCAAAACATTCCATCACACACACCACAAACACGATAGCTGCTAGAAATATATGGTAAAACTGACACAAATATCATGGCACAATCCCGAGGAAAAACCATGGTGGAACTTGCTTTGAAACGCAAGTATCCAAACAACGGTAGGAAGATGGATAACATATGAACAACTAACCAGTCAAATAACATCTAAATCTATTAATTATCATAAGCCGGTTTAATAGCGAGCCGCTAGCATATTAAACCATTTTAGCCTACCTGCTCCCTTGAAGACTGTAACATGTATCCAGTCTGGAAATGCTGTCATAATCCAAATACGATCCCGTCACTGTTCTGTTTCTTGCCTTCATTTCTTCTTAAGCTATTTTCGTTTCAGGCAGCTAGTCCAATTGTTGTGAAGTTAACAAGATTACATTTAGTTAGTCGACTGGAGCAAAGTCACTGTTAGTTTAGCATTCTAGTGCTAGCCGATCTCCTGAGGAGAGCCGTGTAGCACCTGCAGCCGCAAGGACGGTCTTGAATTAAATGTCACTTTATCTTGGTTGTTTACTTCTCATTACACACGCTACATCACATGGTTTAGGTAAAATATCGCGTTGTTTAATTGATAGCCAATGAAGTTCAAGCTGAAAGTCATGGGTTGCGAAATAACCATCGAGATCAGTCGACTTTTTCCGTTCATATCTTCTACTCTCAATGATTACATTGGCAGTCACTTATTTTGACGTTAATAATTAACGGTTAGATCTAGGCTGGGATTTAATTGGCAAGAGTATTTTTTTCTGTGTAGATAGGCTACGTTTCCAATATGTGCTTTGCAGTTGTCACTGTAGGATAAAATTGAATGTCACTGACAACCAGAGGGGCGGGTCTCAAGTCACTGACCGTGACCCAGGGCACACGATCTCATGCAACAACATAACTTTTTTCTCATGCAAACGCATAGGCTAAGTTTACTTTTTCTGATATATTGATATAATAAAATGGTAACCCTGAATTTCTTACACTCTAGGCCTAGTCCGCACAAGCCATAGGCTACTCGTACAACGTTTAGGCTACTCACTGTGATGCGCATATCCTACCGTTTCAAATTGCAATAGCGCTTCCTGCAGGACCAGGAGCGCACATTACCAGCATGCCGTGTTTAATATGCAGATACTTTCTGATGGATTCAGGGTTGATGGTTTAACTTCATGGGAGCAGGCGACACAAAGAGTATATTCTATTCTAATAAATGTTAACAATTGCCTACATAGTAATATCTCATTGATAGCCTACAGCCTATTATATAATATCTTAATATCTAATTCTAGGGAATTAGAATTCTATCTACTTATGCACATAGATATACAGGATGAATACAATATCTGCATACTAAGGCTTTATGAGAAAATCATATTCTTCTTTTATGATTTAGCAGTATGTCATGAGAGAGCCCCCAAACCTTCAGATAGTGAGGATGAGACGTTGAGGAAAGAGTACCTCCAAAGCTTGTTTGCCTCAATGGAGGCAGAAGTTGAGGAAAACTGTGATGAGGAGGAGGATGATGATGTGGATGAAGGGGATGAATGTGATGTGACCTATGTGCCAGAAGATGAATGTGATGAGGAAGAGGATGAGGATGGTGGTGATGATGATGTTAGAAGCAGCATTAATTTTCAAGAGGCATCTTTGGCTGACAACCAAAAGGCCCCACAGATTAGAAAGCCTTGTGGCCTAATGTGCAGAAAAAATGCACAAGTTAAATAACAGAGAGCCAGAGGAGAGTAATTTGTGATGCATACTGGAAGATGACCTACTCCGATAGGAAAAGCTTTATTTTCCACATGCTATCACAAGAGCAGACTAAGCGACACACCACAGGGGGCCCAAGCAGGCGCAAGCGGTCACACAAATATCACCTTCATGAGGACCAGGGCCAGCGACATGAGGTCTGCAAATTTATGTTTTTATTAGAGGTGGGCATAGATTAATTTTTTTAATCTAGATTAATCTAGATTAATATTGAAATTAATCTAGATTAATCTAGATTAAAATGGCTCATTTGAATTCTCCCGAAGGCATTCAGAATATGTGTGCTACCCAAATAATGACTAAAAGTAAGTCTTTGAGAATAGTTTGCCTCGCGTAGGGATGTGCATTTCTGCCAAAAATCCCATTCGACAATCGAGGAGCAAAAGTCGAATATCGTAAAAAAAAAAAAAAAAAAAAAAAAAAACGCAATGACAGAAAGGGAGGCCAATTTCATCTTTAGCGATTTGTCATCAAACTAACTTTTTATTAATTGAACAAGTAACGTGTTTTCGTCCTTTTTTTAAACATAGTAGGCTAATTGAAAGAAGAAAAAAAAACAATACGCACGACAGTCCGTTTTTGCATCGCCAATGCTCGTTAGATCAAAAAATAATGTCATCATATGTCATAAGAATTTTATGTGAACCTGCCTTGTTACTGCAATAGCCTCATTTTTTAAACAAATTAGTTTCAATCAATGTAAACTATTCGTGTGATTATGCCACTGCGCAATACACACACAATGTATTACCTGAATGAAATGAAATCGAATGTATCGTCCTGTGGAATCATTCATTCACAGACAGCTTACGAAGATGTTCAACTAATAAAGATCTTCATCGCTGGCAAAAACATGATGCATTTGCAGATTTGCATTCACTAGACTAGACTGTAGATCGGCCACTTCATCCAACGCTCGTGATGCTCTTAAATCTTCCTGTTTCGACTCCGAGTGTGAATTGAAAGCGCTTCAGACGATTCAGTGCGCGAGGAACTGAACAGATCAACTGATTCGCGAAACGATTTAGACAGATCATCTGACAACTTGTTTGATGAAGTCTGTGAACAGAATCGACTCAAAAGACTGATTCATTTGTAAATGAGCATCGCTCATGCCCATACAAAGGACACAGCGCGCTTGGAATAAACTCATTTAACAACGTATTGCATTAAAATAAAGTGAGAGGAACGTCGCCCAACGTAACAAAGTAAAAGTACACCTTGTGTCCCTGACAGGAAAATACCCTACTGCGCGATCTGTGACAGTAGGCGCGGCGTCATAGCCTACTACACATTAGAATTGCGCGAAAATATAACGATATTCGAAAAAGCTATTTATGATCCCAAAAGAACTTTGATTAACGGCGATATTTTTTTTATCGCCCGATAAGAGTCTCACGTTAACGCAGCACGTTAACGCCGATAACGGCCCAGCACTAGTTTTTATCCACCTCAGGATACCACCCAAAGAATGATCGGCTGATCACGACTATTTTTGGTAGTACTGACTCCTCAGGTCTAGCCCCACCACAAGAGCGGAGGGGAAGGCATGCCCCCAGCAATAAGATGGACTTGACTCCCATGTTCAAACACAGAGTCATTCCATCCGTCAATAAGCCATTATAGGCGGGAGCATGCCCCAAACAGGAGGTATCTGCCCAGTGACCTTAACATACGGTCAATGTTTGAAGATTACAGGCAGAAATTCTCAAACGGCTCTTACGAAACATACAGGAAGGCTGTGAAGGAGCTAAACATCAGCTTCACAAAGCTGGGGGAGGAGGAGTGTGAACACTGCCTGCGGCATGATGTCCACCTCAAGGAAGAGCACCAGGCTGATGCCATAACTGAATGCCAACCTTGTCTACACTGGCAGGCCCATAAGGAAAGAGCAGAGAGTGCAAGGAGTCACTATCGATTGGATGCAGAAAAGGAACAGGTAGATGAGGTAATCCGTAGTGTCGACTTACAAAAAGTCATCATGTTGCCCCGAATGCCAGGAGTGAAGACAGCCGTCTTCACTCGTAGAATCACTGCTTACCATGAGACCTTCGCCAGTGTTGGCAAAATCACACCTTCGAAGAAGAAGACACTGTCTGTGATATGGCATGAGGGGATTGCAGGCAGATCAGCAGCAGAAGTGGCATCTGCGTTTGTCATCTCCCTTCATCAGGAGCGGGATGCACACTTTGTGACATACTGGATGGACAACTGCACAGCGCAGAATAAAAACTGGACCCTGTTGACCACCTTGGTTAAAGTTGTAAATCACTCCATGAATGACATGCAAGCAATAACCTTGAAGTTTTTTGAACCAGGACACACATTCATGAGTGCGGATAGCTTCCACCATGGAGTGGAAAAAGCAATGCGGAAAAAACCTGGAGGTGTGGTCCTGGACTTTGAAGACTTCAAGGAAGTAATTGCATCATCCAATTCTGGCAGAGTGAACGTAGTGGACCTCAAGTGCACAAATACTTTTGCCTGGAGCAGCGGCCACTCAGTGACCAAACTGAAAAAGTTGCCAAATCTGTCTGGAATGGCCATCATCCAGCTGAGAAGGGGCTCCAGGAACATGTTTGTCAAACTGACTCATGATGAAGACGAGTACATGGAATGTGACTTCCTCATGAAGAAGGTAAGAAAGCATAAGATATATAACATGAAAACCTATAAACATGGTAAAACGTGCAATTATAGACACAGTTTGGTTGATAGGTGACCTTGGAGTATCCTGGGCAGATGAGACTTGGAGACAAGGGGGTAGAGAGGGAGAAGAAGATGGACATCATCTCTAAGCTCTGCCCAATGATGCCCCCACACCGCCGTCACTTTTGGGAGAATCTGGCTGAGGAGGAGTGAAAAATATATTCTCACTTACAACAGCCCCCCCCCCCCCCCCACCCCCCCCCCCCCCCCCCCCCCCCACCACCCCTCTAAATGCTTGTTGTTCTGTTTATTGTTCTGTTTTGGTATTTAATGAATGAATTTTCTATTAAAATGAAAATCCACAAACCAAAATACCATTGATTGTGTGTAAAATGTTAAGGATGTTTGGAAAAATGACAATGTTGATGACAAAAAAATGTTTAGGACTGCGATGTGACAGGGACATTAGGACAAAAAATTATTATTGAAGGTTACAAGCAATTTCAATACTCTCAACCTATTATAAACATACCACAAAACAGATTAAAAGACATAAGGAATACAAAAATGTGGAAGTCTGAACACACCTAAATTGTAGATACTGCACTTTGCTTTTGTAATAGTGCTCTAGTTGATCAAGGTAATTCAAAGGCAGAGTGCAGTATCTACATTTTTGGGGTCAAAGGTCATATCATTGGTCTTTTTTTATATATATATAATTTTCCTTCCTAAAAAGGTATTAATTGAAAGTATCAACACTATTGGACCTGCTACATGTTGGACTGGCCAGTATGAAAACTTTAGAGGCATTTTTCTCAGTTTCAATGGTGGCGTAGTTACTGCACTTAGCCTTTGTAGGGCAGTATAAAATGATGCAATCTTTTTTAAGAGGCTTTCATTCTGTTGGCAAGGCTTCAAAATTTAAATTTTTACCATTTTTTATCAGATGGTGCCATTTTTCCAGGTTTGGCCTATAAAGCAAATACTCGCTTTTATTCCTGTTTTCTGCTTCGGCATATTATAGAGCCAATTGGATAAATTGTGTAACGATAATTGTGTGGGTGTGTTGGTATGGATGTCTGAGGGTTAGTATGCGTGTTATAAAAAAAAATGTGTGTGTGTGTGCATGTGTGTGTTTGTAATATTGAGAGAGAAAAACTCAACTGCAAATAACAAATCCAATCACTGTGTGACCAGTGGAGTTTTGCTGGCACCCAATGGGGGAAATCTGTTACTGCGCCCAAACAAACTCTTACTGAAAGCAAATTTTTTTTGATATCAACCTCAAATTTGGAACACAACTTATTTAGATTTATGGCTTTGATTTTCTTGCCGTTTTAGAGTTCAGCTTGTTTTATAAAATATATATTTTATATAAAATAATTTTCATAAATAATTTTCATAAACTTATACCTATGTAACTTTTTTTTCGATTTACTAATTAATTTTTTTTACTTCAGCAATAATCTGCCAAGGGTCTTTAAAATGATACCAAACTTAAGTCTGTGCTCCCAAGCTTCACATTTTTATGACAGTTTTTCGACACAGATATTTTTGTCCTCTATGTACCTGTGTGTAACTTTTTTTAATTGATGCACAAGGGGTTTAAGGAGGCCAAGTCTGACAGCAGCAAAAGATGGGTTTCTCAGACGGATGGTGAAGCTCAAGAGATGATGCTAGGCCTCAGTTAGCACTTCATTGAGGACACACTTCATTACAGGCATCGCCCGGTTGCTCCAAGCCAGAGGACCATGTAAAATATCTATAAGATGCTAGCAAGCCAGTATGATCCCCTGGATCATATCCTGCCCTTCACTACAAGGGCCAAAGTTTTGGTCGAGAGACTGTGGGCCAAAGACCGCGACTGGGATGACCCAAACTTAACGGTTGACCTCCTGCAAGCCTGGACTACATGGGAAGAAGAGCTCTCTCAGCTCCTAACAGTCAGTCTCTACAGAAGCTACTTCCCACTGGACACACCATCGAGCTTCACGTCTTTTATGATGCATCAGAGTCCGTCTATGGGTCAGTTGCTTTCCTACATGGTGAGGATCCTCATGGCCAAGTCCATGTATGCTTTGTGCTGGCATGCTCAAGAACGGCACAGAAGAAACAACAGTCAATGCCACGGCTTGAGCTCTGTGCTGCCCTTACCGGAGCTCAGCGTGCCCAGATGATCCAGAGAGTTCACCCTTCAGTTGAGGGATGCAGTGCTGTGGTCTGAAGCCACCACAGTACTTACCTGGATACAGACAGAGTCCTGCAGATACAAGGTGATTGTAGGGACTCGTGTATCTGAGATTCAGGAGCTGACGGATCACCTGTCATGGAGGTATGTGGACACACAGAATAACCCCGCAGATGCGATCACCAGAGGGATGACACTATCAAACCTAGCCAAGCCAAACCAGTTCAGCCAAGGTCCTGCCTTCCTTCGGCTACCACGTGAGAGTTGACCAGCCACAACTTCTTTTGTGGAGGTCCCCGATGAAATAAAGATGAAGAGGTCTGCGTTCTGTGGCATTATGTCAGCCATTACTGTTCCAGAGATCCCAGCCGCTGAAGACCACTCTACCTTTGGGCCACTCTACTTATCCAAGTAGGTTAGGTTGCACCGTTCTACTAGTCTGGAAGATGACGTACACCTGATTGTGCTAGAACCATAGCATCATATTACCAAACTTATCATACGACAATATGACAAAAAGTTACTCCATTCTGGATCGGAGAGGGTCTTTGCAGAGCTCTGCCGCAAGTTTTGGATCCTCCTGCTATTCCTAAGATGGCAGATCGGAACCCTTGTCGTCTCCGCCTCCTGAAGCCTCCATTTTATTCAACAGGAGTAGATTGCTTTGGCCCATTCCAGGTCAAGCGAGGTCGGAGTACGGAAAAGAGATGGTGAATAGTTTTAGTGTATGACCACCAGGTGCATTCACCTAGATGTGCTAGCCAACATGGATGCCGACTCATTCCTTATGACACTCAGAAGGTTCGTGGCTAGACGGGGAACTCCCTTCGAGCTTCTCTCTGACTGTGGGACCAAGTTCTGCAGAGGGGAGCACGAGCTCAAAGCAAGTTTTGAGGCCATGTGCAAAAAGCGGCAGACCAAATTGGCTAAGCACCAGATCCCTTTTTCAGTTCAATCCACCAAATGCACCTCACTTTGGTGGAGCCTGGGAGCCAGATCCATTAAGGCTGCACTCTATGTTACTCTGGGAGCACAGACAGTGACCGAAGAAGTCTTGCAGAAAGTTGCATTAGCAATCAAAGAAAAAACCCTTCAGCAAAACATGATCAGGCCAAAGTGTCAGAATAATTTTTGGTACCAAATATTTATAAATTTTACTTGGTTTTACTGGGTATAATATGTCACAGTTTACTTTATTTAGCTCTCTTCATTTACATAAATGAACTATAGTGTCCTGCACACACAAGTGAAAAAATATAAAAAATGAACTCTGGATAATGTTTGGTGTGACTGTATGTCTCTACAGGGGCTTGTGCTGTTATTTCATAACGCTGCAATGCTGAGGAAACGCTGAAAAATTTGTCCAAGACATTTCAGTAGACAAAAATCTCCAGTGGGAAACTATCAGTGATCTGGGAGCGGATGCCATTACACGTCTGTTCCGCACAGCCTCGCTCTCACACGCGCGACGGCGCTGCGCTGAGTAAGGGCTATGTGGGGCAGTGTGACGCCACTTTGTAGGCCAAAATGAGTAAGCATTAGCACTTCCGGTTCCATCGTCCTGAAGTCAATGGGGTTTGGGGTAAATGGCTGAAGGTCTGTGGTGAACACAAGCTCAAGACACTTTCACCTTTTATTCTACGACATAAAATACATCAGTATTACCCCACTCGTGATTATTTGAAGCTGTGACGTGTCTTGAAAAAGGCGGATGCTAACAAGTGGTTAAATGAGACGCCAGACTATGTCGAGGAGTTAAACGTCTTCAGCTGAACAGCTAAACGCAGTCTGCTTTTACAGCAGCGTTACGCTTATAATCCTGCTCTTATATACTATTATAACTCAAACGTTCTGGGAAAATGTTTCTAGATGAAGACTGAAAGAGTTGGAAGCTCAGTGATGATGACGTAGAAGTCATGTGACCGTGGTGTAGTTCGTTAATAGCCTTCCTTTAGCTTTTTACTTCTGGGAGCTGCATTTGGGCTTCAAAAGTCATAAAAGTTGTGTTCATCTTTGATAATTATCTTGTTGGACTGAACCTACATGAATCATAAACCTTTGTTGATCACAGAGCTTGTTTTCATCGATAATCCTGCCGGTTGGCCTATAAAGTAACATGTGAGATTGACAGAAACATGAAGACCTTTATTTACCCATGATGATCTTCCTCCTGAAAGAGCTGAACTCTGACCTCTGCTCTTCATTAACACTGAAATCACAGCAAATAAATGAACAATCATGACCTGTACTGATTCAATAAAACAAAATGAAACGATAAAACACATTAAATTAGTATAAAGACACTCACTGGTCTTCGTTCACAGAACTGATGAAATCCACTGTAAAAAAAAGCAAGATAATAATTAGCTCATCAATAAAAACGGCACCGATGTACTTAGTTGTTTCACCTGCTAAAATACTTTATAACGAGGTTACCATCGGATTACTGAAACATTATGAGATTATGAGTTTAATTACCTTTCACAATCTCGTGTCCAAAAATCAGTTTGACACCTGGAAACTTCCGTCCGCTTTTCACCTCAGACACTGGAGGAATAAAAACACTTCAACTAACTCAATAATCTGCTGTTATTCACCTCAGACACTGGAGGAATAAAAACACTTCAACTAACTCAATAATCTGCTGTTATTCGCCTCAGACACTGGAGGAATAAAAACACTTCAACTAACTCAATAATCTGCTGTTATTCACCTCAGACACTGGAGGATTAAAACACTTCAACTAACTCTATAATCTGCTGTTATTCACCTCAGACACTGAATAAACACACTTCAACTAACTCTATAATCTGCAGTTATTCGCCTCAGACACTGAATAAACACACTTCAACTAACTCTATAATCTGCAGTTATTCGCCTCAGACACTGAATAAACACACTTCAACTAACTCAATAATCTGCTGTTATTCACCTCAGACACTGGAGGATTAAAACACTTCAACTAACTCTATAATCTGCTGTTATTCACCTCAGACACTGAATAAACACACTTCAACTAACTCTATAATCTGCAGTTATTCGCCTCAGACACTGAATAAACACACTTCAACTAACTCTATAATCTGCTGTTATTCACCTCAGACACTGAATAAACACACTTCAACTAACTCTATAATCTGCAGTTATTCGCCTCAGACACTGAATAAACACACTTCAACTAACTCTATAATCTGCAGTTATTCACCTCAGACACTGAATAAACACACTTCAACTAACTCTATAATCTGCTGTTATTCGCCTCAGACACTGGAGGAATAAACACACTTCAACTAACTCTATAATCTGCTGTTATTCACCTCAGACACTGGAGGATTAAAACACTTCAACTAACTCTATAATCTGCTGTTATTCACCTCAGACACTGGAGGATTAAAACACTTCAACTAACTCTATAATCTGCTGTTATTCACCTCAGACACTGAATAAACACACTTCAACTAACTCTATAATCTGCTGTTATTCGCCTCAGACACTGGAGGAATAAACACACTTCAACTAACTCTATAATCTGCTGTTATTCGCCTCAGACACTGGAGGAATAAACACACTTCAACTAACTCTATAATCTGCAGTTATTCACCTCAGACACTGAATAAACACACTTCAACTAACTCTATAATCTGCTGTTATTCGCCTCAGACACTGGAGGAATAAACACACTTCAACTAACTCTATAATCTGCTGTTATTCACCTCAGACACTGGAGGATTAAAACACTTCAACTAACTCTATAATCTGCTGTTATTCACCTCAGACACTGGAGGATTAAAACACTTCAACTAACTCTATAATCTGCAGTTCTTCGCCTCAGACACTGAATAAACACACTTCAACTAACTCTATAATCTGCAGTTATTCGCCTCAGACACTGAATAAACACACTTCAACTAACTCTATAATCTGCTGTTATTCACCTCAGACACTGAATAAACACACTTCAACTAACTCTATAATCTGCAGTTCTTCGCCTCAGACACTGAATAAACACACTTCGACTAACTCTATAATCTGCTGTTATTCGCCTCAGACACTGGAGGAATAAACACACTTTAACTAACTCTATAATCTACTGTTATTCACCTCAGACACTGAATGAACACACTTCAACTGTAGTAACTATAATCTGCTGTTATTCACCTCAGACACTGAATAAACACACTTCAACTAACTCTATAATCTGCAGTTATTCGCCTCAGACACTGGAGGAATAAACACTTCAACTAACTCTATAATCTGCTGTTATTCGCCTCAGACACTGAATAAACACACTTCAACTAACTCTATAATCTGCAATTATTCACCTCAGACGCTGAATAAACACACTTCAACTAACTCTATAATCTGCAGTTATTCGCCTCAGACACTGCAGGAATAAACACACTTCAACTGTAGTAACTATAATCTGCTGTTATTCACCTCAGACACTGCAGGAATAAACACACTTCAACTGTAGTAACTCTATAATCTGCTGTTATTCACCTCAGACACTGCAGGAATAAACACACTTAAAGGGATAGTTCACCCAAAAATGAAAATTCTTTCATCATTTACTCACCCTCAAGTTGTTCCAAACCTCTATGTGTTTATTTGTTCTGCTGTACACAAAGGAAGATATTTGGAAGAATGTTTTAATCAAACAGATCTCAATCCCCATTGACTTCCATAGTAGGAAAAAATACATACTATGGTAGTCAATGGGGATTGAGATCTGTTTGATTAAAACATTCTTCCAAATATCTTCCTTTGTGTACAGCAGAACAAATAAACACATAGAGGTTTGGAACAACTTGAGGGTGAGTAAATGATGAAAGAATTTTCATTTTTGGGTGAACTATCCCTTTAAACTGTAGTAACTCATTAATCTGCTGTTATTCACCTCAGACACTGCAGGAATAAACACACTTCAACTAACTCTATAATCTGCAGTTATTCACCTCAGACACTGAATAAACACACTTCAACTAACTCTATAATCTGCAGTTATTCACCTCAGACACTGCAGGAAGAAACACTTCAACTAGGGCTGTCGCGGTGAAGGAATTTCCCTTGCGGTAATTTTGAGTGGCTCAATAGCGCGATATGCGGTATTACCGCCATTTATTTATTTATATTTATTTATATTTATTTGTTGCTATATAAATACGTGTTATGATGTGGTCAGCATACACAAAAACAATGTAACCGAAACTAAACAGAGTTTCTGCGCATTGAAAGGCCGTCACTCAGCGCGCACATTGTTACGCCAACGGACTGTCTTTGAATGAGTCATTAAACCGTTCATTCAACAAAAACGTTCAAAAAGCTGATTCCTTAAATGATAGATGTAATGAAACAAGGTGTTATTATTGTTTAACTTTGAGCCCCACTTTTCAAGGCTCAGCTGGCCAGCAATGCTTCACTTTTGGGCAAAGCTGAAGCAATGCTTCACTTAATAAACCAATTGCATTGATTCAATGCGTGACTCGCTGCTTTCCCCCCCCCCCCCCCCCCCCCCCCCCCCCTTTTCACGAATATACATGACTTGACTTCAAAGACAGACGCAGGTAATCGCACGGGCTCAGTCGATCACATTCACTGTCTGTTACTTTAGGCAAATCCACGAAGCCTCTGTACAAATCACCATGATAAACAGTCTTGTTATCATTATTAACTTACTTAACATTCAATACACATGGTACGAACTACGAAGGGTGGCCTTATGAAAAAAGAAAACGCGGATCGCGGTTGCTGCGGTTACTTGCATTCCTCTGCGGTTTGCCTGTCAGTAGCGCGGTATTGCAATATTGCAGTTATCGCGACAGCCCTAACTTCAACTAACTCTATAATCTGCTGTTATTCACCTCAGACACTGCAGGAATAAACACACTTCAACTGTAGTAACTATAATCTGCTGTTATTCACCTCAGACACTGCAGGAATAAACACACTTCAACTGTAGTAACTATAATCTGCTGTTATTCACCTCAGACACGGAATGAACACACTTCACCTGTAGTAACTCTATAATCTGTTATTCACCTAAGACACTGCAGGAATAAACACACTTCAACTAACTCTATAATCTGCTGTTATTCACCTCAGACACTGGAGGAATAAACACACTTCAACTAACTCTATAATCTGCTGTTATTCACCTCAGACACTGCAGGAATAAACACACTTCAACAGTAGTAACTCTATAAACTGCAGTTATTAACCTCAGGCACTGAATAAACACACACTTTAACTGTAGTAACTCTATAATCTGCTGTTATTCGCCTCGAACGCTGAATAAACACACTTCAACTGTAGTAACTCTATAGGCCTAATCTGCAGTTATTCGCCTCAGACACTGAATAAACACACTTCAACTAACTCTATAATCTGCTGTTATTCGCCTCAGACACTGCAGGAATACACACACTTCAACTGTAATATCTCTATAATCTGCTGTTATTCACCTCAGACACTGAATAAACACACTTCAACTAACTCTATAATCTGCTGTTATTCACCTAAGACACTGCAGGAATAAACACACTTCAACTAACTCTATAATCTGCTGTTATTCGCCTCAGACACTGAATAAACACACTTCAACTGTAGTAACTCTATAATCTGCAGTTATTCACCTCAGACACTGAATAAACACACTTCAACTAACTCTATAATCTGCTGTTATTCACCTCAGACACTGAATCAACACACTTCAACTGTAGTAACTCTATAATCTGCAGTTATTCACCTCAGACACTGAATGAACACACTTCAACTGTAGTAACTTAACTCTATAATCTGCTGTTATACGCCTCGGACGCTGAAAAAAACACTTCAACTAACGTTAACTCTTTAAACTGCTGTTATTCACCTCAGACACTGAATAAACACACTTCAACTGTAGGCTAATAACTATAGACTGCAGGTATTCACCTCGGACGCTGCAGGGATAAACACACTTTAACTGTACAAACTGCAGTTATTAAGAGATCATGTTGATTGGGCTTTACCGTCCTCTAAAAGCACAGTCTTCTTCGGGTGGACTCGCTGAATAACGCCAGTGATTTCAGTGTCTGATAAAGTTATTTTAACGCGGTTCTTCTTTAATTCATCCAGAAACCTGCACTCATCTGAAGACGAAGCCATGTTGATCACACTGTTCATCAGACACAACTGCTGGTTACTGCGCCTGTCCGGATTCCGGAATGACGAATGTGATTGATTTATTAACATCTGTTCTGAATATTCGACAGCACTGGGCGGGGCTTACATGAATATTCGTGAGTTTCCTGTTTGCGTTAAAGCGACACTGATAATATTAGCGCATGCTCCTCGATCACAGAAACTGTTACGTAATTGCGGTTCAGCGTCGAACGAAGTGAAAATTTGTTAAAAAAAAATTTATGTATTGTGTGTGATGTTATATGATATTATGATTACATATTGATTGGTCAGTGGCCTACGTTTTTTTTTTAAATCTTTTGTTTTGGGAAATAATGTGGGTCTTTTAAAATAGTTTCGTTTGATAACTTGTATTTAATGTATCTGTGGTGGCATTAAAGGGATAGTTCGGCCAAAAATTATATTTAACCCATGCATTACTCACCCTCAAGCCGTTCGAGATGCATATGTCAATCTTGTTTCAGACGAACCAGATACCCAAACTGACATTGAATCAACGTGGAAACGACGTTTCTAGTGACATCGAAACAACGTTGATCCGGCATCGTTTTGCTCATCGAATTAACGTTGAATCAACGTCAGACACACCATTCAAAACCAACGAAAAATCGACGCAATTGGTTTGCTTTCCTAACTTTAGATGTTGAATTTAAGTTAGTTGAAACGACGTTATAGAATCATTACATATTCAACATAAAATCAATCTAATTGGGTTGCTTACCTAACGTTGAAACAATGTTGATTTCAGTTGGGTGAAACGATGTTGTACAGTTATGTATTAAACACACAAACATCACATTCAGTTATCATTGCTTTATTTATACAAAATATAAATTTACATATACGTTTTTAGAGCATACAAGCCTTCTCTATTTAAGACAAATATAGAAAAGGCATTTACACTCAAATAGCCTACACAGAAAGTATATAAGTAAATTAAATACACACCACAGGTCTCCTCGGCTTATCGACATGTTTCTACAGTGGCCCTAAACGGACAAACGCGTTTCCTCACTATGTTGTTCTTCGTGCAAAAGAAGCGAGCTTAAGTAAGCGAATAAATCACTGACACAATGATGAACAAGTAACATTAATATTCGCAATAACATAATTTACTATAAATAGTCTCAAGTTACAAATTAAAAGTGATATTTACTCAATGTTATTTTGAACCAAATGCATATGACTTCTATTTTCAGTGGGGCACAAGGAGATGCAAGGCTGAAAGTTAAGAGACTGACAGCCTTAGTCACAATTTACTATTCTCACTTCTCTTTTCTGTAAATTAAAATAAAATAATGGCGAATTAGACTATGTGACTCTTCTTTTGTGTTCCACAAAATAAAGACATGTTTAGTAGAATATGTATCAATAAATTTTACCATTGAAAATAGAGGACAGAAGAATATAGCAGATACATTGGTTTACCTTCACAATTAAAATGTATGTTCCTTGCTCTTGTAATATCAGGGATGTAAATATGACAAATATGTAACCCACATCATTGGATCTACACAAATCATGCACATAATCTATTCTGGATTCAAAACAGTGATTTTTACTTAAAGCTAACAAGTTTGCAGCCCTGAATATTAATCTGTTTATGTCCCTTTATTATATTTGCATACAGTACATCTACAGTGCATGCATATTTATCATAATATTGCACATTTATTAAGTCTATCTATAGTCTAATCATTCTTTTTTTACCCAAGCACATTTTATCAATTCCAAACCTAATCATTCTTAATAACTACCATTTATTTTTAATATAATAATTTATAAGTGATATATAATTGTTAATGAGGATATCTTTATTCAGGTGTGCATAATTAAGCAGGTTTTCTTTGACAGATAATATGGGCCAAAAAAAAAGAGATTTATACTGAAAAGTCATTATTAAATGCCCTTGAGAAGGATGAAATAAGAAAAGTAAACTGACCGAACATTGGACAAGAAATGCTGATTGGGTCAACAGGGTCCAGCCCTTGATATTACATATCACTTGATTATACAGTACAAGTCAAAAGTTTAAAATTTTTTTGTCTCTTCTGCTCATCAATGCTGTATTTATTTGATCAAAAATACATAAAAAACAGTAATATTGTGAAATATAATTACAATTTAAAATAACGTTTTTTTTGTCTGTATTTTTTAATCAAATAAATGCATCTTGGTTAGCAGAAGAGACTTTGACCGGTACTGTATATTGATTATATACAAAATAAATAGTAGATAATAAGATTGATGTGGTTTGGCATTGATAAAATGTGCTTGAAAAAACATGATAAAAATGTATCCTCTCAAATTATGCATACACTGTATTATATCTAGTATTATTAAAGCAAAACAGAGCAATTTGTAGTCTTCGAAAAAATGTTCCTTTCTCTCACAAACATAACACATCAGTTACACCTTTTTAAATTATTCGTATCCTATAGATACTTTTAATATTATCTCATAATTTATCTAATATCATCCAATATAACTGATGTCATTTTAAGAACTGACACAAGGATCCATTATACTGTTATACATTATAATGTTTTCTTTCTCAACTTTTTAAAAACATAACTGACTGGGTTTACTTGAATACTCACCAAGACCAGCATTTTGACATTATTTTGTGTGTATTTTACTGTTTACAGTCAATAAGCAGCGAAAAAAAACCTAAATTTAGTACTGAGAGGCGGCTTTATCTGCGATCACTTTAGGTGTGAACACAAAATCTGCGGGAAGGAGTTAAAATTTTGCACAATACACAATCCCATGGCAAAATTCTATATAATACTATTAGTTACATGTTGAATTTATGTTTATAAAAAAGACGCTGCAGAGCGTGACGACATATGCTCAAACCCCTTGTGTGACCGCACCTAAAATGTGAGCATATGAATTTCTTTCATTGTGATTTGTCAAATAGAATTTGTGCACCTCCAAAGAAGAATTTGAAAAGCTGTACTGTGTTGTTTGTGAGAGAAAAAGTTTGAAACTTTCTCTCTGTGAATTTAAATTTACTGATGTGTGACTTCTTTACACCTACAAATTCCACTGTCACGTGCTCAGTTTTGCTATAATAATAACCTCACAGAACATGGTAGTAATTGGCCATCCGTGCAAAAGCAGAGGTTGGTCTGGTTTACAGGTACATCTGTCCAGGCCAACATCTGATGCCTTGATGCTGGGGATCCCAGAAAACCTGCAATAAAAAAATAGTACAGTTCAAAATCTATCATACATCCATCTCATCTGGTATCACAAATGATCATTCCTGGTTCAATTTAAGCTATGCTCAATATTAGGGCTGCACGATATTGAAAAACGTACATTAAAAACAATTTCACCAGATTATTTATTATTTAATAAATATTCTGGTGACATTGTTTTTAATTCATTTAATTCATTAAGTGCATTTTTGGGATTTTCGCCCGTAGAGAGCTAAGGCCTACGTCGTTATCGTGAAACCTGGCCCAGAGCAGTCAGTGATTTATAGGATGTGTACATCAAGAATTTCAAAGGGTGTAACTTGTTTTGTGTATGGAAGCTTGTTTCCGCCACAGAATGAAAAATAAAAAAGGTAATTGCGACTTTTTATCTCACAATTCTGACTTTATTTCTCAGAATTGCGAGATTTAAAGTCAGAATTGCGTGATATAAAGTCGCAATTGCGTGTTATAAAGTCAGAATTGCGAGATATAAAGTCAGAATTGCGTGATATTAAGTTGCAATTGCGTGTTATAAAGTCAGAATTGATTGATATAAAGTCGCAATTGCAGGTTATAAAGTCATAATTGATTGATATAAAGTTGCAATTGCAGGTTATAAAGTCAGAATTGCGTGTTATAAAGTAAAAATTGTGAGATATAAACTATTCTGAGGGGAAAAAAGTTAGTCTTTTTCCCCCTTAGAATTGGCCTGATAACTCGCAATATAAACTCAATATAAAAGATATAAACTCGCAATTATGTGTTATAAAGTCAGAATTGTGAGATAAAAAGTCGCAATTCTGTCTTTTTTTCTCGTAATTGTGACTTTATTTCTCATAATTGCGACTATATCTTGCGACTTTATTTCTTAGGGAATCGAGATGGGAGGTAGGAAGAGAGCGCTTGGCTTCTGGGTTGCGACTACCACCAATCAGAGTAGAGCCCTGCGCGGGACTGTTTTCTTCATCCCGCTCCGGCCCGCGCCCGCCGAATTTCTGACCATTACCGCCCGCTCCCGCAACGTATGTGTTACACTCCCGCCCGCTCTCGCAATATGTATGTCCACTCCCGCCCGCACCCGCAAAACTCTGAGAATTTATTCCCGCACAATAATAGAGATGCATTGATTTTGTGTCTTTTCCCGTCCCGCAGGAAAAAACACGTATTTGTATTGCTATTATTAAAGAGATTCATGGGGTTGTTTGTTTCGTTTCCCTGGCCTGCATGTATTCTGACCATTCCGACGCACTGATCATCAGGAAGATGAATAGTAGCCTGGCTAGGCTAACGGGGACATCTAAAACGCTTAGGCACCGCGCGTTTTTTTTTAGCCGCCCATTCCCGCCCGCAGCAAAGTTCAAACCGCCCGCTCCCGCGAGATTTGCGTTGGGTCCCGCAGGACCCGGCGGGACTCAATCCCAATGCAGCTCTCTTAATCAGAGCATACATGGATGACATGACAACCATGACTACAACAGTAGCCTGCACTAATCGGTTATTGGGTAAGTTAACCGATAATATTGAATGGGCAAGAATGCAATTTAAGCCCTCTAAATCAAGTAGCATCTCGATAGTTAAAGGAAAGGTAGTAGATAAAACATTCTTAATTAACAGTGAGGCAATACCAACAGTCTTGGGAGATGGTACGATGGGGATCTAAAGGACACAGTTCGAGTGGGAGAAGTTAGACGGCAAGCAGTGCAAGGGTTGAAGAGCATAAACAGCTGTCCTCTACCAGGCAAACTAAAACTCTGGTGCTTTCAGTTTGGTCTACTGCCAAGGTTGCTGTGGCCACTGGCTGTGTACGAGGTTTCTTTGACAACAGTGGATAAGCTGGAAGCGTTAATAAGTTCATACATCAGGAAATGGTTGGGAGTTCCACGCTGCCTCAATTGCGACTTTATTTCACACAATTCTGACTTCATATCTCACAGTTGTGAGATAAAAAATCGCAATTATTATTATGATTTTTTTTATTCAGTGGCGGAAACAAACTTCCATAGTTGTGAGAGACAAAAAGAGAAAAAAGTTTGCAATTCCTAAAAAAAAACCCTGTCCCAGGTGATAAGTTTTGCTATTATAATACCTTAACATGATAGTAATCAGTCATCTGCAAAAGCTGAGGGGTTGGTGTGGTGTGGTGTACAGTTAGGCTACATCTGCAGTTCCAGGTCAGCATCTGATGTCTTGATGTGGAGATCACATTCAGCTGGAGATCCCAGAAAACCTGCAATAACAGTCAAATTAATCATTTCAAAAACTCATCAGTCTTTAGTAGTGTGTTTGATTAGGGTTGGAGCAAAACTCTGCAGGACTTGCTCTCAGGACTGACGTTGTTCATTCATTCATTCAATTAGGAGTCAGAGATGCAGGATGATAGACCATTTTTAAGACTATATGCCATTAATGTCTTTATCATAACATCACTGTTGACTAACTTGCTGCATGATGTAGTTTTAATGAATCTATCAGTAAAAAAATATACTTACAAAGCTAATGCAGTTATGTTTGGATGGCTCTTAAAAGAGCCATTGGTTTATTCAGCTGCTGTGTAGACAAAAGGGGAGAAAAAGAAGAAACATCAATGAATATGAGTTTGATATTGCATGTCTGTACAAATAAAAAATAGTTTTTTAAAATAAATTTAATCATATGGTTTGAACATGGCAATTCAGAAGATGACTGCACTTACAAAAATCAGATGATAATCGGCACTAAAAAAAAGAGAAAGGAATAATTATTTTCATGTTATTAACCCAAAGTTAATAAAGTGATTTATAAATATGTAAAATAACATTTGAAACTGCACAGAGAGAGTAAAGAATGTAAATCGCAACACATTTTATTAGACTTTCCAATCCACCAACAAAAAATAAATCATAAAAGTCACAGTTAAGATGCAATTTAATTCTTTAAAATAATTATAATTTTACTTAATTACGATTTCTTACATCATTTTCTTTTTATACACTGGCCATATTGTAGGATTTTTCATAAATAATAATAATCATTATACATTTTAAAACACATTTATTATTATTATTATAATAAAATGATGGATGGCTGAACTCATTGTAGCTCTCTCTCTCTCTCTCTCTCTCTCTCTCTCTCTCTCTCTCTCTCTCTCTCTCTCTCTCTCTCTCTCTCTCTCAGTATGTGTGAGAGGGGAGCACTGGCAGCCAAATCTGTGAGCGCAAATGACGTCACACAAATATAGCGGCATTAATGTTTAATGCTGTCTTGGTGAACATAAGAGACATAAACATTTGTACTAACACATTTAGTGTATGTTTGACGTTTTACTTACTAATCATATGGTTCATCAATAGAGGTGATGATCAGCTCACCTCTGCTATGGTGCAGGGGATCAGCATTAAATAAAAATCTAATTAATATAAAATTATGAATTTAAAACTGATTTTGGAGATCTATGACTCTTTCATAGGTGCAATGGCATATGCCCACACATAATATGATGCGGTCACAAGAATAATAAAAATAAAATAAAAACTTTTGACCGCATTAGTTCATTAGTTATTTTTTCTAAAGTAGGCCTACTCCTGGTAAGTGTTAATTGCTTTTACCCCGGGCTTACAGTAAAAAGATGCCTGTGAAAAAATATTTTAATTTAATTTTATGCATTTATGGTGAGATTACTATATTTTCATGTCAATCTGTGTTCATTTTTACCACGAACATGCGCTGTCACTTTAATTCATCATGTGCAGCCATGCATCCCTTTAAAAACGAACGATAAATAGTGCTGATCATGTAAGTGAAGGAGAGTTTTAAATTGTGCAGCCTATGGCTACAGCTCTAGAGTCTAGACCTATACATGTCTAAAAAGACCAGCCATTTATCATATTTTTATCACATCCTTTATCAAAATGGTTAATTATAAAATACATTTTGTTGTTTGAATGCTAAAGAGATGGACCCGCGCAAAACGCGACATCGGACTCCCGTAGCGCCCTATAATATTTTGTATCCCATCACTTTGCTTTTGATTTTATGTTTATATAGCCTGTTTATAAAGCCAGTCTTTAGTGCTTTCAGATTCTCTTTCAATACTTATATATATATATATATATATATATATATATATATATATATATATATATATATATATATATATATATAAAGATGCCCTGAAAGTGCTTTTACAAGTTGTACATAGAATATGAAAGCAGTATTGATTATATCAAATATAATATATACTATATTAAACTGTTGATTATATCAAATATATATAATATAGATTTAGAAATGGGAAATAGGGTTGAAATAAAAGTATTGCAAAAACTCACTTGATTAAAAACTATAGCTACATTATCAATATTAATATATTTTCATGAATATATTTTGACATAAAAATGTGCTTGTGCCTATATGTGCTTTCATTTCATTTTAATATGAATGGCATCTGCTCACTAAACAGCCACTCAGAAAAACTTGTATCCTATATGATTTTTTATAGTAGCCTAAATTAAAATCATATCAATATATTAAAAGATATGCACGTCCTATTCCGTACGAATAGGGCTTTATAGTGCACGATGGCCGATCCTTCTAACCAAGTTTCAGCATAGGCTTATAATCTACGTTATGATTTCGAACATTGTGGTATCTGCTGATGAAACAACCCCATTTCGACGTTGAATCGATGTCGCATTTTTAACGTAATAACGTTCTGATGTAACGATCAAATAGTGAACGTTGATTCAACATTGAAATTTGATCGACGACTGATACTAACCTTTACAACTAAAAATCAACGTTGATTCAATGTCAGTTTGCTATCTGTATAATGTGAAGCAATGGGGTCCACCTCCTTCAAGTCCCAAAATGTGCATACATCCTTCACAAAAGTAATCCATCCGGCTCCAGGGGGATAAACGAAGGCCTTCTGGGGGTAATCCGTGCGGGTTTGTCCTAAAAATATACATATTTAAAACTTTTTTCTTTTTTTTTTTTTTTATTGAGAAAACGTTAAAGGGAAATACAGAGACATTTGAATCCGTGAAACAAACAACAACAAAAAAAAAAATCACAATTCTGCATCTTATTTCACTTATCAATCATCTTTCTAATATACATTAAGTATCCTTTTCAACAGTTTTGATGTCTTTAGAGCTTTGCGGTTGTTTTGTATTGAAGTTAGAGAGTTATAAAACATCTTCAAATCAGTGGAAAATAGTCTAACATTTGGTACAGTGGATATACATTTTCCTTTATGTATATGATATTTTCCAAATAAAATGAGAAGTTTCATTATATTATTCATTTCCAATAAATCAGAGTTACAATCCATAAACAAGACCATTACCTCAGTTATTGTGACAAATTTATAAAATAACTCAAAAAGAAACCAAGAAACTTGGGACCAAAATAAATTAGTATAATTACAACTAAAAAATAAGTGTATTATTGTTTCATTTTCTTCATTACAGAAACTGCATAGTGGTGAAAACCCTTCTTTAAATTTACTAATAAAGTCATTACAAGGATAGTGTCTGTTTATTATTTTAAAGTGAGTTTCTTTAACTTTATTAGGGAGTACATATTTATTTATATCAGACCACAAATTTTTAAAAACCAGAAAGTGGTAATCCTGTTTCCACTTCACCATTGCCTTAGGTGAAGAACTTTTTTCTTTGGTTAAAATTATTCTGATATATATATTATTAAATTTCTTATCTCTAATAGAAAGGCCCCCAACAGTCAGAAGAAAACTTGGAGTTACAGGATTATACATCTTTTCTTTTTTTATAAGATAAAGTACTTTCGGGGAGATACAACGAATAAGTTTAAAGTATTCTTTAGAAGATACATTTGTCCCAATATAATTAATAAATTCATTATAATTAAGTAGGTTACCTGATTGATTTATCAAATCTTTAACAAAAATTAAACCTTTGTTAAACCAATCGTTCCAAAAAATGGTTTTGTTTTTGAATAGTACATATTGATTATTCCAAATAACACATGAATGGGGAGAGAAATAGTGTTTGTAAATTAATTTCCACGCATTCAAAGCTTGTTTATGAAAGTTGGACAACTTAATTGGGAGTTTAGTACATTTAAAATCACAAGCAAGTAGAAAATGAAGACCACCACATTTTTTGAAGATTAAATTGGGAATGAAAAACCATGGAAGGCTATTATCAAAAAGACAATGTTTGATCCAATTAATTTTAAATATATTATTGATAGTGTCAAAGTCTAAAGCATTTAGTCCTCCTTCTGATACACTTCTAATAATGGTTTTCCTTTTTATATATTCTGTCTTACCTCTCCAAATAAATTTAAATAAGATTTTATCAACTGCAGCACACATTTTAGAATCTACATAAAGAGATAATGCTGGATATACAACTCTGGAGATGCCTTCAGCCTTTGAAATCAACACACGACCTTGAATAGATAAATTTCTTTGGAGCCAGCAGTTAAAAATATTTCTTGTTTTTTGTAATCTTTTCAAGAAGTTTTCTGTTAGTCTCTCAGAATCTGATTTACTAATTATAATACCCAAGTATCTGACTAATTGTTTAACCTGTCAAGTCAAGTCAAGTCAAGTCATCTTCATTTATATAGCGCTTTTAACAATGGATTGTTTCAAAGCAGCTTTACAGAGATAAACATATAATTTAAGGTAACAGATTGTTTTGGCATTATAGCGGTTCTTGAATAATGTTATTTCCAGCTAAAGTTAACTTTGATTGATTCACCTCCGTCGAAATGATCAGACTTTTAAACGCGAACCTGTGATTAACGCTGACGGCGTTCACATGCTCATTCAGAATTGATTCTATAGTTATGTGCTTTTTAAAATATGTGCGCAGGTTTATAATTCATACAACCCAGCCTAAACAAACTACTTTTCTTGCCTATAAATTTTGATACAGAATTTTGTTTTATTTTATCACTTCGGGGTACGCGAGCCGGAATTCACAACGCTTTATCTGTAGAGTGGGAAAGGGATCCTCCATAGGGAGAGGATAGTGGACACTTCAGCACTGCATTGTCATCGGGTCCAGGCGGATCTCCTTCGTCAGATCTGGACACGGCCTGGATCCGGCAGGCTGCGGGAAAACCTCGGGATAAACAAAGACACTAATATTAGCGTAGATGCCATTCTTCTTATGATGTAGCGAGTACATTAAGATTTAACGGAAGTGTTCCCAGTTCCGGCTGACCTAATCTATGCAGCCTAACATTGAATTTATAGAAGTCTATAGTGCGTTATGTGTATGCTAGGTCAAAGAGATGTGTTTTTAGTCTAGCTTTGAACTGACAGAGTGTGTCTGCTTCCCGGACAATGGTAGGAAGACTGTTCCAAAGTTTTGGTGCTAAATAGGAAAAGGATCTACCGCCTGCAGTCGATTTAGATATTCTAGGTATTATCAACTGACCGGAATTTTGAGATCGCAATGGACGTGAAGGACTATAATACGTTAAGAGCTCGCTCAAGTACTGCGGAGCTAAACCATTTAGTGCTTTGTAGGTAATCAACAATATTTTAAAATTTATACGATGTTTAATAGGGAGCCAATGCAGTGTTGACAGAACCGGGCTAATATGGTCATATTTCCTGGTTCTGGTAAGAACTCGAGCTGCGGCGTTTTGAACTAGCTGTAGTTTATTTATTAAGCGTGCAGGGCAACCACCCAGTAGAGCATTACAATAATCTAGCCTTGAGGTCATGAACGCATGGACTAATTGTTCCGCATTTCCCAATGAGAGCATATGGCGTATTTTAGATATATTTTTAAGATGGAAAAATGCAGTTTTACAGATACTAGACACGTGGCTTTCAAAAGAAAGGTTGGTATCAAAGAGCACACCCAGGTTCCTAACCGACGACGAAGACTTGACAGAGCAGCCATCAAGTGTTAGACAGTATTCTGGGTTATTACGTGTGGAAGTTTTTTGTCCAATAATTAGAATCTCTGTCTTTTCAGAATTTAGTAGTAGGAAATTACTAGTCATCCAATTTTTTATATCAGCTATGCATTCCGTTAATTTTGTGAATTGGTAAGTTTCGTTGGGTTTTGAAGAAATATACAGCTGAGTATCATCGGCATAACAGTGAAAGCTAACTCCATGTTTCCTAATGATATCTCCTAATGGTAGCATGTACAGAGTGAACAGCAGCGGTCCTAGTACTGAGCCTTGTGGTACGCCATACTGAACTTGTGATCGATAAGACATCTCTTCATTTACTGCTACAAACTGATAACGGTCAGATAAGTATGATTTAAACCATGCTAGTGCAATTCCACTAATGCCCACATAGTTTTCTAGTCTATTTAAAAGAATGTTGTGGTCAATTGTGTCAAATGCAGCACTAAGATCGAGTAACACTAATAGAGAGATACAACCACGATCGGATGATAAGAGCAAATCATTTGTGACTCTAATGAGAGCGGTCTCAGTGCTATGGTACGGTCTAAATCCGGACTGAAAATCCTCGCAGATATCATTTCTTTCTAGAAAGGAACACAGTTGTGAAGATACTGCTTTTTCTAATATCTTTGACAGAAAAGGCAGATTCGAGATCGGCCTGTAATTGACTAATTCTGTAGGATCAAGTTGTGTTTTTTTAACAAGCGGTTTTATCATAGCCAGTTTAAAGGTTTTTGGTACGTATCCTAGAGACAAAGATGAATTAATGATATTAAGAAGAGGATATATGACCTCTGGAAACATCTCTTTCAGTAGCTTAGTCGGTATAGGATCTAACATACAAGTTGTCGATTTAGATGAATTAACGAGTTTGCAGAATTCTTCCTCTCCTATAGCAACAAATGAATCAAATTTTTCCTCAGGGAGACTACAATGCACTTCCTGATGCGATACTGTGGTAGACGGTTGCATAGTTATAATTTTGTCCCTGATATTATCAATCTTGTAAGTGAAGAAGTTCATAAAGTCATCACTGCTGTGTTGCTTGGACACTTCTGAGCTTGAAGCTTTCTTTTTCGTTAGTTTAGCCACTGTTTCAAATAAATACCTTGGATTATGTTTATTTTCTTCTAATAGGTTTGAAAAATAAGCAGATCTAGCAGCTTTTAAAGCCTCTCTGTAAGTAATCGAGCTCTCTTTCCATGAAATCCGAAATACCTCTAGTTTAGTTTTCTTCCAGTTGCGCTCCATTTTTCTGGCTGCTCTCTTAAGGGCCCGGGTGTGCTCGCTGTACCACGGCGTTGGGCTATTTTCTTTAATCTTCTTTAAGCGCAACGGAGCAACTGCGTCTAAAGTGCTGGAAAAGAGAGAGTTAAACGTTTCTGTTGCAATATCAAGTTCTTCTAAGCTATCCGGGATGCTGAGATGATGAAACTGATTAGGAAGATTATTGATAAAGCAATCTTTAGTGGCAGAAGTTATAGGTCTAACGTATTTATAACACGGAGTCGGCTTTGCAGCCTTGGCTAAATGTAATTTACATGAGACTAGATAATGATCTGAGATGTCATCGCTCTGCTGCAGAATTTCAACGGTATCAACATCTATTCCATGTGATAATATTAGATCTAGAGTATGATTACGACGATGAGTAGGTCCTGACACGTGTTGTCTAACTCCAATTGAGTTTACAATGTCTTTAAATGCCAATCCAAATGCATCTTTTTCATTATCTACATGTATATTAAAATCACCAACAATTAGTACTTTATCTGCAGCCAATACTAATTCTGATAGGAAGTCCGCAAATTCTTTGATAAAATCTTTATGGTGCCCTGGTGGCCTGTATACAGTAGCCAGCATAATTCTCAAATGTGATTTATCGTTTACACTATAGATTTTTACATTAAGCACCAATACTTCAAAAGAAGTATATTTAAAGCTAGATTTCTTAGTGGTTTTGAAAATATTACTATAAATTACAGCAACACCTCCCCCTTTGCCTTTCAGACGAGGTTCATGTTTATAACTGTAATCTTGTGGGGTTGACTCATTTAAAATAATGTAATCGTTTGGTTTTAGCCAGGTTTCTGTCAAACACAGCATATCAAGATTATAATCTGAAATCATATCATTAACTATGAGAGATTTTGAAGTAAGGGATCGAATATTCAGCAACCCAAGCTTTATCATTTGCTCATCTGTATTATATCTGTTTTTTATTTGTTGAACATCAATTAAATTTTTAACCTGACGTTTTTTGGAGTTCCAAATTCGGGGAACAGACACAGTCTCTATATGATGACATCTAGGTGAAAGAGACTCTATGTGATGGGATTTATCTGACCTTGGTGACGTGAGGCCGCTAGCAGACGGTCGGTTTAGCCAGTCTGTCTGCTTCCTGACCTGAGCCCCAGATTGTCATGTTTTATCTCTAAGACTATGAGCCAAATTACTAGAGAGAAGAGCAGCACCAGCCCAGGAGGGATGGATACCATCTCTTTTCAACAGATCAGGCTGTATTCCAGATATATTTGAGTCTTCAAGTTGGTGTACAGCCATAATCTCACTCTTAGCCTGATTCACAGTTAGACCTGAGGCATCAGAGAACAATTTAAGTGCCTCCAAAATAACAGGGATCTGATCTTTGTTTTTCAAAAATAAACAAGTGTCATCAGCGAGTTGACTAATAGTTAAAGTGAAATCTCCTATTTCAATACCTTTGATTTTAGAGCAATGCAGAGTGTAAAGATTCAAAGTTTCGGCTACTAATAAAAATAAAAATGGGGAAATGGGACATCCCTGTCTAATGCCTCTTTGGATACAAAAACGAGCAGACATACCATTAGATAAAGAGACACTACTAGAAATATTTTTGTAAAGTGTGTGCATCATATTTGTAAAAGTTGGGCCAAAACCAAAATAATTAAGAGCTTGATACATGAAATTGTGCTCTACTGTATCGAAAGCCTTACAAAAATCTAAAAATAAAATAAGAGCTTCCTCATTGACCAAATCTGAATAATCTAAAAGGTCTAAGATCCGTCTAATATTGTTTGAAATACTTCTTCCTTTCATAAATCCAGACTGTGTGACAGATATGATTTCCTCCAAGCATGGTTTTAACCTATTGGCGTATAAAGATGCTAACAATTTGTAGTCCGAGTTGAGCAGTGTGATTGGGCGCCAATTATCTAAATGCAAAACATCTTTATTTGGCTTTGGAACTAGTATTATTACTCATTGTTTCATAGATTCTGTAAGTTCTCCATTTGCTGCACATTCATTAAACACATTCAAAATAAACTCTCTAATTTCTTCCCAAAAACATCTGTAAAACTCAAAAGGTAAACCATCGGGTCCTGGGCTTTTGTTAAGTGGTGTTTTTTTGATGATATCATCTAATTCTTTCAATGACATCTCCTCTTCACAAAGGTTTTTGCTGTTTATATTTATACTAGGAATATAAGGCTGTATCTTGTTAAAAAATAAACTGCTTGAATCAGGATTAAAAAATGATGTATATAATTTTTGGTAAAAATCTGAAACAAATTTCGAAATTATTTTATCATCTGATATAAGAGTGTTATCAAAATACAAAGAGGAAATTCAGCTCGTTTTTTTTTCCAAATTGAAAAAGTATGCCGTTTTTTTTCGCTGGTTTCTAGCCATTTGGCTCTAGATCTAATGAAGGCCCCTTTAGCCTTTTCTATATAAAAGGAGTCTAATTTTTCTCTTAATAGGTATAAACTTTCTTTATCTGCATCATTTGGGTTGGGAAGACAAGTAATGCGGTTAATTTCTTTCAATATAAATTCAAATTGTAATCCTTTTGACTTTAAAAGATCTTTACTAAATTTTATGGAGAACTTTCAACACTCATATTTAAACAATTCCCAGTTTAAGGTACTAGAAATATTAGTATTTTTTTTAAAAGAATCAATTATGCCTTTAATACCCAAACAATAATCAGAATTGTTTAATAAAGAGCTATTCAATTTCCAATTCCCTGGTTTCCTAAATAAGTTATGTTTAATGTTAGAGATTTCTAACTCGATACCTGCATGATCAGTGCATTGGAAATAGAACATGATTTAACAGAAGAAATCAGATTATCAGATATTAACCAAAAATCAATACGTGATTTTTGTGTCAAATCAGATTTAAACCAGGTGAAGGAAGGGGAAGAGTCATTATGTACGAATCTATGAATATCTACCAAAGAGAGACTGGTACACATATCACTAATTATTTTGTTGACAGTAGTAATGCCATATTTTGGAGGAAATCTATCATAGCATAAATCAGGAGCCTCATTAAAGTCCCCACCCATAATTAGTGATGTAGATGGGTATTTTGTTTTTAAAGTCTGAAGGTCTGGCTACTCGTAGTCTCGCGTAGCCAGACCTTCAGACTGACGGCTGAAGGTCTGGAATTCATAGCAGCTTTCTTTGGCCAAGGCCCGCCCATAAGGCCGTTTGACCGACATGTAAAACAACCAATTACAGTTCGTTTCGTTCAGCTTCACGTTTCGGTGCGTGGAAATGTCCCCACAACAACAGACCTGCGTGCAACAAGTCAGTCAGCATAGAAAATCAAAGAAAGAGAAGAAAACTTAAAGAGTCTTTCCCGTGAACCTCGCATACTTTTGAGAATTGTACGTTTAGCTGATCTTGATAAATGCTCATTGTCACTCATGTAAACACAACAGTTTTTCTTCCGCAATCACACGTCTGCGCTTTGTTTTCCGGCGGACCGAAAAAAAACGCGACACTAGCGCCCCCCCCCGGAAATCTGATAAAATTCAACCAATCAGATGACGACTTCAACATTCCTGAAGTGTTTCCAGTTAAGTGTACCATATGCATCAGAGTTTAAGCCAACGTTCCGTGGGCGTGACGTCTGAGGCTGAGACTAGGCTACTCGAGACCAGAGCCATAGAGAGAAAGAGTTGCGACACTCTTTGATGTCGCCGCGACGGCTGTCACGTGGTTCATGTAAGCCCCAATAGTTCCAAAACGTACGCTGGCTGTCATGTTCTTCTATGGGACAGACAGCAGCGATTGCATTTTTGAACGGTAAATATAAAATAAAACACACAACCAAGCACTTTTTCAGCTGTTATTGCATTTTGTTTAGTGCTGCCGCGATTAGTCGACTTAGTCGACGTAATCGACCATGCAAATTAGTCGACGGCAATTTTTTTAGTCGACGTGTCGTTTTACTATTGACCGCTATTTATTTTTGGTCTCCCGTCACAAACAGCTCACTGTAATTCACCTCCACACACCAGTCTGTGTGCCGTGCGCGCCCTGCTGGTTTATCTGCTATCATTTTCCTTCACGTTCCCGCCCACCTTCACTGCTTTGATATGAAAAATTGCGGAGGCAGGTGACGGAGCTTTCACAGTGGGCTCGTTTGCTGCGGTCCGAGTCCGAGCGCGAGCGCGATTGTTCCCGGCGCCCTCCGCAGCGTTGGTCTGGTTTCACACTCAATTCTTTCGAACCCTGTTGAGTTTGCGTGCATCTTATGCCATCGCAAACGTGCACGGCGCATGATAGAAAACAGAACGCGGGTCAATAGTATATTGTGTTTTTCAAACGGACTCTTTTGAGGAGACAGTGGATTTCCAAATGTGTTGCCCTGATTGCACGTGCAATGCGCGAATACACTGCAGACTCAACTCTCGGGTATCCAAGGTAAATCATCAACACTATCATCCCTTACATGTGTTTTATTTAACTAAATGCATCATAATCAGCTAAAACGCATGGGCAGGTTACTTAACTTCCTGAACAAGCGCTCCCGAGTCCGTGTTGCTTTCACATTCACGCGAACCGCGGTACGGGCCCGCCATGCACGCAAGTGTAAACGCGAGCTACATAACTGCGTGCCTGCCTGCTTTCAGCGCGACTCATAGTGGGCTAGTCCAGACTCTTTCAATTCAATTCCAATTTATTCATATAGCGCTTTTCACAGAAAATGCATTGCATCTACTTTACTATACTGCCCTGCAAAGGCAAAAGACCTTAACTCGCTAGAGTGTGAAACTGAGAAAAATGACTTTAAAGTTTCTGTTTTGTCCAGACAAAACTATTATAGGTAGGACTCCCAAAATTTGACAACTAGTTGCTATAATGAAGAAATGTTTGTATGCAAAAAATCTTGAGCTCAAAATTGACCTTTGACCCTTGTTTGGCAGTTACTGTACTCTGCCTTTGTATCATGTGCCAAAAATAAGGAGTCGTGCAAAGGCAAAAGGCAGTAACTGACATACAATCAATATTTGCTTGCTGTTCCCCATACTTACATCCATTATAAGAACGCCTAACCAAGGTCTAGTCATCATGGTATGTGTTTTAAATTATATAGAAGACCTTTGGTTGTTCCTATTTAGTGCTATAATGATCATGATAGTCCGGCAACACTAACACAGTTAAACAGTATGACAGATAAGTTACTTTGCGGTACAGTATGTATGAATAGCCTAAATACAATAAATATTTCCACAATAAAGATAATTTAATTATAATTGAATACAAAGGTATATTTATTTAAATGCAATATATAGAGTAATAATTAATTGAACATAATTTATCAATTTGCAACAAGAATATTTCATATTCATTAGACGTCTTTGGCCTTTATTTTGAAAAAGCAATAAACATGAAAAATCATGAAATTGGTAGAAAGCTCAGTTTGTTTTCATACCAAGAGTTCAAAAAATGACACAATTAAATTTTATTTTAAAAAAAGTCAGAAATCTTTTTTATATATATATAAACAAAAATATTATGGATTCTCGATTTGTGATGCAGCTGCCAGCTGTAAAGCACATATGCTTGTTTTATGCATTTATTAGAGGTTGAATTCAAATCAAATACTGCCAAACAACTCATACTACTTCTGAATAGGATTTCTACTTCATAAATTGTATGCAAATTATGAAAATACTTGGTTCAGATCACTCAAAGCATATATGAAAATGGAGGCATCCTTATATGGTCAGTAAGGAAGCTTGGCTGTCCATCTAGTGACAAAGTTTGTTACTGCGCCCAAATAAAATCTTACTGAAAGCTCTTTTTTTTTTTAGATATCAACCTAAAATTTGGAACACAATTTGTCCATAGGTCTATTACAAAGCATTATTGAATTACAACCATTTAAGTTTGGATAGTGATTTTCATGTCTATGCGAAAAAAGGGAGGGGAGGGGAGAAGGGGAGGGGTGTGGTGACAGTTAAAGGGTTATGGGCCACCAAACTGCTCAAGATGCACAGTCAACGAACTCGACTTGGATTACTGCTTTTTAATTCTGAGATAATATAGACAAGAGTCAACCGAAAAAAAGCTGGAATTACTTTTACCATTTAGGTTAGCCTACTTTGTACGGACTTTAGTGATAACTAGCTTAGTGCTATATGGATTTGTGTAAGATCTGATATGGAACACCTGCAAGAAGGAATATGGCTCAAACACGTATGAATTGTTGTGGATACAGCAAATGACGTGCATTGCTATATGGATTATGGATTTTCCATGGATTATATCGGATTGCATGGAAAGGTAGGATGCCTGTGTATTTAATAATTACTTTTTGGCGTCTCTGAACGTTAGCGCTAATTTACGTGACACAGATTAAATTTAGCTACCTCCGGGCTGTCACTGACATTGACAGATCTGAACCAATCGCCCTGAACGAAAAACAACATTTATGACAACCTATTAGCTTGCATCTAAGTATGGTTAGTTCACCTTGCTTTGTTTCTGATTGCATACTTAGCAGTTTGTCTGGCCAGCAAAGTTGGTGGTATGTTGTTTTAGCAAACTGAATTAAGCAGAATGCAATCGAAAATGTATCATGTTTATAATAAAATTTTTGGTATGTTCTTAACAAAGATGTGTCGTGTGTATGTTACGTGGGTTGAGAGCGGCAAAATTTGACAGTATGACAAAGCCAGAGTACAGTAACATCACAGCGGCACCGTAACATCTCTCTTGATGCCAGGCTAAACAAAGCCAGAACACCTTAACTCAACTTCAGCGTGCTGGAACAAAGGCAAAGAGCCGTAACAGCTGTTACGGCGTTCTGCTTTGGTTTCTCACATGGTTTTGGATGTTACGGTTGTCATAGCCCTTTATTTTCTTGTTAAAACAATCAAATTGACTCACGATATTTATTCACATGATAAAGGAGGTCTCAAATACCACAAAAATGACACTAACTCATTTTTGACCAAACATGATGTTACGGCGTTTTGCCTTTGTAGGGCAGTATTCAGAGTGATGTTATCAGTTATGCTTTTCAGAAATGTACATAAATTAATCATTATTAGCTTACTGTACATTTTTTAAGGCAGAACAAAGAGCTAATTTAAGTAATACATACATGTTTGTTATTAGAGGATTAGATTAGGACTCTGACTAATATGGTATAGCCTAATGGAAATGCAGATACTTAATGCTTAGATTGTTAATACATAATGTTTTTGAACAGGTGACATTTTATGTTTTGGCCCTTCAGTTGAGTTCAAAATAAAATGGACACAACGAAATAAACACTTGATTTTTTTTTAATTAGTCGTTTAGATTAGTCGACTAATCGAAAGATTAGTCGTTAGAAAAATAGTCGTTAGTGGCAGCACTAATTTTGTTAATGTCAGTTTTGCATTTGGAGAGGCAGGGTGACAACGAAATACTGTATATTACTTAGATAAGTTTTAGGCAATTTTTTTTGGAGGGAAAAGCTTAGTGCTCGCATGGGTAGCTTTAGCGGCTCTAACTTAACTTTTCCATATTCATCTGATGATGGACGTCGGTCTCATGATATTTATTTTAGCACAACTGGGCTGTATTAGGCCATTGATTCCCGTGATTTTGCTTATAAATTACAATTCAGCCATTAGCCTACCTTCGTGATCATTACGCTTTGCATGTACAAATGAAGACCAGTATAAACATCGCAAAGGGCCTCTGATACAATATAAGTTAGACAGTTGACAATTCAAAAGAGGTAGATATTTCAGAAACTTACATTACCTCTGGAACAACTCGACGCGCAGCATTCACCACTCAAAACTCAGCCAACACGTAACATAATGAAAAGTTAGTTAGTATATACCAAAAATTCAACTAAATAAAAGTTGCTATAAAGGTGTTAGCGATTCATTACCGAACTAATTAGATGCTATACCTTCACAACTGGTAAAGTCGCGCTAGCTAACTAGCTATCAGGCAGTGCTTGAAAATTGGTTGGAACAACCAAGATAAAATATAAATAATTATGCTGTGCATATACAAATGAAGACCAGTATAAGCATCGCAAAGGGCTTCTGATACAATATAGACAGTTGACAATTCAAAAGAAGTCGATATTTCAGCAACTTACCTCTGGAACAACTCGACGCGCAGCAATGTAAGTGAATGGGGTCCAACAGCCAAATGCCAGTGTTTGGAACTAATCCGAGCTCCATATCCCGGAAGTAGGCGGTTAAAAGCGCCGCCATTTTTTTACAACGGAGGTCTATGGGAGTGTCGCAACTCTTTCTCTCTATGGCTCTGCTCGAGACTATCTGCTCTCTGGCTGCGAATTTCTTTTAAGAATATATAAAGACTGAGGACAATTTATATATGTGAAGAACTTTGATATGCCTTATGGACTGAAGTGCCTTTGCTAATTTATTTTATTTTAGTTTAATTTGTATTTAATTTCTTTATCGGAATTTGTTTTATTTAAGTGTGTTTATGTTCTGCACATGAGTCTCCTAACGAGAGATTTTGTAAATTGTATTTTGTAAATAAGTATGTTCAATAAAAAATAAAAAAAAGACATAAAAAAAAAAAAAAATGCTCTCTGGCTGCGCTGGCGCGTTCGCTCTACGTCACGACAGTTCCTACGCTACGTCTTACCTCGTACGCCGACTTCCATCACCCGTGAACGCGCGTCGATCGTTGCCGGAAGTCAGATATTTTCATTTATAAAGTTTTAAATATGTATATTTTTAGGACAAAACCGCACGGATTACCCTCAGAAGGCCTTCGTTTATCCCCCTGGAGCCGGATGGATTACTTTTGTGAAGGATGTATTCACATTTTGGGACTTGAAGCTAATGCTATAATGCTTCACATTATATCCACTGAAGGGTCTAAGACATTTTCTAAAATAACTGAAAATGTGTTCGTCTGAAACAAGATTGACAGATGCATCTCGAACGGCTTGAGGGTGAGTAATGAATGGGTTAAATATCATTTTTGGCCGAACTATCCCTTTAAGTTTCAGTTGTGGTTATTTTGTGTCATTCCCTATTGCTTGCTCAATTAGCCTAATTAACTTCAACCAGGCATAGTGTAGGCTATAGGCCATGATATTATTTGAATTTGAGCATATTTTATGTTTAATAATATTTGTTTTTTCTTTTATTTTTTTTTGTGTAAGTTTTGCTTTTAATGCAAAGTTTCTGGACAATGGCTACATCTGAAATCCCATCCTCTCTTGAGTAGATGCGTTCCAGGTGATGATCCAGAGCCATTTCACTTCTCTAAACTTCACCGATGGGGAAGATGGATCAGACGCTTTGAACGTTTCCATCAGGCTAGGAAACTCCATAGGCCAATCAAATACACTCATGTGTAGTATGAAAGTTATCTGGACATACTACATTGACCATGATGTCATTATCACGTGACCTACAGCGTCAGCTGCGTCGCTTCACTGCCGTTCATAAATCCTCTCCTGTGGCCTCATGGGACAGTGAAGTGTCCATCAGAAGCAGTCGCTCATCCGGGGACTTCTTGCCTACTCTTTTATGAATACTGTAAATTTAGACGCAGCCGATGTCTCTTTAAAGGGATAGTTCACCCAAAACTGAAAATTAGCCCATGATTTACTCTCCCTCAAGCCATCCAGGTGTATATGACATTATTCTTTCAGATGAACAAAAGGATTTTGAAGCCCCAAAAATACATCCATTCATCATAAAAAATAATCCATTCGGCTCCGGGGGGTTAATAAGGCCTTCTGAAGCGAAGCAATGGGGTTTTGTAAGAAAAATATCCATATTTAAAACTTTATTAGCTATAATAACTTCCGGCAGACGTCCAATTTAACTTGGATTCTATTCGTCTAAAAGAAGAATGTCATATACACCTAGGATGGCTTCATGGTGAGTAAATCATGGGCTAATTTTCAGTTTTGGGTGAACTATCCCTTTAAGATGGTGATGTTTAGAGGATGTAGTATATGAGCCGGTAGGGGGCGTAACTTCCTTCGTGATTAGCTGTGGAAGAACATGATTTCAAATTCAACCAGGGATAGAAATTTGTCTTAGGTTAAAAGGCTCACATATACACAGGACAATCACACACATCACAAAACACAATTAATCCAAATAAAGTACCTTACAAATATGTAAATAAATAAACAAAGGCTTAAATACAATATACTAATAAAACTATTTGGTCTTATGTAAAATAGTAACTGCAGTAGGAATAGAAGAGTTCCTGTACGCAGCTGTAACGCGGCCGATGGCAGTGACAGAGCGGTCAGAGGATGAGCCGGGTCAGCGCCGATGGACACCGCTTTCCTCTTTACTGCAGTTATAGACATCTACAGGATCTATCTGCGGGCCCTTTAGGGGCCGCAGTACACTAACACTTTTGGTGCGCACCCGGGTTCGAATGACGTCAGAGCTCGGTTCGTTTGGATGATGTGAACGAACTCGGGTGCGTACCCGCGAACCGTACTCGGGTCCGCTTAAAAAGTGGTCTGGTGTACGGTTCATGTGAACTCCAGTGCGGTTCGCTGCTGATATGAACGCAATCGAACCAAACCGCGGAAGTGGACCGCTATGGATGACGTATAATGTATAATGTGGTCGACAGGACAGTTGTCAGTGCGCGCGCGTGTGTGTGTGTGTACACTTACCTTGACGAAAAGCGGGATTGACGCACTGCAAGCAGAGAGATGATTTATGCTCGCCTCCGCAAAAATGTCTTCGGCTGACAGCTGTTTTGGAACGATTTTAGTACTTTTGCGGCAGACATACCCAAGTGTGTCTGTATCTTTTCTTTGAAAACAAAACCAAAGGTTAAAAAAAAAAGAAGAACAAATGTGAAGCGAGCAATTCTATCCATTTTGACGCCTTTTCATTCATACCGGCGCCGGTTACCAAGCAACATGATTACGCGCCAGCTGCAGCTTGATGGTAGCGTACCGCGGTTCGGATACAAATAATATAATGTGAACACAATCCATCTGGGGCAGGGGGAGGGGGGAGCAATCGAATTCGGGTTCGGAACAGGCAATCGAACCAAGTGTGAAAGCGCCCCAATGCCGGGTCACTCTGGATAATTTATTCTTGTTTTCAGCTGAAAGAACATTAAACCAGCATGCAATATTAAAGGTCATAACTGATTCAGCAAGAGAATGAAACACTGCTGTCAGATAGTCTGTCTTACATTAAAGGCACAATGTGTAGGTTGATGACGCAGTGATGAGCTGAATGATGGGACTTGCTGTCAAGCTGATGGATCTAATAATGTTTATGGATGAGTGCAAACATTCATGTTTTTTAACATTACAGTGGTATGAAGCAGGTCGCGATTGCTAAAGAGACAGATATCACACGCGAGTCCCGCGGATATAAAGGAATCAGGACATTTCATTCTACCGAACTACCCGCAAGTGCTGGATTACTCACACAGGTCAGTTAGACGAATTAAACTTATGAGGTAACGCAGCGCTGCTTCACTTGGTCTAACGTTACACTATCACACTAAACGGCATTTAAATGTGTGTTGAAAGTTATAATGTTATACTACGTGTTAGTTTGTTTGCTCTACGAAAGATCAACATTAGATTAACATACTGACCATATTCTAACATTTCATCATGTAGAGCTAACGTTATATAACATTGATTTGTTTTATGTACATTTGCTCACATTTGCTTTTTGCTCTCCCCCCGCTTCCTTTCCTTCCAAGCCTCGACGGAAGAAGCGTGCAGTTAGATGTGCGCGCGGCTAGCTCTCTTTACGCCAAGAGAGCTACCGCGTCCTCCCGTTCTGCACATCATGCAGATCCCTCTCCGTGACTCAGACACATCATGCTTGGGTCCACCCCCCCAGCGGCTAAGTGGTGGAATCTGACACTTCCGCGCCAAAGACCCGTGTTCGAATCCCGGCTCTGACAGCAGGTGAAGTTTATTGCATGAAAAGTTTTACACACTGCGTTCGCGGCCAGCTTTCTTACATACAGAAAGCGACCCCGGCCCTCGTGCCCTCCCCTTTCACAACGGCGGGGTTAGAGTATCAATGAGCATTCAAAAGCAAGTGAGCCTATGCCGGCCCCGCCCTCCATTACTCACATTCTATATAAAGAGACCTTTCATACCAGGGCACGCTGTAAAGTGCTCTCTGAAACTACTCTCTCGCGCGCGTTCCCCCGCTTCCTTCCCTCATTAAGCCACAACGGAAGAAGCGTGCGGTTGATGTGCACCCAGCTATCTCTCTTTACGTCACAAGAGAGCTATCGCGCCCTCCCGTTCTGCATGTCACGCAGAGCCCTCTCTGTGACTCAGACACAACACGTGTGTTTTCATGCCTGGAATAAAACCACGCTAAAACGGCTCTCTCTCACCACGGCTGTTCACTGCAAGAACAAGCCGCCATTCTCTCAGCGCTTACTGCTGGCTTCCTGTACGTCAGTGAGCTACCCCGCCGTCGCGCCCGGTTGCGCGTGCCCCTGCTTTGCACACGCCACACGTCTCGTACGACCTCCCTATGATTCAGACGAACAGTGAGCCCACGCCGGCCCCGCCTCCCGCGTGACTTACTTTCTCCAGAGAAAGTATTTTCTCTGGTGTTATTCAACACCTTCATAGAGAGCTCGCTCAACCCTCACAGTTCCCTCTTAGCTCAGGTATTTGTGATGCTTTAACTGCAGCAAGGACCCGTTATAAGCACGCACCCCCTGCAGACTAACGCTGCTTTATCAGAGAACCGATTAACACAAACAAACAGAGCGAACTATAGCTGCAGTCAATGGGCCCGTTGTAAAGCGCGCACCGCTGGAGACAAACGCTGTTCTCACAGCAGCTCAAACAGAGCGAGAAATAAATGTTTCGCCTACAGCCCCCCGCTCACAGGTGGCTGGGAATATTCTCAAACCAGTTAGCAAGCCCATTACAAAGCACTCGCCACTAATACCACTAGGGCTGTGTTGAAAAAATCGATTTACCAATTCTGAATCGATTTTCATATTAATTTCTAAAGATCGATCCGTAACTCAGAGGATCGATTTAATAATAGGCATACATTTTCCCTGTGAACTTTAACTTGCCGCGACTGGGAGATCCCTATATGCGCATTGAAAGGCTTTCACTCAGCGCGCACATTGTTACGACAACGGACTTTGAGTGAGTCATTAAACCGTTCATTCAACGAACACGTTCAGAAAAGCTGATTCATTAAAAGAGATAATGAAACAAAGTTAAAAATAATTAACACCTTGAGTTCCACTTTTCAAGGCTCAGGTAAGCAGCAATGCGTCGCATGGGTAACGCTGAAGCTGATGCTTCATTTATTAAAGACCAATATGGCATTGATTCAATTTGTGACTCACTGATTTTATTTCCCCGCGGCTTCCTCGCGCTGTGGGAAGCTGACCAGAGCTGCTACTGACGCGCATTTCCGTGACGTGAACGTTAAAAGGATGATACGACAAATATTTCGCTTTCCTTTGACACGGCAACCTTTCCACGAATATGACTTCAAAGACAGACGCAGGTAATCGCACGCGCTCTGCCGATCTCTCTCATTCACTGTCTGTGGGAAGCCTCTGTAGGCTACAAATCACCATGATAAACAGTCTTGTTATCATTATGAACTTGTTTAACATTTAATACACATGCATGAAGTTCAAAACAAGAAGGGTATAGCCTTATAAAAAATGTGAATATTGCTGCGGTTACTTGCAATCCTCTGCGGTTGACTTGGCAGTGTGGTACTACAAGATTGCGGATATCGTGTCAGCCCTACTACTGCTGCTGATATACCTCTGCGTCCTCTGTCGTCTACACCAGTGCAAGTTTGTGAAAGCAGTTGTATCAACACTCTGGAAGGGGGATTGTTCTTTACAACCATCAATACTCAGTTGAATGTCTATAATAATAGTATCAATATGTTGAACAATATGTCAAAAACACTGATCTAAATCTCGAAGATCAGATCGGATCGAATCGGATCGGATCGAATCGAATCGAATCGAATAATGATAATCGATTCAAGATCTTGAGAATCGGAATCGAATCGATTCTTGAAATTTGAATCGAAACCCACCCCTAAATACCACACACTATCACTGCAGTCAGCGCGCCCGCTGCGAAGCGTGCGGCACGACAGATAGTCACTGCTTCGACAGCAGATCTGATAGAGCGAGACATGAGTGTTCACAAATCAGTCCAAGCCCGTCATAAGACACGCTCCTCGGAAAGAGAATATGGGCACAAATCACAACACAAGGGTATTAGGTCCCCCTATGCTAGGCGGCCCATCCCCAGTTGTCATTCAAACACTACCCACAAAGGCCAAGGCCTGGCAAGCAATCCACGAAGTGTCAGTCTGGGTTTTAAACACTATAAGCGAGGATATTCGCTCCAATTCGCTCGAAGACCCCCACAGTTTCAGGCGGTCGTCGAGACCTTGATGAGAAGCAACTTGGCTCACGTACTTCGCACCGAAGTAAGTACAAAATCTGCTGGCAAAAGCCCTCATGAGACGGCCATTTAGAATGATAACTACCAAACATATCCTCGCGCAGGTTCGCCCGGGTGATTGGTTTTTAAAGGAGCATTTCACCCATGGGAACATTGATCTTTATTGAAAGTGGGCCATATATGTAGTCAAAATGTAAAATAAATTTCGAATTTGGTGCCTTCTTGACCAAGGAAAGACAGAAAATAACTTTAGGGCGCATTTGTATGAAAGACAACAACTCCCACAATGCACCACATTGCACAGCTCCACAAGCCACTCCCACTAATCCAGAACAGCGCCTATGATAAATCACTCTTCCGTCTACAAGGCTAACTATCACCAGAGCTTGAAATTTATTTCACACAAAATTTCTAGTTAGTTGGCGAACTCATTAGTGAATTACTCCTCATTTGTATTTCTTTCGAAATGGTGAATTGTTGCATGATACCGGGATGTTCAGTCAGAACATATGCAGTGTGAAATTAGGATGGTTCACAACACAAACGTCCGTGTCCTCGTCTGATTCAGAGATTTCGTCCAGAAGAAATTGGCATCGTTGAGATTCTTTGCAGCAGATGGACTCTATCTCTTTGTCCGTGGCGCACAGTGAGAGCACAGGCACCAGCAGTCCGCCCAGCTCAAGCCAGTCCGGGCTCCTCGTCTGCGACAGGCAGCCGCCTCCTGTTCCTCCATCAGCCTCAGCTGCTCTTCGCTATATTGCGGCTCGTAAAAGTAGCCACGAACATCTGATTCGAGCATCAGACTTTCAAAATCCTCTTCTTCCATATCATATTGAGTACATTTCGCCATTTTCATAACTTTACATCTGGCGCTCAACAGCGCCTGTTAGCTTAGCTTCCAAACAAGATGGAGGATATTGTATTTAGTTTCAGAAAGTGAAGTCCCACCCACTGATCTGTAATAGGTCTGTAGCGTGAGGGGGTCCCACCCCCTGGATAAATGATGAGCTAGTGTTTGTAGTCTTAACCCTTATACAAAGAAATGGGACTTCCTGCTTACAATGACGCAAAATGACGATTTTTACGTCATAAAAAGCAGGAAGTGGAACACTTAAATCCCATTATTTCTCCCATATCAGGGGGAAATAAGGGAATAAACCATGACCATTCAAAAATATGACTGGGTTTCTAAAGATACAAAGCTTAATGCAAATGGGTGAAGTGTCCCTTTAACGGTGGACCCTATAAGATGCTTACTTTCACATTCAGATAATGCCCAGCCACAGGCCATTCTTGAGATTCGCCTTCAAGGGGCGGGCCAATCAATACACGGTCTGTCCCTAGCACCCCTGTACGTTTACGAAGTGCATGGACACAGCGCTTTCTCCCCTGAGGCAATTATCTGTAATATCCGTGCTGAATTATCTTGATGATTGGCTCGTTATGTCTCAGTCGAGGACCGAATTATTGACACACAGATCCATGATACTCAGCCATTTGGAATGTCTGGGTCTCAGGATCAATTATTCCAAGAGCAAACTGTTACCCAGCCAGAATGTAATCTTTTTGGGCACAGTTATAGACTCTGTAATGATGAGAGCGCAGCTCACACCAGAGCGCACTCTCTCTATTCAACAGCTGATAGCCTCCTTCAGGGTAGGTGCACGCATGCCCCTCAGGAGGTTTCAGAGGCTTCTCGGTCTTATGGCGCCGCATCGTAAGTACTCCGACTAGGGTTACTGCATATGCACTCCCTTCAGCACTGGCTAAAGCGATGTGTGCCAGCCCATGCATGGCGGTTGGGCCGCCTGCACATTATGGTGAACTAGCGCTGTGTGAGAGCTTTGGTCCCTTGGAAAGCCCAGAACTGGTACCAGTCGGGTGTAATTATGGGTGTGGCCTTCAGGAGGAAAGTAATTTTCACAGATGACTCCAACCAAGGTTGGGGAGGCTGCACATGTCCTGGGAGTCCAAAATGTGGGTGCGGACATGCTGTCTCGAGACAACACTCCCCCAGGCGAGTGGTCTCTCAACTCACAGACGGGTCGTCTAATATGGAGTGTGTTCGGCAGGGCAGAGGTCGAGGCTCACTGTGGAACGTTCTTTTCAAAGAACAGGGACGTGCTAGCCCCCAGTCTACCACTGTATGCGTTCCCACCAGTCTCTATGATCCCTCAGGCCATCAGATGGATCAAGGAGAGCAGATGCTCAGTCCTCCTAGTAGCCCCACCCTCTGGAAAACCCAAGCATGGTTTCCAGAGCTTGGACAGATGACAGACACTGTTCCCTGGCCAGTGCCAATGAGGAAGGACCTCCTCACACAGGCGAACGGGACGATCTGCCTCGCCCCGACTTATGGGCCCTCCATGTATGGCCCCTGAACGGGTATCCGGGGACATCCCAGAAAAAGTCTTAAATACCATCACTGAGGCTAGAGCACCGTCTACAAGATGCCTCTATGCTCTGAAGTGATCAGTATTCGCCGGCTGGCGCTCAGCCAGACACTTCGAGCCCCCCTCATGCAAAGTATCAGTGGTGCTCTCCTTCTTACAAGAGCTTTTGGATGCGGGTCGCTCCTCATCCACACTGTGTATGTGGCTGGCCAGTCGCTGGGGAGAAACGACCCCCCCCCCAGGCCTTTCCCCGGTCCTTGGGGCCCTGAAGGGGCCTCCGTTCGAACCACTACAGTCGGTTGATCTCAAACCACTTTCGCAGAAGACTGCTCTGCTGCTGGCTTTGGCTTCAGTCAAGCGAGTGGGCGATTTACAGGCGCTCTCTGTGAGCCCCTCCTACCTGGAATTTGGGATAAATGACTCCAGAGTCATTCTCAAGCCAAGGCACGGTTATGTACCTAAGGTGCTCTCAACCCCATTCAGAGCTCAGGTTATTACATTATTAGCACTTCCACCCTCGGAGAATGATGGGGAGGCTAATCTACTTTGTCCTGTTAGGGCTCTAAAAATATACTTAGAGCGTTCTGCACCGTTTAGGCATTCAGAACAGCTCTTTGTTTGCTTCGGCGTCCACACCAAGGGGTTACGATCATGAAGCAGAGACTATCCAGATGGATAGTGAAAGCCATCTCGCTGGAATACGCCTCTGTGGGCCAGATTTGTCCCATAGACGCTAAAGCCCATTCCACGAGAAGCATGGCCTCTTCGTCTGCTTGGTCCAGTGGTGTACCAATTCAAGACATTTGTGCAGCGGCCGGTTGGTCCTCACCATCCACATTTGTTAGATTTTATAATCTGGAGGTACCTTGCCTGCAGGCCAGGGTCCTCTCAGTATGATAATTGACCTGACGGTGTCTGGTTTTTATATGTCTAGCATGTTACTGTCCATAAGCACAAGTAGTCCTAGGACGGTTATGAGCCCCGGTTTTTATTCATGAAACCCGACTCTGTCTGGTGATTGTTACTATAATGGGAGACTGATTATGGCTTGTTCTGTTGAGCCTCGGGGTGTTCCCTATAGGCTCCAGTTGATTCAGCCTGTTGCTAATGTGCAGCGTTTTACATTGCGTCCCCACTGCGTATTAGCTAGGCAATACGAAGTGACCGTTCTTGAAAGGGAACGTACTCAGTTACTAACGTCACCTCGGTTCCCTGAGAGTAAGGGAACGAGTATTGCGCAGCCTGCCGCACTATTGCAATCTGTCAGGATGTGTTGCTTAAGTCGATTTAAACCTGATATATTGGCCGAAATGAGTGATCTTTATAAGCTTAGGCCACGTCCATTTAAGCGCGATCTGACGTACTCGGCACCAAGTCAGTTGATTGGGTCGCACATCTGAGGCGCACAGCCATTGGATGTGCAGTTGCCGCAGCACAGCCAATGAGCGAGCTAGAAGCTCTGCTGTGTTCGCTGTGCAACTGCACTGCGTTTTAAATTATTGCTTCAATATTTCGAGGAAAAGGAGTTTCCCCACTGCGTATTACCTACGCAATACTCGTTCCCTTACTCTCAGGGAACCGAGGTTACGCTAAGAACCGAGTACGTTTTGATATTGTGGGATATGTGACGTCACACGGGAAAATATACCCCCCCCCTACAATTCTAAAATGTGAAAGAAAACAATGGCCTTTCTTTTGGCCACATTATATAGCTTAACTATTATTCTACTCCAGTTGTGACACAATGACATGTTTTAGTTCTATTCTACAAGCAAAATATTTACATTTGATTTATTTAGCGGCTAAAATAATAGACCATGTAATTTTCATTTTTACTGTCAATTTACTGTAGTCAAAGATAAAAGTCAATCATGAGAGTAGTTTAATTTTGAATGAAAAAGAGCAACTAATTCTATGTTGAAGTTTTATTCACAAATGTCACGATTCAGAAGATTTCATTGTTCACATAAATCATAATCTCTGTTTCAACTAACATTTATATCTCTTTAATCCTAAAGAATGTACTCTATTGCATGTTTTAATCACTGCCACCTGAGGGCGCACTCACTCTTAGTACTTTTAGTAGCATATCTTACATGTAAAGCTAAATAAATATATCAGTTCAAATCTTTAGTTAATATTTAGTCCAAGTGTGCTTCTTTGAGAGTATCTCTTTGATCATCAATGTAAAATGGTATGTGAAAATGGAAAATGCACACTAATTTGTTTCATGCAGCATCATTAGAAGTTTTGGACAATGATGAGATCCAGTTTAGTCTCCTCTCTCCTGATTTCATCTGTAAAAAGATTTTCTGTTCATGGCACACACACACACACACACACACACACAAACGTACAGCAAGTCGTTAATTTTTTTATGTAGCCTAATGGTGTTTGTACAGTATGAAGTCATAAGCTCCTCCCACTCGCCCGGATTGATGTGAAGCTCTACTCTTGAGAAGAAGCAGAGGACCAGAGAAAGAGGAGCAGAGAAGAGAAGAGAAGAGAAGAGAAGAGAAGAGAAGAGAAGAGAAGAGAAGAGAAGAGAAGAGAAGTAGAGAGAGAGACTGGTTCATCTGACAGACTCTCATAACACCACTGTGTGTGTGTGTGTGTGTTATAATAACAGGAGACACACAGAAACTGTAGATGTCCTCATACACAGCAGTGATGCAGTGATGGATTCCTCTGTCTGTGGAGTTGTCCACTCTTCTGATAACTGATGATAATCGATTATTGATGACTATCATCTTTACTAATGATGGTGTTTATAGTCATGTGACACGAGTCGCGGGTTATAGTCTCCCCATTGGATGGACTTTTCACATGCGGGGTAAGTGAAATAACTGGTTGTTACTCTACTAAAGTCATGGAATGAAACAGATTAGCGACTAAAGTCAGTAAAGTGTTAGTGTTATTCTCTTTCAGTAACTGTGATGTTCTTGTTCAGGCTCAGACTGATGATGCTCAGATTTCCCCCGTGTCCTCTCGTGCTCGCTCACTGTCTGCTGTCGTGTCTGTTCTCTCAGGTACAGTAGCTTTGATGAACACCTGTGTCGTGTCTTCTGTTCTCTCAGGTACACAGATGTGAAACCCACGTAAAGTTTATAATTCCGTGAATGACTGTGATTGCAGATTTCGAACAGAGATGGCGACAAAAAGAAAAAAAATACGCACTGCAGCTTTAAGGGAGCATTCCATTTTTATAAGTTTGCAAACATTATGGAAACATTACTTTTGAATGTTCTCAGAATGTTCTGAAACGAGTAGTGATATTTAAAAAAAGAAATTCTGGGGAAAAAAACAATCCATGAACGGTGTATAAATAATGTTTTTGTTCTAACGTTTTGAGAACATTATTAAAGACCAGATAACTTAGAATGAACATTCTATTAATGTCACTGGAAGTAAGTGTTTTTAATGAGCCCCAAAGCTGTTTTAAAGCTGTAGCGATAGACCCTAGAGATGTTTCCATACTGTAGATTATCTCCCACACAGGAGTAATGTCTCAGATCCTCCCACTGAAGCTGAAGGAGACTTGAGTTACTGACTCTCAGATGTTATCCATCAGCTTATGATCAAACCTTTCCCAGACAGGCAGCATTACCATGAAACTGAATGTTGTGTGCATGCATGACATATTACCATCTACATTACCCAGTCAAGTCAAGTCAAGTCACCTTTATTTATACAGCGCTTTTTACAATACAGATTGTTTCAAAGCAGCTTTACAGAGATACCAGAAAAATAACGCAACAAAGTTTGTTTCCAGAAGAAAATTGCGTCACAGTCCAGCTTAAGTAAGTTCAGTGATGGTTCATTTTTGTTGTAAAAAAGTTATTAATTTAGTTCATTTATATAAATGTTACAGGTCTGCCAGGTTCCTGCACTACACTTCTGATCACTCTCCTCTGTTCCCACCTGCACGTCATTCCTGATCACACACACCTGCACCTCATCACAATCATCACTCCAACTACTGAAGCACTCACTTAGCCACAGTTCACTGTCCGGTCTCATTGGTTGGAAAGAGGACTACTCACCTTGCCTTCCACGATCTTCCTGACGTCTCCAGCGTTCTCCCCGTCTCCAGCATTCTCCCCGTTTCCAGCATTCTCCCCGTCTCCAGCGTTCTCCCTCCCCGTCTCCAGCGTTCTCCCTCCCCGTCTCCAGCGATCTCCCTCCCCGTCTCCAACGTTCTCCCCGTCTCCAGCGATCTCCCTCCCCGTCTCCAACGTTCTCCCCGTCTCCAGCGATCTCCCCTTCTCCAGCATGCTTCCTGTCTCCAGCGTTCTCCCTCCCCGTTTCCAGCATTCTCCCCGTCTCAAACGTTCTCCCCGCCTCCAGCGATCTCCCCTTCTCCAGCATGCTTCCTGTCTCCAGCGTTCTCCCTCCCCGTTTCCAGCATTCTCCCCGTCTCCAGCGTTCTCCCCGTCTCCAGCGTTCTCCCCGTATCCAACGATCTCCCTCCCCGTCTCCAGCGTTCTCCCTCCCCATCTCCACCGATCTCCCTCTCCGTCTCCAACGTTTTCCCCGTCTCCAGCAATCTCCCTCCCCGTCTCCAGCGATCTCCCTGTATCAGAGTTCTCTCCGTCTCCAGCGATCTAGCCGTCTCCAGCGATCTCCCCGTCTCCAGCATTCTCCCCGTCTCCAGCATTCTCCCCGTCTCCAGCATTCTCCCCGTCTCCAGCATTCTCCCCGTCTCCAGCATTCTCCCCGTCTCCAGCATTCTCCCCGTCTCCAGCATTCTCCCCGTCTCCAGCGTTCTCCCTCCCCGTCTCCAGCGTTCTCTCCGTCTCCAGCGTTCTCCCCGTCTCCAGCGTTCTGCCCGTCTCCAGCGATCTCCCCGTCTCCAGCGATCTCCCCGTCTCCAACGTTCTCCCTCCCCGTCTCCAGCGTTCCCCAGCCCTGTTGTTGTCAATAAACTTCCTGTTTGCATTCATCCCTGTCGCCCTAGTCTCATTCCGTAACAATCAACAGCCGCTCTGGAGAAAACCGTTTTGTCATCTTCCAGCTCAATTCTGTTCTTATATAATGGTGTCAATGCAGGCAGATCAATAACTTTGTTGAATATTAAATGTCCCCAACGAAGCAGCAAAAAGCCAAAAGCCAAAGGCGACAGTGGCAAGGAACCAAAACTCCATCAGTGACAGAATGGAGAAAAAACCTTGGGAGAAACCAGGCTCAATCGGGGGGCCAGTTCTCCTCTGGCCAACGAACAAACAGTCTATCATTATGATTCAGGCAGCATTACAGGTCAGAAGTCAGATTGGATTGGAACAATCAGAATATTATCCAGTTCCCTCTTGTTGAAGATCGGAGTCACGCCGGTATGTAGACGAGTTTGTTGAGGATCAGTGCTGATGTCTGTCGTGTCGATGAGGCCTTCACAGGGTAGAGTCTAGTTGACACAATCTCTGCTGACACTTCAGGGATGCGTTGTGGTCGTATCTAGGTGCAGGTCCACCATCTGATCTGGATACGGCCCGGATCCGGCATCATGTGTTGTGGTCGTGTCTAGGCGCAGGTCCAGCATCTGATCTGGATATGGCCCGGATCCGGCTGACTACATGTGTTGTGCTTGTGTCTAGGCGCAGGTCCACCATCTGATCTGGATACGGCCCAGATCTGGCTGACTACATGTGTTGTGCTTGTGTCTAGGCGAAGGTCCACCATCTGATCTGGATACGGCCCGGATCCGACTAACTACAGTAAACCTTGGAATACACAGAAAGACTAACATTAGCGTAGATGCCATTCTTCTTATGATGTAACTTGTATATTAGGTGTTATAGGAAGTGTTCCCGGTTCCGGCTGACCTAGTTTATGCAGCCTAACAATAATTTAACTGATTTGAATAATATAAATGTATAATGTTCTATGTGTATGCCAGGTTAAAGAGTTGTGTTTTAGTCTAGATTTAAACTGAAAAATGCTAGGAAGACTATTTAAAAGTTTTGGTGCTAAATAGTAAAAGGATCTTCGCCAGCAGTCGATTTTTATATTCTAGGTATTATCTACTGGCCGGAATTTTGAGATCGCAATAGATGTGAAGGACTATGATGCATTAAGAGCTCACTCAAGTACTGGGGAGCTAAACCATTTAGTGCTTTGAAAGTAATCAGCAATATTTAAAAATGTATACCGTATATACCCGAATATAAGACGAGGTTTTTGTCCTAAAAATAGGCTGAAAAATGGGGGGTCTTATATTCAGGGTCATCTTATATATTCGAGTGAAGGAATCGATTGATAGCCTTTTTCTCCCGCGCCGTCGACTGACGAGAGCGCCGAGGATCTCGATGCGGTGCGGACGCGCTTGGAAAAAACGAGCGCGTCGCTTTCATTATGAGCGCGCGCCTACATTTGAAATAACGAACTTGAGCGCGCAAAAGACGCGATATGTGAACAGGGAGGGCATGTCTCTGCTCGCTTGTCTCCGTACCCATTGTGAAGTGGAGTTGACCTATATGACAGTAAGGCAAGGTAAGGATCTTGCTCTTTTTTGAGAAGGTTTTTTACTGTCTGTACAGCCCGCTCAGCTTCTCCGTTGCTGCGTGGATGCTTTGGGCTACTGGTGACATGTCTGAATCCATAAGCACCTGCGAAATCTGAGAAAGTGCTGGATGAGAACTGTGGCCCATTATCACTCACTAATGTCTCTGGGATGCCGTGGCGTGCAAAGATAGACTTTAGGTGTGTAGTGACATCTCCAGAGCTGGTGAGAGAAAGATTTGCCACCTCCACATAACGTGAATAATAATCCACAACTAAAAGATAGGTTTTCCCTTTCAGGACAAACAGATCTGTCCCTAGCTTTTGCCAGGGCCTCTCAGGAAAATCCAAAGGAATCAACGGTTCAGTGTGATTAGTGCGCTCTTTAATGCAAGCATGGCATTTCAGAACCAGCTCGTTCAACTGCTGGCTAAGACCCGGCCACCACACACTTTGCCGTGCACGTGCTCTGCATTTAACTACTCCTTGATGCCCTTCGTGCAGCCTGTCGAAGGACATCATTCCGCAATGCAGAGGGAATGATGAGTCTTGTACCTTTCAGAAGGAGGCCGTTATGAACGGATAGGTAAGCTCGCTCAGACCAGTAAAGCTTCTCGGTCCCTATGCAACAACCTGACTCAGGCCATCCGTCTTGGCACATTTTCATGACATTTGAGCATACACTGTCCGACTTAAGGTGCTCTCTCAGGTTGTCCAGGAAAGATTGACTTGCTGGGAGATGCTCCACAATGCTGTCCACGTAAATGTTAGTGCTTTCCATGAACTCCACATCCATGTTTTCTTTATGAGCAGGTAGCGGAGCACGTGACAGAGTGTCAGCGGTCCATAAGCTCTTTCCAGGAACATGAGAAATCTTGTATGAATAGAGCATCAGTCTCATACGGAACCGCTGGATGCGGGGAGGTAGAGCATCCAAATCCTGGCCACCAAGGAGACTCAACAGTGGTTTGTGATCAGTTTCCATCTCAAAATGTTGGCCAATCAAAAAGTCACGAAATCTCTCACATGCCCAGGTCAGCCCAAGAGCCTCCTTTTCAACTTGTGCGTATCTTTGCTCAATAGGAGTAAGAGACCGTGACGAGTAGGCAACAGGTCTCCAATCGACACCCTCTTTTTGCAGCAGGACTGCTCCCAGTCCATACGATGATGCGTCTGCAGATACTTTGAGTTGCTTGTTTGCATCGTACAGAGCCAGCACTGGAAAAGACGACAAGTCTCCTTTCAAGTTCTTAAAAGCTTTAACTTGTTCTTCCCCCCAGAACCAACAATTTTTCTTGGAGAGGAGATCTCTGAGTGGTTTATCTTTTTCCGCCAGATGGGGAATGAATTTTCCTAGCTGATTGACCATACCAAGAAAGCTTCTTAGCTCACTGACATTTGTTGCCTCTGGCATCTCCTGGACAGCCGTGGTCTTGGCTGGGTCTGGTTGCACTCCTCTGTCTGAGATAATGTGGCCAAGAAACTTGACTACGCGCTGAGACAAGGCACATTTGTCTAAGTTAAGGGGGACGCCAGCATTTTCCATCTTTTAGAGCACTGCGTGAAGCCGCACATCATGCTCCTCTTGAGAACGCCCCCACACCAGCACGTCGTCCATGTGACAGACCACACCATCCAGGCCCTCCGTGACTTCAGTTACCATACGATTTTGGAAGTGTTCAGGTGCCGATGCGATACCGAAGGGCAAACGATTGAAGTAATACCGCCCAAACGGTGTGATAAAAGTCGTCAGCTTGGTGGACTGTTCTGCTAGAGGTATTTGCCAAAATTCCCATGTTTGCATCTAGCTTGCTAAAAACACAAGCTCCCGCTAACAACCCAAGAGTCTGTTCAACTGAAGGAAGTATGAATTTCTCCCTTCGCACTGATTCGTTGAGCTTTGTTAAGTCAACACAAATGCGTGGATCACCAGACTTTTTGGGCACCACGACAATGCCTGCACACCACTCTGTGGGTTCTTCCACCCTGCTTATGACCCCCATCCGCTACATGCGTTGTAGTTCATTTTTCACTTTTGGCATGAGTGGAAGAGCGATGCGTCGTGGAGTTTTGAGGGAAAATGGAACTGCTCCTGGGCTCAGTTCAATGGTGTAAGGCCTCTGTAACAGTCCTAGCCCACTGCACAGCTTTGGATAGCGTTCCTGTAGTGTGTGAATGCTTACACCATCAACACTTGTGACAAGACCCAATTTGGTGATGGCGGGTCTACCTAGCAGAGACTCTTAACAACATACACATCCTCCAATATGTGACCCGATCTGGCGAAATGAGTCGGAAGTCGCAACGTTCCATTTTAAGATATGGGCCGATTAGGTGGAAAAACTATGAAATAATAGATTTTTTTTTGTTGCTAATTTCAAAGAACAGACATTCAAAAATAATCTCCCAAAGTTTCGTAGTCCAGATAATTGAGTAAAGGTATTTAAATTACTATTAAAGTGTACAAAGTTTTACTAAATTCGCTGGAAAAGAACATTGCTTTTCTCAACTCCTATCTCACCTCTGAGCATTTCCCGGGTATCCCCTGAAACGTCACTATCTCTGCTCTCCAAATGGTGTTACACGTTGTATAGAACCAATCAAAAGGCTTAGAAATGTACACAAATGCTGATCATTTGTCGATGGGAAGCCGTTTCGACTGACCGGCACGCGATTGGTCCAGCCACCCTGCTGTCAGACTCGCAGCGAGCGCTCTGTGTAATAAACAAGCTAGCAGATCTCCTCAGAAAGATTAAATATTATTAATTTGAGAAATGTCGCTGTCAAAAGAGAGCAAAGTTGCCAAAGCGTCATCAAGCCCCCTGGCCATTGCACACTGAGTCCGCGTTTTTTTCATATGCGTTTTTTCGTATTGATTCGGTGGCTCCGAATTGTCAAAACACCATTCAAACTGCTTGCTACGGAAGCGAAAAACTTACGTTTTTTTAATATATAACGGATGAAAGTTTCGTAGACAGTGTGCAAGCGTGATTGACATAACGTGAGGTCGATTTTTTTTTTAACGTGCGAAAATTTCGGATGCGAATTTCAGCCTCAGAATTTCATAATCTCCGTTATGAATTTGTTACACTGTTATTGTCAACTAGCCTACACAAAGATATGATTGCATAGACTAGCATTATTTGATCTCTGTTTCCTTGTCTCTCTGCCCCTCTCACTTTCTCTTACACACACACACACACACACACACACACACACACACACTCACAAACAGACACACACACCCTCTCTCTCAAGCAAAAATGTAGCACCTCTGTTCAGTCTTTCTGATTTTAGTAAATCTTTGTAAAAGGTACTTTTAAATTATTTATTCAAATAAAAACTTTAAAATAATTTGAGCTTCAGCCTGGTTTAATAGCATTTATATATATATTAATGTCTTTGGTCAAATTAAGCTGTAAAATAAATAGTTTATCCCTTTAAATGCAATGGATTTTGAAAGATATCAACAAAAAAAGGGCAAAAAACTTTAAAAGCGATTTTCTCAGGTTTTCAATTGGAAAAAGAGGGCAGACGACCATAATTCAAATGTGTATATCTTCACAACCATTCAAGGCATGACTTTGACTATGATATCATTTGAAAGCTAATGGTCTCCTCTTTCCATTAATACCAAAATCTCAATTTTGAAATTTGGGTCACTGTGACTCATTTTGCTGGATCAGGTCACATATATGCTTGTCTCCTTTCAGAAGCAGCATGTTTGAAACTCCAATCACGCTAAGTGGTGAGCATCCAGGTCCAAGTAAAGGCTTGGTCACTCTCTGGAGTGCTGGTTTGTTACCCTCTTTAAATATCTTGTGGAACACATGGTCTGGCATAACAGTGACATCTGCACCTGTGTCGATTTTGAACTGTACTTCACAGTCTTGTATTTTAATATCGATCAGCCAGGGGTCACCCCCGGCAACCACAGTGCCTAAAAATATGCCAGGGTCTTGTTCTTGAATCTCATTCACCTTTCTGGATGAAGCACACACCTTTTGGTAATGTCCCCTCTTCCCACAGGCATGACAGAGTACAGTATTTGCAGGGCAGTGCGCTTTCGGATGTAATGGGCTTTTTCCACACTTGTGACATCTTGATTGTGACTGTTTGAATTTGTTTTTTGCTCCATGAGCACTTTTGACTCGCTGCCTGCTTTGAAATGACTTGCTTTTGCTTATGACTCTATCTACAGAGTCAGATGTTTTGGCATGAAAGCATTCACCACGCAAGTTACTCTGCTGCTGCTTCACTGCTTCAGTCTGTCTCGCCATATCAATGGCCTTTTCCAGCGTTAGATCTTTATCTAACTGCATACGCTCTGACAGACGTAAATCATTTAAACCAACGACTAACCTGTCTCTGAATAATTCGTCGTGCAGTGGCCCATATTTGCAGTGCTCGGCCAAGGAGTACAGTGCAGTCACAAAGCAGTCGATTGGTTCGTTTTCTCCTTGTTTTCTCATGTTGAAACGTGCTCTTTCATAGATTACGTTTTTCTTCACAACAAAGAACGCGTGAAAACCCTCCTTTACTGCATCGTATCGCTCACTGTTTTCGTCCGTCAAATTAAGCCCCTTCAAAATGTCGTCCGCTTCGTCGCCCATGCAGTACATGAGTGTATTTATTTGATTGGCTTGTGTGGAAGTATGGAGATTACTGGCCTGACGGAAACGTTCGAAGCGTCGGATCCATCTTTCCCATTTGGTAGGTTTGGAGAAGTTAAATGGCTCAGGTGGCTGGATGCTGAACGTAGCACACGGGCTCGGCGCGGGCGGCTCTCTCCCCCCGGCAGCTGCATCACCTGGAGCGCGTTGTCCTCCTGCCGCTTGTTCCATGACTTTGCGACTTCAAAACTAATAAAACTTCACTTGCCCCCGAAACAAAACGTCCTCCGCAAGCTTATTAGAGTATCCTACTCTGACACCATGTCGTATTCTCTTATTTACTGCGTGAGTAAACGCACACACTCACTCGTCGTGTCCTGTTCAAAAGCCTCGTCTTTATTCAACCACCCCACACCGCCCACTCCTGGGCAGAAACAGTACTCAGGGCCTGAACATTGTAACACATTGTTATGTTGCACTACCTAGATTATCCTACACCAAGGGTAGCATGTACAGAGTGAACAGCAACGGTCCTAGTACTGAGCCTTGTGGTACGCCATACTGAACTTGTGATCGATAAGACATCTCTTCATTTACTGCTACAAACTGACAACAGTCAGATAAGTATGATTTGAACCATGCAAATGCAATTCCACTAATGCCAACATAATTTTCGAGTCTATACAAAAGAATGTTGTGGTCAATAGTATCAAATGCAGCACTAAGATCGAGTAACACTAATAGAGAGATACAACCATGGTCGGATGATAACCACGTTCAAGCACAATAAGACGGTCAGATACCATTTATTTCCAAAAAGGAACATAGTTACTGCCTTTTGTAGTATTTTTTACAAAAAGGGCAGATTCGAGATCGGCCTGTAATTGACAAATTTTCTAGGATCAAGTTGCGTTTTTTTAATAATAGGTTTAATATTAGCCATCTTAAAAGTTTTAGGGACATATCCCAGTGACAAAGATGAATTAATGATTTTAAGGAGAGGATTTATGACCTCTGGAAGCATCTGTTTCTATTGCGTAGTTGGTATAGGCTCTAACATATTGTTGTCAATTGAGATGATTAAACGAGTTTAGAAAATTCTTCCTCTCCTATAGCAATGAATTAATGGAATTTTTCCTCAGGGTGACTACAATGCACTCCCTGATGCGATGCTATAGTAGACGGTTGCATAGTCATAATTTTCTCCCTAATATTATCAATCTTGCAAGTAAAGAAGTTCATAAATTGTTGTTAGTTTAACTACTGATTCTAATAAATACCTAGGGTTGTGTTTAATTTCTTCTAATAGGGTTGAAAAATAAGCAGATCTAGCAGCTTTTAAGGCCTTTTTGTATGCAACAAAATTAGATTTAAATTAGAAATTAAATTAGATTTTCGCATTTCGTGGTGAGAGAGTACGCTCTCACCACGAAATGCGAAAATCTAATTTAATTTTTTTACCAGTTGCGCTCCATTTTTCTGGCTGCTCTCTTAAGGGCCCGGGTGTGCTCGTTGTACCACGGCGTTGGACTATTTTCTTTAATCTTCTTTAACCGCAACGTAGCAACTTGTGTCTAAAGTGCTGGAAAAGAGAGAGTCAATGGTTTCTGTTCCAATATCGAGTTATATCGAGAATATCGATCCAATATATTATTGATCTGCCTTACTTAAAGGGACACTAAGTAAGAATTACTCCCATCTAGCGGTGAAATTGTATTTTGCATTCAAACGAATTGTGCTCTCCAGCGCCTCGCGTTTTCAAATGCGTGTTGTATCTACGGTAGCTGTTATGTACCAAAAAGCTATGACAGGATGTCTTCTAATAGCACTTCGTCGAGTTTTCCTTCGGGTGAACAGGTTTGTTATTTCAAACAAACTTCAAATTGACACAACGAACAAATGAATGTTACAGTATGAAATAATGAGTGTCAAAAACATGAACTATTGTAATTAGTAGTTATGCCTTCTTTATTCGTTATATTTTCTGAAGTAGCCTACGTGCATTGTTAGATATCATCATCAACTTTTAACTATACATGTTCATCTGTCTATAAAATAAAGTACACAAGCAAACAATGAAAAAAGCTTGTAATTAAGACTGTAACACTGACTTGCCTGTCGAGAAGAAAGCAGGACTTCAGCGTCTCTTTTGAAATCTTTCTCCTGCATTAGCTCTATCCACCTGGAAAAAGCTATCCCGACATTAACTTGTGTTTTTTGTAATCTCCGGTCACGTTTCCTTTTACGATCTATTTTGGACTTTTCTGGCGACGAGGATTTGCAATGCAGCCTTTTAAACTTGCCGGGGCAGTGACAAGCGCCTCTCACTGCTCTGCTCCTCCGCTTCTGCTGCGTTCAGTCACGTCACGCCGGCTCTGAATGAAAACGTGTTGTGGAAACGCGTTGGCCTAGTACTTTTTGTCCCTCTCTGCTATTATAGTTTTTCAAGATGGCGGAACTACATGGAAGCCTCCGTGGACTTACCCGTCCCATGTATATAAATATAATAAATTCTTTGTTTACGAGGATAAATCAGATAATTGGCAGAGGTATTTGTGCACCATTGAGGACATATTTATGAATAAAAATATTGATTTTAGATTATAAATTAACTAAAAAGTTACTTAGTGTCCCTTTAAGGTGGACGTTGATGCAATTCTATTCTAGAAACAAACTTTGTTGTATTATTTTCATGTTATCACTGTGAAGCTGCTTTGATACAATCTGTATTGTAAAAAGCGCTATATAAATAAAGATGACTTGACTTGACTTGACTTCTTCTAAGCTATCTGGGATGCTGAGATGGTGAAACTGATCAGGAAGATTATTTATAAAGCAATCTTTAGTAGCAGAAGTGATAGGTCTAGCCTCTCATCCTGTCATCTCTCTTCTCTTTCTTATAGGCAGAGTTACAGTCATTTTGCTCACAGCATGACATGAACAGAGGAGGTGAAGGTCGCCAGATGTTGTGCCACCGTCGGCTGTACCCGGCCCTGCCTCCTCCTCCTCCTCCTCCTCCTCCTCCTCCGCCTCCTCCTCCCGCACTGCTCTCTATGGGTAAGGCACAGCACTCTCAGGGCTCCTCCTCCTCCTCTGCCCGCACAGCACTCTCAGGGCTCTTCTTCCAAAGCCCAGGTGGAGATTGGCATTCAGATAAGGGATTAAGCAGGAGTTCATATGATAAAGATATTATATACAGCAGTGGCTCCTGCCCCTTTAATGGCTAATAGTAAAGTGCCCTTTCAGTCGCGGTGTCCCAGTGGAGATCTGTGCATGCCACTGATATATACATGTATGTTTCAAATTCATAGATTTGTCCCACACTGTCTCGATTTCACTGAATACCCTTGGAGCTCCTTTACTCCTGTTCACTGATGAAACACACAATGGGCCATTGATGTGTTTGCACACTCGTTAGAGAAGTAACCCTAACCCTAACAATTAGAGAAGTTTCTGTGAAATATTACTCACACAAAGCTATTATATGACTTTAGGAGACTTCAGAACACAGTGGATGGGCTGGTTTCATTGTACTGTTTAAAGTCGGCATGAAACAGAAGTTGAGCTGGTCTTTTCTCCTCTATTGTGCCGTATATCCGAGTCAGAGGTGGACAGTAATGGAGTACATTTACTTGAGTACAGTACTTAAGTACAATTTTGAGGGATCTGTACTTTATACTCGAGGATCATTTTTGGGGAGTACTCATGACTTTACTCAAGTACATTTGAGAGGCAAATATTGTACTCTTTACTCCACTACATTTCTATCCATAACCGTGAGTACCCGTTACTACTTCTAAAAAAAAAAAAAATGGAAAAAAGAAAAATCTCGGAAACCCTCAATTTGTTGTTTCCCTCTCAAACGTGATTGGATTGTGCTGGCGCCACTGATTGGGACAGCCTATCAGCAATCACCTTCAGCTTCCCGCCAAAGTCAACTCCATTGTCAGATTTAGATAAGAGACGAAACCATGGACGAAACAATGGATGAAGTGATTCATTTGTCCATCCCGTGAATGTGCCAACCCGTGGCCCCACCTCGCCAGACTATTTCAATTTTCTGAATTTTCTGAAATTTTCTTAAATGTTAAATAAAGCAACATGGTAAAAAGATGAAAATGACTCAATTCAATTCCTTTTGCATTCTCCAAGGTATTAACATTTTTCATAACTCCATGTAGGACGTTTCTGTACATAAATATAAGCACTGTGGCAGTAGTAATACAATATTTAGAAAATGTACTCTTGTACTCTTGATACTCAAGTACTTTTAAAATCAAGTACTTCAGTACTTGTTCTTAAGTAGACATCTGACTGTAGTACTTTTACTTGTACTTGAGTAAAATTTAGCAATGGGTATCTGTACTTTTACTCAAGTAATGAAGCTGTGTACTCTGTCCGCCTCTTATCCGAGTGAAACACTTCTGGAACAAGAACAAATGTAGGCCAGGGATTGATTTTGTCAGTGTGGAATTAAATGGTGAGTGATTGCAGTACCGAAATTGGGGCAAAATACACATTATTACACAATAAAAATTGTGACTCTGGAAATGGTCTCTAATGTAATGCATTTACTGTTTTATTAGTTACTTACCTTATTTTGTTGAACTATAGTTGTTGTGTTTGTATAATTATTTCTCGTAAAACAAAAGAGTCAGTGGGCTTTTCTTATTTGTGCTTTTCCTGAGATATTAGAGACAAGAATGTCCAACCAAATCTTTAACCAAAGTTAATCTCTATATTTGCCAACTAATGCTTATTGTTGGGTTTCCGTCCAACACTCAATACACTACAGATGTTTTTTGTCACAGGTTGGTTCTACAATAGAGGATCTGTTTGCAGCAGTAACACAAAACACTCTGACACTGGAGAACTACACAAGAGAAACAAAAACTAACCTTCAATATTCAAACTGAACTGGAGACACAGGCTTAAATAGACAAATGAAACTATAATTAACAGGACACAGGCGAATAACTAATCAAAAACCATGGCAACAAATCAGGGCCGGCTCTAGCCCTTTGGTTGCCCTAGGCGAGATTGATTTTTACCGCCCCCAATTAAAATGATGAGTATTAAACTAAACAAAAATGCTCTTATAATCACTCCAAAACTTCAACAAGTTGAAGGATCATCTGTAATAAATTGTTCATACAAATGCTACAAATAACGTTCAAGGATATTTCTATCATCCTACATAGTTGCATTGTACAAATACATTTTATCTGACCATGTAACTTGTAGTTGATAAATTACAATTACTACCACCACTACTATTATTACTAATCTCTTAGGCTGCTACAAGGCAAAGGGGCTTTGGTGCCCCCGTAAGAAAATGTTGTGCATTTTAATGTTTAATTCATGTTTAAATCAAATTTAAATGTTAAATTCATCAATCTGGTGCAATTCAGTGTGCAAATTGAACAAAGAAAAATTCAAACCTCTTTTAGTTACAGTGTCTGTCTACATTACACTACTACATAATAGGCTATATACAACAAATGCAGTGAAAAATAAAGGAAACTTTCATAATTAGTTTTGCACAAATTTCTATACTTGTAAGTAAGCTATATACTTGGAAGCAACTCAGCGCCGCCAATTAAGCAAAACAAAACGAATGGGCTGCCGATGTACGAGTTTTATGGGCCGTTAAGACAAAAAATAAATAAAGGCTATGAGATGTATCGGCCCAAAAAGCACGTCAGTCACCGGGAATCTCCCGGTAATCCCAAAGGCCGGTTGGCTTAAATGCCTGTGCACAACACTAATTCTACATTTATTTCGTTTGACACCTTAATGGGTGAGATGAGAAGACTTACCTTTATACTGGGCTTTCTTTTTATTTTGTTGCTTTCTCTGTTTTCTACGGAGCCCCCCTAGTCCCACTTTGTCAAAAAAAATTATTATAACTATCTCGTGGCCTCAAGATAAGTATCTCGTGGCCTCAAGATACTATCTCGTGGCCTCAAGATACTATCTCGTGGCCTCAAGATACTATCTCGTGGCCTCAAGATACTATCTCGTGGCCTCAAGATAGTAACTCGTGGCCTCAAGATAGAGATACTATCTTGAGGCCACGAGATAGTATCCAGTTCTGGAATCAGATACTTAGGGTCAGTAACTGGATATTTTTTATAAAATGAACATTTCTATTCCGCTTATCAATTCCTGTGTGCGCATTTTAATGTGGTTTTAAACCATTCAAGCACAAGAATATGCGAGAGAGAACTTCTGTGCTGGTCACATCCAGAGCTCATATTGTGCACGAGTACTGGAATGAGTTCTCTTACGCGTCTTATTGTGCTTGAACAGACAAATACACACACAATTATGTCAAAATATCCATGTAAACACAGTCTGTTATGTTTAAGTGAACATAAACAGTTGAGAGAGTAAACGCATGTGTATGAGTATATTGGATCAGTGCATTAATCTTAAAGGGACAGCAGCATAATAATAAACCTGCGGCTGTCTGTCTTTACTGTTAAAGGGGTCATATAATGGTACATGCACTTTTACAAGTTGATTGTACTGAAATGTGTGTTGGCAGTGTCTGTACACAGCCATAATATAATGATAAATATCCATCCAGTGGTTTTGTTTTAATCTCCTTATATGTTTTCCCCTGCCTCAAATCGAGCCGTTCGAGCCTGTGACGTCACAAGCTCGCACGCCCCTCCCACGATTGTTGATTGACAGGAGCGTTTCATTCACTACAAAAGAAAAATAGAAAATCACTCACTGATCTTGACTGAATAACTTTTGTAACTTTAATAAGGATTAATCTTATTTATAAACAGAATGTTTTGCAAAAAGACAGAATAAACATGTTCATCTATGTTTGACTTTTCTTACCATATTGGAATCGATAAGAATCGGAATTGTAATCGAAATAGCTATTGTTGTGATATGAAGATGAAATCGAATGAAAACAAAAGTAAAACATTAAATAATTATCTGTTCTGCATATTGTTGAATTACAAACCTGCGCACATATTTTCAAAAGCACATAACTATAGAATCAATTCTGAATGAGCATGTGAACGCCGTCAGCGTTAATCACAGGTTCGCGTTTAAAGTCTGATCATTTCGACGGAGGTGAATCAATCAAAGTTAACTTTAGCTGGAAATAACATTATTCAAGAACCGCTATAACGCCAAAACAATCTGTTACCTTAAATTATATGTTTATCTCTGTAAAGCTGCTTTGAAACAATCCATTGTTAAAAGCGCTATATAAATTAAGATGACTTGACTTGACTTAATGAACACTAAACACAAATAATCGCTAATCTCTGGGTTCATCTGCATTAAAAACTGGAGCATTTTGCCATTTGTCTTCAGCTTTTTACTCACAAAAGAACTGTAGTGGCAATTTTAATGATATTCATTGATCTTTAGTAAAATATAGATGATTCAAAGAATGTCACATGTGTGTCTCTCACTTGTAGTGAGAGAGGATTCTGTTTATGTACCTGGGGAGGCAGAAGAGGGAGACACTCCAGAGAACAGACGAACAAGGACCTCTGACCTAGATGTCAGAAGGCCATTTGGTGCAGGGGAGCTTAGTGGGCCAACTAGTGTCTATGGAAAACTACTGGGAGGAAGGCTCTGGGGGGAAGAAGGCCTTGAAACTAAGATAAAAGCTAGTTCAGTCTGTCTGGGGGGTGTGTCACTCTTCTGCACAGGGTAACAACTGTGTATTAGACTGCTCCTATTCTTGCAAGAATAAATACTTCTATTTTATATAATTTGACTCTGAGTGTCTCTTACGCAGTGATGTTTGTTTGAGATGAATTTTTGCCACAACAGTTTTGGTGTCAGAAGGGATATTTCTTGGACGTGCCTCCTGGACCTGAGATCGGACGGTGTTTGGCCACCTGGACTAAGTAAGTTCCAGCTCTACCTCGTAAACTTGAGAGAGAGGGGCCGACCGATATCAGGGCCGGGAGAATCGACCACTGGAATCTAAAGAACCCGGTGGCAACAGGAGCATCTCTGGTAAGAGACAGTTCAATTTATTTTCTTTTGGGTAAGTTAATTAAAATCAGTTTAATTGGGGAGAAGAGTGAAATTGAACCATATTGGCTGAAGGCTGTTTCTGTGGTACGTAATCTGAGATTAATTGAGATCTATATAGATCAAGAAATTTCAAACAGATACGAGGGAAAAATCTGAGATTAATTGAGGTCTGTAACAGAACAAGAAATTTCAAGCAGATAAATAATCTGGAATTAAGTGAGAACTGTAACAGATCAAGAGATTTCAAACAGATAGGTACCCTGAAAATTAGTTGTTCCACGACGGAGCAAATTGTTTTTAGGTACTGAGGCTAATTAGGGGGAACCAGAATTTTTTGGTAAACCATAATTAGGAGGGCACTAATAGTGCAACCCGACCGATTTACGTTAAAAGAAAAGAGTCGGATTTGTTAGGGACGCCTAACAGATTAAAGAAAACGCGCGTTGAAGAGAAATCCACAGGGAACAGAAAACAGCCAGTATGGGAAAATCTCAGAGTAAGCATGCCAAATTTGATACACCGTTTTTCTGTAGAACTAGGAAAGTATGGGGGGAAATGTATGTTTTAGATATTGGAAAAAACTGAGAAAATACCATGATCATGAGCTACCATGAGCACAAATAGACTAAGAGTGTGCGAGAATCAGTGGAACAGGGCAGCGGGACAAAAGGTTGTTATGGCTGCGTTCAACATGTGTGTAAAAAATGTGAACAGATAATGGATTGTTCAGTTGAAGATAAAATGTAGAACTGCCAGGAGAAATAATGTTTTTACTTCTTCATCCAGTAAATGGATGCATGACATTAGATGTCTATAGAACTTAAATTTATATGACAAGGATTGAAGTAGCAAGGAGCAATAAGGCTGTCTGTGTGAAATAGAGGGAACTGTAAGTGAGACTTGGTGGAAGAGGGAAGTGAAAAAACAAAAAGGTTGGTGTGTGAGACATGTGTGTGTGGGGATTGTTCAAACAATCATGTACTGGTTAGATAATGAAGGAACTGGCATGTTTGAGAAAAGAAAGGAGAGGATAATGAGGGAACTGGCATGTAGGGAAAAGAAAGGAGAAATATAGTAGAAAACTATATGTGATGAAAATAGACATGGTCTGACAGAATTTATGGAAGTCAAATTAACTGTTTAAATGATATGAAAAGTTTTAGAATAAAATAAGGCATTGTATGATTGACAGGGATTAACATGATATGAAGAATGTTTTAAGCAGAATGGGAAACAATTCTAGATTTTGATAAAGTAATGATTGAAATGATGATATATCTGCTTTATTTTATTAATGTTAAGAAAATAAGGGTATTGAAGCAAGTAGCTATAATGGTTGTCTGTGTAATTTACGGACTGAGTAATATAATCTGTTTTGGAGAAACAGTAGAGATAAGACTGAGACAATAATGTGATGGAAGGGAAAAAGGCTTCAAACCAGTTGTAATGAAAATAATGATGTACAAATTGTTACACTTTATGAAGAGTAACGGAACAGTCCGGGAAAATAAATAAATAAATAAATAGTGAGACAGAAGAGAGCAAATGCTGTAAACAGCTCTGCTCAGAAGATCTCACTTTGAAGAGATTTGCAGATGATGTTTTGTAAAAGATAAGCTGGGAGAAATGTGTAAAGACAGAAAACAAATTTGAATATTTTGAGCATTTTCTGTGCTGCTCATGAAATTATGTTCCGCCAATAATAATGATGAAGAGTATGATTTGGCTATTGTGATTGAATCCGCCATTGGTGGATGGTCAAAGGAATACAGAGAACTGCTTATCAGTGGGTCTGTTTACATTCCTGAATGGGACACACACTGCTTCAAGGGTGTGCAGTTAAGTTGAAGCCCTTTGGAAGCTCACAGTGATCAAACTGCAAGGTGTCTGATGCTGTAATTGAGGCTGACACATGAACCCACCAGATGACAGAGAGTGTTTTTAATGGTGGTCATCAGGACCATTTAACACGTAACTAAATGCCCACCGAGAAGGTGTTTGAAAATGTGATAGTGACACATTTCTGATAATAATGTGGGTTTGAAAGTAGATCAGTGTTTAAACGACGACATTAACATTTTGTCTGAGAAATAAGAGATAAAAAACAAGGTCAAAAGATTGAAGTCTTAAAGTGAATCCTTTTGTGACTCCAACAAATGTGAGTTGCAAAATATGTAAAGGTAATATAGAGAGACAGATCTCAAAGATGATTTATAATAACTGCAAAAGATGCAGAGTAGCCTTGTCAAAGTTAGTGTGAATCCTGATTGGAGACTGATAAACTCCTAGAGAAAAAAAACTTTTGAAGTCAGATATTAAGTTATGGTAATTGAGAACTTGACAACTAAAATTGAGATTGAGAAATGTGAAATGTTATTGAGAACTAGAATAATTACCATTATGTAAGAACAAATAAGCAGAAGCAGTAGGCTACTGAATTAACAGTTGCTAAATGTAAAATGTGTTGAAAGGCATCTGATTAAACAAACAGCTTGAAAAGTTGACCATGAAAGAACTAGAAGCTGATGTTTTGCTTTCAAAAGATAAGTTTGTTATGGGCTGTAATGAAACAGTTCGCTTATCTAAAATCTAATGTGTACTGTGGCTGAAACTGCCAGTGCAACAGAGACTCAATCTGAGTGGAAATTTGTAATGTCTAAATAATGACAACTATAAAAATTATGTTTATTTGGAAACACATGTAATTTCTGGCAAATGTGCCTTAAGCTGGGATAGAGTTATAGGATGGTAGATAAAAGTTTGATGTTAGAAGTTTATGAGAGTGCAGTGTGCCAGTCCTGAATGCCTCAGAGTCTCTCTCATTCAATGTCAGCTCAAAGCTGTTATCTGTGATAAGCTATTTGTAGTAAAGCACAGTGTTTCAGTTGAAGAATCATAGACACAGTTTTAAATGCAAAACTGAATGACTTTAAAGAAGTCTTTAAAATAACAATGCAGAACTTAAACGATAGAGGTGACATTTTGTATAAGCTCATTTTAGGACCAGTAACTTCTTTGTCTCATTTAGTCTCCACCATTCAGGACCGATGGCTCCGTCTACAGGTAAAGTTCACTGAACGTACGGATGATCCAAATTCGCTGTATAGTCTAAGCAGCTAGGTTTCTGCTTTTAAGATGGTTAATGGATTTAAGTGATTAAATACTGTTGTTATTGACCTGTCTCCCTGTGTGAACACTATTAGGCAATGGGAATGGCTCTGGTGACTCTTGAACGTGCCTTTCCTAAGCTCCAGAGAACAACAGATTTTGTTGAAGAAAACGGTCAAAGATTCTGTGATGGGAAAAAAGCGGTCACCAGTGGGCACGAGTGACCATCTCTATGACGGGTAAGACCTTCTTTGGCCAGACAGGGGGCAACCTAAGCCAGAGGGGTTCACGTAAAGTCACTGGGGCATTTCCTGAATGGAGATGTTTTATGTGAGACAGGTATGAGAGTTGAGCAGGAGCTGTGAGGCCAGCAGCGTCCTTATACCGTTAAGGGGAGATGAAGCTATGACGAGTCACGGCAGTCTGCCCCATAATGCAAAGCTCCTCTATACCACTCACCAGAAGAAACCGCATTAGTTGTATGGCTTGTTTTTCATTGTGACAAGTGTCTGCAACTATACCAGGGGGACAACACCCTGAGGAGAAGAAAATTATAGACAAGGAGCTAATGGCAATGGGCTTTCAAGAGCCAGCTGAGACCGTGAGGGGATTGCCATTATTAGTTGTTGTGGAGACAGTAATAAAACTTTTGATGTCGGTTGCCTTATGGGCAAGGAAAATGTATAGAAGTTTATAACATAGTTCTAACTCCTGAAGGTCGTTAGACATGGTGGTGACTAAAGATGAAGACAGCTTTTGTAGATTTAAGTCTGGATAACAAAGGTGGATGGTCAAAGGTTATTGTAATGAATTTAATATTACATTTTGTATAAGTCTTAGAAATGTATTTATAGTGAGAGAGACTGCTTGAGCGGAAGAAGGAATGGTAACTGTGTCTGTCTTTCTGTTATCGGCCTGCTAGAGCAAGCTGAAGAAAAAATAATGATAAGGAACCAAAACAACCCAGCTGACTTGTCTAAAAAATCTAATGAATAATGAACAAGACATGCTTTGGAACTGGTTAAGAGACCATGTAAAATTAGGGAAAAGCTACAGAAAATATGTGAAGTTTAAAATCTTATTTAAAATTTAAATCCTTTTAACGATGATATAAGGAAAGGGCGAACATTGAGAATGAGCAGTTAACAGATGTGTGTCTAGTATGAGTGTGTGTGTGATGGTGACAGCACTTTATGTCTTGTATGTATTAGTTTGGGGTATTAATATTAGAACAGTATTGAAATTAGAACAGAACAGTTTTATCATTACAGATGGGTTAAGGCAAATGACAAATTTTAAAGAAGCTGATAATTCTGATGAAAAGACAATACAGAACATGGGACAAGCTTTAAGTTGATTGGCCATCAAGCTCTGTCTGGTGGTAATACTTTTGTCATACATAATGTAGATTTGAAGATCAGTTTAAGTATTTGTGTAAATTGGAATTGTGTAGTTGTAGATCACCATCTGGCATGGGCTGAGATAAATGAAAATGTTGTAGATTTGATGGCAACAACAAAATGACATATTGGCTAAGTCAATTTCGAAGTATCAAGAGAGCCCTTAACATTTATGATTATTGTGAACAAAGGGGGAGAAATGATTGACTGACATTGACCAAGTCTGTACAGAACTGACCTGACCTGATAGGGAAAATTGATGACTTTAGAAATGTTTGTAGATGGCTGACTTGAGACCAAACAACAGGCCTGAAAAGCAGGATTCGCTGTGAGACTCAGGGCCGTTGCCTTTCAAATATTTCGATAAGAAGATGAGATTGTGGCTTTAAGTGAAGAATGTTATGTTAAATTGATGCTCGAGTTGTGTCGTGCATCAAGAGGGAGATGGTATAACAATTGCCAAATATGGTTTATTAAGGGGTTCACATTTGCTGAATGTTGGGAGAACACTAGGGGTTATTGGATAAAAGCCCTGAAAGAAGCCATTTTTCTGCCTAACAAAATGGATGTCTGTGAGTGTGCCACACACACCAATAACAAAGATTGTTTCAACAGGAAACGCCAGGGCATCGAAGGCCGTGGCAGCACAGCAGACAAAAGAAACTACGTATTTTACTATCTGAAAATAACCTCGACATTTGTTTTTCTTTACAGAGCATGCAGACTTTTGGATACAGGGGAGAATGTCCCCTATAAAATAATGGTTGCAAATGAATTTGACTAACTATCCTGGCCTGGATTGTTATTGTAGCAGAAAGAAACAAGGCCACACCTGCGCAGCGCATAACTTAAAATTTTCCTTTTACAGAATGTCAGGATGGGTTGCAGAAAACAGAACTGATTCTGTTCCAAATGCATAAATATTGTTTTTTCAGGGGAAAAGGACCCCGAGTGCTATTAAGTGAGCGAGAAATTATCCGGTGATAATGTTTCAGGTTGATTCCACAGGTCACACCAAAGGGGACGAGCTGCTAGACAAGCGGTCACTAATAAAATACTTAAGGTCTCCATTCACAGGTGACAGTTCACTCCAGTGGGGGTGCGGTCGTGATTTAAGGGAAAACCTTATAAGGATCAGAAAATGGTTGGAGAGTGTGACACCTGGGTCCAAGCCTCTCACCTACACCAACAGGCCACAACCATCCCATAGTCCATGGGGCGAACGAGATTATCAACACGTCTGGAGGAGGATGTGAACCAGCTAATGGTTTAAGAATGTGTTTTTTGTGATTATTTTGAGGATTTGATTTGATTAAATCAAAATAGGGCTTAGTATTGATATACAGTAGATCAAAAGATTTGATTGGTTACTTATTCATTAGGAAATATTTAAGGAAAATGTTTTTGGGAAGAGAAGATCTATTAATTAATGTAAATGATAGGGATAATTGTTGAAGCTTATTAAGTAGAACCACAGCATGTTAGAATTAAAAGTATTGATTGTAAATGTAGAAAATATATTGATTGTGTCCGTAATGGAAATATTAGAGTTAATATTGAACAACTGCATTGGTTAGAAGAATGGATAAAATTATAAGACTTCTCTGGTTAGATTTTGTTAAATATGGCATTAAATAGAGCTTACTAAATTGAATTAGAAGTGAACAATATGGTTAGGAAAACCGAGATGAAATATGGAGATGGGCGTAGATTAATGGGAATGTCTGTCCAATTGGTGAAAATGACAGTCTATCCCAAGGATGAACAAAATTATGTGACGATACAGGTAGTGGGAGCTACAGTGAGATATGTGTTAAATGTATGTTCTGTTTGTTTTTCTTCTATTTGTTTATTTTCTGAGAAAGATTAAGGGCAAAAGATTTAAAGAAGGTTACAAGCAGCGGTCATCCGTGTTACGAGATGGCGTACAAGGACAGGGGTTTGAAACTGAGGGATTTTTTATTATACTTTTATCTGGTTGTTTCCTTGCTATGTTATAACTACCTTTTCCTTACTGGCGTGACTGAGGGTCTGTTTACAGGAGCGCAGGAACAGAGATTTCTCGCTTAGCCCGGCGCCGTAAAAATGTTTACTTGCTTGCTAAAATATTACGGGGCCTTTCCCTCACAAAAACAGCCTTATGCTTCTTCATTCTAAACTTTTCTTCACAGGTTCAAGGAGAGTGATCATTTATGCAAAAATCAGAGATGAAGAGTATAAGTGTGATGATATGACTTAAAATTTGTCCTATTGTTTATTATTGTGATTATGGGTAATCAGAATGATAAAAAGTGAGGAGTTGTAGTGGCAATTTTAATGATATTCATTGATCTTTAGTAAAATATAGATGATTCAAAGAATGTCACATGTGTGTCTCTCACTTGTAGTGAGAGGATTCTGTTTATGTACCTGGGGAGGCAGAAGAGGGAGACACTCCAGAGAACAGACGAACAAGGACCTCTGACCTAGATGTCAGAAGGCCATTTGGTGCAGGGGAGCTTAGTGGGCCAACTAGTGTCTATGGAAAACTACTGGGAGGAAGGCTCTGGGGGGAAGAAGGCCTTGAAACTAAGATAAAAGCTAGTTCAGTCTGTCTGGGGGGTGTGTCACTCTTCTGCACAGGGTAACAACTGTGTATTAGACTGCTGCTATTCTTGCAAGAATAAATACTTCTATTTTATATAATTTGACTCTGAGTGTCTCTTACGCAGTGATGTTTGTTTGAGATGATTTTTTGCCACAACAGAACCTTCTTCAAAGTTAGATCAAGATTTAATAAATAAATATTTTCAACTTGTGTGAAAACCATTTTTGAAGTAAAATACATTACGTATGCCTGAATAAATACCTTAAGGTACCGCAGTGAATGATCCACACACACTGCTGTTTTCTGTGTGTGTTTCAGCTCCGGAGGCTCCTGCTCCTCTGCTGAGCTCCTGGTGGACGGAGATCGTCGTGATCGGGTCGACAGGGAGTGCTTTAACTGTCTTCCTGTTCCTGACTGTCTTCATCTTCTACAAGGCCATAAAGAGGTATGTGTATTGTGCTGAATATTGCTCTTCTCATAACTTAGATTGTGTGGTTAAACATTGTTGTTTTGTATTTAGATGTTTACATGCACACTAATATGCTCATAACCACCAAACATTTGAGGCCTTCTGCGTGAAGCTATTGAGCAAAATCTGAGTAGGTTTAGAGAAGACAAAACCATACAAATCCAACCTGGTTTAGATGAGGTTCAGCGGTCTCACAGCGCTCGGTGTAAACGCTCTGTCAGCTCGGGTTTGATCCAGAGTGTGTGATGAACTCTGAAGCATGGGCAGCTGAAAGCGTCACATGTGCGGCAAACAGCCAATCACACGGAGCACGGAGAGTGTCAGTATGGTTAACTTCCTGCGAGATAGACAGCGCTATTCACGTCTCTTCTGAAGATTAAGATCATAATGAAAAAATATCATGAAATTAAATGCATTTACATCACAGGAATGAACACTGCTGCTGCAGCCAGAGTTTGAGAAGCAGCTGAAAGAAAGTATCTGACTGAATTTAAATAATCATTTATATAGGTTTACAAAGAATCATAATCATACACTGTTGGCTCGTTGGCCAGAGGAGAACTGAGCGACTGAGTGTGGGTTCTCACAGAGGTTTTTCTCCATTCTGCCCTGATGGAGTTTCGGTTCCACTGTCGACTTTGGCTTTTGGCTGCTTAGTTGTGGACATTCAACAATATTAATGATCTTCTCCTGCATTAACACCATTATATGAGAACAGAACTGAGCTGGACGATGACATCATGTTTTTTTCCAGAGCGGCTATATATATATTAGGAGTGTAACGGTTCACAAAATTCAAGGTTCGGTTCGATACGATACAGTGGTGTCACGGTTCGGTACATTTTCGGTACAGCAAAAAGAAAGAAATGCCAGAGAATTTTCCTACATCTTGAAACTTTCAGGTTTATAAATGGGGGAAATCTTTGAAGGATGAACAAATAATGTTTTGGTCATCACATTAAAAATAACATTTAAATATAGGCCTATATTTATATATATAATATTTAGATAATATTGGAGTTTTGAAGTGCTGGAAAAAGATGTGTGAAGTAGGCTACTTGAAAGCATTTCACTATTCCAGCCAAACTTCCATGGTTACAGTTAGTGTTACTATATTAAATCCATGGTGAATGTTGCTGATCTGTGGACTTAAAGCCTATAACTAGATCATTCACGGCACAATGTTTCTCCTGGTTTCCACGTCAGCGCTGTTTGATCTAATAGAGATCTACGTTAATAACGGAGAAATTTGAATGCTTCTCACTAGATCTCGCAGCGATGTTATTACTATTACTTCAGTGGCGAATTGAAATGTTTTCTTCACTGGATCTCTTAGCGCTGTGTAGTAACAGTGTCGCTTGAACAAGATTGGCTCGCGCTGCACAGATGTTGCTGGTCCGAACTGATAAACGGTCCGTGAAGCACAATATAATGAGTAGCGCAGTTTCGTTCTGCTTTCATTACGTTTGCCATTTGATGTTGCGCAACGTTGTGGTGGCTGCCTGCGTCGTCGCGCCAGTGTGGATTTTGTCGGCAGGAAAAATGGTCCAAGGAATTGTTCGGTTTGTATCATAGACTGTAAAAAATATGGACAAAGCGTCTGTGACGTCACCCATAGACATTCTGAAGAACGGTTTGAGGCCGTTTATGGGGGGTATGGACAGTGCCATCTTGGAAAATCTTGGGAAATCCTAACCCCGCCCACCTTCTGGCCAATCCATACATGGGTAAAAGGGCTCTTTGTGTGAGACTGAGCCGGCCGGTGGACGCGCCTCTTCAGCCAAGCAGCCTCAGCTATCTGTAATGTTACAAGATCGACTGGCAGACTAGGCTACTCTTTACAGTCAGCATCATTCTTATGTTGAAACTCCTTTTCCTCGATTTACTGAAGCCTTTCATGTAAAACGCACTTGCTGCTGCATAGCTCGCTCATAGGCTGTGCTGCGGCAACTGCACATCCAATGGCGCGGGCGCCTCTGACGTGCGACCAAATAGCTCGCAGATCAGTCTATTCTTATGTTACATTTATTCATTTTGCAGACGCATTTACAGTGTTTCAAACGTCAGTTATAATAACCATAGGTAAAGTACCTCGGACGCTAACTTATCTGAGGCGATTTAATGCTAACTGTTGCAGTGCCACTGCCCACAAACATTGATGCTAAATAGTGCTAACTACGTGAAATAGTAGTGGAATGTCACTTACCGGAAAAAAAGGAGCGAAGTAACGTTACTCCTACAGTGTCAGTTGGTGCAGTTTATAGCAGAGCAACCCATGATATGTATGATATTTCAATACAAATGTTCAGAAAGGATACAGAGGTGGTATGATGTGTTGTGTCAGATCATGGCCGAGACGTCAAATTTCAGGAATTCCACTCGACGAATCAGCTGTCAATCAAGCTGTCAATCAAAGTTAACCACGCCCTTATTTGTCATACATTTTATATCTAAATACGACCTAAACTAACGAGTTAGAAAAAAACTCACCCCCCTCACAGTTGTCAGGCGCTCGGAACCTATCGAAAAATACAATAAAAGTCCATGGGAACAACCTGTAAAAACGTCTCTGGTTACTGATGTAACCTATGTTCTCTGTATAGGGAACGAGACGTTGCGTAGCTTAAGATGCAGTGGGAACGCCCTCTGGGTGTGCCGATTGTCTGAAGCCCTTATAGAATCACGCCAATTCATTGGCTGATGGCGCGGGCGCCGCCCCGACGCTCTTGCGTCGTCATATTACATTAGAGCGCGCTCCATCTGCTCCTCAGATTTCTCTGCCGAAAAAGGAAGCTTGTCAGCAGCGCAAGGAGCTTGGCAGCGAACGCAGCGTCTCGTTCCCTTTCAGAGAACATAAGTTACATCAGTAACCAGAGACGTTCTCTTTCATAGGTTCACTCAACGCTGCGTAGCTTAAGACGCAGTGGGAACGAAATACCAAACTCGCCAAGCTAAGCGCTGCCGTAACTAGTACAAAGACCAGATAACTCACACGACTGGTTCAAGCAGATAAAACTTGGGAACCTGGAGTCATGTCAAGATCCAAACTGTAGAATCTGACAAAAGTGTGCGGAGAGGACCAGCTTGCCGCTACACAAATGTCTTCCAGGAGGGCACCTCTAAAAAGTGCTTGAGAGGAAGCCACGCCTCTGGTGGAATGTGCCCTGATGCTAAGAGGTGAAAGCAGACCGCGCACCTCATATGCCAGTGAAATAGCCTCTGTAACCCAGTGGGAAATTCTCCGCTTTGATGCGGCAAGCCCGCGGCGGCCAGCACCAAAACATACCAAGAGCTGGTTGGATTTTCTCCAACCGCCAGAGCGATCCACCTATAACTTCAATGCTCAGACAGGGCGAAGCAAATTAAGCTTCTTGTCCTCCTCAGAGACAAAAGGAGGAGGATGGAAAGAGTGAAGGTTAATAACCTGAGACCGGAATGCTGTGGACAATACTTTGGGCACATATCCCGGTTTCGGTTTCAAAGTCACCCTGACAAGACCAGGAGCGAAGTCTATACAACTCTTGCTAACAGAAAGAGCTTGCAAATCCCCCACCCGCTTCAAAGAAGCCAGGGCTAACAAAAGAGTAACCTTGAGAGTCAGAATCCGCTCTGGAGCTGACTCTAAGGGCTCAAAGGGAGCCTCCGTTAAGCCCTCCAGGACAACCGACAGGTCCCAAGAGGGAATTCCAGGGGAGCGTACTGGTTTCAGGTGCCTAACCCCACACATAAATGCTGAGACTAACCTCAATTTACCTAGGGTGATCTCATCCGACTCTCTATGAGCGGCAATACAAACAACATACACTCTCAGAGTAGTTGCGGCCGCTCCAGAAGCAAACTTTTCCTGTAGGAATTCCAGCACTGAACCGACTGGGCAGCTGACTGGGTCTGTGGCGTGTGTCGAACACCACGACTCAAAAACCCTCCACTTGGAGGAATATAAGCTTCTCATGGAAGGGGCTCTCGCACTCGCAATGGTCTCCTGGACGTCAGCGGGAAGACCAAAGCTCAAAGCTAGCGGCCTCTGATGGGCCATAGGCATAGCTTCCAAATTTCGGGGCGAAGATGCAATATCCTGCCCTGAAGCTGGGACAGCAGATCCTCCCTGACCGGAATCTCCCAAGGGGGGAGTTCCAGAAGAGGAACCAGCTCCGGAAACAACGGCTGGGACGGCCAGAATGGGGCAATAAGTAGGAGACGGGCTCCGCTCTCCTTCACTCTGGACAGAACTGCCTGGATCAACTTGACAGGCGGGAATGCATAAAGTTTCTGCATCGGCCATGGGTGGGCGAATGCATCTATCCCCAATGGTGCTAGGGGGGCTCAGGGAGAACCAAAGTGGGCACACTTCCCAAATCAAGGCTACTGTTCGGCGGTTCAACATCCATTCCCCCGACCTGAGCTTCTGCCTTGACAGAAAATCTGCTGCGAGGTTCAGGATCCCAGGAACATGGACTGCTCTCAGTGAAAGGAACTTGCCCTGAGACCACAGGAGAAGGTGGCGCGTATGCCGGTTTACATGAGACACTACCGCCATGTTGTCTGTTCTGAAAATGACATGGTGTCCTTCGAGAAAGGGGAGAAAGTGAAGAAGGGCCAGGGAAAGAGCTCTCAGCTCCAAGCTGTTTATGTGCCAAGAGAGAGTCTTTCCAGTCCAGACCCCTCATGCTGGCCTGCCCTCGAAAATCGCACCCCAGCCGGTCAGAGAGGCGTCCGTCATAACCATTTGGCGACGGAAAACTGCACCCATGTCGACCCCTTTCCGAAGGAAGAGAGGGCCCCGCCCAATTGAAAGGGCGCGAAAGCAACTGCGCGACACCTTCAACAGGCGAAGAGCCGGCACCTGAGAGTTTCATCCACCACAGAAACGGTCTCATGTGGAGCAACCCTAGGGGAAGCACAGGGGATGCTGCGGCCATGAGACCCAGAAGCCTGCGGCAAGTGCTTACAGAAACACGATGGCCGAGCGTGAAGCGAGCCAAACATGTCAAAAGACTGGAAATCCGGGCAGGAGCCAAACGGGCCTTCATCAGAACGGAATCCAGGCGCACCGCTATGAAAACTGTGCTTTGACTTGGGGTAAGAACACTCTTCTCTGTGTTCCTCAGGCCGAGAGACTGAATGTGACGAAGGACAATGTCCCTGTGGTGAATCACTAATTCCCTGGAGTGGGCTAAAAGGAGCCAATCGTCCAGGTAGTTGAGTATACGGATGCCCTGGAGCCGCAATGGGGCCAGAGCAGCATCCATACACTTTGTGAACGTTCTCGGCGCTAGAGCGAGACCAAAGGGAAGGACCCTGTACTGGTACGCCCTCTCTCCAAAGGCAAACCTGAGGAACCTCCTGTGTCGCCGTACGACCTGAATATGAAAATATGCATCCTTCAGGTCTACTGTCACGAACCAGTCCCCTGCTCGAATTTGAGATATGATAGCTTTCAGCGTCAACATCTTTAATTTCCCTTTGTAAAGGGAGAAATTTAGCCGGCGCAGGTCTAGTATTGGTCGCAGACCTATGCCCTCTTTCGGGAACAAGAAGTAACGGCTGAAGAAGCCTTGGTCGACTTCCTTAGGAGGAACCTCTTCTATTGCTCCCTTGAGGAGAAGGGACGAAATCTCCTGCTGTAGTACAGAAGCCTCTGAGGCGCTGTTGACTACACTTGCAAAGACTCCGTTGAAGCAAGGGGGCGGGTGACAGAACTGAAGTGTGTTGCCGAGCCGAACCGTGCGGAGGATCCAAGGTGATACCCCTGGCAGACGCCTCCATTCTTGAAAGAAATGAGATAGAGGAAGTGGAGTGTTGCAATGCGGCGGACATACCTGTGTTAGGGTGACGCGCTGACTCCTGTGGGGTGGCGTGGTCCAACGTGAAGAAGAGCACTTGACGTCCTGCCACGTAGTGGGAGGTACCACTGCCTGTTTGATCAAGATCATAGGGTTTGCCTGCTCCTGAGGGAAACCGAAAGTGTCTCCGAGGATGCGAGCTGCAGGTATCAAACTCGTCGGAGGCAAGGGGAGAAAGCTGAACGCATCTCCGTCCTCCTGCGCCAGACGGTTTGAACGAGGTCGAGTAGTAACTGCACTTCGAAACACGCTGGGTGGCGAAAGTGACAGGTTTAGAGAAGGAGAGCAAGTGAGAGGTGGGCAGAAATGCTTTCGCGGTCTGTCCCAACCTTGTAAATCGGGGGAAGCTCTCCTTTTTCTGACCTGCGGGTCAGAAACGATTCGAGGAGGCTGGAGCGAAGGGTTTGTTAGACCGCTTCAGCTCCAGACGCTTATGAGGTCGCTGGCGGGGAAACGGGCGACCGCGGGCTTCCCAAACCGTAGCAGGTGGGGGATGAGCCGAGTCACTTCTCCTAGCAGCAAAATCCGGCCTACGAGACGAACGTTCTCTGGGTTGAGCCGGGGAGGGGTTAGAGGATTCCCTAGCCCTCCTGGGCATAAACTGCCTGAGGGCAGCTGACTGGGATTTTGCGGCCCGAAACTTGTCAACCACAGTGTTGACCGCCTCCCCAAACAGTCCAGATTGAGAAACTGGGGCGTCCAAGAGGAAAACCTTCTCTTTGTCACGGATCTCCGTGAGATTGAGCCATAGGTGGCGCTCTGCAGCAATCGCCCCCGCCATAGAACGACCTATAGCGCGTGCGGTGTGCTTGGTGTCTCTTAAGGCCAGATCCGTGGCCTTACGAAGCTCTTTGACAGCTTCTGGCATAATTCCTGTTCCCTCGTCCATCTCCTTCAAGACGTCCGCCTGGTAGGCTTGGAGGATAGCCATAGTATGTAGGGCCATGCCTGCCTGACCAGCTGCCATGTAGGACTTTCCGATAAGGGCGGAAGTAGTCCTGCACGGAGCAGACGACGGAGAAAGGTGTGTAGCCAACGTGTCCTCAACCGCTGGAATGGCGGAATAGCGCTGCTCCACAGAACCAACGAGGTTGGTAAAGTCAGTGGCTGCCGCGTTTGTTAGACGTGCGGAAAAAGGCTGCTTCCAGGATCTGGAAATCTCGTGATGCAGATCACTGAAAAAGGGCAGCTTTCTCCGCTCAGGCCTAGAATTAGGGCCACTTAAAAATCTCGTTGAGTTTAGACGATTGGGACTCGCGGGGCTCGTCGGGCCAGTCGATAGAGAGGTTCTCTGTAGCGCGCGAAAGCACGTCGATAAGCTCCGTGTAGGCCGCAGTAGGCCGCGCCTCCTGGCCGCTAGGCGGGAGACCGTCAGTAGCTAAAGCAGGCCCGAAATCCTCGGAGTCGGACGCTGTAGTGTAAATAATATCTTCCAGCCCGAAAGAAACCGTCTCGCGCGCTCTCGGGCTGGGGCATAAATAATCATGCGAAAACTCGACTGGCCGAACACCGCATGTGTGCTCGGGAGAGGGAGGGAGAGAAAGGGCCTGGCCCGTCTGCTCGTACTCTAAATCCTCGAGCTCTACATCCGAACCCCAGGTCGCGGATTCCAACGAGGCCTCTGCAGCCTCGGGAGCGCGACGGGGGGGAACGAATGACTCCTTCTCAAAAACCGCGAGCCGAGAGCGGAGGGTTTTGAGAAGCAGGTTGTCACAAAACTTGCATTTAGACAAGCCTAAAACAGCCTCGCGCGCATGCGAAAAACCCATACATTTAACACACTTGCTGTGAGGGTCGTCGTTCGCAATAAAGCGAACGCATGGCGGCGGGCAACGACGGAACTCCATGGCACTTCACCGCAAGGAGAACTGAGTTCCACTATTCGCAGTCGCTGAAGTGCAGATGAAGAATGCTGATGATAAATCCGAATTATTTGGGCCAGAAAAACCAAGACCGAAGGGCTTAAGATTCGTGAAGGCAGAGAAATGTGAGGAGCAGATAGCGCACGCGCTAATATATTATGACGACGCAAGAGCGTCGGGGCGGCGCCATCAGCCAATGTATTGGCGTGATTCAATAAGGGCTTCAGACAATCGGCACACCCAGAGGGCGTTCCCACTGCGTCTTAAGCTACGCAGCGTTGAGTGAACCTATGAGAGAGAACATGAATTTATGCTGTGAAAACGGACATTTTAACATGGGGTCTATGGATATTTGCTCCCTTTTAGGACATCCCTCTAGCGGATTTTCGATGTATTGCAATTATTCGCACTTCCGGGTAGGCTTCATTTTTTTTTTTAGATTAGAATGTTGCCGCTTGGTTTGTATGCGTACCGAACCGGAAGCCTCGTACCGAAACGGTTCAATACGAATACATGTACCGTTACACCCCTAATATATATTAATCACTTTTTTAAAACAAAAATTAACCATAAGAAAACAAGCAAGCTTAATTGGTTTATATATTAAAGCTTCTATTTATATATATTTATATTAATTGAAATGCAAAGTTTAATATTAATTGCCAATAAATATAACAATTATATGAATACATATATGAATTACATGATTCTTTTTTTTACTATAAACTGCTTTAATTTGGAGTGAGTTATACAGGGGGCGTGGCTTTATTGCATCAGATACATGTCACTTTACTCACAGCTGATTTGTCCAGTTTTGATCTCTAACCGCTACCATGACGACGAAATCGCTAAAAACCAAACCAACTTCTGGAGCCTGAAAAACAGTTTGCTCAAACTAACCTCAAACTTACCCGTAGAAACTAAAGACCGGCTTCATGAACAGCCTCGGTTCATAGACATCTGCAGTGATGTGTTTTGTGGGTGGAGCCTGCCTGGTGACAGAAAGTGGCAGTTCTATAGTAGCAGTCTAAGCTATGGAAGTGACATAAAAGATTAAAAAAGGTAAATCTAGGTAAAATTTGTTGAATTTAGCAATATTCCAATGATGACAGTTCAAAATGGGAAAAAGCTCTTTGTATGCTTTTCCCCCTGAAAGTTTGCATTCCTGTAACCCAAGAATATTAAAGATATCTTAAAGCTGCAGTCTGTAGCTTTTTTTGGGTTAAAAATGATCCAAAACACATATTTGAGAAAATACATAACCAGCCATTGTCCAAAACTCTCTGCTTGCCTTAGCTCGATTCAAAGCGGTAAGCTTGTAATAATGTTTTTAATTCCAGTGGTACTGGTGGATTTCTATGGGAGATTCAAGCATTCGAGTACACACACACATCTGTACACATAAAGAAGAGTCTCAGCTAGTAGGCTATATTGCGTGTGAGGATGTTGGAGGTGGAGATTTATTGCCTTTTCTCACTGCACTTGATATAATTAAACTTATCAATTTGATGGCGGATCCAGAAAGGTTCAAACGACAATCACCAGAGACAACAGATTCACCCGCTGTAAAATGCAGAAGACTTCGTTCGGACTTCGGAGTGGCGACAGAAGAAGAGACTGCAACCGGACCCATGTGAAAACGTCTCGGGTTATGACTATAACCCTTGTTCCCTGAGAAGGGAACGAGACACTGCGTCGATAAAATCGACTCTTTGGGGACGCTCCCTAAGCGTGCGCCTCTGAAGTATGAATGAAACTAATCCAATCCTGATTGGTGTTGCGTCGTGACGTAACGTGACGGCATACCCGGAAGTATAAAAGTGACGCTGTCACAACACACACTAGCCTCGCGATGAAGCAAGACGCTCCAAGGCCTCAAGGGGCGTGGCAGAACGACGCAGTGTCTCGTTCCCTTCTCAGGGAACAAGGGTTATAGTCATAACCCGAGACGTTCCCTTTCGAGGGAACTTAACACTGCGTTGATAAAATCGACTCTTTGGGGAACGAGTGCCCACTAGGCCACGCACCGAATAGGCCTGTCCCGGAGTGAAACTGTCTAGGCACTCAGCAAGGACTGAGCACGTGTGCGCCAGGCGTACTAGGAAGGTGGAGACTTTAGAACCTAATAAAAGTATGTGGAGTAGCCCAACCGGCTGCCTCACAGATCTCCTGTAGAGGTACTCCCGAAAGAAGGGCCCTAGAAGAAGCCATGCTTCTAGTTGAGTGAGCCCTTACGGCTAAAGGTGAAGGCAAATCGCGCACCTTGTAAGCCTCAGTAATACCTGAACAATCCAATTACTAATAGTTTGCTTGGATGCCGGGAGCCCCTTCTTAGGTGACCCAAAACATACTAATAATTGGTCCGACCTTCTCCAAGAAGAGGACCTTTCAAGGTACACGCTCAAAGCTCTGACGGGGCAGAGCAAATCAAGCTTCTCTTCTTCTGCCGACACATGAGGTGGAGGATGGAATGCCTGAAGAACTGTAGACCGAGCCGTATTCGATGGAACTTTAGGCACGTAGCCTGGACTCGGGTGCAAAAAAGCTTTTACTCTGCCAGGGGCAAACTCCAATCAAGCTGGTGTTACTGCCAGGGCTTGGAGATCTCCCACCCTCTTAAGTGAGGTAATAGCTAAGAGAAAAAACATGTTCAGCGTTAAGTCCTTAGGCGATGCCGACTGTAGAGGTTCGAAGGGGGCCAGGGACAACCCTTCCAGAACTATTGCCAGGTCCCAGGCAGGAACCCTGGACCTGGTTGCCGGTCTCATCCTCCAAGTACCATGGAGAAAACGAATGACCAACTGGTGCCTCCCCAGAGGCCCATCACTTAAAGGTGAGTGGAAAGCCGCAATGGCAGCTACGTACACCTTAAACGTGGAAGGGGAGAGACCCGCAGAGAAACGATCTTGAAGGAACTCCAGAACTGAAGCCACCGGGCAGTTAACTGGGTCCAACTCATGTTCTCTACATCAAGTGAAAAACACATTCCACTTGAGGCCATATAATCTCCTAGTAGATGGAGCCCTAGAGCTAAGTATGGTTTCAACTACTCCAGCTGATAGTCCAGCATTTAGGTACTGAACCCCCTCAGAGGCCAGACCCACAGCTTCCACAGCTCTGGGTGAGGGTGGAAGATTGTGCCCTCCGCCTGGGACAACAGATCCCTCCTCAGAGGAATCTGCCATGGCGGAGCTATCAGGAGTGATATTATGTCTGAAAACCATACTCGGGTCGGCCACCTCGGGGCAACCAGAAGTAGACTGATGCCCTCTTGAAGGACCCTCTCCAGGACTCCCGGGAGCAAAGCGATCGGGGGAAATGCGTACAGGCGAAGCCTCGGCCAGGCCTGTACCATGGCATCCAACCCCAGCGGGGCTGGATGTGTGAGGGAGAACCAAAGTGGACAGTGGGACGTCTCTCGAGACGCAAACAGATCCACTTCCAATGGTCCAAACCTCTCCCATATTGACTTCACCACATCTGGATGAAGTCTCAATTCCCCGGGCCTCAGCTCCTGCCTAGACAGGATGTCTGCTCCCTGATTCTGAACCCCCGGAATATACATTGCTCTGATAGAGAGTATTTTCCCCTGGGACCAAAGAATAATCTGATGCGCCAATCTGCACAGAGGCCGCGATCTGAGTCCCCCTTGTCGGTTCAGATAAGCTACGACAGACGTATTGTCTGATCGTACTAAGACATGGTAACCTTAGATGTCTGGGAGGAAGCTCCTCAAAGCCCTGAACACAGCCAACATCTCTAGGCAGTTTATATGCCAAGAATGATGATGGTCCTGCCACAGACCCCTGGCAAAGCGGCCGTCTATGACCGCGCCCCAGCCAGTGAGTGAGGTGTCCGTCGAAACGGTTTTCCGGCGACATGACGATCCCAGCACTGGCCTTTGGGATAGGAACCAAGGTTTCTTCCAAATTACCAGAGAACGAAGGCATCTGCGCGTAACTCTGATTATACGGAACAGATTCCCCTTGAGGGAAAAACCCCTGGCTCTCAGCCACCACTGAAGGGGGCCTCATGTGTAGAAGGCCCAAATGTATAATGTTGGATGCCGCTATCATGAGGCCCAGCAGTCTTTGAAACTGCTTTACAGTGATGGCCTGGCCTAGCTTTATCCCGGACACCATGGCCAGGATGGATTCGATACGAGCGGGAGACATACGTGTGTTCTGTCCTCTCTGAAGTAAATTAAGAGTTTGGGTTTTTTATTTAATTGTGTGTGCAACAGTGCCCCCTTTTGGATAACCAGCCATTGTAGCTTTAGTTTAAGTTTCACTTTATGAGGTAAATTTCCATCAACAGTTAGTTGAGTGTGCTGCAGAGCAAATTGCCAGTGCTGGTTTTCTCCTGCTGCATTTTTTCCTTTTACATTGTTGCCTTGGATACTATTTGCCTGCGTTGTAACCGAATTCCATTTCATGCCCAGAAGAGCAGTCTTCTGAGCTGGTTCCAACACATTTTTCTTAGTGTTGAGTCTCAACCCCCGATTCTAATTTTGGCCAAGGACGACATCTCAATGCCGAACTGCCATTCCTCGAGACTGGGCCAATAAGAGCCAGTCGTCGAAGTAATTCAGTATACGGATGCCCTGAAGCCTCAGTGGAGCCAGAGTCGCATCCATAAACCTACACATGAACATGCGGGGAGAGAGTGCTAGGCCGAACGGAAGAACCCGATCTAAGAGAACCAGCCTCTCGAGACTGGCCTCTGGTGGTTTCCAAGCACCCTTCTCGACTGCCTGAAGCGGAAGACCGGCAGGCTGTAGTCGATACGGTTTTCGTAACCATATCTGATGCTCGTTTTTTATTTTTTGAGGAAAACAACGCATAGTGCGTTCGCTGGAAAATGATGCGGCCCGAAGCGTCATAGACGGCGGGCAAAGATTTGGGGAAAACAGTTAGCCCGGCGCTGAGGTTGTGACCTGTGCTGCAGGAAACGCTCATCAAGCTTGCTTTTCACTTGCGTTCCCTGCTCATCATGTGGCCAGCTGATGTTAAGTCTGGCCACAGCACGAGTCACAACCTCTACCAGCTCCTCATAGCTTTGGCCGTGAACTGGCGCGCCCAAATCACGGTCATCCGCATCAATACTGAGCACATCCACTTCCTCGGAAGCAGAGAGCTCAAGCATTGGGACCTGATCGTGGGCAGGAGAAGCCGCGATGCGGGCTTCTGTACCACTCTCAGGGGCTACGGGATCCTCAGACGAAGAATGAGAAAGTGCCGCAGCAGTCTCATTCTCATCTGCAAGATCCCGCTGCGAACCCCGCGATCTAAATCGCCGCGCCGCCTCAACGGACGCGGGACCAGAACCGTGGGGAACGCGAGCCTGACCGTGCTCATCAAAGCACGCCAGCCGAGAGCGCAGCACTCTAATAGGAAGTGCTTCACAGTCTGCACAAACAGCTCCCTCAAGAGCTGCTTGTGCATGCTGCGCTCCCAAACAATTCATACACAAAGCATATGTGTCCCCACCCGTAATAAAACGAGGGCAAGGATGCACACATCTTTTAAATTGTTCGCTGGCCATTCTGATCAACTGATTGACAAACAACACCAAATAAGACAGACAGTTTCAACACAGAGCGCTTGCTGAAGAGCGAAAGCTTGTGTGTGTTGTGACAGCGTCACTTTTATACTTCCGGGTATGCCGTCACATGTTACGTCACGACGCAACCCCAATCAGGATTGGATTAGTTTCATTCATACTTCAGAGCCGTACGCTTAGGGAGCGTCCCAAAAGAGTCGATTTTATCGACGCAGTGTTAAGTTCCCTCGAAAGGGAACAAGGATACATATCGGAAGGACATTACATGTAGTCACGCAATGCTAACGTTGTTAACATTTACAATTTGAGAACAAAGTATAATTATTATTGTTATCTCGCAGACAAGGTCTCTCGCTCTCTCCCTCTCTGCCGTGGGCGCGATACACGGTTTGGCGCTGGCCCACATGTTCCGTCTTGCATGCGCAGCTCTAGATTCCAGAAGATTTGAACTCATTTACGGGCATCAGGCCTATGCATGCCATGCGGGATATTTATAAATAATTTATATCTAGATAGATTAGATAATTCATTGTCAATTTATAGTTTATTTGTATGGTCGGATGCGCGTGACTGGACGATGACCGGTGTCGTGGTCATTCTCAAGTGTCGTGTTGCTGTTGTATCAGTCAGATCAGCGTAGCACTCAATAATCGGGACAAGAGAGGTCCCACACGGTACAAATAAATTAGGCCCGATAATCAGGACGTCCCGGCTAATTCGGGACAGTTGGCAACCCTAAACTCACGTAAAGTTAATAATTCCGCGAATGACTGCAATTGCAGATTTCGAACAGAGATGGCGACAAAGAGGAAAAACGCCGGACTGCAGCTTTAATATCCTTTTAGATTCTGGTTCTTAACAAAACTTTACTTTTGGTATCTTCATATTTAAGGTTCAATCCCAGAGATATGGAGATCTTAATGCGGCTCTATGTGCAAAATGTGGGTCACTTTCATACAGCTGATACTTGGTGAATTCAAAGTTGAATATCTGAAGAACAATTAATATTGAAACTAGACATATCTCTTGTTATCATCTAACAGTTGCATAGAACATACATTACCTGAAAATGGTCAAGTTGAGGCACATTAACTAGCTCTAAATAGTGTATTCATTATTATTAATAATAATATTATTATCATTATTAGATTCTATATTTGAATCAGTTTCAGGGATATTTGTAACAAGGTAATTTGTTGATTTGAACTGTTTAAATACGCAGTATCGTTTCAACATGATGCACGTCTCTTGCGGCAGTGCTCTCTCCAAACGTGTTTACAACGATCCAAGATTTGGCTCTTGCAGATTGTTTAAGTATTAGAATTTCCTCTTGTTATAAAATGTGAGGCCCGGCTCGATCGATCCATAAAGAGAAGACGAACCTGACATTAGGAAATACGTGAAGCTGAGAGATCGGCCTCTCAGTCTCACAGACTCATCTGAAGTACAGAAAAGGCCTGATCTCTAGTTGCATTTCATTATATAGCCAGACCTCATTTCATATGTAAACATGAGTTCACAGTGGAAATTTACCTTGAACACTGTCCCAGACTTACTGGGGGCAGAAGTTGACCATTTGCTAACAGTGGGAATTTGCATTCAGGAATTTCCACCCTTTGGGGGTAGGACCGTGTCTAGAGACCACATTCCTTTGTGTGCCAGTTATCCCTAAACTCTTAAAAACCTTATTCCCTTTTGTTTTACTTATTTGGAAATGAGACATTTGTACCAGTCACACTGAGACATTGCGAATGATATTAAACATGTATAAAATACTCGATGATAATCATTCAAATTAAACCATTTAGATTCTTGAGTGAGTTTGGGGGATCTTCCCATGTGGGACGAGAAGGAGAAATCTATCACGAGGGGGAGTTCAAATGTTAATTTGCTTTGTTCTCTCAGAGAGTGAATAAGTAAGTAAGTAAGTAAGTAAATACAATTTATTTATATAGCACTTTTCACAGATAAACATCACAAAGTGCTTCACAATACAAGAACAATTTAAATACATTCCCCAAAATACAAACACTACAAACAACCATAAAAAAACCCTCGACTAACCAAAAACCTGCTTTAAGAGCAAAGTCTTCAGTTGTTTTTTAAAAGAATCAACTGAGTTCGCACAACGCAAAACAAGAGGCAAAGCATTCCACAGCCTGGGAGCGACTGCCTGGAATGACTGGTCCCCTCTAGTTTTAAAATGAGTACGGGGAACAACTAATAACATCTGATCTAAAGACCTGAGACTCCGGGTAGGAGTGTGCAGCTGTATCAGGTCAGTGATGTAGGTAGGGACTTGGCCATGCAAGGCTCTAAAGGTAAGAACCAGAATTTTAAAATGAATTCTATACTGGACTGGTAACCAGTGAAGTGATGGTAAAACAGGTGTGATGTGTTCTCTTTTCTTAACGCGGGTTAAAAGCCTTGCAGCAGAGTTCTGAACAACCTGGAGACGATAGAGCTCCTTCTTACTCAAACACGAAAAAAACTGTTACAATAGTCTAAACGGGAGGAGATGAACGGATGAATAATCATATATAACTCACCTTTATTAACAGATGATCTTAATTTTGAAATGTTCCTCAGTTGAAAAAGCAGTTTCTAGCTAATTGTTTCGAATGAAGCTCCAAGGACATAGCTGACTCAAAGACAAAACCTAAGCTCCTGAGGCTCGGTTGGACAGACAGGCCTAAGTCACAAATATATTGTATTATCTTTGGGATTTTACTTTCAGGGGCGATGATTAGTGTTTCTGTTTTTTCAGAATTGAGAAGCAAAAAGTTCTCACATAACCACTTTTTAATACTAGTCAGACAGTTAATTAAAGAGGAAAATTTAAACAACTCAGTTTCCTTAAAGGAGCAATACAGTTGGATATCATCCGCATACAGGTGGTAAGATATGTCGCTAAACTGACTAATAACCTTACAGAGAAGAAATATATACAAGAGGAACAAGATGGGTCCCAAGACAGAACCCTGCGGTACCCCACACAACAACTCTGCAGTTTCAGACATAATCTGATTCATGATTACGTAATTCACAAAGCATTTTAGCCCTAAAAGTCAAGTCAAGTCAAGTCACATATATTTATATAGCGCTTCTCACAATACAGATTGTATCAAAGCTGCTTCACAGTTGTTATGGAATGACACAGACAGATGATTCAAGTGATAAGGTGATTTATTGGAAACTGCTGGCAAATGAAGAGAAGGATGAAGATGGTAGAGAAATCCTAAACAGATGCGAAGCAACAGCGAATATGTGGAGTGGAAGTGGTGAGCACACACGTTGGGTTGATTGGAATAGCGTTGGCAGACACAGACGAACCAGGAAACACTCCGGGAGATGACAGGGGAGATGCAGGAACGCAAGTAAGCGAAAATCCAATAATCTGTAACACAGTATTGAAGTCTTTACTCAAACGAGACCAGACAATAATGCAGCTCGAGGTGTGTGCTTAAATACTGAGGTTGATGAACGACTAGATTGGAATCAGGTGTGCGTGATCAGTACTCTGGAGAAGGTGCTCTTTGTGATTGGTTGCTGATTGAACCTGGTACGTCTGTTACAACAGTATCAATCAAAACAACTTAACAATGTTTGTTTATTACTGGAAAAAAAAGACATCCAAGTTTGGTAGAGCTGATCAATGGTATGATTGGTTAATTAATTTGAATATCCCCAACTGTGCAAGCCAAAGGCAACAGTGGCAAGGAACCGAAAAACTCCATCCAGTGACCTAAAGGTGTCCTAGCACACCATCAGATGACCCAATGGAGAAAAAAAAACCTTGGGAGAACCCAGGCTCAGTCGGGGGCCAGTTCTCCTCTGGCGTTTATGAACTAGAGGCCGAATTTACAGTAACTGTAAGATAAAAAATTTATATGAATGCCTGGCTAAATAGATGCGTCTTCAGTCTAGTTTTAAACTGTGAGAGCGAGTCTGAGCAACGAACAATATCAGGACGGCTATTCCAGAGCTTCGGAGCTAAATGTGAAAATGCTCTGCCTCCTTTGGTGGATCTGGATATCCTAGGAATGACCAGAAGCCTCGAATTTAGTGATCTTAAAGAGCGCGATGGATTGTAGGGCGATAGAAGATCCGTTAAATAGACTGGAGCTAAACCATTTAGAGCTTTATAAGTCAAAAGCAATACCTTGTAATTAATACGGAACTTTATAGGTAACCAATGAAGTGATGATAAAATCGGTGTTATATGATCATATTTTCTTGATCTAGTAAGAACTCTAGCGGCTGCATTTTGGACTAACTGTAGCTTGTTTATTGAAGATGCAGGACAACCAGCTAATAAAGCATTACAGTAATCTAGTCTCGAGGTCATGAATGCATGAACTAACTTTTCTGCATCAGAAACTGATAGCATATTACGTAGCTTAGCAATGTTTCTAAGGTGAAAAAAGGCTGTTTTTGTAACATATGAAATATGCTTTTCAAAAGACAGGTTGCAGTCTAATGTAACACCCAGGTCTTTTACTGTAGCGGATAAAGTAACAGGGCATCCTACTATGTTAAAGTCGTGCTGTGAAAGGTTATGTGGACGTTTTTTACAACCGATAAGTATTACCTCTGTCTTGTCTGGATTTAATAAAAGAAAATTACGCGTCATCCAATCTTTTATATCTTTAACACAATCTGTCAATTTGGATAATTTAGCGTATTCATCTGGCCGTGATGAAATATATATTTGAGTGTCATCAGCATAACAATGGAAACTAATTCCATGTTTCCTTAGAATATTACCAAGTGGCAGCATATATATTGAGAATAATAAATGGCCTAACACAGATCCCTGCGGCACTCCATAGTTTGCCGAAGTTATGATCGATTTTTCTCCATTTAAGTAGACGAAATGGCAGCGGTCAGATAAGTATGACCTGAACCAGCTTAATGCTTGTCCTTGAACACCAATGTAATTTTGTAGTCGATCTAAGAGTATTGTGTGATCTATAGTGTCGAACGCAGCACTAAGATCAAGTAAAACTAGTACTGAGATACAGCCTTGGTCCGAAGCTAAAAGTAAATCATTTGTGATTCTAACAAGCGCAGTTTCAGTGCTATGATGTGGCCTGAATCCAGACTGAAACTTTTCATAGATGTCGTTTTCTTGCAAGAAAGAGCCGAGTTGACTGGACACAACTTTTTCTAATATTTTTGACATAAATGGAAGATTCGAAATGGGTCTGTAATGTGCTAGGTTATTTGGATCTAAATGTGGTTTCTTAATAAGAGGTTTTATAACAGCCAGCTTGAACGTTCTTGGAACATGACCTAAAGATAAAGATGAGTTAATAATATTGAGAAGAGGCTCTTCCACTATAGGTAACACTTCTTTCAGTAGTTCAGTTGGTATAGGATCTAATAAACACATTGTTGTTTTAGATGAAGTGATAAGTTTATTTAACTCTTTTTGTTCTATGGTTGTAAAGCATTGTAATTGTTCTTGCGGGGTGATAATTGCGGCTGAATTATAAGGCGCGAGTAAAGATTGAACGTTTACGATTTTGATTCTGATGCTTTCAATTTTCTCGGTGAAGAAGTTCATGAAATCATTACTACTAAACCGTAACGAGGTATTTTGTTCAGACGACGTCTGTTTATTTGTTAGTCTAGCCACGGTATTAAATAAAAACCTTGGATTATTTCGGTTGTTTTCTATTAATTTGCTGAGGTGCTCAGCCCTGGCCGTTTTAAGGGCCTTTTTATAACATGACATACTGTCTTTCCACGCGATTCTAAAGACCTCTAAATTAGTTTTTTTCCATTTACGCTCTAAATTACGGGTTTCTCTCTTTAAAACATGCGTAGTATTATTGTACCATGGTGCTATATTTTTTTCTCTGACCTTTTTTAATTTAATGGGTGCAACAATATCCAATGTTCTAGAGAGAATGGTGCTCATAGTGCTAGTTAGTTCATCTAGTTCATCTGTTTGTTTGGGTTCAGGCAGCAGCTGAGACAGATCAGATAGGCTATTTGAGAAATGATCTATGGTGGATGGAAGAATTGTTCTACCTGGTCGATAACGTGGCGCAGCATGACATATTACAGCAGTACTTAATATGCAAGTTACCATGTAATGGTCAGTGACATCATCACTTTGTGGAATGATATCTGTATCGGTTGGATCGGTTCCATATGATATAATTAAATTGAGTGTATGATTAAGACGATGAGTTGGTCCGGTGACGTTTTGCTTGACCCCGAAGGAGTTTAATAAATCTGTAAACGCAGCCCCTAACGCATCATTTAAATTATCTATGTGTATGTTAAAATCTCCAATAATTAATGCTTTATCGACGTTGACCAAAAGATCTGATAGAAAGTCAGCAAACTCTTTTAGGAAATCGGCGTAAGGCCCTGGAGGTCTATATACGGTAGCCAATGCTAGAGATAATAGGGATTTGTTTCTTACATCTAAGAGCGTAACATTAAGCCCAAGTACTTCAAACGAATTAAACCTATGACGAGTTTTCTGAGTAACATTAAGGATATCTCTGTAGATTGTTGCAACACCGCCGCCACGACCGATCAGACGGGGCTCATGCTTATAACAGTATCCTGGCGGAGTAGACTCATTTAGACCGAAATAATCATTTGGTTTAAGCCAGGTTTCAGTAAGGCACAGAACATCGAAATTATTATCTGTGACCATTTCATTTACAATAACCGCCTTAGGTGTGAGCGATCTAATGTTTAGAAGACCTAGCTTTAGAAATTGTTTTTGTTCACTAATAGTGAGATTTTTTGTTTTAATAACAATTAGATTTTTTCTAGATCCCGCAGTAGATTTATTATTTGATCTTAGTAAACGAGGAATAGACACAGTTTCTATGCAATGTTCTACACTAGTATTAATATCAATTAAATTGGTGCAGTAGAGACTGTGATTTGGATTAGCTTGGACGTGTCGGGCGGTGGAATCGCCGATGATCACAGCATCGCGTTCCATTTCACGAAGAGGGGAGAAGCGGTTCTGAGTGGAGATCTCGAACACCAGGAGGGGCGAAAAGATTCTTGTCCTGGCTCGCGGCTTCCGCGGAACCACCCAGGCTTCGTGGTGGTGTGTTGGAGCCGGAGTGAATGAAACCATGGCTGATCGTGACCTGGACGCTCGGGACCAATGCTGAGAAACGCACGGAGTAGACGAGGTTGGCGTCAGCGGGTTACTAACGTTAATCACTGATCCGTGTGCATCAGCGCGTGATGTTTCAAGAGCTAAACGCCGGTCTCTCAGCTCAGCTTGTCTCTAGAAGGTCACGGATCTGCTTTTCTACAGCTTCTAATTCAGACTGCACCGCGAGCAAATCAGATTTGTTCTCATCTGCACCAAAAGGTAGATAACATACACCTGATATATTCGCCATTTTAACAGTCGATCGCAGGGCGAGCAGCAGTGAAGCAGTGTCTCACTCTATGACCAACAAACGAGGCTGACAAAAGCAGTCGATCGCAGGGCGAGCAGCAGTGAAGCAGTGTCTCGCTCTATGACCAACAAACGAGGAGCACCTAAGGAGCACATAAGTCTGGGACAGCTTAAAGGGTTAGTTCACCCAAAAATGAAAATTAAGTCATTAATTACTTACCCCCATGCTGTACCAACCCCGTAAGGCCTTCGTTCGTCTTCGGAACACAAATGAAGATATTTATGATTAAATCTGAGAGGTGCATGACTGCTACATAGGCTCCCTAAGGGAATGAAACTTGACGGCCCAGAGAGTCATTAAAGAAAATGTTTAAATATTCCATGTCGCAACAGTGGCTCAACTATAAGTTTATCAAGCGACGAGAATTGATTTATGACCTTTTCCCACCCTATTTCTCCCCCTCTGATTCAAACAGTCTGTTTTGGAGGTGTTTCCCCTTTAAGAGTTCAGTGTTAACGCCCACTGTTATGATTGGCTAACGTCAGTGCTCTCCTCTCTCTGCTCGCTCTTTCAGTAACCTGGCTTGTCACACTCATCTACATCACTTACCGATAAAATAAGGCTTTGGCGGGCTGCATATGCTGCAAATAAACTGCATCCAACTGCTTTCCGTGACGTCTGGATCGTTCGGCAGCGTATTCAAACATGTTGTTTGTCCACAGCAGGAACAGCACATCTGCGTGGCATCGCAGTCATCTTGTAAACAGACCCCCTCTCTGCACGACAGCACATGCGATGATGCGAAATGAGGTGTAGTTGTCCTGCGCTGGAGGCGGTCATATGCAAACGACTGGTACGTCACTTCGTACCGTGACGTCACTAAGAACAAAGGATCTAGAACGAGCTGTATTTAGAGCTTGATTAAATAAATGCTTCGTTTATAATGGGGAGGACGTCTTAAGCTATGAAACTTGCAGGAAGTTTTAATAGTACATAGATCTCTTATATACCAAAAGATCAAGGCAAATTTGGTTTCTCATGTCATGACCCCTTTAATGGCAAGCGTTTCAGTCACATGTGACCTTTCTCAATGGCAAGTTAATAATAGGCTTGATGGACTTGAATCGAGCCGTCTGCTCTCTATCGCTCTCGCGGTACTGTGATGTTATACACCGATCATTCTGTGCGGCGCCGATGCAAGTCCAACAAGCCCAACGCTCAGTCCAGCAGCCATCTTAAGAAGTCACATGATTACATGGATCACATGGTCAACCAAACTGGGGTATGTTAACAACCAAAAATAAGTAAATTTTTAAACAGAATTTTACATAAAAAATTCTCTCAATACACCGTCAAGTAAATATTCAACGATGATACATTTTAAACAAAAAAGGAGAAAAAATGTAAAAAACAATTTAACAAAATAAACAAAATTCAAAAATACACATGCTGGATCATAAAATATTGTGTCTCCTAACAGCCCATAGTTAAAAATATAAGGGGATATAAACAATTACACAACATATTTGTCCTTTAAAAGTCAAAAATGATTGTTGTCCTTAATTGATGGTGTGTGCAGGCTATTTTTGAATAATTTCCCTTGGAGTTTTTTGGTCTGCGCACCTCATATGGACAGTTTTTAAGGTGTGGTGAGTTTTTGTCCATTTTTCAGTCTTCTTAGATCTCTACCATTTAGTCCACTACGACAATGACAGTCTGTGTGTGTGTTTTCCAGGCAGGACTCAACAGGGAACGAGAGCATGCCTGTCCAGAGACTGTCCTCGTGGGATGCTAATGAAGTTTATCGACTGGGTATTATCGCAGTGCGGATCCCCCTTCACCATCGGCTAGGAGGATTCATCAACATGATTCTTGACTGATCGCCCACCCCATCAGAAGTAATACCAGAGCCCATCGCAGACTAGGAGCCTGAGCCCGAGCCCAGAGCCAATGCTCGAGCCACAGATCGTCCCGGAGCCAGAGCCCAGCAAACTGTTTGACCAAGGTGTCCTTCCCCGTGGGAGTGTTGGTGGAATACGAAGGGATTCGGTGTCAGCTCTGCCTGGCTCTCCCGCTCCATCAGCTCCACCTCAGTCAGTCCTCCCCCTGGCACCACCAGGGCCTCTCCCTCCCTTAACTCCGCTGTGGGCCGACGTCCTGGCTCTCCCGCTCCATCAGCTCCACCTCAGTCAGTCCTCCCCCTGGCTCCACCAGGGCCTCTTCCTCCCTTAACTCCGCTGTGGGCCGACGTCCTGGCTCTCCCGCTCCACCTCAGTCAGTCCTCCCCCTGGCTCCACCAGGGCCTCTCCCTCCATTGACTCCGCTGTGGGCCGGCGTCCTGGCTCTCCCGCTCCATCAGCTCCACCTCAGTCAGTCATCCCCCTGGCTCTACCAGGGCCTCTCCCTCCCTTAACTCCGCTGTGGGCCGACATCCTGGCTCTCCCGCTCCGGCTCCTCCCGCCTTCATCTTCACCCTTGACTTAGTGTTTAATAAACTCTACTGCTGCAATTAGAGGCACTGCTAAGTGGCGTTTTTAATCACCTCAAGTGTTAAAACATTTAGGGCTTTTACACTTGCAATTTTTAACCCTGGATTAGAAGCAGGGTTAGATCTATGATAGATCATGCACCCATCTAGACTCCACAATGGGCTCGGGCTCCGGGATGAAGTTGGGCTCTGGCTTGAGATCTGGCTGGGATCTCGATCTCTCTGCTGGGAAACAAATAGAGCAAGATGAATAGCACTTTGGAAATTGTGGTTTTTATGTGCGCTGAAAAAAGAGGAAGTGAAAGAGGAGAATAAGGATGCTGTCATGGCTAGGGAAGAGGCCAGCTTGGCATGACAATCTTGCAAACGGAGCTTGAGGTAAGAAGTTTTAAGTTTTAATGCCATGTCGCGTTGATCAAATCGCCATTTCATGTTGCATTTTTATTGGCTAGTCAGTAGACGAGGTCGCAGCAGCAAACACTGTGAGGTCATCATGATCCATCTCTGACACTGCCAGAAAAGACAGTCTCTGAGCCTCTCTCACTGGAAGACACTGTAGGACCAGCGTTCAGAAGACATGACACAGAAATCCCCACACCTGATCATCTTTCGTCCAGAACAGCCCACAGTCATACAGTGTGTGCTGCGCATAAATCCTTTCTGAGTTCTGTCACTGGTTGCATGTAGTAAAAGTCCACAAAGATGATGAGTGATGCAGAATGAAGGTTAAAAAGAATTTCAATAAATAACAGAAACATGAAACACACTACACAATAACCACTTACAATGCAGAACATAGATCTGAGGAAACATGTGGCTTAAATACACTGGGATTGATCATTAACGAAACAAGTGTGCACTATAAGAGGGAACCATAGTTATCAAAAACACTCAGAACTCCCGGGCAAAGACAAAAACCAGCACATAGAAAGTAAACAGAACAAGATAATGAAACTAAACATGACATGACTATGACAATTACTCCGTAAACATAATTTGTGGCTTCCTTCTTTACTTATATATTTCTCTCATTAGAAAGAATCTTTTTCCACAGGAACGTCTGGTTGACATGAAATGACCCAATAGACCAAAAATTACTAAAACTCTTTGATTTACAAAAACATATGAAAGTGAAAATAAAGTCTGACTGGATTTGAAGCATGATTCCAGCATGAGCAGACTTCAAACACTGACAGCTGTGATATAAAAGATTGATGAACTCTGTGAAGTGTTGTCTCACCACCTGCCACATCTATTATTGAGGAGCCTGGGCACTGCCGGAACAGCGGGTCGTCCCATGGGCTTCTGGGGACCCAGGGTCATGTGACAGATCCAGGGTCATGTGACAGGTCCAGATCCAGGATCAATCTTAAAGCCAGAATTAGTGAACCCGTTAATGCAGGGGTGTCCAAACTCAGTCCTGGAGGGCCACTGACCTGCAGAGTTTAGCTCCTGCCTGCCTCAACACACCTACCTGGAAGTTTCTAGTAAGCAAGGCAAGGCAAGGCAAGGCAAGGCAAGTTTATTTATATAGCACATTTCATACACAATGGTAATTCAAAGTGCTTTACATAGAATAAATTAAAATAATCAAAACAAATAGGAATAATTAAAACAGTTTAGAATAAAAAATAAAATAAAGTAATACTTGTCCACGCCAATTTGGGTCACAACTTCTTTTATTTTTCTCTCGGAATCGTTCCTGATGCATCCCTGGCAAACAACCCTATTTTTTGTTAGTATCCCTAACTGCCTGATTCACTAAATTCGGGGATCCCCTATCTGAGATGGAAGAGATTGAGCCGGTGTACGGTGCCACTGGACCTCTAGCCCAGGGACGTACTCTGCTTGGGTGGTGCTACACCAGTAAAGCCCAGCGGGGCTCCACAGAGGACACTTCACTGTCTGCTGCTGTTACCCTTAACGACGCTCTCAGCGACTTCTTATACTCTCAGCAGTATAACTAACTTACTCCTTCACTCGCCTCATCGGAGTGAAGACTCTCCCGCTCTCCTTCAAATTCTCTTCCAGAGATTATAAAAAATATATATAAAAAAGAATTAAAGCAGTACAGTAAAAACAGTCGGACGAACAGTGGCACAGTGCTCATTCAGTACGAACAGTGGCACAGTGCTCATTCAGTAAATGCATAGCTAAACAGATGTGTTTTGAGTCTGGATTTGAATGTGACTACTGTAGGAGCACATCTGATCTCCTCTGGAAGCTGGTTCCAGCTGCGGCTGGTATAATAGCTAAAAGCAGACTCTCCATGCTTAGAGTGAACCCTTGGTATTTCTAGCTGATGTGATCCTAATGATCTGAGTGATCTGTTAGGTTTATATTCAGTGAGCATATCTGCAATATATTGAGGTCCTAGCCCATTGAATGATTTATATACCAGTAATAATACGTATGCCTAGTAAGACCTTGATTATCTGGCACAGGTGTGTTTAATTGGGGTTGGAGCTAAACTCTGCAGGACAGTGGCCCTCTAGGAGGAGGATTGGACATCCCTGCGTTAATCCATTAGAGAATATTCATAAATGCTCTGTTAACTTTCGAACTTCCTTATTCAATTTAAGATAATTCATTGACTTCCTTACGCCTAAACTAAGCTTTAAGATGTTTCCCCAATATGTGATAAATGTCAGACAGAGGAAGCATAGTTATTCTCTTTGCTCTAAGCTAATTCCATTCTGGACTAATATTTTTCAAATTCTGTCAGAAAGGTAAGATGTTGAATTGGAGCCGGATCCACTTGTGGTACTATCTGGTATCTCAGATCACCTCACTTCTTTTCAAAAATCTCAACAACAGTTGTTGTCCTATGGATTATTGCACAGAAACTAATACTAAACGATCGGAAGAACACCAAAGACCCTACTGGTAAATTCTGGTTGGATGAAATGGTAAAGTTATTACAAAAAAATCTTTGTTAAACATACTGGATCAGTTTGATAAGATTTGGCTTCCCCTTCGGCGATCCCTTGATAGTGTAGTGTAGTCAGTGTAGCATTGACTCATTAGAGTGACATGACCCCAGTGTAGGGTGGGTGGGATGGGAACGCTTTCGTCTCTCTTGTTCACTGTGTTTTGCTTAGTTTTTTTTTTCTATTTTATTATTTTTTTGTATAAAAAAAGAAAGAAAAAGAATTAGCAAAGCCACAAAGGTCTAAATTAAACAGTTCAAATGCTATTATTTTAATGAAATTGTATTATAATTATTATTATACACCACAATATTAAAAGAAAAGCATGAAAACAAATAAAAGTATTGGCAGCATATAATAAAAAATGTCAAACTTTTTTATTGTAAGGAAAGAACAAGAAAAATCGTGCACATTTTTTGTGTTTTGATTATTTTGTTATACATTTCTAAAGTCTTATCCAAGCTGTACATGCAGGTGTTGTTCTTCATGAAGATCTTTTGCATCGCAGGCAAATGATAGGCAAGTTTTCTGAGGATTGCGGGTAAATATTCCAAGTTGTCCTGTGTGTGTTGTGCTTTACTGGCGAGTACTGAGTACAGGCATCTCATGTCTCTCACACACCGCCAACACACTGCAGTTCTACATCTTCACGGTTCAGGGCGGGAACCGGTTCGCTAACTGGTTTGAGATTCATTGAACAAAACCCACTCAAGTGATTCATTCAGCAGTTGGGCATTTCAGTTCACCAGAATTTTAAAAAAGAGAAACTGAAAAAGGAGACATGATTACTGAAATCAACAAAAACACAGTTGAAGGATAAGTTCACCCCAAAATTAAATATTCAAATATTCAAGGCTTTTGCTCTCAGCTGTAGATCATCATCCACACATCTGCTCCGGAGAGCTTCCCAGTATCGCTAGCGGCCAAAAAAGCTGCTCATGGACTTCTTCTTTTCTACTGATTTTAGCATACAATTGACATGAATGTTTTAGAGAAAGTGTGTATCTTCAGCAAATAGTTATTTTATCTCTCACTTAAAGGGATAGTTCACCCAAAAATGAAAATTAGCCCATGATTTACTCACCCTGAAGTCATCCTAGGTGTATATGACATTCTTCTTTCAGACGAATACAATCAGAGTTATATTAGACATGTCCTGGCTCTTCCAAGCTTGATAATGACAGTGAATGGCCATTTGACTTTGGAAGTCCATTAAAGTGCATCTATCCATCATTAAAGGCTCTGCGGGGGTTAATAAAGGGCTTCTGAAGTGAAGCGATGCACTCATGTAGAAAAATATCCATATTTGCTGCTCACACATTAGCCAGTTTCAAGAAGTTGTTAAAAACACATCTTTTTAAAATTTCTTACATAGACTTATGATTAGTATTTTAATGATGTGTACTGTAATGATTATTTTGTATTACTTTTGTACTTCTGTATTTTACTTGTTTTATTGTTTGTAGCGCTTTGGGTTTTAGAAAAGCGCATTATAAATAAAATGTATTATTATTATTATTATATTTAAAACTTAATCGACTAAAATAACTAGCTTCCGGCAGACGGCCGTACGCATCGATTTACGCCAAAAGAGCAACACTAGACCTGACGCACAGCGCGATGACGAGCGCGGTCGCCCAGCGCTCTGTGTTTGAACCGCGAGACGCGTCCATAGCCGTCATTACGCCATGCGTCAAGAGCCAGGACATGTTTAAACTTTAACTGTTTAAACTGTATTCGTCTGAAAGAAGAATGTCATATACACCTAGGATGACTTGAGAGTGAGTAAATCATGGACTAATTTTCTACTAAATTTTTAGGTGAACTATCCCTTTAATAAGAGCTATGATAATGATAAAGGAAGGAGTTAGTGCTGTTTAAATAGTTAAGATGAAGTTTAGTGTCCCACTGCAGTTTTCCACACCGGTTCTGTCTGAACCCACAGAGGAAGCTTCATTAGCAATAGCTCAAGGAAACGATGTTCTGGCCAATGAAACTGCGCTGCTGTTTATGTAACGCTGTGCTTGATGGCCATGTAATATGCTAGAATGGCTTTTGATGTCATTCCATGCAGAACTGTGTGCTTTTCCTTCAGGGAGTGACTGTACAGAACAAAGACTGTATTCAGGCTCTCTGGAGAAATATAAAGACCACAGAGGCACTGAGAGAGCAGGACAAAATAGGCCATGCTGAGTACGCTAACAGCAGAGAAGCAGCATTGTGTAGTGGAGGAACATGCACTAATAACCAGTGGTGTAGAGGCCATCAGTGAGCAGAACGACAGCATCTCCAGACTGCGTATTCTCTGATATGGCCAGTGTTTGTAGCGTGCTTGTGTCGTCGCAGGTCAGCGGCAGAAAATTCTAAAACTGTTATGTATTTTTTGTATTGTGGTGTGCAGGAAACCACTGAAGAAGAGAAGAGCGGGACCGGTTGTGCAGAAGACGAGCTCGATCATAAAGGCCAGAAATGCTGAGGTTTAGCCCTCGCTGGCAGTCGTGTGGACGAGCTCGAGCGACGCTGATCCTGAGCTTCACTCACTGCAGTCCGGATCGCTCCGGCAGATCACACACACACATTCACTGCACTCCGGATCGCTCCGGCAGATCACACACACACACACACACTCACTGCACTCCGGATCGCTCCGGCAGATCACACACACACACACTCACTGCACTCCGGATCACTCCGGCAGATCACACACAAACACACTCACTGCAGTCTGGATCGCTCCGGTAGATCACACACACACTCACTGCAGTCCGAATCGCTCCGGCAGATCACACACACACTCACTGCAGTCCGAATCGCTCCGGCAGATCACACACACACACACTCACTGCAGTCCGGATCGCTCCGGCAGATCACACACACACACTCACTGCAGTCCGGATCGCTCCGGCAGATCACACACAAACACACACTCACTGCACTCCGGATCGCTCCGGCAGATCACACACACTCACTGCAGTCCGAATCGCTCCGGCAGATCACACACAAACACACTCACTGCAGTCCGGATCGCTCCGGCAGATCACACACAAACACACTCACTGCAGTCCGGATCGCTCCGGCAGATCACACACAAACACACTCACTGCAGTCCGGATCGCTCCGGCAGATCACTCACAAACACACTCACTGCAGTCCGGATCGCTCCGGCAGATCACTCACAAACACACTCACTGCAGTCCGGATCGCTCCGGCAGATCACTCACAAACACACTCACTGCAGTCCGGATCGCTCCGGCAGATCACACACACACACACACACTCACTGACAAATGTCTGAATGGATTTCTTATATTCTTTGGTTTTATGTCAACGTGTTAAATGCAGAGGGGCACAGAACTGCTTTAGTCTGGTTCTGAAGCTTGACACACTTATCCTACAAGCTGCATACATGTAAAATAAATAACACTGTAGAAATTAAATTTAGGTTCATCTTTGTTAAAGCTGTAATTTTATTTAATTGTATTAACATTAAAGACACAGACGACAGCAGGATTATTAGGCTGCTGTCACTTTAAGACCGAATAAACTGACACGCATACGGTTTCTTCTCGACTGTTCACTTATGACAGAACCGAGAGAACACTTGCTGAGAGTGTTTAGACATCCTTTTCATTCAAGCACAAGTAAACACGAAAGAGGAATCAATTTGGTGTTTGAGCGCTATCTGAAACACGCCCCTCTCTGTTAGTCCTGATTTTCGCCGCTTCTTCTGCGTTTAAATCATTTGAAGGTGTAAATTGGCAAGAAAAAACAAGTCCAAAAGATAAACTTTCAATCTATGATGGTTAAACTTCGCAGTTAATCCGTGAATCACATGCGTGCCGAACCGTGGGGAGCGGATCCGTACGGATCACGATCAGCTGTGATCCGCCGCAATCCTGATCATTAATGAACACTTATCATCATGACTGCTATCTCACCAAATGGAGAGAATCCCACTCCAGCACACGTGTCTCAAAGTCTCTCCCTCCTCGTCTTCTGCAGCGTTTACTTGGACCACGCATGCGCTCCAGTTCTGGCACCCCTGATTATGTGTTAGAAGACTCATTTGACCATGTTTTATGCAACGTGGACTGTAAACCCCCATCATGCGAGTGTGCTATCTCCCTCAAGGCTACAACACTAAATGGCAGACTAATATACCATGTAAACTATAGTAATTGAAGGCACAATGGACATTTGATCAGATCGAAAGCTCTTGGCTGTGATTACATGATAATTCCCATCGTTGATGGAGTTAATTTGAGCCTGAAGGTCATGATAAAGATCATTACAGCTGATGTCAGACAGCGTGACTTGTGGACATCAGTGCATTGGATTTGGATGTGTGTTCTTCTGTGCCTGAAGAAATTCAAGTATGCAGAAGTCAAAATATATTATATGGATAAAATAATGAGAAAAATCTGCCTTCGTGTCATTCACTCATATAGAGCGCTTGCATATGTTTTTAGAAAACATCATTTGTGTCATCTGTGGAAGGCTGTATGGTTAATGGAAATTAAAGAACTTACAATATTGAACACCATATCCAACAATCCTATTCCTAGATAAATCGACTAATGAAGGGTTAATAAAGGCTTGTAAAAATAGACGTTAGGGTCTAAAATGAACCTATTTCAACTTTGAATTTACGGAAGGTACTGAAAAACAGTAAGTTGTGGCACAGTTATGACCAGTCATCATGTTGTATGGTGTCAGTCATTTTAAGGTCAGTCCAGTCACAATGATATCTGGCATTGTTTCAGATATGTGATATCAACAGGTTTCCGCTGTTCAGCTTCCTCACTGTCTCGCTCATTTCTCGCACTTCTCAACGACCTCACGCTGTTTTTTACTCATTTAATTTCTCGAAACTTCCATTCTAGAATAGCATTGTTACACGTCGATTTACATATTTGGGTTCCAATGTTGGGAATATGTTTAAAAATGATTTGTTGTCATATGCAATTAAGCCTTTAACTGTGAATTCACTTTTAAATATTCAAATATACAGAAACTTTTTTTAAATTATTTAATGCTTATTTATTTTTAGATGATTTGCTTTAGATTTTTTTTATTTTAACTGGGAAACTGAAAAAGGAGAGATATAACAAATGAATAATAACAGATAACCTGATGATTAATTGCAGGTGGAGAAAAATCATTAATGATGGAAATATTAACTACGTTCTCTTACATGTTTGTTTTGCTTGTTTAAACAGCAATGGGGGCAAAACCGATCCGAGAGAAAGTTCAAGAAGAGAATTAGAAGCAAAAGAGAAGGAAGAAGAGTGTTTTAGTGAAGTAGTTAACCAGGACGGATCAGGTGACGAGTGTGTGATAACGGCTGGGAAGCGCTGTATGAATATGACACACTCATAAATCAGCCTTTATCTGAACGGGTCAGGAGTTGATGTCCACGTCAGAGTAAATCACAGGTTCAGCTAGGTGGATGATTTAGTTTTAACAGACGTTACAGCTGAACAGAGAAACCCCTTCGTTTCTTCGCATTTTGTCATGTTGCAGCCTCCCGACACTCTCGACACACTCCAGACACACTCCAGACACACTCCAGACACACTCCAGACACACTCCCGGCACACTCCTGACACACTCCTGACACACTCCAGACACACTCCAGACACACTCCAGACACACTCCAGACACACTCCCAGCACACTCCAGACACACTCCCAGCACAATCCAGACACACTCCAGACACCCCCCCGACACACCACCAGCACACTCCAGACACACCCCCGAAACACCACCGACACACTCCCAGCACACTCCAGACACACTCCCAGCACACAAAGACAGACTCACGACACAGACTCCCGACACACTCCAGACACACATTCCGGACACACTCCGGACACAAACTTCGGACACACTCCAGACACACACTCCCTACACACTCCAGACACAGACTCCCGACACACTCCAGACACACTCCAAACAAAGACTCCGACACACTCCAGACACGCTCCCGACACAGACTCTCGACACACTCGAGACACACACTACCAACACACTCCAAACAAAGACTCCCGACACACTCCAGACATACTCCCGACACACTCCCGACACACTCCAGACACACTCCAGACACACTCCCGACACACTCCCGACACACTCCAGACACACTCCAGACACACTCCAGACACACTCCAGACACACTCCAGACACACTCCAGACACACTCCAGACACACTCCCAGCACACTCCCAGCACACTCCAGACACACTCCCAGCACAATCCAGACACACTCCAGACACCCCCCCGACACACCACCAGCACACTCCAGACACACCCCCGAAACACCACCGACACACTCCCAGCACACAAAGACAGACTCACGACACAGACTCCCGACACACTCCAGACACACATTCCGGACACACTCCGGACACAAACTTCGAACACACTCTAGACACACACTCCCTACACACTCCAGACACAGACTCCCGACACACTCCAGACACACTCCAAACAAAGACTCCGACACACTCCAGACACGCTCCCGACACAGACTCTCGACACACTCGAGACACACACTACCAACACACTCCAAACAAAGACTCCCGACACACTCCAGACATACTCCCGACACACTCCAAACACAGACTCCCGACACACTCCCGACACAGACTCCTGACACACTCCAGAAACACTCCAAACGACTCCCGACACACTCAAAACACAGACTCCCGACACACTCCCGACAAACTCAAAACACAGACTTCTGACACACTTCAGACACACTCCAAAGACTCCCGACACACTCCAGACACAGTCTCCCGACACACTCCCGACACAGACTCCTGACACACTCCAGACACACTCCCGACACAGACCCCCGACCAGAGATGTATAGTAACGAAGTAGAACTACTTCACTACTGTACTTAAGTACTAAAAGGCTGTATCTGTACTTTAGTAGAGTATTATTTTTTTCTCCTACTTCCACTTTTACTTCAGTACATATTTTCGATGAGTTTAATACTTTTACTCCGATACATTTTTCATGTGCTACATCGTTACTTGTTACAATTATAAAAATGTTACGAGTCATTCCAAACCCACATAATCACTGCCAGAGCGGTAGATGGCTCTGTCACCAGGTTTGTTGAAGCTTGCTCATCATTGAGGGAATCAAGCGATCAAGAAGACCGCGCGTGCTCCTGTTCTGCCTTTTGCTCTGCTGCCTGCCTCCATTGAGAACACTTGAGATTTGTTAGTTTGTTTCGAGATGGAAGAACCAGAAACACCACCTTCAACTTCAACAGACACACTTCATACACACTCCAGACACAGACTCCCGACACACTCAAAACAAACACTCCCGACACACTCCAAACACAGACTCCTGACACACTCCAGAAACACTCCAAACTAAGACCCCCGACACACTCCAGACACAGACTCCTGACACACTTCAGACACACTCCAAACAAAGACTCTCGACACACTCCAGACACAGACTCCTGACACACTTCTTCTGTGTCGGGAGTTAGACTCCCGACACAGACTGCCGACACAGACTCCCAAAACACTCCCGACACACTCCAGACACAGACTCCAGACACAGACTCCTGACACAGACTCCCAAAACACTCCCGACACACTCCAAATACAGATTCCTGACACAGACTCCCGACACAGACTCCTGACACACTCCAGAAACACTCCAAACTAAGACCCCCGACACACTCCAGACACAGACTCCTGACACACTTCAGACACACTCCAAACAAAGACTCTCGACACACTCCAGACACAGACTCCTGACACACTTCTTCTGTGTCGGGAGTTAGACTGCCGACACAGACTGCCGACACAGACTGCCGACACAGACTCCCAAAACACTCCCGACACACTCCAGACACAGACTCCCGACACACTCCAGACACAGACTCCAGACACAGACCCCCGACACAGACTGCCGACACAGACTCCCAAAACACTCCCGACACACTCCAGACACAGACTCCCGACACACTCCAGACACAGACTCCAGACACAGACCCCCGACACAGACTGCCGACACAGACTCCCAAATTCAAATCCAGACTCAAAACACATCTGTTTAGCTATGCATTTACTGAATGAGCACTGTGCCACTGTTCGTCCGACTGTTTTTACTGTACTTTATTTTATTTTTTATTCTAAACTGTTTTAATTATTCTTATTTGTTTTGATTATTTTAATTTCTTTATTCTAAACTGTTTTAATTATTGTTATTTCTTTTGATTTTTTTATTTCTTCTATGTAAAGCACTTTGAATTACCATTGTGTATGAAATGTGCTATATAAATAGACTTGCCTTGCCTTGCCTCCCGACACACTCCCAACACACTTCAGACACAGACTCCCGACACAGACTCCCGACACACTCCAGACACAGACTCCAGACACACTCCAGACACACTCCAGACAGACTCCCGATACACACCAGACACAGACTCCCAACACACTCCCGACACAGACTCCCGGCACCCTCCAGACACAGACTCCCGGCACACTCCAGACACAGACTCCTGACACACTCCAGAAACACTCCAAACAAAGACTCCCGACACACTCCAGAGACAGACTCCTGACACACTCCCGACACAGACTCCCGGCACCCTCCAGACACAGACTCCCGGCACCCTCCAGACACAGACTCCCGGCACCCTCCAGACACAGACTCCTGACACACTCCAGAAACACTCCAAACAAAGACTCCCGACACACTCCAGACACAGACTCCCGACACACTCAAGACACACTCCCGACACAATCCCGACACACTCCAGACAGACTCCCGACACACTCCAGACACACCCCAGACACAGACTCCCGACACACTCCAGACACAGACTCCAGACACAGAGTCCCGACACACTCGAAAAACATTACAGACTCAGACTCCTGACACACTACAGATACACTCCAGACACACTCCAGACACAGACTCCCGACATACTCCAGACACAGACTCCCGACACACTCCAGACACAGACTCCCGACAGACTCCAAACACATTCCAGACACAGACTCCCGACACACTCGACAGACTCCCGACACACACCAGACACAGACTCCCAAAACACTCCCGACACACTCCAGACACAGACTCTCGACACAGAGTCCCGACACAGACTTCCGACAAACTCCAGACACACTCCAAACACACTCCCGACACACCAGACACAGACTCCCGACACAGACTCCCGGCACACTCCAGACACAGTCCAAACACAGACTCCTGACTAGGGATGGGCATTGAAAACCGGTTCCACTCGAGAACCGGTTCTAAGTTTTACGATCCATCGATATTGTATGCCCTCGACGTTAACGAGTCCTCTTATCGATGCTCCTGCTCTGAGTCAGCCATAGTATGTTGGCTACAGACTGTGAACTCACAACTGTCCCTTTCGTCCTTTATCAAGCACCATAGCACGGCGTCCAAAGCGAATGTTTGTACCGCCAATGTCGTATTTGATCGGTGAGTAATGTAGATGAACAGCTGCGCTTGTGACAGGGCGCATGTTTAACTGAACGAGCAGAGAGAGCCCCGGTCGCGCGCGCGCACTCTCTCTCTTCGGAGCAAGACGGCTTCACCGTCTCAAAACTTAGCGCTGTCTTGCTCTCTCCCTCGCACATATAAATCAAAATAAACGACACGATGGTAAGGTCGGGAGACTAAAGTTTCATGTGGAGCATTCGGAGATTTGTTTTTCCTGAATTAGGCTACCGCTGGGTGTGAATTGTGCTAAACTACGTTGCCTTATCTTCTCTGAAAAGCGTTCCGCACATTCAGCTGACATAAACCACACTTTAAATAAACGAAAAAAAAACTATCCAGTGATGAAATGTTTTCTGTGATGACACATCTTGTGGGATGTCCCAACCGCCGGGACACGTCCGATAATGACACGTCCAATTCGCGAACTAATGACTCCTTTGAACCGATTCGTTTTAATGAATGGTTAAAACAACTGACCTTTCCAACACTGAACTAACGGTACGTTTAACTAATCGGTAACACTTTACAATAAGGTTCCATTTATTACATAAATTACATAAAAAGTACAGTTTGCTTACTCAAGTGTAAGCTTTAAAACAAATAAAACCACTTGTTTTTTTCCCCCCGAAAAAGCACGACTACTTTTTTCCACACAGTGCTATCAGGAATCGATAAGAGAATCGTTAAAGAATCGGATCGATAAGCAGAATCGTTAGTGGCATTGATATTGATAAAATCTTATAAATTTCCCATCCCTACTCCTGACACACTCCAGAAACACTCCAAACAAAGACTCCCGACACACTCCAGAGACAAACTCCCGGCACACTCCAGACACAGACTCCTAACAAACTCCTGACAGACTCCAGACATAGACTCCCGACACACACCAGACACACTCCAGACACAGACTCCCGACACACTCAAGACACACTCCAGAAAGACTCCCGACACACTCCAGACACAGACTCCCGACACACTCCAGACACAGACTCCCGACACACTCGAAAACATTCCAGACTCAGACTCCTGACACACTCCAGACACAGACTCCCGACACACTCCAAACACACTCCAAGTCATCTTCATTTATATAGCGCTTTTAACAATGGATTGCTTCAAAGCAGCTTTACAGAGATAAACATATAATTTAAGGTAACAGATTGTTTTGGCGTTATAGCGGTTCATGAATAATGTTTCTTCCAGCCAAAGTTAACTTTGATTGATTCACCTCCGTCGAAATGATCAGACTTTTAAACGCGAACCTGTGATTAACGCTGACGGCGTTCACATGCTCATTAAGAATTGATTCTATAGTTATGTGCTTTTTAAAATATGTGCGCAGGTTTGTAATTCATACAACCCAGCCTAAACAAACTACTTTTCTTGCCTATAAATTTTGATACAGAATTTTGTTTTATTTTATCACTTCGGGGTACGCGAGCCGGAATTCACAACGCTTTATCTGTAGAGTGGGAAAGGGATCCTCCATAGGGAGAGGATAGTGGATACTTCAGCACTGCATTGTCATCGGGTCCAGGCGGATCTCCTTCGTCAGATCTGGACACGGCCAGGATCCGGCAGGCTGCGGAAAAACCTCGGGATAAACAAAGACACTAATATTAGCGTAGATGCCATTCTTCTTATGATGTAGCGAGTACATCAAGATTTAAGGGAAGTGTTCCCAGTTCACTCCAGACACAGACTCCCGACACACTCCAGACACAGACTCCCAACACACTCGAAAAACACTCCCGACACACTTTTGTTTTATTGGTCTGGCGTCCTGCATCCACAGTTTTCAGTTTTTTCAGCCATCAAGAATGAGAAAGAGTCCATATTCTCATTCACAAGTGCGTTTGCAAATATAATCTTTAAGCTAATAAGGTTTAGTCTATTTGGCAGAGGAGGGTCTCGAGGAAGCAGCTTCAACTAGAGCTCAGATATACTGCACTACTAATGCTTGGATGAGGAGTCTGGTGTAAGATGCCTGAATTATATTGGTGGAGTTGGGGAGGTGGAGGGACGCCAGCAAATCTGATGCCAGAGCAAGGTGAGCGTCTGCTTATATGATCCCACAGTTAACTGACAGATCGGATGGGTTCACGGTTCACTCCTCCCGAAATTACGCTTGTGAACTTTACTTACATTAGTCGCACACGTGATACTAGTATATCTGACATTTAAATATGTTTAGCCAGTTTTGAATGCTTTAGATTTATTTTCTCATCACAAACTATTTGAAACATTTGATCAAGTAAAAGAATACTTGTGTTTTAGTTTAACACAAAGACAAAATTCAAGGTAATGTTTTTAAAAAACTTGAATTGTTTATTTTGGTTTGAAATATGCATACTATTGATAATGCGAAAAACTCTTCCTCCTTGTCACAGACTAACATTCTTCTATACATGATTTCTGTAATGCATCTGACAAAGAGCAGTATGCAGTCACACACACATGATGAAGAGCAGTATGCAGTCACACACACACCCGGAAGACCACTGCGCTCAGTAAACGTTGAGCTGAAGCTCATGATGAAACACACAAAAGGTCACATGGGGTAAAACTGGGACGCCGCCTCAGACGACTGGATCTCCACCTGGGCCATTTTAAACTGCGTGCACTGAAGCCACTTGCGCAGAGCGAGAGGAAAGGATCCGGGTCCGGGGTTCTGGAGACACTGGTGGTTCACCCGGTTCTGAATGGCTTGCAGGCGCAGCTGGAGACCCGCGGACAGATGCTGTAGACACACGGAGAGGTTAGTGTCTAAAGGTGATGATACACAGGCCAACTTTTTGAGCAATGTTGCCGTTAACGGGCAACCAGGAGAGACACAGGGGCCATGACCGATCTAAAGTATCCAGATAAAAATTTGTTGCCCATTCTCATTGGGAAAGTGCCAGAGCAACATCATTCAAAAAAGTTGCCCTGTGTATCATCACCTATAGGGTGTGCTCACACTAGAGCCCTGGAGCGATTGTCACACCAAGTGTGCCGCACAAGTCCTAAATAGTGAAGCCAAAGAGTCTCGATCGCCCCCCGGTGGCTGGTCCCAGTATAGCTCTAAAACCCAGTCTCGAACGCCCCCCGGTGGCTGGTCCCAGTATAGCTCATAAACCCAAATCCTCGATCGCCCCCCAGTGGCTGGTCCCAGTATAGGTCATAAACCCAGAGTCTTGATCGTCCCCCGGTGGCTGGTCCCAGTATAGCTCATAAACCCAGAGTCTCGATCGCCCCCCCCGGTGGCTGGAAGTCACTGAGGCACCAACAGACTTTTTTAGGGATTTTCGGGAGGAGATTGGGGCTTCAGTTTTAATTTCTACATGTCCATAACAGTTTATTTCACACCGACATAATGAGTTGTACTGCATAAACTATACGGTTTCTGCGGGAGTGTGTGTGTGTGTGTGTGTGGGCGGGACCTTGATATCGCGGCTCCACCTCACGTTCACTACAGCCCAAAATCAGCGCCAGATGTCAGTGCTATATTAGGACTTTGGCGGCTCCACTTTTCACCAATGGAAGAGCGTGAAGGGGTGTCGTCCATCTTTTGTACAGTCTATGGCCTGCACTTACAACACACTCAATGTTCAGCGACCGTCATTCACCATGCAACCTTTTGTTTTGAAGAAAAGCGCTTCTGCCAATAGACTGCCTAATAGATTTATTGTTTATGCTGCGCAGTGATGTTCACTTGATTGTGTGACAGGAGATTATTACGGAGGCAGCTGACGTTGAGGCAGGAGTTTGCCGCTTTTACTCGCAAACTACAATTCCTGTTCATCAATTAGTTGAGAATCAGACCCGTTATAAATCTGAAAATACTCGATTACATTAAATTAATTGAAAAGGGTACTGTCCGAGTAGTAATATAAGATGTTTGTTGTCGCAACGAACCAGACTTTACTGTCGTAACGCTCTCTGCTCGGTTCAGTGTGAGACACCCTAACAGGGAGATTCTGAAACTTTACTCTAGAAAGAAAGCAGGAATCACTGCCTGAATTGATAATCAATATGATGAACACTTACATTTAAATTGGACTGGATCATTGGCAGCCACATGGGAATCAGCTAAACAGAACGAATAAGACGTTAAATATAATAAGCACCTCAGACTGCATTATGTAGAAGTGCAAATACGGTTTCAAGCACTACAGACTCAATCAGTTTGAAAATGTGTGGTAATAAATCCCTCTTACTTTGACAAAGATGGTTGAGTTGCACTCCTGCAAGGCCTCCATTAGACTGATGACATGCAAACACACCATCTCTACCATCTGTAACACACACCAACACCTGCCGCGTCACACTTCTGTCAGTTACCATGGGTCATGATCAGGGTTTGAAATGAACTTTTTCACTCACTGGCCAGTTTGGCTACTACATTTTTAAGTTACCAGCCATTCAGAACTTCTACTAGCCAAAAAAAATAAAAAATAAAAACAATGAACAAACTTGCCATTATCTGTTGCGTAGTGACGTGTGTGTTCAAGAACACCAGATAGGAGCAGATTCTGTGCAATACGCTGTATTTAATATATCATGTCTCACGAGTATTTGTGCTAAATCTGCACAGATTAGACTTACACGAACTTCCCCTGCAAAGTGAGTAAATATAATAACACGCTAAATTGGCTCGTGATTTGACAGTGTTTCCCGCCACCGTTGATTATACCCGCATTTGGCGAGTGTTAATTTCAAACCCTGGTCATGACTGATTGTCTTTGCTCATTAGCATGCAGTCTAGAATTAATTACAAATAGAAATAATTGTATATGTAATAGTGTTGTATCAAGCCCATTGTACAGACGGTGTGTGTGTGTGAGTGAGAGAATCGTACCACTCTGTTGTGTGCCATGAGCTGGAGGATGCTGGGAGTCACGCGACTCCAGAACTCCAGGCCCGTCAGGATGGCCCCCGAGCAGAACTCGTTCTGGTTCTGGTTCTGGCTGGACGGGACGGCCGCCTGCTCGCAGTAGATGGTCCACAGCTGGGCAAACATGAAGGCGTGGAACAGCGAACACATGTGCAGCACTGAAGTCTGCACACACAGACACACACACACACACACACACACACAGAAGAGCTTCAGACTCACAGACCTGCAGATCCTGCATCTCAGCGATCCGCTTCATACCTTGGATTGCTCCGGGAACCCGATCAGGATGACGATCAGATGGTCTGCGATGTGAGAGCCAGCGTCCAGAGGGATGGGCATACAGCACGAGGATCCCTGCTGCAAAGCACTGTGGGTAAGAGAGCCCAGGAGCAGCCAGGACAGCTGACGGATGTGCGACACACACTCAATGAACTCTTTGGGTCTGAGGAAGCAGAACAGAGTAAAGAGATGCTGATGCAAACACACATACACTCACACACACACACACACTCACTCACTCACTCACTCGCTCGCACTCTCACACTCGCTCACTCACTCACTCGCTCACTCACACACACACTTACACTCACACACTCTCACTCACTCACTCGCACACTCACTCATTCGCACACTCACTCACTCACTCACTCACGCTCACTCACACACTCACTCGCTCACTCGCTCACTTACACTCACTCACTCACTCACTCACCCGCTCACTCACTCACTCGCTCGCTGGCTCGCTCGCTCACTCACTCACTCGCTCACTCACTGACTCACTCACTCACTCGCTCGCTGGCTCGCTCGCTCACTCACTCACTCGCTCACTCACTGACTCACTCACTCGCACACTCACTCGCACACTCACTCATTCGCACACTCACACACACTCACTCACTCACTCGCACACTCACTCACTCGCACACTCACTCATTCGCACACTCACTGTCGGCGTTCACTACGTCACGGGTGTTCAGCAGCAATGTAACAGGTTAATAGGCGGGAGGTTCACTTCCCTGATTGAAGGACGAGCCAGGAAAGAGTTGAAACGTGGACCAGTAAAATCCCAAAACGGTGTGTTAGAATCCAGTGATGAATGAGCACGGGCTATAAGCAGGAGCGAGTACTAGCTTTGGCATGTTGGAGGCTGCAAGGGCAAGTTTAGTTATGGAAAATGTGGAGGTGCCATTTGACAGACTGGAGTGCCGTAGCATCATTAAGGAAAGACTGACACAACAATGGCAGCACGAGTGGAGTAAAGACACTAGCGGGAGGAAGTTCTATGACGTAAAACCATTTGTTAACCCTGGGAATACAATTATCCTGCCTCGGATGGATCAGATTAAGTGGGACCGATTAAGACTGGGTCATTGTGGATTGGCAAGTGGGCTATTTCTGGTGGGAAAACACAGGGACGGCAACTGTCAAGCCTGTGGAGTACAGGAGTCTGTCAAGCATGTCATCATGTTCTGTCCGAGATATGCTGAGGAAAGGAGATTGTTATTCATTGGTCTAAATCAGTGGTTCTCAACCTCTCCTGCAGGGACCCCCTGACAGGCCATGTTTCTGTTTTAACCCTGAAATGGCACACCTGATTCAATTAATTGAAGGCTTAATGAGTAGTTGACTAATTGGTTAATTAACTAATTCCTACTTCCTACTCTAATAATGACTCATTAAGCCTTTAATTAATTGAATCAGGTGTGCCATTTCAGGGTTAAAACAGAAACATGGTGTGTCAGGGGGTCCCTGCAGGAGAGGTTGAGAACCACTGGTCTAAATGTTCTGGGAGTTGATCTATTTTATGTTAAAACTCTGATGGGTGATGGTCCTAATCAAACAGAAAGAGCATTGGAACTATTTCACTTCCTAAAGGCCGTGGGCCTATATTGGAAAATATAGGCTAGGGGGAGTCTCAATGTAGATTGTCTTTATCACCAGTGGGAGGCAGCAATGCACTAACAGTGTTTGTTTGTCTGTTTGCGCTACCGCTGTACTGCCGCTGTATATGGGTGCGGTTTGTATGCCTGATAACTGTAACTTTGGTCACGCTGATAAAACCTTGTTTGCGGCCTGATGTTTAACATAGTCGGCTCGATAGTATCCGTGGCTATTTTCCAGCAAATGTTTGCGGTGCTGGATGGGTAATGTAGTTAATCGCTTTACATTGGGAATGGATTGCTATGCTCAGCGTTACTACTTAAAATTACACTCACTGTTTTCACTTTGGGCCAAAATACTGAGAACACCTTTTGTGGTTTTGGGCTATTGGTTTAATGTGTAACATTGACATTGATGTATATTTGGTGTGTGTGAAATTGTTGCATTTCTGTGTTTAGATGCATATGCTTTGTTTAGTCATTCAGTTCAAACACTAAGTATATTATAATATTTATAATATTAAATACTGACTATATTGGAATTTATATTTTATTTATATTTGTATATTATTCAGAATTTATGGTATATTATGTATGTGGCTATCAATATTGTTGTTTACACCATAGCCTTTTTATTTCTACAGGTTTATAACCTACTATTTGTGGACTAATCAACTGTATGTGGAAAATTAATCAGAGTAAATAAAAAAACACGAGTCATAACAATGTGTCCTCTCCTGACGCCCCGTTCGGTGGGGAGATTCTTAAAGAACCGAACACACACTCACTCACTCTTACACACACACACACACACACAGGTTTACCCCTGCTGCATAGCAGAGGGTGGGTGGTAAAGCCAGGGCAAGTAGCGAGTCACTGCTTTGTTGTCTCTGTGGTTTCCTTTGCTGATCTCCATCGCTGTAATCTGAGCCAGACCGACCTTCAGATTCCCACCAAATGTGTCCTCGTGCAGCGGCTGACAGCAGGCCTTCATGTGGCTCTGAGACACACACACACATCACGCTTTCAGCATTTTACATTCAGGCAGTGGCACATACTTTTATGCCAGGAGATCTGAGACTTCTCACTAGCAGGTTTCCAGTGGAAAGCCTCGGCTGTGGAGGGGTTCGGTTCGCGAGACACATCTGTCTTTTCTCAACTCCATCCACACAACATCAACTTCCTGAGAACTTGTGTTCTGCAGAACTGAGAAGCGGCTGTTCGTTTGCACCCAGTTCAAACATTTCCCATCAGCAAACACAAAACTACATAAAAGGTTTACTTTGTGAGCTATAAATTCTATAAGCTTTTCACTTGTATTTTGCCTCTGTCAACTTTTCTTGGAGTGTGTTGTAGCCATTCAAATCTAAATTTGTTTATATTTACAAAATACACTTAAGTTGGTGTCACACTGTGGTTTCCTCAGGAACAGACTGAAGACTCAGATTAAATATACAAACTCAAACTTGTATAATAGTACTCTGGAACAAGATGACAGGCAGGGAAGACACACATAAACGCAACAGAGATTGGATAAAGACTTAAGCGGTGCATCTTAAAAAGCAAACAGAAACAAGATAATTAATCATACACAGCTGGGACAAATTAACTCAGTGACAGTAACCATAGAAATAAAGGAGTGGCGGGAAAAGAACAAAGAAACACAGGAGCCAATCAGCTCAGCCAATCAGGAGCCGATGGAGGAAAGAGCTGATAGAAGTAGGAGCCGATGGAGGGAGGAGCCGATGGATGGAGGGAGGAGCCATGGTGGAGCCGATGGAGGGAGGAGCCATGGTGGAGCCGATGGAGGGAGCAGCTGATAGAAGTAGGAGCCGATGGAGGGAGGAGCCGATGGATGGAGGAGCCGATGGATGGAGGAGCCAATGGAGGGAGGAGCCATGGTGGAGCCGATGGAGGGAGGAGCCATGGTGGAGAAAGGGCTGAGGACTCCAGGGGGCTGACTGATGGAGGCGGAGCAGGTAGAAGAGGAGACAGGGGTGTAGACGGAGAGCTGACGAGCCAAGGCGATGCTGAGGATCAGGAGGAACATGGCGATGCAGACGGCTCTGGTGACCGAGGCGGGGATCCAGAGGGGCGTGGTGGAGCCGGAGAGACAGAGGACCACGGTGGAGCTGGAGGGAGTGAGGAGTCCAACGGAGCCAGAGGGACGAAGCGAAGCCGGAGGAGTGTAGTCCTGAGGCGAGGGCAGGTCGACGAACAACCAAAGTGAAGCCAGAGGGACGAGGGAGCCCGGTGCAGCTGGTGGACTGATGGGCCATGATGAAGCTGTAGACTGGCAGACCCGCGGCGAGCCCACATCACTGGTGTTGGAATGAGGGTGAGCTGAGGGGCTGATAGGAATCAGCAGAGGCGGTGATGAGGAATAGATGATGATGATGGGAGGAGGTGGGAGAGGGAGGCGGGGGGAGAGGGAGGCAGGGTAGGAGTTTGGAGCTGACAGATAGTTCCGGGCAGACAGATAAAACATATGATGGAGGAAGACAGGGTATTTCAGTATCGAAATCTATTAAGTCCAATTCCTCTGGACGAGGACAGGGACAGGAGATTCAGGCGCAGCGGCAGCCATCTTAGCTAAAGGCTCAAAAGCGGCGACTATTTTGGCAGAGGGCTCTGGCGTGGCGGAGACCATGACAGGACGACACTCTGGAATGGACTCTGAGATGGGCTTGGTGTCAGACCGAGACCCAACGCTCTCCAGACACAGAATCAAGGTTTCCCTCCAGTCCAACCCTGTGGTGTCTGGGAGGTCAATGGGGTGGTGGGAGGTCCCCGTTCTGGAACAGGGTCCTCGGGGTGTTACTTTCGAGGGAGCTGGTGATGGCAAGCCGGAGGAATTCCCTCTAAAACTCTAAAAGGTTGTGGCTCTCCCGAGGCACGGAGATGAACATTACCCGTTCATCCATTTGGATTGGTCCGATCTTCTGTCACACTGTGGTTTCCTCAGGAAAACACTGAAGACTCCGATTATATATATACAAACTCAAACTTTTATATTAGTACTCTGGAACAAGCTGACAGGCAGGGAAGACACATATACGCAACAAAGATTGGATAAAGACTGAAGCGGTGCATCTTAAATACCAAACAGAAACGACATAATCATACACAGCTGGGACAAATTAACTCATAGTGATAGTAACCATAGAAACAAAGGAGTGGCGGGAAAAGAACAAAGGAAAAGAGGAACTAATCAAAACACAAACTGAAACTCCAAACATGAATTGAATTTTGTTGTACTTCTGTCAGTTAAATAAAGGTTAAAGATAATGAACAATTCAGATTCTTGATTTTTTGGGATTTTACAAAATGTCTCAACTTTTCTGGATTTGGGGATGAACATCTTGTACATGTACATTTGTACATGATGACTGTGAGAAAGAGAAAGAGAAAGCGGAGGCATAACGCTCTGTTTGAACTGAATTCACTTCTCACTGAAGCTGCAAACGCACATCACACACATTCACAATGTCAAGCTGCTTTATAAATTACTACATCATGATTCAGTCCATTACGACAGTGAATGTTTGAGTGCTTGTGTAGAGGAGTACCTTTAGTTTAGTCAGTGTGTGCATGTCTGCGATGAAGTCCAGCAGCTCGCTCAGATACTGCCTCAAACACTCCATGGCCGCGGTCGTACACTGCGGGACAGACACCCGTCACTAACACACACACACACTCAAACACACACACACAGCAGCAGATGTGAGAGAGGCGAGGCTCACCCCGGGCAGAGCGGTGATCATGTGCTTCTGGATGATGGTGGACTCAGCCAGCCTCGTCCCGATGTCTGAACACACAAACTGAGGACAGCAGAGGACATTACTCACTCTCTCTCTCTCTCTCTCTCTCACACTGATCTCATGAGCTGTTTACAGATGTTCACACACCAGCATGTGACACCAAACCAAACACTCATCTTTAAAAAACTGTTTTGGACATAATATGTGCACCTCACATATTAGTGCTAGCAACAGAAAACTAGATATGCGCCCAAATGGCTTCATGGTTATTTGCTCTATTTCAGAGAAGGAATTGATCTGAAAAATGACTTGTCTTCTGTAGAGCTGCTTATAGCTGAAATTGAGTTTGTTTCCTAATCGCTGAACTTTCTATGAACACTGTTACAGTGACTCTGCAGTGAACGAGGCAGTGTGACAGTGACTGCAGTGAACGAGGCTGTGTTAAAGTGACTCTGCAGTGAACGAGGCTGTGTGACAGTGACTCTGCAGTGAACGAGGCTGTGTGACAGTGACTCTGCAGTGAACGAGGCTATGACTGTGACTGCAGTGAACGAGGCTGTGTTACAGTGACTCTGCAGTGAACGAGGCTGTGACTGTGACTGCAGTGAACGAGGCTGTGTTATAGTGACTCTGCAGTGAACAAGGCTGTGTTACAGTGACTGCAGTGAACGAGGCTGTGTGACAGTGACTCTGCAGTGAACGAGGCTGTGAGACGGTGACTCTGCAGTGAACGAGGCTGTGACAATGACTGCAGTGAACGAGGCTGTGTTACGGTGACTCTGCAGTGAACGAGGCTGTGACAGTGACTCTGCAGTGAACGAGGCTGTGTGACAGTGACTCTGCAGTGAACGAGGCTGTGTTACGGTGACTCTGCAGTGAACGAGGCTGTGACAGTGACTGCAGTGAACGTGGCGGTGTTACAGTGACTCTGCAGTGAACGAGGCTGTGACAGTGACTGCAGTGAACGAGGCTGTGTTACGGTGACTCTGCAGTGAACGAGGCTGTGTTACAGTGACTGCAGTGAACGAGGCTGTGTGACAGTGACTCTGCAGTGAACGAGGCTGTGTTACGGTGACTCTGCAGTGAACGAGGCTGTGTTACAGTGACTCTGGAGTGAACGAGGCTGTGTTACAGTGACTCTGCAGTGAACGAGGCTGTGTGATGGTGACTCTGCAGTGAACGAGGCTGTGACAGTGACTGCATCGAACGAGGCTGTGTTACAGTGACTCTGCAGTGAACGAGGCTGTGTGACAGTGACTGCAGTGAACGAGGCTGTGTTACAGTGACACTGCAGTGATCGAGGCTGTGTTACAGTGACTCTGCAGTGAACGAGGCTGTGTGACAGTGACTCTGCAGTGAACGAGGCTGTGTGACTGACTCTGCAGTGAACAAGGCTGTTACAGTGACTCTGCAGTGAACGAGGCTGTTACAGTGACTCTGCAGTGAACGAGGCTGTTACAGTGACTCTGCAGTGAACGAGGCTGTTACAGTGACTCTGCAGTGAACGAGGCTGTTACAGTGACTCTGCAGTGAACGAGGCAGTTACAGTGACTCTGCAGTGAACGAGGCTGTTACAGTGACTGCAGTGAACGAGGCTGTGTTACAGTGACTCTGCAGTGAACGAGGCTGTGTTACAGTGACTCTGCAGTGAACGAGGCTGTGTTACAGTGACTCTGCAGTGAACAAGGATGTGTTACAGTGACTCTGCCGTGAACGAGGCTGTGTTACAGTGACTCTGCAGTGAACAAGGCTGTGTGACGGTGACTCTGTAGTGAACGAGGCTGTGTGACAGTGACTCTGCAGTGAACAAGGCTGTGTGACAGTGACTCTGCAGTGAACGAGGCTGTGTTACAGTGACTCTGCAGTGAACGAGGCTGTGTTACAGTGACTGCAGTGAACGAGGCTGTGTTACAGTGACTCTAGAGGGAACGAGGCTGTTACAGTGACTCTGCAGTGAATGAGGCTGTGTGACAGTGACTCTGCAGTGAACGAGGCTGTGTGACTGACTCTGCAGTGAACGAGGCTGTTACAGTGACTCTGCAGTAAACAAGGCTGTGTTGCAGTGACTCTGCAGTGAACAAGGCTGTGCTAGAGTGACTCTGCAGTTAATGAGGCTGTGTTACGGTGACTCTGCAGTGAACAAGGCTGTGTGACGGTGACTCTGCAGTGAACGAGGCTGTGTTACAGTGAATCTGCAGTGATCGAGGCTGTGTGACAGTGACTCTGCAGTGAACGAGGCTGTGTTACAGTGACTCTGCAGTGAACGAGGTTGTGTTACAGTGACTGCAGTGAACGAGGCTGTGTTACAGTGACCCTGCAGTGAACGAGGCTGTGTTACAGTGACTTTGCAGTGAACAAGGCTGTGTTACAGTGACTCTGCAGTGAACAAGGCTCTGTTACAGTGACTCTGCAGTGAATGAAGCTGTGTTACAGTGACTCTGCAGTGAACAAGGCTGTGTAACGGTGACTCTGCAGTGAACAAGGCTGTGTTACAGTGACTCTGCACTGAACGAGGCTGTTACAGTGACTCTGCAGTGAACAAGGCTGTGTTACAGTGACTCTGCAGTGAACGATGCTGTTACAGTGACTCTGCAGTGAACGAGGCTGTGTGACAGTGACTCTGCAGTGAACAAGGCTGTGTTACAGTGACTCTGCAGTGAATGAGGCTGTGTTACAGTGACTGCAGTGAACAAGGCTGTGTGACGGTGACTCTGCAGTGAACGAGGCTGTGTTACAGTAAATCTGCAGTGATTGAGGCTGTGTGACAGTGACTCTGCAGTGAACGAGGCTGTGTTACAGTGACTGCAGTGAACGAGGCTGTGTTACAGTGACTCTGCAGTGAACGAGGCTGTGTTACAGTGACTGCAGTGAACGAGGCTGTGTTACAGTGACTCTGCAGTGAACGAGGCTGTGTTACAGTGACTCTGCAGTAAACAAGGCTGTGTTGCAGTGACTCTGCAGTGAACAAGGCTGTGCTAGAGTGACTCTGCAGTTAATGAGGCTGTGTTACGGTGACTCTGCAGTGAACAAGGCTGTGTGACGGTGACTCTGCAGTGAACGAGGCTGTGTTACAGTGAATCTGCAGTGATCGAGGCTGTGTGACAGTGACTCTGCAGTGAACGAGGCTGTGTTACAGTGACTCTGCAGTGAACGAGGTTGTGTTACAGTGACTGCAGTGAACGAGGCTGTGTTACAGTGACCCTGCAGTGAACGAGGCTGTGTTACAGTGACTTTGCAGTGAACAAGGCTGTGTTACAGTGACTCTGCAGTGAACAAGGCTCTGTTACAGTGACTCTGCAGTGAATGAAGCTGTGTTACAGTGACTCTGCAGTGAACAAGGCTGTGTAACGGTGACTCTGCAGTGAACAAGGCTGTGTTACAGTGACTCTGCAGTGAACGAGGCTGTTACAGTGACTCTGCAGTGAACAAGGCTGTGTTACAGTGACTCTGCAGTGAACGATGCTGTTACAGTGACTCTGCAGTGAACGAGGCTGTGTGACAGTGACTCTGCAGTGAACAAGGCTGTGTTACAGTGACTCTGCAGTGAATGAGGCTGTGTTACAGTGACTCTGCAGTGAACAAGGCTGTGTGACGGTGACTCTGCAGTGAACGAGGCTGTGTTACAGTAAATCTGCAGTGATTGAGGCTGTGTGACAGTGACTCTGCAGTGAACGAGGCTGTGTTACAGTGACTGCAGTGAACGAGGCTGTGTTACAGTGACTCTGCAGTGAACGAGGCTGTGTTACAGTGACTGCAGTGAACGAGGCTGTGTTACAGTGACTCTGCAGTGAACGAGGCTGTGTTACAGTGACTCAGCAGTGAACGAGGCTGTGTGACGGTGACTCTGTAGTGAACGAGGCTGTGTGACAGTGAATCTGCAGTGAACGAGACTGTGTTACAGTGACTCTGCAGTGAAAGAGGCTGTGTGACAGTGACTCTGCAGTGAACGAGGCTGTGTTACAGTGACTCTGCAGTGAACGAGGCTGTTACAGTGACTCTGCAGTGAACAAGGCTGTGTTACAGTGGCGCTGCAGTGAACAAGGCTGTGTTACAGTGACTCTGCAGTGAACGAGGCTGTGTGACGGTGACTCTGTAGTGAACGAGGCTGTGTGACAGTGAATCTGCAGTGAACGAGGCTGTGTTACAGTGACTCTGCAGTGAGCGAGGCTGTTACAGTGACTCTGCAGTGAACGAGGCTGTTACAGTGACGCTGCAGTGAACAAGGCTGTGTTACAGTGACTCTGCAGTGAACAAGGCTGTGTTACAGAGACTCTGCAGTGAACGAGGCTGTAACAGTGACTCTGCAGTGAACAAGGCTGTGTGACGGTGACTCTGTAGTGAATGAGGCTGTGTGACAGTGAATCTGCAGTGAACGAGGCTGTGTTACAGTGACTCTGCAGTGAACGAGGCTGTTACAGTGACTCTGCAGTGAACAAGGCTGTTACAGTGACTCTGCAGTGAACGAGGCTGTGTTACAGTGACTCTGCAGTAGGGCTGGGTACCGAGTTCAGTACTTTTTAGGTACCGACCGAATTGCTTCGGTACTACCAAGTATCGAAACATGTCTTGTTTTTCGGTACCAAATGTCGGTACCTAAGTGGTTAATCTCGTCAACGTCAGTGAAACAATAAGCATGCAGCATGATTGGCAAAAACACTAGTTTACGCGGCTGCCCAGAGACGTGGCTCGTCGCAAGTGAGGCTGTAGTGTGTGTGTGTGTGTGTGTGTGTAGGCTACGCGTCCCAAACCAGATAGATAGAAAATATGTGGAAATGATCCAAAGTGAACCTATGTGCCAGACTCGATGCCAGAAGCACGCGATGCAATATTTTCGACAAGTTAATTGCTGCCAAGACCGGTAACACGGTAAATCTGATCAGCCAAGGCACTTAGAAGCGCACAGAATACACTTGAGAGTAATGGTGTGTTCACACCGAACGCGAATAGAGCGTCAAATACGCGTCTATCGCTTCTAGTTAGACGCTTGAATCTTTCGCTCGAGTTAAAAATTTTTAACTTGCGCGGAAGACGTTCGCGGCAAACGCGCACGTCATTCGCGACGCCCGGCACGAATGATGCGTCTATTCGCGTCTTTGCATTGACTTTGTATGTAATCTACTCGCGCAAATAATTTAATTCGCGTTCGGTGTGAACACAACATTAGTAAACACTTGTTCATTAATAAACAATTAAAATATCTCCTTGCTATTGTTTCCCGACACATCCTGATCATTAGGCTACTTTTGCCAGTGCTTTGCGGCAAGCTTCATGTGTGCTGAGCGCGAGGCATATATCCCGCCCCCCAGTAGCCTATATTTAATTTAATTCACATTTATTTGTATAGCATTTTTCACAATACATATCATTTCAAAGCAGCTTTACAGAAAATGCATGTGTCTAAATTACAATTTAGAGTGATCTGTTATCAGAGGTGACAGTGTAATGCATTTCAAGTAATTTTCATGCAGTTTCACTGTTAAACAATGCATTAGGCAGAAACAATGAGCTCATTGAAGTAAAGAATACATGTTGTTAAATGATTAGGAAACATAGAAAACTTGGTTTTGGTGCTTTTTTACATACTCAAAATATGAGTGTAAAAAAGTCAAAAAACTGAAAAAATAAAAATTAGGTAATGTTATATGGTTAAAACTGGTTACATAAAATTGGTATCGAAAAAAGTATCGTTCAGGAACCGGTATCGAAGTCAAGGTATCGGTATCGTATCGGTATCGAACATTTTGCTACGATACCCAGCCCTACTCTGCAGTGAACGATACTGTGTGAACGAGGCTGTGTGACAGTGACTCTGCAGTGAACAAGGCTGTGTTACAGTGACTCTGCAGTGAACAAGGCTGTGTTACAGTGATTCTGCAGTGAACGAGGCTGTGTGAACGAGGCTGTGTGACAGTGACTCTGCAGTGAACAAGGCTGTGTGACGGACAGTAGCTGTACCTGCACCAGCAGCAGGAGGTTCGTGTCTGGAATAGAAGACTTGAACTTCAGAGCCTGAAGCAGCTCCAGAACCACGATACGTGACATGTAGAACTTGTCTCTTTCCTGCATTAAACGGGGACAATGTCATTTTCAAAAACAATTCAATTCAATTTACATTTATTTGTATAGCGTTTTTCACAGTACACATCGTTTCAAAGCAGCTTTACAGAAAATGCATGAGTCTACATTATAATGAGGAATAAAATCATGCCAGCGGACGTCAGATTCTCTCTGGTGGAATAAAGGCTTGTTCACCTTGCTGAAGTTTTTGTAGCATAAACCACAGATCTCTACGAGATACGAGAGACTGAACACACCGTACTGGAGAACAAAACTCAGCAGTTTAGAGAAGGGCTCCAGCAGACTCTGCAGGACCACACAGGACAAGCAGTGAGATTTAACACACACTTTCGGTTCATCCAAGGGGAACCTTAAACAACACAGAAATGTACGAGCTTACTCTTGCTGCGTTAGTGACGGGAATCTTCAGCAAACAGATGATTATCCTCAGGCTTGAGTCCAGCGGACACTATAGGAGAGGAGAGAAACCGTGAGCATAGTGAGACTCTGGTCATATACACCATAGAGAGAGACTGAAGCGCAGAGAAAGACTGAGGCGCAGAGAGAGACTGAAGAGAAGAGACAGAGAGACTGAAGAGAGAGACACCTTGAGCGGCAGCACAGCGGGCAGTTTGGCCAGGAAGGTCTGGAACTGGTTGCAGATGGTGGTCCACAGGTTGCTGGGCGAGTCCATGGGAAGAGTCTCCATGAAGGTGGCGATGTTGTCCAGACAGTGCAGGATAGCGCCGCCTGCTGGCAGAGACTTCTTATTGTTCAGACCCTAGGACGACACCAGCAGCTTTACTGCAGTTACCAGCAGCCACCGTACAACCCCAATACAGCCATTCACAGCTCATGCACATACTATTAGTGTAAAGCAGAGGGTCTTCATAAGGGAGGTTGTGATGAATGTCCTTGAAATTAAGCTCTAATTGAGGAAAACATGACTCTCCATTACAAAGGAAAGTAAGAAGGCTTTAACCAAAGCTTTCCAGACTGTCCTCTGCTGGAAGATGTGAGTGTGTGTCTGTGTGTGAGACCCACCTCCAGTAGCTGGCTCAGCGCGGCCACAGAGCTCAGCTCATTGAAATCCACCAGAGCCATGGCCAGTGTCCGCAGGAAGCTTCCGTCTGAAACCAGTGAGAGAGTGCCAGTGAGCTCGAGTCTGTGTGTGTGTGTGTGTGTGTGTGTGTGTAAGCTGTGTCTCAGACCTTTAATGTTGCTCTGGAAGAGCTGTGGAAGGATGCCGTTGGGCGCAAGCTGATGGAGGACGCAACGCAGGAACTGCTTGGCCACGCCAGCGACGTTCCCGGGAATCAGCATGCTGCACACACACACACACACACACACACACCAGTGACGGGAACGCCGTCTCCTTTTATTGAGCTGGATCGTTGGAGCCGACTCTTTCGGCCAACAAATGGCTCTTCATTTACAGATTTTTACAATCTCTAGGACAAATTTCTCAATACTCAGGTCAGGTCAGACGAGCAAACAAAGTTACAGGTTGTGTGTGCATCCCTGCCCTCGCTACATCACAGGTGCGGACACACACAGTCTGTGTGTTGTTTGTTTGTGAGTGGATGCACAGGCAGCGCCCGCGGGTGCCCAGACTGTGAACAGCTTCCTCTCAGGCTCGCGTTCCTCACGCTTCGGGTCCCGCTGCTGCCGAGGCACAGTAACACGTTTGAGGCTGAGGCCTGCAGTACGCACTAGGGTACGGTATGGGATCTGGCCGTGGGGCTGAGGCCTGCAGTACGCACTAGGGTACGGGCGTGAGATCTGGCCGTGGTGCTCCAAGGCCTATCCCTGGCTCCCTTTTAGCCTATTGAGGAGGTTTCAGTCAAGTTTCTGACTCTCAAGACGTTGTTCCTCCTGGCTATCACCTCTCTTAAAAGGATAGGAAATTTACAAGCTTTGTCGGTTTCCCCTTCATGCTTGGATTTTGGTAAAGGCATTCCTCCACCCTAGACCAGGGTCTATCCCTAAAGTTTCCACTAATGTGGTCAGATCTATCCTTCTGCAGGCCTTCTGTCCTCCTCCTTTCCAGGATGCCGACCAGGAAAGAAATAATTTGCTTTGTCCAGTTAGCACATTGGATGCTTACGCCCACAGAGCCGCCCTGTGGCTCAGACTGGATCAGAACAACTGTTCGTATGTTTTGGACCTCCTAATAAATGGTCACCAGCTTCTAAACAGAGAATGAGCAAATGGATAGTCAATGCTATCTCTCTTGTCTACGAATCAGCCGGGCTGCCTACCCCTTTGGCAGTGCTGGCTTATTCGACTAGGAGTATGCCTGGCTCTAAGGCCTTAGTGCCAGGAGTCTCACTTCAAGATGTTAGTGATGCGGCGGGCTGGTCCTCACCACACACACTCATGAGGTTTAACGACCTAGACTTGGGCTCCATTTTAGTGCTTTCTCGATTCACACTAGACAGTCACTGGTCATCATGGTGGTGTGGGTATAGGCGTTCCCAAAGCGTCAATCGACACAGTGCGAGTTCCCTTGAAAGGGAACGCCTCGGTTACTGAAGAGGGAACGAGACGCTGCGTTGCCATGCCATGCTTCAGCATGCCTGTTGGCGACTTGCTTCAACCTGTTAGAAGCTAGCGTTACACTGTTTGGGTAGGCTTTATAGTTTCCTGGTTGGTGACGTCACCCGCCTCTGACGTCACGTTACACTATTGGACTGATTTAATTTGTGCTTTACGACGCAATCACGCAGAGCGTTCCCACAGCATCGATCAATGCAACATCTCGTTCTCTCTACAGGGAATCGAGGTTACAGTCGAAACCGAGGCGTTTTGGTAGTTTTAGTAAATGTGAAACTAACTGCTGTGAAGCTGAGAGTTAGTAAAGAGAACTGTGTGAAGAGTTTTGAAACATTTTTAATATTGAGAAAATGATTGTAAAAAACTGCAAATTATTCAATGTAATTATTCAATATTATATTATTTAATATTGAAAAAAACAACATTATTACAGATAATATAGACTCATCTCGCGAACACACATCAACACAACAGTCAGTACAAAAGTCATCCTTTTACTCGTAATAATTAGTAGTAATAATTCACAAAAACAAAAAGAGAAATCAGCTCTCAGACAGGAGCCGACTTCCATTGTTTACCAACGACACAAGCTAACTCAGTCAGGAGAATAAGCCTCAGACGTACAGCTGTGAAAGAGTAACTCACCTTTCAGCCTGACCTGTGAAATTGGAGCTCGAGGCCAACCTGCAGAGTTAAAGCAGAAACTGAAAGAGACCCATAGAGATCGTAGTGAACGTGTGTGCGGTCAGCGGCTGTGGTGCGAGCGTACCTGCCCACAGACTGCATGATCTCCAGCAGCAGCGGAGCGGCCAGATCGGGACTCAGGTGGATGAACATGGACAGCACCACCACGGCCAGAGCCAGGGTCTCCTCGTCGTACTCCTCCAGAACCGCCCCGCAGTCCCGGCACCTGAGCAGACACACACACAGATGAGGAACACCGCATGCGCCACACCTTACCCTGACGCTCGCTCTCCCACCTGTCAGCCATATTCGTGGGCTGCTCGTCGCTGAAGTCTTCCGGTGCTGGAACAAACATGCTGGCGGTGCTCGGAGCCGACAGCAGACTCGTCTTGGTAGGACCTGCAAGAGTGAGGTGTAGAGTTGGGGCACAGACTCCAGCACACAGGACTGGTCATGATTAGTGGCGCTAAAGAAGACCGACCTGTGTCCCAGGTGCTGATGTTCTGTGGCGCGCTGGACTGATGCTCGAGCTGCCGCTTCATCAGCTGACTCATGGTCACGGCACCCAGAGAGCCTCGCTTCACCTGGCGATACTGAGCTGCAGCAGGACACACACTTCAGGAGATGCTCATGCACGACACACACCACATTCAGAAATACTATCAATTTGAACTGAAATGAGCCGAAGAATGACACTATGGTCTTCAGTAGAGCTGCTTTACAGCAGAATTCGTCTCATATTTGATTAAATTTGCATAATAGATTCCGTTATCTTCCTGTTTATTACTGTGAAGATGCTTTGAATCATTCTGTATTGTATAAAGTGCTGTAGAAATAAAGCTGACTCGACTTGACTAAGCCCACATCTGGATCTGATCAAATCTCTCACTCTTACAGCACAAATGAAGCCTCATGAAACAGAAGCAGTGGGCCGGTGTTCATTTGAACACTGCTTTAGTGGAGTTGAGTTAGTGTGGAAGGGATTTACTGGACACTGAGGAGCGGTGGCTGGTTTCGGGGACGGCCGCCTCCAGAGTCGGAGCAGAGGCCGATTCTCTGGGCTTCTCCAGGTTCGTCAGGGATTTCTCATCTGTGTGAACATCAAAACCTTCAGTCTCTGAACTCTGTGTGCAACCACTTCTGAACAACGGCAGAACCCTGTAACATTAACACGTTCTCTGACAGGACCGTAACCAGTAGTCTGAATTTGCACTGTGCATTATGTGAACTAGATTAGTGCCAGGATTGTTAGTCTCACTGTTTTTCTTCTGAAAGTCTTCTTATTCAAATTCATATTGTGAGAGACTTATTATCAAATGGAAACAGTACAAACCAGGGGTGTAATGGGACACAAACGGTTCGGTACAGATACTGTAAAAAGAAATTCCAGGACTTTCAAGGACTTTTCAAGCACTACTTTTTTGGTTTTTGGTATATAATGAACATATAATAATAATAATGATAATAATAATTCATTACATTTATATAGCGCTTTTCTAGGCACTCAAAGCGCTTCACATGGAAGGGGGAATCTCCTCAACCACCACCAATGTGCAGCATCCACTTGGATGATGCGACGGCAGCCATAATGCGCCAGAACGCCCACCACACACCAGCTTACTGGTGGAGAGGAGACAGTGATGAAACCAATCAGTGTATATATATATATATATATATATATATATATATATATATATATGGGGATTATTAGGAGGCCATGATGGACAGAGGCCACTGGGCAAATTTGGCCAGGATGCCGGGGTTACACCCCTAGTCTTTCGAAAGACATCCTGGGATTTTTAATGACCACAGAGAGTCAGGGCCTCGGTTTAACGTCTCATCCGAAGGACGGTGCTCTTTGACAGTATAGTGTCCCCGTCACTGTGGGTCCTAACGCCCCAGTATACAGACCACAGGGTGAGCGCCCCCTGCTGGCCTCACTAACACCTCTTCCAGCAGCAACCTGGTTTTCTCAGAAGGTCTCCCATCCAGGTACTAACCAGGCTCAGCCCTGCTTAGCTTCAGTGGGCAACCAGTCTTGGGCTACAGGGTGATATGGCTGCTGGATGGATATAAGCTAGTATAACATGCTGTGGACAGTGAGTGACTTGCCTGAGGTAAATGTATTTAAGATATTATTCTCAAACTGCTTTATTGATGTCTTTCTGCGCTTGAAACACTGTTTGACAGATTTAAACACATCTAAGCATAGATCGGGTGTTTCTCAAACGAACAACTGTCTTTCCTAGTAGGCTAGTGTCCTCCTCAGCATTGAACGCTAGAATGAGACGCTCCAGTAAGAGCGCACGTCACACATGTTCCCGCCCCCACGGTCACGGCACGAAAATACTATTAAAACTTAATTTTGGAAAAATACTTTGTATTACAAATCTTTATATTAACTGGCTTTCTATAAATGCACTACAGTGAATGACAGCCGTCTGTGTCTCCTAGTAGCTTATTATTGTCAGTTTAGTGTTATTGATTAATTACAGCAAAACAAAAGATAATAACCAATGCTTTTATGTCCGAAAACATTATTTTTATCTTACATTTCATAATAAACTCGGACGAGCTCAGTACGACTCGTTTTCCATCAGTTTATTTTAGTTAATTGGAATGTGTGCAAAGGATTCTGGGTGATTTAAGGCCACAAAGGATACATCCGATGCATCCTTCAAAACTGGCTGAATGAAGGACGCGAAACGAAGGTTGTCTTCAATCGACGCCTGATGACGTGGCAGCCGAGATATGCAGTGATACCCATAGTGTATTCTTCTGCAATTTTCCTGTTGTGGCGGTTAGCAAACAGCGTTGTGTGTGTGTATGTGTGTGTGTGGGGGGAGGGGGTGGTTGCTAATACATTGCTAAATCAGATATATGTACAATATATGTGTACAATAACATTACGATGTCCAGCAATCTATTTAAATAGTACATTGGGTTTAATTTGTCGTTTAATGAGATCTAATATATGTTGTTAGTTGTTTGTGCATGTGCTTTAATGGTCCAGTGGTAGAGCTTTTGCCAAGCGTGTCACTGGTTCTGGGTTCTAATCCGCACTCGTTTTATTTTTTCTCATCAAAACCGAATATGTTCATCAGTGGTTGTATATCAAGCAGGGACACGTTTACCGGAAGGAATAGAGTCTCCGCAGTGGATTGAAGCGCGTGTCCGAGTGCAGACGGTGTGCCAGCCACTCGAGAGCACAGTATCCGCGCCACTGATCGCAGCGGTACCGAGCACTTGATTTTAAAAACAACACATTTCAGCGCTAGATCGCCTATTATTACACAAAATAACTAAATGAATGCTCTGCTATTTAACTGGAGAAGTTTTATTTATTTGTATTGGTATATCCGTGCCGCGAGATGTTTCAAAAAGCGGTGGGGACATGTCCCAGCCCTCCCACCCGCAAATTACCGAACCGTGACGAATACATGTACCAGTACACCCCTGGTACAAACACAAATCAACAAAGACTTGGCGTGAAAAATATCATATACGCTGTATAACGCGAGCGGACTGACCTGACTCTGCAGTCGTCTCACTCATCTTGTCCAGAGTGTTGAAGGTGATGTCCAGATATTCCCTCTGGATGGCGCTGACGGCAATCTTCCTCTCTTTGCGCTGGCGTGGCACAATCTGAATCTTGAACTCGGCTTCGTCACTCTCATCGTCGGGTTTGGGCTCGCTGTCTCTCTCATCGGTCTCCTCGGTGTCCTCGTCTCCCGCCCGTTCTAGAGACTCCATGGGGATGTGGTGCAGGACCGACCGGCTCGAGGGGCTGGGACTCGTCCCACTGCTATCCTTCCTGCTGGAATCCTCCAGGGAAGCGTTTGGCATGTGCGAGGTCTTCCTGAAGAGGTCCCTCTTCTGCTTCAGGGTCATGGTGCTCTCCTGCTGAGCCGTGGAGTCGGGCAGCTCCAGTGTCGCCGCTCTCCGCTGGTCCCCGCTGCAGTCCTCCACGCTGACCTGCACCACCGGAGGAGGCCGGCCGGCCGACGGGTCCTCGGCTCTGCTCAGCACGCCGCCGGGGAGCTTCAGCGCCTCAAACAGGTCCTCGTTGCTCTCCACAATGCGCAGAGGAGGCAGCGGCTCGAATATCAGCGAGTCGCTGTCAGAGAGCGAGAGGATGGAGCGTTTCTCAGGGATGGAGGTGCAGTCTGAGGAGAGATCGATGAGATCCGGGTCGTCCTTGTCCAGCGGCGAGTCCGGGCCGGCGGGTTTGTCTTCAAAGGCCTCCATGCAGCTGAGACGCACCTCGGGGATGATGGGCCTGACGCTGGAGCCGCTGCGGTCGATGACGGAGTGGCCGTTGGAGGAGTCCTTCCCGTGGTGCTGCGCCCGGTGCTGCTGCCGGCCGATGGAGGAGGACGAGGAGGGCTGGAGGGCCGGAGGACCCTGCAGGTCACAGCGGTCGATGCAGGACTTGCGCCGGTGCTCGTCCAGGTTGAAGAGGATGGAGTCGGTGTTGCCGATGTCCAGAGACTTCTGCTTGTGCATGGCCTGCAGTCTCTTCTTTCGGCTCCTGCCGTCCTCTCGGCCGGAGTACAGCAGAGTGTCCTGAAGCGCACCTCCCTCCTTGTACTCCGCCAGCTCGATCTCACCTGGAGAAAAGGAGAGCAGATGATGAGGTCCAGGCTAGAGATAAGCTGGTATACGGTAATGCAATATATCACGATGAATACACAAGAGAAGCATGAACGAGGGAAGGAGACATCGGCCCTATCATACAGCCGTAGCAATGCAGCGCTAGGCGCAAGGCAAGTGTGCTTTGCCAGTTTCAGCCTGACGCAGTTTTCATTTTCACGTCCTGCGCCACACTGTTTACATAGCAAATGCATGTGCGCCCAGGGGCTGCTGGTCTGAGAACGAGGTGTGTTCAGGCGCACTGATGGCGCGTTGACATTTTGAGGAACTGAAATAGACTGCCTATACTCTATATATAACTGCCCATTACTAACGAGCTCTTTAAATACAAAAAAATATAGACCCATTGACTTTAGACCAGGTTTCAGTAGGTCAATGGCATTTTTATTAACTAGGGTAAATAAAATTCAAACTCAATGAAGACAGGTAAACAGCCAGTGATAAAATAAGACAAATAAACTAATAACAAACAGCACAGCAAACTACAATAAAACGAAGACACAAATAAAATAGACCTACCTGAAAAACTTCAAGCACTAGAAATAAGAAATACTACAAAAATTTAATAAAGTTATCAAATGTATAAAAAAACACTGTAGTCTTTACAGTGTAAATTACAGTGTAGATTAATCCTTATTAAAGTTACAAAAGTTATTCAGTCAAGAGCAGTGAGTGATTTTCTCTTTTTCTTTTGTTCTTTGGTTATCATTAATGACAGAAAGCAGCAGGTTTACTATTGGGCTGCTGTCCCTTTAAGAGCAAACGGGTCCAATATACCGTAAAACTTCAAATAATAGCCGAATCCCAAATAGACGCCTGTCTCTTTTACACGCCTGGTGTGGCGACAGGTTTGGGTAAATAAACGCCGGTCTCAAATAGAGGCCGGGTCTGTTTTTTAGTTTAGGGTTGTATTTAACCCTTTCACGCATAGTGGTCACTACAGTGGACAGCTATTTAAAAAGCATTTTCTTGAATTTGCAAGGGTTTTGATGGCAAAGTTGCACATCAATCTCTTCAGTGGACCCTGGTGCATCATCCTATACATTGCAACCAAGTTGTAAGCCATTGTGTTTTTATTTTTTCCCCCGCCAAACCAAGATGGCCAATGGTTAGTCAGACATGCCAAGTTGCTCCGGAATATCCACCCAATCCTTTTATCCTTGGAGACTCTTGTAGGTAAAAAAATATTGCAGCATCAAGCAATATCTAATGAGTCATATCACAGTAAAATTTTCCAAGTTTTGATTTTAGATTGAGAGATAAATCAGATTAATCACCTGTCCACTATAGTGGACCTCATGCATCAATGGCTATTTCAGCTACAATTCATACTTAACTGTGAATATTGTTTTTGAAAATACTTAATCTGCAGTGATTTTTTTTTTACTGTAAATAAATGTATTTGTATTATTAGAATGTAATTTTCACTGACATCGAAAAAAGTTATGTAATTACATAATTTATGTGACTTGTATGCATTGCTTTACTCATTTCATCAAAAAAGTAATCTAATTACGTAATGCATTTCTTCTTAGATCAAAAAGTTATCTGTTTACATAATGAGTGTTGCTTGTAATGCATTTATTTACCCGTAACATCAAAAAGTAATCTGATTACGTAATGCATGTTACTTGTAATGCGTTTCTTTACTCGTAACATCAAGGTAAACTGATTATGTAATGCATGTTACTTGTAATGCGTTTCTTTACTCGTAACATCAAAAAGTAAACTGATTATGTAATGCATGTTACTTGTAATGCGTTTCTTTACTCGTAACATCAAAAAGTAAACTGATTATGTAATGCATGTTACTTGTAATGCGTTTCTTTACTCGTAACATCAAAAAGTAATCTGATTACGTAATGCATGTTACTTGTAATGCGTTTCTTTACTCGTAACATCAAAAACTAATCTGATTATGTAATGCATGTTACTTGTAATGCGTTTCTTTACTCGTAACATCAAAAAGTAATCTGATTATGTAATGCATGTTACTTGTAATGAGTTTCTTTACTCGTAACATCAAAAAGTAAACTGATTATGTAATGCATGTTACTTGTAATGCGTTTCTTTACTCGTAACATCAAAAAGTAATCTGATTATGTAATGCATGTTACTTGTAATGAGTTTCTTTACTCGTAACATCAAAAAGTAATCTGATTATGTAATGCATGTTACTTGTAATGCGTTTCTTTACTCGTAACATCAAAAAGTAAACTGATTATGTAATGCATGTTACTTGTAATGCGTTTCTTTACTCGTAACATCAAAAAGTAATCTGATTATGTAATGCATGTTACTTGTAATGCGTTTCTTTACTCGTAACATCAAAAAGTAAACTGATTACGTAATGCACTTTATTGTAATACGTTTCTTTACTCGTAACATCAAAAAGTAATCTGATTACGTAATGCACATTACTTGTAATTAATTACTTGTTAGATCAAAAAGTAATCTGATTAGTTAATACATTTTACTTGTAATACATTACTTTACTCGTAACATTAAAACAAATCTGATTATGTAATGCATGTTACTTGTAACACATTACTTAACATCAAAAAAGTAATCTGAATGCGTTATGCCAGCCCCAACACTGCTCATTTCAGATGAGATTGAAAAAAATGTATTGCTAGGTTTTCTCAAAGAGGGCTATGCTAGAAATGTGTCCATCTTGAACATAATCAGAATTATCAGCTAATAAGGGTAAATTGACATACTCTGGCACACTGGAGGGAGCTTTAGAGTGGTTTCCACTGTTGTCCCTTGACAGGCTGTAGAAAATTCTGATGGAATCACGTCCTTATGTTCTGATATCAAAGATACACGAAGTCCAACTTGTATGAAGGTCAATTGCCTTTGCAATATTTCGGATTTATATTTTTTTAATATATTTTATAGTTTTCACATGATTTGATATAATTGTATTGATTAGTTTGTTAAAAACACATACTTTATTGGTTTGATTATTGTATTATGTGTAATACCGTATCTCTTCAGTTTAAACCATAAATGCATGCTGTCCACTCAAGTGGACATCGGAAAATCTCTTTGAAAATTTTGTTTAAAAAAAAAAATCTAATCAAATCTTGTTTTTCATGCCCCAAGAGCAATAAAAACACATAGGAAAAAAATCCTGACTGAGGTTATCATAATTCATGCATGAAAGGGTTAATCTTCTAAAACCCGTCAGATCGTCTGCTTTTTGGCGGACGCCAAAGCAAATTTTTGTCCCGCCAAAGCCTTTTTTGATGGTATGTGATGTAGAATAGAAAGACTGCTGCGCATGACAGGGCGCGTAACGAGAGCAGTGTTGCCAACTTAGCGCCTTTGTCGCTATTTTCAGCGACTTTTCAGACCCCTTTAGCGACATTTTTTCAAAAAAGCGACTAGCAACAATTTTAGCGACTTTTTGGACAAACCTCAGTAACCTCCAAATGTTGCCAGTACTGTCCGGCGAGCGCGAGCTCTTGCTTTTTCCCTGTCGTCACTCTCTCTAGCTGCGTCTCCCCTGTTCAGTGAATGGCTGAGAGGAGCGCACGGCCGATGACAGACGCGAATGAGCGGTGTTTTTCCAAGGACTTATCACTAATCTCTGCTTTTCTTTTGTTTTATATTTAAAGAATTTAGTTTGACCATTTTCATTGTATTTCTTTTCTTGTGCTTATTACTTGTAACACTCACTATCACAGAGCTTAGTTCATCCGGTTCCCTAACTCTCTCAATTCAGATAATGTTCCACATAGGCCTATAAAAAATGTAACCATTCACTATATTATCGCTATTCGTTCTATTGTTTGAAAAAAAAAAATAGGTAATGAAAACAGCTTTATTTGACATTCGGCTATATTATATTAAATAGAGCATTAATTTGGAGAGAAAACGCTGACAGAATAGAAGTACGACGCGATGACATCATTAATATGCTAATTGACGCATGACGTCATCTAGCGGCATTTAGCGACTTTTAGGGAAGGCCTTAGCTACTTTCCTTTTAAAATAGTTGGCAACACTGAACGAGAGAGACCCGGCCGCGCGCGCGCACTCTCACGTCATCAAACACGAGCGCTGTCTTGCTCTCTCTCTCCCTCGCGCATATTAATCAAAATCAATTGACACGATAGTAAAAGGTCGGAAGACCGCAGTTTCATGTGGAGCATTTGGAGATTTTTAGAGATTAGAGACTCTAGGCCTACACTCAATGAACAACATCTCAACACTAAATTATAAAGGCCTGTCTCATATAGACGCCTGTCTCAAATACAAGCCGGTGCAGTTCGACGATTTGGGAAAATAAAAGCCCGGGCTATTATTTGAAGTTTTACGGTACTCTTACACATGCTTTTTCTTTCTCAACTGTTTACAAGTTATTTTTCTAGTCATTTTACATATTTTAATACGAGTACTCGAGTTCTCGTTTTTGAGATCAGTACTCTAAATTTAAAATTTACAAAAACGTTTTCCATTGTTTTCCATTTTAATGTGGACTGAAAATATGAATGATGACCATGAAAGTGTGATAGGTCACACTCACTCCTTTGAGCGCTGAGCTCTACTGGCTGATACTTGACAGACTTGCTGCCGCCGATCCTCTTGAGCCGAGCGAAGAAGGTCTGCGACTCCTTACTGCCGGCTCCCGTCGGCGTGTCATGGATATCGGACTCGTCGAACACACTGTCCTCCTCTGCACGGGAAACACAGGCATTAATGCAGCAGGAGACCGGGAGCGGGAGATCTCGTACCTTTCTCCTTCTCGCTGTTAGGGTTAGGGTCAGACCTGAGCGGGAGATCTCGTACCTTTCTCCTTCTCGCTGTAGCGGCTGATGTTGGAGTTGTCGCTGTACAGCGGGCCTGCGGACACATGCGACCTGCAGCTGTGGTACTGAGCGTTCAGCGTGTTGATGGTGATGTGGATCAGATGGAGCACCACATCTTTACTCATGTCCATATCTCGGTACGGATACTGAAACACAGACTGTTTAATGAGGACTTACACTGGGACTGAGCAAAAACACAGATGGAAACACAGAACAACATTAAGCCGGCGTTAAAGTCGGCATGAAATCAAATTTGACAAATCTTCTTTTTATATGTAATATTGTAGTGTTTATTATAAATGATTTATCCGTGCACTTCATTATTTTTTAAAAATTTATGTACCCTTGAAATCTTTAATCAAATACATTACCCTTCCCTCCCCCATCGAAACGACCTCTCTCTTTTGGTCACGTGGAATGGCAAAAGGGTGCGGCCAGATCCGATGAGGGTGCGGCTATCGGTGCACCGCCTCTCAGAGAATCGCATTCAAATTGTTTGCAACGCTCAACCTCCAACGATCCAATCAATTCCCGAAGGATGAAATCAAGCCCTGCCCTACATTTTTTTCTAATTTCAGAAGCCGTTTCACTTGGATATACGTCACGACAAGGAAAAAATGACAATCTCAACTTCCGTTTCTCGCCGACTTTAATGCTTTTAGGTAAATAAAATGCATGTTCTTTTCACGGGAGAGATCACTCATATTGCACTTATATTTAGGTTGAAGAGAAATCAAACAACAGTTGTGTGATGGCATTCGGCTTACTGTTTCCAGGAGGTTTCTAGACCTTGTCATGTGAGGAAATGTGACCTGGATGTGACCAAAACTAATACATCTAAAAAAAAGAACTGACAAATTTGATCTAGTCCAAATGATCAAAGGGCCCACTAGAATTACCACATCAAGCAGCACCCAGATTGATTTAGCATTTACCAACCGACCTGAGAGAATATTTAAATCATACAATATGTTAACTGGTCTTTCTGATCACAATTTGATCCTTGTGGCCAGGAAGCTTACAAAAAAGAGATTTGATTATTCTGTCAGAGAGCGTGAGTTTGTTGGAATCCCAAAAAATCACCAGGAAGGATTTAATAGTGCTGTCCAGCAGATTGACTGGGATCAAATATTGTTGGGAGCAAATTGTGAAATGGATTGTGAATCTTTTGTAGCGACAATTGAGAGAACAATTAAAGATTTTAGCTGTAAAGTTAAACATAAAGACAATAAAAACATACTTCCCTGGATGAACTCTGACATATTCAAAATAATGAAAGAGAGGGATCTTGCGTTAAAATATGCAATTAAAACTAAGTCAGCTAGAGCTAAAAATCTGTTTACAACATTGAGGAATAAAACTGTTAAAGCTATACGCAAGGCCAAAGCAGATTTTTTCTTGATTATAATAGAAAATGCAAAAGGGGATTCTAAAATTCTAAATTTGTAACCAACTGAAAAAACTTGTAGGACAGGACCCAAAAAGGAAACAACTTTTAGAAATTAAGATAAATGGACAAATTACAAATAACAAACAAAGTTGCAGATGCCTTCAATAATTTTTTTAGTGACTCTGTATCCACTATTGCCCAAAGCTTCTAAATATTAAAACAAATATTATCTAAATATTTGTCCGATAAATAGAAAATGGGAACTAATTTCCCAACAAATAATAACACATTTGAATACCACTACATTTTCCCTTCATTCAATGCAATTTGGTTTCAGAACTCAACATTCTACTGAAACTGCTAATTGTTTTTTCATAGAAAATATCAAACATTTACTGGATAAAGGTGGCGTGGTTGGAGCTGTTTTTCTCGATCTAAAAAAAGCCTTTGACACTGTAAACCATAAAATATTATTAACCAAACTAAGCAAATTAAATTTTTCCTCAGATGCAATAAAATGGATAGAATCATATCTATCGAATCGCTCACAGTCAGTTCGGATCAGAGATTACCACTCACCGCCCCTCGTCATGTCCACAGCGGTTCCTCAAGGTTCTATTTTGGGGCCTCTGTTATTTTCACTCTATATAAACGACCTCCCTTCAGTTTGTCCTGACGTCTATATTCAGAAGTACGCAGACGATACAGTCATTTATATTCATTGTAAAAACAAGTTGCTGAAAAACTTACACAGTCTATGGCCCATGTCTTTGAATGGCTAAATCAATCCTGCTTAAAACAGTCTCAATGTACTTTTCTAAATCAAACATGGCAAATATACAGGCAGATATTTATGTGACGGGAAAAAATAAAAGTTGTGTCAGAATTCAAATACCTAGGCATCTTAATAGACTCTAAATTAACTTTTAAATCACAGATAAAAAAAGGTCTGCAATCGAGTCAAATTTAATATTGCAAATGTCTGGTTCATAAGATCACACTTGTCACTTCAGGCAGCTAAAATGTTCATGTGCAGTATGGTTCTGTCTCACATTACTTACTGTCTTACAACCTGGTCACAGGCAAATAAAACAACACTAAAATCTTTAGAGTCACTTGTAATAGTGTAATAAAGTAAGCAATGTAATAATGTAATAAAGTAAGCAATGTAAAATAACACTGCATAGTCTTCACTGTAAATTAAACATCCTTATTAATTCATCCTTATCCATCCCAGTTATTCAGTCAAGAGCAGTGAGGGATTTTTTTCCTGTGTCTTTTGTTGTTTGATTAACATTAAACACAGATAGTAGCAAGAATATTAGGCTGCTGTCACTTTAAGAACGAATGCACAAATCCAATATACTGATACATATGCGTTTCCTTTCTCACTTAACGTGTAACCGACTATGTTTACTAGGATACTCGCTATTTTTTTACATAATTTTGTGTGAATTTGCGGCTTCTGTGTAATGGAAACGAGTAATGGAACGCACTCCCCTTTGTGTCTCCTTGCACTTAAATGTTTGAATTGTTGAGGATTAAACTCTTGTGATGATGCAACGGTATCAGGTCAACTGTCCCGAGCATCGTTCACGGTAGCATTCATAATTGGCGAGTGACATCGTTTCATTTACTCACCAACGCCAATTTTTATTTGCATTTGTAAAATTTCTGCCCTGGATGGATACCTTGTAGAGGATGACGAGCAGGGCCTTGAGCCACATCTGGCGTATGTGAGGCTTGAGGGCCCACAGCGAGCAGCGCGGCGGCTCCTGGAAGTTGGGCCTCAGCTGAGGACACGTGCAGTACTTCAGCACCTGCACCACCAGCGGCAGAAGCTGCTTCCCCAAGCCGATGTTGTAGTCCATCACCTGAGGAGACGACACAAGCAGTCTGACACCGCCCGCTGGGAGACGAGCAGGCAGACGGCTGAACTCACCTGAGCGATGCCTGCGATGAAGCCATTGAAACAGGTGGAGGAGCGCATCTTCTGCGGGGTGATCATGAAGCAGCCCATCTGCTGATCGTATCCCAGCAGCACGTACAGGTGCCGCTTCACTGTGTTGAAGGCTTTGGCACTGCCAATGTCCGCCTCGGCACTGCTCTTGTCTTTGGCCATGAACTTCATGAGCACCATGATGAGCTGGTGGACGGTCTGGTGGTCGATCCCGGCATCCTCCGGCAGCAGGTCCTTAATGATGGAGTCTTCCTCTAGAGGAGAGCTCTCCCCTGCAGGGCAACAGGAGGCGGTTACGGTCCTCTGCAGACCCTGAGTGTGATCATTAACCCTCTGAGGTCTCGCTTTTTTCTTATCAGTGCAAAAGAAACTCAAAATACTCTGTTGATATTTAGTGTTTTTAGAACATATTAAGTGTTGTACATCATTAGATCCTGATAAGTGTCTATTTTTTTTTGTGGATACTCACAATAAAAACAAAGTGTTATGCTTTTCGCCAAATAAAAAAAAAAAAACTTGATGCACGTTCTGCCTTCTCTCTGTCAGTGAAGTCCATTCTGAAACGCACCCGAAAATTAGCTGTAATTCCGCGAATACTTGTCATACAGGCACGAGTGTTTTTCCATAATGAAGCTTGAACTCTCGTCTTTTAAATGAATTAATTTATATAAAAAAAACAAATATTCTCAGTTTATGTAATCTGTATGAAAAGAGAGAGATGTCAGTATTTTTCTTTCCAGCTCATTATACCTAATTACGCGTTAATGTGCCACGCCCACGGAGAGCGCGCGCTATTCAAACGCAAATGATCTAAGGCAAGCCGTTCAAACATGCCAACGCCCACCAGCTGGATTATAAAACACATTGTGTTTAGTAAGTATCTTGTACAGCTGTGTACACAGCGTATCCTTTCGCTGTGAGGAATAATACTATCTAATAACCCTGGAAAATGTACCAGAAGTGCTGGTAGTTTCATTTCGAGGAGCAACGGATCCAGCTGATGTAGTAAGTCATTTATTCTTAAGTGCTTTGTTCTAATCGCGATATTGAATAGTGTCTGACTGTAAACCGCAAAAAGACTGTTTAAATATGAATTGCGCATCTGTGTGTAGGGTAAATGATGAATGAACGGCACAGGCGCGCGCGCTTTGTTTACTAGAGTTATACAGCGCATGTCTGTGCCTTGTTCATTCACTCTCGCACCTACATTAGTAAACGTTATGTTTACATGAACACATCCAAACTATATTGCTATAGCCTACTAAGATGAGTAAAAATAGACTGAAATATGTTGAAATAAAATGTCTGTATAAGCAACAAGCTGCAAATTCACATGTATATACTAATGTATCATACACAATATATTACAGACTAAATATGAATGTTTAGACAAGATTTTGTGATTAGTTTTGGACAGATTATAAAGTTTTGACTGTAAAAAAAGACTACTGTCACATTAAATAGGTATGCTTTTGTTCACCAATTTCTGCTCATAGTTAAATATACTATAGTATGATGTTTTGTCAAAAATAAAGTAGGTATATTGAATTATCAACTAAGATGTTATTATAGTGTTTGTTCCAATATTCAAACTAATGAATCCTTACCTTTTTTAATACGTATGATAAAATGTATACTTTTTACAAAGAAATACACTTGAAATATTGTTAAAATTGTAATTGTTGTTGTAATTGTAACCTATTTGTAATTGGTTACAATTTCTAATAGTAAAATATGTATAGGCTATATAGATAATTTCTTTTGTCCTTGCATTCTTTGGGATCCTGTGACACACCTGTGTGAAAGGGCTAATTAATATGCAGCTCATTATGCGGCACATTATCCGGCCTTTGTCTTCTCAGGTGTGAACACGCCTCCACGCATATTGCCTTCCCAAACAAAAGGTGTCTAATAAAATTTAAATCAGTGTATGTTTTTGTGTAAATGATTAGGCAGGATGATTTTCAGATCATTTTGAAGAAAAATTTTTAGGCAACAACACTCATTAGTCAAAAGTCTTGTGGACACATATTTAGTATGTGTTTTGTGGCCTTATTTCAGACACTTTAAGTTTTAGTTTTTTCAATAACCATGCATAAGCAATATTCTCTCAAAAATACAAACATGTACATACATGTTGTTCAGATATTACGGTAGCCCAGTTTGTGCAATATTGAGTGAATTTACACCTTTGCCATTAACATGTTTATAAATAACTGAAAAAAGCACAAATGTCAGAGCATGTCAGAACACCTCAAGGACCCCAAAAAACCCTTAGACCTCAGAGGGTTAATATACAGGCGCGGTTACGGTCCTCTGCAGACCCTGAGCGTGATCATTAATATACAGCAAGGTTATGGTCTTACTCCTGTGATTTATCAGGATATTAGCCTACACTTCATCAGTATGCGGATTGCCCCACTTGATCAATGCGCACCTTGGACAAATGCTTCGGCAGTATAGTGGATGGCCATGAGGCTGTCCTGTTAAATAATAAGGTGGTTCCTAGTTCATGGTAATTATCAAATATTGTTCCGGTGCCAAAAATATCTAATGCTACTCAGTTAAAGGATTTGAGACCAATTGCTCTTACATCTATTTATGGTAAATGTATGGTCAGAGTGCTAACTAGGCATATTAGGACTGATGTTAATAAAGCTTTAGACCCCTGCAGTGTGCTAATAGGAGAGCTGGGGCACTGATTACGCCACTTTAACCCTATGCAATCTAGTGTCCGAAACATATTCAACAGACCACAAATTATGCTAGAATTTGATTTATAGATTTTTAGCATTAAATACAATTAAGATAGATGTTCTTTTACAGAGTTTACTTGATTTAGGGGTGAATGGTAGGTTCATCTGGTGGATTACAGACTTTCTTTTAAATCTTCCACAAAGATTTCTTGATAATGGTTCAAAGACAATTGTTTTAAACACAGGAGAACCACAGGGAACTATATTATGCCTTTTAAACAAGGTAGAACTGAAATAAATCAATAGTATCATAGTTATATAAATTCCGTGCAGAAATGGTGATAATTGAGGGCACTTGAGATAAATTTGAATAAAACTAAGGAACTAGTGATTAGTAAAGACAAGCTCTACCTGTCAGCACTTTCTCCAGCATATTTCCCAGTATGGGTGCCGACTGCTCCTGTCTTACGAGCCTTAGAGCTGAAAGAAGAGAAACAGGACTTCTATGGTGAATTCACAGACAAACACTTGAGCAAAACACTGATTCCACCGTTATCCTCTGTCAGTGATGAGTGTGTGACAGACACTGACGGTCAGATTCATAAACTCACGCAGTTTGTTGCACAGTGTCTCCGGGAGTGAGAAAGCCCGCTTGGACTCGGTCGGACCCTTGACGCTGTCCCGCAGCGAGCGGACGCTCTTCTGCCGGTTGCGGGCGAAGCGGGCGCGTCGGATCTTCCACATGGCGGCGTCGCTCAGGTTGGCCACGTTCGTCCTCACCGCAGTGATGGCTGACACAGTAAATCAACACATGAGCAGAGTCTGTGTGATCTATACACACGCTACGGATGCTTGACACGTCTCAACACACTCACTTGTAGGGAAAGGGAACTCCTTGTTGCAGTCCAGGTGCAGCTGCGCCTCCAGCGACAGCGTCTCGAAGCGGTTGACGAAGAACTCCCAGCTCAGCGCGGGGATCTCCGGCTTCAGCGAGTGCAGCAGCAGCAGCTTGCTGAGGATCACGGGCCGGTCCCGCACCACAGTGTCGAACTGGAAGTCCAGGCACAAACACAGGCCCTGGGGGGGAGACACACACACGCGTCTGGCTCTGCGAGATCAGGTGACTCGAGGCGAGGCGTCTCGCTCACCTGCAGCGCAGGCCGTTTGACGGTGTCCAGCAGCAGCCGGGCTCGGGTGGCCACGGCCGGGTTGACGTCCTCCACACTGGCCAGGAAGCAGCAGAAGGCGTGCGCCAGAGAGTACTTCAGCAGGTGGCTCTTCGTCACCGAGCCGATGTCCAGGAACCGGCACAGCACCGCCACCCGCTCCACTGAAAGAGACCCACACATCAGCAACATCTGCCTGATGACATCACTGAGGTCCCTAGGGTGCTGCATCTGCGGTTACGAAGATGTTTAAGTTTTTTTTGGCATTATTCAGGACAGGCGGTGAAGTGAGGCAGAATCGGGAAAGGGCCTCGGATTACCCAAGGCACAACTACACTACGTGATGGAGCGCAGCTTAAGTGTTTTTGTGTGGTTATTATTGTGTTGTAGGTGTTTTCGTCATGTCTGGTTTGCAAGAGCCTCTGGCCCTGTTAACACCTGGTATTAAGAAGCGTTTCGGTTGATCGGATCACAAGTTGGCGACACTAAATACAGGAGTAAACAGGGTCTAATACGTTTTGTATTACGTCCACTAATACTAATACTAATACGTCCACTTTCGACCACTTCCAGAGGTAGTTGAAAACGTCCGGTTATGGTAATAACCTCGGTTCTCTGAGGGAGATGAGTGATCTCACTATGGGAAACGCCTCTTGCGGGCCATCTCTGGAAATCTCTCATGAACAGTATATCTCTCATGCCCCAAAGGCACCACTGTGAGGACCGAAGCCATGAGAGCTAGCAACCTCAGACACAGTTGGAGAGACAGTTTTCCCCAGACGAAACTGATTCACACAGTTCCATAGACATTCCCCTCTTTGCTGCGACAGGGTTGCCCGATAAGTTAACGAGTCCAGGTCTAAACCCAGAAATAACACGGACTGGGTTGGGGATAATGAGCTCTTCTTCTGGGTCACTATGAATCCTAGAGCATTTAAATGCATTAATACTGCCCTCGTATGCAGTTCCCCATCTCCCCTGACCTGGCACAGATTAACCAGGTGTTGAGATATGCTAATATTCTCAAGCCCTGCTGTCTTAATGTTGTCAACACCGCTTCCACACACTTTGTGAAAATGCGGGGTGCTAGAGAGAGGCCAAAAGGTAGAACCATGATTTTGTATGTCGTGTCCTTGAACGCAAACCTCAGAAAATCTCTGTGCTGGGAATGGATCTGGACGAGAAAATATGCGTCCTTTAAATCGATTGATGTGAACCAATCTCCTCTTAGTACAGAATGAAGCAGGGATTTGTGTGTCAGCATTCTGAACTTGTATTTCCTCAGGTATTTGTTTAAACAATACCTTTGTTTGTCTAAAATATGCCTCCCCCTTTCTTTGGAATAAGAAAATATTGGCTGAAGAACCCCTTCATTGTCTAGGTCTGTGGTTCTCACTCCTGTCCCGGGGACCCCTCACCACTGCACATTTTGCATTTTCCCCTTCCCCTGGATTTACCATTTTGGGGGATTCAACCTGATTCAACTTATCAGCTCATTAGTACAGACTGCAAGACTTGAATTGTCTGATGAGGGAGACATACAGAAGCTGAAGCGGTGGGGGTCCCCAGGACAGGTTTGGGAACCACTGGTCTAGGTGCACTGATAAATCTCTTACCCTGTTTAAACATGGTCTTGGAGCGACCTCTAGTGGTGACACCTGTGACTGCGATAGGCTGTGTACCCGTGTTGTGATCACTACAGTTTTTACAGGGTGCTTGTGCATAACTGTGTTGTGATGCAAACAATCACCCATCATGCGATTCTGCATGAAAGAACTCACTGACAGAAGTGTTGAAAGTGAACAAAAGAGACGGATTAAAACACCAGGTGTAAACGGGTGTGTGTCTCCCTCGTCCACTTGTGATCCACCAAAACGCATCGTAATACCAGCTGTAAACAGAGTTAGAGTGCTCTTCTGGACTGCAGACGTGGCTCAGGCTTTCCACTGGGGAATCCACTGTTAGTGATTCATTAATGAAAATTACACGTTAGGTTTAACGTTTACAGACATTCTCCTTCTGGAGTTGATGTGGATAACAGCGGTTTAGTGATAGTGCTGACTGATTAGCAAACACCCCTAATCCTCTTTATCCGGTGGTGTGTGTGTTAGTCGATTTGTGTGAAAAGCGCACAGGTCTGACTCCAGCTCAAGGTCACAGCATCTCTCTGTCAATCGCCATAAGAGGCTCCCATTAATCCTGCAGGCGGGCGACAGTAACCGTGGCAACAGTGTTTTAGGAAAGATCAGTCAGACCTGCTTGGAAGCGGATCTTCCAGTCCTGGCTGTTGAAGCTGCTGTCCACCAGCCTCCAGAAGATATCGGCTCCGTGAGACAGAGTGAGTGCGTGCAGGAGCTGCGGGACGGCCAGAGACGCCAGCTGGCAGAACTCGGACCTGAGCATGGCCCATAGGCTGCACACACACACACACACACACCACATGAGCAGTGTATCAGACACACACACACACACACACACACCACATGAGCAGTGTATCAGACACACACACACACACCACATAAGCAGTGTATCAGACACACACACACACCACATGAGCAGTGTATCAGACACAGACACACACACACACACACACACACACACACAAACCACATGAGCAGTGTATCAGACACACACACACACACACACACACACACCACATGAGCAGTGTATCAGACACAGACACACACACACACACACTCACAGACACACACACACACACACTCACACACACACACACACACACACCACATGAGCAGTGTATCAGACACACACACACACCACATGAGCAGTGTATCAGACACACACACAGCAGTGTATCAGAGAAACACACACACATGTACACACACACACACACCACATGAGAAACACACACACACCAGTGTATCAGAGAAACAAACACACACACACACACACACACACACACACACACACCAGTGTATCAGAGAAACACACACACATGCACACACACACACCACATGAGCAGTGTATCAGACACACACACACACGTGCATCTGCGTGGGTGCGTGTGTGTGAATCTTCTGCTAGTGTTCAGGAAGAATGAGCTGATTTAAGACATGAATCAAGTGTTTTGGTAGTTTTAGTGAATGTGAAATGAACTGCTGTAAAGCTAAAGGTTAGTAGAGAACTGAGTGATTAGAAAAAATGAGTTTTGAGAAATTATTGTAAAAAAAACTGTAAAATTTTTAAAATTTTTCTGTAAGAGTTTTTTTATGAAACTTACCCACATTCATAAAAAGAATGTATGATGTTGCTAGAATAAAATGTTTTTGTTTTGTTGTTTTTTAAGCAGAGGCTTTGTAATTTCTTTTGATATTTTGCATATTCAGATGTTCACACAACAGAATATTCTGAGGGCCATGAAAGTTTTGTGAAAAATATAAAAAATGCTGGTGGGGAAAGAGTTAAAATCGTATTATTAGTCTTTAAAGCCCTCAATAACCCGATCCCTCTGTATTTAGCTGATTTGTTACTTGTAAAAGTTGTGTATGTTCATTGTATGTTTTGATTTCCTGCTGATAGCTTATATGTATTGCACAGCAGTTTGGTTGTTTTTGAACATCCTTTATAAATAATCATTGATAGATTGAATGCCACCTGATTATAGTCCGTCATGATGTGATTCTCCTCTGATGGGCGTTCAGTGAGTGGGAGAAAGGAGTACCTGGGAATGAGCATCTTCTCCTGTATGTAGGCCAGGAACTGCGGCTGGTCTTTCCTGGCGTGATACAGGCACTCTCCGTGCAAACACAGGATCTTCAGGACGCTAAGCATGTTGAAGAGGATATCCGGCTCCTCGAACTTACTCATCTCCTGCCAGAGAGGGAAAGCAGACTTGTGAGTCACATGATGCCGCACACGCCCCCTGACCCCAGCGTGACCTTTACCGCACTGGCCCCAACGTGACCTTTACCCGCCTGACCCCAGCGTGACCTTTACCCCACTGACCTCAACGTGACCTTTACCACCCTGACCCCAGTGTGACCTTTACCCCACTGACCAATTCGCCACTGACCGATCGATCAGCGAAGTGTGACCTTCGCTGATCGATTGCTCCTGTCTGCCTCGCTGCCTGCTGTGTGTTTGTTTGCTTCGAGGCTGTAAGCTCCGCCTGAGCCTCGTATTTATTTATGTTTTGAGCCATCATTTACTATCTAGTTGTTTATACTACTAAATACAGCTTACCCAACATCTCAGATTAACCTTACATCTCTAGCTTCCGTTATTGTTAACACAGCACGCTAGTAACGCACTAACGTTAGCCTGCTAAAGTGCCACCCGTGCGCTCATTTATTTATTTATTTTCTCTCGCGCGCCCGCGCCTTTGAGTTCATAAAGTCCAGGTAAGTAAGAATCAGTCAACAATCACGGTGAGTAATGTCATCTTGTCCTGTTATTGTCACCTGTGTCACATGTCATATGTTTAGTATAGCCTTCTCCGATGGCAATATAGGATTTATATGTGATAAATGCAAGGAGACAGTCAGGCTGACGGAGAAGATTTCAGAACTAGAGACACGCATCCAAACTTTAATTGAGGATGGTAATAATGCTAGATCTTTAGATAGTTTTTTGGATGCGCCTAGCATAGTGAACTCTTTACATGATTCGGTTCTGGCTGAAGTAGAGCCCGTGCAGCAGGGCAGATGGGTGACTGTCAGAGATCGCTCTAGTCGCGGATCAAAGAACCACTCTTCCGTTCCGATTCCCATAACAAACCGATTTGCCCCACTCAGTGAAACACCCACTGAGAATTCTGTTGATTGTGCCCTGGTAATTGGTGATTCGATCACACGGAAGGTGAAAATAGAGACACCAGCCACCATAGTCACATGTTTGCTGGGAGCCAGAGCGCCTGACATCAAAGCAAATTTAAAAGTGCTGGCTAATGCTAATCGTTAATTCTCCAAGATCATTATTCATGTCGGCACTAATGATGTTCGACTCCGCCAGTCGGAGATCACCAAAATTAATATTAAAGAGGTGTGTGAACTCGCAAGTACGATGTCAGGCACTGTAATTTGCTCTGGCCCCCTTCCTGTACGCAGGAGTGATGAGATAGTTAGCAGATTGTCCGCATAATAATGTAGAATTCATAAACAATTGGAAAAGTTTTTGGGGCAAGCCTGACCTGTTGAAAAGAGATGGTATCCATCCCTCCTGGGCTGGTGCTGCTCTTCTCTCTAGTAATTTGGCTCATAGTCTTAGAGATAAAACATGACAATCTGGGGCTCAGGTCAGGAAGCAGACAGACTGGCTAAACCGACCGTCTGCTAGCGGCCTCACGTCACCAAGGTCAGATAAATCCCATCACATAGAGCCTCTTTCACCTAGATATCATCATATAGAGACTGTGTCTGTTCCCCGAATTTGGAAATCCAAAAAACGTCAGGTTAAAAATTTAATTGATGTTCAACAAATAAAAAACAGATATAATACAGATGAGCAAATGATAAAGCTTGGGTTGCTGAATATTCGATCCCTTACTTCAAAATCTCTCATAGTTAATGATATGATTTCAGATTATAATCTTGATATGCTGTGTTTGACAGAAACCAGGCTAAAACCAAACGATTACATTATTTTAAATGAGTCAACCCCACAAGATTAGTTACAAACATGAACCTCGTCTGAAAGGCAAAGGGGGAGGTGTTGCTGTAATTTATAGTAATATTTTCAAAACCACTAAGAAATCTAGCTTTAAATATACTTCTTTTGAAGTATTGGTCCTTAATGTAAAAATATATAGTGTAAACGATAAATCACACTTGAGAATTATGCTGGCTACTGTATACAGGACACCAGGGCACCATAAAGATTTTATCAAAGAATTTGCTGACTTTCTATCAGAATTAGTATTGGCTGCCGATAAAGTACTAATTGTTGGTGATTTTAATATACATGTAGATAATGAAAAAGATGCATTGGGATTGGCATTTAAAGACATTGTAAACTCAATTGGAGTTAGACAACACGTGTCAGGACCTACTCATTGTCGTAATCATACTCTAGATCTAATATCATCACATGGAATAGATGTTGATGCCGTTGAAATTCTGCAGCAGAGCGATGACATCTCAGAGCATTATCTAGTCTCATGTAAATTACATTTAGCCAAGGCTGCAAAGCCGAATCCGTGTTATAAATACGTTAGACCTATAACTTCTGCCACTAAAGATTGCTTTATCAATAATCTTCCTAATCAGTTACATTATCTCAGCATCCCGGTTAGCTTAAAAGAACTTGATATTGCAACAGAAACGTTTAACTCTCTCTTTTCCAGCACTTTAGACGCAGTTGCTCCGTTGCGCTTAAAGAAGATTAAAGAAAATAGTCCAACGCTGTGGTACAGCGAGCACACCCGGGCCCTTAAGAGAGCAGCCAGAAAAATGGAGCGCAACTGGAAGAAAACTAAACTAGAGGTATTTCGGATTTCGTGGAAAGAGAGCTCGATTGCTTACAGAGAGGCTTTAAAAGCTGCTAGATCTGCTTATTTTTCAACCCTATTAGAAGAAAATAAACATAATCCAAGGTATTTATTTGAAACAGTGGCTAAACTAACGAAAAAGAAAGCTTCAAGCTCAGAAGTGGCCAAGCAACACAGCAGTGATGACTTTATGAACTTCTTCACTTATAAGATTGATAATATCAGGGACAAAATTATAACTATGCAACCGTCTACCACAGTATCGCATCAGGAAGTGCATTGTAGTCTCCCTGAGGAAAAAATTGATTCATTTGTTGCTATAGGAGAGGAAGAATTCTGCAAACTCGTTAATTCATCTATATCGACAACTTGTATGTTAGATCCTATACCGACTAAGCTACTGAAAGAGATGCTTCAAGAGGTCATATATCCTCTTCTTAATATCATTAATTCATCTTTGTCTCTAGGATACGTACCAAAAACCTTTAAACTGGCTATGATAAAACCGCTTGTTAAAAAAACCACAACTTGATCCTACAGAATTAGTCAATTACAGGCCGATCTCGAATCTGCATTTTCTGTCAAAGATATTAGAAAAAGCAGTATCTTCACAACTATGTTCCTTTCTAGAAAGAAATGATATCTGCGAGGATTTTCAGTCCGGATTTAGACCGTACCATGGTACTGCGACTGCTCTCATTAGAGTCACAAATGATTTGCTCATATCATCCGATCGCGGTTGTATCACTCTATTAATGTTACTCGATCTTAGTGCTGCATTTGACACCATTGACCACAACATTATTTTAAATAGACTAGAAAACTATGTTGGCATTAGTGGAATTGCACTAGCATGGTTTAAATCATACTTAACTGACCGTTATCAGTTTGTAGCAGTAAATGAAGAGATGTCTTATCGATCACAATTTCAGTATGGCGTACCACAAGGCTCAGTACTAGGACTGTTGCTGTTCACTCTGTACATGCTACCATTAGGAGATATCATTAGGAAACATGGAGTTAGCTTTCACTGTTATGCCGATGATACTCAGCTGTATATTTCTTCAAAACCCAACGAAACTTACCAATTCACAAAATTAACGGAATGCATAGCTGATATAAAAAATTGGATGACTAGTAATTTCCTACTACTAAATTCTGAAAAGACAGAGATTCTAATTATTGGACAAAAAACTTCCACACGTAATAACCTAGAATACTGTCTAACACTTGATGGCTGCTCTGTCAAGTCTTCGTCGTCGGTTAGGAACCTGGGTGTGCTCTTTGATACCAACCTTTCCTTTGAAAGTCACGTGTCTAGTATCTGTAAAACTGCATTTTTCCATCTTAAAAATATATCTAAAATACGCCATATGCTCTCATTGGGAAATGCGGAACAATTAGTTCATGCGTTCATGACCTCAAGGCTAGATTATTGTAATGCTCTACTGGGTGGTTGCCCTGCACGCTTAGTAAACAAACTACAGCTAGTTCAAAACGCCGCAGCTCGAGTTCTTACCAGAACCAGGAAATATGACCATATTAGCCCGGTTTTGTCAACACTGCATTGGCTCCCTATTAAACATCGTATAAATTTTAAAATATTGTTGATTACTTACAAAGCACTAAATGGTTTAGCTCCGCAGTACTTGAGTGAACTCTTAACGCATTATAGTCCTTCACGTCTATTGCGATCTCAAAATTCCGGCCAGTTGATAATACCTAGAATATCTAAATCGACTGCTGGCGGTAGATCCTTTTCCTATTTAGCACCAAAACTTTGGAACAGTCTTCCTACCATTTTCTAGGAAGCAGACACACTCTGTCAGTTCAAAGCTAGACTAAAAACACATCTCTTTGACCTAGCATACACATAATACATTATAGACTTCTATAATTCAATGTTAGGCTGCATAGATTAGGTCAGCCGGAACTGGGAACACTTCCCTTAAATCTTGATGTACTCGTTACATCATAAGAAGAATGGCATCTACGCTAATATTAGTGTCTTTTCTTTATCCCGAGGTTTTCCAGCAGCCTGCCGGATCTAGGCCGTATCCAGATCTGACGAAGGAGATCCGCCTGGACCCGATGACAATACAGTGCTGAAGTGTCAACTATCCTCTCCCTATGGAGGATCCCTTTCCCACTCTACAGATAAAGCGTTGTGAATTTCGGTTCGCGTACCCCGAAGTGATAAAATAAAACAAAATTCTGTATCAAAATTTATAGGCAAGACAAGTAGTTTGTTTAGGCATGGGTTGTATGAAATTACAAACCTGCGCACATATTTTCAAAAGCACATAACTATAGAATCAATTCTGAATGAGCATGTGAACGCCGTCAGCGTTAATCACAGGTTCGCGTTTAAAGTCTGATCATTTCGGCGGAGTTGAATCAATCAAAATGAACTTTAGCTGGAAATAACATTATCCAAGAACCGCTATAAAGCCAAAACAATCTCTGTTAGCTGAAATTATATGTTTATCTCTGTAAAGCTGCTTTGAAACAATCCATTGTTAAAACCACTATATAAATGAAGATGACTTGACTTGACCCCAACGTGACCTTTACCACCCTGACCCCAGCGTGACCTTTACCCCACTGACCCCAACGTGACCTTTACCCGCCTGACCCCAGCGTGAACTTTACACCCCTGACCCCAGCGTGACCTTTACACCCCTGACCTCAGCGTGACCTTTACCCCAATGACCTCAACATGACCTTTACCACCCTGACCCTAGTGTGACCTTTACCCCACTGACCTCAATGTGACCTTTACCACCTGACCCCAGCGTGACCTTTACCCCCCCTGACCCAAACGTGACCTTTACCACCCTGACCCCAGCGTGACCTTTACCCCACTGACCTCAACGTGACCTTCACCACCCTGACCCCAGTGTGACCTACCCGCCTGGCCCCAGCGTGACCTTTACCCAACTGACCCCAACATGACCTTTACCACCCTGACCCCAGTGTGACCTTTACCCGCCTGACCCCATCGTGACCTTTACCCCCCTGACCCCAGTATGACCTTTACCCACCCTGACCCCAGCATGACCTTTACCCCCCCTGACCCCAGCGTGACTTTTACACCCAGACCTCAGTGTAACCTTTACCTGCAGCCGCCTCTGACCTTAGCATGACCTTAACCAGCCTGACACCAGTGTGACCTTTAACCGCCTGACCCCACCGTGACCTTTACCCCCTGACCTCAGTGTGACCTTTAACTGCAGCGTCCCCTGACCCCAGTGTGACCTTTACCTGCAGCCGTCCCCTGACCCCAGTATGACCTTTACCCGCCTGACCCCATCGTGACCTTTATCCCCTGACCCCAGTATGACCTTTACCTGCCTGACCCCAATGTGACCTTTACCCCCTGACACCAGTGTGACCTTTATCCGCCTGATCCCACGTGACCTTTACCCCTGACCCCAGCGTGACCTTTACCCCCTGACCCCAGCGTGACCTTTACCTGCAGCACGGTGTACAGAAGCTTGAGGGAAACAGGAAGCTGCAGGTACGAGAACTTCCTGTCGGCGCAGTTCTTCAGCGCTAGGGAAGAGAACACACTGATGCTCAGAAACACAGATCTGTGAGCGTGTGAATGTGTGATGAAGAGAACGATGGACACGTACGCGGGATCTCAGGTGAGGGATTGTGGCTGCCAGGGTTTTCCGAGGGAGCGTCTCCTTCATCGGCTCCGTTCTCAGATCGGAGGCTGAAATCAGCTCGAGGGAAAACCAAACTGTCCTCCAGACACTCGGAGGGTTCCTGTCGAACACACACCACATACTGAAACACCTGGACCTCTCTCTCATCCAGGAGAATGATGTGATGACATGTTAAGAGGTTTGGCAGTTCTGTTCCTGACCGCCCGATGCAGATCTCACACAAAACATTCTCTCTGCCTAGTAAGATGCGATCTGATTGGCTGGTTTACAGCACTGCCTGGAGGAGCAGCACACATGTGTTTGACTCAGGCGCTCTGGAGGCTAAGGCTGCGTTCCACTCGACCGTCAGTGGAAGAGTAGGGCACTTCACAGGACACATGAACACAGCATTATTAGAGTTTTGGGTAACACTTTATTTTGATGGTCCCTTTTGAACGTGCTGTTGACTATAAGTTACTTTGAAACTATATGTTAACTAACTCTCATCAGAGTATTAGTAGACTGTTGGCTTAATATCTGCAAACACTTCATTGTGATGGTCCTCCAACAGACACTCTACTGACTATAAGTAATTTTGCAACTCCATGTCAACTTAATCTAACCCTAACCCTACCAGTCTATTAATACTCAACTAACACTCTAATGAGAGCTAGTAGACATGAAGGTGCAACGTTACTTATAGTCAACTGAATGTGTTAAAGGGACCATCAAAATAAAGTGAAACCGAGTTTTGATATGATGTTTCTCAGATAACTCTAGCTCTGAGTACCGGTACAGTATGAACTAAAGCAAGTCAGAACTACATAGTGTAGGTAACTAAATAGTTTACTTTTAGTTTTACTTTTTATTCTTCTCCCAGTTCACCGGCCACTTACTTTCATGTCATGGAGAAGTGGATGAATTTGCATGTCTATTACATGGCGGCGCCGATCACCCCTTATCATCTATTATGATCATTATAAAAGTCATAAAAGGCAAAATACAATCAATAACACAAATTTGAGAATCAGAATATCAGATAGGCTATTCACAATAAGGAGACAATTGTTCAAGCTAAAACCAAGAGGTTTATTTTCTCATAGCTTCATGGACAAATGTCATTTTGAATATTGAAGACAATGGACAAAATTTGATGAATCCAAAACCAAGAAGGTTTATATCTAAAAGCTTAAGGGAGCAAGTACCAAAGTGTAGACAATTTTTGTTAAGCAGTTTAAAGTAAAATAAATATATATTTTTAAATGTCTCAATTCAATATTACTGTTAAAGTAAAATATTACGTTATGTTGGGGTGTGGGGTGCCTAAGATCCTGACTTTGCTTGAAGTGTGTGTGCGTGAGTGAGTGAGTGAGTGAGTGCATGCGTATGTGAGTGTGTGTGCGTGCGTGCGTGCATGCGTGCGTGTGTTTGTGTGCGTGAGTGAGTATGTGTGCGTGTGTTTGTGTGTGCGTGTGTGTGTGTGTGTGCGTGCGTGAGTGAGTGAGTATGTGTGTGTGTGTGTGTGTGTGCGTGCATGCGTGTGCGTGCGTGTGTGTGTGTGTGTGTGCGTGCATGCGTGTGTGTGCGTGCATGCGTGTGTGTGTGCGTGAGTGGGTGAGTGAGTGTGTGTGAGTGGGTGCGTATGTGAGTGTGTGTGCGTGCGTGCGTGTGTTTGTGTGCGTGAGTGAGTATGTGTGTGTGTGTGCGTGCGTGTGTTTGTGTGTGCGTGCGTGTGTTTGTGTGTGCGTGTGTGTGTGTGTGTGTGTGCGTGAGTGAGTATGCGTGCGTGCGTGCGTGTGTGCGTGCGTCTCACCACCAGCCGGATCTCCTCGCGCGGGGTCAGTCTCTGCAGAAGGTCGCAGGCCAGCTGGTAGCAGAGGATGCTGGACTGGCACAGGCTGCACTCCAGAGCCTTCTCGTCCTTCTGACAGGTGTGTGAGCCGCCCCACGGGGCCTGAAGAACACTGTTAATGATGCCCACCACGTCCCGGCCCAGACTGCTCTCCAGGCCCGGCGTCAGCACGTCCTCCTGCAGCTCCATCTGCACACACGTGGAATGCATTGGAATTAGCATTTAGAAACATTCTGAACTCTATTGGAGTTAGACAACATGTGTCAGGACCTACTCATTGTCGTAATCATACTAATATTATCGCATGGAATAGATGTTGATGCTGTTGAAATTCTGCAGCAGAGCGATGACATCTGAGATCATTATCTAGTCTTGTGTAAACTTCACTTAGCCGAGGCTGCAAAGCCGACTCCGTGTTATAAATATGTTAGACCTATAACTTCTGCCACTAAAGATTGCTTTATCAATAATCTTCCTATCAGCTTTATCATCTCAGCATCCCAGATAGCTTAGAAGAACTCGATATTGCAACAGAAACTTTTGACTTTTCCTGCACTTTAGACACAGTTGCTCCGTTGCGCTTAAAGAAGATTGAAGAAAATGCCGTGGTACAACGAGCACACACACACACACACACACACACACACACACACACACACACACACACACACACACACAGGCCCTTAAGAGAGCAGCCAGAAAAATGAAAAATCAACCCTATTAGAAGAAAATAAACAAATCCAAGGTATTTATTTGAAAAAGTGGCTAAACTAACGAAAAATAAAGCTTCAAGCCCAGAAGTTTCCAAACAGCACAGAAGTAATGACTTTATGAACTTCTTCACTTATAAGATTGATAATATCATGGACAAAATTATAACTATGCAACCGTCTACCACAGTATCGCATGAGGGAGTTTTTTTTAGTCTCCCTGAGGAAAAATTCGATTCATTCATTACTATAGGAGAAGAATTTTTAAAAGAATTTTCTAAACTCGTTAAATCATCTAAATCGACAACATGTATGTTAGATCCTATACCGACTAAGCTACTGAAAGAGATGCTTCCAGAGGTCATATATCCTCTTCTTAATATCATTCATTTATATTTGTCTCTAGGATACGTACCAAAAACTTTTAAGCTGGCTATGATTAAACCGTTTGTAAAAAAAAAAAGCAACTTGATCCAACAAAATTTGTCAATTACAGGCCGATCTCGAATCTGCCTTTTCTGTCAAAGATATTAGAAAAAGCAGTATCTTCACAACTATGTTCCTTTCTAGAAAGAAATGATATCTGCGAGGATTTTCAGTCCAGGTTTAGACCATACCACAGTACTGAGACTGCTCTCATTAGAGTCACAAATGATTTGCTCTTTTCATCCGATCGTGGTTGTATCTCTCTATTATGGCGCTTTTCCATTACCAGTACCAGCTCGACTCGACTCGACTCGCCTTGGCTCGCCTCGCTTTTCGCTCCGTTTTCCATTGCAGAAAGTACCGCCACAAATAGTACCCGGTCGTCACAGCGACGCCTTTCGTTCCTCGTTGCCCTATCAAGCTCTCGCTGGATCCTCTCTTCGGCAACCAAACAAAGGAATGTCTGCACCTCCTCGTTTGACCACGGCGTATTCTTCCGAGTTGCCATAATTATAGTAGTAAGTTTAGTAACTATCTCTGGCCAAACTATTTAAAAATGGCGGGGTTATTTATTCTGGATACTCCATCTGGCGCGTGCAATGATGACGCAGATTCTCTGTGACCAATAAGCAGTCGGCATTGTTTTCACGTCACATTTTAGTATCGCCTTAGCTCGCTTAGAACCTCGCCGGAGGTGGTACGAAAAAAAGTACCCGAAAGCAGGTACAGGTACAACTTTTACACAGTGGAAAAGCAAACAAAGGCGAGTCGAGTCGAGTCGAGCCGAGCCGAGGCGAGCTGGTACTGTGTAGTGGAAAAGCGCCATAGCGCCATTGCGCCATGTAGTCGGTGTTTGGTTGTGAAACGTAGTTTGCGGACCAGACGGAAGTTGTCGGCGATTCTTTCTTTTGTAAAGTCATGCAGTGTGAAACCTCCTGTCGCCGATCCATCGTGCAGTGTGAACACACCAGCAACTGAGTGTTACCCTTGTCGTGCAGTGTGAAAAGAACAGTGACCCGACTACTTTGAAAATCGTGCAGTGTGAACTCAGCATAAGTTAATAACTAATGATCTCTGCAATGGAAGTGAATCAATTAAAACTAACTTTATCTGGACAATAACTTTATTCTAGAGCTACTGTAAAGCCTAAACAATCTCTGTTATTGTAATCTCCTGTTATCACTGTAAAGCTGCTTTGAAACAGTCTATATTGTTAAAAGCGATGTATAAATGAAGGTGACTTGACTTGACACACACACACACGTCAGAGATCTCCATCTGCCTCAGTGTCAAACACACACACAGACACGTCAGAGATCTGGCTGAGCATGAGTGAGTGACGTCACCTGTTTGAGCACCAGGTCAAACATGAGGATGAAGCAGCCCAGGTTCATGTCGTCATCATCACAATCCAGGTCCAGGGCACAGTTCCCGGCGGCGTGGCCCAGGTTCCTGAAGGGGCTGCAGCGCAGAGGGCTCCGGAACGGGCTCCGGAACGGGCTGGGGAACGGGCTCAGGTTATTGTGCTGCCCTCGTCTGCCGGGGTCTGAAACCACACTGACCTGCGGGGAAACAATCAGCTGAACAGGTGAGTTCTTAAGAAGAAAGAAAATATCACACACACCAATACAACACAAATCTGAGAAAACAGCTGGCTTTCTATTCATTAGGCCATGTACTGATTCATGTAGCTTTCAGCTTTCTGCTGTAACAACTCTCTTTACTTGGTGATGAATTTCTCCAAATATAGTCCACATGTAAAGTCTGTCATCAGTAACCTATGCTCACGTCAGAACACAAATGAAGATATCTTTTATAAAATCCGAGAGATTCCTGTCCTCCATTAAAAGTCTGTTCACCAAAACCTGACCGTGTGTAACTGATGCCAGAACTGAATGTTTGTCTGAACTGTCCCTTTAAGGAGAGGCGTCTCTCACCCTGCGGGGTCCTGACAGGTCTGCAGCACGAGCTCTTCTCTGATTGGCCAGTTCCTTCAGTGAGTTCACACCGTCAGAGAACATGCTGATGAGCAGCTGCAAAGGAACCACAATATCCAGCTCCGACAGAACCTGCAGAACACGGATACAGCACCGGCTCACACTCCACATACAGACCAACACAGACGTGTGTGTGTGTGTGTGTGTGTGTGCTCACATGAAGCCACAGCAGCGCTTGCTCTTGCACTGAAGCTGGATATCCAGTGAATCTACAGCTGATGAATCCAAACATCTCCTCCATGGAAAAGGGCAGCGGACACAACTCAATATCAAACATCTTACTGCAAAGAGAAACAAAACCACGAGATCAGATGATAAAGCTGTCCCTCCTCAAATACCCACAAGCCTCTCCTTCTCAGAAAATATCAGTGAAACCCGTTTGACTTTGTGAGAAACACAGCAGGACATAAAATTAACAGAAACAATTGTGATCAAACATCAACATCCACTGGAGGCAACTGTGGAGGCAAAAACAAAGACTTGGCTTGGCTTTTTCATGGCTTGAAAAACATGGACTTGAACATAAACATGATCTTACCAACAGTGGTTACACCTAACAATACTTGACCAAGACACATGGCAAACACAAGGGCTTTAGACACATGGCAAACACGAGGGCTTAAGACACATGGCAAACACGAGGGCTTAAGACACATGGCAAACACGAGGGCTTAAGACACATGGCAAACACGAGGGCTTAAGACACATGGCAAACACGAGGGCTTAAATGCACACAGGAACTAATGACTAAACAAGACAGACATGTGAACATGATAGACAATTAACCAACATGAGACAAGAGACTAGGGAAGCACATGGCAGGATCACATGAGGGCAAGGGAATCACATAACAAGACAGAAAACATGACCGACATGAAACATGAACAAAACCAAAACAACCTGTGACACTCAGGTGGAGATTATGGAGACACAGAGAGGTGTCACAAGTGTGTTTGCGTGGAACAGTAACGTGCGTCTGTACCTGAGGACCTCACGAAACTCTTTGAGCTGCTGGTCAGGAACTTCAGTGCGAATGGCCTCCAACCACTCAGGCATGAAACACTCCCACAGCGGCTGACTTATCACGTTATAGGGAATCAGACACAGGATGCGATTCAGTCCTTCCTTCAGCTGCGTCACCGTGCTGCATGACTTATCCCAGTATCCTCCCACCTGCACACACACACACACACACACACACTGAAACCACAGAGCGCATCATTCATTGCAGTATGTCAGTTACACCGGCTCTCAGTTCACTCACCCTGGCAAACTCCACCGGTTTGGGCAGAAGGCACATGACCATGACGTCAAAGCGCACGTCGCACACCGTCTTCAGCCACTTGGTGACAAACTGAGGCTTGAGCTTCTCCACCAGGCTGCCCACCTCATCGTCCATCATGTAGGCGGTGGAGTGGAACCACTGGAAGACCATGCTGACTAGTCGCGCCAGGCTCTCGGTGGGCGTGTTCTCGCTGGGCGTGCACAGACTCACCTGCGCCAGCAGATATACGTTTATCAACTATCAGTTAAATCATATTTGTTCTGTTTTTATCTTTATCTGAGTTGTGAATGTGAGTTTGCGGTCTGAACAGAATGTGATGAGATACAAAAAACAGCATAGCAAAACAAACATTCAACATGAGCAGTGAACACAGACACATGAACAAATCACTCTAATGAGCCGAAGCTTTGAATGATTCGAGCTGAATCGCTCAAAAAAGATTCCTGAATTCAGGAGTTACTGGCTTGAATCTTCCACAGAATTAACTGAAATTAAAATTCCCATAGAGTCGGTTCACTTGGTACAACATATGACTATGGGATATTTGCTGAAGAAACCTTTATTCACGCCTGAAGGCCAATGACACATGACGACGCGGGTGGGGGTTCTGCCCACAGCATTTTATTCCCTTTGTTCTTCAGCTCCTCACCGTGCTGCTAGAACACCATCACGCACATTCACAAGAAAAACAAATGGCTAATCATCTTTTTCATGAGAAATATCTGAGTATAAGTTATCGCCCCTGTCCTATGGCATGTGGATGTTTATAGTATACAACACTGTCCGTTGTGTTTGGAATAGTCCGCTCCTGTCTTCGGGTGCTAATCCAGATGCGTCGTCGCCGTTTTTGGAGGCCATAAAGAGTTGGGACAATCGTGTAGAGGGTAAAGACTGTCAGTGTTGTGTTCACGACAAGGTCCTCTGGCTGCCCTGAGTCTGAGCCAGCATCCTTCATTTACTGCATTCCAGTCTATCTTGTGCAGAATTCATGGCGCAACCATTTCAATGTATACTCATTTTTGAGTGTATACACTTTGTGCTACAATTGCTAGTGGACTTTGTTCCCAAGCGATCAAGTCACTTGCACATGCACTGAAGTATACTTTGGGCTTTAAAGGGATACTCCACTTTTTTTGGAAATAGGCTCAATTTACAACTCCCCCAGTGTTAAACATTTGTGTTTTACCATTTTCAAATCCATTCAGCCGATTTTCTGATATTTAGAAGAATATCAGTAACCAGACAGTTTTTGGTCTCATTGACTTCCATAGTATATATATTTTTTACTACTATGGTCAATGAGACCAGAAACTGTCTGGTTATTGATATTCTTCTAAATATCAGAAAATCGGCTGAATGGATTTGAAAACGGTAAAACACAACTGTTTAACTCTGGGGGAGTTGTAAAATGAGCCTATTTCCAAAAAAAGTGGAGTATCCCTTTAAAGGACTCTAAATTTTAGGCTTGTTACAAAATGTAATGGTGCCCTCATGACCTGATGGTACTGTGTGAACATCTGTTTGAGCCTTTAGAACCCTTGAATATAAGGATGCTGGCCTGTCGTTGTTACTGGCATTAGTGAAGCGTGTCTCTTTTGCACCCAATTTGCTGTAGTGGTTAAAGTAAAAAAAAAAATGTCAGGAGTGTGTCTAGAGTGTGTCTGGAGTGTGTCGGGAGTTTGTCTGGAGTGTGTCTGGAGTGTGTCTGGAGTGTGTCGGGGTGTGTCGGGGGTGTGTCGGGGGTGTGTCTGGAGTGTGTCAGGAGTGTGTCGGAGGTGTCAGGAGTGTGTCGGGGGTGTGTCTGGAGTGTGTCGGGAGTGTGTCGGGGGTGTGTCTGGGGTGTGTCTGGAGTGTCTGGAGTGTGTGGGGGGGTGTCGGGAGTGTGTCTGGAGTGTGTCGGGAGTGTGTCTGGGCTGTGTCGCGGGTGTGACGGGAGTGTGTCTGGAGTGTCTGGAGTGTGTGGGGGGTGTGTCGGGAGTGTGTCGGGGGTGTGTCTGGAGTGTGTCTGGGCTGTGTCGGGGGTGTGACGGGAGTGTGTTGGGGGTGTGATGGGGGTCTGCCAGGATTGTGTCGGGAGTGTGTTGGGGGTGTGTCTGGAGTGTGTCAGGAGTGTGTCGGGAGTGTGTCTGGGGTGTGTCGCGGGTGTGACGGGAGTGTGTTGGGGTTGTGTCGGGGGTGTGCCGGGATTGTGTCGGGAGTGTGTTGGGGGTGTGTCTGGAGTGTGTTGGGGGTGTCTCTGGAGTGTGTGTGGAGTGTGTCGGAAGTGTGTCGGGGGTGTGTCTGGAGCGTATGGAGTGTGTCAGGAGTGTGTCTGGAGTGTGTCTGGGGTGTGTCTGGGGTGTGTCGGGAGTGTGTTGGGGGTGTGTCTGGAGTATCTGGAGTGTGTGGTGGGTGTGTCGGGAGTGTGTTGCGGGTGTGTCTGGCGTGTGTCGCGGGTGTGACGGGAGTGTGTTGGGGGTGTGTCGGGGGTCTGCCAGGATTGTGTCGGGAGTGTGTTGGGGGTGTGTCTGGAGTGTGTCTGGAGTGTGTCTGGAGTGTGTCAGGAGTGTGTCGGGAGTGTGTCTGGGGTGTGTCGCGGGTGTGACGGGAGTGTGTTGGGGTTGTGTCGGGGGTGTGCCGGGATTGTGTCGGGAGTGTGTTGGGGGTGTGTCTGGAGTGTGTCGGGAGTGTGTTGGGGGTGTGTCTGGAGTGTGTGGGGGGTGTGTCGGGAGTGTGTTGGGGGTGTGTCTGGAGTATCTGGAGTGTGTGAGGGGTGTGTCGGGAGTGTGTCTGGAGTGTGTCAGGAGTGTGTCGGGAGTGTGTCTGGGGTGTGTCGCTGGTGTGACGGGAGTGTGACAGGAGTGTGTTGGGGTTGTGTCGGGGGTGTGCCAGGATTGTGTCGGGAGTGTGTTGGGGGTGTGTCTGGAGTGTGTGGGGGGTGTGTCGGGAGTGTGTTGGGGGTGTGTCTGGAGTATCTGGAGTGTGTGGGGGGTGTGTCGGGAGTGTGTTGGGGGTGTGTCTGGAGTGTGTCTGGAGTGTGTCGGGAGTGTGTTGGGGGTGTGTCTGGAGTGTGTCTGGAGTGTGTCGGGAGTGTGTCGGGGGTGTGTCTGGAGCGTGTCTGGGGTGTGTCTGGAGTGTCTGGAGTGTGTGGGGGGTGTGTCGGGAGTGTGTTGGGGGTGTGTCTGGAGTGTGTCGGGAATGTGTCGGGAGTATGTCGGGAGTGTGTTGGGGGAGTGTCTGGAGTGTGTGGGGGGTGTGTCGGGAGTGTGTTGGGGGTGTGTCTGGAGTTTGTCTGGAGTGTGTCGGGAGTGTGTCGGGAGTGTGTCGGGAGTGTGTCGGGAGTGTGTTGGGAGTGTGTCTGGAGCGTGTCTGGGGTGTGTCTGGATTGTCTGGAGTGTGTGGGGGGTAGGTCGGGAGTGTGTTGGGGGTGTGTCTGGAGTGTTTCGGGAGTGTGTCGGGAGTGTGTCTGGGATGTGTCGGGAGTGTGTCGGGGGTGTGTCTGGAGCGTGTCTGGGTGTGTCTGGAGTGTGTGGGGGGTGTGTCGGGAGTGTGTCGGGAGTGTGTCTGGGGTGTGTCGCGGGTGTGACGGGAGTGTGTCGGGGGTTTGCCGGGATTGTGTCGGGAGTGTGTTGGGGGTGTGTCTGGAGTGTGTCTGGAGTGTGTCTGGAGTGTGTGGGGGGTGTGTCGGGAGTGTGTTGGGGGTGTGTCTGGAGTGTGTGGGGGGGTGTGTCGGGAGTGTGTTGGGGGTGTGTCTGGAGTGTGTCGGGAGTGTGTCGGGAGTGTGTTGGGGGTGTGTCTGGAGCGTGTCTGGGGTGTTTCTGGAGTGTCTGGAGTGTGTGGGGGGTGTGTCGGGGGTGTGTCTGGAGTGTCTGGGGGGTGTGTCGGGGGTGTGTCTGGAGTGGAGTGAGTGGGGGTGTGTCTGGGGTGTGTCTGGAGTGTCTGGAGTGTGTGGGGGGTGTGTCGGGGGTGTGTCTGGAGTGTGTGGGGGGTGTGTCGGGGTTGTGTCTGGAGTGTCTGGAGTGTGTGGGGGGTGTGTCGGGAGTGTGTTGGGGGTGTGTCTGGAGTGTGTCGGGAATGTGTCGGGAGTATGTCGGGAGTGTGTTGGGGGAGTGTCTGGAGTGTGTGGGGGGTGTGTGTCGGGAGTGTGTTGGGGGTGTGTCTGGAGTTTGTCTGGAGTGTGTCGGGAGTGTGTCGGGAGTGTGTCGGGAGTGTGTTGGGAGTGTGTCTGGAGCGTGTCTGGGGTGTGTCTGGATTGTCTGGAGTGTGTGGGGGGTAGGTCGGGAGTGTGTTGGGGGTGTGTCTGGAGTGTTTCGGGAGTGTGTCGGGAGTGTGTCGGGAGTGTGTCGGGGGTGTGTCTGGAGCGTGTCTGGGTGTGTCTGGAGTGTGTGGGGGGTGTGTCGGGAGTGTGTCGGGAGTGTGTCTGGGGTGTGTCGCGGGTGTGACGGGAGTGTGTCGGGGGTTTGCCGGGATTGTGTCGGGAGTGTGTTGGGGGTGTGTCTGGAGTGTGTCTGGAGTGTGTGGGGGGTGTGTCGGGAGTGTGTTGGGGGTGTGTCTGGAGTGTGTGGGGGGTGTGTCGGGAGTGTGTTGGGGGTGTGTCTGGAGTGTGTCGGGAGTGTGTTGGGGGTGTGTCTGGAGCGTGTCTGGGGTGTTTCTGGAGTGTCTGGAGTGTGTGGGGGGTGTGTCGGGGGTGTGTCTGGAGTGTCTGGGGGGTGTGTCGGGGGTGTGTCTGGAGTGGAGTGTGTGGGGGTGTGTCTGGGGTGTGTCTGGAGTGTCTGGAGTGTGTGGGGGGTGTGTCGGGGGTGTGTCTGGAGTGTGTCGGGAGTGTGTCGGGGGTGTGTCTGGAGCGTGTCTGGAGTGTGTGGGGGGGGTGTCGGGAGTGTGTTGGGGTGTGTCTGGAGTGTGTCGGGAGTGTCTCTGGGGTGTGTCGCGGTGTGATGGGAGTGTGTCTGGGGGTTCACTCTCTCTCTCTCGAGCTGCCCTGTGAAATCTCTGACTCAGAGGAAGACAGGAGACTCTGTGCGAGTTATACACAGGTACATTGAGCAGATGCAGGCTATGTACTCGTCTGACCGGCTTTTTGATATATTTTCTGAATCGGCCAGTGGGAAGCCGCTATCTAAGCATCATCTTTTGCACTGGATTGTAGAAAGCTATTTCTATAGCAGATAAGGAGTTGGTTCTGTCTGGAAGGGTGTGGGTGCAACTCTACGAGGGGCATGGAAACGTCATGGTAATGGTTAAAGATTTTCGTGCGGATGCCAGTTGAGCATCACTGCGCGCTTGTCCGGTTTACGGGCTAGATCCAGCAATGGTAGCTGAGTTCCTGCTCAGCACAGGGGTTCTTTAACCCGGGGCCGTCGCTCCCTTGAAAGATAGGTATGTGGTGGTGCTGGTCTCTTGAGTTTAACCGGGCTGGTCTCGCCCACGTTGTCATGCGTCATTGGCCTTTCAGGCGTGAATAAAAGTGTCTTCAGCAGATGGCGCAAGAGTGCGATATCCCATAGTCATGAGTTGTACCGGTTATAATGGGAACAGTAGTTATATGCACAACTCAACATTTTCATAGTTTTCGCTCAATAAGAAGCAGGTGTAAAAGATGTGCTGGTGCAGAAGCAGCTTGTGTGAAGGATGGGAGGAGGTCAAAATAATAGTCATTGATAGAACTATCCTTATACTCTATTAAATCAGGTCTTAAATTCTGGAATCAGCAGTTGAAATAATTTTAGAAAATTCTGAAATTAGAATAGAACTACACTAATGTCTAATGTTAACACACTTGTAAGAAAAGGGATGATTCAAAATCATAAATGATTATGTATGTTAAATATAATTGTTCTGAACAAAAGCAGGAGATGGACTGAATAAAAATCCAAGTGCGCACAGCAGAAATAAAAGTAAATTTTCATCAATTTTGTGTCTATTGATACTTTGGAAATGAGTATGAAGACTATTCGTTTTTTGAGTACTAATCATGATGTATATGGTTGTGTTATTAGCTGTGATGAGAGTGTAGAGAGGTTGTTGTGAAGTGAAGTGAAGTGAAGTGAAGTGAGAAACACATGTATGTAACGTGTCACACACCAGGAACCAGATGCCGAACTGACTGAGCAGTCTCTGGTCATGCTGGTCGTCCTCTTTGTTGTCAAACTCCAGGTTGTCCAGGGAATGATGGGAAGAAGACAGACCCATCTGACGCCGGCGGTTCAGCTCAAACTCCCGCAGCTCCGCGTGAATCTCAGCCTCTTTCAACAGACTGCCAACATTCATCAAATCACTCTCATTTATACTAGTTTTATATCAAAAAGTATTTCAGACAAGCACTGGAAATTTGTCTTAATCTAATGTGTCTTACTCACATTCAAACAAACTGAAACATTAATCAAGAGCATTATTACTGCAGTTTTAGACCTGGCAATACTTGGTTTCCTAACAGGGCTGTAGCTGTATGAAATAAAGAAAGGCCTGAGTGAAAGTGCTTTCAGTGACAGGAGTGTGTGATGACCTGATGACGGCCTCCACTGTGCACACCAGCTCCTCTGCGCCGCACTCGCGCGTGTTGATGGGCGGAGGTGACGTCTGGTACAGGTGAGTCTCCGTTGACGCCCCCACCTCACTGCTGTGGTGGTTCACATGGCAACGCTTGCAGTAGCGCACCGGCCGGTTCCCATGGCGACCGCAGCAGCCTGCCGAGAAGCAGGTGACGACAGCGCGGCGGACGTGAGAGCTGCAGTTCTGAGAGAGAGAGAATGTTTTTTATATTCCTCTTTATATTTTCTACAACACAGAAAACTCTATTTCCAAAACACAGGAAAATAAATAAATAAATGAGCATGATTTAACTCAAAAGATTTAACTCACAGAACATTCTCCACAACAGAACATAAAACATTTTTAAAACACCAAATGTTTATGAACTCCTCTACATTATTTGTAGTACTGTAAAAGTCAAAATCAACTTTCAATCTAGCTTTCACCATCCTGACAAAAACACTGTTTATATCGAAATCTAAGGACTCTTCGATCTCATTCCTTCTGGTGAGGTAGATAGCCATGTTTGCTTGACCAAATACAAAATTATACAATTGACATTTCACTCTCCATTTCTGACTGTATCTAAAGCCAAGAATAAACAAATGCTTAATACACACACATCACATTCCTCTTACCTTCTTTTGACATATAGCAGAAATCTCAGCTGTAAGGGGGAAATCATGAGGACATTGTTAAAATACAAGAGCAGAATAAGATAAGATATGTTCACTTTGACATCAACTAATAATCACAGCATTTTTTAATCTATTTCCTACAGATCCTAATACATTCAAACATTAACAATGATTTATAAATTACAGTTTTTTTTACAATCGCTAGGACACATTTCTCAATACTTAGGTCACTTTTTCAAAACTCTTCACACAGTTCTCCTAACCAGCTTTCAGCTCGGCACAGCAGTTCATTTCACATTCAAAATGCACCAAACTACAAAATCACTTCGTATATGTCTCAGATCAACACATTATTCCAAAGTACAAAAATTACACACCATCTACCGATACAGATACAATAGGAATCAGCTGTGGTTGGTCCAATTGTCCAACTGTTTTTATACCATTTCATTTTTAGATTCGAAATATATTCCATTACAAGATTACTGTAGAAATGTGGCAAAATGCTGTCTTATTCAGTTTTGTATTATGTTATTGTTTTGAACTTAAGTTTAACAGTTTTGAAAACAGTATGTAAGCATGTGCAAAGTGGCCAGTAGGAACACCGAGTTTTGGCGGTTGTTGTGTCGAAGTGAGAAAAGAATGAATGTAATTTGAAAGATGTATTCATTGAATGCATTTTGTGCCAAAGCCATGATAAATGATCCACAGTTAAGCCCACATATACTTCTGTTGTACTCACTGTGTGAAGTGTTTTGAAAAAGTGACCTAAGTATTGAGAAATGTGTCCTAGCGACTGTAAAAAACTGTAACATTAACCCAGATCAATAAATTATGAAAAAATTTGTTTTTGATTGACAGTTCATAAAACTAATGTGATCTATTGGAAAGCGTAAAACAATACTGACATGAGAAACATACAAACTGATGTATTTCTCTGTAGGTTTGAGCTTTGGATTTATAAAAATACAAAAACTCTATAACATATCCTCGTTTTAGACAAAACTGATCATTCTGTCATCATTTACCTGTGTGACTTTCTTTCTTTTAACACAGAAAAATTAAGATATTTTGAAGAATGTCTCAGCCAGCGAAACTGTTTGGTCTCTAACATTCTTCAAAGTATCTTCTCATGTTCCACAGAAGAAAGAAGCTCACACTGGCTCTATATGACGAAAGAATGATATTTCAGTGATATCAGGATGAGTGTGTGCCGATATAGTTACCTTTCAGTCGCTCACGTTCGACTTAGTCGAAGTTTCAACTGATTGGGATCACGCTTAGGGAGCCTGTCACCTTCCAGTACTGTTAAAACGAGCCAATGCACATTGGCTTGCGAGATCTGCATCTCGCGGCACGGGTATAAATACGGAAGTGGATGCACGCGCCAGTTGTCTTTCGCTTCAGAGCCGATCAGTCTTCCTGTCGATGTCTCTGAAGAGTGTTGTTATTTTACAACGAGTGAGTGTGTCGGCGCTTCAGGAAGTCTCTCCCGGTGCTGGTGGTTCTACAGCGCGAGTGCAGCGGTGAGCGCAAGCTTTGAGCTCTCATCTGCTGTTTTAACAACATCACAATTCTGTGTTTGTTTGTCTGATGGCCGGTTGAGGGCGAGGAAAGTGAGTGCTTCACTGGTACAGGCTGCATCATCCCTGTCAGTGTTGCCGCGATCATTCCCCTGTGTGCTCCGGCACTGGTGAGTGCTCCGGCACGGGTGTGTTTGCGTCTATTTCAAGATGTTGTTGCATCACGTGTTTGGGCTTACAGCACGCTGAAGCAGCTTTTGTGGACGGTTCATGTTCCCATTGCATGAATATGACTGTCTCAGTGTTGAGATCGAGACTCGCCTTCTTCAGTGAAGGTGGAGTCCCGATTACCATGCCCCACCCTAGGGTGCCGTATGGGATGGGTGATCGGAGGATAGTGATGGAATACCTGCCCGGTAACCATTCCCTGTGGGCTCCTCACTCCTCCATCACACAGTCGCTCAGTGTCGCTCAGTTTCCTCCATCGCTCAGTTTCGGTTGGATGATTGTTTTCTCGGGACGGGCCATGCTGGTTCTAAGCCCGCCGGTCTGTTGCGGCACACCTGTGTCCGGCGGCCACCGCCTCTTGGACGGGGGATCCTCATCTCCTCTCAGGCCTGTGAGTTCTCGTCTGTTCTTACGGACAGAGCTTGCAAAGCCTGTGGGCAAACTGCTTCCCTTTTTGGATGCCATGCCGTTGCTACAGGTCTATCAGGCCAAGGCACTCATGGACATGCACAAGGGTAGCCTAGACCGTGCGCTCTTGAGTGAGCTCCACACCGCAACAGACTTGGCCCTCCGGGGCACAAGCGTTGTGGCTTGAGCGATCAGTCTAGCGATAACCACCCAGGTTGGTATCTTCGGAGACACAGTGGAGAACTGCGCCCAACAGTTCTCTGCTGCCGAAGCGCAGATGGAGGCCATCCGGCAGATTCTGCCCCGGCGGCCCACTGCTTCCTTCACCCCGCCACCGGTAGCAGTTCCTCCACCTGCTCGTCGCAGAGGGCGTCCTCCTGCAGCCGCTTCCGCTAGGCCTCCGCAGTAGCCTCCACCCACGCCTCAGCATAGAGCCACCCGCAGGCAGACCGCCCAGCCTGTCTCAGGCGCTGCCCCTCCACGGCTACGTCTGTGGTGCCTCTGGTCCCCCTGGCCCAGTTTGGAGAGTGCTTCCCAACCAGTCCAGCTGGCTCCTCCGTACCATCAGGCTTGGCTACACGATTCAGTTCGCCCGGCGTCCGCCTAAGTTCAGCGGCGTTCGCTACACTTCGGTGTTGTGAGAACGTGCCCCTGTCATGCGCGCGGAGATCGCAGTCCTACAGGCGAAGGATGCGATAGAGGCGGTTCCTCTTGCTGATTTGAAGACCGGCTTCCACAGCCCGAATGTGTATTCTTCCATGGTATGGCTCCCTGCGACGAGCCCGTGTCTTTTCCTTGGCCGAGCTTGCTCTGCCGTCGCTGGCTGGTTGAGTCTCCCCCTGTTATAGGCTGGAGCCACCTCAGTAACATTCCATATGTTGTACTGCCCAGTAAACTGCCCAGTTCATATGTGTATCTCCACATGTTACCTCCCTGAAGGCTGGATGTGGCTTCCGCAGCGTCCCTCCTTCCATCAAAAGGGCACGCTTTCCCAGTGTTATCCAAGTCTAACTGAGTGGGTCTTACGGAACAGCAGTGACTTCTCTGGCCTGAGCCCTGTCCCATCTCCGCCTCAATAATCAGGGAGTGTTATCGATGTGACGACTGATTGGGATCCCAATTAAAACGCTACTAGTGCTGCCACCTTCCAGTACCTAGACAAAAGCCCTCTGATCCCCCCACATTATTGAGGCGGAGATGGGACAGGGCTTAGGCCAGGGAAGTCACTGCTGTTCCGTAAGACCCGCTGACTCAGAGTTGCGCTCGGCTCCTCAGCGAAAAACAACTGGTGCGTGCATCCACTTCCGTATTTATACCCGCGCCACGGGGCGGAGTGTGAGATGCAGATCTCGCACGCCAATGTGCATTGGCTCGTTTAACAGTACTCGAAGATGACAGGCTTCCTAAGCGTGATCCCAATCAGTCGACACATTGACTACGTCTCCGTTCCCTCCTTCGGGGAACGAGGGTTACATACGTAACCGAGACGTTCTGATACTGACCTTGCGGCAGAAGCACATCCACGAGCCACTCGGCGTGATCGCTGTGAAAGAACAACAGAACTTCAGGAACCTTCACACACACATTCTCACATTTACTTCCTTCTCTGAAGGTCTGACGCTGACCATCTAATATGAGCTGGAAAACTGCTTCTCTTTCCAAGGCTGATAAAAATTACATACAGAATCAAACATTGCCTGAGTTTATTTTTCTAGACAACATAAGGGCTCAAAAGGGCTTCCTTCCCTGTTGCAAGGATTGAACCCAAGCTGCAAAATCGTCTTGTTCTCCAGTTTTGCACCTGTGCCGTCACAGCATCTGCAGTGAATGTATCGTCAGACGGGACCTTCGTAAAGTGTTGAGCATTAGTGTTACGCTGTCCGATCAACTGCTGCTATTGTGTATTATACTTGAAGTTAAACATCCCAGACGTACAGAATCAACAGTGATTGAGTTTCCCAGTCCTGTCTCTCTGTAACTGTGCTATCAAAAAACCCATTTCTAAAGTAAGTTGCCCCCCATGACCTCTTAAGATGAGCTGTGATGTTGAGAGGACGCTCACCCAGCGATCCTCTGGCTGCACTCCTCACAGATGTATAACGGCGGGGGCTTGTCTCCCAGAGCCACAGAGAGCGTCGGGTCGATGCACATCTGGAAGACACGATCACACTGTCACACAAACCAGAGCAAAACAACACAGCAGAGCCAAACACACACAGCAGAGCCAAACACACACAATAGAGTAAAACACACCAGAGCCAAACACACACACACCAGAGACACACCAGAGCCAAACACAAACAATAGAGCCAAACACACACACACACACACCAGAGCCAAACACAAACACACACCACAGACACACCAGAGCCAAGCACACATACCAGAGTCAAACACACACACCAGAGCCAAACACACACACACCACAGACACACCAGAGCCAAGCACACATACCAGAGTCAAACACACACACCAGAGCCAAACACACACACACCACAGACACACCAGAGTCAAACACACACACACCAGAGCCAAACACAAACACCCCAGAGCCAAACACACTCAATAGAGTCAAACACACCAGAGCCAAACACACACACCACAGACACACCAGAGTCAAACACACACACACCCGAGCCAAACACACACACACCAGAGCCAAACACACACAATGGAGCCAAACACACACACCAGAGCCAAACACACACACACACACAGACACACCAGAGCCAAACACACACACACCAGAGCCAAACACACACACACCAGAGTCAAACACACACACCAGAGCAAAACTCACACACCAGAGCCAAACACACACACACCAGAGTCAAACACACACACCAGAGCCAAACACACACACACCAGAGCCAAACACACACAATAGAGCCTAACACAAACACACCCGAGCCAAACACACACACACACCAGATCCAAACACACACACACCAGAGTCAAACACACACACACCAGAGCCAAACACACACACACACACACCAGAGCCAAACACACACACACCAGAGCCAAACACACACACCAGAGCCAAACACAAACAATAGAGCCAAACACACACACACCAGAGCCAAACACACACACACACACCCGAGCCAAACACACACACACCAGAGCCAAACACACACACACCAGAGCCAAACACACACACCACAGACACACCAGAGCCAAACACACACACACCCGAGCCAAACACACACACACCAGAGCCAAACACACACAATAGAGCCAAACACACACACACACACACACACACCAGAGCCAAACACACACACCACAGACACACCAGAGCCAAACACACACACACCAGAGCCAAACACACACACACACCACAGACACACCAGAGCCAAACAAACACATACCCGAGCCAAACACACACACACACCAGAGCCAAACACACACACACCACAGACACACCAGAGCCAAACAAACACACACCCGAGCCAAACACACACACACCAGAGTCAAACACACACACCAGAGCAAAACTCACACACCAGAGCCAAACACACACACACCAGAGTCAAACACACACACCAGAGCCAAACACACACACACCAGAGCCAAACACACACAATAGAGCCTAACACAAACACACCCGAGCCAAACACACACACACCAGATCCAAACACACACACACCAGAGTCAAACACACACACACCAGAGCCAAACACACACACACACACACCAGAGCCAAACACACACACACCAGAGCCAAACACACACACACCAGAGCCAAACACAAACAATAGAGCCAAACACACACACACCAGAGCCAAACACACACACACACACCCGAGCCAAACACACACACACCAGAGCCAAACACACACACACCAGAGCCAAACACACACACCACAGACACACCAGAGCCAAACACACACACACACACCCGAGCCAAACACACACACACCAGAGCCAAACACACACAATAGAGCCAAACACACACACACACACACACCAGAGCCAAACACACACACCACAGACACACCAGAGCCAAACAGACACACCAGAGCCAAACAGACACACCAGAGCCAAACACACACACCAGAGTCAAACACACACACCAGAGCCAAACACACACACACCAGAGCCAAACACACACAATAGAGCCAAACACACACACACACACCCGAGCCAAACACGCACACACCAGAGCCAAACACACACACACCAGAGTCAAACACACACACACCAGAGCCAAACACACACACACCAGAGCCAAACACACACAATAGAGCCAAACACACACACACCCGAGCCAAACACACACACACACCAGAGCCAAACACACACACACCAGAGCCAAACACACACAATAAAGTCAAACACACACACACCAGTGCCGAACACACACAATAAAGTCAAACACACACACACCAGAGTCAAACACACACACACCAGAGCCAAACACACACACACCAGAGCCAAACACACACAATAGAGCCAAACACACACACCAGAGCCAAACACACACACCAGAGCCAAACACACACACACCAGAGCCAAACACACACACACACACCAAAGTCAAACACACACACACCAGAGCCAAACACACACACACACACACACACCATAGCCAAACACACACACACACACACACACACCAGAGCCAAACACACACACCAGAGCCAAACACACACAATAGAGCCAAACACACACACACACACCAGAGCTAAACACACACAATAGAACCAAACACACACACACACACACATCAGAGCCAAACACACACACCAGAACCAAACACACACACTAGAGCCAAACACACACACACACACCAGAGCCAGAGCCAGAGCCAAACACACACACACACACACACACCAGAGCCAAACACACACACACACCAGAGCCAAACACACACACACACCAGAGCCAAACACACACACCAGAGCCAAACACACACACACCAGAGCCAAACACACACACACCAGAGCCATACACACACACACACACACACACACACAAGAGCCAAACACACACACACCAGAGCCAAACACAAACACACACACACCAGAGCCAAACACAAACACACACACACCAGAGCCAAACACACACACACCAGAGCCAAACACACACACACCAAAGCCAAACACACACACACCAGGGCCAAACACACACACACACCAGAGCCTAACACACACACCAGAGCCAAACAGAGCCAAACACACACACCAGAGCCAAACACACACACCAGAGCCAAACACACACACACCAGAGCCAAACACACACACACACACCAAAGTCAAACACACACACACCAGAGCCAAACACACCAGAGCCAAACACACACACACCAGGGCCAAACACACACACCAGAACCAAACACACACACTAGAGCCAAACACACACACACCGGAGCCAGAGCCAAACACACACACACACACACACACACACACACACACCAGAGCCAAACACACACACCAGAGCCAAACACACACACCAGAGCCAAACACACACACACCAGAGCCAAACACACACACACCAGAGCCAAACACACACACACCAAAGTCAAACACACACACACCAGAGCCAAACACACACACACCAGAGCCAAACACACACACACCAGGGCCAAACACACACAATAGAACCAAACACACACACTAGAGCCAAACACACACACACCGGAGCCAGAGCCAAACACACACACACACACACACACACACACACCAGAGCCAAACACACACACACACACACACACACACACATCAGAGCCAAACACACACACACCAGAACCAAACACACACACCAGAGTCAAACACACACACACACCAGATCCAAACACACACCAGAGCCAAACACACACCAGAGCCAAACACACACACCAGAGCCAAACACACACACCAGAGCCAAACACACACACACACACACACACACACACACACATCAGGGCCAAACACACACACCAGAACCAAACACACACACCAGAGCCAAACACACACACACCAGAGCCAAACAAACACACACACACACACACACACACACACACACACACACACACACACACGCCAGAGCCAAACACACACACACACCAGAGCCAAACACACACACCAGAGCCAAACACACACACCAGAGCCAAACACACACACACACACACCAGAGCCAAACACACACACACACACCAGAGCCAAACACACACACACCAGAGCCAAACACGGCATGGCCAGACCATTGGGCAGTGACATAAGTCTTGTGTTTCACAGAGTTTGCTGCTTCAGTTGTGGTGTCACATTGTTTCTAGATTATTGTGATCAGATACATTGTTAATAACTGCAAAAAGCAAACAATTTAAGTGGATGATTGATGGTCAGCAGCAAAGACATTGATGAATAAAGTGAGATTAAATACATAGAGTATATTTTTGTACATAAGCATATTCAATTGTTGCAGATTTCTGAGTATTCGGAGTTTGCATTTCACTGTTTTTATTCATTCTGAGGAACACTGAATCTGTGTTTGTGTAAGTGAGACGATTACATGTTCACATTCAGTCTAGGACTATAGTAATCATCATGTTCACACACACACACACACACACACACACCTCTACTCAGATATTTAGTTGTAAATTTAAAAGTAATGCATTACTTAACTAGTTACTTGAAAAAGTAGTCTGATTGCGTAATTTGTACTTCTAAAGCGTTACGCCAGCACTGCGCGTCCCATTAGAGCGGCTCTAATGCTAGAACTTTTCCGTTTCTAATTGATAAAATCACAGTGCACGCGATCTGATTGTGTGTGTGTGTGTGTGTGTGTCCGTTACAGCAGCGCATTAGCTTAGAAAGGTGATTAAGTTGCATGTAAAGCTGTTTTGAACGTGCATTCACCCGATCAATTTAGAGCATCCAGATAGTATAATCAAACATATCTTGTGGAGCGATCTCTGAGAATGCATATACAGTATTTATCATTTTAACTGTTGAAAACGAAGCATACAAGTGGACTTCAGAGGTTATTATCCTGTAGCGCCCTCTATAGGCCATGACCAGCCACTGGTCGCTGTCAAGCTGAAAGCGGAATGGCAGAGAGAGCAATAAAGTCCACTAGTCTGTGCAACCCTACTCTCTGCATTCAATACTTTTGCCAATAAAAGCCTTATTGTTTTACAGTATATCATAGAAACATGTGATAAAATAATCTACACATACTGAAGCAGCAAACTTTGCGGAACACAGAATCAATGTCACTGCCAATACTCTTGGTCTTATCGTTAATAATGGACAATTTGTTCAAGAAGCAGTACAACAAGAGTTCTGGTTAGGGTATTAGTTTTATTTAGTGCATCTTCTGTTTTTTGGGGCAATTTTATTGTGGTGTAAATGAAACATTGCTGAGTGAGGTGTGTGTAATTATCCATCACTGCAGGTTTGTGATTATCATAATAATTCTTCTAGCTCTGCAACAGCGTGTGACTGTTGATTTGTGATATCTTGTGAAGAGTGTCTCTGTGAAGGATGATGTTCATGTTTATGATGTTTACAGCTCTCGGCAACCGAGTTACAGCTCGTCTCTTCCGGCCCTCGACTGCACTGAGCAAACGCTTACTGGGAAAATCTATCAATCATTTTCTGCGTGTATTTGTGTCCTGATTCTGGCGATTCTGGTGTTTCTAGCTCATGTTGTGTCTTTGTTCATTTAAAGCCCTCGTGTTTTCCCAGGCTGAGTCTCAATCAGTCTTGGCCAATTTAAGGGCCGTCTCATTCACACAATCCTTCCCTAAAAAAAAACACAATCCCACAAAACCCTCAATATATTAGACTATTACAGTAAGCACAAACACCACAGCTACAGCAGTCGTCAGAGGTGAAGAGCTACAGTACCTTCACAGCCGGCTTGTTAATTGAGTTCTGACACTCGATGTGCTGGCAGTGGATGGGGTTCCAGGCTGTGGCGGGAAGCACAAAAACACACCGATAATGTGTAGATATCAGGAGGAGGTCTGTCTCCAGCCACTGGAGCAGTGACGTCCAGTTTGTAAACAAGACGTTCTTCAGAATGTATATCTTTGAACCAGTTCTCCAAGTCAGATTGAATCAGATGAGAGCATCTCTATTCAACACTGTCACTCTCAAACACATCCCACAATCTGACTAGTAATGCTAGCAATGATAATGCTGAGCTAGTAATGGCTGCTTCTGCAAGCTCTTCTTTGGAACAAACAGTTCTGATTCTGTTTGAACTCTCTCGAACGGTTCTCGGGTCAACAGTGCACTGACCTGAGAACTGTTTCCGTCTCTCAGAGAAGAGACGAGTGAGCTGGATGTACAGTATCAGAGATGTACGTTCCTAATCTATTGGCCAAATGGTAAAACTTAATCAAGACCTAATCAATATTTGTTATTCACATTTCCTGAATGAAACACTGATGACAATAAAATTATTTTAATTAAAGAATAATTATTAATTAAAACCCCTGAATAATTGTCCATTAGAGATGCACCGATGTATTGGCCAATAATCGGTATCGGCTGATAAAAGCTATTATTCTCACTATCGGCTATCACTAAGAAAATCTCTCGTGTTTAATTTAGGGTGTTAATTAAATAATGTGACAATAAGGCTTTAACAGGTAAAAACAGCTACATAAAAGCAGGCTTTATTTGACCCTATGAACCACCCGTAGGTCAAGCCAGATCTGCAGTTTTTCCCTATCCTAAACATTATTTGTAGCGCGCCTCTCATCCAACAATCGCAAAGAGCTTTGTGCTCTGTTACTACAAAAAAGTAGTCATCTTTCAAATTCTGTCCATTTTATCACTAAATTCAAACAATAAATGGCGTTTTGACGCTCTGAAATGTGAGGTGAGATCGCTGTAGCGCCTCAGTTCACGCAGCAGCGGAGGGCAAGTGTTTTCTTACACTTTAATACAAATGATATCTAGAAAAACATACACGAATACAAGAAGGTATGTTGAAATATATAGTACAACTAACAACTAGTACAACTAAAAATCTGTATCATGTCTCGTTTATTATCTCAATCAGTGTTTCAACCGTGGAAAGATGTCAATAAAACAGCTTGTGAACAATTATCACTTATCGTGGCATTTACCTCAGGAAAGCCACCCGTTAGTTAGCTATAAAAAACACTAGAGAAGAGCTTATTTATTGTTAATTATATATGAATGTTCGAAAAAAATTGCCACAAAGACAAGTGCTTATGAAAACTACCTTATATGAGTTGTATACAAACATTTAAGCCTTTATTTGGGTGTAATTATATTATTTGTAATCTATTATTTATAATATTACATATAATACCTCTGTTGTTAATTGCAACCAATATTCCAGTGTACCAAATGAGAGGATTCCCTGTATAGTTTGCAGCATTATTTGGGAGAGTATATCGGTACCGGCAGATATTCAGAATAATGTCTGAGAAATGTAATATCGGTGCATGTCTATTCTCGACACAGGGACGTTCCTGCGTATGGCTTTGTGTGATAAACCAGGGATAGGCAAGGTCGATCCTGGAGTGCCGCTGTCCTGCAGAGTTTAGCTCCAACCCTAATCAAACACACCTGACCAAGCTAATCAATGTCTTCAGGATTACTAATGCTAAAGGCAGGCGAGTTTATATCAGGGTTGGAGCTAAACTCTGCAGGACAGCGGCACTCCAGGATCGACGTTGCCTATCCCTGGTGTAAACCATCATGCGGAGAGGTTAACCTCTGACGGCGTGTCTCACCTGTGTACTGCAGGCCTCTGTACTCACTGATGGCACCCGGAGGCTTGAGGTTGGGCCAGTAGTGGAAGAGCATCTGAACCGCCGGGGGTTTGACTTGGGACGGGCCGTACGATATGACGTACAGAAGATCCTTTAAAAACACAGCCATCTCTGAGTCAGTGGGAAGTGCTTTTGGAGAAATCTCCAAAAAGACATGAAGAATCGATCCATACCTTCCATACTTCCTGCTTGTATTTCATGAGACACTCCAGAAGCTGACAGTGGTAGACTGAAGACAAGCAGAGGAACATTCACAACATTTAGAGCCCAGAACCCGCTCTGTCCTGAAACGCTGCACTGGGATAGAGACGTGGAGCCTAAGGCTGATAAATGCGGATGTACCTGGGTTTGAGGTGTACTGCATTGCGATCATCAGCATGGACGAGGCGGACAGATTGACATACGCTGGGACGCCAGCCTCTCTTCGAGTCGAACCCACTGCAACACAGAACGCATTTCCTCACGTCAAAGTGCACGAGCGTCACATGATGTTGAAGAAGCCTCTCTCAGTCATATATACTCACGTATGGCCATGGGCAGGAAGGACGTGCTCAGGTACTCTATGATGTCTTTGTGCAGGAAAGGAGGGAAGGTGGCTAAAGTGGAGATCATGGTGTAGGGTAACGTGCTGAGAATATCATCACTAAGGAACGGCAGAAGGCATGTTGTGGTGTAAAATATGGCCTGCCCCAGATCTGAAAGACAAGCAGATGAGCGAATGAGCAGCACGTCCTCCACAGCCGCAAACTGAGACTCGTGCAGCTTCACGAGCGCTCGTCTCCGGACAGCACGTGACATTTACGGCTTTGGGTTTTCTACAAAATGTATCTAAAGTCTATATAATGAAACACTAGCAGTGCAAACACCTCTTTAGCTGTTCCTGCTGTATGAGTTGTTATCCAGTCAAAGCTCTCTGACTGACACAAGACTGAAGAACGCCAAGCTCAGACTCGAGTGTTTCGATCGGAAAAGGAATTGTAATTGTAAAATGAAAGCAATCGATGGCAGACTTTGAGTTTATATATGACTCCAGTAACTAGAGATCAAGCTGTCTTAAAGCAGTTTTTATTGGCAATGTCTAGATGGAACGACCGATTTCTGCTGATAATCTCACAATGGTCAAACATTAACTGATTAATGAGCCAGGGGTGTGTGTTTCCCGTACAGCGCTGTAACGCGCTGCCTAACTACCGTAGTACGATGCAGTTTTGAAGAAATCAACTAGCGAGTCACATTGGTCGTTCAACCACGTTGGTTAATGATGTCACGCATGTGTTGGAGTAATGATTACTGTTAATGAATCTGTTTAAGATGGAATTAATGCTGGACGTTTTGCTATAAATTACGGACATGTATCTAAGGACTATTTCTCATCTTCTATTTTCTCAGTTATTTCGCTTTATTTCTAGATTCGTTCTCACACACTAGAGCTCGTTCACACACGCGCACTCTTCAAAAACTACGCTATAAAAGTAAAACCCTTGACAAACTCAAAGACGTAAATTACATTTGTAAGTATTCTAAAAAAAAAGATATAGATTGCACTGAATGTCCGCTTGCTTATTTCTGCTCAAGATCAGGATTTATTGAGTCCACATGTCCTGCAAACTAGAAACTCTTCTAACCACAGCTCGAGATCTGTCGCTTACACACACACACCTCTGCAATGCTGTCGCTCACACACACACCTCTGCCATGCTGTCGCTCACACACACTCCTCTGCGATGCTGTCGCTCACACACACTCCTCTGCGATGCTGTCGCTCACACACACACACCTCTGCAATGCTGTCGCTCACACACACACCTCTGCAATGCTGTCGCTCACACACACACCTCTGCGATGCTGTCGCTCACACACACACCTCTGCAATGTTGTCGCTCACACACACTCCTCTGCGATGCTGTCGCTCACACACACACCTCTGCCATGCTGTCGCTCACACACACTCCTCTGCGATGCTGTCGCTCACACACACACCTCTGCAATGCTGTCGCTCACACACACTCCTCTGCGATGCTGTCGCTCACACACACACCTCTGTGATGCTGTCGCTCACACACACACCTCTGCGATGCTGTCGCTCACACACAATCCTCTGCGATGCTGTCGCTCACACACACACCTCTGCGATGCTGTCGCTCACACACACTCCTCTGTGATGCTGTCGCTCACACACACACCTCTGCGATGCTGTCGCTCACACACACTCCTCTGCGATGCTGTCGCTCACACACACTCCTCTGCGATGCTGTCGCTCACACACACACCTCTGCAATGCTGTCGCTCACACACACACCTCTGCGATGCTGTCGCTCACACACACACTCCTCTGCGATGCTGTCGCTCACACACACTCCTCTGCGATGCTGTCGCTCACACACACACCTCTGCAATGCTGTCGCTCACACACACACCTCTGCGATGCTGTCGCTCACACACACTCCTCTGTGATGCTGTCGCTCACACACACACACCTCTGCGATGCTGTCGCTCACACACACACCTCTGCGATGCTGTCGCTCACACACACACCTCTGCGATGCTGTCGCTCACACACACACCTCTGCGATGCTGTCGCTCACACACACACCTCTGCGATGCTGTCGCTCACACACACACCTCTGCGATGCTGTCGCTCACACACACACACCTCTGCGATGCTGTCGCTCACACACACACCTCTGCGATGCTGTCGCTCACACACACACACACCTCTGCGATGCTGTCGCTCACACACACCTCTGCGATGCTGTCGCTCACACACACACCTCTGCGATGCTGTCGCTCACACACACACCTCTGCGATGCTGTCGCTCACACACACACCTCTGCGATGCTGTCGCTCACACACACTCCTCTGCGATGCTGTCGCTCACACACACTCCTCTGCGATGCTGTCGCTCACACACAATCCTCTGCGATGCTGTCGCTCACACACACACCTCTGCGATGCTGTCGCTCACACACACTCCTCTGCGATGCTGTCGCTCACACACACACACCTCTGCGATGCTGTCGCTCACACACACACCTCTGCGATGCTGTCGCTCACACACACACCTCTGCGATGCTGTCGCTCACACACACACACCTCTGCGATGCTGTCGCTCACACACACACCTCTGCGATGCTGTCGCTCACACAGACACCTCTGCGATGCTGTCGCTCACACACACTCCTCTGCGATGCTGTCGCTCACACACACACCTCTGCGATGCTGTCGCTCACACAGACACCTCTGCGATGCTGTCGCTCACACACACACCTCTGCGATGCTGTCGCTCACACACACTCCTCTGCGATGCTGTCGCTCACACACACACCTCTGCGATGCTGTTGCTCACACACACACCTCTGCGATGCTGTCGCTCACACACACTCCTCTGTGATGCTGTCGCTCACACACACACACCTCTGCGATGCTGTCGCTCACACACACACACCTCTGCGATGCTGTCGCTCACACACACACCTCTGCGATGCTGTCGCTCACACACACACCTCTGCGATGCTGTCGCTCACACACACTCCTCTGCGATGCTGTCGCTCACACACACACCTCTGCGATGCTGTCGCTCACACACACACCTCTGCGATGCTGTCGCTCACACACACTCCTCTGCGATGCTGTCACTCACACACACTCCTCTGCGATGCTGTCGCTCACACACACACCTCTGCGATGCTGTCGCTCACACACACTCCTCTGCGATACTGTCGCTCACACACACACCTTTGCGATGCTGTCGCTCACACACACTCCTCTGCGATGCTGTCGCTCACACACACACCTCTGCGATGCTGTCGGTCACACACACACCTCTGCGATGCTGTCGCTCACACACACACCTCTGCGATGCTGTCGCTCACACACACTCCTCTGCGATGCTGTCGCTCACACACACACACACACCTCTGCGATGCTGTCGCTCACACACACTCCTGTGCGATGCTGTCGCTCACACACACTCCTCTGCGATGCTGTCGCTCACACACACACTCCTCTGCGATGCTGTCGCTCACACACACTCTGCGATGCTGTCGCTCACACACACTCCTCTGCGATGCTGTCGCTCACACACCTCTGCGATGCTGTCACTCACACACACACACCTCTGCAATGCTGTCGGTCACACACACACCTCTGCGATGCTGTCGCTCACACACACACACCTCTGCAATGCTGTCGGTCACACACACACCTCTGCGATGCTGTCGCTCACACACACACTCCTCTGCGATGCTGTCGCTCACACACACTCCTCTGCGATGCTGTCGCTCACACACACTCTGCGATGCTGTCACTCACACACACACACCTCTGCAATGCTGTCGGTCACACACACACCTCTGCGATGCTGTCGCTCACACACACACTCCTCTGCGATGCTGTCGCTCACACACACTCCTCTGCGATGCTGTCGCTCACACACACTCTGCGATGCTGTCGCTCACACACACTCCTCTGCGATGCTGTCGCTCACACACACACACACCTCTACGATGCTGTCGCTCACACACACACCTCTACGATGCTGTCGCTCACACACACACACCTCTGCAATGCTGTCGGTCACACACACACCTCTGCGATGCTGTCGCTCACACACACACTCCTCTGCGATGCTGTCGCTCACACACACTCCTCTGCGATGCTGTCGCTCACACACACTCCTCTGCGATGCTGTCGCTCACACACACTCTGCGATGCTGTCGCTCACACACACTCCTCTGCGATGCTGTCGCTCACACACACACACACCTCTGCGATGCTGTCGCTCACACACACACCTCTACGATGCTGTCGCTCACACACACACACCTCTGCAATGCTGTCGGTCACACACACACCTCTGCGATGCTGTCGCTCACACACACACACACACCTCTGCGATGCTGTCGCTCACACACATTCTTCTGCGATGCTGTCGCTCACACACACACTCCTCTGCGATGCTGTCGCTCACACACACTCTGCGATGCTGTCGCTCACACACACTCCTCTGCGATGCTGTCGCTCACACACACACACACCTCTGCGATGCTGTCACTCACACACACACACCTCTGCAATGCTGTCGGTCACACACACACCTCTGCGATGCTGTCGCTCACACACACACTCCTCTGCGATGCTGTCGCTCACACACACTCCTCTGCGATGCTGTCGCTCACACACACTCTGCGATGCTGTCGCTCACACACACCTCTGCGATGCTGTCGCTCACACACACACCTCTGCGATGCTGTCGCTCACACACACACCTCTACGATGCTGTCGCTCACACACACACACCTCTGCAATGCTGTCGCTCACACACACACACCTCTGCGATGCTGTCGCTCACACACACACTCCTCTGCGATGCTGTCGCTCACACACACTCCTCTGCGATGCTGTCGCTCACACACACTCTGCGATGCTGTCGCTCACACACACTCCTCTGCGATGCTGTCGCTCACACACACTCTGCGATGCTGTCGCTCACACACACTCCTCTGCGATGCTGTCGCTCACACACACACACCTCTGCGATGCTGTCGCTCACACACACACACCTCTACGATGCTGTCGCTCACACACACACACCTCTGCAATGCTGTCGGTCACACACACACACACCTCTGCGATGCTGTCGCTCACACACACACTCCTCTGCGATGCTGTCGCTCACACACACTCCTCTGCGATGCTGTCGCTCACACACACTCTGCGATGCTGTCGCTCACACACACTCCTCTGCGATGCTGTCGCTCACACAAACACACACCTCTGCGATGCTGTCGCTCACACACACACCTCTACGATGCTGTCGCTCACACACACACACCTCTGCAATGCTGTCGGTCACACACACACCTCTGCGATGCTGTCGCTCACACACACACACACACCTCTGCGATGCTGTCGCTCACACACATTCTTCTGCGATGCTGTCGCTCACACACACACCTCCACGATGCTGTCGGTCACACACACACCTCTGCGATGCTGTTTGCGAATGTTTGTTGGAACGATGGTTTCAGGAAACATCGACTCGTTGAACTGCTGATAACGACAGAACTTGTTGCGACCATAGTTGGCTAACGATGCTTTAGGGAAACGCACCCCTGAGGGATATTTTCTTTTTTAGATTATTTTCCTTTCCTGAGAAACAAACCGAGGAACTTAAAGGGATAGTTCACCGAAAATTTTTCATTCTGCCATTATTTACTCGCTCTCAATATGGTTCCAAACCTGTAGGATCCTTTCTTCTGTGGAACATAAAAGAAGATAATTTGAAGGATGTTGGTAACCAAACATGACAAACCATGACTGAGTAAATGACAGAATAATGATTTTTGGGTGAAAAGGGCCTTTAACTCTTTTCCCGTCATCGTTTAAAAACATTTTAAAGCGCCAGCATTTTTGATAATTTTCACAAAACTCTCATGGCCCCTACAATATTTTGTTGTATGAAAAACAAACAACAATAAGCTGAGAAAATTGTATTTTTGTCAAAGCCTTCATCCAGATCAGATTCAGAACGATGATCAAAATACAGATGGTATGGATAGAGTTATTATTTATATGCGGTTTAATGACTGCATTATTTTACATGTGCATCAGCAATGCTTTGCTGCGTCTCATTATAGAGGCTTCATCCTCCGGAAGGCGCATTTGGAGGTTGCATAAAGTGCATACGGAAACTATTCTCAGCGCTTCACCTTTTCCACATTTTGTTATGTTACAGCCTTATTCTATAATGAATTACATTCATTATTTTCCTCAAAATTCTACAAACAATAACCCATAATGACAACGTGAAAGAAGTTTGTTTGAAATCTTTGCAAATTTATTCAAATTAAAAAATGAAAAAAAAAAAAATCACATGTACATAAGTATTCACAACCTTTGCTCAATACTTTGTTGAAGCACCTTTGGCACCAATTACAGCCTCAAGTCTTTTTGAGTTTGATGCTGCAAGCTTGGCACACCTATTTTTGGGCAGTTTCTCCCATTCTTCTTTGCAGAACCTCTCAAGCTCCATCAGGTTGGATGGGGAGCGTCGGTGCACAGCCATTTTCAGATCTCTCCGGAGATGTTCAATCGGGTTCAAGTCTGGGCTCTGGTTGGGCCACTCAAGGACATTCACAGAGCTGTCCCGGAGACACTCCTGTGTTATCTTGGCTGTGTGCTGAGGGTCGTTGTCCTGGAAGATGAACCGTCGCCCCAGTCTGAGGTCCAGAGGATGTTTCATCAAGGATGTCTCTGTACATTCATCTTTCCCTCGATCCTGATGAGTCTTCCGGTTCCTGCCACTGAAAAACATCCCCACAGCTGATGGTGCCTCCACCATGCTTTACTGTACTGTATTGACCAAGTGATGAGCTGGGCCGAGTTTTCTCCAGACATGACGCTTGCCACCAGTTGTTGTTTCTCATAGTCTGAGTCCTTCAGGTGCCTTTGGCAAACTCCAGACGAGCTGTCATGTGCATTTTACTGAGGACTGGCTTCCGTCTGGCCACTTTACCATACAGGTCTGATTGGTGGAGATCTGCAGAGATGGTTATTCTTCTGGAAGGTTCTCAGGCCTGATTGGTCAGTCCCTCCAGGATTTCGCGATGTTGCGATCGCAACTTTTAACGCAACTTGAACAAATCCCCGTGAATTCAGTGCGCCTTGCAATTTTGAAAAATCACCGCAACTTTTCTGCAACTTTGACCAATCATCGCGCAGCGGTCTCCTGCAAAGCGTCGTCATACGTCAGCAAACTCACTTGTTTTGTTCAGAAGACGCAGCAGATGTGGGCTGCCAACGTCTCACATTTAGGCTACCTACAAAAATAACAGAAAAGGCCAGTGTTGCCAGCTTAGCGCCTTTGTCACTATTTTTAGCGACTTTGCAGACCCCTTTAGTGACATAAAAAAAAATAAAAAAAAGCGAGTAGAGACAAATCTAGCAACTTTTTGGACAAACCTCAGTAACCAAATGTTGCCAGCACAATTCTGCGAGCGCGAGGTTTGCTTTCTCCCTGCCGTCACCTCTCTCTCTGCGTCCCTGTTCAGTGAACGGCTGAGAGGAGCAGCACGGCAGCTGACAGACGTGAATGAGCAGTGTTGTTTCCACGGACTTATCATTTATCTGCTTCTCTTTTGTTTTATATTTAAAGATTTGAGTTTAACCATTTTATTTTCCTTTCTTTTCTTGTGTTTTATCACTTGTAATAGGCTACTCACTATCACAGTGCATTAGTTCACCCAGTTCCCGAACTCTCTCAATTCAGATAATTTTACACATAAAAAAAAATAGCTACTCGTTCTATTGTCTGACAAAAAAATTAAGGAAATGATTACAGCTTTATTGGATATTCGGCTATATTATATTATATTACATATCATATTATATTAAAATACAGTATTAAACTTTTGATTTTTCGACTATTTAACTTTTGTGGCTATTCCTAATAAAACGGTATTTTGCACTTTATTAGTAGGCTATATTGGCATCTTTCAACATAAATGCTACTTAATGTTTGTGAGGTTCTGCACATTTACATTTTTGCAGGTGCAGATCTTGTTTTTAAAAAAAAGCTTAGTTTGTTAGATTTTGCTGTGTCTTTAAATCGTTTGTTTTGCCTTTATAAGGTTACTAAAGGTTAGTTAACTGGTTTTGTTCTCATTAACGTGTGTTACAAAGTGAGCACGTTTGTCTCTGAAGTAAATTCTGGACTACAATAGAGCAGATGGTGAACAGTGTTTTCTGTGGGACATAAGTCCCTTTGGGGTGGACTTTGGGCTTTTTTTTCACTTAGTAAACCTATAACATGCACAAAAAAAGATGTATAACACAATAAATTAAAGGGGGAAAGCCAAAAAGCATAATATGAGTCATTTAAGTAAAAATCTATCTACCTTTGCCGTTTTAACCTGAAAATAAGTGCAGAAGAACATCGCAACTTTCATCGCAACTTTTTAGAAAAGCAGCCGCAACATCAGGCATTTTAGGCAACAATCACAAAAAAGGCCCGCGAAATCCTGGAGGGACTGATTGGTGGAGAGCTGCAGAGATGGTTGTTCTTCTGGAAGGTTCTCAGGCCTGATTGGTGGAGAGCTACAGAGATGGTTGTTCTTCTGGAAGGTTCTCAGGCCTGATTGGTGGAGAGCTGCAGAGATGGTTGTTCTTCTGGAAGGTTCTCAGGCCTGATTGGTGGAGAGCTGCAGAGATGGTCGTTCTTCTGGAAGGTTATCAGGCCTGATTGGTGGAGAGCTGCAGAGATGGTCGTTCTTCTGGAAGGTTCTCAGGCCTGATTGGTGGAGAGCTGCATAGATGGTTGTTCTTCTGGAAGGTTCTCAGGCCTGATTGGTGGAGAGCTGCAGAGATGGTCGATCTTCTGGAAGGTTCTCAGGTCTTATTGGTGGAGAGCTGCAGAGATGGTTGTTCTTCTGGAAGGTTCTCAGGCCTGATTGGTGGAGAGCTGCAGAGATGGTTGTTCTTCTGGAAGGTTCTCAGGCCTGATTGGTGGAGAGCTGCAGAGATGGTTGTTCTTCTGGAAGGTTCTCAGGCCTGATTGGTGGAGAGCTGCAGAGATGGTCGTTCTTCTGGAAGGTTCTCAGGCCTGATTGGTGGAGAGCTGCAGAGATTGTCGTTCTTCTGGAAGGTTCTCAGGCCTGATTGGTGGAGAGCTGCAGAGATGGTCGTTCTTTTGGAAGGTTCTCAGGCCTGATTGGTGGAGAGCTGCAGAGATGGTTGTGCTTCTGGAAGGTACTCGGGCCTGATTGGTGGAGAGCTGCAGAGATTGTCGTTCTTCTGGAAGGTTCTCAGGCCTGATTGGTGGAGAGCTGTAAAGATGGTCGTTCTTCTGGAAGGTTCTCAAGTCTTATTGGTGGAGAGCTGTAGAGATGGTTGTTCTTCTGGAAGGTTCTCAGGCCTCATTGGTGGAGAGCTGCAGAGATGGTCGTTCTTCTGGAAGGTTCTCAGGACTGATTGGTGGAGAGCTGCAGAGATGGTTGTTCTTCTGGAAGGTTCTCAGGCCTGATTGGTGGAGAGCTGCAGAGATGGTTGTTCTTCTGGAAGGTTCTCAGGCCTGATTGGTGGAGAGCTGCAGAGATGGTTGTTCTTCTGGAAGGTTGTCAGGTCTGAGTGGTGGAGAGCTGCAGAGATGGTTGTTCTTCTGGAAGGTTCTCAGGCCTGATTGGTGGAGTGCTGCAAGATGTTTGTTCTTCTGGAAGGTTCTCCTCTCCACAGAGAAACACTGGAGCTCTGTCAGAGTGACCATCAGGTTCTCTGTCTCCTCCCTGACTGAGGCCCTTCTCCCCGGATCGCTCAGCTCTAGGAAGAGTCCTGGTGTTTCCACACTTCTTCCGTTTACCGATGATGGCCGTCACTGTGCTCATTGGGATCTTCATGTATCTGTACATAAAGTGAATGCATGTGAACACCATCAGGTCACAGGTTCACGTTTAAAGTCTGTTTAGAGAGAACGCCGTCGTCTTAGTGGCCCCTAATGTAATAACAAATGATAATTTTGCTGGAAGTGAAATACTATAAAGCCAAAACAATCTCTGTTACCGTAAATTGTGTGTTTATCTCTGTAAAGCTGCTTTGAAACAATCTACATTGTTAAAAGCGCTATATAAATGAAGATGACTTGACTTGACTTGTACCCTTACCCAGATCTGTTCCTCGATACAATCCTGTTTCTGAGGTCTACAGACAATTCCTTGGACTTCATGGCTTGGTTTGAGCTCTGACATGCACTGTTAACTGTGGGACCTTATATAGACATGTGTGTGCCTTTCCAAAGCATGTCCAATCAACTGAAGATACCACAGGTGGACTCCAATCAAGTTGTAGAAACACCTCAAGGATGATGGGTAGAAACTGGGTAGGATGATTCATCTGAGCTCAATTTTGAGTGTCATGGCAAAGGCTGTAAATACGTATGTACATGTAATTTTTTTTTATTTTTAATAAATTAGCAAAGATTTCCAAACTTCTTTGACGTTGTCATTATGGGCTATTGTTTGTAGAATTTTGAGGAAAATAATGAATTTGATCCATTTTGGAATAAGGGTGTAACATAACAAAATGTGGAAAAGTGAAGCGCTGTGAATACTTTCCGGATGCACTGTACATCATCGAGGCGGTCTCATTTAACTACTAGATTGAAAAGTAAGAAAGAAATTACAGTATTTTATACCTTACGAGGAATAATAGTAAATTTTATTATGGTTATCTTTACTTAAATAAGACATTTATGAGACGCAGCTCTTTTATGGCCCTGTCCCAAATGGCACCCTAAACACTCACAGTCTTCCTAAGAGTCTGCACTTTCGTGTAGGGATGGCGAAAACTAAATATTTTCTTGACCGACCACCGAGCCTCATTAGCCGGTTGAAACCGGTTAACCGATTAGTTTAAAATATGCTATGCTATTTGAAATAACAGTCATTTCGAGCCGCGCCTGCAATTTCGCAACTCTCTGCCGCTCTGCTTCCCGCTCACACACATACTATAATAGTCTGAGCGCTGTTCGTCACATTTCATACCAGCTAGCATGGATGACACGGTAGATTGGCTTTGGCTACCTTTCTCACCCGAAGAGGCTTGCGGGTGTCGCGTTTTCAGGTGATGCATCATAGATGATGTGCTACTATTGTATTTAAGCACTCTATCACACAAGTTGCAACTTACATCTGTGTCATTCTTTTTGGTGAAATGGTCCCACACACTACTTTTCTTTGCGCGCTTCATCCTGTCGTCTGCCCTGGCTCTAACCTCGAGTGTTTTAGCCTGTAGCCTGTACTTTTCGCAAACCTTGTGAGCGCGCGAACCCAAACGCTGTGACCTCGCGCCAAATGTTTTTATTGTTTTTTTAAGTACAAACAGGTGAGTTGTGAAAAATTGAGAGTGAGGCATGTGTTCACTTCACACAAAAATATCTTGGAATGAGATGGCTAACTGTAGTAGCGTTTAGTCCACTGTCTATAATAGCCTAATTTAGAGATCACTTTTTTTTTAACCGACTACCGACAACTTTGATCGGTTAACGTTGATACGGTCAACCATCGGTCAAACGGTCATCGGTTAACATCCCTACTTTCGTGACGTAATGCCGCTTTGACTGTCGGGAAGAAGTCTGTTGTGGAGATTGCATCAATGCAGGCTCGGCAAAAGTGCGGATCACATATCGACCGCAAAGGGGTGCTCGCGAGCACCCTTCTGAAACCTAAAATGACAAATGGAACACCCAACAGTCTCATGGACTAAACGGACACGGCACACAGCAGCAATTGTAAGTTCACAAGACCGAAAATGCATATAAAGTGTGCCATTTGGGACAGGGCCTTTATCTCTTGTTTCTTCTTCTTCTTCTTTGCCTTACACTCTTTCAGAAGATGCATAACAGTGACCCCTACCGTAGAGCAGTAAAATATGGATTGACGAGAAATTCAGTCATTGGCGGGAAAAGAGTTAACAGCAGGCACCGGTTCTTAGAGCGTTAAGCGTATTTGTTTGGCTCGAAAGCACCGCCCATCTAGTTGTAATCTTATTAACGCATGTTAAACTGGATCTTGCTCTCAGAGATGAGGCCAGGAGCACCTGAGGAATAAACTGGATCTTGCTCTCAGAGACGAGGCCAGGAGAACCTAAAGATTAACTGGATCTCGCTCTCAGAGACGAGGCCAGGGGCACCTGAGGATTAACTAGATCTTGCTCTCAGAGATGAGGCCAGGAGCACCTGAGGATTAAACTGGATCTCGCTCTGAGAGACGAGGCCAGGAGAACCTGAGGATTAACTGGATCTGACTCTCTGAGACAAGGCCAGGAGAACCTGAGGATTAACTAGATCTTGCTCTCAGAGAAGTGGCCAGGAGCACCTGAGGATTAACTGGATCTCGCTCTGAGAGACAAGGCCAAGAGAACCTGAGGATTAAACTGGATCTGACTCTCTGAGACAAGGCCAGGAGCACCTGAGGATTAAACTGGATCTTGCTCTGAGAGACGAGGCCAGGAGCACCTGAGGATTAACTGGATCTCGCTCTCAGAGACAAGGCCAAGAGAACCTGAGGATTAAACTGGATCTCACTCTCAGAGATGAGGCCAGGAGCACCTGAGGATTAACTGGATCTCGCTCTCAGAGACGAGGGCAGGAGCACCTGAGGATTAACTGGATCTCGCTCTCAGAGACAAGGCCAGGAGCACCTAAGGATTAAACTGGATCTCGCTCGGAGAGACGAGGCCAGGAGCACCTGAGGATTAACTGGATCTCGTTCTCAGAGAAGAGGCCAGAAGTACCTGAGGATTAACTGGATCTCACTCTGAGAGACGAGGCCAGGAGAACCTGAGGATTAACTGGATCTCGCTCTCAGAGAAGTGGCCAGGAGCACCTGAGGATTAACTGGATCTCGCTCTGAGAGACAAGGCCAAGAGAACCTGAGGATTAAACTGGATCTGACTCTCTGAGACAAGGCCAGGAGCACCTGAGGATTAAACTGGATCTTGCTCTGAGAGACGAGGCCAGGAGCACCTAAGGATTAACTGGATCTTGCTCTTAGAGACGAGGCCAGGATAACCTGAGGATTAACTGGATCTTGCTCTGAGAGACGAGGCCAGGAGAACCTGAGGATTAAACTGGATCTTGCTCTGAGAGATGAGGCCAGGAGAACCTTAGGATTAACTGGATCTTGCTCTTAGAGACAAGGCCAGGATAACCTGAGGATTAACTGGATCTTGCTCTGAGAGACGAGGCCAGGAGAACCTGAGGATTAACTGGATCTTGCTCTGAGAGACGAGGCCAGGAGAACCTGAGGATTAAACTGGATCTTGCTCTGAGAGACGAGGCCAGGAGAACCTGAGGATTAAACTGGATCTCGCTCTAAGAGACGAGGCTAGGAGCACCTGAGGATTAACTGGATCTTGCTCTTAGAGACGAAGCCAGGATAACCTTAGGATTAACTGGATCTTGCTCTGAGAGAAGAGGCCAGGAGAACCTGAGGATTAACTGGATCTTGCTCTGAGAGACGAGGCCAGGAGAACCTGAGGATTAAACTGGATCTTGCTCTGAGAGACGAGGCCAGGAGAACCTGAGGATTAAACTGGATCTCGCTCTAAGAGACGAGGCTAGGAGCACCTGAGGATTAACTGGATCTCGCTCAAAGAGACGAGGCTAGGAGCACCTGAGGATTAAACTGGATCTTGCTCTAAGTGAAGAGGCTAGGAGCACCTGAGGATTAAACTGGATCTTGCTCTAAGTGAAGAGGCTAGGAGCACCTGAGGATTAAACTGGATCTTGGTCTAAGAGACGAGGCCAGAAGCACCTGAGGATTAAACTGAATCTTGCTCTAAGAGAAGAGGCTAGGAGCACCTGAGGATTAAACTGGATCTCGCACTAAGAGAAGAGGCTAGAAGCACCTGAGGATTAAACTGGATCTCGCTCTAAGAGAAGAGGCCAGGAGCACCTGAGGATTAAACTGGATCTCGCTCTGAGAGACGAGGCCAGAAGCACCTGAGGATTAACTGGATCTCGCTCTGAGAGACGTGGCTAGGAGTACCTGAGGAAGGGAAGCGGCGTGGACTCACCGTGCTGACCGTGCTGTAGCAGGGGCACCAGGTCAAGCAAGGTGACGAGGGTGGCATAGAGCCCCTGATAGTCCAGTGAGGGGTAATCTGAGAGCTGAACCTCCCGACTCTGCTGGGGGGCGCCAGCCCGGTCGGCCGGGGCGTCCCGCAGAACGCTGTAAAGGAGGGATCGAGTAACTGTAGGGTTGATGGAACTGACTTGTGGTCTTAGAGATGGGGTGAGTGGGAATGGCACAGGAAAAAGACACATGGTCATGGGCACGGCCAAATTGGAAGCTTCCTGGCTCTCCTTTCTGCCTGTACGGGACAGGATGCTGCTCCGAGGGAGGGTGGGGGAGGGAGGGGAACAGGGGAAAAAAAGAGACAACAAAGACACAAAGAAACAGCACATTACATTGAAATGGCTCTACAGAGACAGCGTAAGTAGAAAAGAACCAAAGCCAGATATTTCCCACATAGGATGCAGTGTCTCCACAGACTTTTGGATGTGCCAGAATCATCTTTGCACTTGAAATTTTGGTTTTGGTTCAGATCGAAACTCAAGCAGCCACCAAACGGGCGCTTGGCAAACACGCACCGATCACTGCATCTCATGCGTATCTGGTGACAAGGAGCAAAACTATAAAAAAATGGCATGTTTTCAGTGGCAGCCCCGTACTTCGCCTTTGACGCGCACGCAACGCGCCCTCCGAGCGGCCAATCCCCGGAGGACGAGCGGCGCGGGCCGGTCAGCCGTAGGGAAATACTGAGCAATGGAGGGGCTGTCAGAGATGAGAGCAATCTCGAAATAATTAGTTTTGAGGACGATACAGAGATGACACTTCAGAAACATGCTTCAGCCAGTAATAAACATGTATGTGAGGTTAGACTAAAAGCTCCCTGGTCACAACACATGTTTATTGCACCGTCAAAAAGAATGTCTGTATGTAAATACATTATGATACTGCCTCAGTATCATTTCAGGGAAGAGAAATAATGGTTCGACAGGCATATGGATTTCAATTTTAACAGAAATGTAGCTAGTCTAGGGCTGGGGAAAACTGTAATGGAAAAGGAATACACTGGTTTCGAAAGCAATGTGTCATGTTTGTGGAGGGATGTGGAGGGTGTTTGTGTCTGCTGTCCCCTGTCAACTTCTACCTCTGCAGAAATTTGGTCTGTGATGGTCTTGGAGGGAGAGGAGAGCGTAGTTTGATGTGTGTTACACAAAACAGGATGGTGTACTATTTCTCTGATCAAAGCTAAAGGCCCTGTCTGTCAGGGAATGAGAGGTGGTTCGACTGCAGAATGCTACATGAAGAACAGCTTCTTGACATTTTAAACCCACTAAAAACTATGGAAATCAGTCCCTGCATACTCACAGACAATACACTCATTAATATACTCTTTATGACAGATCCTTTAACACACAAACACTGATAAAAACACAACAGGAATCAAACACAAATACTGTACACGCAACTACACAATGTTCTCAGATGCTAAACTTTCTCTACATTATTGAGCACGTCTTCTAGTGTCAATGCATACTCCTTTATTAACTCTTTCCCAGCCATTGACGGAGTTTTCCGGCTTTCCGTGTTTTCACTGTTATACGGTAGGGGGCACTATTACACATTTTCTGAAAGAGTACAATCTCCAGATCAAAATGAAGAAGAAGAAGAAACAAGCAATAAAAGCATTGCTTATGCACATTTTAGTCTTTGACAAAAATGTGATTATCTCAGCTTTTTGATAAATTTTTTTTTCTTACCCACATTCAGGTGTTGATAAAAAAGATTGCAAGAAGTTGCTAAAATAAAATGTTTTTTTGTTTAAAAGAAGAGGTTCTGTTCTTTCTTTTGATATATTGCATGTTTAGAAATTCATACAACAAATATTCTAGAGGCCATGAAAGTTCTGTGAAAATTATCCACAATACTGGCGGCAGCTGGACACTTAAATAAAAAAACTTGGGCGGGGAAAGAGTTAATTGTTTTCATTGATATGTGAACAATAAACATGAAGAAGTGCTCCTACACATAGGCCTAAATAACATGAACTCGTGAGTATAACTATAATTCAGTAGTAGCCAATATTGTAGTTTAAAAGCCTTGACATTTAAAAGACAAAAATTAAGGACAAACAAAACAACACCCAAGTCAAGATTTCCTTGACTGAATTGGAAAACAGGTTGTTGTTTGTCTCTCTTCTTGAACAGTTTAAATTTACAATGTGTCCTTTGCATAACTTTTGACATGATGTCCTGCATATCGAATGTCTCTGTGGCAGCTGAAACACTGACTCTATATCTGCCTATCATTAATGTTAAAGCGAATGCAGTGTGTGTTTGCCCTATCTCCAGTGTAGTGCACTTACCTGAGCAGCGTCTGGGAAAAGTATTTCAGAGTGTTTGCAATGTCTGTTCCCGATGGCACTGGGTAAATATTGTGAAGCACACGGTTGTGATACTCTTGCAAGTATCGAATCTTAGAGCCAACTAAACAAATAAAGAGCAGAGTGACACATAATTAACATTCAGCAGTGTTCAACAATCCACTGGCTTTGACTGAACAGTAAATCAGTAAATCAGTTCATCTTTCTGAAACAGCAGGACATTCAAGTCTGTATTTTCACACCGTTACAGCTGAAACGAGACATGTTTTCTAACTTGCTGCCATTTGAAGTTTGTTTTCCATATCAGATAGTTCAGGAGGACATCGAATGAATGAATGAATGAAACCTTTATTGCCCCAAGGAGAATTTGTTTTGCACTCAGGGAAGCCACATTGAACATCAGCACAGATAACAGTAAACCACCCCAAATATCCAACAACATTGTGGACAAAGAGGATACAAAAAAACAAAAACAAACAACAACAACACAGCAATGGTGGTAACATGCAATCATCAATCCAATAGCTAAAATGAATCGATAAATAATTAAATAATTAAATAATAATACACTATTAAAAAAATATCTATGTGCCTGTGTCCGAACACCGTGAACAGAGATCAACAACACACTTCTGAAGGGGGGGATTCTGAAATCCACTGCTGCTTCAATGTATATAATGAGTGGTTATAATCAAGGTATTAATCAATATTTTTCCTTCTAAATATAACATGAGTTGAATGACTTCTCCAGGCTTACGAGATTTTACTTTGTTATAGAAGTTACCAGTGTGATTACTGAAATGTTCTTTCATGTATTCTCTAATGTCTGTATTAGGTATCTGAGAGGTGACTGAAGGGTCTGGCCCTTGCCAGGAATACAGTAACAGTGCTTGCTCATTTAGCCCGGCTTCCAGAGATGAAATATGGACTCGTTTTGTTTGAGAAAGGTCTTCAACGTGTTAAAACATATATCTATTCTTTTAGCTCACCATGACGACTATAGGTCACAAGGGTCATTGGAACCAATAGTCTGAGTGACCATTTCTTAGCATTTACTTTACTGTTCTATATTAAAGTGTCCTCTCATTGAGAGAAAGGACAGTCTCCTGTTTATAGTTAGAGCCCGACCAAATCCAACCTTGAAGAAGCTGTGTGTCTGTGTGTGTGTTAGTATTCTTGGTTACAGGTTAAGGAACATGTGGGATTATTGGAGATGGACTGACTTGTTTTCTTCGACATGTTGGCGACTAGACACACGGTCTTGTGACCTTGGAGGGCCACTGGTCCCTAACTCAGGGTCCTGGGGGCAGCCGTACAGACTATGGAGATGTGCTACTGCCTATCTATCCATGAGTTTATCTATTTCTTAGCCAATCAGAATCATTTAACCTGAAGCAAGGACGTAGCTTAGACCTGGTGAAGGGTATAACTGCTGATCTTTGTCACTGTAGGGGCGGCCTACGAACTCCTGTGAGTGTTGAAGCTGAACTTCTGCTGATGAAACTGTAAGCTATCTTCAGTTTTTCTTCAATTTATTATAATTCTGATTCTTGTCTTAAATTGACTGCACTTCTAACTTCTAGTCTTCATTTATCATATGTGGTCCTTGGGTAAATTCTCAAATACTTCACATTCTCATGCTGGGTACTGATGCTTTTTTTCTATTTTATGTTGTTTTCTGCATAACCATGAAAAAATTAAATATTATCCAACAGTTCAGAAGAAGATTGAAGGGATCAGCAGAGTATTTTTTGATGGCTGTAAATAGGCTCACATGGACCAAACAAATCCCAATTTAATTGTCAGAAAATTAACAAAATTATGTTTCTCTACATTTGAATTATGTACATATTATTCGGCTTTTGACACTTGCACATGAACTTTGTCTTCACAAGACAGATCTTAATACTATGGTATTCAAGAGAATTTTGTGCCTTCATATTTATGGGAACAGTTAAATTACTAATGAATAAATTACTCAAAACAATAATTTCCGTTCAAATCGGTGCAAATGTCTGCGTAACTCTTTTCCACATGAGAGTACACGGGGATTTGGCCTGTCAAGCTCCAGAACGACATAAATTATCCTGAAAGAGTCATAACTGTAGTTCATATTCAATCTCAATCTATATTCCACGTTCCCTTTCGATACGGTTCCCTCACACTGAGTGAGAGATTTCCTCTCTCTCGCTGTGGAGAAACTCCGTTTTCTCAGAACACTAAAGCCTGATTGGTTGGGGCCGACTTCCTAAGCCGCACTGAAATGGCCTTCTAGTCAGATTTACTCTCCTTCAGCGCAGACACATCTCCTCTCTGGCTCTGAAGAGGAGAGATAAGCCTCTACATGCCGCTAGAACCGACTCTGCAGCGGATCAACGGTGCCTCGCCGTCGCAGCTGACTCGCCGCTTCTCCCCTGCGGCTTTCAGACGACAACTAAGCATTTTCACGGCATAAGCGATGTTTGTTACAAAATGTGGCAGCGCGAGTGTGGCTCATGCAGGGCGGCCCTGCTTCCCTCGGACAGAGACCAGCTGCTCTCACTGATCCCGCCTCACGCTCTCCTCTCAAGGTGAGGCAGAAACAGCAGAGCAACAGGGCTTCAGTGTGTGTGACCAACAGCTCTCTTCTGGCATGACTGGGGGAACTCCGGTGACAACTCTCACAGAGACGGACCCAGCGAGACCTTGGCAGGACCACTACCCCCACTCTGTATTTGTCCATTCTTCCTCTTTAGCTTCCCTCACCACAGCTGACGTGCAGAGAAAAGGGCTATACCAAGCTTCCCGCACTGGAAGAAGCTGTCGCCGCACACCTGTGCCCGGGGCTTCCCATCAGGACGACGTCTGCGCTCGAGGGCAGAGCGTTAGCTGTGAGCGGCCAGGCTGGCTCCACCCTCCACCATACGTCGGTCCTTCAAGTATATCGGGCCAAGCGCCTCATGGACGAGCACGGGCCAAATCCGGCGGCCTTCAGAGTAGTCCTGGGCCGTATACCAGTTCATACCGAATACCAGTGTTTATTTTTGTTATGATATGAATTTTGAATTTTTGGTCATACCGCCCAGCACTACTTCAGAGATCTGCGCTGCTAAAGCCACAGCGATCGGGCACACCACACCACAGCTTCCGGCGTTCCCCCTCGGGCATGATCCTGCAGTGGACGGCTTCAGAGCAGCGCAGAACACATCGCAGGCCATGCAGGGTTTCTGCCCAGGAGAGCGAGTTCCTCAGCTGCTTCCAGTCGCCTGCAATCAACCTGGACTCAGCAGCGAGCCAGCTCTCACGCCAGCCGAAGGCAGAACCTGAGGTGAGGCGCGCCCCGTCCTGGGCTGGAGTTGGACCCTGAGGCACACCAGCCGAAGGCAGAACCCGAGGTGAGGCGCGCCCCGTCCTGGGCTGGAGCTGGACCCTGAGTCAAGCCAGCCGAAGGCAGAACCCGAGGTGTGGCGCGACCCGTCCTGGGCTAGAGCTGGACCCTAAATCACGCCAGCCAAAGGCAGAACCCGAGGTGTGGCGCGACCCGTCCTGGGCTAGAGCTGGACCCTGAGCCACGCCAGCCAAAGGCAGAACCCGAGGTGAGGCGCGCCAGGGACCGCCCTGAGCTGGAGCTGGACCCTGAGTCACGCCAGCCGAAGGCAGAACCCGAGGTGAGGCCCGCCCCGTCCTGGGCTGGAGCTGGACCCTGAGTCACGCAAGCCGGCCGATGTTTCAGGAACACGAAGGAGAAGGAGAAGTCCCACCGGGGCCGCACTGCCACCAAAGAGACCATGCGATCTCCTCCCAACCCTGTTCAGTTCCGGTGCTGGAGGCGGTGTGTTTGCTGCCAGTTCTGGAGCCCAGACCTCTTTACACTGTTAGCGAATCAAATAAATAACAGACACCTTCACAAAAAGAGCATTTCTCCTCCGGTCCATGCAGCTGCAAGAGTCCTCCCCGGCACAGACGCCAACCAATCAGGCTTCAGTATTCAGTGAGTGAGAGGAAATCTCAGGGAACCGAGGTTGCGTCAGTAACACGAGCGTTTCTAAGTCAGCCAAGAAAACTTTAGTTAAGGGTTATCCTGAAAAGAGTGGACAGATTCACCCTCTGTCTGTAACAGGTTTGGAAGGACATGATAAAGACTAAAACCTTTCAAACGACACAATATGGCACTGTGCTTTTCGTGGGTAATAATGAAAGAAAAGAATATATATGGACTACTCTAAAGCAATGCAAAAGGCTTTTTTTGTATATTTTGTTTTCATATTACATTTTTCATAAAAAGTGTTTAAAATGTACTATATTATTCATAATAACCTGTTACTTTATGCAATTAGAATTTTACAGGATGCACATTACATTTTGAGAAAATTATTACATAATGAACATTTATTGCATTTAACTTGGATTATGCGGTTATTTACCATTTATAATTTGTTAACAAACATGTTCATTACTTCAATGAGCTCATTGTTTCTGCCTTAAATATTATTTTTAAATTAATACATTATTAGCTAACTGTATGATTTGTATGTACTTTTCTGAAAAACATAACTCTGATAACAGATCACTGTAAAGTGTAATGTGGAATCATGCACTCTGTAAAGCTGCTTTGAAACGAGATGTTGTTATAAGGTAAGAGAAAACCCAACAGCGAACCACAGTCAAAGTGTCTTTAATGATATCAAATGAGGAAGCCACCAGCAACAGAAATGCTCTTGCAGAAAATGTTTAACAGAAAACAGCCAGAATTAGGGCCAGATAAAGTTCAACAGAAAAATCCACTCAGGAACAGTGAGGGCGGCTGATAGCGAGGAGGAGGAACACGGGCGGCGGCTTGCCTCTGGTCACTCGGGAAAACACCCGGAGGATGGTCAGCGGGAAATAGTCGTTGTCTCAGGCAGTATGGATACTGAACAAACACAGAGAACAATCTTTAGCTCAGAAGACACGGTACTTGCGACTGAGGATTCCCGGAAGGATCAAACAGCTCCAGACAGAACAGGACCAAAAAACAGGCTGAAAGAGGAAAATCTGTGTAGCTTCTTTCATCAAAGGTTAACAAACAATCTGACAAAGAGACAGGGAAAAGAGAGGGAAGAAGTAGCAAGCGTAATCAGAGAAAAGAGAGAACAGGTGCGGGGAAACTAGAGCGAAGCAGAAGGGAACAAGGAACAGCTGGGAGAGAGTAATTGCGAATCAGTAAAAGTGCGTGTGCAATACTGTGTGTGTCCAGTAGAGGGAGACAGTGGAAAGGGAAAGAGACAGGATCATAACAGTACCCCTCCCTCAACGAGCGCCCCCTGGCGCTCCCGAGGAAGAGGACTGTCGAGAACGGAGGAAATCATCAATAAGCGAGCGGTCCAGGACGTCCCGAGAGGGGATCCAACTTCTCTACTCAGGACCGTACCCCTCCCAGTCTACTAAATACTAGTAACCACGACCTCGACGACGAATATCCAAGAGCTTACGAACCTTATAAACAGGTGCTCCTTCGACTAAAACGGGGGGGAGAGACGGACGCAGGGGGGCGTGAATAACGGGCTTGATGCAGGAGACATGGAAGACAGGATGGACACGACGGAGATTAGAAGGTAACCTTAACTTGACTGAGACAGGACTAACGACCTTGGAGATCCGAAAAGGACCGACAAAACGGGGAGCCAATTTCCGAGAAACGGACTGGAGCGGTAGGTTATGGGTGGATAACCACACCTTTTGGCCGCAATGATAGCGGGGGCTCTTAACAAGACGTCTATTAGCGGTGTTGCACATTCGAGTTCTTGAACGACAAAGAGCTGATCTCACCCTCCTCCAAGTACGTTTACAGCGGCTAACAAAGGCTTAAACGGGCGGAATGCGAGATGCTGAATCCTGGGAAGAAAACAGCGGAGGTTGGTACCCAAGGCAACACTGAAAAGGAGAAAGACCGGTAGCGGATGATGGGAGAGAATTGTGGGCGTACTCGGCCCAGGGAAGTTGCTCGGACCAAGACGCGGGGTTCTGTAAGGCGAGACTGCGCAGAATGCGGCCGACAATTTGATTGGTGCGTTCGGCCTGACCATTGGTCTGGGGGTGAAACCCGGATGAGAGACTGGCAGAGGCCCCAATAAGGTGGCAAAACTCCTTCCAAAATTGGGAGGAGAATTGGGGACCCCTGTCAGAAACAATATCGGAAGGAAGCCCGTGAAGTTTGAAAACATGATCAATCATAATCTGGGCCGTCTCCTTGGCGGAGGGGAGTTTAGACAGGGGAATGAAATGTGCAGCTTTAGAAAAACGATCGACGACCATAAGGATTACGGTATGTCCAGCTGACGAAGGAAGACCAGTGATAAAGTCAAGCGCTATGTGCGACCACGGACGCGACGGATAGAGGTCTTAAGAGACCAGATGGAGGAGAATGACTTGACTTAGTTTGAGCACAAATGGTGCAGGCGGCAACAAATCGACGAATGTCTTTCTCACGGGAGGGCCACCAGAAACGCTGTCGAACGGAGGCTAGGGTTCCCCTAACGCCGGGGTGGGCAGCCAATTTAGACGAGTGGCCCCACTGCAGGACCGCTCGACGAGGAGAGACCGGGACGAAAAGTAAATGTTTAGGACAGCCTCGTGGAGTGATGGAATGAGAGAGAGCGCGCTTAATAAGTCTCTCTATTCCCCAAACCATAGCTCCGACCACACGCGCGGGGGGGAAACGATACTTTCCTGGTTAGGAATGACAGTGGAGGAATCAAAAAGACGAGAGAGAGAGAGTCGGGCTTAACATTCTTTGACCCAGGGCGATAGGAAATAGTGAAGTCGAATCGAGTTAAAAATGAGCCCAACGAGCCTGACGCGCACTTAGTCTCTTGGCGGAGCGAATGTATTCAAGATTACGGTGATCGGTCCACACAATGAATGGAACAGATGCTCCCTCCAACCAATGGCGCCATTCCCCCAAAGCTAAACGGATAGCAAGCAGTTCACGGTCGCCAACGTCGTAGTTACGTTCGGGGGGCGAGAGGCGATGAGAGAAAAACGCGCACGGATGGGTTTTACCATCAGAGGGAGAGCGTTGGGAGAGAATGGCCCCGACACCCACCTCTGAGGCGTCAACCTCAACAATGAACTGCTGGGAAATGTCGGGAGTGACTAAGATGGGAGCCGTAGTAAAGAGTGTCTTTAAACAGTCGAAAGCTCTCTGGGCGGAGTCGGTCCATACAAAACTAGACTTGGACAAGGTTAGAGCGGTTAAAGGAGCTGTCACCTGACTAAAATTTCGGATAAACCGGCGGTAAAAATTAGCGAAGCCGAGAAATCGCTGGAGCGCAGTGCGAGACTCAGGTACGGGCCAAGTAGTGACGGCCTGGACCTTAGTGGGGTCCATACTGATCCCCTCCGCCAAAATTACGGACCCTAGAAAAATTACAGAGGTTGCGTGAAATAAGCACTTCTCTGCTTTGGCAAAAAGACGGTTCTCCAAAAGGCGCTGGAGTACGCGACGAACATGCTGAGTATGTACTTGGAGAGAGGGTGAAAAAATCAGAATGTCGTCCAAATACACAAAAACAAATATATTGAGCATATCACGCAAGACGTCGTTAACAAGGGCTTGAAAAACTGCAGGAGCATTTACCAGGCCGAAAGGAAGGACCCGATATTCGAAGTGCCCGAGGGGTGTATTAAACGCGGTCTTCCATTCGTCCCCCTCCTTTATGCGTACTAAATGGTAAGCGTTACGCAGGTCTAGCTTTGTGAAGAATTTGGCTCCCTGTAATATCTCGAAGGCTGATGACATAAGTGGCAGAGGGTAACGATTCTTAACAGTTATGTCATTAAGCCCGCGATAATCGATACAAGGTCGCAGAGACCCGTCCTTCTTCACAAAGAAAAAACCTGCGCCGGCGGGGGAAGAAGAGGGAACGATAGTACCAGCATTTAGAGCCTCGGAAAGGTAGTTCTCAAGTGCTTCACGCTCAAGAATCGACAAGGAATAAAGTCTCCCACGGGGAGGCGTGGTTCCCGGCAGGAGGTCGATACAGCAATCATAAGGACGGTGAGGAGGAAGAGAAGTGGCTCGGGAATGGCTGAAGACCGCTCGCAGATCATGATACACCTCCGGAACTCCGGTTAAATCACCCGGCTCTTCCTGAAACACAGAAACAGGAGGTATAGCAGACACTAAACATTTCACATGACACGACAGGTTCCAAGACAGAATAGTGCCCTTAGGCCAATTTATCTGAGGATTGTGCTGGATCAACCAGGGATGCCCTAACACTATGGGGGAGAAAGGAGAGTGAAAAACTAAAAAAGAAGTGGTCTCGCGATGCTTACCAGAGACCGTGAGAGACAGTGGAATGGTCTCACGATGAAAATTAGGAAGGGAACTACCATCTAAGGCCAAGAGGGGTGTGGTCTGTTCTAGATCAATGAGGGGGATACCTTGTTCCAGAGCCCAAGCCTCGTCAATTAAATTCCCCTCCGCCCCGGAGTCTATCATAGCACTAGCAGACACTGAGGAACCTGGCCAGTGCAGATGAACCGGGATGGTAGTACAGGCCTTTAGTGGAGGGACCAGAGAAGTTGCGCTCGCCAGTACTCGTCCTACTACTGGCGAGCGTTGGCTTTTAACTGACAAGTCGAGACGAAATGCTTATCAGAGCCACAATAGAGACATAAACGGTTAATTATTCTCCGCTCTCGCTCCTTCGAGGAAATGCGCAAGCCTCCCAGCTGCATCGGTTCGGGGGCAGCATCAGTGACAGAAGATGACGACGGAGAAGGTCGCAGAGAACGTAGAGCAGCATCAGAGAACCTAGCCCGTCGGCGTGAGTCAAAACGTTTCTCGATTCGAATGGCGAGGTCGACCAGAGGATCAAGGAGACTGGGAACCTCCCTGGCGAAGATCTCATCCCTGACCTCCGCGTTAAGTCCCTCCAGGAAGCGGGCTACCAGCGCTGGTTCGTTCCAGCCAGCCGTAGTCGCTAGGGTGCGGAATTCGATAGAGAAGTCAGCAACTGAAAGCCTCCCCTGACGTAGAGATGAAAGCAGACGGGAAGCCTCAATACCATGCGCTGAGCGGTCAAAAACGCGGATCATCTCCTCCTTAAACAGGGAAAAACAGTCCATGAAATCAGCCTCTGCTTCCCAGTTAGCCGCTCCCCACTGACGAGCTCTTCCAGAAAGGAGTGAAATAACAAAAGTGACCTTTGCGCGGTCTCTAGAGTAGGTAGAGGGTTGAAGAGAAAAAATGACCTCACACTGTGTAAGAAACGCACGGCATTGCGTGGGCTCACGCGAGTAGCAAGGTGGATTATTGATCCTGGGCTCCGGAGGCTCAGGCGATCCTGACAGAGAAGGCGGCTCGTGGCGTAACTGACGAAGCTGCGTGGAAAGCTCAGACATCTGCTCAGCCAAAGACTCCACGACGCGTCTCGTGGTGGTCAACTCCTCTTCATGCCTGCCGAGCAACGCTCCCTGGCGTTCCAACGCGATGTGAAAGGGGGTCTCGTTCGCTGGGTCCATCATGGTCAGATTGTACTGTTATAAGGTAAGAGAAAACCCAACAGCGAAACACAGTCAAAGTGTCTTTAATGATATTAAATGAGGAAGCCACCAGCAACAGAAATGCTCTTGCAGAAAATGTTCAACAGAAAACAGCCAGAATTAGGGCCAGATAAAGTTCAACAGAAAAATCCACTCAGGAACAGTGAGGGCGGCTGATAGCGAGGATGAGGAACACGGGCGGCGGCTTGCCTCTGGTCACTCGGGAAAACACCCGGAGGATGGTCAGCGGGAAATAGTCGTTGTCTCAGGCAGTATGGATACTGAACAAACACAGAGAACAATCTTTAGCTCAAAAGACACGGTACTTGCGACTGAGGATTCCCGGAAGGATCAAACAGCTCCAGACAGAACTAGACAGGACAGAACAGAACAGGACCAAAAAACAGGCTGAAAGAGGAAAATCTGTGTAGCTTCTTTCATCAAAGGTTAACAAACAACCTGACAAAGAGACAGGGAAAAGAGAGGGAAGAAGTAGCAAGCGTAATCAGAGAAAAGAGAGAACAGGTGCGGGGAAACTAGAGCGAAGCAGAAGGGAACAAGGAACAGCTGGGAGAGAGTAATTGCGAATCAGTAAAAGTGTGTGTGCAATACTGTGTGTGTCCAGTAGAGGGAGACAGAGGAAAGGGAAAGAGACAGGATCATAACAGATGTACTGTGAAAAATGCAATACAAATAAATATGAATTAAATTAAATTATTACAGTCAAGTTTTATATTTAAGTATGTAGTGTTTACATGATGAGTTGCAGCAGGATCGTTTTATCTCATGATTTTCCAGCCCATATTCAGCACACACAAACCCAAAGTCCTGTATTCCTCATGTTTGCTCAGACTGTAGAGTAAATGCTCAAATAACAGGTAATTAAGAGTCAGATGACCCACCTTCATTATCGCTCCTGACCACACAATAGATGACACTAATCTCATCTCTCTTGATGAATATGCTATTCTTCATTTTGTCATTTCATCTGGATATCAACATTTGTGAGATTTAGTCAGCTCAAACAGTTTTGAGGTTAATTTATCTTTGTGTGTCTCTGGAAAATAAAATAGAGATATATGACCTTATATTATGCTGAATATCAAAGTTTCTTTTGTCTGTTTGTTAATGAGGGATTTGTGGACACATCAATGTTTTATTATGAGGAAAAAAGGCATAAAATTAGACCCTTGGGGTAAGATGGGACACCCAGAATTGGCACAGATCGGGGCCTTCTGTGCCAATTCTGGGTGTCCCATCTTACCCCAAGGGACTAATTTTATCCCTTTTTACCTCATAATGGCACGATGTTACTAGCGGTTTATTTTTTTACATTTAATAATTATTGTAATTAATTTGGTTATTATTTAATATTTCCATGAGATAGATACACATATCTTCATTTTCATTAATACCTACAGGTTAATTGAGTGAATTCATTAAATTTGCATACATAGTGTTGATATTATGGCATAACTTCAATTAAAATATGGATTAAATAAATATTAAGTAAATATTCATATACATTTAAGTAGTAGAGTCATTTTACATTTCAGGTGAATCTCTTTTACTGTGATTCTGCTTTCATTGGTTATTCAATCATTATCAACTAGATTATCAAAATTTAAGTTTAAATAGAATATTGATTTAGGCTAGTACTTTACATTTACACTTTAAAAATGTATACATATTAATAGGAATTATATCAAAAGTAATTTATACATTTAGTAAAAGTTACCACTCTTTTAATATATTTTGTGCTATAACAACTAAGTTAGCAAATGTTTCTATTTATTTCCTATAATAACACATTGGCTGATCATCATCCTGCACATGCTGACCTTCTCTAAATATGTTACAATTCATGTGCAATTACAAGTTAATTATTGTTCTTCCCCTAATAGCCTACATCAGTTATGAAGTGTTCTTTGAGACTTTATTAGTCCGTGTGAGCACAGATCACAGTGAGAGCTCAGTGTAAGCTCAGTCTTGTGTTAGAATGACCAGCAGTGTTTATGATGGACAGCAGGAAAGCAGATGGCGCCCTCCACCACACAGCTGATCTTCTTCATCATCATCATCATCATCATCATCACAATCAGCGCGATCAGAAGAACAAACACACGCAGGTGATCTGCGTCTAAAACACACCTCGAGCTTCTGCTTCACTGCAGTGATCATCTGATTACTCGACCTTGACAAAAAGACAGCGCATCTTCTGCGACACATGATCTATAATCTCCGACACTGTAATCGCGAAGCTCTCGTGTTTTACTGTATTATTAAGCCATATGTTCGTCATCACTTGCCCTCGCGCTCGTTCAGACTGTTGCCTTGACAACGCCGCTCCAATCGCGCGCCCACACGCACACACACCCTTATTAAAACATTATATTATCTGCCATTACATCTTATATGAGAAAACAGCGAGCTTGATGATACTTACATTGCTCTGCCTTGGTAGACATGTTAGCGCGTGTCCGGGGTTCATCGAGCGGATCTGACACGGGCTCGCGCAGAAGCGATGAAGGTTTCCAGGTGAAACCACTGAGGAGAAGCTCAGGAGAGATGACCGTTAAAGACAGCCTCGAACAACTGCATTAACCCCGCTTCTCAAAGAGCGACGAGCTCGAACATCTGCACATGATTAACCCCTCTCGCTAAAGCGATATGAACACGAGCTGAGGTTCGCGAACGCGCTTCTCCTGCTCCCGATAATGGACTCTCCCGCGAGCAGATCAATATCGACCCAGCCTTCACACGTACTCATCTGAGTCTAACCAGTCTCTGTGCTGGATATTTCTACAACAGTTGGGTTTAAAATAAACAGATGATGGTGTCTATTTGATCTAGATCTTTTCCATGAGAACTTAATCTTAAACATAATCTTAAGAAAAAACATCACGATTGTTTTCCCCGATTGTGTTTCTCCTCATTTGTAATTTGCTTTGGATAAAGCGTCTGTTAATGAATAAATGCAGAAAATAAAATAAAAATTCTCTCTTTGACTTTAAATCTTCATCACTAAACATGGATTTTAATAAGAAAGATGATTTGTTCTATTTTCTCAGACCAGATCATATCCCTCAGGAAACATAACGACAGCACACATCAGACACATCCTATATTTCATTTAACTGTATCAACGGATAAGCGTAACTTCACTGACGTCTTGTTTCTCATAGGAAAGAGAATAAAACAATATTGAAAAGTGAACAAAGGAAAGAAAATAAGTGATTACATCTGAAGCAGCAATTGAGGGCCAATCAGAACACAATGCCGCAGTCATGGCCGGGGCATCAACTGCAACAGAGAGAAAAAATTAAAGACATTAAGATGATTTTAGGCAAAATGGCTGAGAAATCATAAAAACAGTCACAAGTAATATGATTTCAAGGTTTATCACTTTCGACCAATAGGTGGCGCTGTGACCAGTTGTGAGCGAGTGACTGGATGCCACGCAGATGTGCTGTTCCTGCTGTGGACAAGCAACATGTATGAATGCTGCCGAACGATCCCAGACGTCAGGGAAAGCAGTTGGACGCAGTTTATTTGCAGCATATGCAGCCTGCCAAAGCCTTATTTGTTCGGTGAGTGATGAGTGTGACAGGGCGCATGTTACTGAAAGAACGACAAGAGAGAGAGAGAGAGAGAGAGAGAGAGAGAGAGAGAGAGAGAGAGAGACCCGGCCGCGCGCGCGCCTTCAAACTGTCCTGCTCTCTCTCTCCCTCCCTCGCGCATATGAATCAAAATCAATTGAGAATTGACACGATAGTAAAAGATCGAAGACCGAAGTTTCACGTGGCGGAGCATTGTGTGTAGCTTACATGTGATACAAAATGATTAACGTTAATAATTTATGCATAAGCAGCACTGACGTAAGCCAATCATAACAATGGGCGTTAACACTGAACTCTTAAAGGGGAAACACCTCCAAAACAGACTTTGAATCAAAGGGGGAGAAACAGGGTGGAAAAAGGTCATAAATCACTACATTTTTAATTTTTTTTGTACAAAAAACTAATACTATAATTGCACCTAAGGGAACATAATAAAACAAAACAAAAAACCATGTCATGACCCCTTTAAAAACACAAGAATAGACATACACACACACACACATACAATTTTAGACATATCCTGATTATCAAAGTATAATTTAGATATAATTAAATCTGATTATACAACCATTGAATCACTTTCAGCTTTACAAGTCAATTACTGTTGTCTGTTGCTGATTTCGCTGTGATTTTTCCTATCATTTTAACAGAATTACATTGTACCGCGCCTCGGACATCCTGCAGGCCGTCGCGTCAGTCTGTACTCGCATTCTCAAGTTCAAGGGGCAGTGAATCCGCTACCATATAAGCAAAAGTTCACTTCAATATAGAACAAAGTGACATCCGAGTTTGAATTCAGGTATTTAAAAAAAACACAAAGAAAGAGAGCGTCGAACTTCAATTACCTGAACAGCAGTTGTCTGACGTTGGCTGTGTCCGAAATCTCCACTCAAACCACTACTCCCTAACCCCTATGTAGGGGGTAGGGAGTAGAGCACTATATAGTGAGCTCACCAGCATAATAGAAACACCACTTTCGGACACTACTCGATCGTCTCTCGCCGCCGTTGATTACGGCATTACTGTCGCACTATTTAAACGCGCCATCATCTGTCAGCTGGTGCCGAGCCAGCTCTGGGCTAAATAGATTTTTTTTTATAAATACATTACATTATATTGAGCCTATTTCTCCAAAATTGTAAAATTAAAAGTCATTTCTGGCCGTTTCTGTTATAATGCGTCACTCCACACATGATTATAACTTATAAACATAAATAAAATGAATACACATATTTTCATATATTTTCATTTTCGCACCACACCGTTTTCTCTTGCCTGTCGACATTAGAAAAAAAAACAGATCTACATTATCAAATATCTTGCTCATAATACTCTAAATAAAACAGCTTTTAGACTCTGTGGAGATCCCACTCAATATTTATCTTCTTTTTTTTTCTTTTTTTTTTCTCGTGATTCAGAAGATTTCGCGGATTAGCAAAAGAAACGGATTTCTAGACAGAAAACGAACATAACTTACATTTGTATGACAAATTCGTATTGTCGTGCTGCTCTCCTTGACGTCCATCCGCCATTTTTGCGATCAGCGCAATGCATGATGGTATGTAGGGCTTGGGTTAGTGACCATCGGTTGTACACTACTTTTCAAAATGCATTCTGGGATACATTGAGTGGACTATATAGGGTATAATAATCATCACTATACATTCGGACAGCACTACAAAATGGCGAGCTCACTATATAGTCCACTATATAGTGAGTAATGGGAGATTTCGGACACAGCACGAGACAGACGTCTTCACCCTTCAGCGGGAGATATTTCAAGAACCGACGCATGCATCACGTGACCTCATTCACCAACCAGAAAAGCTGCTGTTACCGTGGAGATCGCGCCAAAATAAACATTTTTTAAATGATTTTTTTTTCAAACGTTTTTTAATAAACATGCTATATATATATATATATATATATATATATATATATATATATATATATATAAATATATAAACACACACATATATAAACACACACACACATATATATATAGTACGTTTTTAACATGATTTTGGTGGTGCTTAAACTAAAAAGTATGGAAAACGTTGACTATTTTGTATGTGAATTAGTTTTTCTTTAAATTATACATTTTTTTTTATTTTTTTAAACTCAATTATTATGTTAAGAAAATGTATATTTTGTTCAGGTCAAATGGATTTGGGAATTGTTTAATGATTATTGAATTTTGTGAACATTGCTGAAAACTAATAGGCCTAGCAGGCCTAAATACTTATAATTGTCCAGTACACAAAGTATGGCCCATAATCGCTACACTGATCTGTGCCATAATCGGTACACTGATCTGGGCCACACACCTCCCATCCACAATCGGCCCAAATGTTGTCTGCCGTCATGCATGCAGTGCCATCATTGCCACGCATGGCCCAGAGTTGGCTGACATGATGCATGCCAGTGCCGGCAACACGCCAGCAGTGCCATTATGAGGCCACATTTGGGCCAAGTCTGTTTGCTATGTGGGATCCCTACGCAATACCTGACGATCTTTGGATTGTGGATGACAAGAAGTGATATAGGCTATATAATGATCTAATTCAGACACCAGTGTGTATACAAGAGAAATGATTAGAGCGTACAAATCCCTTGATGATACGTGCTACGTGGTCATGTGCAGCTCGTCAAATACTTTGATGCTGCACTGGATTTTTGCGTGTTGAGGTCAGATGTGCTCCCTAGTCAAAGGCAAGGCATTAAAGCCAAGCCTTATGATGCCTGGGTGTATGTCCATAAGGGCCTTGGTTACATCCTTACGGCTAACTGCAAATGCATGGCTCTCTCTGCTCGTTACGCGCCCTGTGAAGGGCAGCAGTCATTCTATTCTACATCACTCACCGATCAAAATAGGCTTTGGCGGGACACAAATTTGCTTTGGCGGCCGCCAAAAAGCGGACGATCTGACGGGTTTTAGAAGATTAAATACAACCTGAAACTAAAAAAAAACAGACCCGACCTCTATTTGAGACCGGCCTTTATTTACCCAAACCTGCAGCCACACCATATGGAGGGATTATTGGGTCAGATTGAAAAATAAAAGTCTAAAACTAAAAGTCTTAAACGAAAACCAAAAGTCTAAGTTTGAAACTAAAAGTCTAAGTCGAAAACTAAAAGTCTAAGTCGAAAATTAATTTGGTATTTAGGATTGGGCATTTGGTATTTAGGATTGGGCATTTGGTCATTTAGCCATTTAGGATTGGGCATTTAATCATTTAGCCATTTAGGATTGGGCATTTGAGGATTGAGGATTGAGGAGTGTATGCAAATAAGGAGGCGTGGCCCAAATACTGTAGGCTGGGTTTGAAATGGCTGGTGCAGATTCACCTTATGGACAGCAGAGGGAGCTCCAGTGCTAAGGAGCACACTGTAATGACGTCATCTTGATCTTGACGTCGCAGCCTGTTTATTATGCTGCGTTCACACCAAACGCGAATAGAGCGAAATGTATCGCTATTTAGAGTTTTATTTATTTTTATACCGTGTATTCTCCGTGTAAATTCGTGCACCGAACCCTGACGCCCGTAGACTACCGTTTCGGTTCAATAGGAATACATGTACCGTTCCAGTACCCCTCTACAACGCTGTCATTAAGTGGAAGTTATCACATTATAAAGTACAGTCCTCGCTCCAGACCTGCTCACTCGCTCTGTTTGGTTTCATTACAGTGTGCTCCTTAGCACTGGAGCTCCCTCTGCTGTCCATAAGGTGAATCTGCACCAGCCATTTCAAACCCAGCCTCCAGTATTTGGGCCACGCCTCCTTATTTGCATACACTCAATCCTAAATCCCCAATCCTAAATCCTAAATGGCTAAATGACCAAATGCCCAATCCTAAATACCAAATTCATTTTCGACTTAGACTTTTAGTTTTCGACTTAGACTTTTAGTTTCAAACTTAGACTTTTAGTTTTAGACTTTTAGTTTTCAATCTGACCCAATAATTCCTCCATAACACCAGGCGTGTAAAAGAGACAATCGTCTATTTGGGACTTTTTTTTTTTTTTTTTACGGAACATTTTTATTGTTTCTTTTAAAACAATGCCGAATTTTCTCTCTTTTTTAGATTTTTGACATTATTTTACATAAAGAAAAATGCATGCTGCACATGTTCTTGTGAAATAAAGTATATTTTATATAAAATTATATTACACAAAATCAATGTTTTAAAATGCTTATTGTACTATACCTTAATGTATCATTATAATACGTATAAAGTATGACGTTTCGTGTGTAATAATACCTTTCGTGTCTAAGCAAATTACGCTCCAAAACGTTAGGTGGCGTTACTCGGTTTAGAACGTAAGCTCCGCCTCTTACTTCCAGTCCTGGCGCTGGTGTTAGAACGTAAGCTCCGCCTCTTACTTCCGGTCCTGGCGCTGGTGTTAGAACGTAAGCTCCGCCTCTTACTTCCGGTCCTGGCGCTGGTGTTAGAACGTAAGCTCCGCCTCTTACTTCCGGTCCTGGCGCTGGTGTTAGAACGTAAGCTCCGCCTCTTACTTCCGGTCCTGGCGCTGGTGTTAGAACGTAAGCTCCGCCTCTTACTTCCGGTCCTGGCGCTGGTGTTAGAACGTAAGCTCCGCCTCTTACTTCCGGTCCTGGCGCTGGTGTTAGAACGTAAGCTTCGCCTCTTACTTCCGGTCCTGGCGCTGGTGTTAGAACGTAAGCTCCGCCTCTTACTTCCGGTCCTGGCGCTGGTGTTAGAACGTAAGCTCCGGCTCTTACTTCCGGTTCTGGCGCTGGGGTTCTGAAACTGGTGGTGCTGCGGGTCTACAGCTGGATACTATAGATGCACGCCGTTGGATTCCGTCTTTGTCAACCAGCGCTGTATTTCCAGTTGTTTTCCTCGCATGCACTAATGGATGTCTGACAATTTCATTGCTTTTTGGAGTTTAGATTTAAAAACGTCTATAGATATAGAGACCACACTCGTTATGCGGTACTGTTGCTCTCACGGAACAGATATGCTTATTTAACTTTATAGTGTAAAATAAAAAGTACCGTCAGATGAAATCCTGCAGGTGTCAGTGCTTTCTCTAAATGAGCGCGGATATCTAGTTCAAGTTCTGTGGTAATATCTTCGGTTTAACCCATCTGAGAAATTGAGAGGCGGCCAAAATCAGATTTTAAAATGGCCTGAATAAAGCTCTTTACAAACTTGACGTGCGATGCCATGCTGACTGACATGTGTGCACATGAATCACTGTCACACACACAAGCTCAGAGCAATGTTGTAAGTTACTGCATGATAATACATTTTTATAGCAGATTAATAATGCATCACGATACACATAGCTGACTGCTTGTATGTTGTGAGAAATGTGTGTGATCTGTGTTATGTACTGTTGTATACATGCTGCTCTTAACTAATTTCCCCTTGTGGGATTAATAAAGTTGATAAAAAAAGTAAAGTAAATAGGTCTCTCACTTTTAGTTACGTCTTTTAACAATTGTAGTATTTCGAAGGGCAAAAACATGAACTTTAACTATTGGCTTTACTTCAAACAGCTGTCACTTTAGCGCAAGGCCAGTAGCATATAGCATTAGCACCTCAGCTCCACCCACGTCCCGCCTCTTTGCCCATTTTATTTTATCTGGGAGTGACGAGAGGTGAAGCGCTGCCAAGATGGCAACGGTCGGCGACACCCACTTTAGGCTTCAAAAATCTTCAGAAACCTACGGGTGACGTCACGGATACTACGTCCATATTTTTTTAGAGTCTATGGTCATTACGCTATATCTACGTCATTACGCTATTTCTACGTCATTGCACTTTTTCAGTCATTACACTATTATTACGCTATTTCTACGTCATTATGCTTTGTCTACGTCATTGCACTATTTCTACGTCATTATGCTTCAGTCTGATCAAAATCTCATTGTGATCCAGCTCAATCGGGTCGATTAAGTCGTTTATATGAAGGCTTTTCAGTGCGACTGAGCCGTCAATCCCATTACTAAGGGGTGATTTGGTTGCATGTGACGTACAGTTTATCATCCGTCTGCCGAAGCACTGCAGAGATACAGCCTCAGAGTTGTTTTGGCATCATGCCATCAAAGACGCACTATGAAAATGTTTCCGGAAACTTTTATATATGACTTTTTGCCGGCGCGGTCTGAAGATGATCCGAGTCGAATTTGGTGAAAATCGGACAAACAGTCCAGGAGAAGTTTGAAAAAGTAGGTTTTAAAAGAAAATCAAATTGGCGGACAGGAAGTTTGACCGAATATGGCCAAAATATGTATTTTATGGATGACTGGTGCCAAAAATGGTAGATATGGGTAAATTGTGTATTGTTTGACTCGGTATGCCACACCGAATCTAAAGAGATCAGTTTTGTGATTTTTGGCCAAACCTTTCAGAAGTAAAAATGTAAATCTCCTGAGCACTAGGTGGCACTGCGCTGAAACGGTTCAGGTAGCCTCATGTCAGGGTTCTCATAACAGTGGTCAAAACACGCTAAGCATTGTGGAGGTATAGCCTCATGTCCTTTGGCACACTGGAATCAAAGTGAAACCATTACTTTTTGTCAGCATGATCTGAAGATAATCTTGTGCAATTAAATCGTCTTGCGCCAAGGAATCAGAGGAACAAATATTGATTTCTCACCATTATAGATCAAAAGTTATTAACATTTAAACAAGTCCAAACTTGGACAGTTGGTGGCGCTAGAGGGATTGAGATAGACTCCAGATCTGCTACGGTGATGGTTTAGACGGTCCTCTATCTGTGCGCCAAATTACATTACTTTCCCACGAGCGGTTCTGTGGGCTGCCATAGACTCCCAGTGAGGAAGAGGAAGAGGAATAACACTAGTGATTACAGTAGTGTAGTTTGTGATTGGCCCCTAATAAGTCACATCAATTTTACAGGTAAACTAACACATGGACATAATGACTGGCATTATACTTTGTATATTTTGCCCACTGCTGGTTTCTCAAGCCTTTTTCTCCATCAAATGGACTTTTTCTTTACTCTTCTCCTTGGGCTGGAACACTATAAGAGCACTAAAGATCTTGTATGAGTATTATGGCATCGCTTTCAATGAACTTTTAGTTAAAGTGCTTTGGGGTGAGAGTAACAGAGGTTATCTCCTAAACTCTGAGGTGAAACATCAGGACTCAGCTCAGTTACTGAACATTTATTCTTATTCTCCCCTGTACAACTCTCTCTATGACCTTTCCTGAACTGGAGTGCCCTCTAGAGTCCAGTTGGATACACTATAGGCGATATATAAAAACATGAAATACTGAGACATACAATCTTAAACCCTGTTGTATATGCGTATAATTTAAAAGACATCAGATAGTAATTAGCCGAATCACTCCACTAACTATAATTAAACAAAACCTTACAGATTCATAAGCCTACAATAATCATAAATGAATAACCCCAAACCGTTTCAACCGCATACATGCGCCACACTAATGTAGTGATGTACCCTCCAGCAAATCTCTGCTGTGTTTACATCAAAGCAAAATATAAACTATAGTAGGCTACCAACCCACTCAAAACTGCAGGAGTGGACAACCATTATTATGATGAAGTGGTAAGGGTGTTGTGTAACGATATGGATCTCCGCAATACAAGAGTGTCCAGCTGCAGGTCTGGGATCAGTGCGGAGCCTGTGATTGGTCAGAGTCGGTGGCTGCGTCTGAAATCACACACTTCTCTGCTATGCAGCAAAAACAGCATCACAGTATGACAGAAGTGTGTCTGAATACACAGTGTAAAAGAGTGGGCAAAACATCCCGGATGAGCGACTGCTTGTTCTGAAGTGTGTGTGTGTGACGGACACTTTACTATCCCATGAGGCCACAGGAGAGGATTTATGGGTAGGTCACATGATAATGACATCATGGCAGATGTAGTACGTCCAGATCACATTCATAACAACACAGAACATACCTTTCAGCGGGCGTGCAGTAATTACCTACTCACAGTGTGTGACTTGGGACGCAGCCAGACGGTTTCAACAGAACTTCTGTAACTTCCTGTTGTCATGTTTATGGGCTGCAGATCCCAGCACAGGGGTCAAAGGTCAATCACAGCTCATCTTCAGACCTACAGCTCAACTGTGAGGATGATACGGTTTATACAGCTCAACAAACCCATTCCACGAATACGCAGTGGTGTTCACTCATGAATGAATCCCTGTCCTGGCATGAACTGGTTGAGTGTGTTTGGATTCACTGACTCACACACGTCCCTGATATAGTGTGTGTGAAGAGCAGCATGTGAACGACTAGCACTGCAGAAGATCACGATCTTCAGTTCATCAGAAGTAGCAGTGTTTGGAACAGATCAGTTTGATGGACTCACTCACTGTCGCCTCCTGCTGGTGTGTCACTGTAAACCACACACACTGTCTGACTGAACCAGCGGACACACACATATCAGCACTCCTGCTCGACCAATCAGATTCAAGGACTGGAGCAAAGATGCTGAACATGAGACGTTCTGACAATGAGCTACAAGAGAGAATCTGACGCAAAGCTCTTCATTATAAAGCAATAAGAAATATTTGCACACAAGCGATAGTTTTTACTCTGGAACTTTATTAAAGTGGATATTAAGGCTCATGATATTGCCAGAACCGCTGCTGATTGGTTCAGTTTAACCGCCTCCTCTTTCTGGCCTGCAGTTCCTCCAGGAAGTCCCGCAAACGCTCCGGCGTCACCTCCTAAAACCACACAGAGATCATTAAAGGAGAACTCCGGCGCAAAATGAACCTTTGGTCTAATAAAACATTGGTACCTAGTCAACCGTTCTCTGAGATTTGTTTTCATGATAATCGAATGTAAAGGGTTTTATCTCTAAAAACTGTTTAGCGTATAACGCTAGTAATGGGGGCATTTAATAAGTAAAAATAAATCGCTAGTTAATACCACTAACAAGGCTCAAAATAGCCCCACACGAACACAGTAACATGATGAGGGTCCCTACATGCAAAACGAAGCATTGAGAACTTTGTAAGTGTACAGACCGTTTAATAAGAAGATATTTTATAAAGACAGTCTACTTCGTGTACACAGACAGGAGCCATCTTTGGAAAACAGTCTCGACTAGTCAAACCACGAACGCCATTCATACAGTTCAGAAGTTCACTGAACTTCATACAGTTCAGCTCACTTAGCACGTCGTTCGTGGTTTGACTAGTCGAGACTGTTTTCCAAAGATGGCTCCTGTCTGTATACACGAAGTGGACTGCCTTTATAAAATATCTTCTTATTAAACGGTCTGTACACTTACAAAGTTCTCAATGCTTCGTTTTGCATGTAGGGACCCTCAATATGTTACTGTGTTCGTGTGGGGCGATTTTGAGCCTTGTTAGTGGTATTAACTAGCGATTTATTTTTACTTATTAAATGCCCCCATTACTAGCGTTATACGCTAAACAGTTTTTAGAGATAAAACCCTTTACATTCGATTATCATGAAAACAAATCGCAGAGAACGGTTGACTAGGTACCAATGTTTTATTAGACCAAAGGTTCATTTTGCGCCGGAGTTCTCCTTTAACACTGAGCTTTACTTCTGAAGATCTCAGTGACTGGTTCTCCTCTTTACCTTCCTCTGGTCCGACGACTGTTGCAGGAACTCACGCAGCTCGTCCTTCAACTCACTGAACTCTGGACACAAGAGAGAAAAGCCACATTTCAAGCAAAGGCACTTCTATAACAAATCCTGCCTAAAATACACACTCACACGTGTCTATCACACACACTCACTCTTGCACGCGCACACACACACGTGTCTATCACACACGCGCACACACACACACACACACACACACACACACACACTCTCCAGGGTTTCTACAGGTATCTTCAAATTAAATTTAATGCCTTTTTTAAATGTTTTAATGCCATATACGACCCATATATAAATGTTTTTTTTTGCTGGAACACATAGGTGTAATTTGCGGGTAGGACATGTCGATTGCGTCCCCACCATTTTTTAAACATCTCGCGGCGTATAGGACGGGTCGCAGGAATGGTGGTGTTTCATTAGTAATTTTATTATTAATGTTTTTGTTGTTATTAATAATTGCTCACACTTGCAAAAGAGAAGATTTGACACATGGCACAGACAATTCAACCAAATACAAAGTATTTATTCTCTTCCTCTTCTACCGGCACAGTCTCCTCCTCTAATGGGCCCTGTTCGCCACCTTCTCTGGGCCAGCATCCTCTAACCTGGCCTTTTTAGGGGGCTTTCCTCTCAGGGTGAATAAGAGGATGCTTAATTGGTTTTTACCTGACATCTTTGAAAGACAGATGCATCCATGGCCCGGATATAATTATAAAATATGACATGATTTTAAAAGTGACCTATAACATCGACTATGCAATACACTTTAATTTATTTAGTGCTTATAAAATTATTAAGCCTATTTGGAGAGAGAGATGTTTATAATGTGACAATATGTCAGTCATTGTGTGATAACGAAAGTATGACTAGGCCTAGACTACTGTTCTGGAGGTGTTGTCAGTGAACCGGCTGTAAAACTGTTGTCTAAGTTACAGACACTCATAAAAAACTGATGCTAATTATCTGGGAAACGTTTCTCTAACAGCAGTCAAGTTGCCATTGTTTGTGTCAAACAAGTTGTGAATTTTTTGTAACATTAAAACAGGAGATCATGACTTATCTTGAATCTTACCCAGATACAATAGTGCTATTTTCTAATTGGCTAATGTGTAGACCCTTTCTTTTTTTTTTGATTGGCTGATAAGTGGCGGCTCGAGTAAGAACTCCAGGGGAGACGCGCTTGATTCCTGTTGGTTCCACAGTGATAGCGGCGCGGCCGGAGACATTTGGGGCGCTGCGGCATATTCAATATATTATGAATAGTTTTTCAGCGTGAGAAATACAATGTGTGCGTGACAAAAGACCGAAATGCGTGACACTTGAGAGCCCTGCGTCAAAGAGTACAGAAGAACAATATAACGTTACGTTCTTTGCCTGCGTTCTGTTGTGGCTCGATCGTGCACAACACTTCTCTCGGACGCGCACTTCAATCCGTTGTGGAGAGACTCTCTTTTTGTTACGGTGAAAAAACAAAACAATGCACACAAACATGTCAGTGCTTGATATACAACCACTAATAAACAATCGGTTTTGATGAGGAGGGAAAAAAAAATACTTCTAACTGCGGATTAGAACCCAAAACCTCTGACATGCTTGGCAAAAGTTCTGCTACTGGACCATTAAAGTGCATGCGTGTAACAGCCGGGTCTATTCTCACTACTAGCAACATTTAGATCTCATTAAACAACAAATTAAACACAATGTACTATTTAAATCTAACGCCGATTTGTGGCCGTCACACTGCAAATGGGATTTTACGGCGCTGACTCCCATTGTCCCCAACTTTAAATGCTTTTTTACAAACGCCGCAAAATCCTTCATTATTTTTACCACTAACGGGCTGCAACCATGTCTTAAAACTAAGTTTTGTTTTCCAGCCACTTTGGCTGGAATTTGCACTTTCCCATTTTTTCAAGGTTCAGACCGTCCAATAAATGCTTTCATATAATGCAAAAAAAGAGAAACATTACCAGAAAAACGCGATAAAACGTTTCGCCACCTGAGATTATAACTTTAGCTCCCATACCAGGACGCAATAATAGCAAGATAACGTTAGCTTCAAATGTAGTCAAAGTTGTCAATAGGCTATGAATGAACATTCAATTTCATAATAAATAGTTGGTGAAAATCATTCACACAAACTGTCGCCCTACTGTGAGTTTGCTTGATTATTTACAATAGAGATCGATAGCTAGCTGCTAGAAACCTATATTGTATTCACCAAAGTTAGCGCTGACTGCATTGTTCTAGCTAATTATATCCTTGTGTTTGTTAGGCGAACATGAAAGTCCATTTAGAAAAACCAAACTGGATTTACCCAGTCCAGCAGAAACAGAGCTAACATTACCTGAATGTCGGATTGGAAGCCCTTTCACCGCCTTTCAAAGGCTTTTCCAATGTAAATTCGGGCGTGCGTTCCTTCTCCTTTTCCCTCTTCTTTGTATTTTTACAATCTGTTCATCAGAACGTCGTCTCTGGTCGTGTGTCGGCCATATCAAACTTAAAGAGTTAAAATTCTAACTTCCCTCTTCATGCTTCTCTCCTCCACACCCCCCATGTGCGCTCACTAACCCCACCCCCAGGCTGGAACACTGTTTGTTTTGTTTCGTGGAGTGGGTTGGCCCAGTTTGTTTTTGTTGGTGTTTGTGGAGCCTGGGATGTCTACAGAGACCGTGTTTTTTTACAGTGTTTTCAGGGGACAGGCAGCCAGCGGATAGTGAGGAGATGTTTGCTGTATGTGACAAAAAATGTTTTGGCCTAAAAAACGCGTAACATCGCTTAGAGCACCTTTAATGCCTTTTAAGGCCTTAATTTTCGTAAAATCCATTTAAGGACTTTTAATGCTTTTTAATGCCCCGCGGAAACCCTGTCTCTCGCACACGCACACGCACACACACACACACACGTCTATCCCACACACTCTCTCGCACACGGACATACTCACGTGTCTATCACACACTCCTCTCTCTCTCACACACACACACACTCACACGTGTCTATCACACACTCCTCGCTCGCCTCTCACACACACTCACACGTGTCTATCACACACACTCACTCTTGCACGCGCGCGCGCACACACGCACACACACACACACACACACACACATTTATATTTTAAACTGTTGTGACCTGTGAATCTAGAGTTTAAAATATTTGCAGAACTTAAAAAAAAAAGCTAAGTACAATTTATTGTAATAATATTGTTACTGTAAGTTTTATATAGCATAATTAAAATAATTTACTTTTCCAACAAATGTTACAAGTCCATACTGTCATGGTGCTCTTCGGTCACTTTTGACCAAACAATTTTCTGTTTTGAATTTTAAAATTCACAATTATACGCAAATGAACTGGTAGGGCTATTACCACACAGCATAATTGAGTCAGAAGACTGAAATAAAAGGTTGAAATGAGATCAGATTCAGATGGATTAAGCTGTGATAAAAGATTTGCTGTTTATTTTTCATTTATTGAGTTTTACTGTTATGTGTAACAAAATGCTTTCTCTGTATTCAGGTTTGACTGTAGTAATAATAATGCAAAAACGTGTAAACTTCTAAACAATGTATTTATTTTTTATCAACTTCGACAAAAAGTATTATTTGAGAATTTAAAAAAAAAATACATTCAAATCCACACCTTAAAATTAAGTAATTTTGTCCAAAAACTACTAGAGAATTCACGAGCCTCTCCAGAGAGCAATACGGGCAACTAGTGGTAACACCATGAAATTACATGTTTTATTTCATTTTCTCTCAACAGATGGCACTAATCTGATTAAAAAAATAATAATTTAAAAGGCCTAGTTTCTATATTAATCTGAAAGCCTAGTTTCTATATTAAAGGCACACTGTGGAACTTTTCAACCTTTATAATATATATCCAAAACCCATTGAGATGGTACATCGACTTACAATAGGTTGAATGACACGTCTGCCGTAGCCTGAAGGTGTCTGTATCGCTTTTACTAGCACTATGTAACTTCAGGTTGCGGGGTAGGAACCCAAGGACAAAAAGAACTACAAAATTCGACCGGTTTACGGCAAACGTCACTTCCCCAAATTCTAACGTGAGAGCTCAACTCGCATTTGATTGCTGTCTGCATGTTGTCGTCATGGCTGAACCAACAGTTACTCGGAAGAAGGCAAAGATTTTGTAAGAGGACACAAAAAAAAAAGAAAAAGGGAGAGTGATAAACTAAAAGCCAGGACGAGGATCAACATTGGTCCAGCGTTCGCTCACTGGCTAAAGGAGGAGGAGGGGTGCCCGACCGATGCTGACCAGGCCGTCATGCTTTTGGACCAACTTAGTAAGTTAAATATATATCGCTTGCACAATATCTCTATTTTTTCGAATTTGTTGTCCGTCTGGCCATGTTACGGAATCTATCTTGTCCTCCATTTAACTTCATGTATCAAGGAATGCTAGTAGAGTAGCGAATTATCAATCTGGTAGCTAGTAGGATGCTATAAGTGATATAAGTCACAACATACTGCCGTTATTTTTTTGCATTCAGCTCATATTTGTATGTGTGTAAAAGGACAAACAAACTGAAGCCTACAAATAATGGCAGTATGTTGTGAGTTACATCAGTTTTGTTACACGATTTCTCGACTACGCGATTTCATCTCCAACCCTGATCAAACACACCTGACTTTAATTTTAAAGAGATCCTGAAGACGTTAATTGTTTGCTTCAGGTGTGTTTGATTAGGGTTGGAGATGAACTGTGCAGGACAGACGATCGGCAGGAGCAGAATTGGGCAACCCTTGTCTATGCGACTTACCTGATCACACATTGTTTTCTGTGTACTTTTGTTCAATTTATTTTCTTTATATAATTTATATTATTAGGGCCCAAGCCTTGAAAAGGCGAAGGCCCTATTGTTTTCCTAAGGATTATTATTATTCCGCATTATTATTATTTTACTACCTTTTGGGCACTTTTGGGGCACTTAACGTGCTCGAAAACTCTTGAAACTTTGCACACAGGTCAGAACCCGCGGCCATCAGACCCGGGCTGAAGCTGGTACCCGGCCGTGGCAGGGGGACTCAACAGCGCCCCCTGGAACGGGGTTTGAACACTTGGTCCATAAATCAAACACGCTTGCATGTAATAATATGAAACTCGGTACACATATAGATCTCACCGGTTCATATATCCTTCATGCTCTTACTTTTTACCCCAGCCCAACAGGAAGTCGTCTATTTAGGGTTGTTTGGAAAACGCATGCAATGGAATTTGAAATACTACTCCTAGAGAATTCAAACACACGGCACGAAACTCGGTCAGCGTGAAGTCAAGACACTGAGGATGAAAAATTGCCTGGGGATTTTTGATATCTCGAACGGTTTGGCCGTGGCGAGGAAACGAAATTATGGCGAGAAACGTGAAACAGGAAGTGTGTTATAACTTCTGCATACATTAACTGATCTTGATGAAACTTCAGCAGTGTGTTCGCTGTAAGAGGACGATCACATGGATGTGACTATTGTGAGTCAAAGTTATAGCGCCACCAACTGGCAGCAGGAAGTGTCACTTTCTAAATGCTTTGAAATCACCCTCTTATTTTTACCCGATTTGCTTCAAACTTTGTGTATAATGTAAACACACGGCAGATGTAGACCTGTGAAAGGATTATTGATATCTTAGATACTGTTGCCGTGGCAACGCATCAAACTTTATTATTCTTTGTTGATGCTTTTAAAACTCTCAACATGCTTGAAATTGCATGAAACTCGACAGACACATCACATTTATTAGCCAGTAGACATGTGCAAAGTTTCAGAAATGGGCGTGGTGCAGGGGCTCAGTAGCGCCACCTTTTGACAAACGTGGGGGTGTTAGTTTTATAGTTTTACCTACAATCATACAACTCGGTACGAATATTGTTCAGATCAAGCCGGACAACTTTCTAATTAACTGTCATTAGCTCAGACCAACAGGAAGTCAGATATTTTGGTTTGAAAGTGGATGTTTTGGAGAATTTTCTCTTCCTCTCTCTCTGACCCTACGTCTCTCCGTGTGTTTGAGGGGAGGGGGATTTGTCTGCTGAGTGAGAATGCCTTTATTTTTGTTTTTCAAGGTTTTGGGGCCCTTAACGTGCTCGAAAACTCTTGAAACTTTGCACACAGGTCAGAACCCGCGGCCATCAGGGCCGGGCTGAAGCTGGTACCCGGGCGTGGCAGGGGGGCTCGACAGCGCCCCCTGGAACGAGATTCGAACACTTGTCCATATATCAAACATGCTTGCATGTAATAATATGAAACTCGGTACATATTTAGATCTCATGGGGCCGAACAACTAGCCTGACTACGTCAGACTTCCTACTTCCGCTAATTTCATTTCGCTCCTGTAGTCAGTCTGAGATAGCAGCCTATCTTTCTGTTTTCCACCGGCCTGAAAACAGCCTGGCCAATCAACGAACAGAGGGTGGGCTGAAAGCCGTGACGTAGTCGGTAAGCGCCGTGTTTAACCCTCTGAGGTCGGCTATCGCGCCGGCGCGATAGTCTCGCTTTTTTCTTATCAGTGCAAAAGAAACTCAAAATATTCTGTTGATTTTGATCTTACATATTAAGTGTTGTACATCATTAGATCCTGATAAGTGTCTATTTTTTTTGTGGATACTCACAATAAAAACAAAGTGTTGTGCTTTTCGCCAAATAAAGAAAAACAAAGATGATGCGCGTTCTGCCTTCTCTCTGTCAGTGAAGTCCATTCTGAAACGCGTCCTAAGATTATTTTTAATTCCGCGAATACTTGTCATACAGGCACGAGTGTTTTTCCATAATGAAGCTTGAACTCTCTTCTTTTAAATGAGTTAATTTATATAAAAAAACAAATATTCTTAGCTTATGTAATCTGTATGAAAAGAGAGAGATGTCAGTATTTTTCTTTCCAGCTCATTATACCTAATTACGCGTTAATGTGCCACGCCCACGGAGAGCGCGCGCTATTCAAACGCAAATGATTTTAGACAAGCCGTTCAAACATGCCAACGCCCACCAGCTGGATTATAAAACACATCGTGTTTAGCAAGTAGGCTATCTTGTACAGCTGTGTACACAGCGTATCCTTTCACTGTGAGGAATATCTAACCCTGGAAAATGTACCAGAAGTGCTGGTAGTTTCATTTCGAGGAGCAACGGATCCAGCTGATGTAGTAAGTCATTTATTCTTAAGTGCTTTGTTCTAATCGTGATATTGAAGTGTCGGACTGTAAACCGCAAAAAGACTGTTTAAATATGAATTGCGTGTATGTGTGTAGGCTAAATGATGAGTGAACGGCAAAGGCGCGCGCGCTTTGTTTACAGTTATACAGCGCGTGTCTGTGCCTTGTTCATTCACTCTCGCACCTACATTAGTAAACGTTATGTTTACATAAACACATCTTAGTAGGCTATAGCAATATAGTTTGTATGAGTAAAAATAGACTGAAATATGTTGAAATAAAATGTCTGTATAAGCAACAAGCTGCAAATTCACATGTATATACTAATATATCATACACAATATATTACAGACTAAATATGAATGTTTAGACACGATTTTGTGATTAGTTTTGGATAGCTTATAAAGTTTTGACTGTAAAAAAAGACTACTGTCACATTAAATAGGTACGCTTTTGTTCACCAATTTCTGCTCATAGTTAAATCAGGGTTTCTGCAGGGTTTAGTCAGTCAAATTTAAGACTTTTTAAGACCTTTTTATGGCCATTATGATTTAAATTTATGACCTACACGAATTACGAAAAATAACTTACTTTCAAAAGTCTTTTTTTAATTGATTTTCATTAAAAGTAATAAGTTTCATTATTTAAAGGTTCCATTTTCTTAGGAAAAGGGAGCCTTCAATTTGTTACTCTTAAGTATCAATAACACAGGAACAACACTTAACAATTATCACGATAATATAGCAGTCAATATCAATAATTATCATGATAAATGTCAAATCTTTATTTCTTTCAAGTTTAAAGGCAGATTTTTGCTCCTAACTGAAAGTTGTAGAAACCAGAGCATTAATTGTGGTTAAAAACTACTCTTTATTGTCAGAACATATCATGACAAACACTTGCCAAACAGGTAAACATTTCACAAATCTGAGGTAGAACATTCAAACATTTGTCATTTTTCCTTAACAAAATTAATATCTTTATTGGAAAATTAATTTCTTAGTTTCTGCATGTGCTAATGGGGGATATTGTTTCAAGTCTTGAAACAGGTTTGTGTTGCCTGACTTTGATGGCACGTTTCTTCATGAAATCTATGAAAAGCAGTATAGCCTAAATACATGAAATACTTAATATTCCATTAGTCCTTTAATACATTGTCTATATTTAATAATATAATACACTTCAATATGTATATCCCACATTTCATGGTGCAGTTAATATACTAGGCTAACGTTACAGTAAATCCATGGTAAATTATGGGAATTTGTAGAAGGAAAAGCCTTCTGACTGTATAGTTGCGCACTGCGTTTCTACTGTTCGTCAGTGCTGTTTCATCTGCCTTTAAACTGCTTTAAATCACTGAGACATTTGTGTTCTTCGCTGAACTCAAGCACTTCTCACTGGATCTCGTGACCGAGGCCGATCAGAGTAAACGCCTCTGCTCTGTGAGCTCGCGCTGCGCTGCCCGTTAGCACTTTGAGCCGAGCGGATAAACAGTCCGTGAGGCGCGCGCGGTTCAAATGAGTTTCGTTCCGCTTTTGGCGCATAAACATTATCGAACTCTTCGTTTTATAGAGAAAAAAATATATCGTGATGATGAATGAGGATATCAATTTAAGACGTGGCTAAATCTAATTTATGACCTTGTATGGAAAATCCGGACGTTTTTATGACTTTTTATGGCCTAAAATTCTTATTATTAAATTTAAGACGTTTTATGACTTTTTATGACTCCGCGGAAACCCTGTAAATATACTATAGTATGATGTTTTGTCAAAAATAAAGTAGGTATATTGAATTATCAACTAAGATGTTATTATAGTGTTTGTTCCAATATTCAAACTAATGAATCCTTACCTTTTTTAATACGTATGATAAAATGTATAGTTTTTACAAAGAAATACACTTGAAATATTGTTAAAATTGTAATTGTTGTTGTAATTGTAACCTATTTGTAATTGGTTACAATTTCTAATTGTAAAATATGTATAGGCTATATAGATCATTTCTTTTGTCCTTGCATTCTTTGGGATCCTGTGACACACCTGTGTGAAAGGGCTAATTAATATGCAGCTCATTATGCGGCACATTATCCGGCCTTTGTCTTCTCAGGTGTGAACACGCCTCCACGCATATTGCCTTTCCAAACAAAAGGTGTCTAATAAAATTTAAATCAGTGTATGTGTTTGTGTAAATGATTAGGCTGGACACTTTAAGTTTTAGTTTTTTCAATAACCATGCATAAGCAATATTCTCTCAAAAATACAAACATGTTTCATAATTGTTGCTGAGAAATTACGGTAGTCCAGTTTGTGCTTTATTGAGTGAATTTACCCCTTTGCCATTAACATGTTTATAAATAACTGAAAAAAGCACAAATGTCAGAGCATGTCAGAACACCTCAAGGAACCCAAAAATCCTTAGACCTCAGAGGGTTAAGATTAGGTCAGGGAAATCGAAAACGACCGCTGATATGGAGACGCGGATGCAATTCGCTCTGTTGTGGAGAATATTCCCGGCATTAGCAAACTGAAGCCCGAACACGAAGAGTGTGTATTAAACATTTTGAATGGAGGTGATGTTGTGGCCCTACTCCCTTTGGGAAAAGTTTAATTTATCAACTATTACCGATCGTCAGCGAGAAACTGGGGGGCCTTTTGACAGGTCAGTGTCTCTTTTCTTTTCCAGGTCTTAAATACCGTAAAACTTCAAATAATAGCCCGGGCTTTTATTTGCCCAAATCGTCGAACTGCACCGGCTTGTACTTGAGATAGGCGTCTAACTTATATTAGACAGGCCTTTATAGTTGAGATGTTGTTCATTGAGATGTTGTTCCTAGAGTCTATAATCTCTAAAAATCTCCAAATGCTCCATGTGAAACCGCGGTCTTCCGACCTCTTACTATCTTGTCGATTGATTTTTATGAATATGCGCGAGGGAGAGAGAGCAAGACAGCGCTCGTGTTGTTTGTAGACGTGGGAGTGCGCGCGCGCGGCCGGGGCGCTCTCTCTCTCTCTCTCAGCAGTCATTCTATTACATCACTCACAGATCAATAAAGTCGTTTACAGCTATGTTCACTCGGGTATTTCGCTCGCATCATCAAGTGTTTACAGTGAAAGTTCGATCATAGATTTGAGTTCGATGCATGATGTCTGTGGTTCGATGCGGCTGTGTCGGCGCATAACATACGTCATAAACAAACTTATCTGATTGGCTTACGGGTAACCAATGATTTTAAACTTCAGTACGCGCCCCCTAGCGAGAGAGAAAACACTTCTCTATTATGCTATCCCAGACTCTGTGTACGAAGCAAAGTGAAGTAGCAGAGTCTGGTATTACCAGGCTACCGAACAACTTTCGTGCTCTAAGTTTTACGACAGCTCAACAGGAAGTCAGCTATTATGGGTTGTTTGGAAAATGCATGCTTTTATTTTTGATATATGTCTCCTAGAGAATTAATCCAAACACCACGAAACTCGGTCAGCATGAAGTCAAGACATTGAGGATGCTAAATTGCGGACGGATTTTTGATATCTCGAACGGTTTGGCCGTGGCGAGGAAATGAATTTTATGACTAAAAAAGGACACATAAAGTGTGTTATAACTTTGCTAGTTTTACCTACTGTTACAAAACTTGCCACGAATTTTGTTCTCATCAAGACGATCAATTTTCTAATTTAAAGTCATTAGCTCTGAGCAACAGAAAGTCAGATATTGTAGTTTGAATGGATTTATTGTGCCCCCTGCCATTCTCTGTGAGTGTGTGTGTGTCTGTGTGGGGAGGGGAGGGGAGGGAAGGGGAGGGGAGGGGAGGGAAGGGGAGGGGAGGGGAGGGGAGGGGAGGGGAGGGGAGATGTCTGTGTTTATGTGTGAGTGTGTGGCTGGCTGTATGATTTTTCCTGCATTAAAGGATAAAGAAATCTCTAAGTCCTTGTCTTTTTGCATACTAATTTTGCATTTTTTTAATGACAAAATATGCATATAACCCCCATCTTTTAAATGTATATTGTGCTTTAAATAAAAGTAAGATTGTATTGGTAATTGAAGCTGAATGAATTTAAAATTCATGTGCTATATTTAAATATATTTGTTTTCCTTTTGTAATTTTAAAACACTAACCTCATTCTCATCTGAATTACAAATTTATTTTTTTCTGTATAAAATAATACTCTGATTAAAAAAGAGACATCAAAAGTGTTTTTAGTCAATGTAGAAAGTGTAACTTAAAAATAAACAGATTAGTGCTCTGTTTGAGGACAATCCTGTGTGGGGAGGTGGCAGGGGGATTTCTCTATTGGGTGAGATTTAATTTAAATTATTGTTTTTCAAGGTAGCATTCTAATCTGGTAAAGCAAGTAATATTCTCTGTATCTTTATATAAATATACACTTATATATGTGTATATATATATATATATGTGTGTGTGTATATATATTTATAGCTACGAGCAGCGATTACAGGCCCAAGCCGGTGGCACCGCAACCCCGGTTATAGCGCCACCAACTGGCAGTAGGAAGTGTCACTTTCTAAATGCTTTTGACAAAAGTGGGGGGGGGGGTTAGTTTTATCTATAGTAACAAAACTCGATATGTATATTGTACTCTTCGAGCCGGACAACTTTCTAATTTACCGTAATAAGCTACGACCAAAAAGAAGTCATATATTTTGGTCTGAATGTGGATTTTTGGCAAAATCAGCCTCTGATTTTTTACCCACTCCTCTTAAGTGGTTTATTTAATTCCAACCAAACTTTTTCAACATGATGAAAATACATTAAAGAAGCTAAATTGTGAATGGCTATTGAATATATCAAATTGTTTTGCTATGGCGAGGGATTAAAGTCATGTCAAAAAAGTAAACACTAAAAGCCTCATATCTTCTAAAAAAATAATTATACACCATTTATTTCTAGATAAATTTATACAAATATCAGAACTAAACCCATTTTATTCTTGTTTTCAATTTAAGAATAATGTACAAGTTTAAAAACAGCCAGAATGTGCTATTCAGTTAAAAAATAAATACATCAAGTAATACAAAGGGCTATACTGCCCTCTTGTGTCCAAAATGATATCAACTCAGTAGCCTACATAAAACTTTTTATTAGGTATGGCTATTGTAATTAAATATAAATATATTAGGTATGTGGCTGTGAGGATCTTTTCCCACCGGTTGATCGACGTGTGACACCAGCGAGGGCTTTTAAATCGCTAATATAAAAGTGAAAGTAACGGACGTCCGCACGGACATTTATAGTGGTGGCGCTCGAATGAATTTCTATGGAAGTAGAAATGAAAAAACGTTCGCTCTGTTTTGCTCGCTCGGCATTCGCTGAATGCCAGTGCAGCCGCATACTTTTTAGTGTCACTTTAAAATTAGCGCCATATCGGGGGCTGATTGCTTCCGGTTTTCAGGGAAAACACAACAACAAAAGAGTAAATGACAGATTCGCTTAAATAGGCGCTTTTACACAAAATATTCCGTCATCATTTTTTTCAGTCAGCCCTTCACTCTAGTGATGAATGAATTTTGACTCCTGTTGCTGATCTTTGCTGCAACTTCCGTTTTGCTCACCATTTAGTAAGCAAACACGTTCAAGTTTTAATTGTAGTGACTAAATGATTTTATTATACACACACACACACATCAAATTGACGGTGGGGGGCCATGGTATATTTAAATCTGCATATTGTAATATCTGCAGGGCACCCCTAGTCTAGTCTTCTTAAATGTATGCTTCATCTTTCATTTTTAATTTGTAAATTTGATCAACAAATTCAATTATTTAGAATAATAAGACAATGCATTAAATAATGTTATGAGATTGTTTTAAATATGAGTTAATTAACAATCGTTGGAAAGAATGATACTTTTAAACAACACTAAACCGTCATTAGGTGTCGCCAGGCGACCGTCTTAATGAGCGAGTCATTGATTCATTCGTTCAAACGATTCGTTCGAACGACGGAGTCATTCATGAATGAGACAGGTGCTGCGTCCCAATTCGCCTACTTATACTACGCCTTAAAAGTATGTACTTTTTTGAGAAGAAAAAGTACATACTTTTGAGTGTGTAGCAAAAGAGTATAGGCAAGCTTTGGGACATACTATTTCGTCACCTTTAACGGACAGCTCAGTCGCGAGCATCTGTCACCGTAAACTGCCGCCCTTTTAATCATCTGATCTTGTCACATTTAAAATCCTCCATTCAATCTAATTTCATTTCTTACCGTTTCGGAGAGAAATGTTGTCGCACGTTCATCTGCCTGTCGTGAGTCTTTCATGTGGAGACTCTCCTCATGTGTTTGCAATTTGAATATAATGATGCATTTAAAAGTTAATGGCTAAACGCTTTACAAACGTTCACAATGCTACTGCAGATGCAATATAATGTAGCCAACATTGAATAAATACATTTTCGTCAGGTTAGATACTGATAATTAATCACTCAAACCCCATTATCTAAACCACTCTACATAACCGCCGGACTCGCGCGTCCTCCATGTCTGTAGTTTTTTTTTTTTTTTTTTGTAACACTTTTCATTCGTGTTTGTAGTTCTAACCGAATCCTCGTCCAACGCGCGATGGGTTGTGGGCAATAACAGCCGTTAGAGTGTGCATCAATCTGCACTTCGGATTCTGACCGGATATAGTACACCATCCAGGTCTCTTTGGAACACTCATTTCAACATACTACGATTTGGGACGTACTAATTCTATTTTCGAATACTATTTAGGACGGATAGTATGCGAATTGGGACTCAGCTTATGGATTGGTCATTGAATCTTTGAGTCAACCGATTCGTTCAAAATGCTGAATCATTGTGTCTGTTACAGTGACAAGAGTTTAACCCTTGTTCAAGTTTAAGGCCTTGTCTTTTTGGATATATATTTTTTTTAATTACAAAATATGCATACGACCCATATATTTTAAATGTATTGTTTGCTTTAAATTAAATTAAGATTGTATGTTTGGTAATTGAACCTAAATAAATTTAAAATGAATGTGCTATATTTCAGATTAATATATTTGTTTTCCTTTATTTTAATCAACACTAACTTTATTCTCATCTGAATTATAAATAAATTATTTCTGTATAAAATAAAAAATCCTGAATACTCCAGACCAATCGTGCACTATTCCTACAACATCATCAGTGCTGAAGCGGAACTACCAGAGCCGTTCGGCAGAGAGTGAGCAGATGCAGCATATGTGTTGTAACGAGGCAGGGTCAGGCCAGGGGAATCCATTTGCAGCTTTTTATTAAGAATGGTGAAAACAGGAAGGGTGAGCAATGGCAAACAGGGCAGAACAGAAAAGGCAGAGACAAACCAGGTTGACAGGCAAAGGGCCGAGGCAGGCAGCAAGAATCAGAGTCCAATAAACAATCCAGATCGGGGCAGGCAGAAAGTAGTCAGCAACGGTAAACAATCGGTCAAATACAGAAATCGAACATGGGAAATGATGGCCGGGCAAAATCCATATAAGTGGCTATTGTGGTTCACGATCATAGGCCCTGTCCCAAATGGCACACTATGAATTTTCAGTCTTGTGTACTTATTTCATGTGTCCGTTAAATCCATGATTTAGGGTAGGGTGTCTCATTTTTCCTTTTAGGTTTCAGAAGGTTGCTCACACATACTTTGTAGTTGATATGTGCCCTCGATGTGCACTTTTGCAGAGCCCACACTGATGCAAGCTCTACAGCACACTTCTTTTCGACAGTCAAAGCAGGGTTACGTTTTTGCACGTCGTGCACAATAACCATAAAGGCACCAGGGTGGCGGTGCCACCGGCTTGGGCCCGTAATCGCTGCTCGCAGCTATATTTATTATTATTTTACTACCTTTTGGGCACTTTTGGGGGCCTTAACGTGCTCAAAAACTCTTGAAACTTTGCACACGGGTCAGAACCCGCGGCCATCAGGGCCGGGCTGAAGCTGGTACCCGGGCGTGGCAGGGGGGGCTCGACAGCGCCACCTGGAACGGGGTTTGAACACTTGTCCATATATCAAACATGCTTGCATGTAATAATCTGAAACTCGGTACACATATAGATGTCATCAGCCCGAACAACTTTCGTGCTCTAAGTTTTACGCCAGCTCAACAGGAAGTCGGCTATTTAGGGTTGTTTGAAAACGCATGCTCAGAAATTTGAAACACTTCTAGGGAATTCCGCCGTTCGTCTCCAAACTCGGTGTGCATGAAGTCAAGACATTGAGGATGAAAAATTGCCAGGGGATTTTTGATATCTCGAACGGTTTGGCTGTGGCGAGGAAACGAATTTATGGCGAATATTGGAAACAGGAAGTGTGTTATAACTTCTACATACATTAACTGATCTTGATGAAACTTCAGCAGTGTGTTCGCTGTAAGAGGCCGATCACATGGATGTGACTATTGTGAGTCAAAGTTATAGCGCCACCAACTGGCAGCAGGAAGTGTGTCACTTTCTAAATGCTTTTGACAAAAGTGGGGGGGTTAGTTTTATCTACAGTAACAAAACTCGATATGTATATTGTACTCTTCGAGCCGGACAACTTTCTAATTTAGCGCAATTAGCTACGACCAACAAGAAGTCAGATATTTTGGTCTGAATGTGGATTTTTGGCAAAATCAGCCTCTGATTTTTTACCCACTCCTCTTAAGTGGTTTATTTAATTCCCACCAAAGATTTTCAACATGATGAAAATACATTAAAGAAGCTAAATTGTGAATGGCTATTGAATATCTCAAATTGTTTTGCTATGGCGAGGGATTAAAGTCATGTCAAAAAAGTAAACACTAAAAGCCTCATATATTCTAAAAAATTAATTATACACCATTTATTTCTAGATAAAATTATACAAATATCAGAACTAAACCTATTTTATTCTTGTTTTCAATTTAAGAATAATGTACACGTTTAAAAACAGCCAGAATGTGCTATTCAGTTAAAAAATAAATACATCAAGTAATACAAAGGGCTATACTGCCCTCTTGTGTCCAAACTGATATCAACTCAGTACATACAACTTTTTATCAGGTATGGCTATTGTAATTAAATATAAATATATTAGGTATGTGGCTGTGAGGATCTTTTCCCACCGGTTAATCGACGTTAGACACCAGCGAGGGCTTTTAAATCGCTAATATAAAAGTGAAAGTAAAGTAAGGACGTTCGCACGGACATTTATAGTGGTGGCGCTCGCAGTGCGCTCGAATGAATTTCTATGGAAGTAGAAATTAAAAAACGTTCGCTCTGTTCTGTTTGCTCGTCGCCATGGACACGCACCGTTATGAATGCCAGTGCAGCCGCATACTTTTTAGTGTCACTTTAAAATTAACGCCATATCGGGGGCCGATTGCTTCCGGTTTTCAGGGAAAACACAACAACAAATGAGTAAATGAAAGATTCGCTGAAATAGGCGCTTTTACACAAAATATTCCGTCATCATTTTTTTCAGTCAGCTCTTCACTCTCGTGATTAATGAATTTTGACTCCTGTTGCTGATCTTTGCTGCAACTTCCGTTTTGCTCACAATTTAGTAAGCAAACACATTCAAGTTTTAATTGCAGTGACTAAATGATTTTATTATACACACACACACACCAAATTGACGGTGGGGGGCCATGTTATATTTAAATCTGCATATTGTAATATCTGCAGGGCACCCCTAGTCTAGTCTTATTAAATGTATGCTTCATCTTTCATTTTTAATTTGTAAATTTGATCAATAAATTTAATTATTTAGAATAATAAGACACTATATGGCTGTTACTCTAGGTAGGGGTGATCAAATTAAATCGTTTACACTGAAAAATAACAATGCATTAAATAATGTTATGAGATTGTTTTAAATATGAGTTAATTAACAATCATTGGAAAGAATAATACTTTTAAACAACACTAAACCGTCATTAGGTGTCGCCAGGCGACCGTCTTAATGAGCGAGTCATTGATTCATTCGTTCAAACGATTCGTTCGAACAACGGAGTCATTCATGAATGAGACAGGATGTTTATGGATTGGTCATTGAATCTTTGAGTCAATCGATTCGTTCAAAATGCTGAATCATTGTGTCTCTTACAGCGACAAGAGTTTAACCCTTGTTCAAGTTTAAGGCCTTGTCTTTTTGGATATATATCTTTTTTTTAAATTCCAAAATATGCATACAACCCATATATTTTAAATGTATTGTTTGCTTTAAATTAAATTAAGATTGTATGTTTGGTAATTTAACCTGAATGAATTTAAAATGAATGTGCTATATTTCAGATTAATATATTTGTTTTCCTTAAAATTTTAACTAACACTAACTTTATTCTCATCTGAATTATAAATAATTTATTCCTGTATAAAATAAAAACACATTTGAATTTTCTTTCTTAATCAATGTAGAATGTGTAATTGAAAAATAAACAGATTAGGGCTCTGAGGACAATAAATGAAAATCAATGCGATATGGTGAATGTCCAAAAGATGGCACCCACAGACTGTTTTTAAATGGGGTTGGATAAATATTTTTTGCTTTTAAACAGTGTGTGTGGGTGAGATTTTGGTTGGGGGACAGTTGTAGGTTACAGTTTGACAAGAGTTTATAGTTTGACAAAAGCACTTTGTTGTGTTTTATTGCGAGTGTACACAAATATAAGTAAACACTTCGCAGTTTAAATGATGTCCTCTATGAACAAAATAACAATTCAATTGCACCCGCACCTCACCCACACACACACACAAACACATATTTGAACGTAAGTGAAGTACAAAGCCTATAATACAGAATAGTTTAGCATCCAAATACATCGCAAATGTTGAAACAGTTTTATTCTAATGAGAGAGTTACGTGAGCCCAACACCACTCACTTTAACTTTCGCTTTAAATTATTTCAGTTATTTCTTAATTATACATTTTTTTATTCTTGTTCTGTTCTGAATATCATTAAATTTAAAGGATTGCTTGTGGAATATTTTGAGCGTATCATCAAATCAGAATAATTCTCTCGGGTTAGTGATTTCCTAGTTATTTTTTTTTATTTTTTTTTTCATTGTTCTAATCTGGCAAGGCAAATAATATATATATATATTTGTTTATATATATATATATTTGTTTTTATATATATATATATATATATATATATATATATATATATATATATATATATATATATATATATTAGGGATGCACCGAATATTCGGCCACCGAAAATTTTCGGCCGAAAATGGCCCAAAAGGGCATTTTCGGTTTTCGGCCGAAAGACTTTTATCACCGAAACAATACGGCCGAAATGTTGTGATGACGCAAACAGAAACCACGACCTGCACGTGCTTGTCTGAAGCAACGTGTCTGCGGTGTGGACGTATTTCAGTATTATATGTATATCTGAACCCGCCTTGTTTATACTTTCGCCTGCCTCCGCAGCGCGAGTCTCCACAGACAGCGCGCGCACCTCTCCAAACAGTCGAGGCGTTTATACTTGACGCGCTCGCTGTTGTTCTATTCTTTGAAACGACAGGGAGCGACTCAAGTAACTGTCCTCTAACCATCAGGAATAGGTGAGAAGAAGAAAGATATCATAAACACGTGACAATGTTTATTTTTTAGTATACCACCAATACAAAAATAATCTTGTAAACCCTGGGATTATTACTTATGACATTACAAAAAAATATGTACATGGGAACATGTATGTATTCAACTAAATTAACGCTCTCTTAATTATTTTCTAATTTCACTAAACATATTTCATTAAGTTTCGTGTACATTTGTATTAAACATGGACCTTTGTTCATTTAAAATGCTTTTTATGCTATTGTATGCTCATTTTTTAAAATGTAAGCAACTAATTTAGACGTGCAAACTGGGTGCTGGTGTGATGAGAAGTTCGTGCTCGGCTTTGTTTTAAAGAACATTTAATTTTAAAACCTTTCTGTAGGCCAGTAGATTATTATCTAATGTACACATGAGTGGGGTCAAGTTAAACATTTAAGTTTGAATTTTATTTTATACTGTGCATTGTGCTAAATAAATAAATATTTGCATAATTTGTAATTGATTTATTCTTTGAAAATTTTATATTAATTTATGCAATTGCATTGCCTTGATTTTAGTAAAGTTTGTACACAGTCATAAATGCAATAGTGCTAATAATTGGCATAATTTCTTTCGGTGTTTCGGTTTTCAGCCTTGGTTTCCTCTTTTTCGGTTTTCGGTTTCGGCCAAGAATTTTCATTTCGGTGCATCCCTAATATATATATATATATATATATATATATATATATATATATATATATATATATATATATATATATATATAGCTGCGAGCAGCGATGAAGGGCCAAAGCCGGCGGCACCGCCACCCCGGTGCCTTTAGGTAACTAAAGGAACCGGGGTTGCGGTGCCACCGGCTTGGGCCCGTAATCACTGCTCGCAGCTATATTTATATAATTGTTTTGTTCAAAAGTGAATCGATTATCTTTCTTCAACCAACAAGTCAACTACTGTCTGCACACACATAATCTAAAGACACGGGAGGCTGACCAGTTAACTGTTTGTTGACTTTTGCGACAGTGCTGCGGCGCTTGTGGCCTCTAGGGGAAAATTACCGGTCGAGCGCCACTAGTGGCCAAAAAATCCACAGTGTGCCTTTAATCTGAAATACTGCATTAATTGAAAAAATATTTTTTAAAAAAAATAGAAAACTATTTTTTGGTATTATTTTTAATGGTAAAAATGAACCATAATTATTGCATATATATATATACAATTCAACCTTTACAGTGGACCTTACTTAAAGACTTTCAATAGGCCTATGTTCTCAACCGCTAGAATCTGATTTTTCATAGTCAGCTCTGGATGTTTTAATTGAGGTATAAACACATGTTCAGTTTCCATAGAAGCCAAGCTGATTTTGGTGTAAGGTCTTAAATAAAATAAAGAACATCAATTTTATTTGCATTTACAGAGATACTGTATCTACTTGATCAAAGATATCCTCCTGAGATTCAGACATATCTTAACCTCTATAGAGTAGGAATAAACCTTTTTATATTTATCTGAGACCACAATTGTTACATTTGAAATTCCATTTCTCTGATAAATTGTCAGTATATTACGGTGGCCGAGAGGTGCAAAACAAATTACAATTCAGAAAACAAAATAACAAATCCAAAAACAAAATAATTCAGAAAACAAAATAACAAATCCAAAAACAAAATAACAATTCAGAAAACAAAATATCAATTCAGAAAACACAACAACAATTCAGAAAACACAACAACAATTCAAAAAACACAACAACAATTCAGAAAACACAACAACAATTCATTCAAAACCGAAAAGGTAGGTATAGTTTGAGAATGGCATACTTGTCGCTGATTGGACGAGACACCTGTCAATCAAGCCAGAACCGGAATCAAGCGATTACTGGAAGTACCGAGGGTAGAAAAGCGCTTCGTTTTTGGTATTTTAATCAAATAAACTGTCGAATCATCTGTACATATTTTTTCAGTAACGCATGAGCTCATATTAATTTTAATATCAACTATCTAAAAAGTGTGCATCATGCCTGACATCTACATCATGAACAATTTACAGATTTTATGACTGTAAGTTATTAAAATGCTATTGGAAACGTGTGTACCAATGTCGTATGTAACTTTAGAGACGGTCACGGTCCCTAAATGTACGAATATCTAGGCCAGCTTATGCCAGTTACATTAGCCTATACTTCACAGGGAATCACCTAGCGTAAAACTTTGCGCGTTACATTCATATTCTGGTCCATCTGCTACCTGTAGCCTATTAATATAGCCTAAATCCCCAATAAGGTGGGAGTTTGGTCTTTTATTGTACTGTGTTTTGTCCATTGAGTTACTTTAAGTGTCCTGACCGCAGGGTGATCCTGGACAATGACGATTGAGGGAATCCCCAATTCTGCAGCACAGCGCCGAGATATAAAGTTAAGGAAACTAAACAACCGAGAAAAATATATGTCTACTACTTCAGAATTAACGTTTGATCTGTACATCGGCATCGGGGAATAACATTATAATCTCGTTCACGGTAGAGAAAACTGCACGTACAAAAGTAACCGTGAAGACTTCAATGTAAAAACCTATTTTTTTACAGTCTATGGTAAAAACGAATCACTTTTCTAAATCAGTTTATTTGATTAAAATACCAAAAACGAAGCGCTTTTCTACCCTCGGTACTTCCAGTAATCGCTTGATTCCGGTTCTGGCTTGATTGACAGATGTCTCGTCCAATCAGCGACAAGTATGCCATTCTCAAAATATACCTACCTTTTCCGTTTTGAATGAATTGTCGTTGTGTTTTCTGAATTGTTATTTTGTTTTCTGAATTGTCGTTGTGTTTTCTGAATTGTCGTTGTGTTTTCTGAATTGTCGTTGTGTTCCCTGAATTGTTGTTGTGTTTTCTGAATTGTAATTTGTTTTGCACCTCTCGGCCACAGTAGTATATTTTATAGACTATGGGCTTTTTAATTCATGGCTAGTCTATTTGATTTGTATTATGCATAAAAAAGCAGATAGGGCTGCAGTTTTCGCTGCATTTGAATGTATGTTAAAGCGTATTTCCATGAAATATGAGACATTGTCTGTTCCTAAAACTTCCGTTTTAATGGGAGATAGAGAAAAAATATATGGAATATCTCGTGCTTTTCCGAATTAGCCGTCAATGCCCGGTTTGTTAATAGCCTAGTAGGCTCTGCTATATTTAACTTTAATAATAGGGCCTACACAGCACATAACTTTCTAAATCAGCCAATAATCAAATGTGGACTAGTTAGAGGACACAATAGAAGCATAAGAAGTTAAACTAAGGTAAGAAAAACACAAACGTGTTACAACGTGTCATCACACGTTAACAACACGTTGGGATGACGATCGGTTACTCGCGCTTCCGACCGCCATGGGAACGCGTTAACAACACGACAGCACACGTAGGAACGTGTTACATATGATTTTATGAAAATGATCACTAATTTCGTTTTGGCTCATTGTTTATATGTGGCAGACATGAAAATCAACGAACCTTAATTACAAAGTGAAGCATATTCAGCTGATTATGTCTAAATGTAATATTAGAACTCTTATACAAATTTTTTAAATAAACCTTTCCACTTTAACATTTATGATGTCTATTTGTGAAAGATTATGATAATTTAGTAATTTTATTAAGACTGAGATTATGCTTGATTAGATTAACTTTTTATTAGTTTGTTATCTGTGTGATATGTATAAAAAATAGTATGCATGTTTTTAGCCTACAGGTTTCCTGAATTGCTAACACATTTCTTGGAAACATCATTAATTTTTTAAAACCTTAAACACAAAACCAAATTTTCAAACTACATTCAGAGAACATCTGACTCTTCTTTCAAAAAAAAAGACTCAAAACCATTTTATCTGTGCTCAAAATCAAACAGTGCTTTCAGATCATGCACAAACGAGTCAATAAAAAATATATTTGCATTATTATTACTACAGTCAAACCTGAATACAGAGAAAGCATTTTGTTACACATAACATTAAAACTCAATAAATAAAATAAACAGCAAATCTTTTATCACAGCTTAATCCATCTGAATCTGATCTCATTTCAACCTCTTATTTCAGTCTTCTGACTCAATTATGCTGTGTGGTAATAGCCCTACCAGTTCATTTGCGTATAATTGTGAATTTTAAAATTCAAAACAGAAAATTGTTTGGTCAAAAGTGACCGAAGAGCACTATGACAGTATGGACTTGTAACATTTGTTGGAAAAGTAAATTATTTTAATTATGCTATATAAAACTTTCAGTAACAATATTATTACAATAAATTGTACTTAGCTTTTTTTAAGTTCTGCAAATATTTTAAACTCTAGATTCACAGGTCACAACAGTTTAAAATATAAATGTGTGTGTGTGTGTGTGTATAAATGGATATTCTATTTAGGCTAGGTCTACCTATATTTCCAAATATATAAATATAATATATATTTATGAAAACCTTCTGAATCTGTTTTTTTTTTTTAAATGAAAGGCTACATTGATTAATTTGGAGTGTTTTCTTTTATGGACTGTGAGAACATTGTACATTGGGCAATAAAATGAACAATAAAAACTAGTTAAAATGATTATATTGGTCAAATTAAGACTATTGAATGACTGTATATAGGCTAGCCTACAGTATGTCTGCTCTTTGAACGTAAAACACATAGCCTCACATGCACAGGATTCAGGAGAAATGTTTTAGGGGTACAATATTTATATGTATTGCCTTTAATGTCCATTTATAGTCTTTACACATTAGCTTGGATACTTGCATGGTTAAAAAACTGCTAATTTCAAGACGTTGACGTCACGTCAGGTTGTCACGTGGGTCACCCGCTCGGTAAGACGCTCAAAAGTACAAGACGTTCGGATAGACGTTCGGATAGACGTTCGATCGGTCGAATGTTTAATTTTGGCACGGAATTATGGCAAGCCAAAGTGTTCACAAACGCTTGGCCAGGCGTCCGATTGCACATTGACACGTCAAAAGCGTGCGTTCGACTGCGTTTTTGCCATAAAAGCGCGCGTTCTTAACGTGCGCTTTGTGCACACAGAAAACGCGCGTCAGAAGCGCGCGTTCGACAGCCAAACGCGCGTCAAAAGCATTTAGTGTTCTCGGAATCGCACGTCGAAAGCGTGTGAGGTCTTATGTCCCGGTTTCTTGTATTGTCATTAAACCCAAGCTAAACAGCATGGCTTTATCGATGGCAAATTTGACAGAGGAGAGGATTATAATTGGTGAGTTATTATAATCCAGTATAGTTATCATTTAGGTAAAAAAAGAAAAATCGACTCGGTTACTAACGTAACCTCGGTTCCCTGAGAGGAAGGAACGAGTATTGCGTAAGTAGCTTACGCTATGGGAAAACTCCTTTTCTCGAGAATATTGAAGTCTTTATGTAAAATGCTTTGCAGCTGCACAGCAGACAGCAATGAGCGAGGCAGCTCGGTCATTGGCTGTGCTGCGGCAACTTGCTCGAACCAATGGCGGGGCGACTCTGAATGCGCGACCGATGAGCGCGCTTCACGCCTGCGCGCGTCAGAGCCTGCCAAGATGGGCGTGGCCAAGGGCTATATATTGGGCGCCCCGTCATGAGAGTTCTTTAGGTTAAAACGACTGAAGCGAACTAACCAAGCACCAGCACGGCAGCTTACGCAATACTCGTTCCCTCCTCTCAGGGAACCGAGGTTACGTTAGTAACCGAGTCGTTCCCTTTCGAGAGGTCTCTCCTATTGCGTAAGTAGCGTACGCTATGGGAACACCATGCAAAACGCCGTGCGTGCTGAACTTCGCCCTATGACAACCAGAGGCAGGTGCCTGAGCTGAAAAGCAAAGTTATCATCCAACTAGCCGGCAGAGGCGAGCTTTATATGTGGAAAAAAATGCAGAGCGGCTAGAAGGCGCTCAGAGTGACACAAGCACATACATAATCTAGATACGAACTCATGGTTCTACTAGTATCATGGTGACAGTACGTTGGAATGCAACGTCGGTACCTGTAGGTTGTAAAACCTGATAAATGTGGACGGTGAGGCCCAGCCTGCCGCCGCACAAATATCCTCGATCGGTATCCCGCTCGACCATGCCCAGGAAGAAGCCATACTCCGAGTGGAGTGAGCTTTGACTCCCCAGGGGCATTGGAGTCCTTTGGCTTCATAAGCCAGCGCTATAGCCTCAACTATCCAGTGAGAGATTCTCTGCTTTGAGACGGCGGAACCTTTCGTACGGCCGCCGAAGCATACAAACAGTTGTTCTGTCTGTCTGAATAGGGCAGAACGCTCCAAATATACTCTGAGAGCCCTGACGGGGCAGAGTAGATTAGCGTCGTGTTCGTCTGCTGGGGACGATAGCGCGGTTAGGGAGATAACCTGTGCTCTGAAGGGAGTGGTGAGCACTTTAGGAACATACCCATGTTTTGGCCTAAGGACAACTCTGCAGTCGTTAGGTCCGAATTCTAGGCAGGCAGCGCTCGTCGAGAGCGCGTGCAGGTCGCCCACTCTCTTGACCAAGGCGAGTGCCAGCAAGAGCGCAGTTTTGAGCGAGAGCTGCTTAAGGTGCACGGTTCGGAGTGGTTCGAACGGGGCCCCTTTAAGAGCGTCTAGGACAGTAGCCAGGTCCCAGATCGGCACTGAGGGGGGGCGTGAAGGGTTCATCCTCCTAGCGCCCCTTAGGAAACGAATAATTAGGTCGTTTCTTCCCAATGGACGTTCCATTACAGGGTCGTGTGACGCTGTGATGGCCGCCACATATACTTTGAGCGTGGAGGGGGTGCGACCCACCTCCAGAAGCTCTTGTAGAAAAACGAGTACGTTCGTAATCTCGCATGTTTCAGGGTTCAGGCCCTTGGTGTTACACCAATCACTGAACACCTTCCATTTCTGGGCATACAAGCATCTCGTGGAGGGCGCCCGCGCCTCAGCGATGGTTTTTAGTGCTCCGCCCGTGAGGTTCCCGGGAACCCGTTGAGGGGCCATGCATGAAGGGCCCACAGATCGGGGCGGGGGTGAAATATCATCCCGCTGGCCTGACTGAGGAGGTCTGGCCTCAGTGGGATCGGCCGTGGTGCCGGTTGCATCTGCATTAATTCTGGAAACCAAGTTTGGTTCTTCCAGAGTGGGGCTATTAGAAGCACTGCGTCTTTCTCCTCTCTGACCCGACTGATGACCTGTGGTAACATCGCGATCGGGGGAAAAGCATATAAGGGCCGGCTCGGCCAGCTTCGGGCGAGCGCATCCGTGCTTTTCGTGAAGAAGAGAGGGCAGAGCGCGTTCTCCTTGGAAGCGAAGAGGTCGACCTCCGCTTTGCCAAAGATTTTCCATAACCACTGAATCGTCAGAGGGTTGAGAGCCGATTCTCCTGGGAGAATTTTGTCTCTGGATAGCATGTCCGCCCCCTGGTTCAGAACGCCTGGCACATGCGCTGCTCTCAGCGAGCGCAAGTTGTGCTGGGACCATAAAATGAGTCTCCTGGCCATTGTATGCAAGGAGCTCGACCTGAGTCCACCCTGGCGATTTATGTACGACACCACCGTCATGTTGTCCGTTCGGACCAGGACGTGTTCGTTCTTTAGATGTGGAAGCAGGGCTCTGAGAGCCAAAGCGACCGCTTTCATCTCCAGACAGTTTATGTGTAGGCGCTTTTCCGGGTTTGACCAAAAGCCGGAGACAGGCCTGCCCTCGTAAAGGGCCCCCCATCCTATTTTGGAGGCATCTGTCGTGATCATTTTTCTCCTTGTGTTCACACCCAGACTCACGCCCGACTGGTAGCAGTCGGCGGCTTTCCAGCGCGTCAGGGCTTTTACACAGTCGTGATTTGCTCTGATTAAAAAATGTCCCGAACGCCACGCGTGAGTAGGGACGCGGCTCTTGAGCCAGCGTTGGAGAGGGCGCATATGCAACAATCCTAGCTGGAGAACGGCCGATGCTGAGGCCATTAGACCGAACATCCTCTGAAACCGCTTGACGGGGGCGCGCGCGCCCGCTCTGAATGATGTTGCAAGGCGCCGGATGGTGAGCGCGCGCTCCGATGAGAGGCGCGCTGTCATTCGCATCGAGTCTAAAACTATTCCCAGGAAAGAAATCCTCTGGCTGGGGGATAGCATGCTCTTTGCAAAATTGATTCTTAGACCCAGGCATTCTAGATGGCTGATAATCCAAGATCTGTGTGTTGTTAACTGACTCTCTGATTGTGCTAGGACCAGCTAATCGTCGAGATAATTCAGTATTCGCACTCCCCGCTGCCTAAGGGGGGAAAGTGCTGCATCCATACATTTCGTGAATGTACGGGGAGCCAGGGACAGGCCGAACGGAAGTACCGTGTACTGGTATGACTGTCCTTCGAAAGCGAATCTCAGAAAAGGCCTGTGATGAGGCGCTATTGGAATGTGAAAGTAAGCGTCTTTCAGATCCACTGAGAGAAACCAATCTCCTGGGCGTACTTGCGCGAGGATATGTTTGGTTGTTAACATTCTGAACAAGCGAGTCATTAGTGCTTTGTTCAGGTGCCTGAGATCCAGGATGGGGCGGAGACCGCCATCCTTTTTCGGGACGAGAAAATAGTGGCTGTAAAAACCTGCTTCGCTTAAAGAGGGGAGAACCGTTTCCACAGCGCCTTTTTCTATTAGTTTGCGCACCTCGGTGCGCAGAACATGTGAACACTCTTTTCTCACTTTCTTCTCGACCACAGTCGTAAAACGTGGTGGTCTGCGAGCGAACTGGAGCGAGTATCCGTGTTTTATTCAACACCCATTTCGGCATATCTGGAATGTTTTCCCATGCCGCTGCATACACAGATATGGGCTGAATACAGGCTAGGGGCGAGCCGCTGTGACGCAGGGACCCGGCCAGCGAATTGCCTGAGCTCGCAGCTCTCAGAGGCGCGGGCGCGCGTTGAGCAGCTGAGTGTATGGGGGCGTGTGTGACTGTAACAGCGCGCGCTGTGTCTGTGACACTCGCAGCCTGAGTTGGGGTAAGATTTGACACTGCAGGGACAGTGTTTATAAGTGGGGGTGCATAAACAGTGGTAGGCACACACGTCACCTTTATAATGTTTCCCGCTTTTACTGGGGATGAATTTGTAACTGTGTGAACAGTGCTTGTGTGTAGTGGTGCCTACATGGCCGTAGGCACGTGATCTACATTTATGGGGCGTCCAGCCTGAGCTGGGAATGAGTTTGGCACTGTTTTGACAGTATCTGGGGATGCACACTTTGTGGGCATGTGAACCCTTAGTGACACAGGCAGAAAAAGGCTCTTTTTGTGTTTTCTGTGTGTCGCCGTAAAAACGGCGTTTGTTTGCAGGTAGGCGAGCTCTGTGACTGGCCCGTTGCCTGCTGTATAGACATTTCCAGCCGCCTGTGAGGGGACTGGGTAATCTTCGGGATTTTGCAGAGAGAGTGGTCCGGCTTTTGCGAGACACGCACTCTCTCTTTTCATTCCTGTGGCTAGGAAGGCTTTCGAGGCTCAGGGTTCAGCGCTATCTTGGGCCGAGGACCCCGTCGCTCAGGAGGCGGCTTGCGGTTGTGAGCGCGAGCGGCGTCGAGCGTCAGCCTGTGGTGCGGGCTGAGAGGCGGTGGGGGCGGTTCTAGCCCGCTGCAGCTGAGGCGGTCTCTGCCTGCTCTGTGATGAGCTGGAGCGCTTGGGCAGAAAATGATGCATAGCTTGTGAAGCATTTTGGGCCTCAGTGAAGCGTTCGGCGAAGGCTTTAACTGCTGGTCCAAACAGCCCGCTGGTGGATATCGGCGCATCGAGAAACGGGGCCTTATCCGCGTCCTTCATCTCAGTTAGAGTCAGCCACAGATGTCGCTCGAGAACAGTCAAATTAGCCATGACACGGCCGATAGACTGGGCGGTGGCCTTTGTGGCTCGCAGGGCTATGTCAGTTGCGCTGCGTAAGTCCTTGAAGGCTTCGGGTTCGGAGCCAGACTTGTCCAGGGAACGGAGAAGTTTGGCTTGGAACACTTGAAGTACCGCCATCGAGTGAAGCGCTGATGCAGCTTGGCCGGCGGCGGCGTAGGCGCGCCCGGCGAGAGCAGAAGTAGTGCGGCAGGGCTTCGAGGGGTGGGAAGCCTTGGCTTTCCATCCGGTGGTGGAGGGCGGGCAGAGATGATTGGCCACGGCCTCATCGAGGGGCGGCGTTCCCTCGTAGCCTCTTTCCTTCGCGCCGTCCACAGAGGAGAGCGACGAAGAAAAAGAAGGCTTCAAACGTGCAGAGTGAGGGGCTTTCCATGACTTCGTGAGTTCGTCATGAACTTCCGGGAAGAAGGGAGAAGGCCTTTGCCGAGGGGCCTGCTGGCGCCCCAGCAGAAACCATTCGTCCAGCCGGCTTCGGGTTGGTTCCTCGGGAGAAGACCAGTCGAGCCCGAGGTCCTTCACGGCCTTGGAGAGGATGCGAACGATCTCCGCGTCCATAGTGGAGCCCCCACTCGTGCTCGCTAGCGTCGACGGGGCGGGGTCGAAGGAGCCCGGCCAGTCGTCAGATGCAGCGTCGATGGATAAGCTGTCATCTACTTCCCCGTCGCCCTCGGACGCGCCGAAAGTCACAAGGCCCGCCGCTCCGCTGGAGGGGTGTGGGTCCGGCTGGGTGAACTGAACCGGCGGTGTGGAAGTCAAGAGCGGTGGTGAAGCACGCGGAGACTGGCTCGGCGTCACATCACTGAGCTCGGGTTCAGGAAGCCTCTGTGAGCGGCGCTTTTTAATACGCGGCTCAAACAGAGGGGTGGCGCTGGGCTCGCTCACGGCGAAGGCGGCGAGGTGAGCTCGTAGTGTGGAGAGACCCAGGTCGTCACACTCAGGGCATCCGCCCTTGGTCAAGGCGGCTTCTGCATGGTCCCGGCCCAGGCAGCGAGCGCAGATGATGTGACGATCCCCGTCCGGGAGAAGGTCTCTGCACGACGCGCAGGAAGGAATTTGAAACAACGCCTCCTTGAAATTTGCTCTTTTACAACGTCGCCGGGCGACCGGTTGAAAAGATACTTGCATGTCTAGCGCGCCGGATGGCTCAGTAGGATGATGTTCGAAGGCGGCTGAAGGCGCCGGCGTCCTCGTAGCAATCCCGCTGGTGTGCTTTTCTACGGCGGCGAAGGCTTTCAATAATCCGGAGGATCCAGCGAAGAAGGTGGTCGCTGAAGGAGATTAAATCTAAAGAACTCTCATGACGGGGCGCCCAATATATAGCCCTTGGCCACTCCCATCTTGGCGGGCTCTGACGCGCGCGGGCGCGAAGCCCGCTCATCGGTCGCGCATTCAGAGTCGCCCCGCCATTGGTTCGAGCAAGTTGCCGCAGCACAGCCAATGACCGAGCTGCCTCGCTCATTGCTGTCTGCTGTGCAGCTGCAATGCGTTTTACATAAAGACTTCAATATTCTCGAGAAAAGGAGTTTTCCCATAGCGTAAGCTACTTACGCAATAGGAGAGACCTCTCGAAAGGGAACTGCACTTCTACAACATTTATTGATTTTTGCTCATGTTAATTTCAACGTTAACTAATGATTATTAAAATAAAAAGTTGTATTTGTTAACATTACTTGCGCACTGCGAACTATCAGGGTACTAAAAGGGTACACGTCTCAGATTATTAAATAAGTAAAACAAAGTTGGAAAAGTAAAGTTTAAAAAGGTTATAGAAGTCAATGAAAATTGTAAAAAAAATATATATAAAATATATATGGTTGTATTATATAATATATATATTTACAAAACATTTTCAACTCTAAAACTTCAAGAAAACCAATGCTAAATATCTGAACAAGTTCTGGGCCAGATTTTAGGCTGATGTATATATATACCCGTGGGACACTTGCCATTCTACATTATAACATAACTATAACATCCGCTTTGATTCATTCCGTACATTTGGGGGTTTTAGAGGTTTAATTGAAATCGAATCGGTTACCTAACGTAACCTCGGTTCTCTCTAGATGAGGGAACGAGTATTGCGTAAGCTAGCTTACGCTACGGGAAAGATGAATCTTTTCTGAGAAATTTAAGCCAAAAATTATCCTATAATTTTGTATCCATTGCCAACGCAGTTCAGCTGCAGCAGACCATGAGCGGGCTAGCTAGCAGCTCATTGGTTCGCTCACAGAGAACTGCTTAAGCCTATGAGGAGACGCAGATGAACTCTCGGCCAATGAGAGTCTGACATGCTCTCATTGCGTCAGAGCCCGCCGAAACAGGCGTGGTCAGAGAGTATATCTTGGCGTCCCAGGCTGTCAACTCTGGTTTTCATAGAATGAAGCGAGAACGCTAGTAGCACAAGCACGACCAGGAACGCAATACTCGTTCCCTCATCTAGAGAGAACCGAGGTTACGTTAGGTAACCGATTCGTTCTCTTACGAGAGGTTCTCTCGTATTGCGTAAGCTAGCTTACGCTACGGGAACACTTGGTCAACGCCGTGCGTGCTAAGCATCCACTACGAGTCCCAGGGGAGACCCCGGGGAGCCCTTATGAGTGGGAATAAATATATGTACATGTGACAAAGGCCAGCAGAGCGGGCCGGTGATTGTGTCGTACATAAGCACATGAAAGAGAGGGACAGAGCGAAACCGGTCTGTGTGAATAACTCCCTATAGTGCAGCTCAACCAGAAGAGCTGTAACATACTAGACTGCTAGTAGTTTAGCCTGCAAGGCAGGAACTTCCAGGTTGTAAAATCTGACAAAGGTGGAGGGGGAAGCCCATCCCGCTGCCACACAAATGTCGTGAATGGAAATTCCGCTGGACCATGCCCACGATGAGGCCATGCCTCTAGTGGAATGAGCCCTGATGCCTAGAGGACATGGCAGGTCTTTTGATGCGTATGCGGCTGCAATGGCATCAACTATCCATCTTGATAGAGTCTGTTTCGAGGCGGCCAACCCTTTGGTGCGCCCACCGAACGAAACGAAAAGCTGCTCGGATCGTCTGACCGGAGCAGTGCGAGTAATGTATAATCTCAGGGCCCTGGCCGGACACAGGAGATTAGCGTCAGATTCGCTATCGGATGCAGGCAGAGCCGATAGGGAAATAACTTGTGCCCTGAACGGGGTACCAATCGCTTTTGGGACATAACCATGTCTAGGTTTGAGAACGACTAAGGAGTCATTGGGCCCAAACTCGAGACAGGAAGCGCTAGTGGACAGCGCGTGAAGGTCTCCCACACGTTTTACTGACGCAAGCGCGAGCAGAAAAACGGCTTTGAGCGAAAGGTATTTGAGGTCCACGGTGTTTAACGGTTCGAATGGGGGGGACTTTCATAGCTACGAGAACAATGGAAAGGTCCCAAATCGGCACCGAAGGGGGGCGTGGGGGGTTCATCCTTCTAGCTCCCCTGAGGAAGCGGATGACCAAGGCGTTTTTGCCCAGTGACTGGCCGCGCCGGGGTTCAACAAACGCTGCGACGGCTGCCACATACACCTTGAGAGTGGACGGGGACCTGCCCTTGTCCAACATCTCCTGGAGAAAAACTAGCAAGGAAGGAACCTCGCATGACCGTGGGTCCAAATTTCTGTCGGTGCACCATTTAGAGAACACAGACCATTTAGACGCATAGAGCCTTCTAGTAGAAGCCGCTCTAGCCTGCATGATCGTGTTTAACACTCCCTCTGGCAAAGCAACGGGTAGTCGTTGATCACCCACCCATGTAGCGCCCAGCGCTCTGGGTGGGGATGCCAGATCGTGCCGCGAGCTTGGGAGAGGAGATCTGCTCTGACTGGGATGGGCCACGGGGCTGCCTGTGACAGCTGAGTGAGCTCCGGGAACCAAGTCTGACCCTCCCAACGCGGGGCTATGAGGGGCACCGAGTGGCGTGTTTCCCTGATTCTCTGAAGCACCTGTGGTAGCAGAGAAACCGGAGGGAAAGCATAAAGCGGGCGGCTGGGCCAGGTCTGGGCTAGCGTGTCCACGCTCTTTGTGAAAAATATTGGGCAGTGGGTGTTCTCCTCTGAGGCGAAGAGGTCCACCTCTGCTCTGCCGAATATCCGCCACAGCTTTTGAACTGTAAGAGTGTGCAGGGACCATTCCCCGGGGGGAATGGGGTTCCTGGACAGACTGTCTGGACCGTCGCTCTGAGCGAGAGCAGGTGACACTGAGACCAAACTAAGATGCGTTCTGTCAGCCGGAAGAGATTCCTGGATCTGACTCCGCCCTGACGGTTTAGATAGGAGACCACGGCTATATTGTCCGAACGGATCAGCACGTGGTGACCGTGAATGCGCGGGAGAAAGCGCGTGAGCGCGTTCTCGACCGCCAACATCTCCAAACAGTTTATGTGGAGGAGGCTCTCTTGAGCTGACCAGGGGCCGAAGGCCGGTGAGCCCTCGCAGACCGCACCCCAACCCGTGTTGGATGCGTCTGTCGAGATGACTTTTCGGCGAGAAAGGGTCCCCATGGAAACGCCCCGCTGAAACCATTCTGCCACAGTCCATGGCTGCAGAGCTGTGATACAGGTCTGCGTTACCTTTATCAGCTGGCGGCCCGTGGTCCACGCACGGTGAGACACACGGCTCTTCAACCAGAACTGAAGCGGGCGCATGCGCAGTAACCCCAGCTGGAGCACCGCGGAGGCTGAGGCCATGTAACCCAACGCCTTCTGAAAAGTTTTCTGAGGTGTGAGTCTATTCATCTGAAAAGATGCGGCGAGACGCTGAACACGGCGCGCGCGCTGTGTTGACAGACGAGCCGTCATCGTGACCGAGCCTAGCTCTATACCCAAGAAGGAGATAGTCTGACTGGGATGTAGTGCGCTCTTTGTCCAGTTGACAGAGAGGCCCAAAGCTTTCAGATGGTCGAGGAGAACTGTACAATGAGACAGTAGCTCTCTCTGTGATTGTGCCAAAATCAGCCAGTCGTCCAAATAGTTCAGTATTCGCAGCCCCTGACTCCGGAGGGGGGCGAGCGCCGCATCCATACACTTCGTGAACGTATGGGGTGCTAAGGATAGGCCAAACGGAAGGATGGTGTATTGATAAACCTGGCCTTCGAAGGCGAAGCGTAAGTATGGCCTGTGAAGGGGATTTATCTGAATCTGAAAGTAAGCATCTTTCAGATCTAGTGAAATGAACCAGTTCCCCTGGCACACGTGCGCGAGGAGTTTTCTGATCGTGAGCATTTTTAACGGTCTCTTCATGAGAACTTTGTTCAGAAATCTGAGGTCTAAGATTGGTCTGAGGCCGCCGTCTTTCTTGGGAACAAGAAAATAATGGCCGTAAAACCCCGACTCGCTCATAGACAGAGGAACTCTCTCTATAGCCCTTTTGCACAATAGTTTTGCTATCTCTGAACGGAGCTGCGTCACTGTTTCTGGGTTCACAGTAGTTTCTAGCCGCGCTCGAAAACGTGGAGGGCGACGGTGAAACTGTAAGCGATAGCCTAGCCTTATTGTGTTTAGCACCCACTGGGAAATTCCCGGAATAGCTTCCCATGCTCTGAAGCGTAACGCTAGGGGGTGAATGGCTACATGGTCCCCGTCGTTGCACGTAGCGGCTGCGTGAGCGCGCTCATATTGTTTATGACAGCGGGACTTACACTCAGAGAGGAGTTTATGGGCCGTGTAACAGAGTGAGCAGAGGGGGGACGCGCACACGGGCTCGTGGGCGCGCTTATGCACTCTGAAACTCGAGCGGGTTGGAACCGCTTTATGAGAGTGGACTCTGTGTGAGACACGGGGACTGAAGTGCTTTTGTGTATGAGTGAACACAGTGTTGTGGGCACATTTTCTACACAAGAGGCTTTTATGCTCTTTTTGAGATTTCTCTGGGTCGCCGTGAAAACGGTGTTTTCGCTCATGCAAGCGGGAAGGGAGACCGGCTTGGTAATGGCGGTGTACACTGCTGTAGTAGCCGCGTGAGCGGGGACTAACAGAGGGCGAAACTTTGACGGCGGCCCGGCCGCGGCGGGAGAGCGCCGTCTTTTTCTCAGCTGTGCTAGGCAGACTTCGAGTGAACAGGTTTCAGCGCGATCCGAGGCCGAGGCCCCTGGGGAGGCGGCGGTCTGTGGCGGCTGTCAGAGCGAGAACGAGGGCGGCCGCCCTGGCGTCGCTGATAAGTCTGACTGTGCTGAGCTGGGCGCTGGGGTGGGGCTCGTGCAGGAGGCTGGTCACGTGAGCGGCCTGCAGAGGAGCTAGCGCGACGAGGCAGAAAGAGATTCATGGCCTGGGAGGCTTTCTGCACTTCGGAGAAACGGTCAACGATACCCGTGACGACAGATCCGAAGAGGCCGGATGGAGAGAGCGGGGCGTTGAGAAAGGCGGCGCGCTCAGAATCTCCCATGTCGGCGAGTGTGAGCCAAAGATGTCTTTCAGACACACAAATGGCGGCCATGCATTTCCCCAGGGCTTGAGCAGCAGATTTTGTAGCGCGAAGGGCAATGTCCGTGGCGCTCCTTAAATCCGCGACTGAGGGGGGATTTTTTCCGCTCTCGTCCCATTCACGAAGTAAATCGCCCTGTAGAATCTGAAGGACGGACATGGAGTGGAGTGCAGAGGCTGCTTGACCGGCGGCTGAGTAAGCGCGGGCGTGAAAGCTCGAAGTCGCTCTGCAGGCTTTAGAGGGAAGGACAGGTGATGAGCGCCATCTTGTGGAAGGCGGGCATAAATGTGCGGCGACCAGGTCCTCTACAGGAGGGAATGGAGAGATACCCCTTTTCTGCGGCTCTGTCCACAACGCGAAGCGGGGCGGAAGAGTCAGAGCGAGTTCTGGCAGAGAGCGGGGCATTCCAGGACTTTGTGAGTTCCGCGTGCAGTTCAGGCAGGAAGGGCGCGGCCCGTTTAGTGACGGGAGTCGAGCGCTGGCGGAAGTAGCTGCCGTCCATACGGTTGATGGTCTGCTCGGGGGGAGGGGACCAATCGAGCCCGAGGCGTTCGACGGCCTGTGAGAGGAGGTGCACTAATTCCTCCTCGATTCCAGCGCGGGTCCCAGAGGATTCTCGGGCCGAGGAGGCGTGAGAACCGGACCTTTCCTCACTGTCTGAAGCGAGAAGCGAACAGGTTTCCTTGATGTCCGCGGCGTCATCGGAGGTTACAGAGCGGCCACTCGGCGGCAACTGTACGTCCGGAAGCGGCGGAGAAGGAGAGCGGGAGGCGACAGGCTCCGGCGAGATGAACGCTTCTAGCTGGGATTTCTGAGACATCTTTAAAAAGACGCTCGGCTCTTTTAGAAACAATATAATATAGGAAGCTTTCGTAAAAAGGATACAAATCTGTCGGATGGCGCTAGCTCGCAGGACGGCTGAAGGTGGCGAAGACGGCCGGCTTCCTCAGTCTCCCAGATGCTCGCTATAGTTGCCTTTTCGACGACGGCGGCTTCTCTCAGGATCAGCAGATGCGTGTAGCTCGCTGAAGAGATGAAAAATCAGAGTTGACAGCCTGGGACGCCAAGATATACTCTGACCACGCCCGTTTCGGCGGGCTCTGACGCAATGAGAGCATGTCAGACTCTTATTGGCCGAGAGTTCATCTGCGTCTCCTCATAGGCTTAAGCAGTTCTCTGTGAGCGAACCAATGAGCTGCTAGCTAGCCCGCTCATGGTCTGCTGCAGCTGAACTGCGTTGACAATGGATACAAAATTATAGGATAATTTTTGGCTTAAATTTCTCAGAAAAGATGAATCTTTCCCATAGCATAAGCTAGCTTACGCAATACGAGAGAACCTCTCGTAAGAGAACAAATATTAACATTACTGCCCTAACTATTAGGATATCTACTTCATAAATATTTGGAATATGGAAATATAAGGTTCAGATCACTAAAAACATATGGAAATCGAAGAGTCATGGGTGGAGTCTGGATGTCATCTAGTGGAAAAGATTGTTACTGCACACACAAATATTTTTTCCCTAAAGTTCATTTATTGAGACATCAGCCTAAAATCTGTTGTTCAGATAAAAACTTGTTCAGATATTTAGCATTGGTTTTCTTGAAGTTTTAGAGTTGAAAATGTATTGTAAATATATATATTATATAATACAAAATGTATTTTATTTTATTTTTTTTACAATTTTCATAGACTTCTATAACCTTTTTAAACTTTACTTTTACAACTTTGTTTTACTTATTTAATAATCTGAGACGTGTACCCTTTTAGTACACTGATAGTTCGCAGTGCGTAAGTAATGTTAACAAATACAACTTTTTATTTTAATAATCATTAGTAAACGTTGAAATTAACATGAGCAAAAATCAATAAATGTTGTAGAAGTGCAGTTTTCTTTTTTTACCTAAATGATAACTATACTGGATTATAATAACTCACCAATTATAATCCTCTCCTCTGTCAAATTTGCCATCGATAAAGCCATGCTGTTTAGCTTGGGTTTAATGACAATACAAGAAACCGGGACATAAGACCTCACACGCTTTCGACGTGCGATTCCGAGAACACTAAATGAACGAGCACGTTCTTTTCGCCTGTATGAACACTTCACACACGCTGGCACTGCCTGTGTGGTTTACCTGTTTACACGTTCATAACGTCCTCCTCGAAACACACGTTTTCGACCCCCATTTTTGTTACGATAAACGCGCGTCAAAAGCGTGTGCGTTTTCGGTGACCCCCAAAGCGCACGTCAAAAGTAGGCGCTTTGACAGCCAAACGCGCGTTCCTGACGCGCGCTTTTTATGGCAAAAACGCACGCTTTTGACGCGCATTTGACTGTCGAACGCGCGCTTCTGACGCGCATTTTCTGTTAAGAACGTGCGCTTTTATGGCAAAAACGCGCGCTTTTGTGCGTTTGTCTGTCGAACGCACGCTTTTGACGTGTCAATGTGCAATCGGACGCCTGGCCAAGCGTTTGTGAACACTTTGGCTTGCCATACGGAATAAGCGCCATATCTCGTCGCCTAATGGAACATTTCGAGCGCCATAACACGTGTCTATCACACACACTCACTCTCGCACGCGCGCGCGCACACGCACAAGTGTCTATCCCACACACGCACACACTCACGTGTCTATCACACACTCATCTCTCTCACACACACTCACTCTCGCACGCGCACACACACACTCACACATGTCTATCACACACACTTACTCTCGCTCGCACGCGCTCACACACACACACACACACACACTCATGTCTATGGAAGTAAAATAATTTCAAATGTTTTTGAAACAAAAAGCATGTTGAATTACACCAATTGAAAAAAAATATGCATTGCGTTAACCATGCTTGCATTTTAATCCATTGTATTTTTAAGGCTTGCATTTTTATGGGCTGAAATTCAACATGGTTGAATATTTAAGCTGTGAATATTTCAATTAAAAACATTTCAAACACATTTTCAATATTAAAAATTCAATAATCCATATTCACCCTTCATATTTCACTTCCAAAATTTTCAAACTGTTTAAAAATAAAACCTATAATATTCAACAGGCAAATTTCGGTCCATTTTATTTCGCCTTGAAAATTCGCTTCCACAAATTCAGTGGTTCAAATTCGACAGTAAATTCAACGTCGACATCCAGGAACTGCAGGAAAAGCAGTAGATTACCGATCATAATCTCCATCTGCTGTAGTCAGCTTTACCAGCAGGGGGTGCACGCGCGTGTTGACAAGCACCAAAGCAACAGGAGAGGCCTTCACAAAACGTCATTTGCTGAAATGGACAGAACGATGAGTACGAGTTATAATTTATATGTGTATGGAAAAGGTTGATTAAGACACAAAACACACGAGCGTTTACTCACGTGTCTTATGATACTTATTTTTTAACCCCCGTGCAAAGTAAGGTGATTTGTCCACTGCAAAACTAAATTCTCTCGCCGTTGGCATTGATATTAAGTTTTAGTAAAACAACTGTAATACACTGAGACAGAGTGAATTGTTTTAGTCACTATGACGGAATACTAAATTGATGGCTGGGTTTTGGGAAAGGCAATTTTATTTAAATATAGCATCATTAAATACAACCCAATTACAATTATAAATTAAATTCAGCAATTAAAAATTACATCTCTACCATGATATCTGGTCATCTCTGTGTTATAACGTGAATTGTCTCCGCCATTATCCAGGGCTGCGTACAGTAGGGGTATTTGTCATCTTATTTTATATCTTTTTGTCCATTTGGAGCGCGCGTCACATCACCTATTAGCGTCGCGCCTGCCACAAGATCTCTCACTGTTTACATGAACCAGACACTCCAATGAGAGCACAAAGTGCAATCCATCTCTTATTTACCATTTTTTCATCTTATCGTATATTTTATTAGCTCCTTTGCCCGTATTGGAGCGAGTCTCGTGGCTCTTACTAAGCGTCGGGCCAGCCACACGATCTCTCACTGTTTTAATCTAGTCTCAGTGTATTACAGTTGTTTTACTAAAACTTAAAGGGTTAGTTCACCCAAAAATGAAAATTAAGTCATTAATTACTCACCCCCATGCTGTACCAACCCCGTAAGACCTTCGTTCGTCTTCGGAACACAAATGAAGATATTTTTGATTAAATCTGAGAGCTGGATCACTGCTACATAGGCTGCCTAAGGGACTGACACTTGACGGTCCAGAAAGTCATTAAAGAAAATGTTTAAATATTCCATGTGCCTACAGTGGCTCAATTATAAGTTTATCAAGCGACGAGACTACTTTTTGTGGAAAAACAAACAAAAATAACGACTTTATTCGACTATTCCTTTTCTTCCTTGTGGGCCTGAAACGAGACTTCAAGAGATTTCCACGACGCATGCGCGAGAACTGAGATGAGGACGTTCTTCTTCGACTCCTTCTTGTTACCGGCTGCTCACCGCTTAGAAGTATCACCGCCACCTACCGTATAAGATGACGTGTTGGAAGCGCAAAACTTTCTGTTTACAAGCAGAGGAAGACGCGCGCTGTACATACGCGTTTCAATTCGTAAATATGTCTACTGATTTCGACTTTTTAACCATTGTATATAATATAGCGAGACCTACAGCACATTAAGTGTCGAATTGAAAAGCGTATGTACAGCGCGCGTCTTCCTCTGCTTGTAAACAGAAAGTTTTGCGCTTCCAACACGTCATCTTATACGGTAGGTGGCGGTAATACTTCTAAGCGGTGAGCAGCCGGTAACAAGAAGGAGTCGAAGAAGAACGTCCTCATCTCAGTTCTCGCGCGTGCGTCGTGGAAATCTCTCGAACTCTCGTCTAAGGCCCACAAGGAAGAAAAGGAATAGTCGAATAAAGTCGTTATTTTTGTTTGTTTTTCCGCACAAAAAGTAGTCTCGTCGCTTGATAAACTTATAATTGAGCCACTGTAGGCACATGGAATATTTAAACATTTTCTTTAATGACTTTCTGGACCGTCAAGTGTCAGTCCCTTAGGCAGCCTATGTAGCAGTGATCCAGCTCTCAGATTTAATCAAAAATATCTTCATTTGTGTTCCGAAGACGAACGAAGGTCTTACGGGGTTGGTACAGCATGGGGGTGAGTAATTAATGACTTAATTTTCATTTTTGGGTGAACTAACCCTTTAATATCAATGCCAACGGCGAGAGAATTTAGTTTTGCAGTGGACAAATCACCTTACTTTGCACGGGGGTAAAAATAAGTCTCATAAGACACTTGAGTAAACGCTCGTGTGTTTTGTGTCTTAATCAACCTTTTCCACACACATAAATTATAACTTGTACTCATCGCTCTGTCCATTTCAGCAAATGACGTTTTGTGAAGGCCTCTCCTGTTGCTTTGGTGCTTGTCAACACGCGCGTGCACCCCCTGCTGGTAAAGCTGACTACAGCAGATGGAGATTATGATCGGTAATCTACTGCTTTTCCTGCAGTTCCTGGATGTCGACGTTGAATTTACTGTCGAATTTGAACCACTGAATTTGTGGAAGCGGATTTTCAAGGCGAAATAAAATGGACCGAAAATTGCCTGTTGAATATTATAGGTTGTATTTTTAAACAGTTTGAAAATTTTGGAAGTGAAATATGAAAGGTGAATATGGATTATTGAATTTTTAATATTGAAAATTTGTTTGAAATGTTTTTAATTGAAATATTCACAGCTTAAATATTCAACCATGTTGAATTTCAGCCCATAAAAATGCAAGCTTTAAAAATACAATGGATTAAAATACAAGCATGGTTAACGCAATGCATATTTTTTTTCAATTGGTGCAATTCAACATGCTTTTTGTTTCAAAAACATTTGACATTATTTTACTTCCATACATGGCCATCACACACTCCTCTCTCACACACGCACTTTTTCTCTCTCTCTCACACACACAAACACACACTTTCTCTCTCTCACTAAAAATCACACTCTAGTCAAGTCACCTTTGTTTATATAGCGCTTTTTACAGTGTTTCAAAGCAGCTTCACAGAGATAACAGGAAAATACTGAACAAAGTTTGTTTCTAGAAGAAAATAGCATCACAGTCCAGCTTAAGTAAGCTCAGTGATGGCTCATATGTTGTTAAAAAAAACATCATGCGTTGTGTTCCTGTCTAGCAGCAGGTCCTCCGTCTGATGTGGATACGCCCCAGATTTACCGTGGTAAAAAGGGCGCAGACCGGGCATTTGTTTGTGTGTCGTGACTTGAGTTTCGCTTGGCTAAGTTGTGGGGCGTGGCCAAAGGCAGTTAAAGTATTTATTCTACACAACTGCTAGTACTTGTTAGAAGCAGCAGTAGAACAGCAGGAGAGAACAATCTGTGAGTGACTTTTCTCATTAGATTTTAGCGCGGCTCTTCGTTGCTAGGAAACTTTGTTTTGTTTACGTGTTTACCCTGTTAAAACGCACGCAGACCGGCAATTTAGTTAATTTAGCCACTTTTTCAAATAAATACCTTGGGTTGTGTTTGTTTTCTTCTAATAGGGTTGAAAAATAAGCAGATCTAGCAGCTGAGTGTCCTCGTTGTACCACGGAGTTGGACTATTTTCTTTAATCTTTTTTAACTGACCAGGAAGATTATTAATAAAGCAATCTTTAGTGGCAGAAGTGATAGGTCTTACATATTTGTAACAGAGTCGGCTTTGTCGGATGTCATCGCTCTGCTGCAGAATTTCAACGGCATCAACATCTATTCCATGTGATAATATTAGATCTAGAGTATGATTACGACAATGAGTAGGTCCTGACACGTGTTGTCTAACTCCAATAGAGTTAAGAATGTCTTTAAATGCCAATCCCAATGGAGTTTGGTTTATTGAATACGTTATAATCAATAAATATGAAATAATGTTGTCAAACCTCTCTGAAATCACACTGTTAACCGAGAAGTTTTGTATACTGACCAAAAGAGAGAAGTAGAATATATCCTGCTAATTCAGTGGTGAGAATTTAATTGTTGTTTTTATTTATATTGTTGTCGATTTACAACTGTTACCATGCTCTCTGTGTTTGATTATTAATGCCTGTGCATCACCCGAGTTGGACACAATAGAGGTAAAGGTTCAGCCTCGATTTTGTATCGTCATTAGTAGCCTAGTGTTAAAAGTTGTAAAGAGTACCAAATTGAACAATACAATATAACTGCAAAATTTGAATTTATGAATATCTAACAGTATTCTCGGTTTCGCAAAATCCATATCATGGTACAACATAATACCGGTAGTCACCTTCATACCGGTATAGCACCCACCCCTAACGCAACTGTTATAAATGAGGCCCCAGGTCTGCCTCAAAAACTTTTCCAATTGTCTATGAATTTGTTATTCTGAGGACACCACTTCGACAGCCAGCCATTCAGTGAGGCCAATCTACTAACTATCTCATCACTCCTGCGAACAGGAAGGGGGCCAGTGCAAATTACAGTGCCTGACATCGTACTTGCGAGTTCACACCTCTTTAATATTAATTTTAGTGATCTCCGACTGGCAGAGTCGAACATCATTCGTGCCGACGTGAATAATAATCTGAGAGAATTAACGATTAGCATTAGCCACCACTTTTAAATTTGCTTTGATGTCAGGCGCTCTGGCTCCCGGCAAACATGTGACTATGGCTGGTGTCTCTATTTTCACGTTCCGTGTGATCGAATCACCAATTACCAGGGCACAATCAACAGAATTCTCCGTGGGTGTTTCACTGAGTGGGGAGAACCGGTTTCATGTTGTAATCGGAACGGAAGAGCGGTGTTTTGTCCCGTGACTAGAGCGTCTCACGGTCACCCAGTTGCCCTGCTGCACGGGCTCTACTTCAGCCGGAACCGAACAATGTACCGAGTTCACTAAGCTAGGCGCATCCAAAGCCCTTGCACTCTTACTACCCTCGACTAAAGGGTTAGTTCACCCAAAAATGAAAATTATGTCATTAATGACTCACCCTCATGTCGTTCCAAGCCCTTAAGACCTTCGGAACACAGTTTAAGATATTTTAGATTTAGTCCGAGAGCTTTCTGTCCCTCCATTGTAAATGTATGTACGGTATACTGTCCTTGTCCAGAAAGGAAATAAAGACATCAAAGTAGTCCATGTGACATCAGTGGGTTAGTTAGAATGTGTTGAAGCATCGAAAATACATTTTGGTCCAAAAATAACAAAAACTACGACTTTATTCAGCATTGTATTGTCTTCCGGTTCTGTTGTGGATCCGCGTTCACGAGTCCGCAGTGACGCCGCTGCTGACGTGTCTCTGGTGCATCCATGTATTCCGGTTCAAATAAATATGGCTGGGCAAAAGAATGCAAGTCTTCCTCTGTATGGAAATCCTTAGACATGTTTGCGAAGATTGTTTTGTTTCCAGTGTGCGTCTCCCTCAGACTGTAAACGAAGCTCGGGCGCACCAGACACATGTCAGAAGCGTCTTACGTCAGCAGCGTCTTACGTCAGCAGCGTCACTGAATGAGGATCCACAACAGAACCGGAAGACAATACAATGCTGAATAAAGGCTGAATAAAAGTTGTTATTATTTTTGGACCAAAATGTATTTTCGATGCTTCAAAACATTCGAACCAACCCACTGATGTCACATGGACTACTTTGATGATGTCTTTATTTACTTTCTGGACAAGGACAGTATACAGTACATACATTTTCAATGGTGGGACAGAAAGCTCTCGGGCTAAATCTAAAATATCTTAAACTGTGTTCCGAAGATGAACAGAGGTCTTACAGGCTTGGGACGACATGAGGGTGAGTCATTAATGACATAATTTTCAGTTTTGGGTGAACTAACCCTTTAAGGTTTGGATGTCTGTCTCTAGTTCTGAAATCTTCTCCGTCAGCCTGACTGTCTCCCTGCATTTATCACATGTAAAGCCCTCAGTGCTGACAGAGTATGCTATGCTATACATGTGACACGACGTGCAAGTGACAATAACAGGAGACATTACTCGCAGTGTTTGTTGACTGATCCTACTCACCACAGTTGTTTGGACTCATAAAAGGTGCAAGAGAAAAAAAGACGCCAAACACGGATGGCAGAATAACTGGCTAGCAAAATGCGCTTTGTGTGAGCGATAGCAATTTAGATTAAAGCTAGCGATGTCAGATCAAAGTGACAGACAAAATGAGATAATATCAGATAAATTGCAATGATTAAATTATATTAAGCAATATAAAAGGCAGGAAAGATAGAAGATAGAGTTTAAAAACAAAGATATACGGAGCTACAACGTAATTCACTCAAGCAGTACGGATACAACGGTCACACTTACAGGACTCTCACACGAACACACACACCTAACACTGGACGCTCCAGAACATTACATCAGTTTACTGTTGAAAGACTCGACCTGTCCAGTGTAGACATGTGTACGATTATACAGAATCTATACAGATTATAATTATATGCATAATTTATACTATTCATCCTGTTCAAAGGTTTACACCCCCCGGGTGTTAGTGTGTTTTCTTATTGAGCATCAGTGAATGTTTGTGTTTTCTGTAATTTTCGTGAATGAGGTCTGACATCCTCAGAGAGGATTTTAATGACAGAGCCGCACTTACGGTAAATGACCTCGAGCTGCTGCACATGGGTCAGAGAGGTCAGAGAGGTCACAGAGGTCAGAGGGGTCAGAGGGGTCACAGAGGTCAGGCAGGACAGCAGCAGGTCGTCGCTTCTCAGCGCTTCAGTTTTGGCTCTCTCCTCGTATGCGAGCAGCGTGTCCGACTCGTCCAGCAGGAAAGGAACACCCGTCTCTACATACATTCTCTACACACAATATATAGAACATTAAAAACAGTTCAAATATTACAGAAACAGATCTCTGTAACAGTGATTCACTCATATTGGTCAATCAAACGTATGAGATCCTCTAGAATAAAGCTTGTGAACGACACCTTGCAGTCGGTGCAGCGGCAGAGTTTCTCTCTCCAGTGATACGGCCAGAACACCGGAGCTTCCCTCACACACACCGCGGCTCCGGCCTTCAGCTCCTTCAACACGCATCCGCTGCCGTCTGAGATCTGCTGATCCGCAGGAGCCGTCCCTGAATCACCTCGCCCCGCGGCTCCGGCCTTCAGCTCCTTCCAAGCGCATCCTCTGCCGTCCGAGATCTGCTGATCCGCATGAGCCGTCCCTGAATCACTTTGACCCGCGGCTCCAGCAGCATTCGGCTGCTGGTCACCTGACATCTGATCAGTGCTCACATGCTCTTCACAGAGGCCTTGTTTATTCAGAGCAGAACCTGGAGGGGATCACAACAGATCCCGTTTACAACAGCGCAGTGACTACAGAACAGACCCTGCGGCCCATGTTTCTTCAGGAGCGCACCTCCTCCAGACCTGCTAATCGAGCCGCGTATGCCCAAAGGAACGGCACCCGCTCCATGCAGTGCACACAGATCATCTCCGTCAGCACCTCTCCGCCAGCCTCTTGAGAATCCAGATGCTGAAACATCAGGACACACTTTAACACCAGAGGCCGGTTCCAACAGTAGACGTACACCCGGTCGTAAGACTAAGCTTCCTGTGTAGAATTAATCCCTGTTGCACCATCTGGGCGTACCACAGGTTTGAGACTAAATCTAACACCTAGTCAAAGGTAGGTGTAAAGTTAGAAGACTTGACTTGTTTCTCTGGTGAAAATAAAGATAAATAAAAACATTGAGACAATGGCGCGTCTGGTATACAGGCTACACGATCAGTTGGCTTTCCGGCGTGAAAGAGTAATGAGAGACCGCATCAATCCTCCAGATATACATGGAGACAATTTATTGAACGTTTTCATTTCAGTAGGGTTGAATTGCTAGAATTAAATGTTATCACCGCAGTTACAACATGTAACAGACAGGAACGGAGCGCTGTCCTCAACACTGCAAGTGCTAATTTCTCTTCGGTTTTATGCCAATGCTCGCATACCAAAATATGCATACTTACTGAATAGCTCAATCATTTTTCTTGTTTCACAATCTGAGTAATTTAATTATCTTTTCCTCGGCTCAGCAGTCGTGTTGTGTCCTCTATTCGTTGGAGCCAATAAACAATCAGTGCGGTACAGCATGTCAGCGTGTACGAGCATCGTCTATGCTAGTCGTAGTTTTAGACTGTGCAACAGGAGTAAATATTCATCAGAAAGCAGGACGTAACGAAGTCCAGCGTAGAGCTTACATCCAACTTCTTTACGTCCAGCTGGTGCAACCAGCCCCTGAGGATGAGAGGGAGAGAGGAATAAAAGAGTGTGTGTGAGTTCACCTTCTCGTGGAACCAGTCCTCACACACCACACACTGGATCATCTCCTCGTTCACCTGGAGAGAGTAGAAACAGCTCATAATCCCCTGCAGCTTCATCCCTCAGTGAGTAAGAGGAGCGCCACACACCTGGTCGTCTTCATCCGGATACGGCCGGTCACACGAGCAGTAGCGCCCAAAGTAGTTGTGATTATATGAGTTCTTCAGGTTTCGCCCTTCTTTTCCCTGAGCATCAGATGACAGAACAACATCAGATCTGAACACACACACACTGCCGGACAGACATCATGTGACACTCAAGAAAAGCTGCCTTTTCCACGTTAATCAGGGATTTTGTCCAAAAAAACCCCGCAACGATTCTGTTTTGGAAACGCTTTCTATTTCACCGAAGTCGAATAACATAAGCCGTGTTTCCCCAGAAACTAGGGACTCCAGGCTTGTACTTGGTGTGTTTCCACCACAGGAACTTTCCCCAGGAACTAGGGACTTTGGGGTGGGACTCGGTGTGTTTCCACCGCAGGAACTTTCCCCGGAACTAGGGACTTTGGGGTGGGACTCGGTGTGTTTCCACCGCAGGAACTTTCCCCAGTAACTAGGGACTTCGGGCTGGTACTCGGTGTGTTTCCACCGCAGGAACTTCCCCAGGAACTAGGGACTTTGGGGTGGGCCTCGGTGTGTTTCCACGGCAAGAACTTTCCCCAGGAACTAGGGACTTTGGGGTGGGACTCGGTGTGTTTCCACCGCAGGAACTTTCCCCAGAAACTAGGGACTTCTGGCTGGTACTCGGTGTTTCCAACGCAGGAATCAGGGTCTAAATGAAGTTCCGGGTAAATAATTCTCCCTCAGAAAGTCCCTGCTTGAGAGGTAGTACTTTTTCAAAGTTCAGGAACTTTCAGGGGTGGAACGCTGAAAACGCTGATTGGTTGAGTTCATGCTGCATTTTATACCAACAACCATTTGTTGCGGTGCGTGCAGTAACAGTTGTTTGCTATTCAAATCAACAATGGAGTTTAAAAAATACAACTGATGAACCAATGACGAGGTTCAGGCTTAGTTAAGCTTAAATTCAGAAGATGAAATCCAACGGGAACTGTGAAGCACAGTCCTACATCACCAGACTGAGTTGCCTGATCTTCACTTTCGGACTGGGGGAAACGCAGACAGCAACAGGTCTGTCTGGGGGAAACAGCTCCTGGGACTAGGGCTGCAACTAACGATTATTTTGATAATCGATTAATCAGACGATTATTTTTTCGATTAATCGATTAATCGGATAAAAATTCCAATTTGATTTTTTGTGTATTATAACTAAATAAAACCCTAAATCAGGGTTGTGGTGAGCAGGACGAGGCCGAGGGACGTGAGAGATGCGAGACCGGTGCGTCTCACAGGTGTCGCCACCGGCCTCTCACGTCTCTCGGCCTGGTCCTGCTCGCCACAAGTGTATTTGTGTGTAAAAGTGTACTTTAAAGCAGCACTAAGTAGGAATTCCGTTTTTGTCAAACAGCGACCCCTAGAGTCGCTGTGGAGTACTTGTACTGTCGTGAATAGCACTCACGCAGAGATGGCTCGCACTCACGGCCAGATCCCCTCCCCCTGTACACCGGTACCTGTTCAGTAGGATGGAAGCTGTAACGAGTGGAAATAAGGTATGGCCCCTTTAAGAGCTGCGCGCGCCCAACACCACATGTATACGGCGCCGGGTTATTTCTGTTTGATGCTCATTTTATCAGATCTGTTTTTTGCCGTAAAGCAATTCGTTACCTCGCGAGACTTGATATCACACGATACTTCCTAACACTGAGGCCGGCGGCCCGCCGGCCCAAAGTTGCAAGGGTGGTTTTGCGGCTCACAGGCACCAAGGGGGGTGCGAGACGACCACCATTCAACACGAAATCAGTAATATAAACATTACAATGACTCCAAAGCTGTTCGGTTAAGGTAAAAAAGTTATTTAGTTCACCTTTAAAAAGTGCAAAAGCCACACATTGAGTTTTACTAATATCAATATTTGCTTTGTTTTTAATGATAATTGCTAATGGCAAGTTGACAACAATGATTAATGTAAAATTAATTAAAAATTATATCCAACATATGTTTTAGCAATTTTTGTTAAAACAAATTTACACAGACATGTTTTTCAGATGTGAAGATATAAACTAAAAACATCTCAAATATATAATTCATTTAATTTTTATTTTAAATTAATGGAATTATAAGGATAATAGATAAAATAAATATAGAAAGACTGAAAACAAGCGTGTGAACATAGAGCCGCGGTAGATCGCGTTTGAAAAACAATTAAAACTTAATATTAGACAAATGCTATAAAAAGAACGGGATGGAGGTACGCAGCAAGCTAACAGGGTTGATTAAAAGGACAGGAAAAATTATGCATTAGTGCACAAGCATTCGCTGAAAACCACTGAGTACAGTGACTAAAAACAATCTTTTACTGCTGCTGTTATTAACTGCCTTTATATTTAGTGCTTCGCCGTTTTAATTTAACCTATTTCTGCGGAAGCGCTATTTTAATCCATCATTAATGTTGCGAGCGAACTGATTGCGCAACCTGATGCTCGAGACAAAATACAGACATCCCAAGTCTCGCGGAAGATCCGGGAGTCTCCCGCATATTGATAGCGGCTCCCTGATGCCTGCAAATTAGTTCAAACTCCCGGAATCTAGAGCGCGCGAGCAAGAGCGCGCATGCGAGACAGAAGAGACTGTGCTCCAAACATAGACTGTAAAAAAGATCTCGGTCTCTGCGCGCACGGCAGATCGGCGAAGGGAGAGAGACCTTGCGTGTGTCTCATGAAGCGCAGCGCATGTAAGACAGAGAGCATCATGATTGGCCCGTTTCAACCAATCACCAGTAAACGCTTCCCGTGACGTAAGCAGACCAACTAATCGATAATGACATTCGTTGACAACTATTTTAATAATCGATTTTAATCGATTAAATCGATTAGTTGTTTCAGCCCTACCTGGGACAAACTGTTCCATGTAATTCCGGTGGAAACGCGGCTATTCATGATGATCTGAGCTACTGATTACGAGGACAGACATCGGGTCTGCTTCAGAACACTCACCGTATGAAGTCTGCATTGGAAGCCATGAAATTTCTCATTGCCACAATCACAACGAAAATTCCTGTGACAAAACAAACACACACACGACCACACAGTAAAATGTCAGTGAGTGAATGTTTTCTCCTCAGATACTCTAGAGAGTTTGAGACGAGCGATGAATCTCTCAGACCTTTTAGTGTAAAGTTCACACACATCATGACCATCATGACACGCGTTCGCACACGCCAGACACACACCGGCCGGATCCATGCCTTCCTGAACACACGTGTTACACGCAAACACTGCCTGCCTCTTCATGTAGCCCTGCAACACACAAACACACATATGAACACAAACACATACCTGAACAACACACGCACACCTGATCCCGAAACACAACTCAAACACATATGGACACAAACACATACCTGAACAAAACACACACCTGAACCACAACACAAACACACCTGAACCACAACACACACACACACCTGAACCAAAACACACACACACACACACAAACACCTGAACCACAACACACAGACACCTGAACCACAACACACAGACACCTGAACCACAACACACAGACACCTGAACCACAACACACACACACACCTGAACCACAACACACACACACACCTGAACCACAACACACACACACACCTGAACCACAACACAAACACCTGAACCACAACACACACACGAACCACAACACACACCTGAACCACAACACACACACACACACACACCTGATCCCGAAACACAACTCAAACACATATGAACAACACAAACACATACCTGAACAAAACACACACCTGAACCACAACACAAACACACCTGAACCACAACACACACACACACCTGAACCACAACACACACACACAAACACCTGAACCACAACACAAACACCTGAACCACAACACAAACACCTGAACCACAACACAAACACCTGAACCACAACACACAAACACCTGAACCACAACACACAGACACCTGAACCACAACACACAGACACCTGAACCACAACACACACACACACACACACCTGAACCACAACACACACACACACACACACCTGAACCACAACACACACACACCTGAACCACAACACACACACACACCTGAACCACAACACACACACACACCTGAACCACAACACACACACACCTGAACCACAACACACACACACCTGAACCACAACACACACACACACACACACACGAACCACAAAACGAACACCTGAACCACAACACAAACACCTGAACCACAACACACACACACCTGAACCACAACACACACACACACACACACACACCTGAACCACAACACAAACACACCTGAACCACAACACAAACACCTGAACCACAACACAAACACCTGAACCACAACACAAACACCTGAACCACAACACAAACACCTGAACCACAACACACACACCTGAACCACAACACACACACCTGAACCACAACACACACACCTGAACCACAACACACACACGAACCACAACACACACACCTGAACCACAACACACACACCTGAACCACAACACACACACCTGAACCACAACACACACACACCTGAACCACAACAGACACACACCTGAACCACAACAGACACACACCTGAACCACAACAGACACACACCTGAACCACAACACACACACACACACCTGAACCACAACAAACACACACACCTGAACCACAACAAACACACACACCTGAACCACAACAGACACACACCTGAACCACAACACACACACACCTGAACCACAACAAACACACACAACTGAACCACAACAAACACAGACACCTGAACCACAACAAACAAACACCTGAACCACAACACACACACACCTGAACCACAACACACACACACACCTGAACCACAACACACACCTGAACCACAGCACAAACACCAGAACCACAACACGCACACACCTGAACCACAACACCGTACCATAGTACTAGACCGCTCTCATTAGAGTCACAAATGATTTGCTCTTATCATCCGATCGTGGTTGTATCTCTCTATTAGTGTTACTTGATCTCAGTGCTGCATTTGACACCATTGACCACAACATTCTTTTAAATAGACTAGAAAACTATGTTGGCATTAGTGGAATTGCACTAGCATGGTTTAAATCATACTTAACTGACCGTTATCAGTTTGTAGCAGTAAATGAAGAGATGTCTTATCGATCACAAGTTCAGTTTGTATAGTGGACAGTATCTCCGCCTGTCACGCGGAAGACCGGGGTTCGATTCCCCGATGGGGAGCCAAATTGTAGAGGCTAATACCTAATGTCTTAATTCTTTTAGCCTCTCGAGGTTAGATGAGGAGTATCTTCTTATCTACATGTCCATTAAGCACACACGGAGAAGCGGTCATAACAAAAACCGTATTTATTGATCGCAATCTCTGGTTTACTTTCCAAACAAAAAAACAAAACTTGACATCCTAGAAAAAACTATCAGTAACATGCATTTCATGCGATTGAAGAAACTGTTGCTCTCCAAACTCTAACCTGTCTGTGCCAAACAATCCTACCTCATTATCAACACCTGCATGGATGCATCGTAGTGACACGTCAAAAGGGGAGGAGTCAATAAATGTACTTAACCAGGTTAGTACAAGTATTAAAAATTAAACAGAATTCCCTTGTACATTTAAAGCATAATATTATGTATTACAAAATAAATAAATCAAATTTAATCTTTACTCAATTATAATTTTGGTATTGCACAACATTCTGAATATGGCTCCAACATCCTGGCCCCTAATTGTTAATGCCAAAGCAGAACAATTACCAAATATAAGATATCTAATGGAGTCAGAACTCATATGACTAGATACAGTATTGCCATATGTACAGTATACAAAAACAAATGTCAATTTACATAGCATTTATCACATTAATCATATTGCATTTCATTCATCAATGTTAATACATTGTGATATCTTACTTCATCTATCTTTTTTAACAATTCCCATGAATCACCCCCAAAGTTCATACCATAGATGTGTCTAAAGCACACTCCATAGGGAAGGATACAAAAAGTCCAATGGGTGTAAATGTGGTGCGAAAAATGAGAAGTCCATGTATGTGCAGATTTTGAGTGTATATGTGGTGCGAATTTGAAAAGTCCATGTATGTAAAGATATGTAATGGTGTGTGAGCGCGTAATGATATATGTAGGTTTGTCAGGATAAATGAAAGCGTGCACATAAGACTGTAGAAAACTGACATTGTTTTGTCAGAATCGCTCAGGCTGACTTGTCAGCTTCCAGAAGCAAACAAAGTTTGGTGATGGGTCTTTGAAGAACAGTGGTTTTAGTCTTCACCAAGACACTGCGGACAAGACCTTTGGGCCCCGGCAGGGTCTTCATCACACGACCTAAGGGCCACGAGTTCCTTGCTGCTGTGTGGTCTACTATGACTACTATGTCATCTACCTGGAAGTTTCTCTTGGGATTGTTCCACTTTTGTCGTTGCTGCATAAATGAAAGATATTCAGTTGTCCATCGTTGCCAGAAAAGGTCTGCAAGGTATTGCACCTGTTTCCATCGCTTTCTAGCGTACAAGTCATCTCTATTGAAGAGTCCAGGTGGCAAGAGGGGTTTGGATTTCAACTGCAGAAAGTGATTTGGTGTTAGGGGTTCAAGATCATTTGGGTCACCTGATACAGTTGTGATGGGCCTGTCATTGAGAATACACTTAACTTCACACAAAGCTGTTTGTAACAGATCATCGTTCAGTGTCTGTTGTTTCAGGACAGAAAGCAGTATTTTTTTAACTAGTTTGATTAATCTCTCCCCACACTCCTCCGAAGTGGGCTGCGAATGGTGGATTAAAGGTCCACTTGACATGATTGCTCAGCAAAGTCTCTTGAATTTTGTGATGGTCCATCTGGTTCAAGGTGGCCTCTAATTCCTTCTGGGCACACACAAAATTAGTGCCATGATCAGTCCTGATGGTCAGTACTGGTCCTCTCCGACATAAAAACCGTCGTATAGCATTGATGCAAGAGTTTGTGTCTAACGTGCTTGCCACTTCGAGGTGTATTGCTCGGCTCGCCAGGCAGGTAAATATCACTCCCCATCTTTTTACATGAGAACGACCTCGTTTGACTTCCATTGGTCCAAAGTAGTCAATACCCACGTGTGAGAAAGGTGGAAGATCAGGAGCGACACGTTCATCGGGTAGGTCAGCCATTTTTTGTTCTCCAACTTTAGCTTGCATTCGTCTGCAAAAGACACAAGACTTTATTACCTTTCTTGCAGATGAATTTGCCGATGGTATCCAGAACCTCTGACCCAGTCTTGAAAGCATGTGATTTCTTCCTGAGTGTCCAACTTTTTGATGTATGTCACGCAGGATCAGTTTGGATATATGTGAGTCTTTGGGTAGGATAATTGGGTTCTTTAGACTCACCGGCATGGCTGCTTTACTTAGTCTTCCTCCAATCCTCAAAATGCCCTCATCAATGATTGGATCCAGTTTGTATATGGAGCTATTTGATTTGATGAGTTTGTTTTCTCTCAAGAGTGTTATCTCTGAGTCGAAGTAGCGCTGTTGTTCATAGCGAATGACAGACTTCTCAGCTTCGTCCAAATCCTCTGGAGTTAATCCTTTTTGCTTCATTTTGCATTGTGAATTTATTGTAAAACCTTTGTCCTTTTGAAGCACCAAGAGTCCTTTGAGCCTTAGCCACCATGCAATAGCTCTCAATAGTTTCCTCCATGAAGAATAATACTCAATTATTCTTGTAACCGCGTTGTTCTGCAGGTTCAAGTAGTTACTAGAGAGTTCTCTTTTTACTTCCATATCGTTTGATGGGATGTATCTGAGATCTTCTGGCGCTTCAGTCCATTCAGATTTCTCCTTTGACAGGAAGTGAGGACCATTCAGCCATCTTGTGGAATTCAGGAGGGATTCTATCTGTAAGCCACGTGAGCTGTCATCTGCTGGGTTGTCTCCAGAACATACATACCTCCACTGATGTACTTGCGAGAGGTTATGTATCACTGCAATTCTATTTGCGACATAAGTATGAAATCTTTTTGTCTGATTATGGATGTACTTCAGTACCACCGTACTGTCGGTCCAGAAGGTGGAATCTTCCAGTTCCATATGAAGTTCCTTTTGCAACATTCTGTCCACCTTCACAGCAAGGGTTGCGGCTGCAAGCTCAAGTCTCGGAATCGTTATCCGTTTGAGTGGGACTACTCTGACTTTTCCCAGTACAAATGTGACATGAACATTTTTGACACTATTTGTAAGTTTGAGGTAACTTACTGGCCCATATCCTAGCTTGCTTGCGTCACAAAAATGGTGTAGTTCAGCAGTTTTTACAACACCAAAGTTCTCGGGCTTCATGCACCTGTCCACTTTAAATCTGCTCAGCTGGTCTAACTCTGTGAGCCATCTTTGCCATGGCCTCATAATTCCATCTGGGATTATTTCATCCCAGCCATATTTCTCATGGCAGAGTCTTTGCAGAATTTGCTTGGCTTTGAGAACAAAAGGGGAAATGAAACCTAGTGGGTCGTATATGGAATTAACTATAGAAAGGATTGTTCGTCTAGTGGGAGTTCTGTTCTTAATGGTTACCCGGAAGGTAAAGACATCCTTTTGGATATTCCACTGGATTCCGAGTGCCCTCTCAAGAGGAGATTTTTCTCTGTCCAAGTCAAGCTGTTTCACAAGAGGGGCTCTGTAACTTTCTGGGATGGTCTCAAGGACTTCAGAGCTATTGCTCACCCATTTACGTAAAGTAAATCCTCCTAGGGTGCATGCTTCCCTGAGGTCTTCAATGAGCTTAATAGCTTCTTTCTCAGAAGCCACAGACTTGAGACAATCATCGACGTAAAAACTATGATTAATTGTGTCAATTACTTGTGAGCTGTACCGTTCAGAATTATCGATTCCTGTTTGCTTTAAAGCAAAATTTGCAATGCTTGGAGATGACACCGCACCAAAAAGATGAACATTCATCCTGTAGACTTCTAGTGGCTGGTCAACATCCCCTTTAGGCCACCACAGGAATCGAAGAAAGTCATGATGATGATTTTGAACTCGTACCTGATAGTACATTGCTTCAATGTCAGCCATTATTGAAATTTTTTCATTTCTGAATCTAAGCAAGACACCCAGTAGAGGGTTGATCAGATCAGGACCTTGAAGAAGTTTGGAAATAAGAGAATGGCCCTTGAATGAAGATGAAGTTTCCCCTTCTTCTTGTGGTACACCCCATGATGTGGTATGTACCATACCTGACCATCGTTCCTTTGGAGTTGTTCTTGTGGCACCTTTTCTGCATATCCTTTTCTTAGCACGTCCTCCATGAACACACTGTACTCATTTGCATAAACAGAATCCTTCTTGAATCTTTTAGCAAGGTTTAGTGTACGCTGTGCTGTCAGATCATAGTTGTTAGGCAAAGTTACATCTTTATCACGAAAAGGCAGGGGTAGGTGGTAATGCCCATTTTTAAGTTCTACTGAAGTCGTTACTATGTTCATGAACCTTTTGTCTTCGGCTGACATTTCTCTACTTTCCTCGTAATCCTTTTCAGGAAAGTCATGATGATATTGCCTGATAATCAGATCCTTAAGATTCTCCATAGAGATGCGATTGGCTATCACTGACCTTAATCCAGTTTCATCCATTGCAGAAATCTCCATCTATACTGCTGACTTCCAGACCTGTGAGCTCATAGCTCTTAACAGGTCTCTCCTGCCCCATCGTACGCAGAAGAATTTCAGTTCTGCGTCCTTTGGCATTCAGCAGATTCATAAGGTTCTCAGTGCAGAACGTCGCCGAACTGCCTGGATCAAGAAAGGCATAGGTTTTTAAGGTTTTATTGCCTTTAGCAACTTTAACTTGGACTGGCACGATTGCTAGTGCGCATTCCTTACTGGCCCTTGTTGCATGATCAGCTGACACTAGTGCACTATTGACCGGCGTTTCTTCTTTCGGTTCTGAGAAATTAATTTTAGGCAAAATCTGTTTCTTTGAATTGTCGATGTGGAGCAGTGTAGGATGTTTTCGTTGACATATCTGGCAAACTATTTTCTTATTGCAATCTTTGCTCATGTGACCCTTTTTCAAGCATCCGAAACAGTGACCATTCCTTTTGAGATATTCAACCAGTGTTAATTTCGTTGACGAAAAATAATGACGAAAATTATTCGTCAACGACATTTTTTCACAGACGAAAACGAGACGATAACTAAATAAAAAATAGTTTTGAATGACAAAAACTATGACGAAAATCTATTGACATTTTCGTCAACGAATAAAAACTAGACGAAAATGTTAGTGACGATTTGGGAAGCGATCCGTCAGAACTGATGTCCTGCGTGTGTGTGGTAGATGCGCACATTTGTAGGCTGTAATGTGATCTACCCCGTGGTCTCATAAAACGTTAAAAAATGTGAACGTCTGGGAGAATGAGTAGAGCAGACATATAGATCTGAATAAGAGTGACGATGCAAAAAAGAGCTCTATTCGGTACGGTTTTCTGTGCGCACACACCCGACCCGAAGCGAAGCGTGCAGCCGTGCACATTGACACAAGCACGCGAGGACTGAATTAAGCTCTCTTTCGTGTCTGAATGGACAAATACACACAACAGTATGTCTAAATGTCCGTTTTGGAGAGTATTCATGTAAACTATGCTGGTCAAGTCTTAAACAGTTGTGAGTGTATCATCAGTGCAATTGTATCCGCATGTCATTGGACATGATCTGACGTCTTAAAGTGACAGTGGTAATAAACTCAATGCGGTCTGTGTCCTTAATATTGATCAAGCAACAAAAGAAAAAGAGAAAAGCATTCACTGTTTGTTAATAGCTTTAATAAGGATTAATTATATTTAATTCATACAAATAAATATGTCTGCTTGAAAGAATAAAGAATGATGTTTGCAAGTAGTTATAAAGAATGCATATTCATTGAAAAGAAGACTGTTCTACTTTAGGAAAAGGGGTTTTATTTAATTTTAAGATATTTTTAAGTCACAGTAGTTAAATCTGTGTCTGTATTGCATGTTCAAACTTAAAAATTATTCATATTAACAGGTTAATAGATGTTTTCTCCGGGAGTATATGGGTTTGGAAATTTTAGAGAAATTCAAAATTAACGCATTACAATTTACCTAAACCCATTATATTTTAGTCGACTAAATCTACTGTAGATTTAGTCGACTAAAATGTTATTGTATTTCGTCGACTAAAACTAGACTAAAACTAAAACAATTCAGATGACTAAAATATGACTAAAACTAAATGGCATTTTAGTCAAAAGACTAAGTCTAAAACTAAATCAAAATTTGCTGTCAAAATTAACACTGTATTCAACCTTTTTGTCTTGGGACACGGATTTCAATTTTATGCAATCATTTAATGCATGTTTACCTTGGCAGTAACAACATGAGGTCAGAATAGCAGCATGAGTAGTAGTTTGCAGCTGCGCTTTAGATGCTTCTTTACATGTGTAGGAGCTATTTTGAGTTTAGTTTAACCTAAATTGTTGTGCTATTGGAGCACTGGTATGTTTTATTAGATTTAGGATCCTTTATTTTGAAGGGACTCTTATTTTGACAGTTGGTGAGAATGTTTGAATATAAAGATGGCCGCCTCTCACCTTTTCAAACACAAGAAAAAGAACAAGGAAGCTGTTGGAACGTATAGGCATACAGTTCTTTACTTTGCTATCGAAACGCTTTTGAATCATTATTGAACACTACTTGGACATTAGTTTTGACATTAAGTTGTGCCTTTTTAACACCATTCTTCAATTACCTACCAATCGTTTGTTGGATTACTGGAGTCCATGCTTTGTCTGCTACTATCAACCTACTTACCTGCCCGCTGCCTGCCTTGCTCTGCTTACCAACCTACTTACCTATCTGCTGGAATTCCATCTCATTCATTACAAAAAAGGTACAATTCAAGTTTCTCTGCGTTGGATAGTTTGTCAAAGAAGTTAACCAATACGTCCCAGCTAAGAGTGGTCCGCCAACACAAAATAGTAAAGAACTTTGCAATCGTTTACGCTGCTTCACAATCGAATTGTTTGGAACCCATGGAAGCATTTGTTTGACTGTTATTGAAGCGTAAAAGTTTTGGATCTTTTTGAGAATTCACCTTTTCAAGTTCACTATTGGAGTGCATTTTTTGTTTGATACTGGATTTGCTACTGGAGCAGACCATGATTTTTGTTTATGCACATTTAAGCTTAAATGAAGCCAGATGAGAATGAACTGAGTTGAAGATAACTGTGCTGTTTACATTTTTGAAAAGAAAAAAGAAAAGAGAATTTTTTTATTTTGTTGTGGTTCTCAAACAATCTAAAATATGGCTGATGGCAAAATTAAAGAGCTTTGCGCAACGCGCAGAGGAAAACTTGGCGTGTGTACACGTAAAATGAATGAATTAAAGGAATTATTAAAAGGTGGAGATATTGAAGCCGTTGACACAGGCATTGAACAGCTCCATGTGGCATTGGATGAATTTAAAGATGTGCATCAATCTGTGCAAGTGCTGCAGGAGGAAGAGGAAAAGAAAAGTGACAATGATGATTGGTACCAACCAAAGATGCAAACTTTTGAAACGTTTTTGAATGAGGTAGAAATGTGGAAGAGTGCTCAAAGCCATGAACCCCAAACTGTGGTATCTCCTCTGGACAGTATATCTATTGTGGCAGCACGTGCAGGTAAAGTAAAATCTTCACGTTCTGGTGGCAGTGTTTCCTCAAAATCTTCGTCAGTGTCTTCCGCACGTTTAATAGCTGAAGCTGAAAAGGCAGCTCTATTGCAGCGTACTGAAGGACTGAAGAAAAAACAAGCCTTGGAAATGGAAAGAATTAAAGTGCAAAATGCAATGGAAAGAGTTGAACTTGAAACAGAGTTGGCTGCAGCTAATGCAAAGGTGCAAGTGTTACAGAACATTGATTCTGAATCTATGAACTTTAGACTCAAATCGGCAGAAGTTTCAGAATTGCCAGGAGATGGGATGAATGCGTATCTGGAGAGCAAATATGACAGAATTAAGGAGCATGTTTATCCAGAAGCCTCACCAGTGGAATATACCAGAATCTCTGCTGTTCCCAAAACACCATTGCAAAAGGTTTTAACACAGGATACGAGACCGCGGAGGTTACAAAGGCCTGTCCAGACCTTACAACTGAATCCGACCAGTCAAGCAGCTGCAGGTACCTCCTTTCCACATGCGCCTTTAAGCTCAGATACCAGCAACTTGGGTGCTGTTGCTGATCTTATTGCACAGCAACACAAAATGACTTTACTTCCAACTAAGCACCTACCCATGTTTAACGGTGAACCTCTGAACTTCAGACCATTTATGCAGGCATTTGAACACTGTATTGAGAAAAACACCAGCAATAGCCAAGACAGACTGTATTACCTTGAACAATACACCTCTGGCCAACCTAAGGAGCTGGTCAGAAGTTGTCTTCATGTGGATGCAGATAGAGGGTATGCAGAGGCAAAACGCCTATTGGAACTTCATTTTGGAGATGAATTTAAAATTACTAATGCTTATATGGATAAAGCCTTAAATTGGAATAATATCCCATCAGACAATGGAGAAGCTCTGTACAGTTATGCTCTTTTCCTCCGAGGATGCTGTAATGTAATGCGTACCTTAAGGTACATGGATGAGCTGAACCTTCCATTAAACCTGAGGCTTCTAATCTCCAAGGTGCCGTACAAAGTGAAAGAAAAATGGAGATCACATGCTTTTGACATCAGGGAACGAACAGGAGCAAGAGCCGAGTTTGCCGATCTTGTCGTCTTCCTGGAAAGGCAAGCCAGGATTTTACAAGACCCAGTCTTTGGTAACCTCCAAGACAGCTCCTCAAACAGAAGGTCAATAAGAACAGCTGCTAACAGTAGCAAGCCAATGAATTTCATGCAGAAGAACAGAGGGAGCAGTTTCGCTACAACAGTAGCAGTTGCACCAAAGAACAACACAGAGAGCACAATGCAAGTATCCAATGTGCCCAAAAACAGTGCAGCAAAACTCTGTCCTGCCTGTAATGGTGAGCATGAGATTGTGTCATGTCAAGAGCTGATGCAGAAGTCTCACAACGCACGAGTTGAGCTGCTAAAGACTAAAGGTGTCTGCTTTGGTTGTCTTGCTAAAGGACACATGAGTAAGACCTGCAAAAGAAGACAAACCTGTTCAATTTGTTCAAAATTACATCCCACTATCTTGCATATACCTCAAAATGTAACGGGAGAGCAGAGTAATTCAGGTCCTTCAGACAAAAAGGCAGTGAGCAGCGGGTTGGTTTCACTGAAACCAGAGGCACTTGATTGTAGTGATAAACATTGTACACTTGCAATAATACCAGTTCAAGTCAAACTGAGTAATTCGAATCATGTAGTTCAGACATACGCTTTCCTTGACCCAGGGAGTTCTGCAACATTTTGCACAGAACAACTTAGGAGGAATTTGAATGCTAATGGGAAACCTCAACAAATACTTCTGCGCACTATGGGGCAAAAGAAATCTGTTAACAGCCTGGTAGTCAAGGGCCTGGAAGTGTGTAGCCTGGAAGGAAAGGAATTCATAAAGTTACCTGAAGTGTACACTCAGCAGGAAATTCCAGTCAACAGAGAACATATCCCCAGACGAGAAGATATTCGAAAATGGCCTTATCTTCAAGATGTTGATATTCCCAACATTAATGCTGGGATTGACCTTCTGATTGGGATTAATGCACCCAAATTGATGGAACCTTGGAGAATTATCAATAGCCAGGGTAATGGACCCTTTGCTGTTAAAACACTGCTAGGTTGGGTGGTGAATGGACTTCTCCATACTGAGAATGCATGCATCAACAAGCAAGGTCAGAAATATGTTCATGCACATCGGATTTCTGTTGATAGCCTGAGTGAACTTTTGATTCAGCAATACAACCATGAATTCCCAGAAAAGAGTTTTGAGGAAAAGAAGCAAATGTCGGTGGAAGACCACAAATTCATGCAGATAATGGACAGCTCTGTTGAAATAGTGGCTGGACATTATCAATTGCCTTTGCCATTCAAGAAAGATAATCCTATGATGCCAAACAACCGTCACATGGCAGAGCAACGAGCATTGTCTTTAAAAAGAAAGTTTCAAAGGAATAGTGACTTTCATAATGAGTATAGTGCATTTATGAAAACGGTCCTATCATGCGGACATGCTGAACTTGTACCCCAAGACCAGTTGATGCAGGAAAATGGAAAAGTGTGGTTTATTCCACACCATGGTGTGTTTCACCCAAAGAAGGGGAGCTTGCGTGTGGTATTTGACTGCTCTGCATCTTATCAGGGTGCCTCACTGAACACTGAACTCATTCAGGGTCCCAATCTTACAAGCAGCTTAATTGGGGTCTTAGTCCGTTTTCGTCTTGACAACATCGCAATCATGGCTGATGTGGAGAAAATGTACTATCAAGTAAAGGTCCCATCTCATCATGTGAACTTCTTGCGCTTCCTTTGGTGGCCGTATGGGGACGTTAGTCAGCCACTGAAAGAGTACAGGATGATCGTACATCTTTTTGGCGCAACATCATCAGCTAGCTGTGCAAGTTTCGCTTTAAGGAAGACAGCTGAGGATAACAAGGGGTGCTTCTCAGCTGATGCAACTAGCACAGTCAAGAACAACTTCTATGTGGATGATTTGTTGAAAGCGGTGGACACAGAGGGCCATGCCATTAGACTTTGTAAAGAGCTGAAATTACTCTGTGCAACTGGAGGCTTTAAGTTGACCAAATGGATTAGTAACAACAGAGCTGTCTTGGTCTCTATTCCAGAGCCTGAGAGGGCCAAGAACATAAAGAATCTCGACCTTGACATAGAAGATTTGCCAGTTGAAAGAGCGCTCGGGGTGCAATGGGATGTCAAGGAAGACACTTTCACATTCCAGGTGACCATAAAGGAGCGTCCATGCACCAGACGTGGGATTCTGTCCATGGTCAGTTCTATATATGACCCACTTGGGTTCCTTGCACCTCTCACCTTTCCGGCAAAACGCATCTTGCAAGAGTTATGCAAGCAGAACATTGGATGGGATGAAGAATTGCCAGGGGTACACGCTCAAGCCTGGAAGCAATGGTGGCAAGATCTTCCAAGAGTAAGGGAGTTCAAGGTCAACCGATGTCTTGTACCAAACAACTTTGGAGATGTCAAAACAGCACAGATGCACCACTTCTGTGATGCGAGTGACCTTGGGTATGGAACAGTTACCTATCTTAGGCTGACTAACAGCAACAAGGTTCACGTCACCTTTATAATGGGAAAAGCCCGAGTTGCTCCCTTAAAACTGATGACCACACCACGAATGGAGCTCACTGCTGCAGTTTTGGCTGTACGAATGGACAAGATGCTATCTGAGGAGTTGCATATGGAATTGGAAAGGTCTCTGTTTTGGACAGATAGCATGACTGTTCTAAGGTACATCCGGAATGAAAGCAGAAGATTCCTAACCTTCGTGGCAAACCGTGTTAATGTCAGCAGAAGTGCGACAGATGTCTCCCAATGGAAGTATATAGGCACAAAACTCAATCCCGCTGATTATGCCTCCCGGGGACTACATGTCAACACATTCTTGAAAAGAACAACATGGATCAATGGCCCAGACTTTCTGAAGGAACCATCTCATTGCTGGCCAGAGCATCCATCTGAACCCATTCTCTTTCAAGATGACCCAGAATTAAGAAAAGGAGTTGTCACTGTCAATGTTGCTGTGAAGGAAAGTTGTAACGCCACTAATTACCTCATGAATTATTTCTCAACTTGGATGAAGCTCAAGAAAGCCGTGGCATGGTTCCTGAGGTTCAAGTCGGTTCTGTTGAAATTACTTAAGAATGGCAAGAAAGATCTGAACAGCCATATCATGACCACAAGAAAAGGAAAACATGAAAAGACTGGTCCATATGTTCTATCAAGCAGTGATCTAGAGGATGCTGAAGTCACAATCTTACAGTTTTGCCAAAGGCAGGGATTCCCACAAGAAATAGCCTGTTTGCAGAAAGGCATGCAAAATGTAAACAGAAACAGCTCCATCTATAGGTTAGATCCTCTTCTGGCCAATGGCATCTTAAGGGTTGGTGGGCGTCTGAGTAAAATGGCAATGCCCACTGAGCAGAAACACCCTGCTCTTCTCCCTAAGGACCATCACGTTTCCAAACTCTTACTTCAACACATCCATCAAGAAGTTGGACACAGTGGAAGAAATTACATGCTCTCCAAACTCAGACAAAGATATTGGATTCCTTGCGCCAACACTCTGGCTAGAAAGGTCATTTATGAATGCACCAGGTGCAGAAGAGTCAAGCTAAGTGCAGGTGAACAGAAAATGGCAGATTTGCCAGTTGACAGGTTGACCCCTGACCTTCCGCCCTTCACGCATGTAGGGGTTGATTATTTTGGGCCATTAGAGGTAAAACGAGGCCGCAGCATTGTAAAACGGTACGGCGTGATGTTCACATGTCTTACCAGCCGTGCTATACACTTGGAGGTTGCACATTCACTTGACACTGACTCTTGCATTCATGCATTCAGACGTTTCATTGCAAGAAGAGGACCAGTGTCTGAGTTGCGGTCAGATAATGGAACAAACTTTGTTGCAACTGAAAAGGAACTAAAAGAGTCCTTGAAATCTTGGAACATGCAACAAATTGAAAAAAGTCTGCTCCAAAAGGGGGTAAAATGGACATTTAACCCTCCCCATGGTGCCCATTATGGAGGGATATGGGAGAGGTTGATTCGCATGGTCAAAACGACATTACGGTCAGTCACCAGCCAGCAGTATCTGGATGATGAAGGCCTTCAGACAGTAATGTGTGAGGTTGAGGCCATTCTCAATAGCCGTCCACTCACGACTGTTTCTGATAACCCAAATGACTTGGAGCCATTAACGCCTAATCATATATTGCAACTTAAGGTGCAGCCTGTTTTACCTCCAGGTTTGTTTGTGAAAGAAGATCTTTACACCAGGCATCGTTGGAGACAGGTCCAGTACATTGCCGACTTATTTTGGAAACGCTGGGTCCGAGAGTACCTCCCTCTCTTGCAAACTCGGCAAAAATGGTCTCGTGTCAGACGCAACTTCTGTCCAGGAGACGTCGTGCTAGTAGCCGATAGCACAGCGCCAAGAGGATCATGGATGCTGGCTAGAGTCACTGAAGCCTTCCCTGATTCCAAAGGCTTGGTCCGCAGCGTACGGCTTCAAACTAAAACAAGCCAGCTTGAAAGACCTATCAGTAAAATCTGCTTGCTAGTAGAAGGCCAACATTCTAAAGCTGAGTGAGACTTGAACGAACTTGCGCACGTGCACACACTATCATACAGATGCATACACTGAATCTTTGCACCCATTTATTCTAGTAAATAATGCATAATGAGTTTAAGGAAATAATATATAGCTCCTTGAAAAATGACATTTAGTTAGTTATAGCTTGCCTTCTGCAATAGCTATAAGGGGCCGGCTATGTAGGAGCTATTTTGAGTTTAGTTTAACCTAAATTGTTGTGCTATTGGAGCACTGGTATGTTTTATTAGATTTAGGATCCTTTATTTTGAAGGGACTCTTATTTTGACAGTTGGTGAGAATGTTTGAATATAAAGATGGCCGCCTCTCACCTTTTCAAACACAAGAAAAAGAACAAGGAAGCTGTTGGAACGTATAGGCATACAGTTCTTTACTTTGCTATCGAAACGCTTTTGAATCATTATTGAACACTACTTGGACATTAGTTTTGACATTAAGTTGTGCCTTTTTAACACCATTCTTCAATTACCTACCAATCGTTTGTTGGATTACTGGAGTCCATGCTTTGTCTGCTACTATCAACCTACTTACCTGCCCGCTGCCTGCCTTGCTCTGCTTACCAACCTACTTACCTATCTGCTGGAATTCCATCTCATTCATTACAAAAAAGGTACAATTCAAGTTTCTCTGCGTTGGATAGTTTGTCAAAGAAGTTAACCAATACGTCCCAGCTAAGAGTGGTCCGCCAACACAACATGTCTGCTCATCAGGTCGTGTCACCGTAGTAACAAAGCTGCTGCCCCTTTTAGCTGTCGTCAAGCTGATGGTTCTGGGTTTTAGAACTGTGCCTTTAACAGGAGAAGGATCTTTGATATCTCCAAAGACAGGATGAAGTAAAATCTCAGCTTGAGTTTCCAGGAACTCGACAAGATTTCGAAATCTAATACGAGTATTAGTTCTTTGGAATGGGAGTTTGGATACAATCAATTTCAAATTTGATACAACGTCCAGTTCATCCATGTATTGTAGGTTTTGCATCACATTGCAACATTCCCTAAGGTATAGAGCAAATGTATGAAGTGATTTTCCATCATCAACTTTAATGGTTGACCAGTTCAATGCCTTTTCTATATAAGCATTCGCAATCTTCATCTCATTGCCAAAATGCTTCTTTAAGAGCTGCTGAGCTTCGGTATATCCTCTGCGAGCTTCCATGTGCAGACAGCTACGAACTAGAGCTCTGGCCTGGCCCGTAGTGAACTGTTCAAGAAAATAGAGCCTGTCCTGACTGTTGCTCGTCTTGTCTTCAATCAGAAATTTAAAAGCATGAATAAAAGACTGGTAGGACAATGGATCTCCATCAAAAACTGGTACTTCTCTCTTAGGCAGTAGAGAATGATTTTGCTGCATAATCATAAGATCAGTCATTTCCTTTTGCCTTTGTACAATCAAGCTTAAGCCTTAGTGCGAGCCATCACTGACCTCCATCTGTGAACTTGAACTTGTGGCTGCTTGAGAGTCTCTTTGCACGTGACTGACAACTCTCTGGAGTGGAGTTTTAGGTATTGTGGTCATAGGAACGAATTCTAATGCAGAGGTATCTGTAAAAGTAGGTTCGGCATTATCTTCTTTGTTTGCATCATAATAGTCATTCATAACATCGGCTCCTGATTCAGCATCAATTGTCAGCACTTCGATCTTTGCATCTGCTGCTGCTATTTGTGTTTGCAGTTCTGCCCTTTCAATCTTTGATTTTATAATGGCTTCTTCCATCTGTAAAGCTTGTATATCTGGCAGAGTTTTGGCGCGTGCCTCTAAAGCAGCCTTTTCAGCAGCAGCTATTTTAGCTGCGGAAGAGGCCTTAGATGAGGTTGATCTTACAGCCACACTACTGATGTTTGATATACTATCCTTTGGTTCTATACTATCTTTTGGTTCGACTGTTGTAAGTTGATCTGAATTTTCTTTCTGCCACATTTCAACTTCTTTAATAAAGCAATCGAAATCCATCATTTTAGGTTCAAACCAGTTTGCATGATCATTTTTCTTCTCTTCCTCTCCTAAAAGGTCTTGTACTGCATTATGCACATTTTTGAAGTCATGAATGAAAAACAATAATATCGCCATGCAATCATCCACTTGTTCAACACTTCCACCTTTATCAAGTAGCGCTTTAATTTCGTTCATTTTTCTCGTGCATACTCCCAATTTGCCTCTGCGCGTTGCGATGCGTGAATTTAAAATCCTTTCAGCCTCCGCGGCCGTGTGAATCTCTTCGTCCGTCATTTTATATAAGCCACAATTAACGAGTAGCTTTCTTTAGCGTTTAAACACACATTTCCAAACTCTGACAATTATTTCATCTGTTTGATTATGCTATTCAAGCATTCCTTCAATCTCGCATTCAGTGATCAGTTGTATTGTTTGCATTTCTTGTACTCACAGCTGACGCGTTGTTCATTCATAGAATTGCGCTCTTTTCCTGGCCGTGAACAGCAGAGTTTCCAATCCTTCGAGAAGAAAGTTCCTTTGTGTCTCGTCGATCGATCTTAAGTGCGAGTTTCTTCAATCGCATGAAATGCATGTTACTGATAGTTTTTTCTTGGATGTCAATTTTTGTTTTTTTGTTTGGAAAGTAAACCAGAGATTGCGATCAATAAATACGGTTTTTGTTATGACCGCTTCTCCGTGCGTGCTTAATGGACATGTAGATAAGAAGATACTCCTCATCTAACCTCGAGAGGCTAAAAGAATTAAGACATTAGGTATTAGCTTCTACAGCGTACCACAAAGCTCAGTACTAGGACCGTTGCTGTTCACTCTGTACATGCTACCATTAGGAGATATCATTAGGAAACATGGAGTTAGCTTTCACGGTTATGCCGATGATACTCAGCTGTATATTTCTTAAAAAACCCAACGAAACTTACCAATTCTCAAAATTAACGGAATGCATAGCTGATATAAAAAATTGGATGACTAGTAATTTCCTACTACTAAATTCTGATAAGACAGAGATTCTAATTATTGGACAAAAAACTTCCACACGTAATAACCTAGAATACTGTCTAACACTTGATGGCTGCTCTGTTAAGTCTTCGTCGTCGGTTAGGAACTTGGGTGTGCTCTTTGATACCAACCTTTCTTTTGAAAGTCACGTGTCTAGTATCTGTAAAACTGCATTTTCCATCTTAAAAATATATCTAAAATACGCCAGATGCTCTCATTGGGAAATGCGGAACAATTAGTTCATGCGTTCATGACCTCAAGGCTAGACTATTGTAATGCTCTACTGGGTGGTTGCCCTGCACGCTTAATAAATAAACTATAGCTAGTTCAAAACGCCGCAGCTCGAGCTCTTACCAGAACCAGGAAGTATGACCATTTTAGCCCGGTTCTGTCAACACTGCATTGGCTCCCTATTAAACATCGTATAAATTTTAAAATATTGTTGATTACTTACAAAGCACTAAATGGTTTAGCTCCGCAGTACTTGAGCGCAGTACTTGAGCGAGCTCTTAACGCATTATAGTCTTTCACGTCTATTGCGATCTCAAAATTCCGGCCAGTTGATAATACATAGAATATCTAAATCGACTGCTGGCGGTAGATCCTTTTCCTATTTAGCACCAAAACTTTGGAACAGTCTTCCTACCATTGTCCGGGAAGCAAACACTCTGTCAGTTCAAAGCTAGACTAAAAACACATCTCTTTGACCTAGCATACACATAATACATTATAGACTTCTATAATTCAATGTTAGGCTGCATAGATTAGGTCAGCCGGAACTGGGAACACTTCCCTTAAATCTTGATGTACTCATTACATCATAAGAAGAATGGCATCTACGCTAATATTAGTGTCTTTGTTTATCCCGAGGTTTTCCCGCAGCCTGCCGGATCTAGGCCGTGTCCAGATCTGACGAAGGAGATCCGCCTGGACCCGATAACAATGCAGTGCTGAAGTGTCAACTATCCTCTCCCTATGGAGGATCCCTTTCCCACTCTACAGATAAAGCGTTGTGAATTTCGGCTCACGTACCCCGAAGTGATAAAATAAAACTAAATTCTGTGTAGGAGCCGCATTTGAGTTTTATTTTTGGTTTCATAATTTACTTATAATTGTTTTTTCTATTGCATTTGAGTGGTCCACCTTCTACAGCCAGAGAGGGCGCTATCCTATAAGTTGGAGTGTGTAGCGCATGAGAGAAAGAAGGCGTGCCAGCTGATAGTCTTTGACGAAATGTAGTGGCAAATGTAGTGCAAAATGTAGAAAGCAGTTCGTATTCTTTCCAAAAATGCAACCAGATGTTGATTTTTGGAAAGAATATGAACTGCTTTCTACATTTTTTGAGAACTTTTGCATTGATTAAAGTAAGATAAATAGCCTACTTTCTGAGATTTTTGGGAAGTTTTTTTTTTAGAATAATGGCTGATTCTAACGAGGAAGAAATAACTCCTGGTAAAGACATGAATGAAAATGTCGCGCAATTGCGCTCGACTAGAGGAGGAAAAATGTCACATGTAACACGGAGAATGAACATTGTGAATGATTTAATGTCTAGTCCGGAATTTCTGCACCTGAACCACAGCACAAACACCTGAACCACAACACGCGCACACACACACACACACCTGAACCACAACGCACACACCTGAACCACAACACGCACACACACACACACACACACACCTGAACCACAGCACAAACACCTGAACCACAACACACAGACACCTGAACCACAACACGCACACACACCTGAACCACAGCACAAACACCTGAACCACAGCACGCACACACACACACACACCTGAACCACAGCGCACACACCTGAACCACAACACGCACACACACACCTGAACCACAGCACAAACACCTGAACCACAACAAACAAACACCTGAACCACAACACAAACACCTGAACCACAACACAAACACCTGAACCACAACACAAACACCTGAACCACAACACACACACACACACCTGAACCACAACACGCACACACCTGAACCACAACACGCACACACCTGAACCACAGCACAAACACCTAAACCACAACACGCACACACCTGAACCACAACACACACACACCTGAACCACAACAAACACACACACACCTGAACCACAACAAACACACACACACACCTGAACCACAACACACACACACACACACACCAGGGGCCCGTTCTTCGTACGTTGCTTAAAACATCCGAGATCAAACGAGACATCCAAGATGATATCATGGTGCTCATCATGATCCGGCTAATTAGGTTCTTCGAACACTCCTGCCGGTTATGATTAGTATAACTGGATTGAGTTATCTGAGATAATTGCGCGTTCATGCGCTGGGTTAAAAGGGGACATGTATCGATAGTAGAAACATTGATCAGCAAAGCTGCTATTGGCTGCTCACCGTGGCCAAAGAGCGCGCTCAGTTTTTTTCTCCACAGAAGAGCAAGAGTTATTTCTTGAAGGATATGCTGAATTTGAAAACTTAATTAAAACGCCAGGGAACACCTTAAAGTGTGCAAAAGTCAGGAGAGAGGGCTGGCAAAAAGTAGCAGACAAATTAAGTTTGTAGTTAGATGTTTTTATCACTTATTATAGTATATATTTTTATATTTGAATAATTTCTAAATAATGAATAACTTTGATCATTGTAATGTCAGAGTCACCACCCACTACTAGAACATAGGAACAAGTAAAAGTGAAGTACTAGAATATTCTACATAATAGTAATTTGTACTAACTAATCTCTTTTAAAAAGGCACTGTTAAAGGGTTAGTTCACCCAAAAATGAAAATTAAGTCATTAATTACTCACCCCCATGCTGTGCCAACCCCGTAAGGCCTTCGTTCGTCTTCGGAACACAAATGAAGATATTTTTGATTAAATGTGACAGCTGGATCACTCCTCCATAGGCTCCCTAAGGGATTGAAACCTGACGGCCAAGAAAGTCAATGAAGAAAATGTTTAAATATTCCATGTCACAACAGTGGCTCAACTATAAGTTTATCAAGCGACGAGAATACTTTGTGCGAAAAAACAAACAAAAATAACGACTTTATTCGACTATTCCTTTTCTTCCATGTAGGCCTGAAATGACACTTCAAGAGATTTCCACGACGCATGCGCGAGAATTGCGATCTCCTTCAACTACTTCAGTTAAGTTCTCGCGCGTGCGCGCGTCGTGGAAATCCCTTGAAGTCTCGTTCTGCTTACCACAGTTCTCTACACTCACTCATTCTCTCCTCAGTACCCTCATCAGACACTTGAAGGGCCCGTTTCTTTTTTCCACGCTATTTCTCTGCACATTCCTTGCGTTTCTTCTCCATCTCTGACTATTTTGACAGATACACACTGACACTGCACGCGCACTCAAAGCCCAAAGGGGAGGAGTTTAAAAATGTGATTGGACCAGCCCAGTGCCAATCAAGACAAGAACCAATGGGCCGCTGATCTACGTGTTTCATGGGCCGGTCTGTTAAAAAAAAAAAACCTACGCTGACTTTTTTTGTCCAATGCATTACACCGGTACAAAGATCCCAGCGCCGCCAATTAAGCAAAACTAAACGAATGGGCCGCCGATGTATGAGTATTATGGGCCGTTTAGACAAAAAATTGTTTTTATATTTTTTTTAAAGAATGATCTGTATCGGCCCAAAAAGCACGTTGGCCACCGGGCAAATGCCCTGTATGCCCGATGGCCAGTCCAGCCCTGCCTGGGGCCTGTTCTTCGTACGTCGCTAACTCACTTAGCTGGATTTAATTGTTGGCGATTTGGCATGGTCTTGGATTGTTTGGTTCTTCGACGCTCATCCTAGACTTGCTGTCATAGCAACAAGCAGGCTTATTTCATGTTAACAGGATTAGATCGCGGCTTTATAAGCGGAGCTGATACGGGAAGTCTTTTAGCGCAGCGCGATAGTGTACTTTTTGAGAGATATCATTTTTCTCACGACTCGTGAGGATGTCGTTTACATCATTCATTTGTTGGAAACGCATTAATGTTCGACTCGGAGTCGGGCTTTAATAACAGTGCAGGCAAGTTACTATTGTGATTCTTATCCAGATTAATAATATTATATCAAAGTTTAAAAAGGCAGTTGACTGACTAAAATCTCTTAGATGGTGTGAGATGTTCCATATTACAAATATGGCCAGGATCTGTGCATGACTCAAGAATTTTCAGAGATTTATGCACATTATTTGAACGTGGTAAGGAAAAACATAAATATCAAGCTCACTGTATTACATACACTTATGCTTATCCTAACAGAACTGAATTTTTCCATTATACAGGTGATTACAACAGGATCCTGCTTGGAGACTGGTGTTTTATGACCCCATTCCCTGACCACAGACCAGTTACAATGCAGCTCTAGCAGGACAAGGGCACACAATGAAGTGAACTTTAGCCAACTAAAGTGTCTGAAAAGTTTGAGGGTTGCACCTGACAGGGCCTGTGACATTGCATGGGCCATATTACACAACATTGCACCATAGAAAAAATATAAAACATTTCATTAATGTTTAATAAAAGACAAGACAAATATGCTTAGTTCTTTGAGTTTTATTTTAATTGTTCTTTGTAAAGAAAGGCCAGGGATCAAGTCATCTTTTGCCTGCAAATAATATATATTGTACTCTGTGTGAAATAATATATTAGCACTTACTCTGAAGTTCCTATGAACTATTCCGATCTCTAGTGCCAGTTTTTTTTTTCTTTAAGTTGTCAAGTATTTTCAAAATACTCTGTTTTCTAGGGGTAAACCTGTCAACACATGGCTTAAGGCCCATTCACACCAAGCACGATAACTATAAAGATAACGATAAAGATATAATTCTAAAAATCGTTCTCCATATTAAAGAATAACAGAGTTCACACCACAACTATAACGATAAAGAAATGAGGAACGATATCGTTGGGATCACTTTCAGAACGATTTTTTTCCAGCTGCCAAACGATAAAACACTGACAGCCAATCAGAATCCACTCTAATTTAAAGGTCTACTTTGAAACCGCAGCGCGGATGCGCGCGTGCTTAGAATAAAAAGACCGTTATCAGTCGTTGGTGTGGATGCATATATAGTTATCTTTATCGTTATCTTTATAGTTATCGTGCTTGGTGTGAACGGGCCTTTATGCATCAAAAATTAAAAGGAAAAGTCCAACACTGTCCACATCTGCATCACTGCTTAATGCAGACTCTTCTGTAGACTCCTGCAACTCATATTGCATTCAGAAATAATAGGTACTCAAGTGTAAATTAAGTAAAGTTATTTATGCACTTAAAGGGATAGTTCGGCCAAAAATGATATTTAACCCATGCATTACTCACCCTCAAGCCGTTTGAGATGCATCTGTCAATCTTGTTTCAGACGAACACATTTTCAGTTATTTTAGAAAATGTCTTAGACCCTTCAGTGGATATAATGTGAAGCAATGGGGTCCACCTCCTTCAAGTCCCAAAATGTGAATACATCCTTCACAAAAGTAATCCATCCGGCTCCAGGGGGATAAACGAAGGCCTTCTGAGGGTAATCCGTGCGGTTTTGTCCTAAAAATATACATATTAAAACTTTATAAATGAAAATATCTGACTTCCGGCAACGATCGACGCGCGTTCACGGGTGATGGAAGTCAGCGTACGAGGTAAGACGTAGCGTAGGAACTGTTGTGACGTAGAACGAACGCGCCAGCGCAGCCAGAGAGCAGAGCAAAACAAAACACGAAAGCGCGTGAACGCACGCGCGTCGATCGTTGCCGGAAGTCAGATATTTTCATTTATAAAGTTTTAAATATGTATATTTTTAGGACAAAACCGCACGGATTACCCTCAGAAGGCCTTCGTTTATCCCCCTGGAGCCGGATGGATTACTTTTGTGAAGGATGTATTCACATTTTGGGACTTGAAGGAGGTGGACCCCATTGCTTCACATTATATCCACTGAAGCGTCTAAGACATTTTCTAAAATAACTGAAAATGTGTTCGTCTGAAGCAAGATTGACATATGCATCTCCAGGGTTTCTGCAGGGTTTAGTCAGTCAAATTTAAGACTTTTTAAGACCTTTTTATGGCCATTATGATTTAAATTTATGACCTACACGAATTACGAAAAATAACTTACTTTCAAAAGTCTTTTTTTAATTGATTTTCATTAAAAGTAATAAGTTTCATTATTTAAAGGTTCCATTTTCTTAGGAAAAGGGAGCCTTCAATTTGTTACTCTTAAGTATCAATAACACAGGAACAACACTTAACAATTATCACGATAATATAGCAGTCAATATCAATAATTATCATGATAAATGTCAAATCTTTATTTCTTTCAAGTTTAAAGGCAGATTTTTGCTCCTAACTGAAAGTTGTAGAAACCAGAGCATTAATTGTGGTTAAAAACTACTCTTTATTGTCAGAACATATCATGACAAACACTTGCCAAACAGGTAAACATTTCACAAATCTGAGGTAGAACATTCAAACATTTGTCATTTTTCCTTAACAAAATTAATATCTTTATTGGAAAATTAATTTCTTAGTTTCTGCATGTGCTAATGGGGGATATTGTTTCAAGTCTTGAAACAGGTTTGTGTTGCCTGACTTTGATGGCACGTTTCTTCATGAAATCTATGAAAAGCAGTATAGCCTAAATACATGAAATACTTAATATTCCATTAGTCCTTTAATACATTGTCTATATTTAATAATATAATACACTTCAATATGTATATCCCACATTTCATGGTGCAGTTAATATACTAGGCTAACGTTACAGTAAATCCATGGTAAATTATGGGAATTTGTAGAAGGAAAAGCCTTCTGACTGTATAGTTGCGCACTGCGTTTCTACTGTTCGTCAGTGCTGTTTCATCTGCCTTTAAACTGCTTTAAATCACTGAGACATTTGTGTTCTTCGCTGAACTCAAGCACTTCTCACTGGATCTCGTGACCGAGGCCGATCAGAGTAAACGCCTCTGCTCTGTGAGCTCGCGCTGCGCTGCCCGTTAGCACTTTGAGCCGAGCGGATAAACAGTCCGTGAGGCGCGCGCGGTTCAAATGAGTTTCGTTCCGCTTTTGGCGCATAAACATTATCGAACTCTTCGTTTTATAGAGAAAAAAATATATCGTGATGATGAATGAGGATATCAATTTAAGACGTGGCTAAATCTAATTTATGACCTTGTATGGAAAATCCGGACGTTTTTATGACTTTTTATGGCCTAAAATTCTTATTATTAAATTTAAGACGTTTTATGACTTTTTATGACTCCGCGGAAACCCTGATCTCGAACGGCTTGAGGGTGAGTAATGCATGGGTTAAATATCATTTTTGGCCGAACTATCCCTTTAAAGATACCTGAGAAGGTTTCTTCACTGTCCTGTGCATTGGGGGGAAAAAATGGGCATTACAAAGTGTTGTACTTTCTTCCCTTTTGATGTAACATTAGAAAAAGTCCACTTACTGCACATGCTTCAGCCACCGCTTGGGAACACATAAAAGTGTTGGTGTATTGTTTAAAACTGCACAAAAGAGGAAAACACAATTTCATTACAATGAAGTACACTGGGGGGAAATGTGATCAATAACTCATGGCAACAGATTTTTTTTTTACATTAACTAGTTTCACAGTTACACATGTAGACTTTCACAAGTCAAAGCAATTCATTACTACGCAAGGTTTAACAGTTGATATGACTGGACAGCCATTTGGATTATAGGCCTACTTAATTTAATGCAGCAACAAATTATTTTACAGTGTACTAGGGTCATTTAAAGTTCATTTACCAGCAGTGAAGGTGTTCATTTACCAGCAGTGAAGGTGTTCTGCTCCTGCAGCTGTGGGTCTGAGGAAGAGCTGAACCCAGGGATGCCCTCCACAATAGGTCGGTTCACATTCAACCCAAGGGCCAGCTCTTCTGCCTGGGTATAATGTGGGGGTGCAGGACCACCACCTGTTTGTTTTTCTTTTCTTTTTATTTCTCAGCCTTTTTCTTGGTTGCTTTTATAAACAGGCAAACATTTATTAACAGTGCCTTTTTAAAAGAGATTGGTTAGTACAAATTACTATTATGTAGAATATTCTAGTACTTTTACTTGTTCATGTTCTAGTAGTGGGTGGTGACTCTGACATTACAATGAACAAAGTGATTAATTATTTAGAAATTATTAATATATAAAAATATATACTGTAATAAGTGATAAAAACATCTAACATGGTCACTACAAATGTCTGCTACTTTTTGCCAGCCCTCTCTCCTGACTTTTGCACACTTTAAGGTGTTCCCTGGCGTTTTAATTAAGTTTTCAAATTCAGCATATCCTTCAAGAAATAACTCTTGCTCTTCTGTGGAGAAAAAAACTGAGCGCGCTCTTTGGCCACGGTGAGCAGCCAATAGCAGCTTTGCTGATCAATGTTTCTACTATCGATACATGTCCCCTTTTAACCCAGCGCATGAACGCGCAATTATCTCAGATAACTCAATCCAGTTATACTAATCATAACCGGCAGGAGTGTTCGAAGAAACTAATTAGCCGGATCATGATGAGCACGATGATATTATCTTGGATGTCTCGTTTGATCTCGGATGTTTTAAGCAACGTACGAAGAACGGGCTCCAGAACCACAACAAACACACACACACACCTGAACCACAACACACACACCTGAACCACAACAAACACACACTTGAAACACAGCAAACACACACCCACACCTGAACCACAACAAACACACACACACCTGAACCACAACAAACACACACCTGAACCACAACAAACACACACACACACCTGAACCACAACACACACACCTGAACCACAACAAACACACACTTGAAACACAGCAAACACACACCCACACCTGAACCACAACAAACACACACACACCTGAACCACAACAAACACACACCTGAACCACAACAAACACACACTTGAAACACAGCAAACCCACACCTGAACAACACCACACCTGAAAAACAACACAAACACACACTGAACCACACAAACAACGACACACATCTGAACAACACAAAAACGACACACTCTCTCACTTACACACACTCTTTCTCTCATACTTGCACACAAACAAACACTCACTCACACTTTCTCTCTCGAATACACACACAACAGTGTACACACACAAAGGTAGTTTGTTTTCTCTCTCACCCGAATACACACACACACACACAGAGGTATGTGTGTTACCTTTGGGTAAGAGCAGTGATCAGGGTCTCTCTCTCTCACTCACACACACACACACACACACACAGTATGTAACTTACCTTTGGGTAAGAGCAGTGATCAGGGTCACTTCCAGCCAGAACAGCGAACGCCTCGTACAGCTCGTCTACTGCACACTGATCCATCATCACACACAACACAGCAGAAACAGACGAGACAAACACAACACACACACAGGACAACACGCAAACACAGCGCGCACGCTGTTAAAAATCACGCCGACCCAAACGCGTGAAGCTGCTGAAAGAGCTTTCCGGACCGCAACAATACGTCACTTCCGGAGTCGACAAATTATTGCGGGAATCGTGTTGATGTAAAACTGGTTTCAGCAGTTGCATATCGTGTGGATAATATGAGCCAAAATATACAAATATAAAAATACATGCCAAAATCCGCTTAAATTCTTAAAACGTTAATTTCACTATTATTATTTTATTATTGGCATCAAAGCGCATAATTGTTATGATTGTACTGTTATTTTATCTGACAAGAGATTTTTTTTCTCAAATAATTTGTTATGTCTCTTAATGTGAATGTGTTTTTGTGTGTTTGTTGTGTTTTGTTGAGCACGTGCTGTATCCCCGCCCCCGCGTTGCCAGGGAAACGTGACGCTTGCTGACGTCACTGCAGCAGCACACAGGGCTCGCTCGCTCGCTGGAGTCGGTCAGGGTTTCTCGGTGTATTACCGCGTGTGATGGAGGTGTCAGTGTCGATGGACCCGCTGTTCCTGGCCTGGAGCTGCTGCCGGAGACGCCAGCTCCAGAGAAGTGCTGATATCTGCTCGAAGATCCTCTCAGAGAGCTCGTTTGACCAGGTGAGTGCGCAGTTAGCAGGCTAGCTGAGGATTAGCGCTCATAAGCTCATTATATATCTACTACTGCGAGCGGTGTTTATTAAACTGGCTGATGTAACAACAGCCAGGTTTCAGTGATCATGTGCTGCTTCACATCAGTGTTTGAAATATAAATGAAGTGTTCACACTCTTCTTCACTATTACTGTTTGCCAGGAGTCTGGTGGTGCTCAAGTGTCTGAGGTAAAGTTAACTGACTGTAGTAGAGCAACGTTAGGCTTCTCAGATGTGTTATGATCCCTGTATTCCCAGTATTATATTCACTGTATTCCTAGTATTATACTCACAGTATTATACTCACAGTATTCCCAGTATGATACTCACAGTATTATACTCCCAGTATTCCTAGTATTATATTCCCAGTGTTATACTCCCAGTATTATACTCCCAGTATTCCTAGTATTATCCTCACAGTATTCCCAGTATTATATTTCCAGTATTCCCAGTATTATACTCACAGTATTCCCAGTATTATACTCCCAGTATTCCCAGTATTATACTCCCAGTATTCCCAGTATTATACTCACTGTATTCCAAGTATTATACTCACTGTATTCCTAGTATTATACTCCCAGTATTCCCAGTATTATACTCCCAGTATTATACTCACAGTATTCCAAGTATTATACTCACTGCATTCCTAGTATTATACTCACAGGATTATACTCACAGTATTCCCAGTATTATATTCCCAGTATTATACTCCCAGTATTCCTAGTATTATCCTCACAGTATTCCCAGTATTATACTCACAGTATCCCCAGTATTATACTCACAGTATTCCTAGTATAATCCTCCAAGTATTCCCAGTATTTTATTCATGGGCGTAGGTTTGGTCTCAGCTTTATGAAAAAGCTTCGTATGTCCCCTTTCTTCTTCTTGGGTGACATAGTTGATCTACAAAGTTCAAAAATGGGCAAAAAAACGGAATATTAAAATGTTTTAGGCTACTCTGGCCTAGAGGCCTGCATTTCAGCCCGAGCCCGACGGGCCCCGAGTTATACGCTTCTAGGGCCGGGCTTCGGGCCAATTTTCACGTCATAGTTCACACGCGGGCCGGGCCTCGGGCCTGTTTTAGGCTTATCTTTTTTTATAGCCTATTTTAGACATTAATTAAAATAAAATATGAGAAGATGACGATTGAAAAGCAAACATAGAAAGACGTTTTATAACCTATCACAGACTGACACATGACAGTCTGCTCACGCACACGCACACAGGCTTCCCGGCGGCGCGATCTGAGATTCGCGCGACCGGCTCGTTCTGTGTTTAGTGTCCCGGTAGCGAGCGTGACTTCAGCGCAGCTGGAAAAAGTACGACTGGATTAAAACCTTCCACTGTGGATGCTGTGCTTTTTCTTTACGATGCTCTGAGACTGTTCTTAGCCATGTTAGGAGGTTGTTTTTTGTTTGATTGGACTTTATCTTCATGAGTCTGTTGGAAACTATTGGAAATAAGAATGGCCATGTTCTGTAGTGAAGACTTGATTTTTGAGGTAAGATAACCTGCATGTTTGTTTTTAATGTAATTTATTTGATTTGTTTAGATTGCATTCTCTGTATTGTATTGTATAAACTCATTTAGTTTGCGAGCGCTGTTGCGACTGAGCAGCAGACCAGTTTGCCTCAGCTTTTCAAAAATGACAATAAACGTTTAAACAAACGTTAACTGTCTGTGTGATATGCTTAAGTTGTTTTATATATATGGATTTTATTGTAGCCAAGTAAAGTGTTGATTTGAGAGGCTATAAATGGATCAAACATGTTTAACTCACTGTCGGCTGCTTGGTCGTCAGCGGTCGCCCTACAGGTTGGAAGCGGAATTGTCCATTACCGCTGTCGTAAATAATTTAGCCTACCGCAGCCTACTGGCACATGCGCACGCTCGCTGTTTATCCAGCACCGGCTTTGGAATCAACAATGGCAGACATCCCAACCTGCAAGAAGTCATTTCAGGGAGGTATATCTTGGTGACTGGATTGTTGACGGGGGGTGGCGGGTTGGTTGACTAGCTTTCGTGAGGCACACTCGCAAGGTCTCTCACGCTCTACCTCTCTGCCGTGCTCGCGCTATGTATGTTATGCGCGCAGTATGTTCTGTCTCGCATGCGCTCTAGATTCCGGCAGATTTGAACTAATTTGCGGGCATCAGGGAGACGCTATAGACTTGGGATGTCTGCCATAGACATAATAAATACATAGACGCCCTATTGGCGGCTTTGGAACGTTGCTGCGATCATAGACAGTAAAAGAAATGGACAGATCGATCTCATTGGAACTCAGTTGAGACAGTTGAAGCCCACTTTTAGCGATTTTTGAGCACTTCCGTTCCTGACGCGCAGACTCAGACCGACTCAAACTAAGCTTGATGACGTGAGCAACCTGTCTGACAGACGTTAATCTTCTAGTAGCTGTGCGTGAAAATTGCCAACGTTAATCTTGCAGAGACGGGGAACTTGAGCAAAGAGTTATTTGGCGTGAGTGAGCAGGAGTAAGTATTCCGTTGCTTTTATGGACTCATTATCTATGGGCTTCTCCCTTGACGGGACGTCCCCCCGATTGCCTGCGAGCTTCTCCTCCTGTCTGTACGGTAATTTCTGTACAGCGCGACAGAGAGTCGAGTGGTTATGACGCAATTGTTAGCCTATTTTTACCAAAACTGTTTCTACGGGGCCATAATGTAACATAGAAGGTAATGGAGCCCTTTATACATTGTCGTATTTCTTTAGAAATAAATAATGGACAAATGGAGTCTTTAAACGCCTCAGATGTAAAGTTATTCGCTGTCAAAGTGACGCCAAAATGAATGGGAGTCAATGGAAATGCTAACGCAAGTGAAGTTCTGCTACAAGATGGCGGCACCCGGCCGACTTCAACTTCCGGTCGATGGATTACCCCCTTGGCTGCGATACGTCAACGGGTCCGCCATTTTGCGGAGGGCAAGACTGCACTGTAATCAAATGTAAGTAAACGGGTGAGCTGCGTTTTTTCTGGATAAAAACAAACTGTTTTTACATTTATCAACCGATTTCAGTGGTTTGTATGTGGTGTCCAAAAGTTCCATCTCTAGTTATTTAAAATCCCAATAGTTAGACTAGAAATTTTTTTTTTTTTTATAAAGAATGGTCAAAGCTCAGGCTTGTCATGTATTTGGCTTTTTATTCTCGGATAACAATGGTGAAGACCCCCATACTGAGATATAATTTAAGTTTTCTTATTGTGGAAAAAGCATTTTCTGTGATTGACCAGATTTTAGCAATAACATATATGAAAAAATATGTTATGGTACAACTACAGTGCAATGCAAATAGTAAATATAACATAAAGTGAGAAGTAATAGTAAATAGTTTAGTCAATAAAATAAACAAATAGTATACAGCAAATAAAATGGTAATGAATAATAGTATAATTATATAATATCATAAGTACAATAATACAATCATAAAAATATTGATAATAGCATATAGTTTATTAATAATACTATAATAATAGCAACATAATAAGACATATCAATTACAGAATATACACAATCAAAAATAAGTTAAATAGTGACTTATATTTAATATTGAACTCTTTTTGTTAAATTTCTGTTTTATTGATCAGTAATAGCCATAACAGAAGTAGCTTCAGTCAAACATACAGCAGGATACAACGTTAAAATAGCCTAAATATAAAGTTATGAAACTTCACTTTGCCCTTAGCCAAAACGATTTACCAGGGAACCATTTATAGATTAATGAGACCAAAGATCGCCCGTTAGATATACGCAAGACGAATTATATCTCATGTTTAACCACTAGGCTACTAGAGACATCCGAGCCAGCGGCAACCGTCAGAAGCACTAGCCGAGGTACGGCTGTTCCAGGCGGGGTAGAAGAGCGCTGAGCGCATCTTACAACTCCAAAAACTTTAGATCAAATTTTTAAATAGGCGCTAGGCTATCTTTATAAACAAACCACATATTTGAGATTTAAACAACTACATTGTCGACTGAAAAACAATTAAAACTACATTTCGTTACACAATAACAGTAGTAGGCTATTTTTAAATTTAACCTCTGAACGTTACTATTACTAATTAAATCATGACCAAATACAACCAAAAACAAACGTTCAGTCTTGCTTGTGAAAGGTAATTCCTCGAAAGCTGTTTTCAATTGTGTGGCGATGTGTACAGCCCCAAGCAGCGCACGAAACAGGCATTTTTCTCAATTCCCGGTATGAGAGGTATGGGAAAGTTGCCATCCCCAATATGGCGGCGCTGTTGACGTACGCTCCAGCGGCCAATAGGGCGTCTATGTATTTATTATGTCTATGATGTCTGCAATGGCCATAGACAATTTGAGGAAGTGGTGGGGGAAGTGACGTATGCCGTAAAGCAGTCGAGTTTTGTAGTTCTTCTTGTGCTCGGGTTACTACCCGAAACCCGAAGTTACATAGTGCGAGTAAAAGCGATATAGACCACGTCAGGCTATGGCAGACGTGTCATTTAACCTATTGTAAGTCGATGTACCATCACAAGGGTCTTGGAAATATATTATGAAGGTTGAAAAGTTCCATAGTGTTGCTTAAATTAACTTTATAAAGAAATGAAAATAAACTTACCGGTAAATACTTTGCCATTGAGAACAAAACATATCTGTTTTACTGACTGCAACATAGGGCAGGCTGTCTATCTTTTTTTTTTCTTTCTTTCTTTTAACGGGCTCGGGTCGGACTCGGGCTGATCATTCTGATGAGCTGTCGGACACGGGCCGGGCTAGGGCCTGAGCGTCTCGGGCCAGGGCCGGGCTAGGGCCTAGATTTGAGGCCCATGCAGGGCTCTACTCTGGCCTTTGTATATGGCAGGCCCACAGAGAGACAGCCCTGGTAACTTTGTAACAATCTAACCGTACCATACAGCCGAGTTACAAAAGAATTAAGACCGCCTGTTCTATCTTCCTTTTTTAAGATGGTTGAAATCAGAGTTCATTGAACATGTTGCAAATTCAATATCTTCTTCCGTGTATTTCACAGCAAACATAGAAACAAACAATAATACCATATACCACAAGAATATAACCCGTTGTATGAGTGTATGTGTGTATGCGTAAGTTCGAACGCAAGTTCAATAGTCCCGCGTGTGGGTGTGAATTAAGATCAGCCTCACCAGACGGAAAGTCAAAACTGTGAGCGTGATCAAATTCGGGGATGACAGGCTTTTGTCCTCGGAAAGTAATCCTGGCAACGAGCCAATAGAAGTTCTCCACGGATGAACGGCGACTCGGCGCTTCTAAGACAATCGATCCCGGGAAAATCCACATAAACACCGGCCGGTTTGTGAATGAGAAGACGCTTCTCTCGAACAGCAGCTTTCCGGTTCCTTTTATCGCAAACTAAAAGTCTTTTCCTGTTTAACTGTGACAAACGCCCACGTGACAAACCTCATCACATGTTCAAGCACGCACAGACCTTGGGATCCAAATACAGTACAATAGCAAGGCATACAGAGTACAGAGTAAAGTAGAAAAAGTTAGGAAATTCCAGTGACTAAACATTAAATAATAGTCACTAACCTTATCTAAACTTTCCTCCTATGTGGCCACGCTACATAGATCCCCCCCCCCCCCCCCCCCCCGTACCAGCGCTTTAGATTAACCACATTTACAACATCTGATTTAAGTGGATTGCCCCAACTCACTGTGTAATTTATTGGACCCATCCTTTTTAATATCTCAGCTGGACCCTCCCACTTGGGCGCTAGCTTGGCAGCAAATCTAGTGGCGGCAAACGAGAGAGGGTGAGTCCTAATCCAGACTAGATCTCCCGGCTTGAATTGCGCATCCTTCCGTCGGGCATTATAATATCTAGCTTGTCTGGTTTGTTGTATCCCAACTCGGAGTTTTACCTCCTCTGCCATGTTGTTTTGACGTTCGACTAGAGTATAGGAAACTTGGTCAGGCGTGGGGGGTCTAAGGATCAACCTCTCCAGAGGACCATTAAGCTGACGACCCAACATTAACTCAGCAGGAGCTCTACCGGTGGTCTCTTGGTGAGCAGTATTGATGGCAAACCTTAGCTCCGGTAACCACTGATCCCACGTCTGATGATATTGTCCTACATAGGACGCAATCATGGTCTTTACTGTCCTATTGATTCTTTCAGTCAGGTTGGTTTGCGGATGATAGCTGGTAGTAAGTTTCTGGATGCTTCCCCACGACCGGCATAGTTCAGCTAGCACCTTAGATGTGAATTGTGCTCCTCGGTCTGACACCAGGTATTTAGGCACTCCCCATCGGGTAAATATTTCTTCTCTGAGTATTTTAACTACTTTCAGCGTCTTGCTATCTCGCAGGGGAAACAACTCCACCCACTTTGTGAAATAGTCAACAATCACTAGAAGGTAAACGTTTCGTTTCTTACTCAGAGGAAATGGACCCATGAAATCCATCCCCAAAGTGTGTCCTGGTTCATTAACCTGGGTATGCTGTAGGAAGCCGCTTGGTTTTGTATTTTCAGGTTTATATTTTTGGCATATTTCACATCCTTTGACGTACTGCCAAACATCCTTACGGACGGACGACCACCACGCTACTTCTAAAAGCCGCAGCAAGGTTTTTAGTCGGCCTAGATGTCCTCCCAGCGGGTTATCGTGGAAGTAGTGTAAGAAACCCGGTATCAGCTCCTGAGGCACAACCAACTGGAACCGCTCTCCATCATTCTTGATTGGTATGCGCCGATATACCACCCCCTGGTGTTCTACGAAGGTAATCCGTTGATCTTGCCTCTTACCAGTTTGGTGGTTCCCCAGCAGGAGAGCAATATTACTGTCACGGCTTTGGGCCTGCGAGATTTCTCCTAGAGTGTGAGGTATGTCGGATGCATATCTGGGTGGGGTTATAGTCATACAGTGTGCACTGTCTTTTTCCAACGGCCCATAAGCTCGAGACAAGGCATCTGGTCCCAAATTGAGACATCCTTTCCGATGATGGACTTGGAACGTAAATTGCTGCAGTCTCAGAGTCCATCGAGTTAGCCGTGAAGAGGTTTTTGGACAATTAAAGGCCCACGTTAAAGCAGCATGATCACTGTAAATGTCAAATGGCCTTCCTTCCAGATAATGTCTCCATTTTTCCACAGCCCAGACCACCGCTAGACACTCTTTTTCCGATGTAGAATAGTTTACCTCTGGTCCTCTCAAGGTTCTTGAGGCATAAGCTATTACTCTCTCCCCTTCAGGGGTAAGCTGTGAGAGGATAGCACCTAGGCCCACATCACTGGCATCCGTGTGAACCTGGAATGATTTATTGAGGTCCGGCTGCATTAAGACAGGTGGGTCTTGCAATTTCTGTTTGATAGTCTGCAGACTGGTTTGGCATTCTGGAGACCAGTCCCATTTTACTCCTTTCTTCTTTAGATGGTTTAGGGGAGACCACACAATGTGTCCCAGGAATTTTAACTGTCGTTTAAAGAAGTGACACTTCTTCATGTGGAGAGTAAGTGAAGCCTGATGAAGTCTCTGTAGAATGGCATTCAGATGTTGTACGTGCTCTTTTCTTGTCCGGGAATATATTATAATGTCATCGATATATACAAAGCAAAACTGCCCTCTCAATTCTCCTAAGACTTTTTCCATCAGCCTCTGGAAAGTGGCTGCGGCATTCCTGAGACCATAAGGCATAGAGCGGAATTGGAACAGCCCCTGTGTGGTGATGAAGGCTGTTTTATTCTTACTTTCCTCCTCCATTTCCACTTGCCAGTATCCTGATCGCAAATCCAATGTGGTGAACCATGAGGCACCTTCCATGGATTCAAGGATGTCATGAATGAGTGGCATCGGATATGCGTCAGGTATGGTCTTACTATTCAACTTCCTATAGTCAATGCAGAACCTGTAGGACCCATCCGGTTTGGGGACCAGGACTACGGGAGACGACCATGGAGAGAAGGAGGGCTCGATAATGTGGTCGCTTAGCATCTGACTGAGTTGCTCCTCAATTATTTTTTTCTTCAAAGGCGACACTCGGTAAGCCCTAGATTTAACAGGCAGCTCATCACATAGTATGATCTTGTGTTGTTCTACCAATGTTTTTCCGAGCAGCTTGGAAGTGGTATGAGGCCAGGTCTCAACCAGCTTCTGTAACTCTTCCTGATCGTCGGAGTCCCAGTTGGGAGTGACTGCCGCATCTGGCGAAGCAAGAGAGAGATGCCCTGTAGAAGGTAAGGCATAATAAAGACTCACTGTAGCAGAAGAGGGTTTTCTCTCTCCTACCGGCATCGTAACCCCTCCGGGATTTATGGTAGTTGTTATAAAAGAATGATACATATACCCTTTGCCCACTTTCAGACCATATCTCCCTTGGCCTACATCCACTACTGCTTCAGTGGCTCTGAGGAAATCCAAGCCAGCTATCAGGGGAAAAGCCAAGTGAGCATCCTTCATGATATATGTATCCACCCCACATACTTTCTCATGCCAGTTATAACAGATGGTTTTCTTATTGAATGCCTGATGTATCTTCCCATCCGCCATAATGAACTGCTGAAGAGGTACCGGAGGGTTAGCATTTGGTTCACCACCTAACTGTTTCCACAGACTTTCTTGCATTAGGGTGTAAGTGCTCCCTGTATCTAGTACAGCCTTCACCTCTTGCCCTTTTATTGTTACCGGGACTACTAACAGGGAACTTATAGGGTGTGGTTGCGCAATGGATAATCCTGCTAGACTTTTAGAGTTATTCCGCTCACTTGGTCTTTTATTGGTCTTTTCTTTCCCATTCTGACAATCCACCTTCTGCCAGTAATCCTTAACTCCCATGCAGTCTTTTTCCACCATTGAACCCACTTTTACCAGTTGTTCCACTGTTTTCACCGTTCCCCTCAAACAGCCTGCCACCCTGGGATTCGTATTGTTAAGGATGCGGCTCACTATCTCTTCTTCAGCCATATCAGGTTTCCATTTAAGACATAGGGCTCTGTAATCATAGGCGAAATCTCTTAGGCGTTGATGCGGCAACTGTACCAGAGACCGCAGCTTATCCTCCACCTCAGCGAGGTAATCATCTGGAAGAAACGCATCCATAAAGGCCCCTTTGAATGATTGCCAATCAGTTACCTTTTTCCTCTCAGCCTTCCACCAACTCAGGGCAGGTCCTTTAAGAACAGTGCTCAGGGTGCCGACCAGCTCCACACTGGGAAGGGGTCTGATTTTAAGATAGTTCTCACACTGTTCAATAAAGTTGAGCACATCCGAAGTCTCAGAAGACTCGCCAAACGTCGGAAACTCCAACCGAATTGGGGGCCGCCCGCTGAAGGACGAGATACTGGGAACCACTGGAGGGGTAGGCACATTAGATATAAGATTATTTACAGAGGTTACATCATAAGTAGCATTGACGGTCTGGGAAGTGGGAAATTTAACTCTAGATGTATGCGTGGTAGTTCTATAATCATGTATTGACGATATGGGAGTAGTTGGAGAATAGGGCTGTAATCTAGATAGATAAGAAGGAGTACTGGAGATTCGTAGTTTTTTCAATTGATTCTCCCATTTTGCATCTCTTCTCAGGAAACAATCAAACACAGCTCTCTCCAACTTTTCTTGAGAACTACGGAAATATTCTTCCAACTCTGCCAAGCCAGCGTCCACTGCCTCACGGAAACTAGTTTCTCTATTAAGAGAACTGTCCACTGACTGTTTATAATCATTTTCATTTGTTTGTACTCTAGCACTAAGAGCCAATAAATCCACTTTAAGTTTATCAACTTCAGTTTGCATTGTTTGTACCACATTCACATTCAATACACTGCTTTTATCATCATCATCATCATCATCATCAGAAATATACATTGAGCTAATCATAGATGTTATTTCACCGGTAGGATTACGTCTAGTTACAAACGGACCAGCAGTGAAATCTACTGCAGGGGTTACACCCAAACTCAATCTTGAGTCTGGAGCACCATCATCAGAGTTATTGGTATTTACAACTGGTATAATTTCATCAGCCTTTCCATTCTGAGACTTCATCCCATCATTTACATTTATCCCTTCATCCATAACCAGGGACAACAAAGAAACAATTCCACACACCAAAAAAAACAAAACAGCACGTCCCCGTACGGGCCACCACTATGTAACAATCTAACCGTACCATACAGCCAAGTTACAAAAGAATTAAGACCGCCTGTTCTATCTTCCTTTTTTAAGATGGTTGAAATCAGATTTCATTGAACATGTTGCAAATTCAATATCTTCTTCCGTGTATTTCACAGCAAACATAGAAACAAACAATAATACCATATACCACAAGAATATAACCCGTTGTATGAGTGTATGTGTGTATGCGTAAGTTCGAACGCAAGTTCAATAGTCCCGCGTGTGGGTGTGAATTAAGATCAGCCTCACCAGACGGAAAGTCAAAACTGTGAGCGTGATCAAATTCGGGGATGACAGGCTTTTGTCCTCGGAAAGTAATCCTGGCAACGAGCCAATAGAAGTTCTCCACGGAGGAACGGCGACTCGGCGCTTCTAAGACAATCGATCCCGGGAAAATCCACATAAACACCGGCCGGTTTGTGAATGAGAAGACGCTTCTCTCGAACAGCAGCTTTCCGGTTCCTTTTATCGCAAACTAAAAGTCTTTTCCTGTTTAACTGTGACAAACGCCCACGTGACAAACCTCATCACATGTTCAAGCACGCACAGACCTTGGGATCCAAATACAGTACAATAGCAAGGCATACAGAGTACAGAGTAAAGTAGAAAAAGTTAGGAAATTCCAGTGACTAAACATTAAATAATAGTCACTAACCTTATCTAAACTTTCCTCCTATGTGGCCACGCTACAACTTACCGCCGGTGTCGTCACGCGCACACACACACACGCACACACCACCCGCTCGCTGCCAGTGAGTGCAAGCACAAAAAGTAGTCCCGGCCCGCGCGTGTAGCCTGCCTGTCAGATACCCCGCCGCCAATCAAATTACGGCGTATCTTGTACTGTCGTCGTCCTGGCCGTTGGAATCGATCCAAATAGCAGCGCAAAGATCCAAATGTAGCGCAAATATCAAAATACCAGTTCAAAGGAGCTTGCTAAATATTGCTGGGGACAAATTTGTCATCTCAAAATATTGATTGGGACTAGTACCTAGCGTCCCCCGTTAAACCTACGCCCTTGATTTTATTCCCAGTATTATACTCCCAGTATTCCTAGTATTATACTCACAGTATTATACTCACAGTATTATATTCCCAGTATTATACTCCCAGTATTCCCAGTATAATACTCCAAGTATTCCCAGTGTTATACTCCCAGTATTCCTAGTATTATACTCCCAGTATTCCCAGTATTATACTCCCAGTATTATATTCCCAGTATTATACTCCCACTATTATATTCCTAGTATTAAATTCCCAGTATTCCCAGTATTATATTCCCAGTGTTATACTCCCAGTATTATAATCCCAGTATTATACCCCAGTATTATATCCCTAGTATTATATTCCCAGTATTCCCAGTATTATATTCCCAATATTCCCAGTGTTATACTCCCAGTATCCCCAGTATTATACTCCCAGTATTCCCTGTGTTATACTCCCAGTATTATACTCCCAGTATTCCCTCAGTAAGATGATGATGATGAGGTTGTGATGGTTTATAGATGATGATGATAAGGGTTGTGATGGTTTATAGATGATGATGATGATGAAGATGATGAGGGTTGTGATGGTTTATAGATGATGATGATGATGAAGATGATGAGGGTTGTGATGGTTTATAGATGAAGATGATGATAATGAAGAGGGTTGTGATGGTTTATAGATGATGATGAAAATGATGATGATGAGGGTTGTGATGGTTTATAGATGATGAATATGATGATGATGAGGGTTGTGATGGTTTATAGATGATGAAGATGATGATGATGAGGGTTGTGATGGTTTATAGATTATGAAGTTGATGATGATGAGGGTTATGATGGTTTATAGATGATGAAGATAAAGATGATGATGAGGATTGTGATGGTTTATAGATGATGATGAAGAAGATGATGATGATGATGATGATGATGATGATGAGGGTTGTGATGGTTTATAGATGATGATGAAGATGATGATGATGATGAGGGTTGTGATGGTTTATAGATGATGAAGTTAAAGATGATGATGATGATGATGATGAGGGTTATGATGGTTTATAGATGATGAAGATGATGATGAGGGTTGTGATGGTTTATAGATGATGATGAAGAAGATGATGATGATGGTGATGAGGGTTGTGATGGTTTATAGATGATGATGATGATGAAGGGTTGTGATGGTTTATAGAAGACGATGATGATGATGATGATGAGGGTTGTGATAGTTTATAGATGATGATGATGATGATGAGGGTTGTGATGGTTTATAGATGGTGGTTTATAGATGATGAAGATGATGATGATGAGGGTTGTGATGGTTTATAGATGATGATGATGAAGATGAGGGTTGTGATGGTTTATAGATTATGAAGTTGATGATGATGAGGGTTATGATGGTTTATAGATGATGAAGATGAAGATGATGATGAGGGTTGTGATGGTTTATAGATGATGATGAAGATGATGATGATGATGAGGGTTGTGATCGTTTATAGATGATGATGATGAAGATGATGAGGGTTGTGATGGTTTATAGATGATGAAGTTGAAGATGATAATGATGATGATGATGAGGGTTATGATGGTTTATAGATGATGAAGATGAAGATGATGATGAGGGTCGTGATGGTTTATAGATGATGATGAAGAAGATGATGATGGTGATGAGGGTTGTGATGGTTTATAGATGATGATGATGATGATGATGATGAGGGTTGTGATGGTTTATAGAAGACAATGATGATGATGATGATGAGGGTTGTGATAGTTTATAGATGATGATGATGAGGGTTGTGATGGTTTATAGATGATGGTTTATAGATGATGAAGATGATGATGATGATGAGGGTTGTGATGGTTTATAGGTGATGATGATGAGGGTTGTGATGGTTTATAGATGATGAAGATGATGATGATGATGAGGGTTGTGATGGTTTATAGATGATGATGATGATGAGGGTTGTGATGGTTTATAGATGATGATGATGATGAGGGTTGTGATGGTTTATAGAAGATGATGATGATGAGGGTTGTGATGGTTTATAGATGATGAAGATGATGATGATGAGGGTTGTGATGGCTTATAGATGATAATGATGATGATGATGAGGGTTGTGATGGTTTATAGATGATGGTTTATAGATGATGAAGATGATGATGATGAGGGTTTTGATGGCTTATAGATGATGATGATGATGATAATGATGATGAGGGTTGTGATGGTTTATAGATGATGAAGATAATGATGATGAGGGTTGTGATGTAGTGATGCGCGGGTCGGCTGTTTTTCCAACCCGCGGGTCCCGCTTTTATGAAATTATTTAGCCCGCCCCAGCCCGCCGTAGCCCGCCGTAGCCCGCCGTTAAATAGACATACTAGGTATTGTAATGTAAATGAAAACAGCCGTTATTTCAGCATCAAAGTGCTTGGAAATATCGTCCTGTAAACTCGTCCTGTAAACATCGTCCTTGCAACAACAGACGATTATGAATATGAACCATAAATCTGGTCATATTCATAAGATAATGATAAACATATTCAACATTTACAAATCAGCGTTTGTATTCATCTAATAGGCTAAACAATTTTTTATTTCTTAGACCCCCCAACAAATATGTCTTGACATGTAGTGCAGCAGATTAATGGCATATTTCAAGAGAATCGTTCAAATTGGTATAGAAGCATGAAATTTGGCACAGATACTCTCCAAGGGTAATTTTTTGGGAAAAAGGCGATTTAACATTTTTTGGCCACCCAAAAATTCAACATGGCGGCTATTTTTTCAAGATGGCCGCTATTTCTGTCAAATGCTCATTATGTTAATCGTTCAAACAGTGATGTAGGCATAACATTTTGTGAAAATACTCTCTTCAGAATGTTTTTTTTGGAAAACAGTGCTTGTCCTCAAAAATTCAAGATGGCCGCCATTTTTCGTCAATCCTTACATCCTTTTTTCAAATGGTGATGCTATCATGAAATTTGGGACAAATATTCTTCAAGGAACATTATCATAGAAAAAGGTGTATGCCACTCAAAAATTCAAGATGGCGACCATTTTCAAGATGGCCATAGAATGTACATTTCCAGAAGAAAATGTGAGTGGGTGCTTGTAGTGGCAAAACTCGCCACTCGGTTGCTAGGGTGTGGTACATGATTGCATACGAGCCAACAAACATGTCTTTATGATGTTCTGGTGCTGAGATATGGCTTATTCATGTGTTCAGGCTAGGGATGCACCGATCCACATTTTTTCACTTCCGATCCGATCCCGATACCTGAATTTGGATATCGGCCGATACCGATACTTTTCCGATACCAGAGCTGTGTTTGCTTTAATATTATTATTATCATTATTAGAGATGCACCGATTACAATTTTCTAGGCCGATCCCGATTCCGATTTTTCCTCGAGTTTGACCTGCCGATACCGATTTTAGCCGATTCCGATTTTATTTTTTCAAACCACTTTACAGCACACACAAATATTTATTTTCTATCTTCTCTTTAATAGAACATTTTGCATAGAACATTTTTTGAACAGATAATCGCTTTAAAATAGAACTATATAAATGACTCCTAGTGTGAAAAATTCTCACACATCTAAAGTGCAGTGTTATGGATGAACCATTTTCTTTTCACATTCAATATCCAATAAAAAAAATTGATATATTTAGTAAACTAAACTTCTGTATGAAAACAGGTAATGGCAATAAAATAATATATAAATAACAAATAAAAATTCAATAAATATAGCCTTGCAGTATAAAGATATTTATCTCTCTCTCTCACACACACACACAGGTCTATTGCAATCACTTGTTGTATATCAATGGCAAGTTATATTTCTCAAGCAGTTCTTCTCTCATCTGACACATGTCCAGCCAAGCTAAACAGGACAAGTGGAGCATGTGCAGGGAAACAATTAAATAATAATAAAAACAAGTTTAAATGGGTAAATTTTCTATAAATATTTTTGAGTCTTCATTTTCTTTCTGACATAGCCTAGCCTACTTCAGTTCTTGTTAAAACACACCAGACATGCAAATTCTTTGCATTTTGGGCACTTTTTGGATGAAATCATACTTATTTTGTCAAAAAGTGTGCTTTCAAAAGTGTGCTTTCGCTTAAATTGAGCGCAGCAAAAATAGATTCGGCGCCGAAACCCGCGCTTCACTGTTGCTCCCGCGACGCTCCTGCTCGACGCTCACGGGCTGCTCCGGCTCGCGGTGTGAATGCACTCATTGATTAACATGCACGCCGAACAAAAAAAAAAAAACGCGCTGCACCTTGTGGTGTGAAACGGCAGTAATTCACGAGGTTTCCTACATGTGCGCGTTCCGTGTGCACGTGTGATGCTGATGTTGCGCGATGTTAATCATGCGGCGCCCGAGTGCATTTGACCGGCATAAAATCGGATTATGTCAGACTGACCGGCCGGTCGCCGATCATGGCCGATCACGTGAAAACCGGCCGATTCCGGTCACCAGCCGATCAATCGGTGCATCTCTAATCATTATTGTTGATTTTATATGATGCTGAAATAAACTCCTCTCTACAGGCAAGTATGATATGTACGTATGTATGCATGTATGTCAATATATATATATATATATATATATAGGGCCCTATGAAATCCGTTTTATTTTTTCCCAAATTTCGTTTTATTTTTTCCCAAATTCCGTTTTTTCCGTTTTAATTTTTGGGAATTATTTTTTTTTTACCCTTGACTGTTATTTTAGTCGTAAAAAAGAGTGTGCTTTTAAAGTTAATGATTAAAATGTATTAAAAAATACAAATAAATTAGGAATGACCTTAAATTTATTGAGGTAATACAGATATTTACTCAGTAGCCTTTTCAGGACAAATACTGCATGATGCAACAACACTGCACTCTTCAAGTAACAACAAAATATGGTTATGAGCTTTAAACTGTCCAGTAATATAAATTAGATTAGTTTATATAAGTTTAAATAAAGTCACACTCTGTCTCTCTCTCGCCCAGTGTCGCTCACGGAGTTCGCTTCGCCTTTGTCCAGTCCGGCGCCTCATAGACAGACGTGGTGTGCACGTTGTGTGTGTGTGTATGCGAGAGAGACGCGTGAGTGTGAGAGAGAGACGGAGGGAGAGCGAGGAAATACAACTGAAAGAATACGCTGCGTGTTTTGAATAGTGTTAAAAAACGAAACGCAGTATGTGGCGGCGAATTAGTCTATGTGTGGGAAACACTGCATAAGTCACGTGCGAACTTCTCGGCTCGCCACTGACAGCTTATAGTGTTGAGTTTCTTAACTTTTTGCCGACGAAAGGAGAGCCGCTTCGCCATGCTTTCATTGTTTTGATTTCGTCATTGTAGCTGAAATGACGGGGTGGGGGGGTTGTGTCACCCAGATTTGCTTCCCCCGGTCTGCATTTTAACCAGACATACGTTCTTCTCCCACACAAAAACAGAATTTCAAACCAAATATGTAAAATTCCACGTAATTCCGCGTTAACACTAGATTCTGCGTTAATTGGCCAATTCCGCAATTCCGGCCGCGATTCCGTGATCGCGGAAATCATAGGGCCCTATATATATATTAAACAATAGATAAACAAAAGATAGACAATTAAACAAAGATACACATTATACAGGCCTACACAGTGCTTTAATTTCAGGAAGGTCTACTAACATTATTCAGGTATGGTCTAAAAATAATTATAATAAAGTAATCAAAAGTAAAATAGCACTGCAAAGTTTATAATAGATAGATTTATGCTTATTAAAGCTAAAGTTATTCATTCAAGAGCTGTGAGTGATTTTCTCTTTGCCTTTTGTTGTTTGATTCTCAGTAATGGAGCAATCGTCAGCATGTTTATTAGACTGCTTCCCCTTTAAGAACGAGTGCACCATATTTTCTCCCAACTATTTCCATAACTACGTCCATTTTAGACAAACTGTTTAAGTGAATCTCCAAGCCGGTCATTTTGACATTTTTGTGTAGGCTACATTTGATCGTTTAGACGTGCATATGAAGCCCAAAGTATAATGTGCTTGTCTCGTTGCGGTCTGTTTCGGAGCGCGCGACGCGGGAACAGCTTCTCTTGCGCAGATTTTTGTGCTTTTAATAGCTTTTTTTATTATTAAAAGCGTCCCGCAATTTAGCAACAGTAGAGACTGCATTTTACAACAATCACCGATCATGCTGATGGGCTGTCATGTTGTGCGCGCTGTGGCACCGCGTGAGAGATCTCTCTCTTTCTCTTCTGGACTGCGAATAGCAAACATGCATCAGACAAATGGTTTAATTAATACGGCTTTGCAAACATTGCATTTTGCTGTCTTGCTCTGCTGTGGTGTTTCCAGTGTGAAGTATTTCCACCATAGGATTTCCACACAGCGAACATGTTGGCAGCTCAATGCTATCCTGCTAGCTGGCTGCAAACTGCGGAATGGATTTCCTGAGGGGGGGTCTCTGTGTCTCATTGAGCCGCACCTCCGTTCAGGATATCCATTCCACAGTTTGCAGCCAGCTAGCAGACTAGCCGGCGGGCCGCGGGAATCACTTTTGGAGTCGTTTCAGCAGACTACGTTAAAGCGCAGACATGGCTCATGGATACGTGAATTACGCTGGTATCGGTCCCGATACCGATACTGGATCGGATCGGCCCCATCCCTAGTTCAGGCGGTTGCTAGGGTGTTCTGGGTCATTGCTATGGTGTTGGTAGGCGGTTGCTAGGGCGTTGCTATGCGGTTGCTAGGGTATTCTGTGGTTGCTACGTCGTTGCTTGGGTATTCTCGGTGGTTGATAAGGTGATGATAGGTGGTTCCTAGTGTGTTCTGGGGGGTTGCTAGGCGGTTGCTAGGCGGTTACTAGGGTGTTGCTAGGGTGTTCTGGGTGGTTGCTATGGTGTTACTAGGTGGTTAGTAGTTGTCACAGATGGTCACTATTGGAGTTCTCAGCATTTTCTTGGCATGATTTAGCTCTTACCTAATTGCTATTAGCATGTAGCTATTCACAGCTAGCATGTGTAGGATGTTGGAACTCCGGTTTGCTAGCATGAGTCAAAAGAGCCAACCCCCATCTCTATACGATGTTCTGATGCAGAGATATACAGGTGCTGGTCATATAATTAGAATATCATCAAAACGTTTATTTATTTCAGTAATTCCAATTCAAAAAGTGAAACTTGGATATTATATTAATTCATTACACACAGACTGATATATTTCAAATGTTTATTGTGATGATTAAAACTGACAACTAATTAAAATCCCAAATTCAGTATCTCCGAAAATTAGAATGTTACTTAAGACTAATACAAAAAAAGGATTTTTAGAAATGTTGGCCAACTGAAAAGTATGAACATGAAAAGTATGAGCATGTACAGCACTCAATACTTAAGGCCATTGCACACTGAGTCCGAAATTCGCATCCGGGAATTTTTGCACGTTAAAAAAAAAATTCGACCTCTCGTTATGTCAATCACACTGTCAACGAAACTTTCGTCCGTAATTTTAAAAAAATCGGATCGGGTTCGATTTTCTGCGTTTTTCGTATCCACAGCCAGCATTTTGAGAGTTTTTTTGACAATTCAGATCCACCGTATAAGCGAACGACAAAATCCAGAATGGCGTCTGACAAGTTGATACACTTTGTCTCACAGCACAAAGTACTGTATGAAAAACAAAATGTGTGTGTGTGTGTCCATACCTTAGACACACTGCCAGTCTCTGTTCAGAATCGATTGGTTCACGGAAATTGGTGGTCTTCTTTTTAATATGTGGCTCCAGTATCGCTAGCAAAGCATCAAACTGTTCCACTGACATTCTGAGGTAAATTTTTAATCGCTCGTGATAATTTCGCAACTCCTTGATAAGGAGCTCTCCTTCCATTCGGCACAATCTCAGTATTGGATGGACCCAATATTTCCTCTTTCTTTTTCTCTGTTTAAGAAGAGAGCTGTAAAATCATCCTCACTGCTTGACAAATCCGTTTTGTATTTTTTGCATTTTTTTGCGCAAAGGTTTAATAAATACGCATCGGACTCAGTGTGCAAGGTTTCTGTGCGTGACGAATTTTTAGGCTGACGAACACGAAAAAACGCATACGAAAATTTCGTGCTCAGTGTGCAGTGGCCTTTAGTTGGGGCTCTTTTTGCCTGAATTACTGCAGCAATGCGGCGTGGCATGGAGTCGATCAGTCTGTGCCACTGCTCAGGTGTTATGAGAGCCCAGGTTGCTCTGATAGTGGCCTTCAGCTCTTCTGCATTGTTGGGTCTGGCGTATCGCATCTTCCTCTTCACAATACCCCATAGATTTTCTATAGGGTTTAGGTCAGGCGAGTTTGCTTTTTGCGAGTTTGCTACACTGTGTGCAGGTGCCAAGTCCTGCCGGAAAATGAAATCTGCATCTCCATAAAGTTGGTCAGCAGCAGGAAGCATGAAGTACTCTAACACTTCCTGGTAGACGGCTGCGTTGACCTTGGACCTCAGAAAACACAGTGGACCAACACCAGCAGATGACATGGCACCCCAAACCATCACTGACTGTGGAAACTTTACACTGGACTTCAAGCAACGTGGATTCTGTGCTTCTCTCTTCCTCCAGACTCTGGGACCTTGATTTCAAAAGGAAATGCAAAATTTACTTTCATCAGAGAACATAACTTTGGACCACTCAGCAGTAGTCCAGTCCTTTTTGTCTTTAGCCCAGGTGAGACGCTTCTGGCGCTGTGTCTTGTTCAAGAGTGTCTTGACACAAGGAATGCGGCAGCTGAAACCCATGTCTTGCATACGTCTGTGCGTGGAGGTTCTTGAAGCATTGACTCCAGCGCACGTCCACTCTTGGTGAATCTCCCCCACATTTTTGAATGGGTTTTGTTTCACAATTCTCTCCAGGGTGCGGTTATCCCTATTGCTTGTACACTTTTTTCTACCACATCTTTTCCTTCCCTTCGCCTCTCTATTAATGTGCTTGGACACAGAGCTCTGTGAACAGCCAGCCTTCTTTAGCAATGACCTTTTGTGTCTTGCCCTCCTTGTGCAAGATGTCAATGGTCGTCTTTTGGACAGCTGTCAAGTCAGCAGTCTTCCCCGTGATTGTGTAGCCAACAAAACTAGACAGAGACCATTTACAGGCCTTTGCAGGTGTTTTGAGTTAATTAGCTGATTAGAGTGTGACACCAGGTGTCTTCAATATTGAACCTTTTCACAATATTTTAATTTTCTGAGATACTGATTTTGGGGTTTTCATTAGTTGTCAGTTATAGTCATCAACATTAAAAGGAGTGAACACTTGAAATATATCAGTCTGTGTGTAATGAATTAATATAATATCCAAATGTCACTTTTTGAATGGAATTACTGAAATCAACTTTTTGATGATATTCTAATTATATGACCAGCACCTGTAGGTCTTGCAAAATGGCAGCTAGGGTACTCTCTTTGGTTGCTAGGGAGTGGCTTGGCAGCTGCCAATCATGAAACTCCAAAGGCTGCTTTTCACTAATGATATAAACCAACTCCCATGTCTCTGTGACATTCAGAATGGAAGATATATCTCTTTGGATTTTGGTTGCTAAGGTGCTCAACAATGGTTGCTAGGGAGGGGCTAGGAAGTGTTCAGGTAATTCATGATTGAATGTTTGCTGCCCCGGGTAAAACGAGACCACCCTCATGTTTCTATGACACTTCTATCCAGAGAAATCTCTTTTATCTCTTTCAATGGAAGTCAATGGAACTTGTTGCTAAGGTGCTGTAAATGGTTGCCAGGGCGTGGCTTAATAGCTTCACAATGATTCTGAGAGACTAATTGATCGTCTGAGTAAAATTAGCCCGCCCCCTTGTCTCTATGACACTGTGATTCAGAGCTATGTTCAATACAAAATCCCTATGCAATTTGTATGACGGCCCAAACACCATAGTAAGTCAATGGGGCAACTTTGGGCAGCTCCTGCCCCCCAGGGGTGCAACTTTTACCCCATTGTGAGGTATGTACTTACAGAGCCTGCCAGCCGCTTCAAATGTGGTAAACCAAACGTTTCTGTGAAATCCTCGCTCGGAGCTATGAATCGTCAAAGTTTGTTGCAATGTTAAGTCCCTGGGGCCCCTGGGGCAAACATCGTACCCCCGATCGCTTATAAAAGTCATAGCACACCATTCCCAAATAATCCGCACGATTTGATGCCTCATTCGTGGCTCTGTGACAAAAGCTGCGGGAGGAATTGCACGTCAAACTTTTGGCGGACTAAAAAAAGGAATAGTATTAGTTGGCAATGGCGGCCATCTTGAAAATCGGCCGCCATATTGAATTTTTGAGTGGCCAACGCCTTTTTCCAAAATAGTGGCCCTTAGAGAGTATCTGTGCCAAATTTCATGCTTCTATACCAAAGTGAACGATTTTTTTACTAATCTGCTGCACTAATGCTGGAAAAGTGGAAATGCCCGTTTTGTGGCTCTCCTGTTTGAATATTTTTCACACGAGTTGCACTTCACGTATAGCCGATACTGTCTCCTGCTGCAACTATTTCTGAGAACCGGTCCCAAACATTAGATTTAGCAGCCTGACCTTTTTTTTCTTTTAATTATGTGAATTCCCGACCTCAATTTCTCCCGCACCTGGTCTTCCATCTTCACTTTTATTTCTCTGCTCTTGTTGTCGTGGCTAGCGGCGGGAGCTGCTTGGCGCGCCGCTTTCGTGACGTGTCACGTGACGCCAAAGGTTTGGGGAAATCACACAAGTTCCGTTGCTATGGCATTCGTATTGTAACCGTATCAAAGAACCTAATAAAATATGAAAATAAATATTCCCAAATATTTAACATAGGCTGGAAATGGCACGCAACATACATGGATTTTTTTTTTAAATTTTGCTTTTAATAACCCGCCCCGCAAATAAAGTGACAATTTCTTGCCCGCCCCAACCCGACCCGCGGGTTACCCGCGAAGTCCGCGGGTTATGAGACGACCCGCGCATCACTATTGTGATGGTTTATAGATGATGATGATGATTTTTAAAAATGAACTAAAGCGTATTTTAAAAAGAGATCAAGTATGCAATCATTGATAGTTTGCGCTCAAATGCACATTTCTTTATGTAATGTCAGAGTTAAGTAATGTTCCTGTAAATGTAAATGTATTCTTTTGTACTTTTGTACTTTCTGTATACTGGTATGTGAAAAGCCCATATATAAATGTTGTAGTGTGGTGCATGTTGATTGTTCCCACTTGTCCCTATCAAATAAATAAATAAATAAATAAAATGAGGGTTGTGATGGTTTAAAGATGATGAAGATGATGATTATGTTGAGGGTTCTGATGGTTTATAGATGATGAAGATGATGAGGGGTTCTGATGGTTTATAGATGACGATGATGATGTTGAGGGTTGTAATGGTTTATAAATGATGATGATGATGAGGGTTGTGATGGTTTAAAGATGATGAAGATGATGATCATGTTTTGGTTTATAGATGATGAAGATGATGAGGGTTGTGATGGTTTATAGATGATGAAGATGACGATGATGATGAGGGTCGTGATCAAGCGTGCCGTGCAAGTCCTGAATAGTGAAGCCAAAGCGTCTCGATCGCCCCCCAGTGGCTGGTCCCAGTATAGCTCTAAAACCCAGATTCTCGATCGCCCCCCGGTGGCTGGTCCCATTATAGCTCATAAACCCTAAGTCTCGATCCATCCCCCCCCCCCCCCCCCCCCCGCCCTAGTGGCTGGTCCCAATATAGCTCATAAACCCAGAGTCTCGATTGCACCCCGGTGGCTGGTCCCAGTATAGCTCATAAACCAAGAGTCTCGATCGCCCCCCGGTGGCTGGTCCCAGTATAGCTCATAAACCCAGAGTCTCGATCGCCCCCGGTGGCTGGTCCCAGTACAGCTCATAAACCCAGAGTCTCGATCGCCCCCGGTGGCTGGTCCCAGTATAGTTCATAACCCCAGAGTCTCGATCGCCCCCCCCAGTGGCTGGTCCCAGTATAGGTCATAAACCCAGAGTCTCGATTCCCCCCCCCCCCCCCCAGTGGCTGGTCCCAGTACAGCTCATAAACCCAGAGCCTCGATCGCCCCCAGTGGCTGGTCCCAGTATAGATCATAAACCCAGAGTCTCGATCGCCCCCGGGTGGCTGGTCCCAGTATAGCTCATAAACCCAGAGTCTCGATCGCCCCTGGTGGCTGGTCCCAGTATAGCTCATATCCCCAGAGTCTCAATCGCTCCCCGGTGGCTGGTCCCAGTATAGCTCATAAACCCAGAGTCTCGATCGCCCCCGGTGGCTGGTCCCAGTATAGCTCATAACCCCAGAGTCTCGATCGCCCCGGGTGGCTGGTCCCAGTACAGGTCATAAACCCAGAGTCTCAATCGCTCCCCGGTGGCTGGTCCCAGTATAGCACATAAACCCTGAGTCTCGATCGCCCCCCCGGTGGCTGGTCCCAGTATAGCTCATAAACCCTAAGTCTCGATCCCCCCCCCCCCCGGTGGCTGGTCCCAGTACAGGTCATAAACCCAGAGTCTCAATCGCTCCCCGGTGGCTGGTCCCAGTATAGCTCATAAACCCAGAGTCTCGATCGCCCCCCGGTGGCTGGTCCCAGTACAGCTCATAAACCCAGAGTCTCGATCGCCCCCGGTGGCTGGTCCCAGTATAGTTCATAACCCCAGAGTCTCGATCGCCCCCGGTGGCTGGTCCCAGTATAGGTCATAAACCCAGAGTCTCGATCGCCCCCCCCCCCCCCCCCCAGTGGCTGGTCCCAGTATAGCTCATAAACCCTGAGTCTCGATCCCCCAACCCCCCGGTGGTTGGTCCCAGTATAGCTCATAACCCCAGAGTCTCGATCACCCCCGGTGGCTGGTCCCAGTATAGCTCATAAACCCTGAGTCTTGATCCCCCCCCGGTGGCTGGTCCCAGTATAGCTCATAAACCCAGAGTCTCGATCGCCTCCCCCAGTGGCTGGTCCCAGTATAGCTCATAAACCCTGAGTCTCGATCCCCCAACCCCCCCGCCCCCCCGGTGGCTGGTCCCAGTATAGCTCATAACCCCAGAGTCTCGATCGCCCCCGGTGGCTGGTCCCAGTATAGTTCATAACCCCAGAGTCTCGATCGCCCCCGGTGGCTGGTCCCAGTATAGGTCATAAACCCAGAGTCTCGATCGCCCCCCCCCCCCCCCCCCCCCCCCCAGTGGCTGGTCCCAGTATAGCTCATAAACCCTGAGTCTCGATCCCCCAACCCCCCGGTGGCTGGTCCCAGTATAGCTCATAACCCCAGAGTCTCGATCACCCCCGGTGGCTGGTCCCAGTATAGCTCATAAACCCTGAGTCTTGATCCCCCCCGGTGGCTGGTCCCAGTATAGCTCATAAACCCAGAGTCTCGATCGCCTCCCCCAGTGGCTGGTCCCAGTATAGCTCATAAACTCTGAGTCTCGATCCCCCAACCCCCCCGCCCCCCCGGTGGCTGGTCCCAGTATAGCTCATAACCCCAGAGTCTCGATCGCCCCCGGAGGCTGGTCCCAGTATAGTTCATAACCCCAGAGTCTCGATCGCCCCCGGTGGCTGGTCCCAGTATAGGTCATAAACCCAGAGTCTCGATCGCCCCCCCCCCCCCCCCCAGTGGCTGGTCCCAGTATGGCTCATAAACCCTGAGTCTCGATCCCCCAACCCCCCCGCCCCCCCGGTGGCTGGTCCCAGTATAGCTCATAAACCCAGAGTCTCGATTGCACCCCGGTGGCTGCTCCCAGTACAGCTCATAAACCCAGAGTCTGGATCGCCCCCGGTGGCTGGTCCCAGTATAGTTCATAACCCCAGAGTCTCGATCGCCCCCGGTGGCTGGTCCCAGTATAGTTCATAACCCCAGAGTCTCGATCGCCCCCGGTGGCTGGTCCCAGTATAGGTCATAAACCCAGAGTCTCGATCGCCCCCCCCCCAGTGGCTGGTCCCAGTATAGCTCATAAACCCTGAGTCTCGATCCCCCAACCCCCCGGTGGCTGGTCCCAGTATAGCTCATAACCCCAGAGTCTCGATCCCCCCCGGTGGCTGGTCCCAGTATAGCTCATAAACCCAGAGTCTTGATCGCCCCCCCCCCCCCAGTGGCTGGTCCCAGTATAGCTCATAAACCCAGAGTCTCAATCGCCCCGCCAGTGGCTGGTCCTAGTATAGCTCATAATCCCAGAGTCTCGATCGCCCCCGGTGGCTGATCCCAGTATAGGTGATAAACCCAGAGTCTCGATCGCCCCCCGGTGGCTGGTGCCAGTATAGCTCATAAACCCAGAGTCTCGATCGCCCCCCGGTGGCTGGTCCCAGTACAGCTCATAAACCCAGAGTCTCGATCGCCCCCGGTGGCTGGTCCCAGTATAGTTCATAACCCCAGAGTCTCGATCGCCCCCCCCAGTGGCTGGTCCCAGTATAGGTCATAAACCCAGAGTCTCGATTCCCCCCCCCCCCCCAGTGGCTGGTCCCAGTACAGCTCATAAACCCAGAGCCTCGATCGCCCCCAGTGGCTGGTCCCAGTATAGATCATAAACCCAGAGTCTCGATCGCCCCCGGGTGGCTGGTCCCAGTATAGCTCATAAACCCAGAGTCTCGATCGCCCCTGGTGGCTGGTCCCAGTATAGCTCATATCCCCAGAGTCTCAATCGCTCCCCGGTGGCTGGTCCCAGTATAGCTCATAAACCCAGAGTCTCGATCGCCCCCGGTGGCTGGTCCCAGTATAGCTCATAACCCCAGAGTCTCGATCGCCCCGGGTGGCTGGTCCCAGTACAGGTCATAAACCCAGAGTCTCAATCGCTCCCCGGTGGCTGGTCCCAGTATAGCACATAAACCCTGAGTCTCGATCGCCCCCCCGGTGGCTGGTCCCAGTATAGCTCATAAACCCTAAGTCTCGATCCCCCCCCCCCCCGGTGGCTGGTCCCAGTACAGGTCATAAACCCAGAGTCTCAATCGCTCCCCGGTGGCTGGTCCCAGTATAGCTCATAAACCCAGAGTCTCGATCGCCCCCCGGTGGCTGGTCCCAGTACAGCTCATAAACCCAGAGTCTCGATCGCCCCCGGTGGCTGGTCCCAGTATAGTTCATAACCCCAGAGTCTCGATCGCCCCCGGTGGCTGGTCCCAGTATAGGTCATAAACCCAGAGTCTCGATCGCCCCCCCCCCCCCCCCCCCAGTGGCTGGTCCCAGTATAGCTCATAAACCCTGAGTCTCGATCCCCCAACCCCCCGGTGGCTGGTCCCAGTATAGCTCATAACCCCAGAGTCTCGATCACCCCCGGTGGCTGGTCCCAGTATAGCTCATAAACCCAGAGTCTTGATCCCCCCCGGTGGCTGGTCCCAGTATAGCTCATAAACCCAGAGTCTCGATCGCCTCCCCCAGTGGCTGGTCCCAGTATAGCTCATAAACCCTGAGTCTCGATCCCCCAACCCCCCCGCCCCCCCGGTGGCTGGTCCCAGTATAGCTCATAACCCCAGAGTCTCGATCGCCCCCGGAGGCTGGTTCCAGTATAGTTCATAACCCCAGAGTCTCGATCGCCTCCCCCAGTGGCTGGTCCCAGTATAGCTCATAACCCCAGAGTCTCGATCGCCCCCGGAGGCTGGTCCCAGTATAGTTCATAACCCCAGAGTCTCGATCGCCCCCGGTGGCTGGTCCCAGTATAGGTCATAAACCCAGAGTCTCGATCGCCCCCCCCCCCCCCCCCCCAGTGGCTGGTCCCAGTATGGCTCATAAACCCTGAGTCTCGATCCCCCAACCCCCCCGCCCCCCCGGTGGCTGGTCCCAGTATAGCTCATAAACCCAGAGTCTCGATTGCACCCCGGTGGCTGGTCCCAGTACAGCTCATAAACCCAGAGTCTGGATCGCCCCCGGTGGCTGGTCCCAGTATAGTTCATAACCCCAGAGTCTCGATCGCCCCCGGTGGCTGGTCCCAGTATAGTTCATAACCCCAGAGTCTCGATCGCCCCCGGTGGCTGGTCCCAGTATAGGTCATAAACCCAGAGTCTCGATCGCCCCCCCCCAGTGGCTGGTCCCAGTATAGCTCATAAACCCTGAGTCTCGATCCCCCAACCCCCCGGTGGCTGGTCCCAGTATAGCTCATAACCCCAGAGTCTCGATCACCCCCGGTGGCTGGTCCCAGTATAGCTCATAAACCCTGAGTCTCGATCCCCCCCGGTGGCTGGTCCCAGTATAGCTCATAAACCCAGAGTCTTGATCGCCCCCCCCCAGTGGCTGGTCCCAGGATAGCTCATAAACCCAGAGTCTCAATCGCCCCGCCAGTGGCTGGTCCTAGTATAGCTCATAATCCCAGAGTCTCGATCGCCCCCGGTGGCTGATCCCAGTATAGGTGATAAACCCAGAGTCTCGATCGCCCCCCGGTGGCTGGTGCCAGTATAGTTCATAACCCCAGAGTCTCGATCGCCCCCGGTGGCTGGTCCCAGTATAGCTCATAAACCCTGAGTCTCGATCCCCCAACCCCCCGGTGGCTGGTCCCAGTATAGCTCATAACCCCAGAGTCTCGATCACCCCCGGTGGCTGGTCCCAGTATAGCTCATAAACCCTGAGTCTTGATCCCCCCCCGGTGGCTGGTCCCAGTATAGCTCATAAACCCAGAGTCTCGATCGCCTCCCCCAGTGGCTGGTCCCAGTATAGCTCATAAACCCTGAGTCTCGATCCCCCAACCCCCCCCGCCCCCCCGGTGGCTGGTCCCAGTATAGCTCATAACCCCAGAGTCTCGATCGCCCCCGGTGGCTGGTCCCAGTATAGTTCATAACCCCAGAGTCTCGATCGCCCCCGGTGGCTGGTCCCAGTATAGGTCATAAACCCAGAGTCTCGATCGCCCCCCCCCCCCCCCAGTGGCTGGTCCCAGTATAGCTCATAAACCCTGAGTCTCGATCCCCCAACCCCCCGGTGGCTGGTCCCAGTATAGCTCATAACCCCAGAGTCTCGATCACCCCCGGTGGCTGGTCCCAGTATAGCTCATAAACCCAGAGTCTTGATCCCCCCCGGTGGCTGGTCCCAGTATAGCTCATAAACCCAGAGTCTCGATCGCCTCCCCCAGTGGCTGGTCCCAGTATAGCTCATAAACCCTGAGTCTCGATCCCCCAACCCCCCCGCCCCCCCGGTGGCTGGTCCCAGTATAGCTCATAACCCCAGAGTCTCGATCGCCCCCGGAGGCTGGTTCCAGTATAGTTCATAACCCCAGAGTCTCGATCGCCTCCCCCAGTGGCTGGTCCCAGTATAGCTCATAAACCCTGAGTCTCGATCCCCCAACCCCCCCGCCCCCCCGGTGGCTGGTCCCAGTATAGCTCATAACCCCAGAGTCTCGATCGCCCCCGGAGGCTGGTCCCAGTATAGTTCATAACCCCAGAGTCTCGATCGCCCCCGGTGGCTGGTCCCAGTATGGCTCATAAACCCTGAGTCTCGATCCCCCAGCCCCCCCGCCCCCCCGGTGGCTGGTCCCAGTATAGCTCATAAACCCAGAGTCTCGATTGCACCCCGGTGGCTGGTCCCAGTACAGCTCATAAACCCAGAGTCTGGATCGCCCCCGGTGGCTGGTCCCAGTATAGTTCATAACCCCAGAGTCTCGATCGCCCCCGGTGGCTGGTCCCAGTATAGTTCATAACCCCAGAGTCTCGATCGCCCCCGGTGGCTGGTCCCAGTATAGGTCATAAACCCAGAGTCTCGATCGCCCCCCCCCCAGTGGCTGGTCCCAGTATAGCTCATAAACCCTGAGTCTCGATCCCCCAACCCCCCGGTGGCTGGTCCCAGTATAGCTCATAACCCCAGAGTCTCGATCACCCCCGGTGGCTGGTCCCAGTATAGCTCATAAACCCTGAGTCTCGATCCCCCCCGGTGGCTGGTCCCAGTATAGCTCATAAACCCAGAGTCTTGATCGCCCCCCCCCAGTGGCTGGTCCCAGGATAGCTCATAAACCCAGAGTCTCAATCGCCCCGCCAGTGGCTGGTCCTAGTATAGCTCATAATCCCAGAGTCTCGATCGCCCCCGGTGGCTGATCCCAGTATAGGTGATAAACCCAGAGTCTCGATCGCCCCCCGGTGGCTGGTGCCAGTATAGTTCATAACCCCAGAGTCTCGATCGCCCCCGGTGGCTGGTCCCAGTATAGGTCATAAACCCAGAGTCTCGATCGCCCCCCCCCCCCCCAGTGGCTGGTCCTAGTATAGCTCATAAACCCTGAGTCTTGATTCCCCAAGGGTGGCTGGTCCCAGTATAGCTCATAACCACAGAGTCTTGATCACCCCCGATGGCTGGTCCCAGTATAGCTCATAAACCCTGAATCTCGATCCCCCCCCGGTGGCTGGTCCCAGTATAGCTCATAAACCCTGAGTCTCGATCGCACCCGGTGGCCGGTCCCAGTATAGCTCATTAACCCAGAGTCTCGATCGCCCCCCGGTGGCTGGTCCCAGTATAGCTCATAAACCCAGAGCCTTGATCGCCCCCAGTGGCTGGTCCCAGTATAGATCATAAACCCAGAGTCTCGATCGCCCCCGGGTGGCTGGTCCCAGTATAGCTCATAAACCCTGAGTCTCGATCCCACCCCATTGGCTGGTCCCAGTATAGCTCATAAACCCAGAGTCTCTATCGCCCCCCGGTGGCTGTTCCCAGTATAGCTCATAAACCCTGAGTCTCGATCGCACCCGGTGGCTGGTCCCAGTATAGCTCATAAACCCAGAGTCTCGATCAGCCCCCGGTGGCTGGTCCCAGTACAGCTCATAAACCCAGAGCCTCGATCGCCCCCAGTGGCTGGTCCCAGTATAGATCATAAACCCAGAGTCTCAATCGCCCCCGGGTGGCTGGTCCCAGTATAGCTCATAAACCCAGAGTCTCGATCACCCCCGGTGGCTGGTCCCAGTATAGCTCACAAACCCCGAGTCTCGATCGCTCCCCGGTGGCTGGTCCCAGTATAGCTCATAAACCCAGAGTCTCGATCGCCCCCGGTGGCTGGTCCCAGTATAGCTCATATCCCCAGAGTCTCAATCGCTCCCCAGTGGCTGGTCCCAGTATAGCTCATAACCCCAGAGTCTCGATCGCCCCTGCTGGCTGGTCCCAGTATAGCTCAGAACCCCAGAGTCTCGATCGCCCCTGATGGCTGGTCCCAGTATAGGTCATAAACCCAGAGTCTCAATCGCCCCCCCGGTGGCTGGTCCCAGTATAGCTCATAAACCCAGAGTCTCGATCGCCCCCGGTGGCTGGTCCCAGTATAGCTCATAACCCCTGAGTCTCGATCGCCCGGGTGGCTGGTCCCAGTACAGGTCATAAACCCAGAGTCTTAATCGCTTCCCGGTGGCTGGTCCCAGTATAGCTCATAAACCCTGAGTCTCGATCGCCCCCCCGGTGGCTGGTCCCAGTATAGCTCATAAACCCAGAGTCTCGATCCTTCCTGGTGGCTGGTCCCAGTATAGCTCATAACCCCAGAGTCTCGATCGCCCCCGGTGGCTGATCCCAGTATAGGCCATAAACCCAGAGTCTCGATCGCCCCCCGGTGGCTGGTCCCAGTATAGCTCATAACCCCAGAGTCTCGATCGCCCTGGGTGGCTGGTCCCAGTATAGCTCATAAACCCTGAGTCTCGATCGCCCCCCGGTGGCTAGTCCCAGTATAGCTCATAAACCCAGAGTCTCGATCCCTCCTGGTGGCTGGTCCCAGTATAGCTCATAACCCCAGAGTCTCGATCCCCCCTGGTTGCTGATCCCAGTATAGCTTATAACCCCAGAGTCTCTATCGCCCCCCAGTGGCTGGTCCCAGTATAGCTCATAAACCCTGAGCCTCTATCGCCCCCCTGGTGGCTGGTCCCAGTATAGCTCATAAACCCTGAGTCTCGATCGCCCCCCTGGTGGCTGGTCCCAGTATAACTCATAAGCCCAATGTCTCGATCGCCCCCCGGTGGCTGGTCCCAGTATAGGTCATAAACCCAGAGTCTCGATCGCCCCCGGTGGCTGGTCCCAGTATAGCTTATAATCCCTGAGTCTCGATTGCCCCCTGGTGGCTGGTCCCAGTACAGCTCAAAAACCCAGAGTCTCGATCGCCGTAGCGTTCACTACTCTGCAGACTCATGTCACTACGGATATGGTGTTCTGGATGGTGATGATGAGGGTTGTGATGATGATGATGAAGAGTATGATGATGACAATGAAGAGTATGATGATGATGATGATGTTTTAGGCGGCGTGGAGCTTGAAGACTCGGGCTCTGACGGAGATGGTGTTCGTGGATGAGGTGGAGGTGGATCAGAATGGCATCGCTGAGATGATGTTGGACGAGAGCTCCATCGCCCAGGTGGCACGTGAGTAAAGTCATGCACACACACATTACACACACATCAACACACATTCTGTGTTGTCTTTCAACATCTTTAGGCCTTTACAGGAACTACACTTCTTTCCTCGTCAGCGTTTTATAAGAAAGTGTCCTGCACCAGCAGCATTTTTTATCATTTTCACAAAAGTTTGGCCTTTAGAATATTTTGTTGTTTGAATATCTGAATAAGCAATATATTCAAAGAAAGAACAGAGCCTCTGCTTTTAAACAAAACACCCGTTTTATTCTAGCTTCATGCATTCTTTTTTATCAACACTTGAGTACGGTTAAGTTTTATTAAAAAAAGCAACATTTTGAAGAAAACGTGGAGAAAATAGCTTTTTCGTCAAAAGACTATAACGTGCGTCAGCAATGCTTCTACCGCTTGTTCCTGCTGATTCTCCTGTGTTTTGATCAGGAGATTGTGTACTCTCTCAGAAGTTGTGTGACAGCGCCCCCCTACTGTCTGTAAGCCCCTGACGCAGATGTTCAGGGCATTACATCAGCATGAACTGACGATCTCCCTCTTGTTTTGGTTTTGTCAGGTCCAGGAACATCGCTGAGACTTCTGGGAACGAGCCAGGGTGGAGCGCCCACTCCAGCTGTCAGGTGACCGCTGACCTCTGCTGTTTAAAGCTACACTGAAATCTTGAATCTGATCCTGTGTCCGCCTGTGTCCCCGCGTGTGTCCGCGTGTGTCCGCGCCTCTGTCCGCGCATGTGTCCACGTGTGTCCGCCTGTGTCCGCGTGTGTCCGCCTGTTTCCGCCTGTGTCTGTGTGTGTCTGCCTGTGTCCGCCTGTGGCCGCGTATTTCCGCCTGTGGCCGCGTGCGGCCGCCTGTGTCCGCCTGTGTCCCCCTGTGTGTCCGCCTGTGGCCGCGTATTTCCGCTTGTGGCCACGTGTGGCCGCCTGTGGCCGCCTGTGTCCGCCTGTGTGGCCGCCTGTGGGGCCGCCTGTGTCCGCCTGTGTGTTCGCCTGTGGCCGCATGTTTTCGCCTGTGGCCGCGTGTGCCTGTCCCCCTGTGGCCGCGTGTGCCTGTCCGCCTGTGGCCGCGTGTGGCCCCTGTGTCCGCGTGTGGCTGCCTGCGGCCGCCTGTGTCCGCCTGTGTATCCGGCTGTGGCCGCGTGTGTCCGCCTGTGTGTCCGCCTGTGGCCGTGTGTCTTCACCTGTGGCCGCGTGCAGCCGCCTGTGTTAGCCTCTGTCCGCCTGTGGCCGCGGATGTCCGCCTGTGTGTCCGCCTGTGTGTCCGCCTGTGTCCGCCTGTGTCTGCCTGTTTGTCCGCCTGTGTGTCCGCCTGTGTGTCCGCGTGTGGCCGCGTGTGCCCGCCTGTGTCCGCGTGTGTGTCCGCCTGTGTCCGCCTGTTTGTCCGCCTGTGTCCGCGTGTGTGTCCGCCTTTGTGTCCGCCTGTGTCTGCCTGTGTGGCCGCCTGTGTGTCCGCCTGTGGTCGCCTGTGTCCGCCTGTGTCCGTGTGTGTCTGCCTGTGGCCGCGTGTCTTCGCCTGTGGCCGCGTGTGTCCGCCTGTGTTAACCCGTGTGTCCGCCTTGTGGCCGCGTGTGTCCGCCTTGTGGCCTCGCGTGTCTGCCTGTGTCCGCCTGTGTGTCCGCCTGTGTGTCCGCCTGTGTCCGCCTGTTTGTCCGCCTGTGTGTCCGCGTGTGCCTGTCCGCGTGTGGCCCCTGTGTCCGCGTGTGGCCCCTGTGTCCGCCTGTGTCCGCGTGTGGCTGCCTGTGTGTGCGCGTGTGGCCGCCTGTGTGTGCGCCTGTGTGTGCGCGTGTGGCCGCGTGCAGCCGCCTGTGTTAGGCCGCGTGCAGCCGCCTGTGTTAGCCTGTGTGGCCGCGTGTGTCCGCCTGTGGCCGCGTGTGTCTGCCTGTGTCCGTCTGTGTGTCCGCCTGTGTCTGCCTGTTTGTCCGCCTGTGTGTCCTCCTGTGTGTCCGCCTGTGTCCGCGTGTGCCTGTCCGCGTGTGGCCCCTGTGTCCGCATGCGGCCGCCTGTGTGTCCGCCTGTGGCCGCCTGTGTGTCCGCGTGTGTCCGCGTGCAGCCGCCTGTGTTAGCCTGTGTGGCCGCGTGTGTCCGCCTGTGGCCGGCTGTGTCCGCCTGTGGCTGCGTGCAGCCGCCTGTGTCCGCCTGTGGCCACGTGTGTCCGCTTGTGTCAGCCTGTGTCCGCCTGTGTCCGTGTGTGGCCACGTGTGTCCGCCCATGGCTGCGTGTGTCCGCCCGTGTCCGTGTGGTGCCGCGTGTGTCCGCCTGTGGCCGCGTGTGTCCGCCTGTGTGTCCGCCTGTGGCCGCGTGTGTTCGTGTGTGTGGCCGCGTGTGTTCAGAAAATTATTCCTAATTTTCTGAAGAGACTCGATCACTTTCTATGACGAACAGATTGAATTTAGGCTTTTATTCACATAAAAACATTGATCAGCGAACATAAACAGAAGTGTGCTTGATGTGTGAGAATAAACCTCATTGGTTCTAGCAGAAGCTTTTAAATGTTCATAATAATTGAATAAAAATTCACTCTTTATTCGCTGTTTATTCGTAGCATATTGTAATATGATGTTTGATGTTGTTTTTGTTATTTTTGTTGGTGACATAACCTCACAGAAGTATCATGATGTTTGATCTTGTTGTGGTTAAAGGGTTAGTTCACCTAAAAGTGAAAACTCTATCAGTAATTACTCTCCCTCATGTTGTTCCAACCCCGTAAGACTTTCGTTCATCTTCGCAACACAAATTAAGATATTTTTGATGAAATCTGAGAGTTGGATCACTCCTCCATAGGCTTCTCTGCAACTGAAACTTGCCGGCCCAGAAAGTTAGTAAAGACATTGTTAAAATAGTCCAAGTGACTACAGTGGCTCAACCTTATGTTTATCAAGCAACGAGAATACTTTCTGTGCGCAAAAAAACAACAAATATAACGTCTTTATTCAACTCTTCACTTTCTTCTGTGTGGGCCTCAGAGTGAGTTCACGAGAGCCACGACACACACACACACACACACAGAGAGCCACGACGCATGCGCGAGAACTGAGAAAATGACACTCACGATCATTTGATGGGAAAGTGTGAAAGGTAAGACATTCATTGTGCGACATTGGTGAGGCACTTACGTTTTCTCGTTGGTTTCTCACGATTCGGATATCCAGGAAATGCACACTTTAGAACCATTTTAAACATCGAGACCCATCTGTGTCATCTTCTCAGTTCTCGTGCATGTCTCTGTGTGTGTGTGTTGTGGCTCTCGTGAACTCACTCGAGGCCCACACAGGAGAACATGAAGAGTTGAATAGTCGTTATTTGTGGTTTTTGCGCACAGAAAGTATTATCGACGCTTGATAAACTTAAGGTTGAGCCACTGTAGACACTTGGACTATTTTAACAATGTCTTTACTAACTTTTCTGGGCCGGCAGAATGAAATTACCTAGAAGCCTATGAAGGAGTGAGACAGCTCTCAGATTTCATCAAAAATATCTTAATTTGTGTCCCGAAGATTGGAAGGTTGGAACAACATGAGGGTGAGTAATTACTGACAGAATTTTCATTTTTGGGTGAACTATCCCTGTAATGTTGTGTTTGGCATAAGCTGACCTGTGCCTCACCTGTGTAATGTGCGCAGACCCATGACTCAGTCGGGCCGGCCCATCACAGGGTTCGTGAGACCCAGCACACTGACGGGCAGACCTGAGACGATGGAGCAGGCCATCAGAACCCCTCGCACCGCCAGCTCAGCCCGGCCCGGCACCAGCGCCTCAGGGAGACTCGTGCGGCTGGGAACGGTACGAGCAGGCCAAACATTCATTGCATTTGCGATAATATCGCGATAGGCTGAAAGCATTCTGCAGAGGAAGAGTCCCTTCGGCACGTCACGCATGGGCCCGGCCAGCAGGAAACAACAGTTTATGTTTAATGTGATATTGTGTTATAGATTCAGGATCGAGTCTGGGTTAGTTTTTAAACACAGATGAGTGATGACGCTGCGAGGGCTTTAGAAACACCCGTATTCTGCTTGCTTTCAATTCCTCACACACACACCACTCGAATCTTCCGTAAAATAATCTTTCATAAAGTTCAGAAAGGTTGAAGCAAGTTACAGGGACATTCGCGGGGTTCATTGCACAGGAGATGCGCCGCTTTGCTTGATGTTACGCTTGTAGTGCGTGGTCTCGCCCGCCGGGATTTCCTTTACTAATGCTCCACGACAACATCATTAGCCGCGTTTCCATTGCCGGGCTAGGGCCGGGCCAGGGCTAAGAGCGAGCCGAGCCGAGCCAGTGGCCTCGGGCCTTAAGCACCGGGCTTGCGTTTCCACTGCCGGGCCAGTAGCCCCGCAGCGCTGCCCTAAACCCCGCCCCTAACACACCTTTCTGGATCAAACGTCATACATACAACCCAACCCATTTCAGCGGATATTATGAATTTATTTATTTTTTAAGTTAGGAAGATAGCATGTATATTAACTCACCGGCCGTGGCTGCAATAGTGTCCCGATTGTCTCGCGAGTTGTCACAAACAGAGGGACGGTGACCCAGCACACGTCCATCAAGTCGAACCATGGAAAGTTCCTTTTCTGAGCTTCGCTTTGTCCGTTGTGCGTTTTAATCGCCTTGAACAATACTGCACCCGCAACTTTTTAATTTTTTCCTGAACTTGAAGCGTTGATCGCTGCATGCTTATCTTAGAAAGTCCAGCATCGATGTATTTTATAACGTCCTCGTTTCTTCACACGCCGTCAAATTGACGTTGTACCATTTCTTCTGCCCAAATGCTCAGAAGAGCTTTGCAGCGATTATTTTGCGCGATATAAAAAAGTGAAATGTGCATCTTGCTTCAGATCATAACGTTCCATAACACCGATAAACTCCGCCTTTTACCCTGACCACGCCTCTAGCCCGAGCTGGCCTGCTTTGGCCCAAGGTATTCGACGGGCCAGAAATCCTGGCCGTTGGCCCAGAGTAAGCCCCGATCAAGCCCCGGAAGTGACCGTGGAAACACGACTGGCCCTGGCACGCACTAGCACAGCTCGGCCCCGGCCCGGCAGTGAAAACGCGGCTATTTATGTCCTTTAGAATGCAGTGGGCTTATATATTAAAAATATGAAACTCGCTGACAGAAGGCTGCTTTCTATTTCAGATACTCACGCGCACTTTGTGGAGAGCTCTCGTGCCGTGTGTCTACATCTACGTGGTTAAAGTTACTTGCATCTCAAAACACTTTTATGACGCAAAATGAATGTAAACACAATCAGTTATATCTTAAGGGATTAAACGGACAGGACAAACCACATCTTATATTTCAAAAGAGATCTGTGCATTAGTGTGACTGTGAATACAGCTTATCGTATCTGAACTGAGAGAGAAGAATCACTCGCAGCTCTCGAACGGAAGCGTTCAGACAGCCTATTTATTGCTTGTCTTTGTTGAATAATACAGAAGATAAAGAGCTTAAATACATATTTAGTCGCATACTAAATCGCAATCGCAGTATTGGTTAAAAAGATCGCAATTCGATTATTTTCCCAAATGGTTCAGCCCTAGGTAAGAGTAACCCTCGCTTGAGTCGCTACACACACACACACACACGCACACACACACACACAGCAGTTCCTGATCCTGTGCTTCTGTCCTCATCTCAGGCCTCCATGCTCACACACACACACACACAAGCAGTTCCTGATCCTGTGCTTCTGTCCTCATCTCAGGCCTCCATGCTCACACACACACACACACACAGACACAAGCAGTTCCTGATCCTGTGCTTCTGTCCTCATCTCAGGCCTCCATGCTCACACACACACACACACACACACACAAGCAGTTCCTGATCCTGTGCTTCTGTCCTCATCTCAGGCCTCCATGCTCACACACCCCGATGGACCCTTCATCAACCTCTCCAGGATAAACCTGGCCAAGTACGCCAAGAGACCCAACATGGCCAAGGTAGGCTAACCTAACGACATCAGTTGCATGGCAAACTTCTTTGATCTTTCTGGAAAAAGTTACTTTGTGTAAGAAGTAATTCCTTTTAATTATGATTTAATGTAATATCTGTGATCTAATTATCATTAGTACACAATCATCAAGTCTTTGTCATCACTCGCTGAAATCATATATTAAAATAATGTAATTTATTTACTCTGTCTCTCCCCCTCAAACACAAGACCTTGTTTGAATACATCTTTCATCATGAAAATGATGTGAAAAATGTAAGTATGCCTCGTGTGATGTTGTGGTCACAGCTGTTTTCTGTGTGTGGGACATTAACGCGTCATTAATGCATTAACATGCCCCGTGTGCAGGCGCTGGAGCTGGCGGCGGCAGCCACTGAGCACGCTCAGTTCAGGGACTGGTGGTGGAAGGTCCAGCTGGGGAAGTGCTATTACAGGTCAGCGGAGCTCCTCCTTTCAGCAGCTCACACTGCGTCACACTGCGTCACACTGCATGGCTGATGCACAGATCACTCTTTACACTGGACTGGAATACAAGATCTGTAAACTTACATTAATTCCCACCCAAAATTATTTTCGTTTTACTATGCACGTTATTCCCTGTGCATGGCCGTGCTATAAAATTATGTATAAAATTCATGTCAGGTGGTCATGATTATTTGCCAGCATGGACAAGATAACAGCTGTCATGACGGAACAGATATATAGTCCAGAAATAATTTTTGTTTATCTACAGCTCAGATCTAGAATTCTGAAGTGAAATAAAGTAGCCCTGTAATATTTGTTTTTAATTAATTCAATTGAATTAACCAGAACGAGAGAGAGTGAGAGAGAGAGCGAGAGCGAGCGAGAGTGAGTGAGTGTGAGAGTGAGCGAGAGAGTGAGAGAGAGAGCGAGCGAGAGAGAGAGTGAGAGCAAGTGAGAGTGATTTTTTTTTTATGTCAATGAAATGTGAGTATGTGTGTGTTCGTAGACTGAGTTTGCACCGGGAAGCAGAGAAGCAGTTCCGGTCCGCGCTCGCTCAGCAGGAGTTCGTGGACTCCTACCTCTACCTGGCCAAGGTGTGTGAGGGTCAGTGCTACAGCTCAGGTGCCTGTGTCCCAGGAAGCCCAGTAAGAGTGTGTGTGTGTGTGTGCAGGTGTACCAGCGTATGGATCAGCCCATCACGGCTCTGAATGTGTTTAAGCAGGGCTTGGATCACTTCCCTGCCGAGGTCACGCTGCTCATGGGGATCGCACGGATACATGAGGTATTCCTCTTTATCTTCACATCGCTGAACAAACTGTGGCTTGATCTGGCTAACTGTCCTCCAGGAAATGAATAACGTGATCTCGGCCACTGAATACTATAAAGAGGTCCTGAAGCAGGACAACACACACGTGGAGGCCATCGCCTGTATCGGCAGCAATCATTTCTACTCAGACCAACCAGAGATCGCCCTGCGCTTTTACAGGTGACAGCGCTTTATTTTACACTTCATCTTCCTCACATATGCATGTAACCAGCAGAAACTCTCATGAGATCAGATGCTTTACATCTGATGTGAGTGATGTTCAGATCTGCCGCTGGTCAGGTAAACAGTAAGGTGTTCAGTGGAGGTAAACAGTAAAGTGTTTAGTGGAGGTAAACAGTAAAGTGTTCAGTGATGGTAAACAGTAAAGTATTCAGTGGAGGTAAACAGTAAAGTGTTCAGTGGAGGTAAACAGTAAAGTGTTTAGTGGAGGTAAACAGTAAAGTGTTCAGTGATGGTAAACAGTAAAGTGTTCAGTGGAGGTAAACAGTAAAGTGTTCAGTGGAGGTAAACAGTAAAGTGTTTAGTGAAGGTAAACAGTAAAGTGTTCAGTGGAGGAAAACAGTAAAGTGTTCAGTGATGGTAAACAGTAAAGTGTTCAGTGGAGGTAAACAGTAAAGTGTTCAGTGGAGGTAAACAGTAAAGTGTTCAGTGGAGGTAAACAGTAAAGTGTTCAGTGGAGGTAAACAGTAAAGTGTTCAGTGGAGGTAAACAGTAAAGTGTTTAGTGAAGGTAAACAGTAAAGTGTTCAGTGGAGGTAAACAGTAAAGTGTTTAGTGAAGGTAAACAGTAAAGTGTTCAGTGGAGGTAAACATTAAAGTGTTCAGTGGAGGTAAACAGTAAAGTGTTTAGTGAAGGTAAACAGTAAAGTGTTCAGTGGAGGAAAACAGTAAAGTGTTCAGTGATGGTAAACAGTAAAGTGTTCAGTGGAGGTAAACAGTAAAGTGTTCAGTGGAGGTAAACAGTAAAGTGTTCAGTGAAGGTAAACAGTAAAGTGTTCAGTGGAGGTAAACAGTAAAGTGTTCAGTGGAGGTGAACAGTAAAGTGTTTAGTGGAGGTAAACAGTAAAGTGTTCAATGATGGTAAACAGTAAAGTCTTCAGTGGAGGTAAACAGTAAAGTGTTCAGTGGAGGTAAACAGTAAAGTGTTTAGTGGAGGTAAACAGTAAAGTGTTTAGTGAAGGTAAACAGTAAAGTGTTTAGTAGGGATGGGCGATATGGCCTAAAATCCATATTGCGATATACATTGCAGCCTCTTGCGATAACGATATATATCACGATATATAAATTATAATAGAACCATTTCAGAACAGGTTAGATAGACCATAAGGAAAGCCAAACTGCTAAATATATTTTTTAAAGAAAACGTATGTAGTTTTGAGAACATATATTATGCAAAACTGAAATTATACAACAATGTTGCAGATAAATAAAATTCAAGTACTAGCTGCAGAGACTTTAACAAAGAAAAAGCTTAAATTATTGGATTTCTTTCCTTTAGTCCACGCCTGTTTCACACATACTCTGTCTATGCAGTGCGTGTTGCGGTGGTATGTGGCGCAGGAGCAGCATGCACTATTGTGCTTTCACATATGGTGCGTTTGCAGTGCACAACTGATCTACGGCTGTACGACTAACATAACATTTATCCTCTATTTTTTTTTCCAAATCACTATTTTTATTATTAATATACTTAAAAATGTATTATTACTTCTATATAGATTTATATATTAAGTTGCTCAAGCAAGTGACAAAACATTTATACATTTTTGTTAACATCGCAAACATTTTAAAAATGAAAACATACACAATTGACAAAAACAGCTCTCTCATACCTTTTCTTTTGCATTTAAATCTTTTTTACAAGAAATAATTTGGTCACGAAGAACTTGTTTTTCCACCTCCACGAAGAGACAAGTGCATCCATTATGTCGCGTTGTTGAGGTAACGTTACTGTGTAGTTTTCCTTGCTTTAATTATCCCGAGCTTAAAGTTAAACAGAAAATGACTGTGAAAAATAGTAGTATAATTTAATTAAATGCATTTAAGGAGAGATTACTATATTTTCATTTCAATCCGTGTTCATTTTGAACATGAACCATGCGCTGTAAATTTAATTCAGCACGTGGAGCAAAGCAAAAATAGACTGTGCGGAAACGATCGCTGCACTGCTGTATACGCACCGCACCTGGAACGCATTGCCCCCCCCCGCTCCGCGTGCAGGCCTGTTAACATGGGTACGGAAAAAATACGCACCGCATTTGCACTGCAAACGGAGTATGTGTGAAACAGGCGTTAGCCAGAACTGTTGCCCCTACAGAGTATAGTGTGCTGCTGCTCGTCGGACGGCTTAAATCCGAACCAAGTCCAGATAACAGATGTTACACCGGCCTTTTTCACCAGCTCTCTATTTCGCTTTCAGCAATGTTTACTCAAGATGACGAATACGATGATGCGTTGCAGCCGGTTGCAGCTCATTATCGCGATAGTGCAATAGAATTAAAATCTCTATCGTAGGCCAATTTTGTATCGTTTATATTGCATATCGTTTCTATCGCCCATTACTAGTGTTTAGTGAAGGTAAACAGTAAAGTGTTTAGTGGAGGTAAACAGTAAAGTGTTCAGTGATGGTAAACAGTAAAGTGTTCAGTGGAGGTAAACAGTAAAGTGTTTAGTGGAGGTAAACAGTAAAGTGTTCAGTGGAGGTAAACAGTAAAGTGTTTAGTGGAGGTAAACAGTAAAGTGTTCAGTGATGGTAAACAGTAAAGTGTTCAGTGGAGGTAAACAGTAAAGTGTTCAGTGGAGGTAAACAGTAAAGTGTTCAGTGGAGGTAAACAGTAAAGTGTTCAGTGGAGGTAAACAGTAAAGTGTTCAGTGGAGGTAAACAGTAAAGTGTTCAGTGGAGGTAAACAGTAAAGTGTTCAGTGGAGGTAAACAGTAAAGTGTTCAGTGGAGGTAAACAGTAAAGTGTTCAGTGAAGGTAAACAGTAAAGTGTTTAGTGGAGGTAAACAGTAAAGTGTTCAGTGATGGTAAACAGTAAAGTGTTCAGTGGAGGTAAACAGTAAAGTGCTCAGTGGAGGTAAACAGTAAAGTGCTCAGTGGAGGTAAACAGTAAAGTGTTCAGTGGAGGTAAACAGTAAAGTGTTCAGTGGAGGTAAACAGTAAAGTGTTCAGTGGAGGTAAACAGTAAAGTGTTCAGTGGAGGTAAACAGTAAAGTGTTTAGTGGAGGTAAACAGTAAAGTGTTCAGTGGAGGTAAACAGTAAAGTGTTCAGTGATGGTAAACAGTAAAGTGTTTAGTGAAGGTAAACAGTAAAGTGTTCAGTGATAGTAAACAGTAAAGTGTTTAGTGGAGGTAAACAGTAAAGTGTTCAGTGATGGTAAACAGTAAAGTGTTCAGTGATGGTAAACAGTAAAATGTTCAGTGGAGGTAAACAGTAAAGTGTTCATTTGAGGTAAACAGTAAAGTGTTCAGTGATGGTAAAGAGTAAAGTGTTCAGTGATGGTAAACAGTAAAGTGCTCAGTGGAGGTAAACAGTAAAGTGTTCAGTGATGGTAAACAGTAAAGTGTTCAGTGAAGGTAAACAGTAAAGTGTTCAGTGGAGGTAAACAGTAAAGTGTTCAGTGGAGGTAAACAGTAAAGTGTTCAATGAAGGTAAACAGAAAAGTGTTCAGTGATGGTAAACAGTAAAGTGTTCAGTGATGGTAAACAGTAAAGTGTTCAGTGAAGGTAAACAGTAAAGTGTTCAGTGAAGGTAAACAGTAAAGTGTTCAGTGAAGGTAAACAGTAAAGTGTTTAGTGATGGTAAAGAGTAAAGTGTTCAGTGGAGGTAAACCGTAAAGTGGTCGGTGGAGGTAAACAGTAAAGTGTTCAGTGGAGGTAAACAGTAAAGTGTTCAGTGGAGGTAAACAGTAAAGTGTTCAGTGGAGGTAAACAGTAAAGTGTTCAGTGAATGTAAACAGTAAAGTGTTCAGTGGAGGTAAACAGTAAAGTGTTCAGTGGAGGTAAACAGTAAAGTGTTCAGTGATGGTAAACAGTAAAGTGTTCAGGTATGGTAAACAGTAAAGTTTTCATTGGAGGTAAACAGTAAAGTGTTCAGTGATGGTAAACAGTAAAGTGTTCAGTGGAGGTAAACAGTAAAGTGTTCAGTGATGGTAAACAGTAAAGTGTTCAGGTATGGTAAACAGTAAAGTTTTCATTGGAGGTAAACAGTAAAGTGTTCAGTGAAGGTAAACAGTAAAGTGTTCAGTGAATGTAAACAGTAAAGTGTTCAGTGGAGGTAAACAGTAAAGTGTTCAGTGGAGGTAAACATTAAAGTGTAAGCCTCTGTGTGGTTGTCTCCAGGCGTTTGCTGCAGATGGGGGTGTTTAACTGCCAGCTCTATAATAACCTGGGCTTGTGCTGCTTCTACGCGCAGCAGTACGACATGACGCTGTCCTCCTTCGAGCGAGCACTAGCCCTGGTGTCCAGCGACGAGGAGCAGGCCGATGTCTGGTACAATCTGGGACACGTTGCAGTGGTGAGCAGAAACACTCACACAGGCTTTAGGTCACGTGTATGACAGTCTGCAGACGAGGAAGAGCCTGGCCCGAAACAATCCTTGTCCCGAGGACTGAGTGTCCACTCAGCAGTTCTCACTTACTCTGACATGATTTAGACACTTAGTAATTCATATCGAGTCAGGAGTTTGATTAAGATTGATTTCACTCAATGAAACCAAACCTTTAACAGAACATCAAAAGGCAGGTATACTTCTACAAAAAACACAGTATAATGACTTTGTATCCCTTTTTTACTGTAGATTTTCTGAGATTTTTCTATATCAGCTGGATTAGAAATTTGTGTTTGTAATACAACAGCATATTGATTGAGAAGGACAATTATTAAAGTATTAAATGTTGCCATTGTGCCCAAAGCAGAAACATTGGATACACTTCATTTGAAGGTACTTTAGAGTTATGGTTAGTAGGGGTGTGACGAGACGCTTATCTCACGAGACGAGACGAGACACGAGATTGGGTTCACGAGAACGAGATGAGACGAGATTTTTGCACAATTTTTCAGAAATCCTCAATGACAAAATGCATGACAAAATAGTATGCAGGTGCATTTTGCAATGTTTAACTAATAATCTTATAAAGTAGACCTGAAATGACATGCATTATGAGAATGAATTATCAAATGCATTGAAAGAAACCAATATACAAGCACTGTAAAAGGTTTTTATTGACTGGCTTTTCTCCTGTATGATTTCACATGAGTCTCTTCAGCTTACTGTACATTACGAGCTTTCAGAACTTCTGATTGAGGCTGTGTGTGACCTCCTAACTGAACTCCTTGAAGTCTTAAGCGCAAACAATAAGTGCAAGTGCAACCATAGTCAAAGTTAGCACACAGACTCTTTATAATTGTTTTCAAATTGCTGTTTTATTTTGCACCGGCGGTTATAGGGTTAATGCGGTGAGTTCGGAAAAGGCCGAGTAGAGAGAAACGAGGCTGGTGTGTTTGTCTCTACAATTGTTCTTGCGTTCCGTTTATAAGTTCAGAAACAGAGCCTCCCTTGTCTGTTGTCCTTTAGACATTACACTACTCTCTCAATATTCGAAGTGCAATCTGAGACCATAGCCGCAAATAAACAGTCCAGAGATGGGTATTAGGAGACGGACTATTGTATGTTCGCGGCCTAATTTGTGCGCAATGCACATCAGGGAGCTTGTTTTACTTTCACTTTCGTGATAGCGCAGCGGTGCTGAGTGTGCATTCTACAATACATTTATCAGACGTTAGTCTATGTTGCGCAACGAATCCTCCGCCATCCTCACACGATCAGTGAACTGTGATTCGTCCTGCACTGATTGCAACGGCGACTCGTGCTGGATGAGCAGAGCAGACTTTTACATTATTTTATAATGGTTTTTATTTTTTTTTATAAAACAGCAAAACGATAGTTTAGGCGAATGTGAGTGTACAGTAGCGGTGGAATATTCTATGGTAATCTCACCCTCACGCTCAGTCATGACTCATGGCGATATCGCGAGACAGCTTTTCACTCGACGAGAAATCTCGCCATGTTTTAGTCTCGCGAGATCTCGTGGCACGAGATCTCGTCACACCCCTAATGGTTAGGGTACGGTTTAGTTACTTGTAATTACGCATAAATTACTGTTTGAACTAGACTAGTATGTATGTAGTAACTTGTAACTACGTCACCTAAAAATAAAGTGTTACTTAAACATTTGATGGATAATCTGATTCCATGAGCCAAGTTATTAATCATATAGATGTTTGTGTATTCTCTGTGTTGCGCAGGGCATTGGTGACTTGACTCTGGCTTACCAATGCTTCAAACTGGCCTTGGCTTTCAACAACAACCATGGAGAAGCTTACAATAACTTGGCTGTATTAGAGCTACGGAAAGGCCGAATCGAGCAGGTCAGTTTAGTCTTCCCTAACAGTCTCATGATAGCTAACGTAATCACCACACACACACACACACACACACACACACACTACCACACACACACACTACCACACGCACACACTATCCGGCATTTGCTCAATCTTTCCTTAAAAGAGGTTGTACCGTTCATGTACTTTACCTGATATCCAAATCAAATCCTGAGCTTGTGAATCTGAATCAGTCAAATCATGGTTTGTGAAATCTTGCGTCAATACTCTGCCCAAAACTGGTTCAGGTGTGTTTAATTCCACTTCGCTTTTAGACACACACTCTCAAACTGCCCTCAGCACTCCCACGGGTGAATCTCGCCGCCATTTTGAAGTGTGTTTCACTTCATCTAGTGGACAAGAGAAGTTTATATGGACAGACCCTTAACCCCTCGATTTGGACTTAGAGAGCGAGTCGACTCACATGTGCACTTCTGACAGCTCCATATCCCACAATGCAACAGGATTGTGACATCACAGCACTCCGTGCTTGATTCACCCCCACCCCACACAACTCTAGTGTATGATACATAAATGATGAGATTTAACGGCATATTACTTGTTGTTTCCTTATGTCTCTACACTGAACTGGACTTGTGTTGTATCAGGATTGAACAGCGCTGTAACTGGACTTGTGTTGTATCAGGATTGAACAGCGCTGTAACTGGACTTGTGTTGTATCAGTATTGAACAGCGCTGTAACTGGACTTGTGTTGTGTCAGGTGTTACGGATTAGTTTTGTTTTGGGTTTTTTTCTGTTTGTCTTTTCTCTCTTTTGATAGGTTGTCAGATAAGGATCCACACCTGTCTTGAGTTGGTGGATGGATATAAGATGTCTGCCCTCTGTCTACAGGACCCGGCAGTTGTGCTGAGGAGCTGGACCTTCATATTGTTTTTCTCTTAAGTGTTTGTTTATTTACTGTTGAACTACTATTTTCTTTATTTATTTACCCCTAGATTTAAATAAATATATTGTTAAATATATTTTTGGACTCTGAACCCTTTCTTTTGTTGCTTCCTTGAGCCGGAACGTAACAATTGGGGGCTCGTCCGGGATTTTTGGTTAGAATTCGGAAGGTCCAGCTTCTATTGAAAAAAAAGGGGTATTGCTTGTAAATTTTTCGCTAGCGCCTGTGTATGTGTAGGCGGAGCGTATTTGATTAGGCTACTATTCGATTCACCTGCGTGTGGCTTGGCGTTCTGGCGCTAGCAAACAGTGGGTGTTTGTTGGGAAATGTGCGCGAGAGTTTTCGGTGTCTTTAAATTGGTGGATTTTCTTCATCATAGGGTTCAATTGAAGAGAAAGTAAGTGGAACCCGAAATAGACCATTAGATATGGTAAGTGTATTGATTTCTCTTAATATTTCCCATTGTAAAAACGTTTGTTTCTTCTGATAGGCTAGCTTTGGCAGGATTTTGATGGGTATGTTTACTCTGGTAACGTTACTCTGCTCGGTTAGCTAGGATTGCTGAAAGAAAGGTAATTTGTCAGCGAACTCTGTATTTTGTTGCACAAATAGTGAGGTTCCCCGGTAGGTTTAGCAACGCATCGCGTTGATCTTTTTTTATTTTAGTTTGTTGTTTTTGTGCTGACGCTGAGTTGAGAGCACTGCCGCGATTGTATGTCTCACTGGTTTGTCCGTGAGTTTATACATCTGACGGTATTTGAGTGCTTAAAGATACTCGACTCTTGGTGGAGGCATGAAGACTAGGGTTACGTTATTTTAGGGGAGAGGAGAGAGAGAGTAGGGGAAATAGTCACTTTTTGGTGCTTGTAAATCAGAGTGAACGACTACGAGTTCTGCTGAATAGAATAGAGAATGGCTACTGAGTTAGACTTATTTTTTGAATCTCCTAGTGAGGAATTCTTTGACCAATTAACGAAAGAACAGTTGTTGGAGGTGGCCGCTAAGTATGATATCTGCTTAACCACCAAAGAAAAAAAGTTAAAAGAGTCTGTTGCACTAATTGTTAAAGCCACTCTAGTTAAGTTAGAGGTTTTTGATCCTGATAAGACTGTTGATTCTGATGAAGGTGATGATAGCGCTGCACAAACTTCAGTTATTGCTTCCAAGTTCTCTTTTGAGCAACAAAAAGAACTAATGCTTTTAGAGTTAGAAAAGGCGAAAATGAATCGTGAAATTGAAATTCGTAAATTGGAGGTTGAGGCTTTGCGGTTTCAGTTAATTGAGGAGGGTAAACTGGGGGACAGTGCAGGTGCTCTAACTAGATCTGTCAGAAAAGGGTTGGATGTAGCCAATAATATTAAGCTGATACCCAAATTTAGTGAAACTGATGTAGACACATTCTTTAGTTTGTTTGAGCGCTTGGCCGATGTTATGAAATGGCCAGATTCTGAACAGACTTTGATGTTACAGTGTGTGTTAACCGGTAAGGCACAAAAAGCTTACTCCTCTTTGAGTGTTCGTGATAGTCAGAATTATCATAAGGTTAAGGAGGCTGTTCTGAAGGCTTATGAGCTGGTGCCAGAAGCCTATCGGCAGAAATTTAGAAACATGCGAAAACCTGCAGAACAGACGTATTGTGAGTTTGTGAGAGACTTAAAGATCCAGTTAGATCGCTGGTGTGCTGCTTCAGGAGTAACTAGTCGTGAAAATCTTCACGAGTTGTTCCTGTTAGAACAGTTTAAAAGCACTTTGTCTGAGCATGTTTCCATCTTTCTGACTGATCGTAATGTTACATCTACGGAGGAGGCTGCCATTCTTACTGATGAGTATGTACTCACTCATAAATGTGAAGTCAAGAAAAGCAGGTTCAAGTTCAGTGAAAGTCCAACAGAGAATGTAACTGTCCGTCATGCTTGGGCTGATAATAATAAGAGTGAGAGGAATTTTAAAAGTTACGCTGATAAAATTGACCGGTGTGCTTATTGTCATTTAAAGGGACACTGGAAAAAGGATTGTTTAGCACTTAAAGGGAAACTGATGCGTGTTAAATCTGAACCCAAGCCTGCTCTTGCTGTTTCGTCTGTTCAGACAGATAATAATTCTGACTGCTGTCTTGATATTTTGCAGAATCTGGAGAAACCAGCGGTACGTTGCAATGTTGGAGATGTTGGATATTCTCCCTTTATTACAGAAGGCTTTGTGTCACTGCTTGAAGGTACTGAGAAGGTTCCTATTAAGGTTCTCCGAGACACGGGAGCATCAGAATCATTTATTTTGCAATCTGTTCTTCCTTTTACTCAGGAGTCCAATACAGGGAACAATGTGCTGATTCGCGGTATTGGGTTGCAAACATTGTCTGTACCCCTGCATAACATGTTTCTCCAATCTGATTTAGTAAATGGAGCAGTTGTGATGGGAGTCCGTCCTTCACTACCAATGGAAGGAGTTTCAGTGATCTTGGGGAATAATCTGGCGGGTGACCGTGTGTGGCGTGATATTCCACCTCCACCTGTGGTTGCTACTTGTCCTGCCCCATTGGGTGACAATGATATATCCCAGCAGTATCCAGAGGTATTTGTGTCTTGTGCACTCACGCGTGCAATGCGTAAACAGTCAGCCGATGCAAAACTAAGGGATGTGAAGGATTTGTTAACCTCTAAGAGAGTAGTGCCAGGTCTCCTTGCTTTGCCTTCTATTCCCCATCAGGTTTGGCTGTCTGCTCAGAAAGAGGATTCATCTCTGAACTCGCTGTTTGATGCTGCTTTGTCTCCTGATGTAGCAGAGAGTTCCGTTAATGGGTACTTCATTGAAAATGGGACACTATTGCGGAAGTGGACTTCTAACACAGAGGGAGGTTTGACGGAACCAATTATACAGGTAGTAGTGCCTGTTTCTTTGCGAAATTCTGTATTGGATTCTGCTCATGGCGGGGTGTCTGGACATTTGGGCGTAAATAAAACCTACCAACATTTGCTGCAGTACTTTTACTGGCCTCGTATTAAGAGTGACGTAAGGCAGTATATTAAGACTTGTTCGATCTGTCAGCTGACTGGAAAACCAAATCAAACCATAAAACCTGTGCCTTTGTATCCCATACCTGTTATGGAACAGCCTTTTCAGCATCTTCTAGTGGATTGTGTTGGGCCTTTACCACCTTCAAAGTCTGGTAGCGTTTACTTATTGACCGTGATGTGTCAGAGCACTCGGTATCCTGCGGCTTTTCCTTTGCGTTCAATCACCACACGAGCAGTTGTAAAAGCTTTGTCCCAGTTCATTTCTATTTTTGGAATTCCAAAAGTTGTTCAGAGTGATCAGGGGACAAACTTTACATCTAATATGTTTCAAGAAGTTCTGCGGCAGCTTGGCATTAGGCATAACAAGTCCAGTGCATATCATGCGGAAAGTCAGGGTGCCCTAGAGCGTTTTCATCAGACGTTAAAATCTTTGTTGAGGGCATATTGCACTGAGTTAAAAGGTGATTGGGAAGAAGGGTTGCCTTGGTTGTTATTGGCCACACGTGAGGTTATCCAGGAGAGTTTGGGATTTAGTCCCAATCAGTTAGTCTTTGGACATTGTGTACGAGGACCCATGGCAGTACTGAGTAAAGATGCGCTACCGGAGGAGCCACCACAGAGTCTGATTCAGTATATACAGGGTTTTCGTCGACGTCTAGTCCTGGCTGGGGAATTGGCAAGAGAAAAGTAGGAAAAAACTCAGGGAAAGATGAAATGCTGGTTTGATCGTAAGTCCGAGGTTCGGATGTTTAGTCCAGGAGATCAGGTGTTAGCCTTATTTTCTTTACCAGATTCTCCTTTCTGTGCAAGGTTTTTAGGACCTTACACTGTGCTTAAAAAAGTGTCTGATCAAAATTATATTCTTTCTACCCCTGAGCGCAGGAAACCTACCCAGTTGTGCCATGTGAATTTATTAAAACCCTTTTACTCTCGTAATGTTGCTCCTGAAGTCGTTCCTTCCTCAGTTGCGCTAGCTAGTTTAAGTCAAAAAGGTGACGTACAACAGGATGTGAAATCTCCTGATGATGTCATCTTACAACCTCGTCTAAAAAACTCTGAGACTTTGGCTAACCTAGAAGAATGGGTAAAACATTTATCTTGCAAACAATGTTCTGAGTTAAAATCTATGCTGACTGAGTTTTCTGTTCTCTTTTCAGATACTCCTTCTCGTACCCACTTGATTGAACACGATATAGATGTTGGTGATGTTAAACCTGTCCGGCAACGATTTTATCGTGTATCGTTTGACAAACGTCAGAAATTGGAGGCTGAAGTCAGTTACATGCTTGAAAACAACATAGCAAAGCCTTCCTTTTCAGATTGGGCTTCGCCTTGTTTGTTAGTGGGAAAGCCAGACGGCACTCAGCGTTTTTGCACTGACTATAGACGAGTAAATATCCTAACTAGACCTGACTCATACCCGTTGCCTAGGATGGAAGATTGTGTTGACCAAGTTGGATCAGCTACTTTTGTCAGTAAATTTGATTTGCTCAAAGGGTACTGGCAAGTGCCTTTGACCACCCGAGCACAGGATATTTCCTCTTTCATTACACCGTTTGGACTATATTCTTACACCGTAATGAGTTTTGGTCTTAGAAATGCTCCAGCTACATTTCAGCGGCTAATGAACAGAGTGACCGCTGGTTTAGAGGGCTGTGCCGTGTACCTAGATGACATTGTTATTTATAGTGAAACATGGGATCAACACCTTATCCGAATTCGTGCACTGTTTGAACGATTGTCAGATGCCAAACTAACAGTTAACCTGGCAAAGTGTGAGTTTGCCAGGGCTACTGTGACTTATCTGGGTAAGGTTGTTGGAATGGGCAAAGTGCGACCTGTACGTGCTAAAGTCATAGCGATTGACCAATTTCCTAGCCCTCAGACTAAACGTGAATTGATGAGATTTTTAGGAATGGCTGGGTATTACAGGAGTTTTTGTCCCAACTTTTCTTCTGTTGTTGCCCCGCTCACGGATTTGTTACAAGCAAAGGCTAAATTTGTGTGGACTCCAAAATGTGAAAGTGCCTTTGAGAATGTTAAACGCTTGCTCACGTCATCTCCTCGACTTGATAAACCATTCAAACTTCAGGTGGATGCTAGTCAGGTTGGAGCGGGAGCTGTTCTGCTGCAGGTTGATGAGAATGGTATCGATCGCCCTGTCAGCTATTTTTCACGGAAATTCAATTCATATCAGACCAACTATTCGACTATCGAGAAAGAGGCGTTAGCGTTGATCTGGTCCCTGCAGCATTTTGAGGTTTATGTGTCTGGTGGGACTATGCCCACTGTGGTGTATACTGACCATAACCCTCTTACATTTCTTCACTCTCTGCAGAATCCAAATCAGCGTCTTATTAGGTGGTCTCTTTTCTTACAGCCTTATGCTTTGGAGATTCGTCATGTGAAAGGCGTAGATAATGTCTTAGCTGACGCCTTGTCCCGTGCCCCATGTGGTGGAGAATAAGTCTTTTGACAATCATTTTTCTCTTCTCTTTTCTTTCTTTGGTTTTCAGTTCCTTAATTTTGCTTTCTCCAGGCGCCGGGAGATTGCTGGTTTCGAAACCAAGAGATGCGGGGAGTTGGGAAAGTTGTAATGGTTAATGACTTAGTGTTAACTCCGGTAAGGTTGTTTTTGTTCCTCATAAACTTATGTATGCTTTGGGGTTGGAAATTGTATAAGGTAGAGTTTCTAACAAGAATCTCTCCCTTTTTAAGGGGGGAGGTGTTACGGATTAGTTTTGTTTTGGGGTTTTTTCTGTTTGTCTTTTCTCTCTTTTGATAGGTTGTCAGATAAGGATCCACACCTGTCTTGAGTTGGTGGATGGATATAAGATGTCTGCCCTCTGTCTACAGGACCCGGCAGTTGTGCTGAGGAGCTGGACCTTCATATTGTTTTTCTCTTAAGTGTTTGTTTATTTACTGTTGAACTACTATTTTCTTTATTTATTTACCCCTAGATTTAAATAAATATATTGTTAAATATATTTTTGGACTCTGAACCCTTTCTTTTGTTGCTTCCTTGAGCCGGAACGTAACACAGGATTGAACAGCGCTATAACTGGACTTGTGTTGTATCAGGATTGAACAGTGCTGTAACTGGACTTGTGTTGTATCAGGATTGAACAGCGCTGTAACTGGACTTGTGTTGTATCAGGATTGAACAGTGCTGTAACTGGACTTGTGTTGTATCAGGATTGAACAGTTCTGTAACTGGACTTGTGTTGTATCAGGATTGAACAGCGCTGTAACTTGACTTGTGTTGTATCAGGATTGAACAGCGCTGTAACTGGACTTGTGTTGTATCAGGATTGAACAGCGCTGTAACTGGACTTGTGTTGTATCAGGATTGAACAGTGCTGTAACTGGACTTGTGTTGTATCAGGATTGAACAGCGCTGTAACTGGACTTGTGTTGTATCAGGATTGAACAGCGCTGTAACTGGACTTGTGTTGTATCAGGATTGAACAGCGCTGTAACTGGACTTGTGTTGTATCCGGATTGAACAGCGCTGTAACTGGACTTGTGTTGTATCAGGATTGAACAGCGCTGTAACTGGACTTGTGTTGTATCAGGATTGAACAGCGCTGTAACTGGACTTGTGTTGTATCAGGATTGAACAGCGCTGTAACTGGACTTGTGTTGTATCAGGATTGAACAGCGCTGTAACTGGACTTGTGTTGTATCAGGATTGAACAGCGCTGTAACTGGACTTGTGTTGTATCCGGATTGAACAGCGCTGTAACTGGACTTGTGTTGTATCAGGATTGAACAGCGCTGTAACTGGACTTGTGTTGTATCAGGATTGAACAGCGCTGTAACTGGACTTGTGTTGTATCAGGATTGAACAGCGCTGTAACTGGACTTGTGTTGTATCAGGATTGAACAGCGCTGTAACTGGACTTGTGTTGTATCAGGATTGAACAGTGCTGTAACTGGACTTGTGTTGTATCAGGATTGAACAGCACTGTAACTGGACTTGTGTTGTATCAGGATTGAACAGTGCTGTAACTGGACTTGTGTTGTATCAGGATTGAACAGCGCTGTAACTGGACTTGTGTTGTATCAGGATTGAACAGCGCTGTAACTGGACTTGTGTTGTATCAGGATTGAACAGCGCTGTAACTGGACTTGTGTTGTATCCGGATTGAACAGCGCTGTAACTGGACTTGTGTTGTATCAGGATTGAACAGCGCTGTAACTGGACTTGTGTTGTATCAGGATTGAAAAGTGCTGTAACTGGACTTGTGTTGTATCAGGATTGAACAGCACTGTAACTGGACTTGTGTTGTATCAGGATTGAACAGTGCTGTAACTGGACTTGTGTTGTATCAGGATTGAACAGCACTGTAACTGGACTTGTGTTGTATCAGGATTGAACAGTGCTGTAACTGGACTTGTGTTGTATCAGGATTGAACAGCACTGTAACTGGACTTGTGTTGTATCAGGATTGAACAGTGCTGTAACTGGACTTGTGTTGTATCAGGATTGAACAGCGCTGTAACTGGACTTGTGTTGTATCAGGATTGAACAGCGCTGTAACTGGACTTGTGTTGTATCAGGATTTGAACAGCGCTGTAACTGGACTTGTGTTGTATCAGGATTGAACAGCGCTGTAACTGGACTTGTGTTGTATCAGGATTGAACAGTGCTGTAACTGGACTTGTGTTGTATCAGGATTGAACAGCGCTGTAACTGGACTTGTGTTGTATCAGGATTGAACAGTGCTGTAACTGGACTTGTGTTGTATCAGGATTGAACAGCACTGTAACTGGACTTGTGTTTAGGGATGCACGATGATATCGGGACAACATCGGAATCGGACGATAAAAGCTTAAAATGACCATCATCGGCATCAGCCGATATGAATATTTCTGCCGATGAGCCTTGCCGATAGGGTGGCGTGTTTCCTAAGCGCACGTGACGACCGCGAACAAAGCATGAGCGCCAGCAACTTAAACTTCCAACTAGTGGTGTGCGTCTCACGGTTTTTGATCATGGACGATTAAAATGTCTCCACGATCTGCTTTTGAAGAAAAATCATAGTATCGTGCATTCTATCAGTTCAATTCTGGCGCCTTCATCTCAACATACTGTACAACGCGACGTACATTCACATCACATCACATGTAAACGCAGAGGTAGAGTTACACTCACGGGACACCGCAATTCACAAAAGTTCATTATTTGCATGTGCGTCAAAGTCTTGCTAGGTAAACATATCATTCACGTGCTGATGCGCTGTTCTAACATCCGCTTTTCTGAGCGCGTTACACCCGACGCTCACAGGAACTAAAAGCCTGTCACAGCGCCTGCATACTGGACTAATCTTTCGAGTCTTATTGCGCTGATACTGTCAAATACACACAAGGTTTACATAAACAAAGTTGGTTATGTCTAAAGTGAAAGAAAACAGAGAAAATCTGCTTGTCAAATGCGTGTATATAAGACGCGTCGCGTGCAGCTCTTAAAGAGACAGTAATAATAGAGTGCCGAAGTGATGACGTCACTCTGTAGGCCAAAACGCGGAAGTGAGTTAGCATTTTAGCCCTAGGGTTCCCTCGCTCTAAAGTCTATGGGATTTTTGAATGGGTTTTTGCTAAATCGCCTGAAATAAGGTCTGTGGTGAACAAAGCCTCTAAATATTTTCACGTTTTGATCTATGACATAGAACACACAGTTATAACCTGCTTGTGGTTTTTTAAACTTTATTGTGTCTGCTTGTGTTTTTTAAAAACTTTATATAAGCTTCAAAATGTATACATTTTGGATTAACTTGTAAAGATGATCTTGATAGACAAAACGTGTAAGGGTCACAACTCTTTGTTAAACACAGATCTTATTTTTTGCGATTTTCCAAAAGTCTATGGGGAAAATGCATAGCTTTTCGGTCGAGGGAACCCATGCGCCGCTAGCTTCCGAGTTGTCCTACAAAGTGACGTCATCACTTCGGCACTCTATATGCTGCCGCTTGTCCTTAAAGAGATACTGCACCCAGAAATACAAATTCTGTCATTATTTACTCACTCTAATGTTGTTCCAAACCTGTATTCATTTCTTTCTTGTGCTTAAATATACTATGGAAGTCACTGGAGTACAGGAACTGTTTGGTTAGCCACATTCTTCCAAATAACTTTTATTTTCAACAGAAGAAAGAAACTTGAGAGAGTAAATGATGACAATTTAAATTTTTGGGAGAACTATCCCGTTAATGTTAATAAAACAACAAAACACAGAGGAAATCACTCACTGCTCTTGACTGAGAACTTTAATAGAAGCTTTAATAAGCTTTTTTTGCACTAAAAAAAATATATATATATATATATATAAAAATACAAATATATCGCAGTCGGTATCGGGCAAAATTAGTTTGAAAATATCGGCATATCGAATATCGGCCAAAATCCAATATCGTGCATCCCTACTTGTGTTGTATCAGGATTGAACAGTGCTGTAACTGGACTTGTGTTGTATCAGGATTGAACAGTTCTGTAACTGGAGTTGTGTTGTATCAGGATTGAACAGCGCTGTAACTGGACTTGTGTTGTATCAGGATTGAACAGTGCTGTAACTGGACTTGTGTTGTATCAGGATTGAACAGCGCTGTAACTGGACTTGTGTTGTATCAGGATTGAACAGTGCTGTAACTGGACTTGTGTTGTATCAGGATTGAACAGCGCTGTAACTGGACTTGTGTTGTATCAGGATTGAACAGCGCTGTAACTGGACTTGTGTTGTATCAGGATTGAACAGCGCTGTAACTGGACTTGTGTTGTATCAGGATTGAACAGCGCTGTAACTGGACTTGTGTTGTATCAGGATTGAACAGCGCTGTAACTGGACTTGTGTTGTATCAGGATTGAACAGCGCTGTAACTGGACTTGTGTTGTATCAGGATTGAACAGCGCTGTAACTGGACTTGTGTTGTATCAGGATTGAACAGCGCTGTAACTGGACTTGTGTTGTATCAGGATTGAACAGCGCTGTAACTGGACTTGTGTTGTATCAGGATTGAACAGCGCTGTAACTGGACTTGTGTTGTATCAGGATTGAACAGCGCTGTAACTGGACTTGTGTTGTATCAGGATTGAACAGCGCTGTAACTGGACTTGTGTTGTATCAGGATTGAACAGCGCTGTAACTGGACTTGTGTTGTATCAGGATTGAACAGCGCTGTAACTGGACTTGTGTTGTATCAGGATTGAACAGCGCTGTAACTGGACTTGTGTTGTATCAGGATTGAACAGCGCTGTAACTGGACTTGTGTTGTATCAGGATTGAACAGCGCTGTAACTGGACTTGTGTTGTATCAGGATTGAACAGCGCTGTAACTGGACTTGTGTTGTATCAGGATTGAACAGCGCTGTAACTGGACTTGTGTTGTATCAGGATTGAACAGCGCTGTAACTGGACTTGTGTTTTGTCCCAGGCAAAAGCTTTCCTGCAGACGGCTGCTGCGTTGTCTCCTCACATGTACGAGCCACACTTTAACTTCGCCACACTCTCTGAAAAGGTACGACTCGCAACTCTGATGTGTGTTACACTGTGTGTTACTCTGATGTGTGTTACTATGTGTGTTACTCTGTGAGTTATTCTGTGTTGTGTTACTCTGTGTGCGTTACTCTGATGTGTGTAACTCTGTGTGTGTTACTCTGTCATTGTTTCATGACAATATGCCTTCTACTTTATTTATTATCTTTAGCTATAATTAACTATTACTAATTGAAACGATAAAAATAAAGCCATATTTAAATCCTAATTTACAGTAGTTGAGGAGTGTATTTCCTGCTGTGCATGAGTGTTCACAGCTGTGTGTTTGTGCTGAAGGTTGGAGATGTTCAGAGCAGTTTCATGGCCGCTCAGAGATCTGAGGACGCGTTCCCTGAGCATGTGGACACTCAGCAGATCCTGAAGAACCTCCGACTGCACTTCTCCTCGCTATAGCCCTCAGCGGTGCGGATCCGCCACTGGCACAGACCAGCACATGCATGTCTATTATTTGTGGAACTGGAGGATCCCCTGACATGATTGTAAAGCGCTTTGGGTGAACAGTAGTACATATGAGGGAAAAAAGCGCTTTATAAATGCATCATTCATTCATTCATTTAAAAAAATTAAAATGATCATAAAAATGGCATTGTTTTGTTAGTCCTGCTTTGATGCGACTCCACCTCGCTCCATCACTATATATATTGCATTTACATTACATTTAATCATTTAGCAGACACTTTTATCGAAAGCGACTTAAAAAAATGAAGAGAGCAATAGAAGCAGTCACTATACAGTCAAAGCAACATTATTCAGACTCCTTCAACATTTCTCACATTATCAGTTTATTCGCTATAGTTTAGAAAATGGTGCTGAAATATGAGCAGAACTCAGAGTTATCAGATCAGTTGGGTCCGTGTACTTTTTGATCATTTCATTTCCTGTTTGAAATGGAATAACGAGAAATGAAAACCAGCTCGTTTATTCTGTTTTTTTTTTGTTTAGTTTAAAAAACAAAAAATTTGATTTTGGCTCAATTTAAAATTTTTCGTTTGTGGTTTAAAAATCGGTTTATGGGTTCGATATTTCATTTGCACACGTGGGCGGCGCTGAAACGGCCCTTTCGTCTGATTGGTCAAACCGCTCCGCCTTCAGTACAAGCTTTTCTTTCTGTCAGGCAGAATAAGAGTCACACGTGCGGCACTGGCACTTTAATAAATTAATGTCTGAAACCACCACTCACTGTTAACTACACACTACATTTGAAGCAGAAATATGTTGCTGGTCAGGTAACTCGTGCTGCTGCGACTTGCAAGCGACCCCAGTAATGTGAGCCACAGTATATGACAGATTATTTTAGCATGATGTATTTCCCATTGATAAATACAGTGCAAATAGTTCCGTCTCTTTGGATAAAAGGGAAGTGGAAATAATCAGTAATAGGCTGAACTGTACCATGATAATGTCCGTAAAATTTACCACTCTCGTCTTTTATTTACATCAAAAGGTAGGCATGTGTGAAACGTGTATAAATAATTGTGAAAATTTTATAGAAATAAAGTTTAGATTTATGAATGTAAGCATGTGTCGCCTATTCAGTTCACATGAAAAGAAAGAGACAGAAAAGAGAGAAGCTAGAATCAGTGAACGTACATTAATACTGACAAAATTAGCAGGGTATTTGTATTATATCTGTTTTTTATTTGTTGAACATCAATTAAAAGTTTTTTGCATGTCCTAATTCGGGGAACAGACACAGTCTCTATATGATGATATCTGGGTGAAAGAGGCTCTATGTGATGGGATTTATCTGACCTTGGTGACGTGAGGCCGCTGGCAGACGGTCGGTTTAGCCAGTCTGTCTGCTTTCTGACCTGAGCCCCAGATTGTCATGTTTAAGCTCTAAGACTATAGTGTGTCCAGTAAATGTGTGTCCAGTGAGAGTGTGTCCAGTAAATGTGAGTCCAGTGAGAGTGTGTCTAGTGACTGTATGTCCAGTGAGAGTGTGTCCAGTTAGCGCATGTCCAGTGAGAGTGTGTCCAGTGTCCTTGACTCTGGTACCGATGGGTACACAGGCCTGTTCAACAAAAAACAGGCAATTTCGACAAAAAAACCATCCCTCACGTTTTTACGACATTCCACTCTCCCGGGCGTACGCGCCGCCTGCTCGTTTGGGGTGAGCGATCAACACATGTATCGTCACAGTGAGCGCTAAGGCTCATTGTTGGCCCTCTGCTTCGAATTCATTTCGCTCTTTCACCCTTTTGGGATTCCAGCTCGTACCCATGGGTCGTTTAACGTGCTCGCGCTGTGACGCAAGGGTGAGCGGCGTACGGAATTGCTAAAATCTCAAATAAACCAGCGACTCACGCCTTCAGGCCCGTATCTGGACGCCCGTTTCAGTTTCCTTGTGCTCTCTCACTCTTTTGGGATTCCTGCATGTACCTGTGAGTGCATTAACGTTCTTGCGCTGTGACACAAGGGTGAGCGGTGTATTTGGATTTTATGGGATTGTGGTAATAATTGGATAATAATTGCAACTAATGTTTGCCATTATTATGTGCAAACATTAGTTTTGCACATAATTGTATTAACATAATGTAAAACATTAGATGTTTTAATTGGTAATAATTGCATACCTAACTGGCCGTTCTTTTTTTTTTTCTTTTAAAAGGGACAATGCATATTATCTTTATTAGTGTTCAGATAATTCTTCAGATTAACATTTTCTTAATTTTCAGCAGACTAATCCTGACTTAAGTGTAAAATTACTTGTAATCAGAGATGATTACTGATATGTTGCGTAGTTTATTTTAAAGTATAAAAAAAATTAATTGCTTTTCTGTTTGTTATTTTGTAGGTTTATATGTGTTCAGGTTAGTTTATATGTGTTAGGTTGAATAAACAACCATGGCCTGCAAAACTATGCATGTCCTCCGGGTGGCGATGTGGGTCTTGAATCCCAAAGACCATGAAGGGAGTGAGGGATGTTTGAATTAGCATTTCTATTGCCTCTCTGTGTGTGTGTTCTAGGGGTAAATACATATATTACGTATTTTACTTTACAGTTGTGTACAATGGTTACATTGCTTTTCTTTTAAAAGTTATAATGTGTTTTAATGACCATCCATATTTAGTTTTCGGTCTTATTTTTGGAATACATACAGAAAACACGGGAAATGTGTACAAAAAATGTAAAAAAGAAGAAGCATTTCTTCCAGTTACTCAAAGGAGTTTTTTACTTCTTTCAAGAAAAAGGACTTTCCTTCAAGTCCTTTTCCATTCAGTTTAGGTTTAAGCTATTGTTCTATTGTAAGGGGAACACACTAAATACTTTCTACTTTGGTCTATAAAAGACATTTTTTACTGTTTTTAATACAAATTTCCTGTATTTTCTGCTTATATTCTAATAAATACATTGATAAATAATTATATACAATAAATAAATTAATGTCAGCATGTGGCAATATACAAAATGAGAACGATGTTGTAAAATGTATGTTTTAAATCTATGTTTGATGCACAAATAATCAATTAACAAACACCATCGCACACCTGCAGGTGACAGGTGCGTAGAGAAAGAAGACCAAATAGGTCGACTAATCTGCAAATAAGGAACTCCCGCACACTATCAGTACTTGCAAGTAATATAAAAATGTTTTATTAGCAACGTTTCAGTCTCACGACCTTCATCAGGCATATACAAATCTTCAAACTCATCCCATTTAAAATAAACACATGACCAATCAACAAAGCTCCATCTGTAGCCACTTAAGCTCATTGATAATACATCATTAACAACACATCATAAACAGTTACAACCATAATTGTAAACAGTTTCAACCATAATTGAAAATAATATAAAAGTTCGGAAAAAAATATAATATCAAAGTTCAGAAGAAAAAAAAGAAAGAAAAAAAACACATTATAACATCACATTAAATAATGCTTCATCATTCATACCCCTGGGGGATAAAGTCTGAAGAGTGAAAATCCAAAACCGTTCACGTCTCTGTAGGAGCAGTTCAGTGTCCCGCCTCTAGGTGGTGCACTCGCGTCTCTGTAGGAGCAGTTCGGTGTCCCGCCTCTAGGTGGCGCACTCGCGTCTCTGTAGGAGCAGTTCAGTGTCACCGCCTCTAGGTAGCGCACTCGCGTCTCTGTAGGAGCAGTTCAGTGTCCCGCCTCTAGGTGGCGCACTCGCGTCTCTGTAGGAGCAGTTCAGTGTCCCGCCTCTAGGTAGCGCACTCGCGTCTCTGTAGGAGCAGTTCAGTGTCCCGCCTCTAGGTAGCGCACTCGCGTCTCTGTAGGATCAGCTCAGTGTCCCGCCTCTAGGTAGCGCACTCGCGTCCCTGTAGGAGCAGTTCAGTGACCCGCCTCTAGGTAGCGCACTCGCGTCTCTGTAGGAGCAGTTCAGTGTCCCGCCTCTAGGTGGCGCACTCGCGTCTCTGTAGGAGCACTTCAGTGTCACCGCCTCTAGGTGGTGCACTCGCGTCTCTATAGGAGCAGTTCAGTGTCCCGCCTCTAGGTGGCGCACTCACGTCTCTGTAGGAGCAGTTCAGTGTCCCGCCTCTAGGTGGCGCACTCACGTCTCTGTAGGAGCAGTTCAGTGTCCCGCATCTAGGTAGCGCACTCGCGTCCCTCTAGGAGTAGTTCCTCTAGGTGGCGCACTCGCGTCTCTGTAGGAGCAGTTCAGTGTCCCGCTTCTAGGTGGCGCACTCGCATCTCTGTAGGAGCAGTTCAGTGTCAACGCCTCTAGGTGGTGCACTTGCGTCTCTGTAGGAGCAGTTCAGTGTCACCGCCTCTAGGTGGTGCACTCACATCTCTGCAGGAGCAGTTCAGTGTCCCGCCTCTAGGTGGCGCACTCGCGTCTCTGTAGGAGCAGTTTAGTATCCCGCCTCTAGGTGGCGCACTTGCGTCTTCGTAGGAGCAGTTCAGTGTCCCGCCTCTAGGTGGCGCACTCGAGTCTCTGTAGGAGCCGTTCAGTGTCCCGCCTCTAGGTGGCGCACTCGCGTCTCTGTAGGAGCAGTTTAGTGTCCCGCCTCTAGGTGGTGCACTCGCGTCTCTGTAGGAGCAGTTCATTGTCCCGCCTCTAGGTGGTGCACTCGCGTCTCTGTAGGAGCAGTTCAGTGTCCCGCCTCTAGGTGGGGCACTCGTGTCTCTGTTGGAGCAGTTCAGTGTCCCGCCTCTAGGCGTGCACTCGCGTCTCTGTAGGAGCAGTTCAGTGTCCCGCCTCTAGCTGGTGCACTCGCGTCTCTGTAGGAGCAGTTCAGTGTCCCGCCTTTAGAAAATGAGCCGCAACTGGGTAATTTATATATTTTCTTCTGATAGGACTCTTATGTTCACTAATTCTTTGTTTCAATTGACGTGACGTTTTTCCCACATAACCTAAGCCACAAGGACAACGGATCAAATAAACAACATGAGTAGAAACACAAGTAATCACAGATTTGATTGTATATTTTTTACCAGTTCATGGATGACAGAAAAAAGATGTTTTAAATGTATTATAGCACTGAGCACAATTACCACAACGATAATTGCCATTCTGTATAGGACTAATCAAACTCTTGAGATGGACGAGGACTAACGCTCTTAAAACGAGCTTGTAAAGCAATCTTTTAAATTCCTTGCGCGTTTATTAGGGGTGGAACGGTACACAGAAGTCACAGTTCGGTTCATACCTCGGTTCAGACATCACGGTTCGGTACGATTTCGGTACAATGGAGGGAAAATAAAAAGACAAAAAGACCTTGCGATATGTTTGGTAATTGTACCTGAATGAATTTAAAATTAATTTGCTATATTTCAGATCAATATTTTTGTTTTCATTAATTTTAATGAACATTATTAATTAATGTAACATTACTCTCATCTGAATTATAAATTATTGATTTCTGTATAAAATAATACTACCATTAAAAACATATTCGATTTTCTTTTTTAATTAATGTAGAATGTGTAACTTAAAAATAAACAGATTAATGCTCCTACTCCGAGGACAAGAAATGAAAACCAATGCAATGTGATGAATGTCCAAAAGATGGAACACAGACTGTTTTGAAATGGGGTTGGATAAATATTTTTTGCTTTTAAAAAAGTGTGTGTGTGTGATATTTTTTTACTTGGGTGACAGTTGTAGGTTGACGCCCGTACCGCCCGTACCGTTTCGGTTCAATACGAATACATGTACCGTTCCACCCCTAGCGTTTATACACAATCAAAGGAGGATGCTGAAAAATTTTGCTCAACTCCGGTTTAGAAAACAACAAATGCAAGTGTTTTTTAAAAATTGATTACACTATACTGTGAAATATCTGCGATAAACCCCCGTGCTGGGTTGCGAGACGATATCATGTATCCAGAGATATTGTCAAAACAAGCATCAGCTATCAATATCAAGAGGATTTAGCACTTCCAATTTATGTATTAAATTATTATTAGTATTATTGTATTAGGGAAGGCTAATTTTATTATTAAATTGATCTGCTATAATTAATTTGCCACGCAATAATTTCACAGCACATCACCACAATGCGCTGTGAGGATAATAAAATATTACATAGAAGCTTACTCATCGAGGAATAATAAAATAATAATAATACAATTTATATGCCTATAATTCATTGTAATCGACCTAAATGTTTTGTACAATTTTCAATGAGGATCGATTACAATGAATTATAGGCATATCATTATATTAACAGTCTATAATATGTCCAAACACTGCAATAAGTAGTCATCAATGAAAATCAAAAACAGGTTTATTTCAAAAACATTGTTTAACAAATTAATAAAAGAGACACGGTGTTACATCGCAGGTGGCTTGGAAGACGTGGGTAATAACTGGACAAACTGGAGGTAAGCAACAGTAATTTGTAGCTAGTTTGAACTACAGAACTTAAGGAGTTCCCTCTTTTCGTATGCTGGAGATTGAAATAGTTAAAATTCTGTTTTCGCGCAGGCGCAGTGAGGGAAAAAACCCTTAGTTTAGGGCAATCGGTTCGTAGCTCTGCTTCAATTGTGCGATATAGTCACGAGGAGCGACCAAAATTTCTGACATGCCAGAAATTCATCCGACCATCCGATTGCCGATCGGGAGAGGTTAATCGCCTCTCGTTTCTCCCCGTACACTGCACGACAAACGACGCACGACAAAGCTGAAAATTGCCCCGACCCGAAAAAGAGTCGCACGAGTCAGAATTCGGCTCAAAATCGGCCGAAATTCGCACAGTGTATGCCCGCCTTTACCTGATCACACATTGTTTTCTGTGTACTTTTGTTCAATTTATTTTCTTTATATAATTTATATTATTAATCTTATATTTATATAATTATTTTGTTCAATAGTGAATCGATTATCTTTCTTCAACCAACAAGTCAACTACTGTCTGCACACACTGTGGGCCTTTCTCAATATGTGTTCTTGTCTGTACTTGTGTTCTTGTGAAACGTCATCTTTTGTGGCCCAAGTACTGTCCCAATACACAAGTTTGCATTTTGGCAAGAATGGTTAAAAATCCCGGATGTGTTCTTGACACGCCCATTTTACCGAGGATGCATCGGTTGGTAACTTGTGTGAACTTGACGGCAGAAATATCCCAGCATTCAGTTCGGCATTCGAGGAAGGAGAGGCAGGTCAATACAGTAATTAGTTTTTCTACAATTTCGTACGCTATTTCATCACTAAATTCACTTATGAGAACATTTGATGCGAGAAATCAACTGTGTAGATTTCAAATATTGGCATTTTTACGAAAATCTATGGCGAATCGAAAATGTGCTCAAACGTTTTCGGAAGTGAGAATCTCCGTAAGCGCCTGCGGGTGTTAAGTTAGATAGCGAGCCAACCGGCCAGTCTGCTCACAGACTCGTTTTACCCCACAGTCAAGAGACCATTGCAGCCTGGCTGTTATCGTCAATAATTCTCGCTATGTTTGGGTACTGCAGACGGTGTCTGTGCGGGGTTATTATTGCGCAATACCAGCAAGAACACAGCGTCTCAAACTGTCAGCAGCGTTCTGTGTGCTCGTCACCTTGTGAGTTCATTCTTCCAAGAACAACTAGCAAGAGCCTTCTCCCCAAGAACACAAGTCCGTTCTTTGCATTCTTGGTTTTGAGAAACACCCATAATCTAAAGACACGGGAGGCTGACCAGTTAACTGTTTGTTGACTTTTGCGACAGTGCTGCGGCGCTTGTGGCCTCTAGGGGAAAATTACAGGTCGAGCGCCACTAGTGGGCAAAAGTTCCACAGTGTGCCTTTAAGTGCTTCATCAACCCAGAAGGGTAACCTCTATTCAAAAATGTATTCTTCATAATATTTGATTTCTCAATAAATCCTTCTCAATCTACAGAACTGACTCTTAGGCAGTCCTTTTTTTGTAAAAAGTCGGATGAAAACTGGTAGCGAGTAAAAGTGTGTTGTGATCTGTCTCTTTTGTAAACAAAGTTGTAATCAAACTGCCTTCATTCTTCTGTACCCACATATCAAGGAAGTGTACTCTAGAAGAATTAACTTCAGAAGTAAATTCCAAGTCGTCAACCAGGTTATTCAAAAAAGACACAAATTCTCGAGCCTCATCATGATCTCCCAATAAAACGACGATAATAAGACGAGGTTTTTGTCCTAAAAATAGGCTGAAAAATGGGGGGTTGTCTTATATTCAGGGTCGTCTTATATTCGAGTGGAGGAATCGATTGATAGCCTTTTTCTCCAGCGCCGTCGACTGACGAGAGCACCGAGGATCTCGATGCGGCGGGGAGGCGCTTGGAAAAAACGAGCGCGTCGCTTTCATTATGAGCGCGAGCCGGATCGTCGTCGAAAACGGCCAGACGACCCCGCAGGGTGATTAAATCCATCCCGTTGCACTCAGGGCAGCCGCAGCCACAGTCATGGCCATTAGCCAATCAGGAAGCGCATATGTGCCGGTCTCCGCCGATGAGCGGGCCTCCACGAGCCACAGGTGATGCGAGGCATTTGGAACAACGCCTCGGAAATTTGCTCTTAAAATTATTTTCTGTTGAAAACCAGATTTTTTCCACAAAAATCTATTTTCCCCCAAAAATAAGTCTGGAAAATGGGGGGGTCGTCTTATATTCAGGGTCGTCTTATATTCGGGTATATACGGTATATTTCAAAAGATAAGAAGCCATCTCAATTACAAACTGGGAAGGTGGACTGGCATCCTCGCGTAACAAAAGATAGTGACTGAGGGCAGTAAGACCCTTTTCATGTGAAATGTTAATATATAGACTTGTTATGTCCATAGTTAATAATAAAGAAATATCCAGTAAATCATGTAACTCAGAAATCTTATTGATAAAAGCAGTAGAATCCCGAATGTAAGATGTAACAAATGAACAAAAGGTTGTATAAAGAAATCAACATACTGAGATAAGGGAGATTAGACAGAATTAGTCTGTGCCACAATTGGACGACCTGGGGGGGTCAATAAGTCTCTTATGGATTTTAGGAAGAGTGTAAAAAACAGGTCTGATCGGGTGTTGACAATACAAAAAATTAAACTCCGATTGGGATATCCAACCTAATGTTTTAGCATGTGTTAAAAAGGCCAGTATCTCAGATCGATAAGTATTGGTGGGATCATTGGGAAGTCTTTTATAAAAATGTTGTATTCTGTAATTGTGAAAGAATTTCGTGTTGGTATTTACTCGTATCTTGAACTACGATCGCCCCTCCCTTATCCGCAGGTTTTATAATAATGTTCGGGTCATTATCAACTCAGTCAAAGCTTTCTTTTCATTCAATGAAAAATTAGGAGAGATTTTTTTTTACTAGAAGAGCAAGTTTCCATCACATCTTGTCGACCAAACGACAAAAAGTATGAATAGGATGGTTAGACACATTTGGGCAGAAATTACTTTTTGGTCTAAAGGGTGTCCTAGATGAACCCGAATCCGATGTAGAAAAAAGTATCGTAATTTAATCTGTCTAAAACATTTGAACAGATCTACTTTTAGACCAAAAAAATTAACACCACTAGTAGGCACAAATGACAATCCTTTAGATAAAACCGCAATCTGATCATCGTGTCACGGGGTGACCCGAAACAAGCGGGACTAAAATTTCGCGGCAAATGTTTCCCCATCGGAACGGCCCCGGTGTAACACCAGGCTGGTTCCGGCCAGTTGCGAGTCATCGGAAGAGCGGCCATTGATGAGGAAATAGACAACAGGTGTGCACGAGAGCCCCAAGATCAATGATTGGGACATGTATGAGGAATCCGGCTGATAAAAAGGGATCGCTGAGACTAAAGAGGGTGTTCAATTCAGCTGGAGAGACAGGACGATACGGTCGGAGTTGTTGTTCACAGGCTGGCTATTGGACTTTTTATTCATCGCCTCCAAGGAAGATCATTGAGGAGTGTTGTTCCAATTGGGAGGAGAGGAATTGGGTGAACTGGAAAACATCGTTGCACTTGAGAAAGATAAGTACTCATTAACTTTATTCAAGCCTTTAGTGCTGATGTTATATGGATATGGGGAATGGGAGATGTGTTAATGGAGAAAGAAATACTGCTTAAAGTCCAGTCTTGAGGATAACTGTCTCATGATCTTTTGCTCTCTTCACCCAGTATTTATGTGCGTGCATCACCTCTATCCCAGACCGCTGTCCCAGTGTGCTTGGACAAAGTGCTGAAAATTAAACCATAATCGTGTGTCTCCTGGGTCTCCAGTTCACCCTTCGGACACCCAGACCCCGTTCAGGATTGTGGCAGAGGAGTCAGGTTAGAGTGTGAGCGATGGCCTTATTTCACCCAGTGTGCGGAGTGCAGTGTTGAAGTTGATGTGTGTCACGGAAGCTTTGTTGAAGTGAAGAATTATTGGCCCTCATTTATCAAAAGTGCGTACACCAAATTTCCAGCGTACACCTGGCGTACACCCAAAACCACGGTGACTTTGAGATTTATCAATATGGACGTTGGCGTACGGCACGCTCAAATCCTACGACAGCTCAGGAGGTGGTGTACGCACGTTTTGAGTTAGTGCGGAAATGCGCAGAAAAACAATTCCTAACACCACAAAATGCACTGACAAACTAAAAGATATTATATATTATGACCCACTGTAAAACAAAAAAACAACAACATAATTATAAACTTCAGTGTTTATTTTTGTGCAACATGGACTTCAATGTTTAATTTGTGTGACTTTACCAAAGCATTTGATTTGTAAGCATATGTATTGCTTCAGTTGCGAGCCTGTGCGCTTTACCCTGACGTTTCAGGGTTTGGCCCGGCAGGTGCGCACGGACTGGGTTCGGTAACGAAAGGCTTTCAATGACCAAAAAATAATTCAGATTGACAAAATAATAAAAAATACATTATTCTTCTTTTAAATAATAATAATAATACAAATAATAATAATGACATTCTTCTTCTAAATAACAATAAGCGTCATTAATAATAGGTACAAATCATAATAATAAGAAGAATATTACAAATTGTCATGCAATTATTAATGTGAATGAATGGTACTCCACATCACATCATCATCATCATCACTATTGTACACCCCAATACATGTAACGTGATTCGAAATTGAATGCTAATTCAAAAGACGTGCTGTAAAATATTGCATTGTGATAGGACATTTCGGCTCCACGTCAGATAAATTTCTCTTCTTTGCCGTCTTCCGTGTGTCCATGGCGTAAAATGAGGGCATGGGGGAAGCGGAGACTTGAATATATAGGGGCGTGTTATTCTAATGACGATCGTTTTCAGCCGCGGGATTTATCAAGGGCAGGTATTGCGTACACCTGGATTTCAAAGGTACGAACAGCTTCATAAATCAGGCGGTGAGAGGAGTGTAAGCATAATCTTACGCCAACATATACGCCCATTTCTACGCAAGAATGATAAATGAGGGCCATTGTGTGTGGAACATAACCTTGCTGTTGCTCACAATTCTGACCCTCCCGGTGCTGTCCATTCAAAAGGGGAATGGAGAAGACCAGCCCAGCTTGAGGGTCTGTCCACTGAGGATTAATGTAAAACCCACCCTTCATTGACCGGAGTGGGTCCATTCAATCGTAAGTCTCTGTCCCGTGTTACCTTGAAGTTCGTCTGAAGAGGAACCATACTGGCCTACTCACCTCGTCTGGCTTGAGTGTGTCCATCCAGATATACGCCCCTATCCTGTCACTTGAAGTTTGTCTGAAGAGGAACCATACCGGCTTACTCACCTCGTCTGGCTTGAGTGGGTCCATCCAGCTGTACGCCCCTGTCCTGTCACTTGAAGTTCGTCTAAAGATGAACCATACCGGCCTACTCACCTCGTCTGGCTTGATTGTACCCACCCAACTGCAAGTTCTCGTCTCTGGTCACTTGAGAGGTATTCTGGAAGGGGACTACACCGACCTACTTACCTGACGTGGCTGAAGGGTGTCCATCCAGCCGTAAGCCCCAGCTCCATATCACCTGGAAATTATTCCAACGAGGGATTTCCCCTGTCTCTGTCCCTTGCTACTCGAAGTTGACCCAAAGTGTGACCATACTGACCTACCTACCCCGCCTGGCCGAAGTAGGTCCATCCAGTCGTAAGCCCCGTCTACCATTACTTGAAAATTACTCCAACGAGGGGCTGTCCCTTCCCCCTTATCTTGTTGGGCCGAGAAGAGCCCTGAGCCCTGGTGCGAGCTGGAGCTCGACCCCTGCTGGGCGGTAGCAAGTGGCAAGTAGCAAGTTGCTTGAGTAGCAACATTACAAATAATAATCATCTCGTTCATTAGATTTCATATTGCTTACTGTGTTTTTCTAGCAATTTGCTCAACCAGACGTTGTGCCAGGAATGCGTCGTTAGGAGTTCTCCTTCTGTTGTGTTTCTCGGCTGTTTCCGGAGTGTGTCCCAACAGCCGAGCCACCGCACTCCGCTCCACCTCCGGAAGGTTCTTAGCCGCCGTCTCGAAGGCCGTCCGGGCGTCACCACTGGAGTGTTGTATCTAGAACACAGGGCAACATTAGAACGCAAAACAACAAGCGGACCATGTGCACATTTGGGTACTTTAGATTTAGTAAAATAATTATACAGATATGCATAAATGGCACTTACTTGGCATGGAGTCTTTTTAGGTCATTACAGGGGTTGTGAATTGGCCTCCCTGTACTCAAAATAAAAAAATGGTCCTCTGCCTTCGCGTCATCCCCTGACCTGAGACCCTGGAGCATCACCGGCCAAATTTGGTCAAAGTACAGGCCAAACCACTGGGAAAAAGAAATAAATACATTTAAAAACTAACAAAGACACACACACAAAGTTATAATGTAATTTTGAATACAAACGTACATGTTCCTGGTCAGTGGTCAGAGGTACTACTGCGACTTGTGATGCGGCCGTTTTATGCTCCTTCACCGCCACAGAAGAGCCGTTGTGTGTGCGGGTTCAACCACAAAAATATTTTACTAAATGTAAAATAAAATACAATTTTTAGAGCCAAGATGCAAATGTGTATTTAATTTTACTTTTTTTCCCTAGATCTGCACACCCTGTCTGGCCTTAAAGCTTTGTGTCACAGGCAAAAAATGCTTTTCATAGTATTTTTGTCTTGTTTCCAGTCCAAATATCAAACATTTATTCAATCAAGATCCATTTACTAAAGTACTCAAATTAAATAAGATATTTTGTCGTTTTCTGGCGAAATAAATAAAAATTAAGTAAGTAACAAGTAAAATTATCTGCCAATGGGGTAAGAAAAAAATCTTGTTTCTGTTTGAATTAACTTTTTATTTCTTACCCCATTGGTAACATTTTATGTTATTTTACTCAAGTAAATGGATCTTGATTTAAGAAATGTTTAATATTGGACTGGAAACAAGACAGAAATACTAAGGGAAAAAAGCTTTTTTTTGCACTAAATTTGATTTATCTCTTCAGAAAACAACAAAATACATAATATTTATCTAGTAAGTGATTATTGATTTTTAAGACTTTTTGAATATCTGGACTGGAAACAACATTAACATACACCAGTATCCCCAATATAACTGTTAAAAGTACATACACTCACCTAAAGGATTATTAGGAACACCATACTAATACTGTGTTTGACCCCCTTTCGCATCAGAACTGCCTTAATTCTACGTGGCATTGATTCAACAAGCTGCTGAAAGCATTCTTTAGAAATGTTGGCCCATATTGATAGGATAGCATCTTGCAGTTGATGGAGATTTGTGGGATGCACATCCAGGGCACGAAGCTCCCGTTCCACCACATCCCAAAGATGCTCTATTGGGTTGAGATCTGGTGACTGTGGGGGCCATTTTAGTACAGTGAACTCATTGTCATGTTTAAGAAACCAATTTGAAATGAGTCGAGCTTTGTGACATGGTGCGTTATCCTGCTGGAAGTAGCCATCAGAGGATGGGTACATGGTGGCCATAAAGGGATGGACATGGTCAGAAACAATGCTCAGGTAGGCCGTGGCATTTAAACGATGCCCAATTGGCACTAAGGGGCCTAAAGTGTGCCAAGAAAACATCCCCCACACCATTACACCACCACCACCAGCCTGCACAGTGGTAACAAGGCATGATGGATCCATGTTCTCTTTCTGTTTACGCCAAATTCTGACTCTACCATCTGAATATCTCAACAGAAATCGAGACTCATCAGACCAGGCAACATTTTTCCAGTCTTCAACTGTCCAATTTTGATGAGCTCTTGCAAATTGTAGCCTCTTTTTCCTATTTGTAGTGGAGATGAGTGGTACCCGGTGGGGTCTTCTGCTGTTGTAGCAGAATCAGTCGGCCCATTCTCCTCTGACCTCTAGCATCAACAAGGCATTTTGGATGTCGCATACTGGATGTTTTTCCCTTTTCACACCATTGTTTGTAAACCCTAGAAATGGTTGTGCGTGAAAATCCCAGTAACTGAGCAGATTGTGAAATACTCAGACCGGTCCGTCTGGCACCAACAACCATGCCACACTCAAAATTGCTTAAATCACCTTTCTTTCCCATTCTGACATTCAGTTTGGAGTTCAGGAGATTGTCTTGACCAGGACCACACCCCTAAATGCATTGAAGCAACTGCCATGTGATTGGTTGATTAGATAATTGCATTAATGAGAAATTAAACAGGTGTTCCTAATAATCCTTTAGGTGAGTGTATATACATGCATACACACATTATATATATATATATATATATATATATATATATATATATATATATATATATATATATATGTGTGTATGTATATGTGTGTGTGTATGTGTGTGTGTGTATATACCCACACACATACACAGATATATACACACACAAACACAGTGTTTAACATTATGTACAGTGATGTATCTCACTGATTTCTTACCTTGTATGTGTTACTCTTTTGTTCTTTTGCAATAATATAAAAAATAAAAAAAAATAGGAGGGCATAGTGTTCTGAGGATCCAGTCACTGGATGGCAGTTGACATCTTTATCCAACTTCTTTTCATTCAACCAAGGTAAGTGTAACGGATGTAGTGTAACGGATGTGGAAAGACACACTACGTGGGCTTCTTTGTACTTGCCTTTATCTTTTTGAATAGAAAAAAGTATAAATCACTTTGGCTGAAGAGAAACTACTGCTAACATTCATAAGACCACAGCAGCGACTTTGGAATCTGCTGCCATACAAATTTTTTTTTTATTGTTTTTCGAGGATTAATAAAAAAAAATCCACTCCAGCACAGTAGGTGGCACTATGAACCTACAACCTTAGTTTGTTTGCTAATCGTCAGTAAACGCATAAAAGAAGAAGAAACGCGGAGGACGGGCCAGGAGGTTGTATTCACCGGCGCACGCGCCCAGGTAACGTAACCTGAGCGTTTACTTGTCTTTAAGAATGCTTGGTATGTATATTAGGCTAGTGGTTTTTCTATGGTGTTTTTAAAACAGTAAAACGTTCCGTAAGTGTTATTAACTTGTTGAGTTTTGTTAAGGCTAAATTTGAATGATATTGTAACGTTGCGGGAAGAATGAAGCGAGAAGTGAATCCAATTGCAAGCACATTTATTAACAAAACAAACAAAAGACACTCAGACCAGGAACAAGGAAACAGCAACCATTACAACATTAGAACTCACAAGGACTGAACTGAAACACAGGGCTTAAATACAAGGACAAACAAGCTAAACGAGATAACAAGGGGGCGTGGCTAACGAGAAACACCTGGGAACAATAGACAAGACACATGGCAAACAGGGAATCACCTGACATACAAGAACAAGGAACAAGACACAAAACCCAAACCGTGACATAGCCCCTCCCCTATGGACGGCAAAGACCCTTCGGGCGGCCAGGGCGGCGAAGACCCTTCGGGCGGCCAGGGCGGCGAAGACCCTTCGGGCGGCCAGGGCGGCGAAGACACCGGCTCAGGAACAGCAGACACCGGCTCAGGAAAAGCAGACAACACCAGCTCGGGAACAGACAACACACCCTGGCTCGGGCTCAGGAACAGACAACACACACACTGGCTCGGGAACAGACAACACACACACTGGCTCGGGAACAGACAACACACTCACTGGCTCGGGAACAGACATCACACACACTGGCTCGGGAACAGACAACACACACACTGGCTCGGGAACCGACAACACACACACACTGACTCGGGGACAGACATCACACACACTGTCTCGGGGACAGACATCACACACACTGGGTCGGGGACAGACAACACACTCACTGACTCGGGGACAGACATCACACACACTGGGTCGGGGACAGACATCACACACACTGGGTCGGGGACAGACATCACACACACTGGCTCGGGGACAGACAACACAGACTCTGGCTCGGGGACAGACAACACACACACTGACTCGGGGACAGACATCACACACACTGGGTCGGGGACAGACAACACACTCACTGACTCGGGGACAGACATCACACACACTGGGTCGGGGACAGACATCACACACACTGGGTCGGGGACAGACATCACACACACTGGCTCGGGAACAGACAACACAGACTCTGGCTCGGGAACAGACATCACACACACTGGCTGGGGAACAGGAACAGACTCTGGCTGGGGAACAGGAACAGACTCTGGCTGGGGAACAGGAACAGACTCTGGCTGGGGAACAGGAACAGACTCTGGCTGGGGAACAGGAACAGACTCTGGCTGGGGAACAGGAACAGACTCTGGCTGGGGAACAGGAACAGACTCTGGCTGGGGAACAGGAACAGACTCTGGCTGGGGAACAGGAACAGACTCTGGCTGGGGAACAGGAACAGACTCTGGCTGGGGAACAGGAACAGACTCTGGCTCGGGAACAGGAACAGACTCTGGCTCGGGAACAGGAACAGACTCTGGCTCGGGAACAGGAACAGACTCTGGCTCGGGAACAGGAACAGACTCTGGCTCGGGAACAGGAACAGACTCTGGCTCGGGAACAGGAACAGACTCTGGCTCGGGAACAGGAACAGACTCTGGCTCGGGAACAGGAACAGACTCTGGCTCGGGAACAGGAACAGACTCTGGCTCGGGAACAGGAACAGACTCTGGCTCGGGAACAGGAACAGACTCTGGCTCGGGAACAGGAACAGACTCTGGCTCGGGAACAGGAACAGACTCTGGCGTGACGTGAAGCGAGGGCTCTGGACTGGACAGAACCAGTGATGAAGGCAGTTCTGTACTGGACTGGACCAATGGCGAAGAGGGCTTTGAGCTGGACAGGTCCAGCAGCGAAGACGGCTCTGGACTGGATAGGACCAGCGGCGAGGGCTCTGTGCTGGACTGGACCGGCGGCGAAGAGGACTTGGTGCTGGACGGAACCAGCGGCGAAGAGGGCTTGGTGCTGGACGGAACCAGCGGCGAAGAGGGCTTGGTGCTGGACGAAACTAGCGGCGAAGAGGGCTTGGTGCTGGACGGAACCAGCGGCGAAGAGGGCTTGTGTGCTGCCCATACACACAAAACAGCCATGGACCCCACAATGAGCATAGTGTCTTCCAGAGAAACATGGATGGTCTCTGGCGGGACGGTCTCTGGCTGGACGTGGCTGACGTGAAGCTCTGGCTGGACGTGGCTGACGTGAAGCTCTGGCTGGACGTGGCTGACGTGAAGCTCTGGCTGGACGTGGCTGACGTGAAGCTCTGGCTGGACGTGGCTGACGTGAAGCTCTGGCTGGACGTGGCTGACGTGAAGCTCTGGCTGGACGTGGCTGAAGTGAAGCTCTGGCTGGACGTGGCTGAAGTGAAGCTCTGGGCTGGACGGGACCAGCAGCGAATGGGGCCCTGGGCTGGACATCACCAACCCAGGGTCGAAGAGTGGCCAGAGTGGTGTTGGGGCTCCTCTCGACCACCTCCTTTACTGAGGCCTCCACGTGTCCCGCGAAACTTGACCAACCGGGTCCCCTCAAAAGAGTGGCCTCTCCTCTGCTCGGTGGCTGGAGAAGAGACACTGGCGAACATGCTGCTGGATTCAGTGTTGGTGAGTTCTTCTGTAACGTTGCGGGAAGAATGAAGCGAGAAGTGAATCCAATTGCAAGCACATTTATTAACAAAACAAACAAAAGACACTCAGACCAGGAACAAGGAAACAGCAACCATTACAACATTAGAACTCACAAGGACTGAACTGAAACACAGGGCTTAAATACAAGGACAAACTAGCTAAACGAGATAACAAGGGGGCGTGGCTAACGAGAAACACCTGGGAACAATAGACAAGACACATGGCAAACAGGGAATCACCTGACATACAAGAACAAGGAACAAGACACAAAACCCAAACCGTGACAGATACCCAAGGTTGTTTTATTATATTTTTTAACCTATCGATAAAATTCTAACGTAACGCAACCCAATACTCTCCGGTCTGCGCCATTCACATTTGCTGTCTGGAGAAATTCATATCTGAAACTTGGCTCGATATAATGAATGTTTTAATATGAAAGAGAAGATGATGGTGGTCTATCAGAGACGAATGTGAGCCGTTTCATCAGATGTGTAAAGTAAATAATTTTTAAACCGACGCCAACACATGAAAATACATATGTTTCTAAATATATGCGAAGTGTTCCTCGCGATTTCAAAATAAGTTTAAATCGCTCTGAGTTTGCATGTTTTGAAGTCCACATGTTTTTGTTAAAGAAATTACATTGGCTATAGCATTTCTATCGTAAAGTGGGCAAATATTACAGATGAACTGAACATATAAATGAAATGTTTGTCCAGTATTAAAGGGTTAGTTCACCCAAAAATGAAAATTAAGTCATTAATTACTCACCCCCATGCTGTACCAACCCCGTAAGGCCTTCGTTTGTCTTCGGAACACAAATGAAGATATTTATGATTAAATCTGAGAGGTGCATGACTGCTACATAGGCTGCCTAAGGGAATGAAACTTGACGGCCCAGAAAGTCATTAAAGAAATTGAAAATGTTTAAATATTCCATGTCGCAACAGTGGCTCAACTATAAGTTTATCAAGCGACGAGAATACTTTTTGTGCGAAAAAACAAACAAAAATAACGACTTTATTCGACTATTCCTTTTCTTCCTTGTAGGCCTGAAACGAGACTTCAAGAGATTTCCACGACGCACGCGCGAGAACTTAACTGAAGTAGTTGAAGGAGATCGCAATTCTCGCGCATGCGTCGTGGAAATCTCTTGAAGTCTTGTTTCAGGCCTTGGCCACGTTTAAAATAACGGCGTTAGGTAACGACGTTATTTTTTCAGTAACAGGGTAATCTAACTAATTACATTTCCCGTCGTTACAACGCCGTTAACGTTACTGGACGTTAAATGCGGTGCGTTACCACGGGCGTCAGTTTGGTTTGAAAGGTGCTGGGGACAGAGACGCATTCAGAAGTGCATTTTCAGAAGTGCTGGGTACAAACTTGTCAAACTGCAGTCTCTCTGCTCAACCCGTAAATAAATCCATCAATCCGCATATGTAGTTTGAGTTCTTGAATGGTCTAGTGGTAGATCTTTTCTCTTTTCTCTTTTTCTCACTACCTTTTGATTGCCCTACTTCTGTCCAGTCTCCTCCTGTCTTCTTCTCTGCCATTTGCCCTCACAGGAATTAATTACATTTTTTAAATATATTAAAATATAATTATTTTAAATTCCGTTATAATATTTTATTACAGTTTTTTTTTATCAAATAAATGCATCCTTGGTGATCCATGAGAGACTTTCAAAAACATAAAAAAATATTACATACCCCTGTAGCGTTTATACGCCCGTATAAATATAATTAATTATTATTCATAGCGGGTTATGATCAATAATTAATAATTTGATTATTTTCAGAATTTACTGTAGCAGAATCAATAGTATGATCATTTTATCAGTTCATCCAATGAACGTAAAGCATAAACAATTATTAATTCAAGGAAATATAATATCTTCCTGGCCAAGAAAGACTAATTCCCAGCTAACAGCTAAATTAAGAAATAATTCAAGGGTAAAAGCATAAGTACCTTATAGATCGCAGTTCAAGACAATAAATTCGTAAGCACATAACACAAGTAATGCTTCTCCTTTCAAATACAAACAATACTTTATTGATTATCAGCCTATGCCTAACACATAAAACTAATATCTAACACACACGAACAATACCTTATTGATTATAAGACTAACACATAAACTAATATCTAACACACACGCACACACACACACACTTTCATACGAGTTGCAGAAAGAAAGAGAGTGAGGAAGAAATGAGTTTTAAGAGTGATATGGCGAAATCCCAAGTTTCTATATGCACTTATAAGACATGACCTGAACGAACCATCAATCATTAATTTAACCCTTCTATCGTTTCTTAGGCGGGTTATGCAATTTTATCAATATACACCAGTTCAGCTAAGAGTCTGGAGGCTACTTGCTTGTCCTTGCGTTGCTTTTGGGGATTCCTTTTTCGTCGTAAAGGGGGTTTCCCAGTCCGTTCGTTTGGCTGGCGGTCTCCTCGTGCTTGACAGATCTGGGGAGCCAGTCATGTGGTGTGTTGGCGGATGGATGAAAGTCTTTGAAGTTGGAAGCGTGTTGCAGTCGAAACGTTTTAAACGAAACTTTGCAGCAAAACTTAACTTAGAACCGAGACTTTTAACGGAAAAGAAACAAAGGAAAAGAAAGGAAGGTGAGACGAGATGGCTTGAAATAAATCTGTTTTAACCCATATCTTGATTTGGGTCATTTGTCTCTGCGTCTACATGGTTACTATAGCCTAACCATCGTCGGCTCCACCCGGCTTGTTCTATTCTTCTAGCGCATTATTCTACAGCATTATTCTTCTGCATTATTTTTCCTTCTTATTTTTTTTCTACAGTTCTGTTCTGGTCTAAGGTTTTAAACTCCAAAGTTTTGTCCCGCCTCCTGGAGGAATTTGGAATTCGGACAATAAGATACTATATGGTTATTTGAGAAGGGGGTCTTTTCTATCCCCCCCCCCTTTCCTCATCGTGAATCATGTGTTATCTGTGGTCTGCTTACTCATCAGCTCGAACAGAGGATTCAGTTTAGACATAATTTCCATTTTAAGAACATAAACATTTTTACACAGATTTCAATCAAGCCATCATCTGAATTACGAATATGTGGTCGCATTGATAGGAGACACGATACACTTTCATTCACACAGGTAATAGTTATAACAATTATGAATTGTATGGCGTCTAAGCATATGAGACATACATAGACATAACATATAATTATGTGGTTGCGTGATGTGATTATAAGTCCATCGAGAATTGTTCTGGAATGAGTTTTTGGATTTCGATATGTAAAGTGTTAGTGTGTAAAGTTTAGGTTTAAGCCATTCCAGTCTGAGGCCAGGGGTCGTTCCTAATGAAGGCTGTTTTGTTCATCTCTCATGGGACCTCTGGTCCTTGAGAAAGAGTAGTCTGTTAGTCGCAGGGGTCAGGTGACCTCTTGTTAGGGCCTCTTGTTTCACCATTTCTGAACAGATCTGTTCTTGCCAAATTATAAAACATTGACAACGTTCTTCCTTTAGTTAAACAATAAAGGTCCTTCCGGTTGCAGATTCTCTTGAGCCTATGGCTCTGGGTCTGGTGATTTGATTCTGGAATGTGAAGACTCTTTGTGGGATTATGTATGAACAGTCACCTAAAAGCTTCAATTGTGTTTGGTTCATTCTCGTTGTCGCTACATATCCCCCCTTCGTTTGACGATGTGTTGAGAAGAAGACATCGGTGAACGCTGGAGAAACGGGTAGAGGAAGCAAACACACACAGCAAACAACAAGACAACACCTCCATGACTGGTCACTTTACTGGTGCAGGGCATTAGATTATCGAGGCCTAAACAGGTTCACTCTCACAATATAGTCAATCACGTTGAATAAAGTTTAGTTCAATTTTAGGACCGTCATTCTAGTTTGTTCTGGTACGGTGTTTGATCAACATTGTGACTAAATTTGATTTGTTTGTTTTATTCTCTTCTAAATTGTTCTAGGTTTAGACCAATTTACCTTTCAATTTGTGATACGAATGATGCAGGGAGTTCTCTAGCTCACATTCGTTTTAAGGTGACTTACAAATATTAGGCGTGGTGTGTCAATCCTATTATGGTGACCTTGACCCTTAGGGAGTGGACAGGCCTTTTACCTAATAAAAGAAGGAAAGGAAGGAAGAAGTAAAACAAAACAAAGCAGTTGAGTGTTCCCGATATGACTTATAACTACGGTTGCACAGCTAAGGTGTCAGGTATCATGATGTAGTGAGAGGTGTTCTCAGGTGTACTTGTTGGATGGGTAGTTACCATGTTTCCTATGGTAAGTGTAGCTAAGTTGTTATGCTAGTTTCTGAAGTTAGTTTCTACCTGTGGGGGAAAACATATTTGTTGAATGTTTTGCATGGTAGAGGTGGTTAACTTCTGTGTGTTAGGGAGTATGTTAGGTGTGTCGTGTAGTGCATGTATGTATGTATGTATGGTCAGATCTGTTTCAGTCTGTCTTGCTCCCCCCTTTGCTTGATGGCTTAGCTTTGATGAGCTTGTTGCATCTTTGCCTTGGAAAAGGGATCTTCTGTGATCTGCTGGGGGTCAATCCAGTAAGGCAGGAAGTTCTTTGGCAGACATTTGGAGGTCGTTTGGCAAGGATGTGTGAAGATGTGGTGCGAAACTTGGTCTCCGTTGTTGCATTCCTCCGACGATGCCTTCTGGTTGTGACAGACTTTCTGACCTTCTGTGCTTACTGTTGTTGCTGTAGCACACACATGGTTCTTGAGTTTGGAGCTCGTTTGGTGGTTTCTTTATGAGTGATGGGTAGCCAGGATGGTGTTTTCTGGTACCTCTGGGTGTTTGTCAGTGGTTGACTGTGAGAGGCCACTTTGTTCTGTGTTGTTGTAGAACAAGTGGTCGTCATGTTCGTTATGAAGGTGTATCAGATGAATCGGTGGTCTTCCGTTCCATCGCCATCCTGTTCATCATCCATGTTTACATCATTTCCGATGAAAACTTTCAGTTGCCTCATTAGTTGCTCCATGTCTTCTGAGGGTAAACTGCCTGGTTCTTGGGCATACTCAGTGCTGTGTTTAACTGAGTGGTGCCAAGGTGGGTTTCGTTGTTGAGTACCCACATGGAGTGCTTTTGGATGCCTTGGTTGATGGCCTTTGGATGTCCAGTTAGGTTTCCAGTAGTTTCCTTCTTGTGGGTTACTTGAGAAGCGTGGCTGGTCCCATGGCATTTCCATGCGGTTAGTATGGGAGTCACGTTCTCTGTGCTCCTTACGAAGGACTGTGCTCTTGTCATGCCACTGGGTGTCCTCCAGTGCAAGGCTTGTGTCTTGGCTGATGGAGTTTGAAACTGTGGATGTTTTCAAACCTTTCTTTGAGGTCATCTTTTGTTTGATGTAGGCCTTGTGTGTCAGGTCACGTAGCTGTTGAATTGTCATTGTGCCTGGGCAGGCCATGATGCCAAGATGATGACTCAATCCGGGGTGCAGGTTTCTCAGGAAGAGGGTTTTGAAGTTCACATCCTCTTCAAGTTCAGGTTTGTTATGTGCACCTAAGTAGGCTTGTCGAAAGCGGTGGTAGTAGGCTTGGGGAGTCTCTTGTCGACCTTGTTTGGTTTCCATGGCGATTAACACACCGTGTTCCGCCTCTGGGCCTGTGAATTCTTTAATCAGTGTCTCACATAGCAGCTGGTAGTTTGACTTGACATGAGCAGGTTGTCGGTCTAGGAAGCTTCGTACCTCTGGACTGGATGTGGATCTGAGGAGGTAGAACCTGTCTCTATCAGTCATATGTGGTCTCACCTCTCGGTGGAAGTTGATATCTCTGATGTAGGTCTGGATGTCGGGACCCTCTGTGGAGTTCGGGTTGAACTGAGTGATATTCTTAACCAGCTGGTTGAGATCTTTAAAGGTTATCCCCTGTGCAGCTTTGGAGTCTGCCTGGATGAGCTCTCGTTGCTTGTTGGCAGTGAACAGTTCTGGGGTGAAGGCCTGTGACGTTTTGGGTTGTGGCCATTCACTTCTTTCACTGTATGCCAGTTCTGGGATGGAGAACTCTGTTCTGCTCAGCAGGGGTGATGCTGAGGGAGGTCTCTCCCTTCTTGGCTCTGGTTTCTGTTGGAAAATGTGCTGGAGTTCATCTCTGACCGCGTAGAGCTCGTCGTTGGCTTCATCTCGCTGTTGGGTCAGATGGTCCATTTCAGCGCTGCACCTTTCCAGGTGGTCTTTCAGAGCATTAATTTCAGAGTTCTTATCTTTAATGTCAGCTTTGGCTTTCTCTAGCTGATGTTCAGCAGACTGGAGTTGGTTTACCAGGTGCTTTTGGACAGTCTTTAATTCTAGTTTGTCACGTTCAGTGACTGCAAGGGCTTCTTGGAGCTTATCAAGTTGTTTCTTTGTTTCTTGCTCCACTTCATCAGGCGCTTTGAGTTTGTCTTGAGCTTTTGCTGTGAGCTGGTCTGTGCAGTGTTGAGTGTGCATCAGCTCTCTCAGGAACTCAGTGGTCTGACACTTGTAGTTGTCCTGGACTTTCACTTCCAGCGTGTCTATGCGGCTCTGGGCACGTGTCAGCTCCTCCTGGAGGTGGGGGATGTGCTTGTCGCTTAGTTTCAGCTGGGCTGTGAAGGTATTGCTTAAGGAACAGGTTATTTTGGTTAGTTCCACGTGGTTGTGGTTCTGGCTTGAATCATGTGTCAGGAATCTTCTCAGAATTATGATTATTATTAAAAATAAAAACAGTTCAATTGTCTTTGGTGTGAGGCAGTCTGTAATGCCTCTGAGCCAGGCGTCCACGTCGTCCCTTTGGGCACTGGGGTTCGTCGTCCACGACATGTTGGCACGCTGGGTGAAGAGACTGACACAGATCTGTGTGGGGTATAAGCCTATATGTGGTTGAACAGCTAAGTGTCGTTTCAGTGACGATACACTAATAGTGAAATGTTGTAATGTCTACGTGTTGGTCTCAGTGTAGACAGGTAGGCTAGTGATGGGGAAAACTTTTTCACTCAACTGAGTGAGGGAAAGAGAGATAAAAAGGTTAAAACAGATCTCAATTGTAAGGGTTTTTTTTTTCAATGGGAGAAATATTTTTTATAAATATTTTTTATCAATGAAAAGCTGGTTTCAACTCGTGACGTGAGGACTGTGTCACTCAACTGAGTAAGGAAAATAAAAGAGAGAGAGGTAAAAAAAAAAAACAATTAAAAAAAAAAAAAAAACAAGAAAGAAATTCTTAACTAGGAGAGATATTATCTTTCTCGTAAATGCTTCCTATCAAAAAGAATCTGTTTCCAGAAAGTTAACAATATTATTGTTTATGTTTACAACGAAAAATAATACAATACTAATGCTGATACCTCTTTTCTGAGTTTGACAGGATTGACACCACACACCATCAGTTGGACTGCTTACAGCAGGGATGCTTTGAAGGTGACGGTTGCTCAACACTTGTCTCTGTTAATTGATCTTGGATGAGATGTCAAATTGTAAATTGAGTACAAACAGATACAGGGAGAGTATGGAGAACAGAGAGGGTTTGATTAAAAATCAAATACCTAATGATTTCTTTGGAAAGATTGTCTTTCTCTTTCTTTTGAATCAATTGATGGTTCTCTCAGGTGTATTCCCTACAAGTGCGAAGAATGGGATGGAATAAAGCAGGACAGCACAGGAAAGATGTGAGAGGGGAAGGAGGGAAGGAGATTGGATCCACAAATGGCTGGAGCCTTTGTCGAACTACGAGTATAGATTTGACAGTTGCCAAACAACTAAACATTCACAAATAAACTTTTGTAAGAGAGGGTTATCTCTGATTTATTTGAAACTCGTAGTGAGATACCAATGTCTCCTATTGAGGCTCAGGTCTGTCACTTCCAAGCAAAAAAAAAAAAAAGAGGTAATGAAGATGAAAGAAAGTAATAATGCTAGTGGACAAAATAAGAAAGGGAAATTAAATAAAGGGGTAAATGAATAAGTAAAATAGAATGGTTAAGTTTATAACCACAACTGAAATAAATGAGAAAAGGAGGATACAACGCACTAACAATAAGAAGCAATTATGAGTCTAACAATATTTTGGTAATAGGGAAAATGTTGGTGGAATAAGTTCTTAACTTTCAAAGTTTAAGACTTATTCGCCTGTGATTAGATCTAAAAGAGAAATTTAGAGATTATGAAATTAGATTTATTAAAAATAAATCGAGAAGTCATTAGAAATTACCTGTTAAGAAAAATAGAATTTAAATTTTACTTTAATAATTCCCTTTAAAAAATCAAATTCGACCTTGACAATTAATAATCATAAACCAGTATTTTCTTTTTCAAGTAAAATGCAGGTAAAGGAATTAATAATTGCAAACGTCTTCCTTTTCATGGAAAATATGGGTTAAGTAAGATATGGGAAAGGTAAAATATGACAGAAGAAAAGACCAACAGGTGTAAAGTCAAGGTGTTTAAATTGTTAAATCACTTTAACGTTGTTCAAACAGACACTGTATTTAACCATTGATGTTAATACTACTGATGTAAATAATGCTTGAGGCTTTAGCATATAGGCCTCACTGTAACAACTGCTTTGGTTAGCTTAGCAAGGGGTTAGCTGGCCTAGCTAGCCACCGAAGGGTTTTGTTTACACTGTGGCTCAAGCCTGTGAGAGGTCAGAGTTCCCCGGAAGCGTTGGTTAAGACTTCCGTGTCACGATCGTAACTAGGGCGACCGCACGAACGCAAGTGGGTAAACATGTGAATTGCAACAGTTTGGAAACAGTTACGCATGTTACATGAAATGTCGGCGCATTTCAACAATGTTCATAGAATATGCATGTGCAGTAACAGTCGATCATATTACGGGAAATGTCGGCGCATTTCAAACTGTACCAAAAATACACCACTCGTAGCTTTAGCTGGTTTTACGACGTGGGGCTTCACTCAATTTGTAAAGAGTGATATTAACTTTAAGCAAGCGACAGCTTTGCGTTATAATAGGTGGAACGATGGCGACCTCGGCGGATCGTCTCTGTGCAAGTTTATCTGGGCACACGAACAACAGGGTTCTTAACTGTTGGCTCAGTTTCAATGTCAAGCTTTACTTGAACACAACTTTAAAATAACTCTTATTAAACTACACTCGGGCACACGCAGTGTTTGCACGATAATTCATTGAACAGACAACCATACAAGCAAACATAGACAAACAGCTGTTTTTTACTGGGATTGCAATGGAACACGCATTGACAATCAGATAAATATAACTGCTTCTATGTTTATCACGGATCGCAGTGGAACACGCACTGTGAATCGGATAAAAAAAAAAATACAACTTTAGATGAGGAACACGCTCATCGCTCTGTGAGGAGAATATTCGTTCTTATATGGTTATTTTAATTACTGCAGTATAATTTTGTTAAGCTCTCTGGCTGATACACACACATGTATAGCTTTGACAGACGCTGGAACACGCAGACGTCAGTAAGCTATAATCAAGGTATTTCAGAAATTGAGGAACACGCTCAATTCTCACCTTATTGTATTTGTATTGTATTGTATTTTATATCTTGGGTTATTTTACTGCAGTTGAAAAATAACATATGGAGGCAGACAGACTAGATTAACAGCTCTCTCAGGGGTGCATCTCTCTCAAGCAGCTAGCAGATTCATTCAAACAGGGCGCGCGCTGCGCGCTCTCCATACGTCACACACAGACTTTCGGAGGTTCGGATCTCTCATCCGCACAAAATGAAAAGATAAATTACTTCGTATATGCTTACAATTTAGGTTAAACTGCCCGCATTTTTCTCCACCATAAAATGTAGCGTTTATACGCCCGTATAAATATAATTAATTATTATTCATAACGGGTTATGATCAATAATTAATAATTTGATTATTTTCAGAATTTACTGTAGCAGAATCAATAGTATGATCATTTTATCAGTTCATCCAATGAACGTAAAGCATAAACAATTATTAATTCTAGGAAATATAATATCTTCCTGGCCAAGAAAGACTAATTCCCAGCTAACAGCTAAATTAAGAAATAATTCAAGGGTAAAAGCATATGTAGCTTATAGATCGCAGTTCAAGACAATAAATTCGTAAGCACATAACACAAGTAATGCTTCTCCTTTCAAATACAAACAATACTTTATTGATTATCAGCCTATGCCTAACACATAAAACTAATATCTAACACACACGAACAATACCTTATTGATTATAAGACTAACACATAAACTAATATCTAACACACACGCACACACACACACACTTTCATACGAGTTGCAGAAAGAAAGAGAGTGAGGAAGAAATGAGTTTTAAGAGTGATATGGCGAAATCCCAAGTTTCTATATGCACTTATAAGACATGACCTGAACGAACCATCAATCATTAATTTAACCCTTCTATCGTTTCTTAGGCGGGTTATGCAATTTTATCAATATACAGTTCAGCTAAGAGTCTGGAGGCTCCTTGCTTGTCCTTGCGTTGCTTTTGGGGATTCCTTTTTCGTCGTAAAGGGGGTTTCCCAGTCCGTTCGTTTGGCTGGCGGTCTCCTCGTGCTTGACAGATCTGGGGAGCCAGTCACGTGGTGTGTTGGCGGATGGATGAAAGTCTTTGAAGTTGGAAGCGTGTTGTAGTCGAAACGTTTTAAACGAAACTTTGCAGCAAAACTTAACTTAGAACCGAGACTTTTAACGGAAAAGAAACAAAGGAAAAGAAAGGAAGGTGAGACGAGATGGCTTGAAATAAATCTGTTTTAACCCATATCTTGATTTGGGTCATTTGTCTCTGCGTCTACATGGTTACTATAGCCTAACCATCGTCGGCTCCACCCGGCTTGTTCTATTCTTCTAGCGCATTATTCTACAGCATTATTCTTCTGCATTATTTTTCCTTCTTATTTTTTTTCCTACAGTTCTGTTCTGGTCTAAGGTTTCTAAGGTTTTCCAAAGTTTTGTCCCGCCTCCTGGAGGAATTTGGAATTCGGACAATAAGATACTATATGGTTATTTGAGAAGGGGGTCTTTTCTATCCCCCCCCCAAACTTTTGAACGGTAATGTACCTACTACCTACAGTGTTTAATCTGTGTCATAAAACAGATCATCTCTCATTCCTTTTTTCAAGCGTCTCTCTGTCTAACTGATGTCGCAGCCATTTCGTAAATTTTGTCTTGTGGCTACTGAAGTTGTAGCTGTAATTACAGAATTGTCTTGAATCAGGATTGAAATCGGCTAGGCTACTTATTGATAAAAAAAACCTAAAGTTTAAAGGGGTTGGTATAATGCCCTTTTCATACGATGTAAAATAAGTCTTTGGTGTCCCCAGAGTGTGTATGAAGTTTTAGCTCAAAATAGGCTACGTAGCCGGTACCCAGATAATTTTATATAGCATGTTAAAATTGACACTTTTTGAGGAGACTGGATATAATGAGTGACCACCAGATCCATGCCAAAAAATTACGACAGGCAAAACAAAAAGCCGCGTCTTTTTTGACACAGAAATATATTGAAGCCACTGGTACTGTTTGAATCACGAGCAATTAAAACCTCTGGATGCTAGATGGCCCTGCGATCCAAAAGAACGACGCGGGTATGATTTTAGTTGAGGCTGTCTTGGTTTCTCGGCTGGGCCATGGCTTAAATCCCCCGTTAAATCCACTCAGCCGCCAGGATCCCCCACACCCCCACCCCCGCTGTAGCGTAGCAGCTCTTGCGGGCTCGCGGGAGCGCCTTGAACACAATGACGCAAGCCGCAGCGACGTTCATGGGGCGTCGCAGTGATTCTATGTTTATAATTTTTTATATGTCGAATAAATTATTAATTACTATTGTTCTGCGTAGTTTGAAGAGAAACATGTTTAAATCTTTATATATTTTTTAATCAGGAAGGGAGTGGGGGGTCAAATGGGGGGTCAAAGTGTTTTTGGGAGGGTCTTGAGACCCCCCAAGACCCCCCCTGGCGCCGCCACTGTACATAACATTGAGCTCATTATCTACAAAAATCAAAACATCTCCATAATTTATGAAACTACAGTCATCGTACCTTTATGTAACTATAGTCATTGTAACCTGTGTGCCCGAGTCAAGATGGCGCTGTCTTTAGTCCAGCCCCTAGTTATCTGGATGACGTGCATCGCTTATGTAAGGTGTGTTCGACTTCATGCAGCTCTGCGCAGACAGATCGGCGGCTGACTTGAAACAGTGCATGCCGGTTAGAAATTTTGTCCGACTTGATGCAGCGCCGACGCCACATGACTGTGACGTATGCCATCAAAGTACCGAGAGAGCGTTTCGAGAGTAGCCGGAGGACTCAGCCAGTGCAGCTTCTCAAGAGTGTGCACAAGCTCTGATGACGACACAACTGTTCCACGATTCGCCGGATTCACCGCATGACAACGATCACGTGCGTTTCGTGTTTATTCTCACACCTTTAGTTCCACTAAAGCTCACAAATCAGTTTTTTATAACAGTAAACAGTCTTTTCATGTAGTCGCGATGTTATATTGTGTCATATTTATCCAAATAAAACTGATTAAAAAACGTTGACTCCACTTCATTGATATAGGCTTATTTTGAACTTTATTCTTGTTCAAACAGATGCTGTATGAATGAAGCAGTAAATTCTTGAATGAAAATGTATCTGAAATATCTGTGTATTTGGCAAATATTGCATTTATTTCACTTCAGCTGTGGTAAAGTATACAAACACCACGTGAGCGGTCACTACGGGAACCAGAAAGTGTCCGACTTCACGTCTCGGTTTGCAGCTCCTCCCCGCCTGCACGCGCCAACTCTCGCTGATTGGTTACATCCAGCCGTAGCCGATGTCGAACACACCTAAAAACATGGCGCCGGCTATCGAGATGCAGTGAGTACCTCGTGGAGCTCCTCAGAAGACTCCCGCGGCTGTTATTTGTTTTATCCGCGGTAAGAGTGTGTATCGTCGGCGTGCATGCTAAGCAGATCGCGTTATGGATTACTAAAAGGAAAGTACCCTCCTCCTTGTGTGACCGGCTGATTGTCGTTGAGACACTGCAGAGGAAACCAAACGAGTGAGTAGCCTAGATCCAAAACCTGAACTGGATTGGCGGATGGCGAGCCTAGAGCCTATATCTTCACGTCTGTGAAGCCAGGGAAAATGTGGACCAGACTCTTAAAGGGAAAAGGAGTCGTGAGTACAATTTAGCCAGTACTGGATGACAGCATGATATGACTTAACATTGACTGTTTTTGAGTGGGGAATTTATTCTTTTTTTCCTCCTACTGACTATGTGAACTATTTTTGCTGTGGATTACTGTGCGGATTACTGATGGACAATTTAGGAACTGTTTTTCACTTTCACTGCTGAATATACATCTTTGAATGCAATTTTATATGTCCTGTCGTATTGAATGGTTGGTGGTCTATTTAAGAGTTATTATTATGGGTATTATTGTATTGAATATGGGTGTAAAATCTTTATCTCATTAAGTGACGGGTTTTGTGACAGAACAAATCAGACTGCACAAGATCTTTGTACGTTTCCCTAAAGTGAAATTTAATTAATGACAGAAATCCTGTCTGGCACCCCAGCATATAAAAACCCCAAACAAAGAGTGTGGGAAAACGTTACATAAAAGTGGCACCCCAGATGGGACCCAAATATTAAAAACTTGTGAGAAAGAAAATACACTCAAACCACCCTTCATCATTCAAACAACCAATCCTACAAACTAAATGGCTGCCTCTCCAAGCAGGTCTTGCCATGAAATGGAGGGAGATCAAAACCAAACTCCACCCAAGGCCTTTAAAGATGATCTTATGGATGTTATGGCTTTAGATCAAGATGGAACTCAACCCTCTCTTCCTAGCAGTACCTTGGAAGATTTTCAGGCCCTTTCATCTCAACATACTCTGCTGGATATGGACTTAACTGGAAGTTTTGCTCTCAGACCCCCAATATCACCTTCATCTCAGCCCTCATTAGGATTAACTGGATTCATGGACACTCTGACACTTTTGAACAATTGAGTGAAATGACCAGAAAACAATACCAGAGTCTAAAAGACACCTTGTTCACTGAAGTTGGAGAGCTTAAAAATTCCATAGATACTTTCACTTTGAATTTGGATTCTGCATCTGTGAAACAAACAACTGAAATAAAACAGCTTATGAGTAATCAGTTTGAGCATTTCAGGAAAGAGTTTAATAACATGCTGCATTGGCGACTAAAGAATCATCATGCAGAGGTATTGAAGGATTCCAATACAGTCATGGAACCAATGGCTAATACTCTGGATCTTATACAAAATACCACTGATCAATATACTCAACAAATGAACATCTTTCTAGCTCAGAGAAGTTCAGATGGTAATTTACAGAATGAACTCCACCAGTGCACGCAACATTTTCAGCAATTGGCTACAGACATTGAAGCTCTCAAGTCATCACAGCAGAGTTCAGTGAAAGCAACTGTTTCTGTACCAACAATTCTGTCACCATCTGCTTTTACTATGGTGGAAATGCCGGGGGTGAATACCAGATTACAGCGACTCCATTCAACATTTCAAGGTGGACTGGGTGACTCTGATTTTAATCCCCCGAGTGTAATGGTTACCACTGCTGAAGGTAGAGGACGTTTTTTGGGGAAACAGCCTGTGAAAATCCAGTTCCCATGCTTTGGTCGACTAGAAGACTGTGATGATCCATTGATCTTTTTGGAGAAATGTTATGATTTCATGGCTCTCCACCCTCTTTCTGATGAAGAATTAATAGCAACACTCAGGAATGTACTCCATGGAACAGCTAGAGACTGGTGGGATGTTGCTCGACTTGAGACAAACACTTGGCAGGAGTTTGAATCTTAAGTTTCTTTCTGTGTTCTTGTCAGAAGACTATGAGGATGAGTTGGTAGAGAGAGTAAGAACACGTGTACAGCAGGAAGGTGAGAGCATAAGAGATTTTGCTTATATGTACCAAGCTCTCTCTGCAAACGCTGGAAGCCACAAATTGAAGAGGATGACGTTATTAAGCTGATCTTGAAGAACATCAATCCTCAGATGGCAAGTCAACTTCGAAGTAATGGAGTTACCTCTGTTGATGGTTTAGTCCGTCTTGGACAACAGCTAGAAAAAGACAAGGAAAACCAGCTACAATATGAACAACAGAATAAACCTTGGAAACTCATAGTATCCAGTGCTGCTCCGGTTCAGTTGAATAACCCAGTAATCGCTTCAGTACCACAGGACTCTTCTAAATCTCCCTTCTGTTGGCAGTGTAAGGGCCCTCACGCTCCGAATTCTTGTCCTCAGGGCGGTCCTGCAAAGAACAAAAACTATAAAGATCAGCAAAGTTCACATCCTGTTAAAGGTAACCATGATAATCATCCTACTGTTAGCACTGTCACTCATATGGAGTCTGTATACTCACCTACTCATCCATTTTCCGCATCTCTACCACAGCAGTTGATTGTTCCTGTAAATATTGACTCTTGGCAAGGCCAAGCTTTGGTTGACACAGGATCTTCATATACACTGTTAAATGAAAAGCTGTGGTTAACCCTGGGTTATCATACTCAACAGCTCAGACCCTGGACTGAGGGTCCCATTTATCTGGCTGATGGAGGAGCCCGGCAACAATTAGGATGGGGTGAAGTACACATCACAGTGCAAACATTAACAGTCACCTTACCAGTGGTTGTCCTTGCCCCACAGATAATTGCCTTTCCTGTTGTGTTGGGATTAGACTTCTGAAAAATGATGCTCACTTCCATGACTGGCATAATTCTTCTCCTCTTGCTCTTTTTTCTGCTCTTCCCCCTGGTACAACAGAGGAAGAACCAAACCCTCTGCATGTAGCATGCCAAAACACCTGCCTAGATGAAAGGGGAAAGGAACGTTTTTTGACACAACTCAAACAGAATTCTGATGTCTGCAGAGATGTTTTGGGTAAAACAAGTGTTTTGACACACAGAGTTTATGTTACCCAAGATGTTCCTATAAGACAAAAGCCTTATCGTGTTTATCCTATGAAGCAGAAGGTTATCAAACAGCTCATTGATGAGATGTTAGCTGCTGATGTCATCGAGCCTTCCTCCTCAGCATGGTCTTCTCCCATGGTCTTGATTCCCAAAAAAACTGGAGGATATCGTTTCTGTGTAGACTACCGAAAGGTAAATTCAGTCTCTCAATCAGATGCCTATCCGCTTCCTACCATCCAAGAAATCCTTGTGTCCTTGAGTGGTGCTGTCGTTTTTCCCACCCTGGACCTAAACAGTGGATATTGGCAGGTTCGTATGGAAGAGGAAAGTCAAGATAAAACTGGCTTCATTTGCAGTCAGGGGCTATTTAATTTCAAGGTCATGGCTTTTGGCCTCAAAAATGCACCAGCGACCTTCCAGCGGTTGATGGAGAGAGCCCTGGGAGAGCTACAGCGTAAGAACTGTTTCGTCTATTTAGATTATATAATTATCTACTCTTCATCAATGGAACAGCACTTCCAGGACATCCAGGCTGTTTTGGATAAACTCAGAGATGCAAACCTGACTGTTAATATGAAGAAAACACATTTCTTCCGTACTTCTCTGAAGTTTCTTGGCCACATTGTGACTGCTACAGGAATTAAGGCAGATCCAGAAAAGACCAGAGCAGTCCATGAATTTCCTGTGCCAAAGAACATGAAGGAAGTCCAGAGATTTTTAGGCATGGCCGGTTGGTATCATCGGTTTGTACCAAACTTTTCTCAAGTGGCCGAACCCCTGAATGCCTTAAAAAGAAAAGGTGCCAAATTCCTTTGGACTTCGCAAAGTCAATTTTCTTTTCAAGCTCTAAAACAGCTCCTTGTGTCTCCACCTGTGTTGGGACATCCTAATATGAATCTGCCATTTGTCATCTACACTGATGCAAGTGAGGTCGGCTTGGGAGCTGTCCTTGTGCAGCAAACAGGACTGGCAACGGAGGAAGTCCTGGCATTTGCCAGTCGTACCTTAAATCCGGCAGAAAGAAATTACACGACCACCGAGCAAGAATGTTTGGCAGTCGTGTGGGGCCTTGAAAAATGGAGGTACTACTTGGAAGGAAAATTCTTCACGGTCGTCACTGATCACTCTTCCTTGATGTGGGTGTTCAAAACACAGAAACCTAACACTCGTCTAATTCGGTGGGCTCTTCGACTCCAGGAATTCAACTTCACAGTGGAGTACAGGAAGGGGACGTATAATACAGTTCCTGATGCTTTGTCCCGAGCCCCTGTGGACATAAATGAACCGGGCCTTTTGAGTTGTTCCACTGCTCTATCTTTGAGATCAAAGGTGAAATCCGAGGAAACAGAAGATCTGCCAATCACCGATCATGACATCTGGAAAGTACAGCAGACGGATTCAGATATTCACCATCTGTACGAACAAATAGTAGAATCAGGAGAAATCATTGTCAATTCCTCTACAAAATTGACCATATTAGAGGATAAAGTCTACAGAGTCGGCCAGTTTCCACACAAAATTGTAAGTTTACATACCAAAAGCTCTCCGATATCAACTACTCCAGTCTCTTCATGAAGACCCTCTTGCTGGTCATCTTGGCAGATTCAAAACATTCAAAAGATTGCAAGCTTTGGTGTACTGGCCTAACTTGAACCAAGATGTCAAAGAGTTTGTACAAAACTGTCCCATTTGTCAGCGTTACAAGCCTGAATGTCGCCGACTTCCCGGCACCTTACAACAAACTATTGTACAACGTCCATGGGAAATGCTGGGAGTGGATCTGATGGGTCCATTCCCCAGGAGCTCATCTGGGAATGTTTATCTGATCGTTTTTGTGGATTATTATTCTCGTTGGGTTGAGCTTTTTAGTCTGCGCAAAGCCACCGCTGAGACTGTCTCACAAATACTTGTCAGAGAAATTCTTACCCAATGGGGAGTTCCAGATTACATCTTGTCTGATCGAGGATCACAGTTTGTCTCCTCTGTGTTCCAGGAGCTCTGTAAAAATCGGAACATCGGACACAAAATGACAACTGCATACCATCCTCAGACAAATCTCACTGAAAGGGTGAATCGTACACTCAAAACAATGGTGGCCTCCTACGTCAGTGACAATCATAAACATTGGGAAAAGCTCCTACCAGAGTTCAGGTTTGCTCTCAATTCTGCTGTCCATGAGTCCACAGGAGTAACCCCAGCAGAGTTGAATCTCAATCGCTCACTCAGAGGGCTGTCACGGCCGGCTCTAAGCCGCGACAAATGAGGGAGGCAACGAGAACAAAAGCCAGTCAAAGAGATTTTATTGACAATAAAGAATAAGCTACGTAAATAACGCAAAACACAATAAACACGTTCCAATAACACAGGCCTGTAAACATAACTTCCCAAACTAAAACTAATACATAAAGCAAACAAATAACAAATAAAACAACAACCCAAACTAACAGAAAACCAGAGGGTAACCGAAGCCACCTCAAGTCAGAGAACCATTACCTTTTATAACCCTCTGCAGGTGTTTCACATTAATTACCTCAGTAGGACGGGCCTAGAGGGGCCTTAAAAAATAAACCCATATACAAACAAAACAAAACACACTTCCAACAGGGTACATCCCAACCTCCTAACTAACATCACAAACTTCCTAAAGCCTATCTAGTCTTCAGTGGCTTGCCGAGCTCGGGGCGACTTTAAACACTGAACTCAGCATCCTCAACAATCCCATAACCAGGACTGCCGAAGAACACTGAAGCGTACCCCCACTCAGGATTACCACCCAAAACAAAAAACAACCCCCCCCCCCCCCCGACCCCCCCCCCATAACTAAACTGGGATGTACACACACAAAACAAAAATAAACAAAACAATGTTACTAGACTACAGAACTCCCGAATAACAACGATGTCACAGCATCTTCCAGAAACCACTCATCTCCTCCCACCATAATACTCATCGACCTCGTCACCTAAGAGACAAGCTTGAGAGAGAGAAACAGAAAAACAGAAAACATTGTGGCAACACATCATACTCGTGACAGAGCATCCGCAATCACGTTTTCTGTACCCTTGATGTGTCTTATATCAAGATGATACCCTTGTAGAAAGATACACCATCTCATGAGTCGCTGGTTTGGGTTCTGCAAAGAATGAAGGAATGTTAGAGGATTGTGATCTGTAAAAACCACCAATGGTCCTCCCCCTGAACCCACATAAACCTCAAAATGGATAAGTGCCCAAATTAGAGCTAATGCTTCTTTCTCAATAACGGAATAGTTAAGTTGATAAGCATTAAACTTTTTAGAGAAGTACCCCACCGCACGGTCTACCCCATCTTCTGAGGTCTGCAGTAAACCAGCTCCAGCTCCCACATTACTAGCGTCAACTTGCAATTTAAAAGGTTTATCCAGTCTAGGTGCAACCAAAATTGGAGACACAGTGAGAAGCGTACCCCCACATCAATATCATGATCAATTAACTTCGTCTGTGTGGGAGTATCTGAAAACAGAGACACGTACTCATTTATTAAAGCTGACACATCAGAATATTGAGCTTCAGGGAGATGCTTCAACATCACCCCCAAATTCTCAAGGGCTTCTGTGTTTTTAAAACAGCCTTGTGTGACTGATTCACCCGGATCCAGACCCTCATCATCGGAAACAGGCCCCGCAGGAACACCTCTTAAAGATGTCTCCACCCCTGCGTCAACCAAAAGCACAGGCTTCACTTGGGATCCTTCTGGATTTTCAAAAGGCACAAGAGAATTAGCAGACTCCTGGGTAGCATCTTCAACAGTATCACGCACATAATAAGGTTTCAACAAATTCACATGGCAAACACGTGCCTTTTTCCTCCTATCAGGAGTTTCAATCAAATAGTTCATGACGTAACACAGTATAAGGGCCTACAAATTTTGCCTGAAAAGGAGAACCCACAACTGGCACCAAAGCAAGCACCTGATCCCCAGACTGAAAAACTCGAACCTCTGAACGACGATCAAATAACCGCTTCATTCTATCTTGTGAATGCCCCAGATTCACTTTTGCCTGTGCACAAGATTCATACAATCTCCTACGAAAATCACTTACATAGTTCAACAAATTTCTCGGTGGATTAACATCCTTCAAATCCTCAGACAAAAGTGACATTGGACTACGCACCGAATGTCCAAATACAAGCTCATTTGGACTAAACCCTGTGCTTTCCTGTGAAGCTTCCCTAGCGGACATAAGAAGCCAGGGCAAACCGTCCTCCCAATCACCCTTCATGTGCGTGCAATAAGATCTTAAAAGAGACTTCAGTGTCTGATGGAAGCGTTCTAGCGCCCCCTGACTTTGAGCATGGTAAGCGCTAGCCTTCTGATGTTTAACACGCAACTGTTTTAATATTTGAGCAAATATCTTCGAAGTAAAATTCGATCCTTGGTCTGTTTGTATGACTTTAGGAATTCCAAACAGAGCAATGAATTGCGTTAAGGCTTTTAACACGGTCTTTGTAGTAATGGAGCGTAACGAATAGGCCGCTGGAAACCTAGTTGTTTGACATTATCGTGAGCAAATATTTACTACCTGCTTTAGACTTAGGTAATGGGCCCACACAATCCACAATTAAATATTCAAATGGTTGGTTTACCACTGGAACAGGAAAGAGTGGTGCTGGTCTCAGAGTCTGATTTGGTTTTCCAGTCAACTGACAAGTATGGCATGTTTTAATGTATGCAGACACGTCTCGTTTAAGCTTGGGCCAAAAAAAACTTCTCAAAATTAATTGATACGTTTTTTTTACTCCCAGATGTCCTGAAGTATCATGAGCTGTTTTCAAAACAAGATCACGGAGATTTTTTGGAACAACAATCTGAACAATTGGGTCTCCTACAAAATCTTTACCATGGGGCACCCACTTCCTGACTAATATTTCTCCATCCAGATAATACCCTGAAGGTGTATCTTGCAGTACATCTGGAGACAGAAGTCTGTCAAACAAGACAATAAGCGAGGCATCTGCCTGTTGTTCTTTCACCAATTCACTACGTGAGATAGTCAAAACTGTTGGTATTTTTGTCAGTGTCTTACCATCTCTCTCAACATCTGACTGAGTCACAGATAAAGATTTACTCCCAGCACGGGTTACGACAGAAGAAACAAATACTTCTGGAAAACTCTGGGCGTTTTCATCTGACACCTCTGAAACCAATAAAGAGGGAGACACTATCAAAGCTGGTGGACCAACGGACCACACTCTACTTCCAGCTAAATTGTTTCCAAGAATAATGTCTACACCTACAACTGGTAAACAGGGACGTACCCCAAGTGTTACCTCTCCCTGCACCAAATCTGAAACCATAATCACTTTATGTAGAGGAACGGATACTACATTTAACCCTATTCCTCTAATCAAAACATTATTTCCAGTATACGATTCACTGGAAAAAGACAGGACATTTTCAGAAATAAACGATTCCGTTGCACCTGTGTCTCTGAGTATCTTTACTAGTTTAGACTCTTTAGAGCCTACTAGTGAGACATAACCTTCTGTAATAAAAGGTGAAAAACCAGAATTCAAGGTTTCACAATCATTTTCAATAGCTAGTTCGAACGATGATTGAACAGATGTTACCAATCCTACTGATTTTGCTCCCAAAACAGCATTTTGGGGCCTTCTATTCCCTGATAAATATTGAGCTTTTGCTTTTAGCATCGGACATTCATTTTTCCAATGCCCTTTAGCCTGGCAGTAATTGCATGCATCAACTAATTCACATTCCCCAGGTGAACGCAATGATCTACCTCTAAAGATATCAGGATTTTCCCTACTCTTATCATGTACAGACCAATCAGGTTCTCGTCTAATTTCTCTGAATGCCCTTTGTCCAAACTGATTTTTGTGAATTAGAGCATATTCATCAGCAAGGACCGCAGCATCATACGCCGTATGAGCTTTAGTCTCAGTTACATAAGTAGCAACACGAGGTGGCACTGAATTTTTAAACTGCTCTAACAATACTAGCTCTTTCAGATCACTTAAAGTCTTGACATCAGAAGCAGCACACCAGCGATTAAAATGAGTTTGAATTTCTCTCACAAATTCCACATGCGTTTGTCTTTCAGAGTTTTGCCAACCTCTAAATTGTCTGTATTGTCTATATGCCTCTGGTACCAATTCATAAGCTTTCAAAACAGCTGACTTAACACATTCATATTTTTCCGAGTCCTGAATGCTTAACGAAGAAAAAATCTCCTGAGCCCTTCCCGTGAAAACGCATTGCAATAACAAAACACGCTCTGAATCGGACCAACCTCTAGTAACAGCTACTCGCTCAAACAGTGAAAAAAAAGTATCAATTTCTCTTTCATCAAATTTAGGCACAAGTTTCAAGTTTGTGACCACATCAAAATCAAACAAATCATGCTCACTACCCTCAACAGACAATCTTCTGACTTCTCTAGAACCTTTTCCAGCATTTATCAAATCCAACTTATAACGCTCAAGCTCCAATCTCTTCCTTTCAATATCATGTCTTGCTTCAATTTTTTGCTACTCGATCTTTTCCTTAGACTTCATTTCTATCAAAAGTAAATCCTTCTGTTGCTCATAAGTCAAAGACATTCTGCTAGCCTGAACAGTAGACACTGTCTTTTCATCTTCAAGTACATTCTGTTCTACCAAAGCAAATATCAAGATCGATTTTAAACTTTCCTTTAACTGTTTGTCAGCAACAGAAAGCTCAACATTATAATGATTCGCAAGCGCTAACAATTGATCCTTCGAAAACTCATTTAAAAGGTCTTCTGACGGATTACGAATAAATTCATCAATAGTGGAAGTCATTTTACACTTCTGCTACCCCTAGCAAATTAACAAACGGAAAAAACTAAGATTACGAACGAACACTGAATATTGTATATTTTCATACATTCAATCAGTAGCCTAGACTATTCAATTCATAAACTTACCGCATTCGTTTCCTGATAGCCCATTTCAATCAGCACGTAGCGACAATTATAGTCATTTACACAGTGTTTCCCAAATTCAAACTACAAACAAAATCATATACTTTACATCCTAATCAATTGTTACTCGAAACCTCCCAAACAAACTAAACAGCGCATGCTGAACACTCGCTGACGGAGTCGGAGATAATGACAAACAGGTGTTCTCAATCTCCACGAACGGCTGGACGAGCCCCCATATTTGTCACGGCCGGCTCTAAGCCGCGACAAATGAGGGAGGCAACGAGAACAAAAGCCAGTCAAAGAGATTTTATTGACAATAAAGAATAAGCTACGTAAATAACACAAAAACACAATAAACACGTTCCAATAACACAGGCCTGTAAACATAACTTCCCAAACTAAAACTAATACATAAAGCAAACAAATAACAAATAAAACAACAACCCAAACTAACAGAAAACCAGAGGGTAACCAAAGCCACCTCAAGTCAGAGAACCATTACCTTTTATAACCCTCTGCAGGTGTTTCACATTAATTACCTCAGTAGGACGGGCCTAGAGGCACGTCACAGGGCCCATGGATGTGCTATTACAACCACGAAATGTGTCTCCTGATGATTCTTTCTATGGAAAATTGACAGAATTAAATCTAATGAAGGAGTACGTTGAGAAGAAACTACATTCCGCTCGTCAACGTCAAAAGCGTAACTATGTCAAAAATCGTAGAGAAGTGGTGTTTGAGGAGAAGGACAGAGTATGGATGCGCACTCACCCTTATTCCAAGGCAGTTAAGTTTTTTTCAGCAAAAATTGCTCCAAAATGGCAAGGGCCCTACAGGATAGTTTGGAAATTAGGACCTCTGAACTATGAAATTGTCCTGGAGGACACTGGAGAAGACTTAAGAGTGGTACACGTCTCCAGGCTTAAACCCTGCTTTCCCTCTGCACAGGAACTTGAAGCACAACAACGTCCATTACTAGAAATCTTTAAGGAGGACAGTGATGAGGAGGAGTTTCTTGGATTTACTGAGAAAGACATTTGAAGACATCTGATTTGACGCCTTACCCTAATGGCCGGCTTTTCTTAAGGAGGGGGGAGTGTGACGATGTCATCAGGAAATAAATAAATAAATTGTAATTTAATTGTTCTACATTTATTTCCTCATTATTCATCTGTACATAACATTGAGCTCATCTACAAAAATCAAAACATCTCTATAATTTATGAAACTACAGTCATCGTACCTTTATGTAACTACAGTCATTGTAACCTGTGTGCCCGAGTCAAGATGGCGCTGTCTTTAGTCCAGCCCCTAGTTATCTGGATGACGTGCATCGCTTATAAAAACATGGCGCCGGCTATCGAGATGCAGTGAGTACCTCGCGGAGCTCCTCAGAAGACTCCCGCGGCTGTTATTTGTTTTATCCGCGGTAAGAGTGTGTATCGTCGGCGTGCATGCTAAGCAGATCACGTTATGGATTACTAAAAGGAAAGTACCCTCGTCATTGTGTGACCGGCTGATTGTCGTTGAGACACTGCAGAGGAAACCAAACGAGTGAGTAGCCTAGATCCAAAAAAAACTGAACTGGATTGACGGATGGCGAGCCTAGAGCCTATACCCAGGTAGCAAAGAATTCTGGCCCAGATTTGGCATGTGTCTGGCAAAGCTGGCATTCATCCGGCACTGGCATACAGCATGTGGGCCAAACATGGCCCACATTTGGCAGAGATGGCACTGGATTTAAGACGGCACCCAAGACATGGGCCAGATATCAAATGGAGTATTTGGCCCAGATGTCAAATATAGACATGTGGGCCATATATGTATGGCCGATCTTGAGCCACATTTAAAATCATTTTAAAATATTTTTGAGTAAAATCCCAATGTTTTCCCATACAGAAAAGTAATATATTCACATATATGTGAAACACTGTAAAATATATTTTACAGTGAAAATGTTAACATGTTGTTTAACAATAACATGTTATGCATTTTAAAAATATATTTTCAAAATGTATTTCAATATATTTTACAGTGTTTCACATATTTGTGAATATATTACTTTTCTGTATGGGAAAACATTGAGATTTTACTCAAAAATATTTTAAAATGATTTTAAATGTGGCTCAAGATCGGCCATACATATATGGTTCACATATCTATATTTGACATCTGGGCCAAATACTCCATTTGATATCTGGCCCATGTCTTGGGTGCCGTCTTAAATCCAGTGCCATCTCTATCAAACCTGGGCCATGTTTGGCCCACATGCTGTATGCCAGTGCCGGATGAATGCCAGCTTTGCCAGACACATGCCAAATCTTGGCCAAATTTGTTTGCTGACTGTAGCTTAAGCTGCTCCCAGGTAGCAAAGAATTCTGGCCCAGATTTGACATGAAGCCGGCACGGCATTCAGTCGGCACTGGCATGAGGCATATGTGAACCGAACATAGCCCGGTTATGGGCAGATTGAACCGTTTTTAAGGCGGCAAACAGGATATGGGCCAGTGGTTAAAACGTGTATTATTTGTCTCACACGTAAAATATAGAAATGTGGCCCAAATATGTCTGGCCAGACTTATCCCACAGTTAAAATGTAATTTCAGATATTTTATAATTGATAATATTTTCATAAACACAGCTGTTTCCCCTATTCCTGTTTGCACCATGGGCGTATTGCTCTCTATTAACAAGGTTTAATTAGCCTAATAATAATTTAAAATATGAAACACCATAAATTTAATTGTTTGATTGTCTCATTTCATGCACAAAAAGGCCAATCGTTTCTTTCTTACAACGTCCTAATATGGCAAAAAAAAATTTTAAAAAAATTTAAAAAAATTTTTTTACCAATCAGGTTGCATCTAGAAAAACGCGCCCAGAAAGCGTGCCTAAACCGCAATGCTTCATGGGTTTGCAGTTTTACCTCATTGTAGTCTTTACACTCAATCTTGTATTTTTGTCTTCTTTATATATTATATATATATATATATATATATATATATTTTTTTTTTTTTTTTTTTTTTTTTTCTTCAATTGAAACTGTGCAATCTTGCGATTTAGCCGGTTTAGTTAATGGTTTTGAACGCTTCAACCCAAATTAAAAAATATATATATTTATACTTCCGGATCCAGCGCTGCCGAAGAAGAAGTGGGCGCGCACTGATGCACTCGACTGCATTTCACTAACGGTTGCGGACTTCTCACCTCAAAGCGAGCGAAGTTTGGTAAGTGATCATTTTTAATTTTAGAGTTAGTATGAGTTAGTATAGTCGGAAAGTGAAATGTTAAAGATGTGCCACAATGTATAATTGTAGCTGTTAGTTAAAATGTAGAAGTTGACTAAATGTTCGTCGATTACATTTAACGTTAAATGACATCAGACATCTTTATTTTTATTTCAATTTAAGTGACATACACTGATGGATTAACATACTAAAATGTATAGCAGCAATTGGCACCTGAAACATCACACAAAAATATAAATATCATAAGGATATTGATTACTTTTGTTTATATTTTATTGATTGAGGATTTTAACAATTTTGTGCCCTTATGATATTTATATCTTCTATAGAGATTATCAAATTTTAAGTTCGATAATTTTTAATGCTAATTTGTGTTATATAAACAACATATCACGACAAAGTCCTCTTAAAATTTCAAATATGCAGAGACACAGAGAGATAAAATCAGTATTGTAACACATACAAAAAAAGTTTAACATTTAAGAAATAGCCTATACATTTTTTGCAATTATGCTAACTTACATCATTACAGCGATTACATGTTATTATCATGTATATTACACACTGGCAGTTTAAAGTTTTGAAAAACAGCTTGACTGTATTTTTTAGCAAGTAGCCTAACGTTAAATGTAAGTCAGCCATGGTGGTGAGTAAAAGAGAGATTAGATTTGGACCTCCTAAACATTTGACATCAAATTTAGCCTATGTTTGTGTGTGTGTGTTTGCATTTCTAATCCATTGTGGATTTTGTTGTGGTATCACTCATTATTTATGCAATTTGTTAAAATTTTTGTTTGATAAATTATGTAACAGGTGAGCAAGTGGGTTTATGGGTTTTGATAGTTTGTCTTTCATTTTGAAATTAAATAAGAAGAAATGAAAAAAACAAGATTTCAGCTGTGAACCAAAAAATGAAAATATAGTCAAAATCTTATATTTTTGTTTATTTAAAAAAAAAACATTTTCTTGTTTCTGCTTATTTCATTTTAAACTGAAAAACAAACTTATCAAAACGTACACGGACCTTGTAGTCTTATTCATTTATGATTGTTTTTGTTTGGTGTGTGTGTGTGTGTGCTTTCTATATAATTAATAATTTATATAAATATTTTTTCAATTTATAATGTTCTCTTTTGTGTTTGTTTCAGGTTCAAGAACAAAAGACCTGAGTAAAGCCACGGTATGGAAAAGACTTGTTCAAGAGCTGACATTCAAGAGCTTGACATTCAAGAAGTTTTTTGTTTGTTTGTTTTTTTGTAAATTGTTTTGTTTAAATGTGAAAAAATAAACATTTGTTAAGAATACTGTTGTGTTTCAGGCATTTTTTAGCTGAGCAGGGTGTATATAAAGTGGCTAGATCATGGTTTAGTTGAGGCTGACATGAATCAACCCAGACAGCAACATAGTGTCGGCCCAGATCCGGCCCACTTCTTGTACACGTGGATTCCACACGGCCCAGATGTGGGCCGGATCTGGGTCGATACTGTTGCTGTCTGGGAATTGTTTGGTCCTACAAAGGACCAGAATAGGGCCAGCTATAGTCATACATTTGGCTGAGATATGGCTATGCCATGGGTCATATGTGGCCCGAGTTCTGGCAACCAGACCTGGTCCAGAATAGGGCCAGCTATAGTCATACATTTGGCTGAGGTATGGCTATGCCATGGGCCATATGTGGCCCGAGTTCTGGCAACCAGACCTGGTCCAGAATAGGGCCAGCTATAGTCATACATTTGGCTGAGGTATGGCTATGCCATGGGCCATATGTGGCCCGAGTTCTGGCAACCAGACCTGGTCCAGAATAGGGCCAGCTATAGTCATACATTTGGCTGAGGTATGGCTATGCCATGGGTCATATGTGGCCCGAGTTCTGGCAACCAGACCTGGTCCAGAATAGGGCCAGCTATAGTCATACATTTGGCTGAGGTATGGCTATGCCATGGGCCATATGTGGCCCGAGTTCTGGCAACCAGACCTGGTCCAGTCATGTACCGTAATTCATTGCTGTATTTGGGCCAAGTGAAAGTGGGTTGTGTGGCCCGTCACTGGGCCAAACCAATTTTGCTATGTGGGTTTTTTGTCCTCCTACTGACTATGTGAACTATTTTTGCTGTGGATTACTGTGGGGATTACTGATGGACAATTTAGGAACTGTTTTTCACTTTCACTGGTGAATATACATCTTTGAATGCAATTTTATGTGTCCTGTCGTATTGAATGGTTGGTGGTCTATTTAAGAGTGATTATTATGGGTATTATTGTATTGAGTATGGGTGTAAAATCTTTATCTCATTAAGTGACGGGTTTTGTGACAGAACAAATCAGACTGCACAAGATCTTTGTACGTTTCCCTAAAGTGAAATTTAATTAATGACAGAAATCCTGTCTGGCACCCCAGCATATAAAAACCCCAAACAAAGAGTGTGGGAAAACGTTACGGTGTGTGTGTGTGTGTATAAACGCATCACAATTCTTGCTCTTGCTTTTTCTTTTGACCTATGCAGAAATGTCCACACTCAGTCTAACCTGTAAACATCATATGAGGAATTGCAGTTAATAAAGGATTGGATTGCATCAATAAAAGTATTTATTCTCACCCTGTTATCACAATGTCTAACCCCTCCACATCTACAATTGGCAATGGGGAGTTTTTTAATCAGCCAAGGAGGATGAAAACGGCTAGCTCTAAGAATAGTATTTCTATCCGTTTAGTTTGCTAAAAATTAGGGGTGTAACGATACACGTATTCGTATTGAACAGTTCGGTACGAGGCTTTCGGTTCGTTTTTCGGTGCGCGTTTTCAAACCGAACGGTTCGTTGGACCATTTTTCCTGCCGACCAAAATTTCGTTATTTCAAATGTAGGCGTATGGCGTTGTGCACACTCGACATGCTGGCGCTACCACAACATTGCCCAACATCAAATGGCAAATGTAATGTAAGCGGAACGAAACTGAGCTACTCGATATTGTGTGGTTGACGGACTGTCACGATCACGATCACGATCTTGATTAAGCAGCACTGTTAGCCTACTACACAGCCAAATCCAGTGAAGAAAACATTTGAGTTCGCCACTGAAGTAATAACGTCGCTGCGAGATCTAGTGAGATTAAAAACAATGAAAGGTGTAGATCTACGTGTTCCGTCTACACGGCTGTTTTCCAGGATACATATCGAGTCTTCATGAACCATATTAATTAGTGGATCATCAGACAGCGGCTATTATAGCCTCTCAGCATAACTCAACTTAATCTCTAATAAATAAATGAAGAATAATTAAAATTATACGTGTGTGTGTATAAACGCATCACAGTTCTTGCTCTTGCTTTTTCTTTTGACCTATACAGAAATGTCCACACTCAGTCTAACCAGCTGTTTTTTAAACCTAATTCAATTGTCAATTTCATCAATGTAATCAAATTAAATTATAAAAATAAGCCACAATATTGAACACAAAATCAGTGTCAACAAAAGTAATTTGCAATATTGATATTTTCAAAATATTGATATTTAAAATGATTTAAAACAGGAAAATATACTTTAAATGTGAGATTGAAAGCGCCAGTAGGGGGAGCGAGTCACTGTTAATGAGCGAATCATTGAGATTCAACCGATTCATTCAAACGGCTGATTCATTCAAGGAACGAATCATTTGACTCTTAATCTATCCTAGGCCGTTTCTCAATACCAAGTACGCAAACTTCGGACTTGCGTCCTTGGTAGTTCGGACATGCCAAGTTCGACTCAGGAGAACGAACTCCTGAGGACGAGAGGATGCGAGTCCGGTTCTTCTGCAAATGGAACAGTGCGTTCTTGATCGCGTCACTCAGCACGCTCTGGCTACTCCGTTTATCTCTTTATATATATATTTTAGGCAATAATAAAACGAAATATGCTACAACTCTGCCTCTTTTCGTCAACAATAAAACGAAATATGTTATAAAACACCACTCTGCCTCTTTTCATTTAAAAATCTTAGTAGCCTAATGGCCATGTGGTTCAGGCAACGCGTACATTATCTTCACTGCATATATTTATAACAACATGAACATGATCTTTTTGTTTTCATTTTAAAAATATGAAACCTTATTGACATTTAACAAACAGAGACAGGGTTGTGTCATTTTATTTTATTGTACATATAGTAAAGAGAATGTTAAAGGCACACTGTGGAACTTTTGGCCACTGGCGCTCGACCTGTAATTTTCCCTTAGAGGCCACAAGCGCCGCAGCACTGTCGCAAAAGTCAACAAACAGTTAACTGGTCAGCCTCCCGTGTCTTTAGATTATGTGTGTGCAGACAGTAGTTGACTTGTTGGTTGAAGAAAGATAATCGATTCACTATTGAACAAAATAATTATATAAATATAAGATTAATAATATAGATGTGACACTCACAAAATAAGTTTTGTTGAGATTATTACTTTTTGTTTTCTTTCCTTCTATATACAATAGTATTTTATTTTGATTTATGTAATTTAATATTAATGAGAGGGTACGGAAAAAGCACCATGACATGTATTTCCTAAAATGGACACAGCTGGGTGGCAGTAATCGCGAGTAGCGTCACACGGGGACATTTAGCGATGCGCAGAGCAAGATAGGCTCATAATTCGAGTCAATGGAGAATGAGCAACTGTGTTCCTGCGTCACTGATTTCTCTGTAATATTTAATATATTTCCAGGTCAGTTACACACCTTTTATGTGACTCCAGGGGCCTCATGTATCAACACTGCGTACGCACAAAAACACGGCGTACGTCAGCTTTCACGTTCACGGCCAGATGTACTAACAGTGAAATTAACGTAAGAATGTGCGTTCCTCCAAGTAAACTTCATGTCTGGTACGTATATTTGCCGTGATTTTTGTCCGTTGGCGACTCATAGAGGCAATAAAGTGAAGTGGCAAACATTACACTACGAATTGTTCTATCGCACCACCAGCTGTCAGATATTGCTTATAATTTGTAATTGATAAATTATTTGACATATTGTCACACGAGTTTTATTAAAATATTATATTATGCAATTAAGTAAGAACATATAGGCTACATAAAGCATGTCCAAATTGATACAACACGTCTAGCAATGGCAGCGTTGGCTTAACTAGGAATAAAAAATAAACTTCATTAATTCGGTCAGTAAAGATAAAAAAATAAAGTAATATTTTTATTCAGCAAGGACACATTGAATTTGTTTAAAAGTGAGAGTAAATGCATTTATAATGTTACAAAAGATTATAAGATTTCTATACATACAGTCGGTTGGTCTGGGAACGCCCCCGGGAACGCCCCGTCACGTGGTGTCGATTCACCCCGTGGGGGAAAACATTGCCTTGGCGCTCATTGAAAATACACGCGAAAATCATGCCGAAGAGTTGTTGTGTCGTTTTCTGTACTGCCAATATTAAAACAAATGATAAAGTGAAGTTCTACATCATCCCCAATAAACGCACAGAACCGGAAAGGAGGACAAAATGGTTACAAGCAATTAGGCGAGAGGATAATCAAGGGAAGTTGTGGAATCCCAAGACTAAGCATGTGTATGTATGCAGTCGGCATTTCATCACAGGTAGGCTACGTTAACATTGTGTTCATTATTAACGTTATCAAAACTGTGTAAGGTTGTTTCAGAAAATGGCATGCATATATAATTACCCTTTCATTCTACCTTAAGCAAAACTACTGTCGAAACTAAAGAAACTAAACTAGTCGCATGAAAACGCGTCTGCTAAGAAACACTTGATATGATTTAGACATAACCTCCCATATTCATTCGTTTGTTTAAATCGTTTTGCTGTAGGTTTTAAAAGTGACAAGGAAGATCACCCGGACTTCATACCATCAGTGTTTCCACAAAGAACACAATCAAAGTTAAAATTGAATAGACTGCAGAGACTGAAGAATCGCTCTAGTAGGAAACTTCAATGTAAAGACACAGAGACTCCGGAGAGTGAACACCAGCTGGATACCGATCCAGTGTCGCTAGAGAGTCAACAAACACCATCGGTGCCTCCCATGGAAAATGAACTGCTGGTTGAATCTAGCATGCTTCCATGTCACCATCATGGTGAGATAGAGCAGCTCCATGAGGAGAATATGCATTTAAGGAGAGAACGGGATGAAGACAGGCAGAAAAGACTTGATGTGGTGATGGAGCTGGAAACGGTGAGATTTTCAGCAAACAATGTCAAGGGAAATGATGAGAAATGCAAAGATATGACAGGCCTGTCATGGACATTGTTTGAGACTCTGCATCAGTTCCTTGCACAATTTGTGGTGCCACATCCACGGTGCAAGCTGTCAACGCAGGATCAGCTATTCATCACATTAGTGAAATGACGTCAAAATCCATCAACAGACCTGATGTGCTATATCTTAAATGTAGCACGCAGCACCTTCCTTGGTATATTCTCCCGTTGGCTGGATTTAATGTATGCCAAAGTCTCTTTTTTGGTCGCCTGGCCAGACAGGGAGTGTATCAGGAGTACAGTTCCTGCCGAGGTTCTGCTTCATTATCCCAGACTTACCAGTATAATAGACTGTTTTGAGATACGAATCGAACATTCCAAGCAGCTGAAAACCAGGTGAGACCCCCCCCATATATTTATATAAGTACATATAAATGTTTAATTGACTTTATAACGTGTAAGCGGGACAAACTACTGAACCGGACTAATTATTTACGTCATGTCATTTCTGTGTTATTTCTTTCCTGAAAGAGCAATTACATACTCAAGATATAAAAACTGGACCACTGTGAAATACTTCATCGCCTGTCACCCATCAGGAGCGATCACCTACCTCTCCAAAGGCTGGGGTGGCAGAGCCTCAGATGTACATATTGTGAGGTCTTCTGATTTTCTGTCTTCGAGGTACCATTACAGTGGAGATCAAGTAAGTTGTTAACTACAAATGTTATTTATGTCTTATGAATGCCTACACTGTAGATAAACTTTCACGCTCAGCTCCTATACTTTGTTATTGAATATGTCCATATAATACAAGAACTGTATATTAAAACATTGTTTATATCAGATTCTTGCAGACAGAGGTTTCACATTAAAGGATGACTTTGCCATTTTGGGTGCAGAGCTGATTACACCATCTTTCACCCGTGGTCGAAAACAGTTGTCTGCAGAAGATGTAGCATATTCTCGCGTGGCATCCAACATCAGAATTCACATTGGTTAGTGTTATTGAATCATAAGTTAGCTGTCCATTACATGAATACATAAGGAGTCAGTCATGAACTATTTTGGAGTTTTTTTATTACAAATGCAAAGTAACAGGTGATTAGACAACTGATATGTTCCCCACAGAGAGAGTGATTGGTGCCCTGAAGAACCGGTACCACATCCTGGATGGGCCACTTCCTATGCGCCTGGTGAAGAGCCTGATGGATGAGCGGCAAAACAGAGAAGAGGCCATGATTGACAGAATTGTGCATGTCTGTGCAGCATTAGTGAACATGTCTGGCAGTGTTATGTACAGCCGCTATTAACTCATAAAGTAAGTATGCAACAAATGAGCCATGTTTTTATTGGCTACTCTACAATATCATTCTTGCATTCTAATTGTACCCTCTGTTGATTGTCTTATCCAGAAGTGTCTAATGGAACCCTGACGGGCCTCCACCACCACCACCTCCTCTTTCTCCTCTGCAGCCTGATGGACCTCCACCACCTCCTCCTCCTTCTCTGCACCCTGACGGACCTCCTTCTCTGCACCCTGACGGACCTCCTTCTCTGCACCCTGACGGACCTCCTTCTCTGCACCCTGACGGACCTCCTTCTCTGCACCCTGACGGTCCTCCTTCTCTGCACCCTGACGGACCTCCTTCTCTGCACCCTGACGGACCTCCTTCTCTGCACCCTGACGGTCCTCCTTCTCTGCACCCTGACGGACCTCCTTCTCTGCACCCTGACGGACCTCCTTCTCTGCACCCTGACGGACCTCCTTCTCTGCACCCTGACGGACCTCCTTCTCTGCACCCTGACGGACCTCCTTCTCTGCACCCTGACGGACCTCCTTCTCTGCACCCTGACGGACCTCCTTCTCTGCACCCTGACGGTCCTACTCCGCCACCTCCTTCTCTGCACACTATTATTCTTCTATTTTCACCTCTATCTAATTGTCTGTGTTCAGCTTCCTTGACAGAAAAATGTACATGCAGTATCTTAACATTAACACATGCTATAACTGCACTATGTTCATTTTGAAAATATACATTGTTGACTAGGCTTAACATGATTTTAAATACATTGTTTTGATATTGTAGCCAGGTATAAAATGTCATACAAAGTCACAGTGTACTACGTTAATTTTCAAAACATGAATATAAATTAAATAAATTCATAAATAAATTACTTCCAATTGTAATTGTTATTTGCTAACAATCAGATTGCAAATGAAACCATTTACCTGTGCATCTTTCAGTTCCTGTAATTTTGGAAAGATGTGCTCTAACCAAAATCTTTCAATGACGCTGACAGCATTATTGATGAACTCCTCATCTCTTGTAACCCTGAATATCAGGCAAGTCTGAGGAGTCCATGTAATGAAGTCTGCATATGCTCGCTGAGTGACGAACATCTGCATCTGGACCTACGAACATTGTACATGCAATGACAACTCCGTTTCTGTAACTGATCAGGGTTGCATTTCCCAAAACCATAGTTGCTAACCTGTTAGCAACTTAGTTGGTTGGCAATGGGAAATTGCATTGCAGCCAACAAAGTTGCTAACTTAGTTAGAAACTATGGTTTTTGGGAAACACCCCAGGGGGGTACCATTTACAATAGTAATGAAAAATGACTTACCTGTGTAAAATATGCATGGTCCCTCTTCAAAGCTGACAAGCTTTCCAGGTGTCCTTTTGGATCTTCTAGCCACTCTTGCCATCCATTAGAAGTTTGTTGCCCCCACCTGTAAGGGCACTTCACTTCGACCACACCCTCACCACAACAGTCACAGGACACATAGCCATCACAGGACACTCCCATGAATGACATGGCCCGGCAAATTCTGAAACCTGCCTTGGTTACGTTGAGGTTAAGGTGAGGTTGGCCAACAGGAGCACAGATGTATATAGTGGCTGATAGTGCATTAGTTGTGGTACCTTCCATCCCAAGAGCATGTTTGTATGTTGCCAGGCCATCTTCCTCATGGTGCCTCCCCCACTGGATCCATGGCTTCATAATTGGCCTGTGCCTTTGCTGGCATATGCTGTTGATAAAGGAGCAGCTTGGCACAGTAGCCTTCAGGACACGGTGTGCAATGGACCCTGTGATGCGTCCAACTCGCTCTTGGTGCCATTGCACACACGATGCCTGGCTGATTGTTGCCCTCTCCACCTGTTCCACCTCTGCCTCGGTTACCTTGTGCTGGCTAAAACACCATGGCTTTTTTGATGGTGTAGAAAAATCCCGGAAGCTTTTCAGTGCCACTGCATCAGACCTTTCAGCCAGCATAGACAGGAACTGCTGCTGCTGTGAAGCAGAGGCTTTGGGGATAGCATGTTTTATTTTTATCCTTTTCGTGGTTGTTGGTGGCTGGATATAAAATTTGGTGTATGCAATAAGTGCAGGCTCAATCTTTTTAACACACACCTGATTCCATTCACAGGCTACACTCGTGCATGCTACTTTATTAATACCCAAGCGAACACACGCCTCCAATTTGAAAAGCACAGCAGCTACATGAGAGCATGATTCACCAAGACTGAAAACAGAAAAAGTAGAGAAATGGCTTTGTTGTAGTAAAAATTACAGTATTAATACAAATAAGTGTCACATATAACGAATTAGTATATGTATAATCAACCACATACCCTGCCATACAGTCGCAGTGACCAGTCAGGATGGCCCCATCCTGCTGTACTGCAATCCAGGTCTTATGTGGCTTCTCTGTTACCCTCCATGATGGCTTTACATCGCATCTCATGAGACATGACTGTCCTGGCATTTGGTGGTGTAGAACCACCCCAACAAACCCGTTGGTAAAAAAGGTGTGAGCCTCCAGGGACTTGTAATTTTTTAGATTACTGTGTGAGTAGATCCCTGTGTGATATAGTAGTGGGTGTTTAACTCGTATTAGGCAGTGGGCCAGATTTGTCTACTTTCCTTTCGAAAAAGAACTATAGTAATCCTATAAGATTTGTATTATAATACTTCTGTGATGTTCTGTAATACCTCTAGTACTTCTATAGTTTGTCCAAAAATACTATAGTATTCCTATAGGATTACTATAATATTTTATCCTAAAATACTACAAGTATACTTCCAATGGTTGTTTTTCATAAGGGATGTCTCATTCACATTGGCGTTATCAGCTGAAGATTGGCTTGATAGGCCACTCGCTACGTAATGACGCCAGCCGTGAACCTGTCAGAACAGTCCCTCGGCAACTTCGTACTACTGACACCGTTTTACAAAAGCATTAATAGTTTTGAGTGAAGCGTATGTACAATTGGTAAGTGACAAGGTTTTATGGAGTTATAGTATGCAACATATGATTGAGTTATAGCCTATAACTTATAGGCTAATGTTACCGGTAGCTACCGCGATGTCTTACCTGGAGATTCAACGAGATAGCAAAATATGTCTGGAAACGACACCTCCGGCCATTTGGTCGGGTCATTGGCCCAGTTTTTAATTAAATATGGGCAATCGTACCCTATTGCAGTTAATTTATCAATATATCGTTGCCGGTCGGCCGGCGTCAATGCTTCGCAATAAGACATTTTCTCATTGAAATACACATGATGTTCGCAGTGTTTTCCCCCACGCCGACCACGCCCCCCAACTATGACGCGCAACCGACTGTATGAATATCAGTTTGAAATAAATTTTTATTCATTAAAGAATCCTGAAAATACTATATCACGGTTTCCACGAAAATATGAAGCAGAAGCACACCGGTTTTCAACACTGATAATACTCAAAAATGTTTCTTGATCATCAAATCATCACATTAGAATGATTTCTGAAGGATCATGTGACACTGAAGACTGGAGAAATGATGCTGAAAATTCAGCTTTGATCACAGGAATAAATTCCACTTTACTATATATTCACATAGAAGACATTTTCAGTGAAATTTCGTTTCTTGCTTGCTTTAGCCATGTTCTTGCAGGTTTCTTTTGCCAAATTGGACTAATTACCATATTTAAATTAATTTAATTGGGGGAGGAGACTGGGTGGGGCGTTGTGCTCGTGCATGTGCGCTCAATTTTACGTTAATTGGGATGTACAAAGAGAATATGCGTGGGATCCTTCGTACGCAGAGATTCATACATCTGCTTTTTTTTGTGCGTACGCACATTTACAGCTTTGTCCATACGCAATGTTTTAGTATGAATTCAACGCAAGTCTTTGTACATGAGGCCCCTGATGTTTATAAGCTTATATGAATCCCCAGTGAAGTGTGCTCCGTAAGCTAAAAACATGTCAAATGTGTAAACAGTTAAAATTGACAGTACGCAGTAGAGAAAATGGCGGCCGATGCCCGCAGATTGTTTTTTATTTCTTTCTTATGGCTTCGGGGCATTTGTGGGTTATTTCAACGTGTGTGGAAAACAGCGATATGTGTTAAAAGGGTAAAAAGTTAATGTGAATGTACATCACAAGACCAGTTACGGCTGCGACCATGTTTAAGGGCGCACGTGTGTTAATATTACAATAATATAGAGTAAGTTCATAGAACTGAGTGCCAAAGTTATGGGGCAGAAATGTTTATTTTTGAAGTGTGAGTTCTTATAGTGTAAATGTGACAAAACTTAACTGCAAATGAGAATTATCCTGTTGTATAAAGTGAACACTTATAAAATGTACATTTATTACAAAAATATTCTTTTGATAAGAGAACAAAGATGACGGATGTTAAAGAGAAAAGTGCAGATATGATTGATGATAGACCAAAAATGTGATTTAAATGGAAAATGTCTGTTTTTGGTTTCATACAAATTTTGATAAGCTAATGTTTGTAAAATATGTGAGTATACATTTATGTGAAAACAGACCTTTCAAGAATATATTGCTTCATGTTATCCAAATGTGGATTACCTAACCTGTGCTTAAAAGCAAACAAAGACAAAAATAACAGAAAATAACTCATGATTGCAGATCCAAAGTTAAGTTGAAGTTGAAAATAAATATAATTCGAGTCAATGGAGAATGAGCAACTGTGTTCCTGCGTCACTGATTTCTCTGTAATATTTAATATATTTCCAGAGCACTCCTTGGAGAGGATTATATATATATCTGCCAGCGGAGACCTAGCCGGGACCCGCTACATAAATTATAAAAAGAAAATAAATTGAACAAAAGTACACAGAAAACAATGTGTGATCAGGTAAGTCGCATAGACAAGGGTTGCCCAATTCTGCTCCTGCCGATCGTCTGTCCTGCACAGTTCATCTCCAACCCTAATCAAACACACCTGAAGCAAACAATTAACGTCTTCAGGATCTCTTTAAAATTAAAGTCAGGTGTGTTTGATGGGTTGGAGATGAAATCGCGTAGTCGAGAAATCGTGTAACAAAACTGATGTAACTCACAACATACTGCCGTTATTTGTAGGCTTCAGTTTGTTTGTCCTTTTACACACATACAAATATGAGCTGAATGCAAAAAAATAACGGCAGTATGTTGTGACTTATATCACTTATAGCATCCTACTAGCTACTGTTGAAGATTTTATTATTTAGAAACTAAGTAATTTAGCTATATAAGAATACACAATTATTTCTTGTATGAGTTATTTTCTCTAATATGACTCTGTCTAGGTGACTTTGAAAAACTGCAGGCCTTCTGTAAAGACCCTAAATGTCAATTCTATATCAGTATGTCACATGGTACAAAACCTTCACCCAAAACCATCTATTTATAAATCACTTATAAGTGTATGACCATTTTTGGAAGGGATCAATGGCATATATGTGAGGAGCTAAGGACTCTTCGGGAGTGATGGCCCTGCAGGAGTCACTCGACTTGTGCGGACACAAGTCCGCACAAGTCACCTCTCGATGCATCCTCGGTAAACGGGGCGGATCAAGAACACATCCGGGGATTTGAACTGGACTTGGCTAGATGTGAACTTTGAATTGGAACAGTACTTGGGCAGTGACTGATGACGTTTCACAAGTCCACAAGAACACAAGTAGGCCTACAGACAAGAACGCATATTGAGAAATGGCCCTAGTCAGCTGATTCGTTCAGAAAACTGATTCACTCAGTATGAAGCAGTGCTGTATGTGGCTTTGTGTTGAACTCTTTTCGTTCGTGAAATAGAGCAAAAACAGGCATGGTGTCTAAAATGTAAGTCACTTAATATTACCTTGTTTATTAAACTTGTATATAACACATTTGTTATCATGCTGATATTTGGAGAAAACTGGACTCTTGTGATATTTATTACTAAATGATATAAATAGACTAAATCACGCAGTGAAAGTGTGCACTCTAAATGCGCACCCGCACTATCTAGTGTGTGTGTGTGTGTGTGTGTGAGAACTTGTCTACCTATCTAAGTGGGGACCTTGGTGTGGTTACACACTTACCAACAGGGTACCGCCGAGCCAAGTGGGGACATTTTTCCAGTCCCCTGTTGGTCATGCCTTAAAACATGCTAAAATCAAGTAAAAAACGCTCTGGTGAATTTTTTACATTTTTGACCAAGTGGGGACCTGCAAGTGTGTGTGTGTGTGTGTGTGTTTAAGCCCATACTCAGCAGCGCTCCTGTAGGCTGGAGCAGGAACTGCAATGGCCCATTAACACACGTCGTTCACACTTCTCTATTGTTTGAATGGCCAGAGAGTCTCTGAGACTGTAGAGCTGCTGTTTAACTGCTGCTTAGTTAAAGAACCTTCGGTAACTCTGTAATAACTGCACGCATTAGTTAAGCATTAGTAAACAGTTAATTCATAAAGCATTAATAGACATTAATAAGCAGTTTATAAATACAGCTATAAAAGCTTTATTCTTGTTTTAAAAACATATCTATAATGTGTTTAATTGTATTTTCATACTTTATTAATGATCAATTTATAATTTTTGGTTACACTTTATTTCGATAGTCACTTTAGACATTCTACTAACTATAAGTAACTTTTCAACTACATGTCAACTAACTGTCATTAGAGTATTAGTAGACTGTCAGTAGACTTTTAGGTTATGGTTAGGTGTTAGGGGAATGAAAATCCAGGATCTGAATCCCGAAGGATTCGAAAACGGCTGTGCACTGGCCCGAGTTCTACCGGCCGCCAAGAGTCACAAGCACACACCCAAACCACACACAACAGCCAACACTCGCCCGAAGAAGGCCAACACCAGTCTAAAATATTTTTCAGACACTGTAAAAAATCCCTCAGCCCCAATAAAGCCACACGGGAAACCACAACCCGGGCTAAATCCACGAGGGCTGTTTGTGCCATGATCCTGTCTCCTCTGTCTCCCTCTGCTGGACACACACACCGCTTTCGCTCTCATTACTGACAGCTGTTATCACTTTTCATTATGCTCATTCCTCTCCACCTGTTCCTCATCTCCTCTCATTATCTTGGCTTCTTCTAACCCTCTCTTGCCCTGTCTTGTTGTCAGATTATTCGATGTCTCAGATGCTCACTAACCAGAGTTTATCTCAGTCTTGTCCTGTCCTGTCTTGTGTGTCCTACAGAATATTTCTACTGGAAATTATCTTGTGCTCATCTATACGTCCACAGAAACCTTACGTGCTTAAAGCTGAGGCTGATTACCTGCTCGCCACCTGTATCCAGTTCCGTGAGTCACTGAGCCGCTGTTTCTCCAGTCTGCTGTTCGTCCCTACCAGTACCACAGAGGAGATTTATGTTCATGTGATATTGCCAATTCTACTGCTGTCCTCAGTTGCTGTTTATTATTGACTTTTTTGTTTGGATTACCTGTGGTCTGACTTTTGACTCTATTAAAGAACTGTGATTGTCACTCTCGCTCTTGAGTCTTCTCTAACTCCATCACAGAATAATCTGACCTGAATATGGACTCAGCGAGTGGCAGCGCGTTCCAGTCTGCTGTTGAACACCAGGGTGCTCTCCTGGGCAAACATGAGGAGGACATCTCCGCCGCCAGACACGCTGTCGAGACGCTGGCCGCTCAGATGTCAGATCTTTCCTGTCAGGTCCACAATATGCGCCACCAGCCTTCCACCTCGCAGGTTTCTCACGACTCGCCGGAGCCCCGGATCAACAATCCTCCCATCTATTCTGGTGAGCCGACACAATGCCGCTCTTTTCTTACCCAGTGCGAGGTGGTATTTTCCCTACAGCCCATGACGTATGCGAATTAACGGACTAAGGTCGCTTACGTTATCTCCCTTCTCGCTTCAGCTTCCCGCTGTTCAAGGATGAAATGATCCGGGTTTTCAACCGATCAGCCCACGGTGAGGAAGCTTCTTGACTGCTTTCTTCTCTCCGGCAGGGAAGGCGCTCCGTGCCTGATTTTTTCTATTGAATTCCGGACCCTCGCTACCACCTGCGGCTGGAACCAACCTGCGTTGGTCGCTCGTTTTATGGAGGGCCTCAACCCTGAATTGAAAGACGAGATCCTCGTCCGGGAAGTCCCCGCCCGGCTCGACGATCTCATCGACCTGGCGATTCGGGTCGAGAAACGGTTCGATCTACGACGCAGAGCTCGCCGCATGGAGGTCGCTCTCTTTTCCACGCCTCCTGTCAGTTCCGTTCCTTCAACCACAAGTACAGATCCCGAACCAATGCACCTTGGAGGTCTTCGGATCTCACTTAAGGAACGCGAGAGGAGGATTGCTAATCGCCTCTGTATGTATTGCGCAGCCGCCAATCATTTCGTCTCTTCATGCCCAGTAAAAGCCAGCGCTCGTCAGTAGGCGGAGGGGGCGAGCGCCATCACCAAGGTTACCCTTTCAAGTTCTTGCACCGCTCTACCAGTGCATCTTCAGTGGTCCAGTTCATCAGTCACCTGCTCCGCCATGGTCGACTCTGGAGCAGAGGGAAATTTTATTGATGAGGAGTGGGCACTTCAGCAAGGTATTCCCCTCACCTACTTAAAGGATTCCACCCCCCTTTTCGCCCTAGACAGCAGTTCCCTACCTAGGGTTCAGAGACAGACTGTTCCATTGACTCTTACCGTTTCTGGAAATCACAGAGAGACAATTTCTTTTTTAAGTTTTCGATCTCCATTTACTCCTGTGGTGTTAGGCCATCCTTGGCTAAGGCTCCACAATCCTCACATCAATTGGTCCCAGGGTTCTATTTTGTCTTGGAAGTTGTCATGTCATGTTGAATGTTTAGTGTCTGCTGTTCCCCCTGTTTCTTCTGTTTCTGTTTTTCAGGAGGAGGCAGGGGATTTGTCTGGAGTACCGGAGGAGTATCATGATTTGCGGGGGGTATTCAGTCGTTCCCGAGACACTTCTCTCCCCCCTCACCGCCCGTACGACTGCAGGATTGATCTTCTCCCGGGAGCCACGCCCCCACGGGAAAGACTCTACTCTCTTTCGGCTCCTGAACGGGAGGCGCTAGAGAATTATCTGTCTGAATCTCTTAACGCTGGCACTATTGTTCCGTCCTCGTCTCCAGCCGGTGCTGGGTTTTTCTTTGTTAAGAAAAAGGACGGGTCTCTGCGTCCCTGCATAGATTACCAGGGGCTGAATGACATCACTGTCAAGAATCGCTATCCCTTGCCACTGATGTCATCAGCCTTCGAGAAATTGCAAGGAGCAAAGATTTTTTCCAATCTCGATCTCCGTAACGCTTATCATCTCGTACGTATTAGAGAGGGGGACGAGTGGAAGACCGCCTTCAACACACCCCTCGGGCACTTTGAATATAGGGTTCTTCCGTTCGGATTGGTCAACGCCCCCGCCGTCTTTCAGGCTCTTGTCAATGATGTCCTTCGGGATATGCTCAACATATTCGTGTTTGTCTATCTCGATGACATATTAATTTTCTCACCCTCTCTCCAGATCCATGTGCAACACGTTCGGCGCGTTCTCCAACGCTTACTTGAGAATCGACTCTTTGTCAAGGCAGAGAAATGCTCTTTTCACGCGTCCTCTGTAACGTTCCTGGGCTCGGTCATCTCTGCAGAGGGGATCAGTATGGATACGACCAAGGTCCAGGCTGTTATCGACTGGCCAGTTCCTGATTCTCGTGTCTCGTTGCAACGCTTCCTCGGTTTTGTTAATTTTTATCGTCGTTTTGTACGCAATTTTAGCCAAGTGGCCGCGCTGCTTACCGCCTTAACCTCAGCTAAGTCCAGTTTTAAATGGTCAGAATCCGCTCAAGAAGCTTTTGACCGTCTAAAGGTCCTTTTTACCTCTGCGCCCATTCTTCTCATGCCGGACATTACTAGACAGTTCGTTGTCGACGCTTCTGATGTGGGGGTAGGTGCTGTTCTTTCTCAACGGTCAGCCTCGGATAACAAGATACACCCGTGCGCTTTCTTTTCCCACCGACTTTCTCCCGCAGAACGTAATTACGATGTCGGTAATCGCGAACTGCTCGCCATCCGCCTGGCCCTGGGTGAATGGCGACAGTGGTTAGAGGGCTCCTCCGTCCCTTTTATCGTCTGGACTGACCATCATAATTTGGAATATATCCGCTCCGCTAAGAGACTGAATGCACGTCAAGCTTGTTGGGTGCTATTTTTCACGCGTTTTGACTTCTCCATCTCGTACCGGCCAGGCTCTAAGAACGTCAAGCCTGACGCGTTGTCTCGTCTCTTTGATTCCTCGCCCGCCGTCACATCCCCGGAGGGAATTATTCCTCCCGGTCGTGTGGTGGGAGCTACGGTTTGGGGAATCGAGAGACAAGTGAAGCGCTCTCTTTCTCGTGTCGCCACTCCGCGAAACTGCCCTAGGGGCTATCTTTTTGTCCCGCTGCCCACTCGTTTGGCCGTCCTTCAGTGGGGTCATTCTTCCAAATTGACAGCCCATCCCGGCGTCCGGGGCACAATCGCTTTTATCTGTCAGCGTTTCTGGTGGCCCACCTTAGATCATGACGCGCGCCGTTTCATCGCCTCCTGCCCTGTCTGTGCCCAGACCAAGGCTGGTAATTCCCCACCTGCTGGTCTGCTGCGTCCGCTACCGGTCCCTACTCGTCCGTGGTCCCATATTGCTCTCGACTTTATCACCAGTCTTCCCCCTTCGGCCGGTAATACCGTCATCCTAACTGTGGTCGACCGTTTTTCTAAGTCTGCTCATTTTATTCCCTTCGCCAAGCTCCCCTCTGCCAAGGAGACGGCCCAGATCATGGTTAATCATGTGTTCAAATTACACGGTTTGCCCACCGACGTTGTTTCCGATAGGAGGCCGCAATTTACCTCGCAGTTCTGGAAAGAGTTCTGTCGTCTTATTGGGGCCACCGCCAGCCTTTCCTCGGGTTTTCACCCCCAGACTAACGGCCAGGCCGAACGAGCCAATCAGATTGTCGCCCGCATCCTTTGCAGTCTCGCTTATCGTAATCCTGTGTCCTGGGCAGAGCAGCTCCCCTGGGCAGAATATGCTCATAACTCTCTCCCATCCTCTGCCACGGGGCTCTCACCCTTTCATTGTTGTCTCGGTTATCAACCCCCGTTATTCCTTTCTCAAGAAACCAATTCTATTTGTCCATCCGTTCAGGCTTTCATCAGTCGTTGCAAGCGCACTTGGAAGAGGGTGAGATCTTCTCTTTGTCGTTCGAGAAGACGCATGAGCATCACTGCCAATTAGGCATGTGCCGGTATCAAATTTTCATGCTGCGATTAATTGATTGAGCTTTTATCACGGTATACGGTATTATCACGATATTTTAATAGCACAAGAGAAACAGGTTAAAAAAATAAACAAACTTCAGTTTTGTCCACTTAGTAACTTTAATAACTTTTTAAATAACAAAAAGTACCTCAAACATTTAAATACAAATAAATATAAATAAAACAATACACAATACAAATGTATAAAGTTAGTAATTGTACTATCAAACAGAAAGTGCAAACTGCAAAATAACCACTTTTGTTATTTGTTTTTAAATAGAAAAAACACAACTATAAAGAATCAACAATAAACATTTTCAACCTGGTATCTCTTCTGGACTGGCATGTGTTAGTCCTCCAGATTGAAGTGCAAAAATGTGAGCATGCTCACTTTTTCTGGCTTGAGCTTTGAACGCTGAGGTGAGAGGATGTGTCCACTGGCACTAAATACCCTCTCTGAAGGAACACTTGTTGCAGGAATGCAGAGAAACTTCTCAGCCACGGTAGCAAGATGAGGTAGTTCTTGAGCATGCAAACTCCACCACTGCAATGGATCTGCCTCTGATTTTATTAGTGGCACAGAAACATACACTTTTATCTCAGCTTCAATCTTTGCCTTAATGTTGTCTTCACCCTCCTGCTCCTCTGCTCTCTGATGCCTTGTGGAGGTGATTTTGTTGAGCAGGGTGGCCAAGCTTTGTTGCTGTTTTTCAGGAGGGGGTGGGAGGTGGGGGGTGGGAGTTGTGCTGCTTTGCTCTGTCTGGGCAGCTCCCTCACTCAGTGTTGTCATCTCTGCCAGTTTTGAGGCTTCCTCAATGCAGCAGTTGACTGTGGCATCAAGGTCATCAGAAAAGCTTCCCTTAAACCGGGGATCAACAAAGCTTGTCAAGTCCATCACCTTCTTTGCATCGGCAGTGTACCTGGACTCAAGATCTGACTTCATTACCCTCTTCAGGTCTTTGGTGAGGGCACTGTCTTCATTTTTTACCTCAAGAATGTCTGAGATGATGTGACTTAGCACCGGCTTCAGGGCTGACAGACTTACTCTGCTCTCTGAAGCCAAAGCATCAGTAAAAGCACTGAGTGGTTGAAGGATTTGCCAGACTTGCTCAATGACTGCAATATCTGCATCCTTTGGCATCAAATGCCATGCCCCTCTCTCAGTTGCCAGTACAGCACAGACTGCCTGCTGTTGTTCAATAAACCTCTGCAGCATTTTCTGTGTCGATCCCCATCTAGTGACTACGTCATGGATGAGCGACCTCTGAGGGATGTTTAAGGCCTCTTGTTTATTTCTGAGCTCTCTTCTTCTCTTCCAACTTCTTGAAAATCCTTGCACCAAATGTCTACAGCTTCGGACAGCTGTGTCCACCCTCTGATTTTTCAGAGCTTTAGAAATGGCCAGATTCAAGTTGTGGCCAAAACACCCAAACCACTGACTGGGGAAGGTGGTGTCATTCTCGAATGCCTTTTTCATGTTTGTAGCATTATCAGTTGTAACACTGACAAGACGCTCTTTGTTGATACCCCACTCCTGCAACATGTTATCAAAAAATTCCATGATATTGTCAGCAGTGTGGTCTTCTGGAAAGAACTGCGTTTCCAGGCAGTTTGATTGAAGTTTCCAATCTGTGAGGTAGTGGATGGTGAAGCTGATGTATGGATGTCCACTTCCTCCACTGCTGGTCCATAGGTCAGTTGTTGCTGCATACCATTTTCCCTGGGCTATACGCTTGCCAACATCCTCTTTTAGACTGTTGTACATTTTGGGTAATTCTGTCTTCGAGAAAAACTTCTGTGAGGGAACTTTGTAAAGTGGAACTGTCGTCTTCATCAGTTTCTGAAATCCTGGTTTTGCTACTGTGTAAATTGGTATCATGTCCTTAGCAATACAATATGCTATGGCATGGTTGATTTCCTTGGCCCGATGAGATGAGGGTCCATATGAAGCCTGACGCTGGAATGCCTCTTTGACTGTTGGCTGGACGATGGCTTCAGCTGAAGATGAACCAGCAGCACTGCTAGATGCATGGCCACTCTGTAAAATAGGGAAGAAAAATATTACTTCATACCTCTGAAAATGTCAATAAAAGATGCTGTTCAGACAGAGAATACAGGCAAAGTAATGCTAACTGAAAATTTGTTCTTTGTTTGTTAGATTAAATATATAATTTTAATTCTTGTAATTTTGTAATTAAATTAATATTAAATATTATAAACACATGATGATGAGCTTTCTTCCACTTTACAATAGTGTAATCAACACCATAATTACATAGCCAAATAACACATATAACATCTCTTGATATTTAAAGGGTCATACTGACAAATTACTTACCAACGACTTGTCAGTACGACAGTAGCACTGTAATTCAAGTTATTTTTTCTAAATAACAAAGCCAGTAGGTAAGCAAATATAGCTAGCTAAACATTTATAAACAAAAAGTTTAGTGCACTGTGTGGAAAATGTATTTGTGTTGCGTTCCTTTTTAACTTTAATTTCAAATTAATTATTCTGCCAAACCTCCATTATTAATTACACAACTTACTTTTAGCTGATTATTGTATTTTTGTTGTTAATACAAGACGCAAACTTTAGCTTTGCTAGTGGAGTTCAGGCTAACTCTTAAACTACGTGGAAGCAAGCTGCAAGCAGCAAATGGAAATAAGTTAACGTAATTTTGCCATCCTGTCTTTTCAAATAGTTTTTTTTTTTTTGTGGCATTCAACATGAGAAATAAAGTGTCTTACCTTTATCTCCCTGAATTGCACTGGATGGTTGTCGCGAAGATGAGCGAACATGTTAGACGTGTTCCCATGTTTCGCAGCCACTTTCCGTCCACACGTCTTACACAAAGGGAAACCGTCTTCGATCAGCAATCCCTCTGCATTTTTTTGGAACCCAAAATATTTCCAAACCTCTGACTTTACCCTTTTAGAAGGTGGATAAATCGTAGGCAGCATTCCCCCTTCCGCCATGCTTCTTCTCTATGTGAGAATTGTTTACATTAGACCTCAGTGCGCACTGCGCGCATGCACACAGTGCTTCTACACGTGGGCATTGTTTACAGAGTGCGTTCGCTCACGTGTTTTGCGCAGCATATACGCAGTGTTTTTTAAGCGGTTGATGGAAAATAAGCTGATGCGCGTTCTAGACATCTAAATTCGGATCTATTATTATTCACGGTATTTTGAAGTGCCCGCGATAACAATATCGTGCATATTCATTACCGCGATTTATCGCATTACCGAATACCGGCACATGTCTACTGCCAATAGATCCCGCGTCAAGAGTCCTCGCTATAGTACTGGTCAGAGAGTGTGGCTTTCCACTTCCAATTTACCTCTCCAGTCCGAGTCTTGTAAGCTGGCACCCCGTTTCATCGGACCATTCCGTATAGTCAAGATCATTAATCCTGTCGCCGTCAAGCTCCGTTTGCCGCCTAATCTTCGTCGTGTTCACCCTGTATTTCACGTCTCTTGTATTAAGGCGAGACACGGCAGGCAAAAACATCGTGTGTTTTTTTCACTGGTCAATTTTGAGATTGTGGGCTATTTGTCTTCAATAACATGTCTTCTTTCAGACTTGTGGTGAAAAAAATTCCAAAATACACATTTAGGTCTTTATTTTACTACACTTTGCCTGTTTGCGTCTGTAGATTTCTCCTAAATTCAACAAAATGTTGTCGTTCTAAATTAACATGCTGCTCTGCGATCGCGATCTGCACCCTGTCATCACACACACCGTTGGAAAGAGCTCTCTCTCCTCTACATTGTTGTCGAATCCAAATATGGTCATTTTCTTTTAATCAGCAACCAATCGTGAAAGTACAATGGGCATTTAACTCTAAAACCAAAATCTCATTGGCTGATGTCAATTTCTGACAACGTGATTCGTTCAGATGCATCACGTGACGTGCTCTGGCATTTAGATGTGTGTTTTTGACTGTTTTTCTGTTCATTTGAAGGCCATAAATGCTGTGTTATAAGTTGTAATGTGATTTAGGTGGTTTGTATTGTTGTTGCTAATGATTTAATAAGATATTGTGTCTGTAAATAGTTGTTTCACGAAAAAAAAGTATGAATTTTTACATTACAAATCTTTAAATGCTGTTTTCTCAAAATGAGTTTTTTGTCATTCTCCAGTAGAAACTTTTCAGCCTGTGTAGCACCTATGTACACCAAACTTTCCAGTTATACACTTAGCAGTATTCTGAAGATATTTTCAGAGGGATTTGTTTATAAATCATTCCTGGCCTGATTTATGTGACAATTTAATAAAAAAAATATGGCGAGAATTGATTTTTTAAGGCTATGGACAGTATATTTTGATTTTCTAGGTAATGAAAGCATATATCCTTAAATCCCTCTGAAATTCTTTTTTCATCTTGTGTGTAAACAAAATGAAAAAATAATTTTGCACCTGGCTTTATCATATGGTCAGATCTATCTACCGAAAATATATGCAAAACTGTGCATATTTAATGAGATAATGCCTCATTTGCATAATTAAACATACAAATTTCAAAAACTTGTAATACATTTTTTTTTATATACTTGTGTAAGTAATCAACTGAGAAAGTTTCATGGTGATATATATTATTTAAAAAATGTACCCTATTCACCTGTAGCGTCTCGCCTTAAGCCCGTTAGTCGCTCGCCCTCTTGCGCCTCGTTTTCTGCTGTTCGTATTGAGGGCTCTCCCATCTACACTGTCCGCAAGATCTTAGACATGCGCCGTAGGGGTCGTGGGCATCAATATTTGATCGATTGGGAGGGGTATGGTACTGAGGAGAGAAGCTGGGTTTCCCCCCGGGACATCCTGGACCCCTCGCTCATTGATGATTTCCTCCGGTCTCGCCAGAGTTCCTCCTCGGGAGCGCCAGGAGGCGCTCATTGAGGAGGGGGTACTGTCATGATCCTGTCTCCTCTGTCTCCCTCTGCTGGACACACACACCGCTTTCGCTCTCATTACTGACAGCTGTTATCACTTTTCATTACGCTCATTCCTCTCCACCTGTTCCTCATCTCCTCTCATTATCTTGGCTTCTTCTAACCCTCTCTTGCCCTGTCTTGTTGTCATATTATTCGATGTCTCAGATGCTCACTAACCAGAGTTTATCTCAGTCTTGTTCTGTCCTGTCTTGTGTGTCCTACGGAATATTTCTACTGGAAATTATCTTGTGCTCATCTATACGTCCACAGAAACCTTACGTGCTTAAAGCTGAGGCTGATTACCTGCTCGCCACCTGTATCCAGTTCCGTGAGTCACTGAGCCGCTGTTTCTCCAGTCTGCTGTTCGTCCCTACCAGTACCACAGAGGAGATTTATGTTCATGTGATATTGCCAGTTCTACTGGTGTCCTCGGTTAATGTTTATTATTGACTTTTTCGTTTGGATTACCTGTGGTCTGACTTTTGACTCTATTAAAGAACTGTGATTGTCACTCTCGCTCTTGAGTCCTCTCTAACTCCATCACAGTTTGAAATAGGGATCTGTGAAAATTAAAATGGTAGCCTAGGTTTAGATGATGGTGAGGAGCACATTCCCTTTCCAATTTTAAATACCATCTCGACGTCTGTATGGACGGAGGAAAAATATAAATATTGCGCTCAGACGCATCATTACACCACATGATACCGGCGGTTTAATTTTTAGATTGTGTCATTAAGGTCTGTCGCGACGCGTTTCGAGCCCGACCACAGCTCTCATCAGGCGACTTCAAATGACAACCAGCCCGTCTCACTCCAGCTTATATGAGCTAGGAGGGCGGGGCCTCACCACAAAACCAATCACTGACTTCAGCATTGTATGATGCTTCATAAAATAATTTTCACACATTTAATAAACTGTTTTGTTGTTTTTTTTATTTTTTACAGGGTCTTTGTCGAATAATGTCGATCGGGAGGCACTTGCAGACATGTCTATAGATGATTCAGGTGAACACCGGGAACTCGAGGTCCAGAGTTCCCGGCACTGGCTGGGTTAGGGGAATGAAAATCCAGGATTCGAATCCCGAAGGATTCGAAAACGGCTGTGTACTGGCCCGAGTTCTACTGGGTTAGGTTAGGGTTAGGGTTAGAAAGGGAGGTAAAAACGAGTTTCATCCTCATTAGTAACCACCCTCATTAAAATATGGCATCTGATTGGCTGAAGCTTAAGTGTCCATATATCTGCAACGCTTGGCTGTATCTGTACGAAACTTGGAATATATACTAATTGAGGTATGGCCAGTCGACTGGTGGTGGTGGTTTGTGTCTCTAGCGCCACCAGGTGTGTAGACACGGTACTGCACAATTTTTTTAGAGCGGGCTGTTTGAACGTGGGCTGTTTTATAAAAGGCTCTTGTTTTTGAGTGTTATTTACTGGTCTGGGGTAGGTTTTAGTGTGGTCTGGTCGGGAGAGTTTTTAAAAAAATACGGATGAGTTGTTGTATAGATATGGCTGGTGTTTTTAGGTCATGAAATGAAAGGTCAAAAAGGTCAAGCCTGTCTGCCAGACTGTAAAAAGTGAGTATGTATAATATAATAAAAGATTTATTCATTTATTTATCATATAGACAGATAGATAAATAGATAAATAGATGGATAGATAAGTTTGTTCGACTTTAAACACATTTATTTATTTTTTGTCCTAAAAAAGTGAATGTTTTTAGGCCTGTATGAATAGATGGATGGATGGATGGATCGATGGTAGGATGGATGGATGGATCGATGGTAGGATGGATGGATAGATGTATAGATATATACATGAGTTTGTTATATATTTTTGTGCATTTTTTTATAGTTTTGTCTGAAAAAAGTGAATGTTTTTAGGCCTGTATGAATAGATGGATGGATGGATGGATGGATGGATGGATGGATGGATAGATGTATAGATACAGTAGATACATGGGTTAGGGTTAGGTTAGGGGAAATAAAATCCAGAGCCTGGACCTAGGGTCCAGGCCCGGTTGTGCACGGTCCTTCCGACCGCTGGCCACTCCAGACAAACTACTGTGCCAAACAAAGAACCGGACACACAAGCTCTCCCCACACACTCTCAAAGCACTAAAACCCTTTTTGCCTAACCTACTGACACACCCCTCCTAAAGACAAACCACACTTCTGGGGTTGAGAAATATATTTAATACAAAGATTAAGCCCTGGAGGGCTAAGAGAGTCCGGGCTCTCAAAGAGAGGGCTGTGTGGCCCTGGGTTAAGCCTCCTAGGGCTCCCCATGGTAGGGTTAGTGTTAGTGTGCAGGTAGGGGTCGTGTTCAGTCGGGCAATGCAGCAGAGGGTAGTGACGGGTAGGATCAGTAAAGATGTGGGTGTGAGGTTAGTGTAAATATGTACATCCGGTTTTGCGATAGAAAAGAATTGGGTAGCCATTTAGAAAAGAGGAAAGTGATAAGAAGAGAAAGTAGGAAAAGAAATCATGTGAGGAAATATGCCTTAAGTCTCATTGAGGCCTCTGGGGTACAGGGCATCCAGGCGTTTGATCCAGGCCCTCTCATGCCACAATCTTTCTTTGAGGGACCATCCTGGATTGCTCTGGAGGCCTGTGACCCAGAGGGCCTCAAGGCCATGAATCATGAAGTGTCGAACCAAATGTCTGCGTTTTTCTATTTTATACAGAATATTATGAGCATGTTGGTAAGCTCTCATTCGCAGTTCATTTTTGGTTTGACCCACATATTGTTTTTGGCACTTGAGACAGAAGACGAGATACACACAATTGGTACACTGATGAGAGATAGGGTGAGACAGCTAAATCTGGCCATTAAATCTATTCTTGACCCACTTCAGGGAAACAAAGTACTTGCATTTACCAATACGGCCTTTTGGTGGAGGTGTGGGCAGTTTGCTCTGTACTAAAAGATCGAGAATGTTTTCATTCCTCCTATAGGCCGCAATCGGTTTATGGTGTTGCAAATACTTTGTAGGAGTGAGGAACTTAAGGAAGTTCGACTTAATGGCCTGATTGAGTTTCTGACTGACACTTGAAAAATGTGACACCAGTGGGATGATTTTGTCTCTTGATGTCGTGTCTGTAAGGGGTACAGTTTTGGGGTTGTCAAAAGTTTTTAGCATTTTCCTGAGAAACGTGCGAGAATAACCACGGTCTCTCAGTGCTGTAAAAAGAGTTTTGGTAGCAGCAAAGAAGGAAGACTGTTCAGAGCAAATTCTCTTGAAACGGAGCAACTGTGACTTTACAACACCCCGGAAAGTATGACCCGGGTGAAAGCTGTGTTTGTGTAGTAATGTATGAGTATCAGTCTCCTTAAAGTAGACGCTGAAATCTAACTTTCCAGTGGAAATAAATTCAGGCCCCTTATAAGACACGACATCCAGAAAATTCACTTCTGTCTCATGAACCGTGAATTTTATTGTGATGGACTCTTGGTGTGTGTTCAAGTGGTCAGTGAATTTTGTGAAATCCTCCATAGAATGAGTCCAGACACCCCAGATATCATCGAGAAACCTATTGTATGCGAAAGGCTTTTTTTTCGGCCGAGAGTAATGCTGACTCCTCCCAATCTTTTGGGATATTTTAGGTTAAAAACTTTTTGCCCATGGCCGTTCCTTTCACTTGAAGGTAGAATTTGGAATCGAATTCAAAATCTTTTTTTGTCAAATTGATTTCTAATAATCTCAAAATGTATTCATCTGGTCTTTTAGAATCTGGGTATTTTTTCATGAATTTTTTCACTGCTTCCAAGCCTACTGTGGTCTCAATGTTGGTGTATAAACTGTCAACGTCTATTGTGAAAAGAAGGGCATTGGAAGGGATCTTTAATTTACTGTTTTTCTTAATGAAATCATAAGTGTCCTTTAAATAACTGGGGTGTCTGATGGAAAGAGGATTTAAAAAGTGCTCAATATACTCAGCGGTAAAGTACGTCTCGCTATTACAATCTGACAAAATTTGTCTACCCGGAGGAATCTGAAATGGCACACTCCAACTTTTTGGCTCTTTGTGTATTTTGGGCAGTAAGTAAAACCTTCTTGGTCTCGGTGAGCTATCTCCCATCAAATATTTTTTCTGATCCTTTTTGAGCACATTTCCTCTAAAATTTTCTGGACTTCACAAACTGTTTGAGGAAAAATCGGTTCTTCTAAAGGCCGATAATGTTCACTCACTGCAAGCTGTCTCTTTCCTTCCCAAGTGTACTGGTCTCTATCAAGAATCACTGCTGCATTTCCTTTGTCCGCAGGCTTAATTATAATCTCTTTATTTTTCTTTAATTCTTTCAAAGCTTTGCTTTCACCTGCTGTCAGGTTCTGTTTCTCTTTAATTCCCCAATGCAAATGTCTGTATGCATAATTATCTGCTCCAATTAGTTTGGAGATCTCTTTAGGTAGACTGGACAAAACTGGTGTCCAGTCTGAGGAATGAGTAAAAGGAAGTTTTTTTCTTTGAGCTTTCCTTCAAAAAAAGTTTCTAACTTGACTCTGCGGTGATACGCTTGTAAATCTACTGCTAGTGTAGCCGGTTCGCTACCCCTCTGCGTTGTGTTGTGTGTGGTGGTGGTGAATAAAGACTGGCGTCGAAATTGCTGGTTCAGTGATTCTTTTATCTGTGAAATACCAAGTTGGGAAAATGCCGTTAAATTGTTGTATAAAATCAGGTTGTGTAATCAAGCCAGCTCCTCGCTCTGCTCAGATCTCCCGCGGACTCAAGCGAGAGCACACGTTACAGCCAGAATCTCATTTACAATAACAAAAATAATATCACATCCCATAGGCCTACAACATTGCATTATATAAAAAAATGTCCTCTACATACATAAACAGCCAATGAATGAATATAAAAATATATATTGACATTGTTTGTAATATATCAAACACTTATTCAAATTAAACTCATTTTATATCAATCACCCACATTTCCAGCATTTGGTTTATACATAGAACCAATTAAATTTTAAACACAATGAATCACAAAACCACATCAAAATGTTTAACCATACCTGTGAAATACCAAGTTGGGAAAATGCCGTTAAATTGTTGTATAAAATCAGGTTGTGTAATCAAGCCAGCTCCTGCCGAATAGTCGAATAGAAGAGAAATTAGCAGTCACGCTTCACAGGCCAACTTTTACACTAACATACAACATCGCACTGCATTTACTCGGTTAAAACTTCACTTTCACAGGTAAAACTGTTTTAAAGGAAAGATAAATGGCATGCATACTCATTTACATCCCAACAAAACACAGATCAATTAATTAATAACTCTTTTTCCACTTTTAACAAACTTTATATCAGGAGTGCACGAAACACATACCTCGCTCTGCTCAGATCTCCCGCGGACTGAAGCGAGAGCGCGCACAACGCGCCAATGACGTCACAACTGCGACGAACGCAAAACTCATAAAGATATATATAAAAGTTAATTATTTTCCTTTTCTCACATATGGATATTAATTTCTAACAGAAACCATAAGGATTTTGTGTGAATTTAAAATAAAACACAAGTTATAATTAATACCTGTTACATTCACCCCCTTCTGAATTCACCAAAATCACAAAGACTCAACCAACTCCACGTAGACACTTGACTTGGATCTCCTAAATATCTCTACCCATTTCAGCCTTAAAAAGCTACCTCCTTAAAAGGTTAAGAGAAGTTCAAGGGTGATCAGGCCTTAAAAAACTCCCAGAATAAAATGATGCCTTTTACACCACACCAGGTTTCAAACCATAAATCCAAGTCAAATGTATAGCATCTATATCACATCAAATGCATTACTCTACAGTCACAGGGATAAGACTCGAGTGTATCAGAGAATATGAACTTAGACTATAGTATAACTCTTAAAACAAGGTGAGTAGTGACTGGGACTTTCTACCCAATGTGTTTGTAAGTGATTTAATATTTAACTGTCTTTGTGCCATAGATTCAATAAGACGATTGACCTTCTTAACCACTCTTCCAGCACGTGTAACTCGTTCTTGAGTATGCTCTACACCCTGAGTGTCTTGGTCTATAATCTCTGAACTAGGCTGTTCTGTATTGGACATCTCTCTTTCCTCCACTATGGGATTGTCTCTTTCCTCCACTATGGGATTGTCTCTTTCCTCCACTATGGGATTGTCTCTGTCACAATCAAGACTAAAACAGTCTGTCTGATCATTAAAAGGCTCTGTAAAATGCCTGCCATCATCACAAAGCTTCTCAGGACAATCACCATCTTGACTCAGCTGTTCACCCTCAGTATGGAACTGCACAGATCCAGTTTCACTTTGTGAGCTTTGACCCAAGGAATGTTCTGTTCCGTCTAATACCCAGAGGCTTGTCCGTCTCTCTGAACTTTCACTTTCCAAGGAATCTGCAGAATCCTGGAGCTGCGGATGAGCAACTGACTCCCCATCATCATCACAGTCATTGAGATACGGGTTACGGGCTCTTCCAAGTTCCGTCTGAATGGGTAAGAAGCTGATATTCAACAAAAGATTGCGATGTACCACTCTCTTAGCTCCTTTTTCATCCTGTACCATGTAGGTATGTGTCTGGGGATTCCGGTTGATGACAACATACAGGGTTGACTCCCACTTGTCGGCAAGTTTTCTCCTTCCCCTCTCTCCCTTGTTAGCAATCAGCACACGATCTCCAACACTTAGGTGAGTGCCTTTTACTCTCTTGTTATATCCCTGAGCTTGTTTTTTCTGTTCTTTGACAGCATGCTGTTGCGCAATAGTTGCTGCTTCATGGAGATGAGAGATTAGTGTCTTGGCGTGACTACTATAATCAACCACCACAGGATCTCGGAGTACCTGTTTGAACATCACGTCTACCGGAAGTCTCGGCACACGGCCAAACATGAGATAAAAAGGTGAGAAACCTGTTGTTTCATGCACAGTGGCATTATAAGCAAATGTTAGAGTCTGAATTTGTTGCGGCCACTGATGTTTAGCTTTGAGGGGCAAAGAACGCAACATAGCCCCTAGAGTCCTATTAAATCGTTCAGTTCCCCCATTGCCCATTGGATGATATGCTGTGGTATGCGACTTAGCAACTCCTGACAATCTTAGTAGCTCTGCGATCAAACCACTCTCAAAATTAGCGCCCTGATCAGTGTGTATACGCTCAGGAAAGCCATAGACGCAGAAAACGTGATCCCACAGCTTCCTGGCAACTTGCTTAGCCGTCTGATTTGCACATGGAAATGCGTGAGCTAATTTTGTAAAGTGGTCCGTGACCACCAACACATCAACAGAGTTCTGCCTAGAGTCTTCTGCGCTCCAGAAATCCAAACATACCAATTCCATGGGTGCTGAAGTTCTGATACTCTCCAACGGGGCTCTAGCGGATGGCTCAGGCGTTTTAGCGAGGATGCATCTTTGACAACATTTAACATAAGACTTGATGTCCTGCTCCATCTTAGGCCAGTAAAATCGTTGCCTCGCTAAATGAAGCGTTCTTGCCTGCCCTTGATGTCCAGCGAGGTCATGAATGCCACTCAGCGCTTTGGCTCGAAGACTCTGAGGGAGCACAAATTGATGTCTTCTGTGCTTACTCAACGGGTCCTTGCTCACTCGATAAAGTATGCCATCCAGGAAGGTAAGTCTCTCCCATTGTTTACTGAGAGAAAGTGCACTTGGATTGAGGTTTGCTTTTTCACGTCTGGAAGGTCTTCTCCTGCTAGTCACAAAAGGAGCGACCACAGATATATTAGGATCCTGTTCCTGTCTTTGTTGAAGTTCTAATAGCGAGAGTTCAGGTAATGTGTCCAGACTTGATGGTACAAACTGTTGAACAGACTGGATCAACTGCACTGCCCTAGACTCTGCTGCCCGTTCCCAGTTGTCATGAGCTTCACAAATGGCATGAACGTCGCCAACACTGCATGTACCTGGGCTAATCACTGGAAAGATCTCTCCTGGGTCAGTCTCCGACCCTTGCAGCTGACATTGAACTTTCAGTCGGAACGTATCCTGAATCCCTTCCTCACTAATACCCTCAGCTTCAGACAACAAACTCTCATATTGTTCATTGAGCAGCCTATGGCCAATTGTCTTTGAAAAGGGGTCTCGACTGAGAGCATCAGCCACAATGTTCTTGCTGCCTGCTATGTGGCGTATCTCAAAGGTATAAGGTGCGAGCTTCGCGACCCATCGCTGTTCACAGGCATCAAGCTTCGGTTTAGTCATTATATATGTCAGAGGATTGTTATCCGTCCAGACAGAGAATGTGTGGCCTTTAAGCCAATGGCTAAACTTTTCACAGACGCTCCACTTGAGGGCCAAGAATTCTAGACGGTGAGCTGGATATCGCCTCTGCGAAGCACTGAGTGTTTTACTCGCAAAAGCGATGGGCCTTGCTTTGTCCTCGCCCAGGGGTATTTGAGACAATACCGCCCCTAAACCATCTAAAGAAGCATCTATGGACAGAATCAGGGGCCTTGAGAAATCAGGATGCGCCAGGACTGCGCAGTTCAACAGCTTCTCCTTTAGATCGCTGAAACTTGCATCACACTCGAGTGTCCAGTCGGAGGGCTTTAGTTTTCTGAAAGTACCAGCCTTTCTTGTGACATTTCCTCTACCCTTTCTCTTCTGTCCAGCAGTGAGGGCAAACAATGGTCTGGCAATGGCAGAGCAATTAGATATGAAATGTTGATAATAAAAGACCATACCCAGGAAAGACTTTACTCTTTTCACAGAAGGAGTGACTCCGTCATCCTCCATAAGATCATCTTTGGTCATGCGGGAAATCACACCCACCTTTTCTGGGTCCACAGCAACCCCACCCCCTTCGATGATGTGTCCCAAAAATCTCACAGAAGTGCGCATAAGGTGACACTTTTTCGGGCTCAGCTTCAGATTATGTTGGCGGAGTCTCTGGAATACCACGTCAAGCCTACTTAAGGCCTCCTTCTCAGTGGCTGCAATTACCAGCAAGTCATCCAAGTAACACAATAGCTGGGTGAAGTTCATGTCACCAAATATACTCAGCATCATTCGCATAAACGAAGCCGGACTATTGCACAGACCTTGTGGCATACGATTGTACTCATGCAATCCAAGTGGTGTGGTGAATGCTGTGTATTTTTTATCCTCCTCATGCATGGGAATGTTATAGAAGCCAGAGGTTAAGTCCATAGTACTAAAATAGACATTTCCGCCCAGAGCTGCCAGACAATCTGATTGATGCGGGAGTGGGTGCGCGTCTTTTAGAGTCCTGGCGTTGAGCAACCTAAAGTCAGTGCAAATTCTCAGACTGCCATCCTTTTTCCATACCATGACCAATGGTGATGCAAATTCACTGATGGATTTCCTTATTATGCCTTGATTCTCCATCTCCGTCAGGACCTGCCTCAGGTTTTGGTAATGAGCTGGTGGAACTCTCCGGTAAGGAAGGCGGAATGGTCGTTCATCCATCAAGCGGATACGATGAGAGAAGCCCTTCGCCTCACCACAATCTAATGCATGTTTTGAAAAAATGTCATTATAGCTTACTAAAAGCTGAACTAACTCTCTTTTGGTAGAATGACTGATTTGGCACGAACTGAGGTCTATATCTTTCAAACCAACTTCTGCAAGTTGCTTCCCAAAATCTTCACTGTCTGCTTCTAGATAACGGATTACTTGTTCACTAGCCTCAACATGACTGGAGTTCTGGAAAACTGTAAAATCTTCAGCAGCGATACAGGGCGATACATCAGCTAACTTGCAATTCCTCTTCAAAGTCACAGGGCGATCAGAAAGATTCACTATCTTCATGGGGACGTATCTGTCACCCCACATAGGTGTAACCACCCGACCAACCAGAATATTTCGCGGCACGGATCTTGAAGATGTAGGTTCTACAATCACTGTGCTTCCGGGGGACATAGGGGTGTTGTTCGGCAGCCTGCCCCATACAAGATGTTCATGTCTAGCCAAAAGTGTTACAGCTTGTGTCAACTTCACAGTCCCGATCTTGTTAGGAGTATCGACACCCTGCCATCTTGTCAACCCTGCCATCATATCAAGAAACTGAGAAGCGTCAGGAGACAACGACATATCACAGGCCTGAGTGGTCACCTTCCAATAGTCGTCACTGCTCTTCATTTCATGCATGAGATACTTTATGACGTTAGATCCGAGAATGAGGTCATCTTTCTGCCCTGGGACCACAAGAATGGGAACGAAACACTGCACACCGTACACTTCTATCTCCACCTCATACACACATTTAGGATGAGTCTGATGACCCCCACAGCCAATCAGAATGACTTGCTCCTTTAACTGCTTGCCTGTAGTAATTACATTTTCTTCAATCATCTTAGCTACTGTTGCTTCGTTTACTGTACAAGCCATGGAGCCGGAGTCTAACATTCCCTTGACTCTAAATGTCTTATTCACGATTACTGGAGCATAGAATAATTCACTAAATAGTTCAATTCTTTGTGAATTCTGCAGAACTACTTGAACACCTTCTGATTGAGATGTGTGCTCATACCACTGCTCCCAATCATCATCATCTTTTTCGTTGAGGGTTTGATTTTGTTCACCCGCACATTCCCTCTCCATATGCAGGCTTGTTAGTTTAACGGTGGTTGTTCCTGGCTTGAATGCATACCAGGACCACTGGCTCCAGATCCTGCCTTACGACACTCTCTCTTCCAATGTCCTGCTTTGAAGCAATACAAACACAACCCATCTCGCCTGCAATGCATGGTAGTAGAGTGGTCAGTCGCTTTGCAAACTTTGCATGGCTTTCGGAAAGACTGGAATCCGCTTGACATGTATGGTGCCTTAACTGCTGCTTGATGGTTCTGCTTTAACACACGATCAAGTTGAGCTATGAGACTCTGGATGCTGATATCATCAGACGATGTGCCAACATCACTCACAGCGTCCATTTGGCTTTGTGATCTCATTGAAGCACCCACCAGAGTTGATTCATCAATTGCAGCAGCCTGGACGTTTGTAGAAGCATATCTCTCAGCACCTGAACGTTTCGATCTGGCTCGCTGCTGCTGAATCTTCAGTTGTGCCTGGTGATCATCGAGGCGTTCCTGAATTTCACTAGCTTTCCACTTGTCAGCAATTTTGAACTTGAGCACTGCAGAAAGAGCTGGGTCTGGGCAGTGCTTAACGAACATCATGGTTACCTCTTTACTTGAATCTTCAAGGTTGCGCCCCTGCCTCTTCAAGCACTCCTCTGCCACGTCAACAGCTTTATTCAAGCGAATCCAGTAATCCATCGCGTTTTCTCCCACTGTGGGTAGGGTGTTGTAGAAGTCAGCGAGTGGCATTGAAGAGTACGTCAGTTCACTAAAGTGTTGCTTTAGGATATCAATAATAACTCTTGGGTCTTCACCAGATTTTAATGATGGGTTACTGCGTAATGTGATTTTGATTATGTCTCTCGCTCTCCCTCCAAGTCTTGACATAATTTCCTGAGCCTGTTCTCCAGTCGGCACACCTCTCTTTCTTAAATAGAGGTCAATCTGCTCTTCCCACTCGTGGATAGAAAGTTTATCTGTGCTATCGCCACGAAAGCTTGGTGGCTCTTTCACATCAGATTGCATCACCAATTTTACACCAGTCATGGTTAGTGAATGAGGATCAGCAGAAAGTGGTCCTAACCCTACATTTTGGCTGCTAGTCATTCTCTCCTCATTCTCGCTTCCCTTCTTTAGCTGTGCTGAAATGGACTGTCCTATTTCATGTGCTAACTGTGTAATGAGGTTGCTTAAATCAGTGGAAGTTGTTTCTGACTTGGGAGCCTGTCTATCAGTTTGTATGCGTGTGGAGCAAAACACTGGAGAGTCAGCGATACCTGCGGCTCCAGGAGTGTGAGCCATATCCCTAAAGAACTGCCCTCTCCCCCCACCAATGTATACTTCATCTTGCATATCTTCCACAACATAAGTATAAGACATTGTTACAAAAACAGTTAAAACAATATGACAATGAAAGTGTTGTTTTTTTTTTTTTTTTTTTTTTTTTTTTTTGGTATTGTAATACTCAGTCTTTGTACCTCTCTCTCCAGCAGATTAGACCGGAAAAGAAAAATTCAACTCAGTCCATTGAAACGAAATATGTTGTACTCAGCAACGACCGGCGGTCAATCTGATGTCGATCCTTCTGGGAATCCGGGTCACGGCACCAATGTAGCCGGTTCGCTACCCCTCTGCGTTGTGTTGTGTGTGGTGGTGGTGAATAAAGACTGGCGTCGAAATTGCTGGTTCAGTGATTCTTTTATCTGTGAAATACCAAGTTGGGAAAATGCCGTTAAATTGTTGTATAAAATCAGGTTGTGTAATCAAGCCAGCTCCTCGCTCTGCTCAGATCTCCCGCGGACTCAAGCGAGAGCACACGTTACAGCCAGAATCTCATTTACAATAACAAAAATAATATCACATCCCATAGGCCTACAACATTGCATTATATAAAAAAATGTCCTCTACATACATAAACAGCCAATGAATGAATATAAAAATATATATTGACATTGTTTGTAATATATCAAACACTTATTCAAATTAAACTCATTTTATATCAATCACCCACATTTCCAGCATTTGGTTTATACATAGAACCAATTAAATTTTAAACACAATGAATCACAAAACCACATCAAAATGTTTAACCATACCTGTGAAATACCAAGTTGGGAAAATGCCGTTAAATTGTTGTATAAAATCAGGTTGTGTAATCAAGCCAGCTCCTGCCGAATAGTCGAATAGAAGAGAAATTAGCAGTCACGCTTCACAGGCCAACTTTTACACTAACATACAACATCGCACTGCATTTACTCGGTTAAAACTTCACTTTCACAGGTAAAACTGTTTTAAAGGAAAGATAAATGGCATGCATACTCATTTACATCCCAACAAAACACAGATCAATTAATTAATAACTCTTTTTCCACTTTTAACAAACTTTATATCAGGAGTGCACGAAACACATACCTCGCTCTGCTCAGATCTCCCGCGGACTGAAGCGAGAGCGCGCACAACGCGCCAATGACGTCACAACTGCGACGAACGCAAAACTCATAAAGATATATATAAAAGTTAATTATTTTCCTTTTCTCACATATGGATATTAATTTCTAACAGAAACCATAAGGATTTTGTGTGAATTTAAAATAAAACACAAGTTATAATTAATACCTGTTACACTAGCTCTATTTTTTGTGTTTTGCTCTGCGGAGTAGGGATAAATGAGAGACCTTTAGGCAGCACTGAGGTTTGGTCTGCATTGAGAATCAGTGACCGCGAGAGGTTGACTATAAGTTTGTGAGAGCCTTCTATTGGGTTGTTGTTGGGAAGCAGTTTAGGACCCTAAAACGACCGCTGGGAGCATCTACCCTTAGGGAGTCCTATACTCCCCCTAGTGGTATATATTCTCCGGTTTAATTGTTACTTTAACAGTGATTAAAATAATTTTGTTTAAAAATTTATTTTTTTATATCTTGTTATGGCAAAATTCAATACTAGTCAATATCACCTGAGTAAGAGTCATTCAGAGTCAAATTCAATAAAAATAAGTATTTTATTCCTGCAGGAATAGGTTCAGTCCCAAACACACAAAGTTCAATCTGTGCGAGGAGTGACACCCCCTCGAAGAGCAGACGGGGGGTTTTATACCATTTTTAAGGACCTTTCCTTCTAAGTTTACAGATATGATATGGCTGTTGTGTCTTTTAAGGGCATAACAAGCGCCTCTCCACTCTCCAGGCCACAGCCTAATACAGAAATACACTGGCCAAAAAGCTGATCAGTGCCTAAGGTCAAAGGTCTCCTCCCATCTGCTCCTGAGCGTCACGCCGTGCACGTACACACGTTTTAGTTTATGTCATCAAAATCATCAGCAGCCACATGGCTCAAAATCCCTCTAGTCACATTAACTACTGATCACTGAAAGATTAAAATCTTCCTCTACAATCTTTTAAGACTAAATATTTTTGCTTAAGTCCTAACGTCTCTAAAATCTCTAGCATGCCCCGAACCCCCCTAGAAAAACAGAGGTTCACCTACCACAGTTTTACCTAAAATCCTGTGAGAAACTGTTCCAATGGAGCTTATAGTTTTTTTAGGGGGGTTCATTACGGTGGAGTAGCTATAGGTGGGGTTACTGCATACCCCTCTGACACTGGGTAGTTGCGCCCCTGCATCAGAATAAAGCCCCAGAATGGGAACCGCTGTGTTGAGATGGCAGTATGTTTTGGGGTTCAGCGCCTGTAAATACATGCTTGTAGTTTGAATAAAGCTTTGTTTCATGTGTTGTTGACTTGTATATGCATTTGTTTATTGTGATGGTTACTTTAATTTGTTCTTTTACTCATTTATTCATGTTTCTTATTGTTGTCAGTATATAAAATATAATTATTTAATTAATGTATGCATTAATTCATTGCTTGACTAACAATTGATATGTTTCACTGCATTTATCAATATAAATGTATTCATGCATAAGTATGTCATATGACAAAACAAATTACATTTAGCTTGTTTTATTCAATTATATCATTTTTAGTATATAAAAAAGTAATATATGTATTGACCAATAAGTATTGGTCAGCATTTAATATTATTATTTTGTTTAAGATTTTGGGGTTGGTGAACAATGCAATTCATTCTGATGTAATATTAATTTTTAAGGAGTGATACTCACATTTTTCGAGTATAAAATCAACAGTTTTCTCCAAAGGAGAGATCTTCAAGCAGCTGCCCGTCTCCTTTGTGCAGACATTACAAACGCAGAGGAAAACTGTTCTAGGTTGTGCTGTCGATTTACTGATGAAGTGTTAGTGCACCTGTCGCTCATATAATATAAACTTATTACATACAAGATCATGGAAAGATACCATAGTTGTATCTAACAATGAACAATCATGATGACAACAGAAAACATAAATATCATTGGTTTGTGTACATCATAATATGATATTTATACACAGGAAAAAGAACAATAACAAGGCTAAATATCTTTAAATAGTTCTTCATAATACATAAAAAAAAATTGTTGTTGTTATAAGTCTGAGGGATGAAAAGAGGTAAATTCATCAAGAAAAAGAGGAAAACTTAAATGAGAAACTTTTTTGCTATAAGGTATAAAATAAAGAAATTAACAACATATTCAAGAGATGACGATTTGGGGGTTTCAATAAAAAATTATATCGTTATAGCCTAAGGATAAAACTGTCGGTCACATAAAATATAACAACTTAAATCAACCCTAAATGTATTCACAAAATAAATGGGCAGCTGTTTCTTCAACAATACTACCACAAAATGAGCAAGTTTCATCAATATCAAGATATTTACAGATAGATGAATTAAACGTGTCGTTCATATATTTTAAGTTGTTGCGCTTGTGATAACGCGCCGTGGGTCACATGATAACGTCAACATGGCAGATGTCCGGATCGCATTCATACTCAACGAGACTTGGCTATAAAGTAACTACTCTTTTAGCGCTCGTTAAGTAAGTACTTATTGAAATTAAGTACCTACTCATTGAGTATGCGATTCCGAACGCAGCCTCTGGTTTATTTTGCTCGTGTAGGTAGTTTCTTGTCGTAGTTGATTAGTTGGAAAAACATGGTGGCTGATGGGAAAGTGGACTTCAAAATTCCCTGTAGTCTCTCTATGGTTTTGGCTAAGTGTCAGAAGTGGCGTACGGATGAAACATAGGACGTGCGTACGCACAGAAATATTCAGATTTATAAAACCGTGAGCACGCACATCCTACGCACTTTTCCCTTAATAAATCACAATCGATTCTAAATGTAGCGCAGTTTTTGCGGCTTCATGTCACGCCCATATTTGCCCAAAAATAGTCTGTGAAACGCCCACAAGTTAATATTCATCGATTGCGAAATCATGGCAAACACAGAGAGGAAAACCAAGAAACGTAACTTCACTCAATGTGAAGTAGAAAAGAGGTGGAGGTGGAAAAGAGGAGTAAAATGTTGTTTGGAGGGCACAGTGTGGGCATTAATGCCAAAAAAAGGCACTTGAGTGTCAAAAGGTTGCATTACGCATTACGTCATTACGCATTGTGATGGCATGGCATTTTATTACCATCCATTTGATTGCATCTGACAAGCTACAGATGTGTTATGAGGATGAATTGCATAACATGCAATAATTATTATTGCAGAACATATTTCACTTTTATTTTTGCAAATATGTGTTAATTTGCATTTCTGTTGTTATCTTCGTTTGATTTTGTTCGTTTTACACTGCAGATCGATCAAACGGGTGTTTGTTAATTGTAAGACTTGCTTTGTGCAGTCTTCATGTTATTTATGAGAGCCAGTATTGCCATTTCTTTTACACAACGGTCTACAGTTTCACACACTTTCACATGTTTCTTCCTTCTGCCGACGGTGTCGCCATTTCTCATTTCACCCGTTTTTGTGCGTACGCCTGGGTCAGAGCTTGCGTGAAGGACCGCACATTTTCCCGTTAAGTTTGCTTTTTATAAGTACCAATTATTGCGTAGAGAGCGGCGTACGCCTTCCTTTGTGCGTACGCAACGTTTATAAATGAGGCCCCTGGTCACGAAAAGAGAGACTGAGAGAAAAACACCATGTGAGTGAATTGCGGGAACAGCGATCAGGCAGACTTGTGTTCTCTCCTCTCCAAGTTTGATGTCAGCAGCACAGAACATTAAAGTTAAATTGATGTGCATCTCTCTCTATCGGTCTGTCTAACCAGCCCGATCTCATGATAGCGCGTACCTATACCACGGATTTAATTTCTCGTGCCATTTATACGCCAAAATTAGTTTGTTTTTTTTGCGTGCATATGATAGGCCTACGCAGTTTTCGCGTGCATATGATACACGCACTCCACACACCCCGCATCGTAAGAAGAAGACAGAGTTATTATGAGGTCACCTGGCTGCAGGACAGCCGGCAGATTACACATTTATTTAAGTACAATATGTGATGGTTTTGATTGTACTTTAAGTTTATTGTACACTTTATTACTAGTTTTTTGTTTAAATTAATTTCTAAATTAAATCATTAAAAAGGACAGAAAACAAAAAAAAATGAAATAATTTAATCTAATAATTTTAATCTAAAATGAAATGAATGAACAAAAAAAATTATAAAACATGTAATTTGCTTCAAAGACTGGGAAAAATAGGGATGAACTAAAAAAATCTGTTAATGACTTGTGTCATGTATTGGGCATTTCTTGGTTGGCCATCATGTGGTCCCATCATGCCATATTTGTGTCACGGTAGACGCATTCTCTGTTCCTTCTCGTCTCGTGTTTATGTTGTGGTATGAATGCACGTGTGTAGTGGGATATGTTCCTGCATGGGCTGGCTGACCACGTCCAGAGGGAGGTCTATGCCCTGGATCTACCCATCACTCTCAACGGGTTGGTCGACTTGGCTCTGCGGGTCCCTTCGCAGGGACCGACCCGCCACGATCCAGCGGCAGGAACGTGGTCAGCCCCGTCTACGATCCCGAACCCATGCAGGTGGGTCGAGCTCAGCTTTCCCGGGAGGAGAGGGAGAGGCGGAGATCCCAGGGCCTGTATTGTGGAGGAGCCGGACATTACGCGTACAACTGCCCGGTAAAAGGCCAAGCCCGATAGTAAGATTGAGGCTACTATCGGGTGGGATCTCCGCTAGGAAGACCTCATCATCGATTACATCTACCTCCACACTCCTTCCGGTAAGACTCAGGTGGTCAGTCCAACAGCACGACTGCCATGCACTTCTGGACTCTGGGGCTGAAGGTAATTTTATGGACCACACTTTTGCACAAAAGATTCAGATTCCCCTCAGACCCCTCACTCACAGAATTGCAGTTCACGCACTCAACGGACAGGAACTCCCCACCATTTCCCTTTGCACTGAAGACATTACCCTCACCACTTCCGGCAACCATTCTGAGACTATTTCATTTTACATCATGGACTCACCTCTTGCTCCCGTCGTCCTCGGACATCCCTGGCTCATCCTTCACAACCCCCGAGTGGACTGGCACCATAGATCAGTACTGGAGTGGAGCAAGGAATGTCATAAGTCTTGTCTCGTGTCTGCCTGTTCGTCTGTGCCTGTTTCTGTGTTTCAGGAGGAAGCAGCGGATTTGTCTAACGTGCCCGCGGAGTACCTGGACCTGAAGGAGGTGTTCAGTAAGTCTCGTGCTGATTCTCTCCCTCCGCATCGTCCCTATGACTGTGCTATAGACTTACTGCCAGGTAAGTCTCCGCCGAAAGGCAAGTTGTATTCACTTTCTATTCCAGAAAGGAAGGCTATGGAGAAATATATTTCTGATTCTCTAGCAACCAAATTCATTCGCCCTTCCTCTTCTCCAGCGGGGACGGGGTTCTTTTTTGTGGGGAAGAAGGATGGTTCTCTGCGACCTTGCATTGATTACCGAGGGCTGAATAACATCACGGTAAAGAATACTTATCCTTTGCCGTTGATGTCTTCAGCCTTCGAGAGATTGCAGGGAGCATCCATCTTCACAAAATTGGATTTACGTAACGCTTATCATTTGGTTCGCATTAGGGAGGGGGATGAATGGAAAACTGCTTTTAACACCCCCAGGGGGCACTTTGAATATTTGGTTATGCCGTTCGGGCTGTCCAACTCCCCAGCAGTTTTCCAGGCACTGGTCAACAACGTGCTGCGAGATATGATCGATCAGTTCATATATGTCTACCTGGATGACATATTGATTTTTTCTTCTTCTCTCCAGGAACACGTGCAACACGTCAGACGAGTGCTTCAGAGGTTGCTAGAGAATGGGCTTTTTGTCAAGGCGGAGAAATGCGATTTTCATGCACAGTCGGTCCCTTTTCTAGGGTACATCGTCTCGTCTGAGGGAATGCGGATGGACCCAGAGAAGATCAAGGCTGTGGTAGATTGGCCAAGTCCAGATTCCTGCAAGGCCCTGCAGAGGTTCCTGGGATTCGCCAATTTCTACCGGCGTTTTATTCGCAATTTCAGCCAACTAGTCGCACCTCTGACTGCCTTGACCTCCCCCAGAACGACGTTCAGGTGGTCAGACACAGCCGAAGCTGTGTTCTCCAAACTGAAAGGCCGCTTTGTTTCAGCCCCCATCCTTGTGGCCCCTGATTCATCACGTCAGTTCGTGGTGGAGGTCGACGCATCAGAGGTGGGAGTAGGCGCAGTTTTGTCCCAACGCTCTTCCACAGACGACAAGATGCATCCCTGCGCGTTTTTGTCTCATCGATTATCTCCAGCCGAACGCAATTACGACATTGGTAACAGAGAGTTGTTGGCAGTTAAGTTAGCGTTGGAGGAATGGCGCCACTGGTTAGAAGGGTCGGGGGTACCTTTTATTGTCTGGACTGATCACAAGAATCTGGAATACATTAGAACCGCCAAAAGATTGAACTCCAGGCAGGCTCGGTGGGCATTGTTTTTCGGTCGTTTCAATTTTTCTCTTTCATACCGTCCGGGTTCCAAGAACATCAAACCTGATTCTTTATCCCGCATATTTGATTTTTCCGAACGCCCGTCTACTCCCGAGTGCATTTTGCCAGAGACTCTATTCGTTTCCACACTCACATGGGAGGTCGAATCGAGGGTCAAGAAGGCCTTAGAAGGGGTAACGCCTCCGCCCGGTTGCCCACCGAATCGCTTGTTTGTGCCGGAGGGATTACGGTCCGACGTTATCCAGTGGGGTCATAACTCCAACGTGGCTTGCCATCCAGGAGTTAATCGTACTAGTTTTTTAGTCAAGCAACGATTCTGGTGGCCACTCATGGCTCGCGACATTCACGATTTTGTTTTGGCTTGCTCGGTTTGTGCCACTGGTAAGACTTCCAATCGACCTCCTGACGGGTTACTTCAGCCGCTGCCGGTTCCTTCGAGACCCTGGTCCCACATCGCGCTAGATTTTATTACCGCCCTCCCGCCCTCTCAGGGTAACACAGTCGTTTTGACTGTAGTGGACCGGTTCTCGAAGGCAGCCCATTTTGTTCCCTTACCCAAATTACCCTCAGCTAAGGAGACAGCGGTTACTGTCGTAGATCACGTTTTTCGTTTACATGGCCTTCCGATTGACGTGGTTTCCGACAGGGGACCCCAGTTCGTGTCCAAATTTTGGCGAGAGTTTTGCAAATTACTAGGGGCGAATGTTAGTTTGTCCTCAGGGTTTCATCCCCAGAGCAATGGTCAGACCGAGAGAGCCAACCAGGATTTGGAGAGAATGTTGCGATGTTTGGTTTCCAAGAATCCTTCCTCTTGGAGTCAACAACTCTCCATGGTGGAGTACGCCCACAACACGTTGCCAGTGTCGGCTACGGGCCTATCTCCGTTTGAGTGTAGCGTAGGTTACCAGCCACCAATTTTTCCCAGTCTGGAATCCGAGGTCGCGGTCCCCTCCGCTCACGCCTTTGTTCAGAGGTGTCACCGCACCTGGACTAGAGCCCGTGAGACTCTACTCCGGGTGGGGGCGCGCACTAAGGCTAAGGCCGATCGCCACAGGTCGAAGCCTCCCGTATACGTCGTTGGTCAAAAAGTGTGGCTTTCAACCAAGAACATTCCTCTTCGCTCCGTATCTAATAAACTTGCTCCCAAATTTATTGGCCCGTTTACTGTCACCAAGATCATTAGTCCGGTGGCAGTCCGCCTCAAATTACCTCCCGCGTACAGGAGGATCCATGCCGCCTTCCATGTGTCTAAAATTAAGCCCGTGTTTCATTCTCACATTAATCCGCCTATCCCGGTTCCTCCCCCACCGCGACTCGTAGATGGGGAGACCACGTATTCGGTTAATCGTATACTGGACTCTAGGCGGAGAGGACGCGGATTTCAGTACTTGGTGGACTGGGAGGGTTACGGTCCGGAGGAGAGAAGTTGGGTGCCTGCTAGAGACATACTGGATCACTCCCTCATCGATGATTTCAATCGACAGGGTAAGGAGTCTGGGAACGCCAGGAGGCGTTCTTAGGAGGAGGGGTACTGTCACGGTAGACGCATTCTCTGTTCCTTCTCGTCTCGTGTTTATGTTGTGGTATGAATGCACGTGTGTAGTGGGCGTGAGTGTATGACATCACCTGATCCACTTCAGCTGATTCCCATCCACTTCACCAGCTGCAATCACTCTCACCACTCTACTTATACTTACCGCTGTTCTATCATCTTTGTCAGATCGTTGTTTGATGTCGTTCGTGTTGGTGTTCCGGTGTCCAGTTCCTGCCTTGTGTTCCTGTCTTCGTCTTCGTCGCTGGATCGTCTGTCGTCTCATCGTCACCGCACTTCTACACTTCATCACGGATCCTGACCACCGAAGTCCCTGTGTCACCTGTTTACATCTGCCTGTACTGCTTCACATCCTTCATTAAATACTGTTTACTTGCTATTGCTTCCAGCCGTTCTTCACACGCCATGACAATTTGTCCTCCTCCTCCTCCACCACCTCTTCATCTTCCTCCCTGTTAAGTAAGGACACTCACATGTCCTGACTACAACTACAAAGATTCTCAAACTGCTGAGATGTTGTGGCTGCAGTCTGGACAACAGAAGATGGAGGCTGAGGCCTGGGAGGGTTGTTTGGAGGACTAAGAGATGTGCTGGGAGATGGCAGATGAAACTGATAGTTCCTCTGAGCATGAAGGACCTAGAGCTTAGATCGGGCCCAAAAAATCAAGCCCGACCCGACCCAAGCCCGTGCACGTTGTGTCCGAGCCCGGCCCGGCCCGAGACATTAACTGTAATTATCAGCCCGAGCCCGATTTAAACCCGAACATTTTGGGCCGTTATAACCAGGGGCGACGCCAGATCATGCAGGTGCTGATTGGGTGCTAGACCATTGACAGGGGGGAGCTGCGCAATGTTATATACATATATTATAAATACTATTAATAAATGTGCAAAAATTGCCCACTCAATATTTAATATTAAATTATTTCAATTATCACAATGAAAGTTTTAATTTTATTAAATTGAACAAGCACAACATTCAGGATTCAATCAAATATTCTTAAAGATTCATTATTATTTATAATGTTATTTCGACATATGTGTGCGCGTGCAACAAGCAAGATGTGCATTTGTAAATTCGGTGACAAGCGTGCCAAAAATTGATTTAATTTATGATGAGATGGCTTCAGTTCACGTGCTATGGTAACCGCGGCTCGCCGGCGCTTCCATGTCATGATTATAGTTTGCTATATTTGCTTCTTATTATTCCAGGTAATTGGTTAATGAAAAATGTATTAAAATTAAGATACAATTTATACAAAACGAAATTCACTTTAAAGAAAGGCTTTCTACAAAACAGAACATAATGAAGTGGTCATGCCTGAACCACTCAATGTCTCCCGATATTGCGCACCCTCCTATCTATGTTCACTTTCATAATCAACATAGATGGGAAAAAATAACATTATAATATTTGAATAAATATGAAAATAAATGCGTTTATTTAATGGTTACAACACATACTACAGACTCTCTATTTGTACAAATTGCTGCACATTCATTTAATTCTGAATTTTGCACACATAAATTGAAAGGCATGTAGGCCTATTGACTTTATTGCGTGCATTTATTAATTATTATCTTTATGAATAAAGTAACAAGGACAAAGCATGTAAACTGCGTTGTTTATTTATTCAGAATGGAATGGATCGCAAATGGATCCGAATGAAGTAACGTAAAAAAACGAACACAGAAAATGAAAAATAATTAACTTTGGAGGGCCTAGCTAGGAGTAGGCTACTTTAATATAATTTAACAATGTTTTAGAACATAGAATCTTTTTTAAACAAAATCCATATTGCACTTAAGCTAGGCCTACAGTACACAATACAGCACAGCGCGCGAGTGGAGGAGACGCTGCGCGTGACACGTGACGTGCTTGATCAAGGGCCCGACCCGACCCGACCCGAGCATAGTGGCGTGAAATATCGGCCCGGCCCGGCCCGCGGGTCGGGTCGGGTCGGGCTCGGGCTCGGGCAGAGAATCTAAGCTCTAGAAGGACCTGACTCAGGTTGAGTTACCCCTACTCCTCCATGGATGTCAAAACCACCACAAATGCCATCTGAAGCACTTGTGGCAAGTACTGACAAGGCCTTTTCTTCCTCTGCTGTGAGAAGGAAGGACTCATTGGGCCCACCACCTGTTTTATTCAATATTGTCCTCTGCAGTGCCTTTTTCCTTTTAGCAAGGCTGGCAAAGCACTTCTTCCTGACCTCCTTTAATGCCCCTAGTTGCAGTCAGTTTTCTAGCAATATCCCCCTAGATTTTTTTTTGTTTTTATTGATTTGTTTGACTGCCCTGTTTGAATAGCTCCACCTCCTTTAAAATGACATTAATCTCCTCTTTTTTGAAAAATGTCTTTTCTTTGTTTTTTTGTTGGTTCAGCCATCTTACTGGTGTGCCCACCCGTAGGTTTGTGCTTTTTATAGATTTAAAAATACAAGCGTGTGCTACAGTTAAGAGCCATTCTACAAGCTGACATTTCAGCACTTGACATACGGACAGTGACATCAGTGGGTTAGTTAGAAAGTTTTGAAGCATCAAAAATACATTTTGGTCCAAAAATAACAAAAACTACGACTTTATTCAGCATTTATTGTCTTCCGGTTCTGTTGTCAATCCGCATTCAGTGACGCTGCTGACGTAAGACGCTGTTGACGTGTTATCTGGTGCGCCCGAGCTTCGTTTACAGTCTGAGGGAGACGCACGCTGTAAACAAAACAATCTTCGCAAACATGTCTAAGGATTTCGACACAGAGGAAGACTTGCATTTTTTTGCCCAGCCATATTTATTTGAACCCGAATACACGGACGCACCAGATAACACGTCAGCAGCGTCTTACGTCACCAGCGTCACTGAGCGCGGATTGACAACAGAACCGGAAGAGAATACATGCTGAATAAAGTCGTAGTTTTTGTTATTTTTGGACCAAAATTTATTTCCGATGCTTCAAAAACATTCTATCTAACCCACTGATGTCACATGGACTACTTTGATGATGTCTTTATTTCCTTTCTGGACAAGGACAGTATACCGTACATACATTTACAATGGAGGGACAGAAAACTCTCGGACTAAATCTAAAATATCTTAAACTGTTCCGAAGATGAACGGAGGTCTTACGGGCTTGGAACAACATGAGGGTAAGTCATTAATGACATAATTTTCATTTTTTGGGTGAACTAACCCTTTAAGTAGCACTTAAAGGGATACTCCACCCAAAAATGAAAATTCTGTCATCATTTACTCACCCTCAAGTTAATGGAAACCTGTATGAGTTTCTTTTCTTTTCTTTTTAATGCATAAGACTCGTTAGACCCCTGCAAAACAGAAATCTGGTGCTGAGGTCATGACCTGTGTGTTATACAACATTTGACTCGACAAACTTTTAATAGCTTTCACATGTAGCCTATCATCAATCTTGACCAAAAAAAAAAACGGCATTCTTTGCAAACATTTCTCTTTATTCTCAAGTTAAACTGACATCAATGCAATTTAATTACAACATTTTAATTACATTTTGTCTGTACAGGTATACAGACTGAATAACTGAAGAAGATATCATACAACAAGTAGCCTATCTAACTTATAGTAATTCTACCTATAGGGTAAAAAAAAATCGTCTGGCCATTACTAATTGATTGACTGGAAAAAAACATATTTCTATTTCCTTATTCACAATATTGCAATCCATACAAGCTATAACTCCACATTGTTGGAGTGAAGATAATTTAGTCACATTTAAAGTAATATAATATGTAATATGTAGTAATACAAATATGAAAATTCTGTCTTTTTTACGCACCCTGATGCGGTGCAGTATAATATATATATATATATATATATATATATATATATATATATACACTCACCTAAAGGATTATTAGGAACACCTGTTCAATTTCTCATTAATGCAATTATCTAATCAACCAATCACATGGCAGTTGCTTCAATGCATTTAGGGGTGTGGTCCTGGTCAAGACAATCTCCTGAACTCCAAACTGAATGTCAGAATGGGAAAGAAAGGTGATTTAAGCAATTTTGACCGTGGCATGGTTGTTGGTGCCAGACGGGCCGGTCTGAGTATTTCACAATCTGCTCAGTTACTGGGATTTTCACGCACAACCATTTCTAGGGTTTACAAAGAATGGTGTGAAAAGGGAAAAACATCCAGTATGCGGCAGTCCTGTGGGCGAAAATGCCTTGTTGATGCTAGAGGTCAGAGGAGAATGTGCCGACTGATTCAAGCGGATAGAAGAGCAACTTTGACTGAAATAACCACTCGTTACAACCGAGGTATGCAGCAAAGCATTTGTGAAGCCACAACACGCACAACCTTGAGGCGGATGGGCTACAACAGCAGAAGACCCCACCGGGTACCACTCATCTCCACTACAAATAGGAAAAAGAGGCTACAATTAGCAAGAGCTCACCAAAATTGGACAGTTGAAGACTGGAAAAATGTTAACTGGTCTGATGAGTCTCGATTTCTGTTGAGACATTCAGATGGTAGAGTCAGAATTTGGCGTAAACAGAATGAGAACATGGATCCATCATGCCTTGTTACCACTGTGCAGGCTGGTGGTGGTGGTGTAATGGTGTGGGGGATGTTTTCTTGGGACACTTTAGGCCCCTTAGTGACAATTTGGCATCGTTTAAATGCCACGGCCTACCTGAGCATTGTTTCTGACCATTTCCATCCCTTTATGGCCACCATGTACCCATCCTCTGATGGCTACTTCCAGCAAGATAATGCACCATGTCTCAAAGCTCGAATCATTACAAATTGGTTTCTTGAACATGACAATGAGTTCACTGTACTAAAATGGCCCCCACAGTCACCAGATCTCAACCCAATAGAGCATCTTTGGGATGTGGTGGAACGGGAGCTTCGTGCTCTGGATGTGCATCCCACAAATCTCCATCAACTGCAAGATGCTATCCTATCAATATGGGCCAACATTTCTAAAGATTGCTTTCAGCACCTTGTTGAATCAATGCCACGTAGAATTAAGGCAGTTCTGAAGGCAAAAGGGGGTCAAACACAGTATTAGTATGGTGTTCCTAATAATCCTTTAGGTGAGTGTATATATATATATATATATATATATATATATATATATATATATATATATATATATATATTATACACACACACACACAAACACACTAATGTTTATGGTCGGTAAATGTATGGGGGAAAAGTAGGCTATTTTATGGCTGCATTTTCAGAAATACAGTACAAACAGTGATATTGTGAAGTATTTCTATTTCATATTTTTCTAAATTTTTAAATGTAATTAATAAATAGATAATAATTTGTTACTGTGATGCAAAGCTGAATTTTTAGCATCATTACTCCAGTCTTTTATCCTTCAGAAATCATTCTAATATGCTGATTTAGTGCTCAATATTTATTACTTATATTGTTATATTATTTGTATGTTTATATCTATTTTTTTTTTTTATAGACCAGACCTTTCATTGTATAGAAAACTAAATTATGAAATGCCAGCTATATACATTTGTATACACTTTATATATTTCTCCAGAGAGGAACATTTGGTTTCCCAGAATGCATTACATGTGAACTTCCTGTGGGATGTGGCCAATCCAATTCACATTCCAGCTCAGTGAAAGGCATAGATATAAACACTAGATGTCGCCTGGCTACGGCAGTTCATTGGAACGAATGCGTCAATAGAGCCGCCATCTTGAAACAGGGGAACCCCTCATCAGCGTCAATGTAGGAAATGCTCTAACGGAAATAAAATCACCATAAATCGTCATGAATGCGATTTTCTAGTTGTTTTGGTTCGTTCCAACGGTCAGACATGTATTTATCATTGAGTCCAGAGAAATTTTAAAAAATTTCACAATCTTGTAAAATGTAATCCCTTGATGTCTGGTTTTTAGATTTCGTTCGTGTGGACATCCATATGCAGCACAAAAGTCCAGCATCATCCATGAATTCAGCGTTACCTAGCTACTTCCTATGACAAGACCCCTGTTCCAAGATGGCGGCGGTTTTGACGCATGTTTAGAACCCCAAGGCGACATCTAGTGTTTATATCTATGAGTGAAAGGAAGCCAGTTTGCCAATTCTAGATCGTTATCAACCCTTTTTGAAAAATAGTGAGTAAAGATGAAAAATTTGTAGGTTATACTATATTTGATACACTGTATAAATACACTGTACACTATATTAGATACTAAATCAAATAAGTAATATTAATGAACTACATCTACTTACTCTATAGTTACAGTTAGGGTTTGGTTTAGGGTTAGTTACTTGTAATTATTTTGTAATTATAAAAATTATTATGCATAATTTACTGTTATTACTAAGTACACGTAGTAGTAATGAAAAAGGAAAAATTAAAAAGGAGTCCTATACATTTAAAAGAGTTTGCATCTGTGTTTTACTATAGTACAATTCTACTTTGAAGTTTACTCTGCTACAGTTTACAAAACTCCAATCTTGTTTATATTGCTACGACTTTCCTATTAAGTGGAATCCAGGCATGTGGGCATTGCACCGTATGGGTCAAGAGTTGGTTTTAGTGTTAGTGCGAAGCCTCTGTAGCTCTTCCTCCAGGGTGATGATCTTCTCCATAAGACTGGCTCTATCCTGCAGAGCTTTCTGTTCCGACACCTTCTGCGCTTCCAGGATCTTCCTCTCATACCAGCGCTCCAGCTGCGTGGAGACCGTCTCAAAGAAACGCTGCGTCACCTCCATGGCGTGCAAGTTTGCCCGCTCTTGAGTGAAGCTGGCCTCTGCGGGCCGCTGGGAAAACACCTCCAGGGTCTTCATGGTCCCGTGCTGCTGGGTTCGAGCGTGATGTGCTTTAATCCTATCCTTCAGGTGCCTGCCGTGTTTCCAGGCCGGGCCGAGCGCTGCTTCTGTGTCACTGTCATTGAATCGCTTGCTGGATGTGGACAGGCTACTGCTGGCACTGCTGGCACAGAGGTCATCCCCCTTGTCTGACCTGGGCTTCGAGACCTCAACCTCCTGCAGTTCTGCTCCATGCCACCTGGGGTCAGCAGTCACCAGCTTCCGTGAAAGAGGTTTGTGTTTGACCATGGAAGGAGCTGTCAGGTTAAGATAATCATCTGTGTGAATATGGAAAGATATTTTAGATTATTCATTTATTTGGGCTCTTAATAAATTTGGCTTATGTTTAAATAAGCCAAATTTATTAAGAATTAGATTTCATGTTTACTTTAAGCATTCAACTTTAAATACATTTTTAAAGTTGAATGCTTAAAGTGAACATGAAATCTAAAATGAACCCTGTTTCTGGCCTTTATGAACGATTCATTATTTTCATCAAAAACAAATTCGGCTGATGTCACCAATCCCTCTAATTTTTCAACCCCTCCCCTCTAACAACTTCTCAATCAATTTCTGATGGACAAAATCAAGTACCGGTCAAAAGTTTGGAAACATTACTATTTTTAATGTTTTTGAAAGAAGTATCATATACTCATCAAGCCTGCATTTATTTGATCAAAACTGCAGAGAGAAAAAAAACAACAGTAATATTGTGAAATATTATTACAATTTAAAAAAAGGGTTTTCTATTTTAATATACTCTAAAATATAATGTATTTCTGTGATGCAAAGCTGAATTTTCATTAACCATGACAGTCTTCAGTGTCACATTAACCTTCAGAAATCATTCTAATATGCTGATTTATTATCAATGTGCTGCTTGATATTTTTTATAACCTGAATTACATTTTTGTCAGGATTCTTTAATGATTAAAAAGTTAAAAAAAGAAAAAGAAAAAAAAAGAACAATTTATTTAAAATATAAATCTTTTGGTTTGGGTTTCAGTCTGGGGTCAGTCATTTTTTCTTCTTTCTTTTTTTTTGAAAGAAATTACTACTTTTATTCAGCAAGGATGTGTTAAATTGATAAAAAGTGATGGTAAAGACTTATATTGTTAGAAAAGATTTCCATTTTGAATAAATGCTGTTCTTTTGAACTTTTTATTCATCAATGAATCCTGAAAAAAGTATCACAGGTTCTAAAATATATTAAGAGCACAACTTAGTTTCCAACATTGATAATAGCTGAGTATCAAATCAGCATGAATGATTTCTGAAGGATCATGTGACACTGAATACTAGATGATTGATGCTGAAAATAAAAGGTATAAGGTATAAATAAAGGTATAAAAGGTAAAAGGTATAAATAAAGGTATTATTAAAATACAGCTTTGAATCACAGAAATAAATAATATTTTAAAGTATATTAAAATAGAAAACCATTCTTTTTAATTGTAATAATATTTCACAATATAACTGTCATTCCTGTATTTTTGATCCAATAAATGCAGGCTTGATGAGCATAAGAGACTTCTTTCAAAAAAAAAAAAAAAATTGTAAAGTTTCCAAACTTTATAAAGTTAATAATGTATAAAAACTTTAAACTTTTTTTCTCCGGAACTATATATATATATATATAATATATATACACAATTAACAAAAAATGCATTGTAGATACATTTTCTTTTAGATGATCTTAATATCTTAATTTTACAATGCAATTCTTAGGTAAATTTTCAACTTGTTTCAATGATGTTTAGATATTTTACTGGAGATAATGATACTGATAAAAAGCATTTTTTCCAAAGCATTGATTTTAAACCTGAAGAACCATTCAGCTTCATCTCAAAGTATCTCCTCCCAAGCGTGTCCCCAAACTCCAGACTTTTCACATCGGTGTTAGGAGCTGGTCCTGGGCTGGGTAACACATTGACGTAGGTGGCCAGTGAGCTGGAGCTCTCCTCAGAGACGAGTGACAGCAGCGGGAGGCTCTCGGGGTCTGAGTCCACCAGAGAGTGATCCGCCGATGGAGAGCGCAGGAGTTTGTAGTACTGTGTGTCTGCAGGCATTCGCACCTCAAGATCCTGAATCTTAGACATGCACCAGCTTTTTACAGCGTTGGTAGCAGCTACCTGCTTGAAAGATAAAAAGAGAGCAACATCCGCTTGATTAATCATGTCTAGACTGATGTGAAGGTGTGGTCTTGCATCTCTTCTCTAGAGCTGATGTACCTGTTTTCTCTCGCCCTCCATGCGTTCCAGTGTGGCCCTCTGATTGTTTCGATAATGACACGCCATCCTCTCAGTTGACACACGCTCCTGCGTGAGTTTCTCAAGCACTTTAATCTGAACAGGAAGAGATATGAGTCTCTAATACCCATATTTTCAGTGGCATTGATTTCAGAAGTGTTTTTCCAATTTATTTTATCCATAGGGACCAAAGTGTTATTAAACTGTTTGTTACGACGCAACCAATAAATCCTTATTTTTAAGGAATTGGTTTAACAGGGATATTAATCATCTTATGAATATGTTTGATAATTATGGAAATATTTTAACGTAGGAAAACGAATCGGTTACCTAACGTAACCTCGGTTCTCTCTAGAAGAGGGAACGAGTATTGCGTAAGCTAGCTTACGCTACGGGAAAGATTCATCTTTGCTGAGATATTGAAGCCAAAAATTATTTCATAATTTGTATCCATACACAACGCAGTTCCTCTGCGGCAGACCTAGAGCGGGCTAGCTAGCAGCTCATTGGTTCGCTCAGAGAGAACTGCTTAAGCCTATGGGAGAGCGGAACTGAACCCGCTTCCAATGAGAGGCGCCCGCGCGCTCATTGCGTCATGGCCCGCCAGAGTGGGCGTGGCCAAGGGGTATATAACAGTCTCTCCCAGGCTTATATGTTGATTTATTTCAGCGTGAAGCGAAACGCTAGTAGCGCAAGCACGGCAGGGAACGCAATACTCGTTCCCTCTTCTAGAGAGAACCGAGGTTACGTTAGGTAACCGATTCGTTCTCTTACGAGAGGTTCTCTCGTATTGCGTAAGCTAGCTTAGGCTACGGGAACACCTGGTCAACGCCGTGCGCGCTATGAAACCACACATGAAATCCCAGGGATCTACCGGGGGATATTTAACGTGGAGTGAATGTACTATGAGGCCGGCAGAGCGGGCACATGAAAAGTACACATAAGCATGTATAGGGCCAGCAGAGCGGGCACATGAAGTGTAAAAGCATTTAAGGAGAGCACAAGGGGCGAACCGGTTGTGAGGGACTCTCAGAAATGCAGCTTCTTAGAGAGCTGGTCGTTAGACAGCTAGTAATTTTGCCTGCAAGGCGGGGACTTCCAAGTTGTAAAATCTGACAAAAGTGGGCGGGGAGGCCCATCCCGCGGCCACACAGATGTCATGAATGGAAATTCCACAGGACCATGCCCACGATGAGGCCATGCCTCTAGTGGAGTGCGCCCTGATGCCCAGAGGGCATGGCAGGCATTTAGATGCGTAAGCAGAGGCAATCGCGTCCACTATCCATCTAGACAGTGTCTGTTTGGAGGCAGCCATACCTTTGGTGCGCCCCCCAAACGACACGAAAAGCTGCTCAGCGCGTCTGAACGCGGCAGCGCGCGTCGTGTACAACCTCACCGCCCGCACCGGGCAGAGGAGATTGGCGTCGCGCTCGCTATCGGATGCAGGCAGAGCCGATAGGGAGATAATCTGCGCCCTGAACGGGGGTACCAATCGCTTTTGGGACATAGCCATGCCTAGGTTTGAGAATGACAACCGAGTCATTCGGCCCAAACTCAAGACACGCGGCGCTGGATGAGAGCGCGTGAAGGTCCCCTACGCGTTTTACTGAGGACAGAGCTATCAGAAAAACGGTTTTGAGCGAGAGGTATTTTAGGTCCACAGACTCGAGCGGTTCGAACGGGGGTGCTTTCATAGCTTCGAGGACTATGGAAAGATCCCAAATAGGAACCGACGGGGGCCGCGGAGGGTTCATCCTCTTAGCTCCCCTGAGGAAGCGGATGACTAACTCGTCTTTGCCCAGGGACTGAGCGCGTCGGGGTTCAGCGAACGCTGCGACGGCTGCCACGTAAACCTTGAGAGTGGAGGGGGACCTGCCCTTGTCCAGCATCTCTTGAAGGAACATTAGCAAAGACGGCACCTCGCATGACCGTGGGTCCAGCTGTTTTACGGTGCACCATTTTGAGAACACAGACCATTTAGACGCATAGAGCCTTCTCGTGGAAGGTGCTCTAGCCTGTATGATAGTGTTTCTTACTCCCTCTGGCAAATCGACGAATAGTCGTTGATCACCCATGCATGTAGCGCCCAGCGCTGAGGATGGGGGTGCCAGATCGTGCCGCGAGCTTGAGAGAGGAGATCTGCTCTGACTGGGATGGGCCACGGGGCTGTCTGTGACAGCTGCGTGAGCTCCGGAACCCAATTCTGACTCTCCCAATGCGGGGCTATGAGGAGCACCGAGTGGCGTGCGTCCCTGATCCTCTGAATTACCTGTGGTAACAGAGCGATCGGAGGGAATGCATAGAGCGGGCGGCGAGGCCATTCCTGGGCTAGCGCGTCCTCGCTCCTCGAAAAATATATTGGGCAGTGAGCGTTCTCTTCTGACGCGAAGAGGTCTACTTCTGCTCTGCCGAATAGCTGCCACAGTAGTTGGACCGTTTGTGCGTTCAGGGACCATTCTCCCGTGGAGATGAGGTCCCTGGACAGTATGTCTGGACCGTCGTTGAGATGGCCCGGCACATGCGTCGCTCTGAGCGAGAGCAGGCGGCTCTGAGACCAAACTAGAATGCGGTGTGTCAGTCGACAGAGATTTCTGGATCTGACACCGCCCTGACGGTTGAGATAGGAGACCACCGCCCTGTTGTCCGAACGGCTCAGGACGTGGTGTCCCCGAATAAGCGAGAGAAAGCGCGAGAGCGCGTTCTCGACCGCAAGCATTTCCAGACAGTTTATGTGTAAAGGGCTTTCCTGAGTCGACCAGTGGCCGAAGGCCGGTGAGCCCTCGCAGACTGCACCCCAACCCGTGTTGGATGCATCTGTCGAGATGACTTTTCGGCAGGAAAAAGTCCCCATCGTGATGCCCTGGCGAAACCATTCTGCTACTGTCCATGGCTGCAGTGCCGTGAGACATGTCTGCGTAACCTTGATCAGCTGGCGGCCCGTGTTCCACGCGCGGTGGGGTACACGGCTGTTTAACCAGAGCTGAAGCGGGCGCATGTGCAGAAGGCCCAGCTGAAGTACAGCGGAGGCTGAGGCCATGTAACCCAGCATCCTCTGAAAAGCTTTCAGAGGAGTGCGGGCGTCCATCTGAAACGAGGAGGCTAGGCGCTGAACACTGCGCGCGCGCTGTGTAGACAGGCGAGCCGTCATCGTGACCGAGTTCAAATCTATTCCTAGGAAGGAAATCGATTGACTGGGGAGAAGGGAGCTCTTTGACCAGTTGACAGAGAGACCCAGCGCTTCCAGATGGTTGAGGAGAACTGCGCGGTGCGACAGAAGCTCCGTTTGTGATTGGGCCAAAATCAGCCAGTCGTCCAGATAATTCAGAATGCGCAGCCCCTGGCTTCGCAGGGGGGCGAGCGCCGCGTCCATGCACTTCGTGAATGTACGGGGCGCCAGAGATAAGCCGAACGGGAGAACGGCATATTGATAAACATGACCCTCGAAGGCGAAACGTAAGAATGGCCTGTGACGGGGATTTATCTGGATCTGAAAATAGGCGTCTTTCAGGTCTAGAGAGATGAACCAGTCCCCCTGGCGCACCTGCGCGAGGAGTTTCCTGGTAGTGAGCATCTTGAACGGTCTCTTCATGAGCGCTTTGTTCAAAGACCTGAGATCTAAAATCGGTCTGAGGCCGCCGTCTTTCTTGGGAACCAGAAAATAACGGCCGTAAAACCCCGACTCGGTCATAGATGGCGGGACTCTCTCTATAGCGCCCTTTTGCAACAGCGTCGCAATTTCTGAGCGGAGCGTGCCGGCGGCCAGCGGGCTGACAGTAGATTCGAGCTGCGCGCGTGCACGAGGCGGGCGGCGGCGAAACTGCAGCAGATAGCCGTTCTTTATAATGCTTAACACCCACGGGGAGATGCCTGGAATGGCTTCCCACGCTTTGAAGCATGCGGCTAGTGGCCGAATGGCTATATTGCCCTGATTGCTGCACATAGCGGGCTGGACACAGTGTGTGGGCACGCTTTGAATGTGTGTGGCAACGGGACTTGCACTCAGAGAGGAGTCTATGGGCCGTGTAACAGAGCGAGCAGAGAGGGGACACGCGCACGGGCTCGTGGGCGTGTTTATGTTCTCTGAAACTAGAGCGGGCTCTGCCCGTTTCATGTGATGGGGCTCTGATAGAGACACGGGATATGTTATGCTTGTGTGTATCGGTGAGCACATGATTGTGGGCACTTTTTGTACACAACTGGCAAAATTTCTCTTTTTGAGATTTCTCTGGGTAGCCATAAAAACGGCTTTTTGACGCTCGCAAGCGGGCTGGGACACCGGCTTGTTTGTGGCGGTCAACACTACTGCAGTCGGCGAAATAACGGGGACTGGCAGAGGGCGAAGCTTTGACGGCGGTCCGGCCGCAGCGGGAGAGCGCCGTCGTTTTCTTGATCTTGCTAGGCAGACTTCTGATGATCAGGCTTCAGCGTGATCTTAGAACGCGGGCCTCGTGGGGGCGGCGGTCTGCGGCGGCTGTCAGAGCGAGAGCGAGGGCGGGCGCCCTGTCTGCGCTGGGCTGTTTGAGACTGCGGAGGAGGTCGCTGTGGCAGAGCTCTGGCGGGAGGCTCGCGAGAGCGGCCCGCGGAAGAGCTAGCGCGGCGTGGCAGAAACAAATTCATCGCCTGGGTGGCTTTCTGTACCTCCGAGAAGCGATCGACGATGCCCGTGACAGCGGATCCAAACAGGCCCGTCGGGGAGAGGGGCGCGTTGAGAAACGCGGCGCGCTCCGAGTCTCCCATGTCGGCGAGCGTGAGCCATAGGTGTCTCTCGGCAACACACAGGCTGGCCATGCATCTCCCCAGAGCTTGTGCGGCGGCTTTAGTGGCGCGAAGGGCGAGGTCCGTAGATCCGTGATCCGTGACAGCGGGGGCGGGGTTCCTGCCGCCCTCGGCACATTCACGAAGAATATCGCTCTGAAGAACCTGGAGGACAGACATCGAGTGAAGCGCGGCGGCGGCCTGACCGGCGGCGGCGTATGCGCGAGCGTGGAAACTCGAAGTCGCTCTGCACGCTTTAGAAGGAAGCGTGGGTGAGGACCGCCATCTAGCAGAGGGCGGGCAGAGGTGCGTGGCGACCAAGTCCTCGACGGGCGGCATGGCTGAGTAGCCTTTCTCGGCGGCTCCGTCCACCGAGCGCAGCGAGGCGGAAATGTCGGAGCGGTTTCTGGCCGAGAGCGGGGCATTCCAGGACTTTGTTAACTCTGCGTGAAGCTCAGGCAGAAATGGAGCGGCCCGGTTGCACGCGGGGGTCGACCGCCGATGAAAGAAGGTGCCGTCCATCCGGTTCGGGGCCTGCTCGGGTGGGGGAGACCACTCGAGACCGAGGCGTTCGACGGCCTGTGAGAGGAGGCGCATCAGCTCTTCCTCTATCCCGGCGCGGGTCCCCGTCGACTCTCTTGTGGAACCGCGAGACGACCAGTCCTCACTGTCGGAAGCGAGCAGTGAGCAGGAGTCCTTCTCCTTCGCGGCGTCATCGGAGGCAACAGAGCGGCCACTCGGCGGCAACTGTATGTCCGGCAGGGGCGGGGAGGGAGAGCGGGAAGCGGGAGGCGGCGGCGGCGGCGGCCCGCATGTTTCCGCTGGTGGCTCCGGCGGCCTCTGAGAGCGGCGTTTTTTCTTCCGCGGCGAAGAGACAGGCGGCGCGGGAGCAGATTTCACTGCCAGCAGTCGTGCCCGCAGGGACGACAGCGGCAGGCTCTCGCAGAAGTCGCAGCCTCCATCCGCGAGGGCGAGTTCTGCATGCTCAAGTCCCAAGCAGAGAGCGCAGATGACATGGCGGTCTCCGTCCTCGAGACGAGCGCGGCAGGAGCCGCAGGAAAAACGAGGCATCTTGAGAAAGACGCTCGTGCTCTTTTAGAAATATAGATGAGAAAAAGGATACTGTCGTCGGATGGCTTAGCTTGCTGGGCGGCTGAAGGTGGCGAAGACGGCCGGCTTCTTCAGGGTCCAGAGCTCGCTAGTGGTGCCTTCTCGACGGCGACGGCTTTCTCTCAGAACACAGCAGAAGCGTGAGCTTGCTGAAGATGAAATGAATCAACATATAAGCCTGGGAGAGACTGTTATATACCCCTTGGCCACGCCCACTCTGGCGGGCCATGACGCAATGAGCGCGCGGGCGCCTCTCATTGGAAGCGGGTTCAGTTCCGCTCTCCCATAGGCTTAAGCAGTTCTCTCTGAGCGAACCAATGAGCTGCTAGCTAGCCCGCTCTAGGTCTGCCGCAGAGGAACTGCGTTGTGTATGGATACAAATTATGAAATAATTTTTGGCTTCAATATCTCAGCAAAGATGAATCTTTCCCGTAGCGTAAGCTAGCTTACGCAATACGAGAGAACCTCTCGTAAGAGAACTATGGATTCGCATAAATTGTTCATGTGCATTTTAAAGAATTTAATTCTGTCATTAAAGCTATTTCCCCTACTCTGATTCATCTTATCAAAAGTCATATTAAATTTAACTCCACATTAATGATAAATCCAAAATTAATTTTAAATGGGATTGAATTGATTGACAAAAAATGCAATAATAAACATATTTGTACAATATTTCAAATACAAAATAAAATAGCAAATAGAGGAAATTTTATTTTGGAACTCTATTATTGATAATATTAATTGGAAGAGACGCATTATTATTAATGCAATATCCCCTTTAAATATTGCATTAATAATAAAACCAAAGAAATATATTTTAAAATTTTGCATACCATTTATCCTGTTAAATCATTAATGGCAAGATACTCTGATACTGACGATTTATGTTCCTTTTGTAAAAGTGGTTCCAGAGGATTACTATGATCAAACATCTTTTAAGCCAATTGACTTTAAAAGCTCTTTTAACATCTTCAAAGAAATGTACCTCCAGTCCCCCTTCAGCTTTCTTATTAGTAAGAAGAACCCTTTTCTTAAGTCTTTGAGATTTGTTTTTCCAAACAAAAGAGTAAAACAAATTATTGATATCTTTACAATAAGAGTCTTTAACATACAAAGATAAGGAGGGATAGACAAAACGAGATAAGCCTTCTGCTTTAGATAATAGGACACGACCATAAACTGAAAGATCTCGTTGTAACCCGATAGTTTCTCGTGCGCACGCGATAGTCTTTATTTTTTATTTTTTGCAAAGGTCCTTTTAGGGGCTCCGTAGATTACTACGTAGTACTACACAAAGAAATCTACAAAAAAGAGACATGCACCAAAACTGATCAAGTCTTCGTAAATCTAAATGGTAGGCTACTACTTAAAGTAAATGAATAAAAACATTAATAAATTTCAAACAATTCCAAGATTTTTTTAAAGACAGTCATTCAGCAAAATTGATCAAAGGCGACAATAAAGACATTTATAATGATACAAAAGATTTATATTTCAAATAAATGCTGTTCTTTTGAACTTTCTATTCATCAAAGAATCACAGTTTCCACAAAAATATTAAGCAGCACAAAATGTTAATAACAAATATTAATATTCTTATTACTAAGTAATAAGAAATGTTTCTTGAGCAGCAAATTATCAAATTATAATGATTTCTGAAGGATCATGTGACACTGAAGACTGGAGTAATGATGCTGAAAATTCAGCATCGCCATCACAGGAATAAATTACATTTTAAAATAAAAAAAAAATAAAAAAAATATTTTTCACAATATAACAGTTTTTACTGAATGTTTGGGTTAAATAAATATAGCTTTGGTGAGTAAAAGAAAAGAAAAAATCTTACCAAAAGATAGCAGGGGAGTTACAAAGGAAAAATGTAAACTAAAAAGTTACAATACCACAGAAAAGACAAACCTGATGCTTGTGTTTTTGCTCTATTCTGCCGAGCCTGCAGTTCATCTCCTCTTGGACAGTGTGGATTTCTGACCTCATCTCCATCTTTGAGGCTTTCAGCTTATTCTCCAGCGTTTTAATCAGGGGCTTACATTGACAGTCTTTTGCAGGAGCCTGTTTGCACACAGTCACTGGTTAAGAGGTTTAAAACAAACACTGCACTATAGCTCTAATGTAGAGTTCACCTGCTTTATCTGTCCATCTCTGTCTCTGTACAGTGTATAAAGCTGATAGGCTTTTCCCGGAGTTTGATCTTCTTCCTGAGAGCTGGGGCTGCTGTGTTTCACTCTCTGGGATGGAGATCCTCTCTCATGGAGCTTATACTCTCTCCGAGACACATGTTCCAACTTTTTTAATAGATAAAAAAATATTTATTATTAGAATTATTAAGATTCATTTTATTAATATTAAAATAACAGAACTTAAATCAATATTTCATGTTTACTTATTAAGTTATTAAGCCATCTAATGAACAGAATACTGTATAACCAGCATGTCAGCATTATTGCAAAATAAACCCCTGTTTTATTATTACTTTATTATTACTTTACATCATCCCTTACATGGTATATGAAATATTATACTATTCAATATTAATAGGTATTACTGTAATTAATAATGAAATGAATTTGATATCACTACCTTCCTTCTTGGACTCCTGATCTTTCTCCTCGTGCTGGGGCTCAGAGTTGCTGTTTTCCGTTCAGGTTGTATCCTGTGAAATACTTGATCACTGTTGTTTGTGTCTTCAGCCACTTCGGTACAGTCCTGCACAATGATGGCAGTGCTCAGCGTGAGAGGGTTTTTTAGGCGAAATAATCACATGACCTCCTGATCTCTTCTAGAGTTATGGAGCTTAGTAAGTCAAGTGAAATTTTCACTGGCCCCTAGACCCCAATCGTATTACAAATGATGAATCTGCGGCAGGGCAGATGTCATTCTAGATGGGTGAATCTTATCTGAATGCTCCACCTTCTCTCGGGACGTTTGAGCTCTGGGGAGGGACTGAGTTCTCCTCTGGGCCCGCAACACATCTCTTCTTTTTCTCACTGTCTTTCCACGAGCAAATCTCTGGACCTGAAAAGAGAGACGCAATTTGAGTTAGAGAAGCTATTGATAGAATAGGGTGTTTGGATGGTTTAAGATAGTTCAGTTAGCTCCTGCTGGTAGATGGAGTAACTACACCATTTAAAGGCACAAAGCGTCTTTTTCCATTGATGGCCATTCAAAAGAAGCGTGTATTATGACTAAATAAAAATGATTCGCAAGCTAAGGGTACATTTACACGACAACGATATGCTTAAAACAAAGAAGTTTTTCCTTTGAGTTTTCCGCGTAGAGACGACACCATTGCCAAAACGATCCCCATTCACACGGATCCCCGAAAACGACTTAAAAAACGTTGTATTCTGCTGCCAGGCCATTAGATGACGATGAAACACTATAGACTGAACACATAATATGCATTTCCATGACGTCATCAACCTCAGTGGTTCACGTTTTTGTTGTTTACACGGAAAAAGATTTTAAAAACTTGCACTTTGAAACCCGTTTTCAAAAGTTTGTGTTTCCAGGCACCCAAAACGCTGTTGTTGTGTAAACGAACGGCACAAAACGCATAAAAAGTTGTACGTTTTTAGTTGAAAACGTTGTTGTGTAAACAGCCCCTTAATCTGTCGCATGTATGTGTTTTGGTTCTGTTTTCCCTGTGCCTGTCATTTGACCCAGTTTGTTTGATTAATCATCCCGTTCACCTGTGATCGCATTAATTATCTTGTTATCTCTTTTGTTTGCCTTGTGTATTTAAGCCCTCAGTTAATGAAAATAGGAGAACATGTAGGAGAAATTGAGTCAAAACTACAAACAATAACAGACAGGGAACTAACTCAATAGTCCCCTGTCTTGTATTGTTTGTAGTTTTGACTCAATTTCTCCTACATGTTCTCCTATTTTGCACCATCTCGGGCATGAGACGTTTTTTTTAAAACACAGCGCTCGAGATGTTTAACTTTTAAATAACACCAGTTCAAACCTTGCGCAGTATAATGAGAAAAAAAGAATCATGTTTTTCAATGCAAAAACGCATTCTGTGTGAAAGGCCATATGGTTTACATCCTTATAAGCTACCAATAGTGCAGCGTTCATGGTATGCAGTAATTATCGTAATTTACGTGACTTTCTATTATTCTTCTATTATAAATGAATCTGCAATAATCAGGTGGTACAGCGGCCATGTGGTACAAAAATTCCCAGCTAACAAATTATAATTACGAGCTCTATGAGGACGTGAACGCTTTTTACAAGTTAAAATCTCATAATTATGGGAATTACGACATGGTGTGAACGCACCTTAGGTGGCGGCGTGTGACTGTGTTTATGAGTGAGTCATTTGAATCATTAGTCAACACAATTTGTTCAAAAATGAATCAAAGAGACTGCCTTTATGGGTCATTGAATCATTCATTAAATGGATTTGTTCAATAGCACTGATTTATTCAGGAGCGAATCAAGTGTTCATGTAACGCTTCGCTAAAATGAGTATGTCCGATGGGACAATGAACTGGTTCTAAATGGAAAATCTTTAAATGTAAATAACATTGCTTACCTGGCTGGATTTTGCAAGAAGAATAGCCAAATCTCGGTTGTTATGATCTTGGGCTTTATCAAGAGCAGTGTGTCCTATCTGTTGATAGATTTACCATGTAAGTTGTCATTTAACAGATACTGTCATCCAAAGCAATTTACAGTCGGCTAAATGCCATGGTCAAGGGCAAAATATTGATAGTCAAGCTGAAGAATTATTCAGCCCCAAACACCCCTATTACAACTAACTTTAATAATGACCCTACAATATTCAGGCATATCATGAGATTACATGACTTACATTGTTTCTGATGTTTGTGTCAGCTCCTGCTTCCAGTAACAGATTTACAGCTTTCTTGTGATTTAGAGAAGCAGCGACATGGAGCGCAGTGTCTCCTATCTGAAAAATATGTCGTTTTTCCCTAAAGATTATGACCAAACACATCTGTAATCGTATATGGAATTAACAGGAGAAAACTGCTGTAATCTAAACCACAATCTTGGAGTTTAAAACAGACAAAGACCGTTTCATTGTTTGAAACCGTTTGTCAAACAAAACATTGTATGGGTCAAAATGATTTTTCTTTTATGCCAAAATCATTAGGATATTAAGTAAAGATCATGATCCATGAAGTTATTTAGTAAATTTCCTACCTTAAATATATCCAAAATTAATTTTTGAGGGGATGCAGCAAAATCGCCAACCGAAATGGACAACTTTAAAGATTCCATATTTTCAAATAGTTGTATCTCGGCCAAATATTGTCCTATATCCTAACACACCATACATCAACGGAAAGCTTATTTATTCAGTGATGTATAAATCTCAATTGGTTTTATGGTCCAGGGTCACATAATACATCATCCATAAATCATTATGTAGTTCTAGTTTTGTTATCTTTTGACAGCTTATAGAATAATTGCCTATTAACTTAATAGAAAAAATATTTTCGAAACTAGGACATAACAAATTAACCACATTTGTGCTGGATCCAAAAACAATCAGAATGCGGATCTGACCTGGTTTTTCTCAGCCACAGAGTAGAAAGAACCCAAGAGGATCTTAATCATGGCCAAGTGATTGTAGCGTGCAGAAATGTGTAAGCATGTGTCACCTGTCTAGAAGGAAAGAAATGATTCCTCCTCTTATTCAGTTTTTAAAAATGTTTACTTTCACATTGCAATTTATATATAATCGCAAACATTTATTTGAATGATTTTAAAAGAGTGCACATGCATTGTTCTTGCTGTCAGGCAAAGCTCCACCAAGCAGGAGCACTCGAGCGCTCTGGGAATGTCCATTCTGACAGGCTAGATGTAGAGGAGTGTTTCCTGCCTTCAAATGAAATAGTAATTCAAAATAAATCATTGCATAGAAGTAGACTGCATAATGACCATTAATCAAAATTTTAACAGAACATCTCCGGTGTTCAAAATGTTGAGTTTTTGGTTAGATCATATCGGTTTGCTTTCAGTTGATCTACAGTAAACTTTTAGTGGATACTGTATATGCATTATACAATTATTTTCCTGGAAAATAGACAGGGGCACATTTTTGTTTTCTGTATTCTGAAACACTTTGTAGAATGAGAATGTCCCTTTAAATGTATATGTCATTTGTTATGTTATAAGTATGTTAGCAGAAGATTCTTTGGGAACACTTTATTTTGGTGGCATAGTTACATGTTACTACATGTACTTACTATAGTAATAACAGTAAATTATGCATAATTACAAGTAACTAACCCTAAACCAAACCCAAACCCTATCCGTAACTCTATAGTAAGTACATGTAGTTAATTAATATTACTCAGTACTTATTTGTGTAAGTACAATAACTACATAACCTTAAAATAAAATGTAAGAAAACTGATAAACATTTTTCAATGCACATGAATTCTACTTACTTTGTTCTTCACTTGGACATCGGCACCAGCTTTGACCAGTTGCTTTACACATGCACTGAAGCCATGCCATGATACCTCATGCAAAGCAGTGTTTCCTTCCTGATGAAAGAAAATCACATTCTATAGCACGGATTTTACCACAAATAAATCGTTGTTCATGTAGGTTAAAGCAACTCCAGCACAATAACGTACTATAGTCAAGATTAGATCTGACAAGTTAATTTACCTGCTAGCGAGATTTATGTATCATTTAGAACAGTATGCCATAGTTCTGATATTACAAAATTCATAATGCAACAATTTTTGGATTGCAAATGAACAGACCTTGTCTTGTAGATCAAGTGCACAGCCTCCATGGATGAGGGCAGAGATGGCGTCACGGTTTCCCACAACAGCTGCCCGGTGCAGGGCTGTTTGATGACCCTAGAAAAAAGAAAAACACAAATAGAAGACTGCAAATTGTGGCCTTAGCAAAAAACAAATCTTAAGAATATGGGCTTAAGCTGTCTTATCATTCGCTCAAGGTAATAATGGTTGACACAGACACAAAAAGAGAAGTAAAAGAGATAGACCATGAGATTACATCTTCCAGGCCGCCTTGGTAACCGCCGACCGCCCCCTGCGCTGCCTCCGGGGGACCGTTAAGTGTGATCAGGTGAGCTGGACAGCAAACGTCCTGTGGAAAACAAGTCACGCATGCGCACGTAAAAACAAATCGTACGCAGATGTGCCACAATCCCGCACGCAGGATTGAGAGTGTATGACCAGCTGGCTTTACTGACATTAAAAGAGTCACATGGGTAATCCCTTGCACAGCAACAGAGAGGGATTCATTGAAGTCTTTCCTTTAGGTCTTGCACATGGGCAAGAGGGAATATTTCTGGATAAGCAAACTCTATGATTTAAGCTCTTGGTTTGATTTCAGGTCATTCTCCGGAAATTTTGCGCATGCCAATAGGCTCCTCTTTTTTGGTAAAAAATTTAGAAAATAGGCCTAAAAGTGTTTATAAACTGAGACTTCACTTATGTTTAAAAAATAATTAAAAATCCCCACAAAATTTTCCTTTGTTATTAAGTTCGTCAACACAGTAGGATAATAATGTGTATGGTCATGGAAAATATTTATAATAAATAATCAGCTAATGAAAACTCCATCTATTCTGAAAATCTTTGATAAATTAATCATCAGAAGGCTGACTTTGATATTACTAGAACTTTATAAATATAAAATTAACATAAATACTATATTAATATCTTTATAAATATCTGATAGCTTGGTGCTATTTTGTTGTTATTGTTAACTAAAATGATTAAAAATCAGTTTCATTAATTGAAATAAAGCTGAAAAATATAAATTTTAGATGAAAAACTTGAAATTAAACTGAAATAAGTATAAGTACTATAATTAGGCTACATTTACACATTCAAAATATAAATAAATATGTATTAAAATATGAATGCATACTAAATAATAAGCACTAAAATACTGTTATTATCAATGATTTTCACAATATTAATAAATAACAATAATAATACCATATATAATACTAAAATAACACTTTTCTGATTAATATCAAAATGAAAATGGGACATTTTTGTCCCATGCCTCAAGAATAAGTATCTCTCGGAAAAGAGCATGTGATGATCTCAATCTCTCACTGAAAAGAGATCTGGATTGCACAGAGTAACATTGCAGCATTAGAGAGATTTGCTCTGAAGTCTGGTGAAAACAGCTTAAAATATGCATTAAACAGAGGACACATTAAAAGCCTGGACCAAATGTGCTGTAAAAAAAAAGAAGAAGAGAAAGATTTTAGTCTCAGAGTCCTAGGAGCTACAGCTGGAGCATAGGACAGATGGAGAAGAGCCAGTGGTGGAAAGAGTACTGAAAAAGCATACTCAAGTAAAAGTACTGTTACTTGTCAAAAAATGTAGTGAGAGTAGAGTAAAAGTACCGGTCCTAAAAACTACTCAAAGTAGGAGTAAAAAGTAGCCCTTTTAAAAGTACTCAAGAGTAGTGAGTAGTGAGTATTACGCTATGAATGTTAGTCCACCTTATACCCTGCAAATTGAAAATGTAGCTTACTCTTTTATCACAGATTCATAGAAAAAAAGAAACAGTATGTCAATATTTCTCCAACAGTTTTATTTTTGACTGCTAGCACTAAAAATACAGCGTTTCCCCTACCATTGTTTTGGACGACCCCCGCCCCCCCTAAAATGCTGACAAAATCTTGTCAAACATATTTTTCTCATGAAAATATCGTTCTCATGAATGCAACGGCACTCTTTTAGGCTAGCTCATGAATTTTGATGGCACACTGCACTGAAACAAGCTTTGTTCTTAAATATTTTAAATAATTTAGTTTATCAGGCTGGTCTTAAGTTGTTCATATTGGAAGTATAAGTCACACATGTTTAATTAATACATCACTTTTATGGTACACTTTTAATACTCTTTGCCCACATCTGACAGAAGTCTCTACCTATTTCTTGAGCATCCCTACCAACATTTTGTGCGTCTCGCAGTCAGTAGCCTACTGTTTCTACTTGGATATATCATATTGAGACTTATGCTTATGCATGAACATATACTTCAATATTTGTCAAATAAAATCATTTTTAAGCTAAGTAAAGTAGGTGTTTGAAGGAGATATGATATTGCATTCACATAAAACAAACAGATAAGTCTGGATGTCAAGGAGACAGAGATGATGTTAATGTCTCTCAACATCTAATAGATCTTAGAATAATTCAATCAGCTCTCAACACAGCACTTCTGTATTAATGACATTCGACTATGTTTCTCCTTTGAAGTCATCATGAAGTATGTAAAAGCAACATCTGGGAGTCTAAAGTGGGTTGCATGCAATACAGCAATGGATTCGTGTGCTTTGCTCATGCAGTTGTCGTTTTCAAGGCCGTACTCACGGTTTCATGAATATTGCATTACTCCGTCCACAGGGAAATTATACACATTACGATAACACGAAGATTAAAAGTGTTTGCAGGGTATAGGGTGGATCAGTATTAGGTACTGTATCATACAATTATTAACAAGCAGATACTGTTATGTGGCAGAAGGATGAACCCAATAGCAGACAGCACGTAACTCAAAACAGGGATTTATTATTGACAAAAACAAAACCCACGAGGGGGCAAAACAGAACTGGAGGAGAATATAACTAGACTATGACAAGATGACAAACTAAGACTTGACAATAAACAAACTCAATTCTCATTTAACAGCTTTCAGGCTAAATACTCACGGGGATGAACACGCAATGTTAAACAATGTACCGACACAGGACAGAAGACATGAGGAGATTAAATAGGGAACACTAATGACGAGGACAGGTGAAACTGACTAGACAATAAATCACAAGATGAGGATAACAAGGGGGCGGGGTAACGTAACGAGACACCACAAGCACATGGCCAAACAATTGGCCATGCGCTTGTACACAAAACATTGGTTCTGTCATGATCCTGCCACAAGACTAGGAATAATCAATAACATGATGGCAGAATCATGACAGATACAATCTGCTCATAGAATTTCCTTTGGAAACTTACACATCCAAGGAACACAACATAATTCTGCTTCAGGTAAAATCTATGTAAATCACGTAATGCTTCAGCATATTGTGGTTCTTTTACAGTATAATATATATTATATATGGAAATTGAAATCAGAACAGATGTACAGCTCCTGTCGTTGCAGTACCAGCCTTTCTGCTTATAGCCCGATCCTCGTGGATCATTTCTAAGCTGATCTTGTAAGGCTATATAGCCTAATGATCAACTGACCTCAAAGCTTAAATTGAACCCCACTCTGCTAAGAGCAAAACTATATAGCACATTCAAATCGGGCTGTTGAAATCACTCATCAACTGGCTGTCACTTTAAGCAACAACAGCATATTGTATGCATTAAATATCAACGTGTTTAATAAATTATAGTTCCACCATAATAGCAGTGCAATATAGTTATGAAATAGATGTTTAGCTTATGTCTACTACATATTGTAGGCATTACAATGTTTCAAATAAAGATTGATGACGAATGATCACACACATCCATGAAATTCTGATAATATAATTTTATTTTTTATTTTCAAACATTAACCAGTTGAAAAGAAAACCCTTTGAGTTTACTTAAGATTGAATAATCAAAATAAGTATTAACTAAAAATGTAATTAAAGATGACTTAATAGTCATAATAAAATTAATAAATTACCTTTTTAGAGTTTCCGTTGGGTCAGAGCAGGACTGGTTCCACACACAGCATCAGTGTCTGAGAAAGCAAAGGCCAGAGTTGATATAGCCTACTTACAGCAGTGCACACACTAAACATCTGTACTACACCACCTCACACACTCACCCGTCTGCTGTCCCAGAGGAAATTCCCAACATCAGCTGCAGTCTGCAGGCTTTGTGGCGGTACAGAAGCAGGGACAAATCATGTGAGGCTATGACAGCGAGCTTTCAAGAGATGATGGGCTGAAGTTCAATCTGGAGTCATTGTGCATATGTTAGCCTACTAGCCTACCTTACTGTGCAGAGTGTCCAGCTCTCTGGTGCAATTGTCTTTATTCCGCATTAGGCAGTGCATTGAGTAGGCTATTCCCTTTTTTGGTTGCAAAGCTCACATTGGAACATCAGGAAAAAGTATGCCTACGGTGTAGGCCTACAATAATAAAGTTTGAGACTTTTGAGAAGTTTTACTACAAACAGAAAGAGAGAGATAAATTATAAAGTTAACAAGAGAATTAGGCTAATCTTAATAACAAGTATGGTATTAATTATTTAGATTTTCAATGGTGAACCTGAAGAGAGAATGAGATTCGATCGTCTCTCATAAACGGGCTTGAATATTCTCCATAGTTATTTATTGAGCGCGACATCGCAGCGCCATCCAGCGGCTTGCACAGATGGACAGCTCAAAATCAAATGACAGGCCATCTGTCCTTGGCTTTGAAATCCATATATTTGGTTTCTAAAATAATAAAAAAGTAGATAATTTCGACTAGCATCTGTTGTGTTGGGTTCTTATGATAAAAATAAAGAGCCTACGTCTTTATTTTTTATCATATAAGAACCCAACACAACAGCATCTAGTTTAGAAATTAAATAAAATGATAGATAGATTAATAATATTCAGATTTACTAATACTTAGTATTTCATTTATATAATAAATTAACGTAAACTATTTAATACTTTTTAATATTAATAATACTAAAATACTAAGTTTAAATGTCATCAACATTAAATGTATATATAGGCTACATAAATGATCATTATTGTTGTGTTTTTATACATGACATTATTATACATTATTCTTTATTAATATATTATTATCAATTGTTTTAATGATATAATGCCATTTGGTGTACACTTTAGCATTTCTGTGTAATATAATAAAATAACAACAATAAACGAGAAAAATAAACTATTAGGCGAAGTTTACTAAACAAGTGTGGGGGAAAAAACTACATCTCCCGAGATCCACAGTGACAGCCATCGTTGGAGTCCATGCATGGTCTGTTTGTTTGGGGAAGGGAGGCGTCTGTCCTCTCACTCTTCTCTCACAAAGTTCTTCTGCACTGCAGCTCTTCCTGCATTCTGTGATGACGGTGATGAATAGTCACAATGTGCTGTGATTCCTCACGCAGGCGGTCTGTGTGTGTGTGTGTGTGTGTGTGTGTGTGTGTGAGAGAGAGAGAGAGAGAGAGAGAGAGAGAGAGAGAGAGAGAGAGAGAGAGAGAGAGAGAGAGAGAGAGGTGAAAGTTCACCATGGCTTGGCCATATCAGGTGACAATGTGGAAAAGTTAGGCTGCCTCCCCAGATTAAATTTCTCAAACTCAGAGAATGACAAGCGAAAGGAGCTACAATGAAGTGGACGGAGAAAACGAAGCGCTGTCGTTCGAATATTATGACGACGATGATGATTTCGACACATTCACTGACGGGGACGGAGACTGCGGCTGTGATGAAGGAGGTTAGGGGATAGATTTAATTTTGCACTCATAAATAAGGGCTCATCTATATTTTACATGTTTCTAAATGGGCGCAAAGTGTGATTCCATTACAGAAAATGTTAACAGTAAGTCCCTCTAAAATACATAGATTTAATTTTGCACTCATAAATAAGGGCTCATCTATATTTTACATGTTTCTAAACGGGCGAAGTGTGATTCCATTACAGAACATGTTAACAGTAAGTCCCTCTAAAATACAACAGTTAGTTTGTTACTACAAGTCACAGAACTGTGGTTGATGTTATTTGCCACCAAATGTAAAAAAAAAAAATATATATTAAATAATAAATAGTCAATTTAATAGTCTGTAAGCTTCTTACAATGTTTAATATTATATTTAAATGTATTATTTTTAAATGTATTTATTTTAAAAGTAGGCCTACTAACAGTAGTTTCAGCAACTAGTGTTTTGTTGGAAACTTTTGGTAACTTGATGATATTTAAAAAAAATCAATAAAATATTCTTCTTACACAATTTGAGATCCTATGTATTATGGTTTTAAAAGGAATGCTTATAACTGGTTACTACTGTAAGGTGTTTTGGTGGGAACTGTGTTTTGGTAAATGTTCATAAGAGATTTATTAAAAAGGGAGCTGTGTTACTAAATTAAAAACTGTGGTGATTTGGCATTAGCCACCAGTATCATAAAAAAAAAATGTGCTACTTGAAACAGTGATATTAGGGCTGGGATAAACGATTATTTTTTAAACGATTAATCTAGCGATTATTTTTTCGATGCATCGATTAATCTAACGATTCATTTTTCTGTTCGATTCTGTTATCGATTATCTCCCCATTAATTGACTAATACCAATTTATACATGTTGATTTATATATCTGAATGAAAAAAACATGAATTCCTTAACATTGCAATATATGTTTATTGCTCTTAAAATTCCAAAATAAAAAAATATACAAGTGCAAAGTAATGCATTCTTAGTCAGAGGTAGCATTCAATAAAACTTTGAAGCCTTGAAAACACATAGGCCTAGCTTACTAAAAAATAGTGTATCTTGTAATTCTTCTTTCAGATGAAAATAACAACTTGATGTCTAGCATTCAATAAAAAAAAATCTATAAATATTTTTGAGTCTTCATTTTCTTTTCTGACATAGCCTACTCCAGTTCTTGTTAAAACACACCAGACATGCAAATTCTGTGCATTTTGGGCACTTTTTGAGTGAAATCATATTTATTTTGTCCATCAAAAGTGTGCTTTCACTTTAATCGAGAGCAGTGCTGCAAAAAAAATACTCTGCGCCGAAACCCGCGCTTCACTGCTGCTCACGCGCTGCTCCTGCTCCCGGTGTGAATACACTCATTGATTAACATGCACGCTGGAAAAAAACCCCGCACTGCTCATGCTTGCGGTGTGAAACGGCCGTAATTCACGAGGTTTCCTACATGTGCGTTCCGTGTGCACGTGTGATGCTAATGTTGCGCGATGTTAATCATGCGGCGCCCGAGTGCATTTGACCGGCATAAAATCGGAATATGTCAGACTGACCGGCCGGTCATGGCCGATCACGTGAAAATCGGCCAATTCCGGTCACCAGCCGATCAATCGGTGCATCTCTACTTTAGAGGAACGAGTGCACTTTGCACCTTGCACTTTGAAAGTCTGAGGAGCCACTCGTGTTGCTACTCTCCGGCGCCGCCATCTTTGTTTTGGGTCTGACGAATCGACGCGCATATTTTGCGTCGACGTATTTTTTTGCGTCGACTTCATCGATGACGTCGACGCGTTGTCCCAGCCCGAAGTGATATGGTTTTGAAAGTAGCAACAAACTGTAGTAACCTAACTAAATTGTTACTACTAATTGGTGTAAATACTATGGTAAATATTTACAAGGGGTTTATTAATGAGAGTGCACACATTTCTTACCTTGCCTTACCTGGTTTTATTTAAAGACCATCTGTTATATAAGTTTATGGATTTGTGTGATTTAAAGGGACACTCCACCCATTTGCATTAAGCTTTCCATTGTTAGAAACCTAGTCATACTATTGAATGGTCGTGCAACACTCTCTCATTTTCCCCTGAGACGAGAGAAATCTGCTATTTACCTTTTTCACTTCCTCCTACAATGACGCAAAAATCGTCATTTTACGTCATTGTAGGAGGAAGTGTAAGAAGGGGGGATTTCTCTAAAGACTATAAGCACTAGATCCCACCCTTTCAAACCCGCCCATAGGTTGGACCTAATGCGCTAACAGAGCTATCACAGATCAGTGGGTGGGACTTCACTTGTAGATACTGAAATCAATATCAGCCATCTTGTTTATAAGCTAAGCTAACAAGCGCTGTGAAGATAGGAAGTTATGACAATGACGGAAGAAACTAAACACGATATGGAAGAAACTAAACTTGATATAGAAGTAGAGGATTTTGAAATTCTGCTGCTCGAATCCGCTGGTCGTGGGTATCTTTACGAGCCGCAATATAGTGAAGAGCAGCTGAGGCTGCTGGAGGAACAGGAGGCGGCTGCCTGTCGCGGACGAGGAGCCCGGACTGGTTCGAGCTGGGCGGACTGCTGGTGCCTGTGCTCTCGCTGTGCGCTACGGACACAGATAGAGTCCGTCTGCTGCAGAGAATTTCAACGATAGCAATTTCTCCTGGACGAAATCTCTGAATCAGACGAGCACACGGACGTTTGTGGTGTGATGTGAACCATCCTAGTGTCGCACCGCATATGATCTGACTGAACATCCAGGTATCATGCAATAATTCACCATAGAAACGAAATAGCCTACAAACGAGGAGTAATTCGCTAATGAGTTTGCCAATGTAACGGAGTTCGTTGTTGTGGGAAGAAGGAGGCGGGAACCGAACATTTAAACATTTTAATAGTAAAATAAACAAATACAAAACAAAAGTATAAGCCAGCTGGCCACACACAACAGAAACAAAACATAAAATCAGGCCTGTTCCTTTTGTGCCTCCGCTCCTCCGTGAGAGATATGAGACCGCTGCGTCTCACAGTTGTCATTCATTATCACTCGCGCCGTCCTCTCACCCTCGTCCTGCTCGCCACAGCCAACTAACTAGACATTTTGTGTGAAATTAATTTCAAACTCTTTTGGCAGCTAGCCTTGTAGACGGAAAAGGGATTTCTCTGATGTTTGCGCGCTGTTCTGGATTAGTGGGAGTGGCTTGCGGAGCTGTGCAATGTGGTGCATTGTGGGAGTTGTTGTCTTACATACAAATGCGCCCTAAAGTTATTTTCTGTCTTTTCTCGGTCAAGAGGGCACCAAATTCAAAATGTCTTTTACATTTCGACTACATATATAACCCACTTTCAATAAAGATTAATGTTGAAATGGGTGGAGTGACCCTTTAAGTTTGTGATTTCAGTTTGTCTATTTGATCTTTATGGAAGCTTCGCGTCAGGCGGTTCTTTGTCTCCATGTCGTGCGTTAAAACCGTTTAATGCACAGCTAGCCGTGGATTATCCTGTTTATACCATGGTAATTTGCCAGCATTGTCAAGTTAAAGCTGTCATTGGTATTTGCAGCGCTAAATTTGAATGAAAGGGCTAAAATGACGGTCACTGTTATTTACGTTAGTTCTAACATTCTGCCTGCTTTAAATCAGACACAGAGATAAAGTAGTGCGGTAAGGTTATGTTTATTTGATTTAATTATAATATTTATTTGAATGAATTAGCCTATGGAGAGAGAGAGAGCGAGAGAGATATGTGTATGTGAGAATTACCTGGGTCTGTGCAGCGTCAGCAATGAAGCTGTGAGTTGAATTACTTTAAAAACAGCGACGTTACAACCTCCTCGCTGCGTAATATAATGTAGAGATTCAGTAGCAAAGTTAATTTATTAACAATAAAAGTCGCAGGGCAGCGTTGACAACTAGTTTCTGTGCTCCTGCTTCTGTTTTTGCGCAGCGCTATCTTCGATCAGGGTTGCCAGGTCTGGATAACAAAACCAGCCCGATTGCTATTCAAAACAAGGAATCACAGCCAAAACTAGCTTACTTCAACCCGTGAAAACAGTGTTAAAGTAGCCCAATTCTGCGGGAAAACCACTGTCTTCGATCTCTGCCGCGAGTGACGTATGTGCTTCAATAAAAACAGTGCATTAATATAGAACAGTAATTAGACTTGGAACTACCCGTGCATTAAACTGTTTTACCAATCAGAGTCGAGTGTTCAGACAGACCATGGCATAATTTAGCTTCAAGCTTCAACTTACATGATTTCTTAGAAAGCAATTAGATTTTTAAGCTAAGCATTTCTTAAGGCTCATTCCATTGTTTCTACACACAATTTTAGATGCAAACGATAATTGTCAGCTGAAGTTTTCCTGGACTTGCTTTTTTACAATAAGTTGTTTACCCATTTAACAAACACCAACACACTGCTACTCCTCACTATGTGGTGCCCCTGTTAGACACTACGATAAACACTTCAGGCTGTATTTTGAGACTAGAAGTGTCCCTCAGTCTCACCAAATGCAGTTGACATTCCTCAGCTGAGAGCTAGCAAGGTCACAGTCATCAAATCATCTGCAGCATGTGATATGAAGGAGTGGAATGCCAGTGTAGGCTGTGCCCACAACTCCACCAGTCATCCTGCTGATATGATTTAAACTGATGGGATTAGTATGCCATTTCTCTTTTCACTTCTTAGCTATACATGCCTAATTGAGAGTGTATGAACTTGTCCCCAGTAGATGTTATTAACGGCAGTTTGTGGCGACGTTCATGCCTCTTTTAGATGTTAAAGTATTGTGCAATGATGCAGAATGATACTGTTTTGAAATTAAATAAATATGACAATTATTCTAATGCCGCCTTTAATCTTTTTATAATATGTTTTATATGTCAAAACATTCATGGTTTCGGATACCTACAGGGAAAAAAAACATGTTTAGCCATCATTTTTGTTATCTTTACATGCAGCTCTTTTTTTAGGTGTACTTTCACTTTGGACTAGTATTATCATTTTGAATACATGACTTTCAATCAAATACTTTCTGTATAGGCTACAGTACACATGTCAAGTCAAGTCATCTTCATTTATATAGCGCTTTTAACAATGGATTGTTTCAAAGCAGCTTTACAGAGATAAACATATAATTTAAGGTAACAGATTGTTTTGGCATTATAGCGGTTCTTGAATAATGTTATTTCCAGCTAAAGTTAACTTTGATTGATTCACCTCCGTCGAAATGATCAGACTTTTAAACGCGAACCTGTGATTAACGCTGATGGCGTTCACATGCTCATTCAGAATTGATGCTATAGTTATGTGCTTTTAAAATATGTGCGCAGGTTTATAATTCATACAACCCAGCCTAAACAAACTACTTTTCTTGCCTATAAATTTTGATACAGAATTTTGTTTTATTTTATCACTTCGGGGTACGCGAGCCGGAATTCACAACGCTTTATCTGTAGAGTGGGAAAGGGATCCTCCATAGGGAGAGGATAGTGGACACTTCAGCACTGCATTGTCATCGGGTCCAGGCGGATCTCCTTCGTCAGATCTGGACACGGCCTGGATCCGGCAGGCTGCGGGAAAACCTCGGGATAAACAAAGACACTAATATTAGCGTAGATGCCATTCTTCTTATGATGTAGCGAGTACATCAAGATTTAAGGGAAGTGTTCCCAGTTCCGGCTGACCTAATCTATGCAGCCTAACATTGAATTTATAGAAGTCTATAGTGTGTTATGTGTATGCTAGGTCAAAGAGATGTGTTTTTAGTCTAGCTTTGAACTGACAGAGTGTGTCTGCTTCCCGGACAATGGTAGGAAGACTGTTCCAAAGTTTTGGTGCTAAATAGGAAAAGGATCTACCGCCTACAGTCGATTTAGATATTCTAGGTATTATCAACTGGCCGGAATTTTGAGATCGCAATAGACGTGAAGGACTATAATGCGTTAAGAGCTCGCTCAAGTACTGCGGAGCTAAACCATTTAGTGCTTTGTAGGTAATCAACAATATTTTAAAATGTATACGATGTTTAATAGGGAGCCAATGCAGTGTTGACAGAACCGGGCTAATATGGTCATATTTCCTGGTTCTGGTAAGAACTCGAGCTGCGGCGTTTTGAACTAGCTGTAGTTTGTTTACTAAGCGTGCAGGGCAACCACCCAGTAGAGCATTACAATAATCTAGCCTTGAGGTCATGAACGCATGGACTAATTGTTCCGCATTTCCCAATGAGAGCATATGGCGTATTTTAGATATATTTTTAAGATGGAAAAATGCAGTTTTACAGATACTAGACACGTGGCTTTCAAAAGAAAGGTTGGTATCAAAGAGCACACCCAGGTTCCTAACCGACGACGAAGACTTGACAGAGCAGCCATCAAGTGTTAGACAGTATTCTGGGTTATTACGTAACCCAGAATAACCAATGTCAATCTTTTGTCAATCAATCTTGAGTGATGCCAGTAACCATAGTGGCAAGATAATTGCAGACTTGGCAGTAAATATCAAGGCGTTGTATAGTTTTTTTGAAGATGTAATCTTTTTTGTAACTTTTTGAGTAATTCAATATACTCCAGCTGTTGTCATTCTTCAAATATTTGGTTATAGATGTGTCTCGCTCTATGAGCACATATTACCCTAACATTAGTGATTGACAGCAGAATCTCATGCTATAGGCGACATCAGTGACATGACAGACAATTAGCTGTTAAAGGGATAGTCCACCCAAAAATGAAACAAACACAAAAGATATTTTAAAGAATGTTGGTAACAAGACAGTTTATGGTCCCAATTGACTTGCATAGTATTTCCTATTATGGAAGTCAATGGGTGCCTTTAACTGTTTGATTACCAACATTCTTTGAAATATCTTCCTTTGTGTTCACCAGAAGAAAGAAACTCGTACAGGTTTGGAACAACATGAGGGTGAGTCTGTTCATGCCATACCCAAAACCCAACTCACTCTCATATTTCCTGGAAATAAGGTTGTCACTCTTATTCCTATCAGAACGGTGTATAAAAAGGGACATCAATAGCATTACAGAAACAAAACCGACAATAGTGAATACTATAGTACTATGCATACTATAGTGACAACATAAATTAGTAAACAAACGTATACTGCATTTACCAATAGAAATCTTTTGTAACAACGTAAAAGGCTGTACTGTCACTTTTGGTCAATTTCATGCATCCTTGCTAAATAAAGGTATTAAAATAATCAAATCTTACTGACCCCAAACCTTTGAACATTAGTTGTAGTATAGCTGTCACTAGCAGTTTATTTTGGCTCAGTTTAGTTGTTTGAATTCTGCCTTTGGTTTACCATTAACCAAAAATAGCCTGCGTGTTTATGCTGCATATTCTCAAGCAGTGTTCCTGTGTTTGGCTGTTGTACAGTGCTGGGGTTCAGTGATCCGTTCAGCAGCGAGGTGAAACCGCGGATCCTGCTCATGGGCCTGAGGCGAAGTGGCAAGTCTTCCATTCAGAAAGTTGTATTTCACAAGATGTCACCCAACGAGACTCTCTTTCTGGAAAGCACCAATAAGATTTGTCGAGAGGATGTTTCCAACAGTTCCTTTGTCAGCTTCCAAATCTGGGACTTTCCTGGTCAGATTGATTTCTTCGACCCCACATTCGACTATGAGATGATATTTCGTGGAACAGGGGCTCTCATCTTTGTCATAGACTCTCAGGTGAAATGGCTATATATCTGTCTATATCTATCTATCTATCTATCTATCTGTCTATATCTATCTATCTATCTATCTATCTGTCTATATCTATCTATCTATCTATCTGTCTATATCTATCTATCTATCTATCTATCTATCTATCTATCTGTCTATATCTATCTATCTATCTATCTATCTATCTATCTATCTGTCTATCTATTCAAAATTGCTTTATTGGCATGACTGTACATAATACAATATTGTCAAAGCTTGGAATACATAGAATAATTATAAAGACATCAAAATAATAAAATATAACATAATAACATAACATATAACATAACTTAAATTTAAATGTGCAAATTAAATGAATTGTACAAATTAACAGTGTAACAAATTAAATATGTGTGAACATTTAATACCATAGTGTTTTAAAGGTGACCCATAATTCAAAATTGAATTTACCTTGGTATAGTCAAATAACAAGAGTTCAGTGCATGGACATGACATAGAGTGAATCTCAAACTGGACTGTTTTCGCGTTCTCATTTAATTCACGTTTATGAAAAACACCCCTGAAAAAACGGTCGGTTCTCCACACAATACCGACTGTGACGCAATAGTCGGGATCATTAATATGTATGCCTCCACAAATTTGCATATGCCAGCCCATGTTCAATGACAGGCGAAACTGCGCAGCCGAAGCATAGCAGTTGCTCAGTGTTTGGATGTACACATGAACACAAAAGTATTTTTTAGTTCCTTCATCCGAGCCTCTGAAGAAACAATGGCTTACTTTTATTTTCTCTGGAAATTTCCAAACATTTCACCGACGACTGTTTCCTCAACTTGGGCCAATACAGAGCTGGCCTCGGATCAGCTACCAAGCAACACTTTCTGATGTGTAATTGTTCAAGTTCAGACAGGTAACCTTTCTCTCAAAATCGTTCAATACTGTTTATGCATCAGTAAGTCAAGCCAGTGACTAAAATATCAACTTCACATCGTTTCTTTTAGTAGGATGAAAAAAAAACGTATTTAAATTGTGAATAAATTATATACAGAAAGCGATCAAAGAACAATCTTTCCACAGCACGAGTTTATCTGGACACTTGCCAAACTCGTATGAATTCAATGACGCACGTTACACTGCACAGCGAAGCTCTTACTGTATTTACATGATCGTGTTTGCATTGGGGAAAGCATTAGAGAACAGAAACTGCATTGCAATGATACGATCTTCATTCTCGCGACCAACAGACTGTCCTCTGCTTGCTCAATGCTCAGTCATCACAGCAACATTGTATGTGATGGGAATAGATCTAAATACTTTAAAAACATCTCACGATTCGTTAATTTCGATAGCTGTAATAGTAAAAACGTATAATAGCTGTAGTAAAAGTATTCGAGAGAGTTTCACATGTAATACATAGCTATTTCATATGCAAGCATGCCAGCCAATCACAGCAGAGGCCGGTTCCACACAGCAGACACGCCCCTTCAAACAGAGCGTTCAAATCAGAGGCTAAAATCCGGGTGGGAAAAATGCCTTTTATTTCTAAATTATGACTATTTTTGATCTAAAAAACATACTAACATTATAAGGGCAACCCAGGAAACATTATAAAATAATATAAAAAACCACTCTAGGGCACCTTTAACATATACACACACACATATTACTGAGGGTCACTGTGGTGGACAGTAGGGAAACACACTGAGGTCAGACACACACATCACACACACATTCACCTGCTGTCTCTCAGGCTGTGGCACACACACACATATCTGGCAGCCAGTGCTGCTGTCTGTCCTTCTCCTAGTATGATCTTTATCTGATCTATTTCAGTCATGGCTGTAAAGTTTGTGATTTTTTTTATTTAGAGGTCTCTGATTGAACTGTAATTGTGACAGTGGAGGAGGAAGTGCGTCTCCGTCTCGATCTCTCCTGTCCTACAGTGAACACACACCCTTTGCTCTCGGGGTAACCAGCTCTTTCTGTGTCTGCCGGTCTCGGTGGCTAGGCTGCTGTGTTCACTCAGCCTATACTTGCTCAGGGTCCGTCTCTGCTTTGTGTCTCTCACACTCTGGAGATATTCTTCCAATTCATAATTTGATTTCAGAGTTCGATAGAATTGTAATTTACTTTGCATTTTAGTTTCCTGATCCCAATGTTCCAGATATGTATTTTTAGACTGTTCGAAAATTTGGTTTATTTTGATGTTTGTGTGAGAAGCAGTGCTGGTCTGAGACTGGTTAGTGTTCGTAGAGTTGGTCAGGTTAGTAAGTCTCAGAACCAGCTGACTGAGGGGACTTTTTTCGGGGTTCAGTTCATGAGTTTGTAGTGCTTTAAAATATTCTGTCTGTCTAGAAATCTCTTAAAATGTCTTAAAAACACTATAATGCACACTATAATGTCTTCCTGTTCAGGATGATTATGTGGAGGCACTGAGTAGACTTCACCTCACTGTGACAAGAGCCTACAAGGTCAATCCAGATATCAACTTTGAGGTGTTCATCCACAAGGTGGATGGGCTGTCAGATGACCACAAGATTGAGAAACAGAGGGACATCCACAAACGAGCCAATGATGATCTAGCCGATGCCGGTTTAGAAAGAATACACTTAAGGTATGTATTATAACTGCTCAGATATTGTGGCAGTTTTAAAAAATATCTTCAGATGTTGGAATTGTGATGTTAAATGTATTATTTCTTTCAGTTTCTACTTGACCAGCATCTATGATCATTCAATCTTTGAGGCTTTCAGTAAAGTTGTGCAGAAACTCATCCCTCAGCTTCCCACCCTTGAGAATCTGCTTAACATTTTTATATCTGTGAGTAGCTGAACATCTTTTAGTTCTCTGTGTGGCCTACCTTACTAGTTTTAATTTCTTGGTTTCACATATTTTCAGCATTGATAAATCTTATCAGTGATGAATCTATTAGTGTTGAATTAATTAGGTTCTGTCTCAATGATTGTTATCATTAAGACCTTAGAAATTTTTAGTAATTCATATATATATATTTTAATTTTTTGTGTGCATGAACTTAGGTAGCAAGAATTGACCACTTATGACGTCATTGGTTGTAAATAATGATGGAAGTCTTATTTAGAATTAAGAGCGATGCACTAATTATAACTTGCAAAGTGGTTTCAGTATCATGCAAGAACATGTCAAAAGAAATTATGTATTTGATGTTTTTTGCTAATCATTTTCACGTATAGACGCATAACCAGAAAGCATAATTTGCTATCTGTTGCGCATTAAATATGGTCACATTCATCCATTAGCATGGGTACATTTGCACTGCCCTGTGATTTGCTGCTAGAAGTTAAGTATAATGGAAAAAATATTCAACATGATTATTACAAAACCCATTATTATTTATTATGATCTCTCTCAAACGTAATATAATTGCTTGGTGCTAGTGTTTTATTTTTATGTTGATCAGAAAAGCAATTACATTTAGCAGAATCATAAATACTTGAGCAGTTCGCCAGCTGGAGGCAGCAGAGGGTAAATTGACATGGTAAAAAGACTATGCTATACAAGTATGAAAGCTGAACAATTTATAGATTTGACATTATGTTGATTGAAATCTCTTAACCGTCTGCCAATGCATTGTGATATTAATCTGTTTTTTATGCATTGTCTGGTTTGATAGATTCGTGTTCTTGATCTCTGTCCCTACACTGTGAATATATTTAAATTAGATTATTTACATAGATTGTTGTCCAAAAGTTTGGGTCAGTAAGATTTTTTTTAAAGAAGTTAATACTTTTATTCATCAAGGATGCATTGCATTGATTTGAAAAGTGACAGTAAAGACATGTATAATATTTCAAAATGTTTCCTATATTAAATAAATGCTGTTCTTTTGAACTTTCTATTCATTAAATAATCCTGAAAGAAAAAACTGTTTTCAACATTGCTAATAATAAGAAATATTTTTTAGCACCAAATCAGCATATTAGAATGATTTCTGAAGCATCATGTGGCTGAAGACTGCTGAAAATTCAGCTAAATTGTAATAATGTTTTGCAATATTACGGTTTTGCTGTATTTTTGCTCAAGTAAATGCAGCCTCGGTGAGCATAAAAAAGAATTTACTTTTGAATGATATGAACAATGTAGTCATTTCAAATATTATATAAATAGTAAAAAAAATTTATTTAAAGTATTTAACTGCAATTTAAAACCTACTGTGATGCTTTTACAAACTTAAAAACATCAGTCACAAAAGTCACATTTATCTTGGGAAGTCAAGAGGATTTCTAGTCTTCCAACAGCTTTTATAGAATTAGATGTTTTTTCTAACAACAGTACTTGCAATGCAGTTGATTACTTGGTTGCGTAATTCATTTCCACTTCAAAGTGTTCTAAGATATGATGTCCTGTTCCGCTGCATTTCTTCTTAAGAATAACTGCTGACCCCTAACCCGGCCCTGTGCTCTCATTGCAGAATTCAGGGATTGAAAAGGCTTTTCTCTTTGATGTGGTTAGTAAGATTTACATAGCAACCGACAGCAGCCCGGTGGACATGCAGACCTATGAGTTGTGTTGTGACATGATAGATGTGGTTATCGACATCTCGTGCATCTATGGGTGAGTGACACCTAGATTCCCCACCATCTCAATCCCATACAGTTCCCTCCACAGTCACAATACGCTATGTAACACGTTCTTATCCCATAGACATGAAGCAGCATGGCAAGCCTTGCGCCTTCCCTCGCTATAATTATTTCTTGCCATGCATCTAAAAATACGCACAAACATTCTACATGCAACAACGTTGTTTCCCTATAGCCATTGCTGGCTGTGATTAAATCTTTTGAGGATTAGCAGCATATAACTCTGGGATATGTAAACACTGGCTTTAAACATTGGAAGGGCAGAGGGTTGCACCTCCAGCACCGTCGACCCTATTTGTCCTGTAATTTGACGGGACACCGCGGTCTGAGTAGGTACAGGAACGCAGGCCTGACCCGGGGCAGCACAGCTGTCGGTTCGCAGTGGCTTGCAAGAGCAGATGGGTCACCTCAGCACTATCCCATGAATTGGGGAGCAGACAGTACTGTTAACCCTGCGAATTTCAGCCTTAGTCCGTAACTGAGAGGCATGGAGTTTATGCAGTTCGGCCCATTTTTGCTTGCCTGCTTGTGGGCTAATTTGTAGAATACGACTTTTACTTATATTTGTACATTAGTCGAGCTGCTGTGAAATTAATTTCCGCAAGCCGGCTTGTTTATTACTCATTGAAATTAATAAGCTGCTTATTTTTTTCCCTATTCATCATGTTCGCATTGATCCGTGCTCTCAGTATCAGAAAGCTTCAAATTACACCCTTTATTATGTCGTCTCAATTTCTTCATCATCATTTCTGTGCTTTCTTTTTTGTGTGAAAATATTTCTATATTTGTAATATCCATGCATAATAGCATAAATTTGTTTGGTTATAAAAGCAGGGGATTATGTCAGGGCATCTGTTCATTTTGATAATTACGATATGAATCAACATCTGTTCCACACAGATACAATTTCACTTTTTTTTTTTCAACTGTAGTCTGTTCTTTAGCTAAATTGGCAAAGGAAGCCTCCCGTCCTCGGAGGAAGCATCCCGTCAGGGAATGTGTTAATTACGGACTCATTATTGAAGGACAAGTGCAAAAAAAAAGCATGTAATGTCTCTGGAACTGCTGAACGCAAGCTGATGAGAGGTGGTTTTGTTTTTGGTTTTGATTTGTTTTAATTGTTCTTTTAAATATATATATATATATATATATATATATATATATATATATACACACACAGATTGACTGGAGATGACGCAGGAACTCCATATGATAAAGAATCCATGGCCATAATCCACTTGAACAACACCACGGTCATGTACCTAAAAGAGGTCACCAAGTTTCTTGCCCTGGTGTGTTTCCTCAGGGAAGAGAGTTTTGAAAGGAAAGGTGAGCTTTCTGGACAATGAGGAAATATGTTTGGTGTAATATTATTGTTTAAATCTGCCATTTTCCATTTAGGGGAGACCATGTAGTTGTCACATGGAGAAGTAGTCTAAATGGCTACTTAGTGTTTCAGTAACATTGAGATTTTGAGTCCAATGATAATAATTAAGGCTGGGATAAACGATTATTTTTTAAATGATTAATCTAGCGATTATTTTTTCGATGCATCGATTAATCTACCGATTCATTTTTCCAGTCCGATTCGATTTCGATTTCGATTTTATTATCGATTATCTCCCCATTAATTGACTAATAGCACTTTATACATGTTGATTTACATATCTGAATGAAAAAAAAACATGAATTCCTTAACATTGCAATGTATGTTTATTGCTCTTAAAATTCCAAAATAAAAGACTATATAAGTGCAAAGTAATGCATTCTTATTTTCGTAACATTCTCATTTTCCACTAGATATGTTCCTCTATATCTCATCAGCAATTGCGATTTCGAGACGCTCTGCAGCAGCTGAGCACTAAGAGCGAATGTACAGTGACGTGACATCACTGCCAGATTCAAACTGTGCTTTCGCGCTATGGCTGGCGCTGAGCCAAAGACGGACGCGCTCAGCGCTTGTCATCATAGGCTATATCACAACTGTTCAGTGTATTTAACCACATAATGTTTATTTTAGGTTTCAGAGATTTAAATACATTTAATTTATAGTAAAACAATACATTTATAGTTTCTCCCAGTTCAACGGCCACTTACTTTCATGTATTTCGGGAGAAGCTGATGAATTCACGTGCTGTAATAAATCGTACTCGGTTACTAACGTAACCTCGGTTCTCTCTAGAGAGGGAACGAGTACTGCGTAAAATCTTACGCTATGGGGAAAACCTCTTTTCCACGAGATATTGAAGCCAAAAATTATCCTTAATTTTGAATTAATGTAAAACGCTGTGCAGCAGCGTGCAGACATAAGCAAGGCAGCTTGCGCGCCTATTGGCTGCCCTGCGGCAACAGCAGCAGCCTATCGAGAGAGACACTGTGTGACACTACATCCAATAGGGGTAATTCGCGCCCATTTCGTCACGTCCCGCCAGAAAAGGCGTGGTCCCGCCCTATAAATATAGCTCGATTAGGCTGGTACAACTGTTTTTCATCGCCGAAGCGAACCAGAGCGGTGTATGCACGGCAAGATACGCAGTACTCGTTCCCTCTCTAGAGAGAACCGAGGTTACGTTAGTAACCAAGTACGTTCTCTTACGAGAGTATCTCTCGTACTGCGTAATATCTTACGCTATGGGGAACACAATGCAAAACGCCGTGCGTACTGGGATCCGACACCAAAGTCCCAAGGGCAGTAGCCCGGGGCTCATATAGTGCATAATCACCATGGATTCACAGAGAGTCGGAGAAGAGAGGCTGCAAGCATCATTCCCCATAAAATAGCATCCCACAGGAGCTAGTTATGTAACAACGTTTAACGCAGACAGGGTGAACGTGTTCAGCCTTAACTGGGCAATAGAAAGGGTTATTCAACACCCATGGGGCTGTTCTATAGATCAGTTCTATAGATCGCAGGCAAAACTCAGCATCTGGGCCGGCACAGCGGGGCAGATAGCACTGAATTCTATACCGACAGAAGCTTGGCTTGTAAGGCGGGAACCTCTATGTTATAAAACCTTATAAATGTAGACGGCGAGGCCCAGCCCGCGGCCGTACAGATATCTTGCAAGGTAACCCCACTATACCACGCCCACGATGAGGCCACGCCTCTCGTGGAGTGCGCTCTGACACCCAAAGGACACTGCAGGCCCTTAGAAGTGTAAGCCAGTGCTATGGCGTCGACTATCCATCTGGATAAGCTCTGTTTTGATGCGGCCAGTCACTTGGAGCGTCCGCCAAACAAAACGAAGAGCTGCTCGGTCTGTCTGAAGACAGACGAGCGGGACACATTAGCTCTCAGTGTTCTGATAGGGCAAAGGAGACTCGCATCCTCCTCCTCAGCATGGGCCGGGAGGGCGCACAGGGAAATAACCTGGGCCCTGAACGGTGTGTTGAGGGATTTGGGCACGTACCCGTGCCTTGGTTTGAGTATGACTTTTGAGTCATTAGGCCCAAACTCCATACATGACGCGCTTACTGAAAGCGCTTGTAAGTCCCCTATGCGCTTCATTGAAGCGAGAGCCAAAAGAAACACCGTTTTGAAAGACAGATGCTTCATATCTGACAAATGGATTGGCTCGAACGGGGCACCTTTCATGGCTTCCAAAACCGTAGAAAGGTCCCACACCGGGACTGAAGGAGGTCTGGGAGGGTTCAGCCTCCGAGCTCACTTGAGGAATCGCACGACCAGGTCGTTTTTCCCCAGTGACTGGCCAGACACAGGTTTTGTAAACGCTGCTATGGCTGCCACGTACACTTTGAGCCGTGGATGGGGTCCTGCCCTTATCCAGCAGCTCTTGAAGGAAGGAGAGTACTTCCGTAACCCCGCAGTCTACGGGTGAAAAGCCCTGGGCTTGACTCCAGGCAGAGAACACACACCATTTCAAGGAATAGAGCCGTCTAGTAGACAGGGCCCTCGCCTGCGTGATCGTGTTTAACACTCCCTCCGGGAGGTTAGCGGGTACCCGTTGATGGCCCATGCATGTAGGGACCATAGTTGCGGGCAAAGATGCCAAATCGAGCCCTTGGCCTGAGAGAAGAGGTCTTTCCTCAACGGTATTGGCCACAGGGCAGTGCTGGTCAGCCGCATCAGGACAGGGAACCAAATCTGGTTTGTCCAGAGTGGAGCCACAAGCAGCACTGGGCATCCGTTTTCCCTGATTCGTTCCAGCACTTGAGGCAGGAGCGAGACGGAGGTAAAAGCATAGAGGACAGCGGGGCCAGACGTGGGCCAGCGCGTCCTTGCTCTTGGAGAAGTATTTCGGACAGTGAGCGTTCTCGTGGGACGCGAACAGGTCCACCTGCGCTCTGCCGAATGTCTCCCACAGCAGTTGGATCGTCTGCGGGTGCAGCGACCATTCCCCTGCTGGGACATTGTTTCTGGACAGTCTGTCTGGTCCCAGATTCAGGTGACCAGGCACATGCGCCGCTCTCAGTGAAAGCAGGTTGTGCTGAGCCCAGACCAGGAGGCGTTCCGTTAGCCTGTAAAGGTTTCGGGACTTGATGCCGCCCTGGCGATTTATCAGTGGTGGAGGAAGTACTGAGTCTCAGTACTTAAGTAAAAGTACAAATAACCAGAGACATATTTACTTTAGTAAAAGTAGAAGTACCACAATGACAATCCTACTTAAGTAAAAAGTAAAAAGTACCTGATTTTAAATGTACTTTAAGTATTAAAAGTAAAAGTACTTGCATAATTTTTTTTTCTCTTAATGTATATTCTAATGATTAATAAAACAGTTAATTCTAACTCATTCAACCTAATAGCCTACTCCTATAATGATGTTCAATAATGATGGATTTATTTTTTAAGTTTTTGTCACCATTTCTGAACAAGCTTGCAATTAGGCAATACACACATCAAGCTTACTATATCCTTACTATATACTAGTATTTGACGGCGTTTGGCTGTAAACGCGATTAATATATGGCGTAATTCTGAACCTCTTGCCTTGCCATACTAATCCTAACCAAACGTATAATTCACACGCACCCCACACCACTACTAAACCTACCCATGCGTACCATATGCACGTAAAAAAATAATTTTCACGTATAAATTGCACGATAAACACTGCGTGCTATAGAGACGCATTTAGTGTGACCGGGTTCATATATCTATGGCAACCAAACTTCACTGGTGAGTGGTGAGACAAACGTGCGACGAACGGACGGTCAGGATGACGTTTTGGCAGGAAAAACTGTTCAGAAAATGTAACGAAAATGTCCCAGAATATAGTAGAAATGTACTGGAGTAGAAAGTATAATAATTGCTGCAAAATGTAACGAAGTAAAAGTAAAAAGTATGCACTATTGATTCTACTTAAGTAAAGTACAGATACGTGAAAAATGTACTTAAGTAAAGTAACGAAGTATTTATACTTCGTTACATTCCACCACTGCGATTTATGGATGCCACCACTGACATGTTGTTCGAACGGACCAAGACGTGGTGACCTTTTATCTGGGGACAGAAGCGCCGTAGCACGTTGTCGACTGCCATCATTTCCAGACAGTTTATATGTCGGAGCTTTTCCCGTTCTGGCCACTGGCCAAAGAACGGTCTGCCCTCAAGCAGCGCTCCCCATCCCGAGGTGGAGGCATCCGTAGACACTACCTTCACACTCGAGGGAGTCCCCAGACTCACACCTGACTGATACTAGTCGGCTACTTTCCAAGGTTCCAGACCTGAAACACATTTTAGATCGACCCGGAGGCGAAACCGGCCAGCGGTCCATGCCCGGGGCGGAACTCGCGCTTTCAGCCACAGCTGCAGTGGGCGCATGTGAAGCAGACCCAGCTGGAGTACTGAGGCTCCTGAGGCCATGAGGCCCAGCATTTTCTGAAACCTTTTGAGCTGGACTATCGAGCCGCGGCGGAAGGATTTCACGGCGCGCTGAATGTCCAGCTCGCGCTCTGGCGACAGACGGGCTGTCATGGATAGCGAGTCCAGCACTGTTCCCAGAAAATAAATTTTCTGGCTGGGAGACAGCGAACTTTTCGCCCAATTGACTGTGAGATTGACTGTGTCGCAGATCTAGAATGGGTCTGAAACTCCCGTCTTTTTTCGGTACCAGAAAATACCTGCTGTAAAGACCCCCTTTGCTCTGAGCCTGAAATAAAGGTTCTATAGCCCCTTTGCTCAGTAGTTTCGCTATCTCGGCTCGAAGTAGATGAGATTCTTCGTTTTTTACCGTCGTTTCGACTCGCGCCACGCAACGGGGGGGCGTCGAGGGAACTGCAGCGAATAGCCTCTTTTTATAGTCTTCAGCACCCATTCTGATCCCTCAGGAAACTTCGCCCACGCATCTGCGTGAATAGCTAGAGGTAGAATGAAATTTGGGCTCTGGCCGCAGCATAACGGCGGCCGGAGAGCTCCGGTGTGCTGGGAAACACTGTTTGCAGTGTGTGAGGCGGGGGGTGCGCTGATCACAGCGGGCAGCCCAGCCGCGCTCAGCTTCTCTCTGACAGGTTGTGGAGAGAATGCCAGCGGAACGAGCCCCGTAGGGTTCGGCATGTCTGTGAGGGAATGTGGGCGCGGGATAGCGGGCCCACTCACTGCACTGGGAACACTGTCAGTACGCTCACACCGACTGAGAATGTGTTGGTTTTGTTTTTACAGAAATGGTGGGACATGCTTCGTGTAGTGTTTGTGGGCACTGTGTTGTGGGCACGTACACTACATTTATTGCACAATCGACATGAGTCGATTTTATTTGTGCTAGCCCTGTATTGTGGCGGGCTGTGTCTGTGTGTGGGAATGGGCACTGAGACGTGGGCATTCTTACAACACTCATAACACCATCGGCCGTGGCCGGAACACCAGAAAATACACTCTTTATTGGATTTATCTGGGTAGCCGTAAAAACGCCTTTTGTGTGCAGGCAAGCAGGTTGTGGAACGGGCTTGTTTACTGCGAAGTACGCTGGAACAGTCGCATTGTCTGGAACTGAGCGAGCGAGAAGTTTTGGTGAAAATCCGGCCGCAGCGGGATTTGAACACCAACGCTTTCCTAGAGTAGCTAGGAAGGCTTTGAGATCTCGTGCTTGATTTGGATTCTCGGCCCGGGGCCCACGCTGAGGGGGACGGCGTCCAGCAGAGCGAGAGCGCGGTCTTTGGTCTCGGGCCTGGCGGCGCTGAGAAGCGGCGGCGGCTGGTGGTGCAGGCTGCGGCTGATAGCCCTGGGCAGACGGCTGTTTCGAGGGGCCTGCTGCGGAACTAGAGCGCTTCGCGCTCAAGTGCTTCATAGCCTGTGAAGTTTTCTGCACCTCGACGAATCTGTCCGTGAAATCCTTGACGGCAGGCCATCGGTGGAAATGGGCGCGTCGAGGAACACAGAGCGCTCAGCATCCGTCATCTCAGACAGCGTCAGCCACAGATGTCTCTCAGCCATGGTGAGAGAGGCCATATTGCGCCCAACGGCTTGTGCAGCGGCTTTGGCAGCGCGTAGAGCGAGGTCCGTAGCGCTTCTCAAGTCCGCCACAAACATAGCTTCCGGTCCTTCCTCGTCCATTTTACGGAGAAGGTCGGCTTGGAAAATTTGCAGTATCGCCATTGAATGCAGCGCTGACACAGCTTGCCCAGCGGCGGTGTAAGCGCGGCCGTGCATGACTGACGTCACTCGGCAGGCTTTTGAGGGTAGCGCCGTCAAAGCACGCCGTCCAGCGGAGGGCGGACAAAGATGGGACGCTACCGCTGCTTCCACTGGAGGAAGAGAGAGGTATCCTCTATCTTTCACACCGTCCACAGAGGAGAATGCTGCAGAGACAGAGGTACGCATTCTGGCCGAGAAGGGGGCGTTCCAAGACTTCGCGACTACTACGTGAAGCTCAGGAAGAAAAGGCGCGGGTCTCGACTGTGATGGGGCGGAGTCCTTCTGGAGGAAGCATCCATCCAGCCGGTTGCGCGCGGGCGCCTTCCAGTCGAGGCCGAGGTTGTCGACGGCTTGAGAGAGCAGACGCATCAGCTCAGTTTCAATGCCGGCTCGTCTCCCAGACGGCTGGCGGGCAGCGGGGGGGAGGTCCACAGAGCTCGCCCAGTCCTCGCTGTCCGATGCCAGGATCAAACTTAATGGCGGAAGCGGTGGCAGACGGCGGCCGCTGTCCATCGGTGAGCGACTCGAGTGATGCCGGCAAAGCTGGCGGGCGAACCGGCGAGCTTTGGCGGGCAGGAGAGAGCTCGGGTGCGCGCTGAGCACGGCGCTTCTTGCGGCGCGGTACCACAGCGGGCAGAAGTGCGGGCTCCGAGAAGGATGCCAGGCGAGTCCTCAGTCACCATAGGCATCCGCTCGCAATGAGAGCATCCGCCGTCAGCGAGCGCGAGAGCCGAGTGATCCTCACCCACGCATATCACGTGGCGGTCCCCGTCGCTGAGTTGGGCTCGGCACGAGCCACAGGAAGAAGGGACGTGACGAAATGGGCGCGAATTACCCCCATTGGATGTAGTGTCACGCAGCGTCTCTCTCGATAGGCTGCTGCTGTTGCCGCAGGGCAGCCAATAGGCGCGCAAGCCGCTTTGCCTATGTCTGCACGCTGCTGCACAGCGTTTTACATTAATTAAAAATTAAGGATAATTTTTGGCTTCAATATCTCGTGGAAAAGAGGTTTTCCCCATAGCGTAAGATATTACGCAGTACGAGAGATACTCTCGTAAGAGAACCAACAGACAGGAATCTCGGAACTGCGGCCCAAACAAAAACATGACAGCGACATCTCTTGCATGCATTGTGCGTGCGTGCCGCCTTGCACTTCTGAAAGCCTGAGGAGCCACTCGTGTTGCTATTCTACTCTCCGGCGCCGTCGTCTTTGTTTTGGGTCTGACGAATCGACGCGAATATTTTGCGTCTACGTATTTGATGACGTCGACGCGTTGTCCCAGCCCTAATAATAATGGTTGTTTTCTTTAGCAGTTTTTTGTGGGTTTTAATCAATTAGTTCAAAAACCTCTTAGCCATATGGTTCATGACTTTTTTTGTGAGTAGAAAAATAATTTTACTGTTTAAATGTAGCTGAAAAGCCTGTTTAATTGCTTAATGGCAGGTTTCCATTCTCATGATCATATACACTACGTTCAAAAGTTTAGGGTCTGTAAGATTTTTTTTATGTTTTTTAAGTCTCTCGTAATATTGTGAAATACTATTACAATTTATTCAAACTGTTTTCTATTTTAGTATATTTTATGTCATTTATTTATGTGATGACAAAGCTGATTTTTCATTAGCCATTACTCCAGTCTTTAGTGTCACATGATCTGTCAGAAATAATTCAGATGTGCTGATTTGGTGTCTGTTAATGTCTGTTATAACTGTCACATTTGATCAATTTAAAGCATCCATGCTGAGTAAAAATATTAATTTCTTTAAAATAAATTATCCCAAACTTTTAAACTTCAAACGTCAAAAAACAGTTGATTCCTATTGTGACAAGTTGCCACATGTAGTGGCATTCTCCAATAGCAGTTAAAATGAGCTTAATTGAACTGAGTATTTGCTTTCCTTAGCAATTATGGTAGAAATGTGATTTTATGTAGATGTTATGAAGCCAAGCACAAACTGGCTTTTAAAAAAGTAAAACAGAAATACTCACTGGAGTAAAAAGTGACAGCAAGCCCCTGTCTCCAGTTATCAATAGCTATTCCTTTTACTGCTCCACCAATATCCATTCTTTAAATTGATAATTCAGGAATAGGGATAGGACCTGTATGAGTTTTTTTCTTCTTCTTTTGAACACAAAAGAAGATATTTTGAAGAATGTTGGTAATCAAACAGTTGATGGCAGCCATTGACTTCCATAGCAGGAAGAAAATACTATGGAAGTCAATGGCTACCATCAATTGTCCGGTTACCAACATTCTTTTGTGAATGAATTTGTGAACAAAGAAACTCATAGGCTACAGGTTTGGAACAACTTGAGGGTGAGTAAATGATGATAAAATTTTTGGGTAAACTATACCCAACTATAAACTATAATGTGAATAAACTATACTATAACCCTAATAAAATGACATAGCTGATAGAAAAACTAGCATGCGCCAAATATCTTTTAACAATTCCTTCATGCAGAACATACACTCACCTAAAGGATTATTAGGAACACCTGTTCAATTTCTCATTAATGCAATTATCTAATCAACCAATCACATGGCAGTTGCTTCAATGCATTTAGGGGTGTGGACCTGGTCAAGACAATCTCCTGAAATCCAAACTGAATGTCAGAATGGGAAAGAACGGTGATTTAAGCCATTTTGAGCGTGGCATGGTTGTTGGTGCCAGACGGGCCGGTCTGAGTATTTCTGGATGTTTTTCCCTTTTCACACCATTCTTTGTAAACTACTTCGAGCTGATTACGCACACACCTGTTACCATTGATCACTCTCACACCTGCATCTAGTTCCACACGTAACTCCACACACATTTATACCTCACTGTCACTATCACTGATTGCTTAGTCTTGTTTGAATGTATGATTCACTGTTGTGTAATCTCCCAGCGTTTCTGAGTATGTTCTCCGACCATTTCTTAGTCTGGTTGTCCTGCCCGTGTTTGCTACCCTTGCCTGTCTGTGATTAAACTTGCGCTGCATTTGGATCCCTCTGAGTCTGGTGTTTCATGACAGAAGACTAAGCCATAACCAGATCCAGCAGCATGTCAGCCTTGTATGCCTCCCAGTCAGCCAATGCGGATCTGATCGCTGTACACCAGGATCAACTCACCTCGTCGTTGGAGAGGTTGGCCAAGATGGTTCGCGGTCTTCATTTTTCTACACCGGGACCATCGCAGACTCAACCCGTCTCCACAGTTGTCAGCCCTGAATCTATCCCGATTCCACGCCAAGCTCTCCCGGTAAAGTTCGACAGAAATTAGGTCTCGCAGTCCTCTGGAATCAGCCGCCTCGGAAGTGATCCGGACAGCCAGGTATCACAACGAGCTCACGCAGAGATGCCGAACACGGATACGGGAGCTGAGATCATGCGTCTCCGTCAGGGAGATCGATCGATTGAGTGGTATGTCGAGGAGTTTATTGAACTGACACATTTCACGCTAATGAGCACCAACTGTTTAATGATCTTTTTCCGCGGAGGGTTATCTAAACCGCTCTGGTCATTGATACCCGACCCTGATCCTCACGGTACTTTAGAGCAGTATATTGACATTGCCCTGCAACTGAGTGGTTCACCTTTTACTGTGAGTAAGGTGGACGAGGAGCCCCGCAAATCCAGAGTATTCGCCAAACCAGGGTCTAGTCATGTCATGCTTGACGAGCTGGAGAACCTTCACGTCACGCCTACCATCAAAGCTGCCATCGGATTGGTCTATTGCTGCCCAGGACTGGTTTCCAGCATGGCTGATCATCCACTGATCTCAACGTGGAAGTCCATAAAGGTCGCCGTTCCAGGGTTCCTTTCTGCCGAGCCTGCTCTCCACATCAGCCCTGCCGAGCCTGCGCTCCATGTCAGCCCTGACGAAGCTGAGCTTCACGTCAGCCTTGACGAACCTGAGCTTCATGTCAGCCTAGACGAACCAGAGCTTCCCGTCTACCTAGACAAGCCTGCGCTTCACGTCAGCCATGATGAACTCGAGCTTCACGTCAGCCATGACGAACTTGAGCTTCACATTTGGCTCAACGAACCTGCACCTCGCGCCAGTTCTGACAAGCCTACTCCTCATGCCCGTCCTGTTGAGCTGGCACTTCTGGTTCCACCCGCTGCACAAGAGACTGTTTGTCACTCGTCCGCTGGACATGCAGTTCCTGAGCCTATGTTTGTTCCTGTTTCAGTCTATGTCCCCGTAGCCTCTCCCAAGTATTTTTTTTTGGGGGGGCAGTAGGCTCCACGAGGGGACCATGAAGGTCGTGCCGTCATGGTCTCCTGAGGGGTCTTCTCTGCCGTGGCTGCCCAAGAGGTCTTCACATCCAGGGAAGCTTGAAGGGGCTCCGCCCTGGCCGCCATCACGTCCTGCTCCGCCCTGGCCACCATCACATCCTGCTCCGCCCTGGCCACCATCACATCCTGCTCCGCCCTGGCCACCATCACGTCCTGCTCCGCCCTGGCCACCATCACGTCCTGCTCCGCCCTGGCCGCCATCACGTCCTGCTCCGCCCTGGCCGCCATCACGTCCTGCTCCGCCCTGGCCTTCGCATCATCCTGCTCCGCCCTGGCCTCTGCATCATCCTGCTCTGCCCTGGCCTCCGCATCATCCTGCTCCGCCCTTGCCTCCGCATCATCTTGCTCCGCCCTGGCCACCTGCCCAGTCAGGTCCACCTACGCTATGCAGCCCAGGCCCGCCGTGGCTATGTCCTGGTCCCATTCCCCTGCACGGGCCTGGCCCTCCGTCCCTCCCCTAGGATGGATCCCTCTGAGTCTGGTGTTTCATGACAGATTGGTTGATTAGATAATTGCATTAATGAGAAATTGAACAGGTGTTCCTAATAATCCTTTAGGTGAGTGTATATAAATATATACAAACTTTTGTTTTAATTACAATTAATACGATTATACATCGGATTTTACAATTAATCAAATTAATGATAATCATTAAAATCATAAATTGATGCATCCTTTTGGGACATTACTTAGGCCTATCCCAAAAGGCCACCCACCCCTACACCTACTTCTAACCCTACCCATTACCCATTGGGGCCATCTTTGGAACGCCTCTCGGCTGCTATTTCAGTCATGCGAGTACAGCTGCCATTACTTTGAATTGGGAAACATCAAATTCTCCAAAGCTGTTCACCAAGCTTACGATTAAATTTCATATTTGAAATCACCAATGAAATCTGACAACAAGTGTCTCATAATTTTGTTTTCTAAATGCTCAAATCATGACAAAAAAATCAGCATTTTTCAGACTGGACCAATCAGTGTGCATGTGCAGTCATACGCGCGTGTCTCAGAACACTGCAGCTGTCTTTAAAAGCTCTTTTTTCAGGTCGTTTCAGGTCACGCCTTCGAAGGCCGTGAAGGTCAGACTGAGCGTTATTAAATGGGACGGTCTAGCCTATGGACGACTATTCTTGTCGCCTAGCAACTGTGACATCTGCCATTGACTGACCCTAAAGTTTGTACTGGACTTTTTTGAAAGTTATATTAAACTGTCTGAAAACAAAACAGGGTTCACAAACTGTCTAAATATATTCACTGATCCATTTCTGTATAAAATAAAGAGTATAAACTAGATTGCATAATCGCATCTTACTAAGATGTCAACATTTGAACCGCTTTAACATGCTTTTTTATTTTTACATTTATATTATTATATATTTGAGTAAGTTAAAACCCAATAATTGCATTTAAAAGTGTAATTCGGCAATTTCTCTCAAAAAAATCCTGTCGTCACTGGAGCACAATAAATTATGGGGTAGGCAAGGCCACGAAGGATCCATCTGTTGTATCCTTCATTTCACGGGAAAACAAAGGACGCATTTGAAGGAGCCTTCGAATTGGGACAGCCTTCGCCGTGCCGCATCGAATGCCTCTTTCGAAAGATGCAGCCTCTGAATTTGGATGTAGCAATAGTTAAAAGAGTAAATGAATATGATAATCTAATATGTAAATATAATATGAATACCACCTTTGTTTGTCTTAAGTCTTTGGTTAAACTGAATATTTCATAATTTGTGAGTTCAGAAAGCCAGTTGCCTAGCCTGGTAATACCAGACTCTGCTACTTCACTTTGCTTCGTACACAGAGTCTGGGATAGCATAATAGAGAAGTGTTTTCTCTCTCGCTAGGGGGCGCGTACTGAAGTTTAAAATCATTGGTTACCCGTAAGCCAATCAGATAAGTTTGTTTATGACGTATGTTATGCGCCGACACAGCCGCATCGAACCACAGACATCATGCATCGAACTCAAATCTATGATCGAACTTCCACTGTAAACACTTGATGATGCGAGCGAAATACCCGAGTGAACATGGCTGTAAACGACTTTTTTGATCTGTGAGTGATGTATAGAATGACTGCTGAGAGAGAGAGAGAGAGAGAGAGAGAGAGAGAGAGAGAGCGCCCCGGCCGCGCCCCGGCCGCGCGCGCGCACTCCCACGTCTACAAACAACACGAGCGCTGTCTTGCTCTCTCTCCCTCGCGCATATTCATAAAAATCAATCGACAAGATAGTAAGAGGTCGGAAGACCGCGGTTTCACGTGGAGCATTTGGAGATTTTTAGAGATTATAGACTCTAGGAACAACATCTCAATGAACAACATCTCAACTATAAAGGCCTGTCTCATATAAGTTAGACGCCTATCTCAAGTACAAGCCGGTGCAGTTCGACGATTTGGGCAAATAAAAGCCCGGGCTATTATTTGAAGTTTTACGGTATTTAAGACCTGGAAAAGAAAAGAGACACTGACCTGTCAAAAGGCTCCCCAGTTTCTCGCTGACGATCGGTAATAGTTGATAAATTAAACTTTTCCCAAAGGGAGTAGGGCCACAACATCACCTCCATTCAAAATGTTTAATACACACTCTTCGTGTTCGGGCTTCAGTTTGCTAATGCCGGGAATATTCTCCACAACAGAGCGAATTGCATCCGCGTCTCCATATCAGCGGTCGTTTTCGATTTCCCTGACCTAATCTTAAACACGGCGCTTACCGACTACGTCACGGCTTTCAGCCCGCCCTCTGTTCGTTGATTGGCCGGCTGTTTTCAGGCCGGTGGAAAACAGAAAGATAGGCTGCTATCTCAGACTGACTATAGGAGCGAAATGAAATTAGCGGAAGTAGGAAGTCTGACGTAGTCAGGCTACCAGTTGCCACCCATTAAGTGGTACTGAATATTGTACACTAGCTTTCATAGTATAGCTGCATGTAGGTGTTAGTAAATATTTAATGTAGGTTTTTTTTCATTCTCTGGATCAAAGCTAAATGACATCTCATGTTATGTGTGTCACAGTCTTAATTCAAAGTGCATTTATGCAGTGGTCTAATTTGGGTTTGGGCTTTCCTACCGCAGACTAGTTACACTTCTCTTTGCTCACACAGGACTTATCGACTACAATTTCCACTGTTTCAAGAAAGCCATAGAGGAGGTGTTTGACGTGCACTTGAAAGTGCAGAGGAGTCGGAAGCTTTTGAGCCAGAGGAGGTGGAGCAGACAGACCGTGCCAAACGGGACTCAGGTGCATCCTCATTGAAGAGCATTGAAAGCCGTCCAGCCTGTAACAGTGACTCGAGTGTGAAGGATTCACACAGACTTTGCTTAAGCTCGGAGTCTTTTTCAGGGGCACTTACTGATCTTCAGCAATCCAAAAGGGCCATACAGACTGATTTGTGCATTAAATATCTTGCACTTCTAACTTAGCCATCCATGTTTTACTTTTAACTGTTCATAAAGAACACTTTTTTTTTTCAATAATATTTTTTACTGAAAAAAAAAAATCAATTGTGCTACAGTTTCCCACAAAATACATGGTAAAAACCATTTCCAAAGTCACTAAAGCAAGATATTTATCGCATATGTGCAGTAGGGCACAAACATGTCATTTAACTTCTATATGCACTATAAAAAAAAGAAAGAAATTTAATTGCTCAATTAAAATAGAATTTCCCGCTTTTTATTCAGAATTATTTATATTTATCATTGCCCTTTGCTGATGTTTTTTACTTTGTAATTTGTTCATGGTTAAACGGCTGTTCAGTTTCATAAATTATTTTGCTTTATTAATTTAAATTGTAATTTATGTTTGTCAGAAACTTCTTTAGGGCCACTTACTGCTCTCCAGCAATCCAAAATGAAAATACAGAATGTTGTGCATTAAATATCTTGCACGTCTAACTTAGCCATCCATGTTTTAACTGTTTGCAAATAATAATAATACATTTTATTTATAAGAATTCAACAATGCAACCTTTCATATTTACTTGCTTATTTAATTGCTTAAAAATAAAAATTACTTTCCTATTTTAATTCATAATTATTTATTTTTATTACCCCGCAGATGATTTTTGATCTGATTTAATCTTTTGAATTTTTTTGTTTATTTATTTGAAGTTGTAAAGTGTATCAGAAACTTTAAGTTTAAAGAAGCAAACGATTGGTGGTTTTGCGTATATCCGTGGTTCTCAATTAAGGGGCCAGGACCCACTAGGGGGCCTCAGCAAATTTCCAAGGGGGCTACAGGATGACTTAAAATAACATACATTAATATGTTATTATTAACACCTGTTATGATTGTGCAAGGAGATGAACCCAAAACAGACAGAGTGCAACGAACAGGGGGTTTATTGGAACAAAACAGGAAAACAAAACCCACGAGGGGGCAAAACACGACTAGGACAAGGAATGGATGGCAGACTAGACTAGACAATGACTCAAATAAATGTTCACAAAGACAAGACTCTACACTAAGTACTCACGGGTAAGATATGGCAAGGTATAGCAACAGACAGATTCAACAACATTCAGCATAAATTAGGCAATGAACCGACACAAGACAGCAAACACAAGGGGATTAAATACCAAGAAACTAACAAGGGGAACAGGTGACGCTAACAAGGCAATCATGACTAAACAAGGATAACAAGGGGGCGGGGTTACAAGACGAGACACCACAAGCACATGGCCCAAACAACAGACCATGCGCTTGTACATAAAACATGGGTCTGTCATGATCCTGCCACAATACTAGAAGAATACAAGGACATGATGGCAGAATCATGACAAACACCATTAAAGTCACCATGAAATCAAAATGGCCAATTCCTATTTTTTATGGGATATTCCAGTATTTATCCTTCTTGCAGCCACTTCTCTTTTCTGATGACGTGTTTTTCGGCGCAAGGGCGGGACAACCAGTCACTCACATGAGATCACAGCAAATCAATCTGCCCTACATTTTTTTTTCTTGTTCGACAAGCCGTTTCACTCAGACATACATCACAATAGAGAAGAAAAGACTATCGTAACTTCTTTTTAATTTCGACTTTAATACTAATGTTATAATTAAAAAATAAAATATAGAAAAATATATTATTAAATATATATTTATATATATATAAAAAATAGATAAAATCCAGAAGACATAATTTTTATTTTCCCCCCTTTCAGTAATTATTTGGGGCCAAGTACCAAAGGTGCGTAGGCACCTATTGTGTCCGGCAGGCAAGTAATGAAATTTGGCACACTCATAGAGGACAGTCTGAACTGCCACTATAGCAAATTTGGAGTCTTTAATTCTCCCTCTAGCGCCACCAACTGTCCAAAGCAGCACTTACGTTTATTTTCACTTCAATTTTCCCATATCGGCCATTTTGAATTTTGTAGTAAAATGCTTTATTTTACAAACGCATTGGCACATTGTTATGAAACTATGTATGTGTCTTCACCACCATGCCCTGACAGTAGGGATGTAACGATTCACTCATCTCACGATGCGATACGATTCACGATACTGGTTTCACGATACGATTTTTTAAACAAAAGTGCCCCTTTTATTATTTCTCAGACAAAATGCTGCACATTTCTTTTTAAGTTAAAATATGTTTGTCAAATAATAAAACTACATTAAAAAAATTCCCTTCAAGGTTGTTTCAAGTCTTTTTGTCTGTTTGGTCAAGAGGCTGGACACTGGTACCTTCGCACAAAATGAGTACCAGATTGACAGGGGTTTTACATTGTAATAAAGGAGCAAACCGAGCGTTTTCAGTTCATTCCTATGGAAGTTGAGCTTGGCTCACGCAAGATCAAGTTCCATGAATGAAGTGAAAACACTCGCTAGCTTCGCGCCAGTGTGTGCTCGCTGCTATTGTGCCTGTAAAGCGAGGTTCTCATGGTCTTAATAGATTCTTTGGGTCATGCCGAGAACATACCAATTTTGCCATAATCCGCAGAACTTCCTGTCTGCCATTTTGATTTTCTTTAAAAACCTACTTTTTCTAACACCTTCAAGACCGTTGGTCAGATTTTCACCAAAATCGTATTTGTTTCATCTGTAGACCATGCCGGCAAAAAGTTATGGATTTCATATCGATAGATGAAACTGTTTTCGGATACCGCATCAACAAAGTTGATGGGTTAATGCCAAAATGACTCTGATGCTCTGTGATGCTTTGACATATTGACACCAAACTTTGTGTGTCACTGTCACTTTACTCTGACCACACCAGGGATGTAGTGGAGGCTAAATGCATGTAAACGCCGTTTGTAGTGCAGTGCAGTACTGTCAGTGTTGACCACAGTTCTCTTGCGTAGCCAGCAGGAAGCAGCAGACTGCATCAAGATTCATCAGTCACTAGCCCAAACTAGCCTACATGTCTCATGTAATGATGAATGAAATGTAAAAAATGGATATCCGGCAATGTTTTAAGCGCAGTCAAGACAACAGCCCTCCTCCTGATGCCAGCAAATAGCCTCGGCTACAAGCTCAAAGTGAGTGAGCTCGGAAAACAGTACTAAACTTTGTTTTTGAGGTTAATTTGGTTCACGGTAGATTCATGCAACTGACTCACTCAACAAGTCACTTCTACCTTTTCCCATAAGCCAATGTTACAAGTAAAATTCAGGATATATTATCAGATAAATAACTAGATGTAATGTATTATGGGGGGATTTTTAATTTGAGGAGTTTAGACTTTTTTTTTAAATTACATCTCGCCTAAATGTATGCTCACTCATTGCATTTTTACAATGGGGTAATTTTGTTCTTAAGAATTGACAAAACACAATGAAGCTTGATTTCAATCTTTGAATTAAATTGAAAAAAAGTAGCTCAAATAAATACAATCGAATAAAGGTACCAATAAAGAAAAATAAAGAGAAAAGTTTTTGGCTTAGGTCTAACACTAGTATTCAGAAATACTACAGAGACTGAATAAAGTAATCAAATGTAAAATAACACTGGGTAGTATTTTAGTCCTGACTAAATTAAATACATAGGCTATAATATTAATCCTGATTCCTTAAAATGAAAGCTATGTTTTGTTGTTTTGACAACCAAATTAATGACAGACACATATGGCTGCTGTCACTGTAAGAGCTAGTGCACGGATCCATCAGGATACACATACACCGGTAGGCAGTGGCCCACCTTACCGGGTGACCACGTCGTGGTCCACCAGAATTTATAGTTTACCCACCTCTTTTTTTACCACTACACCTCTGGACCACACCACATGAATTTCGTAACAGCGCCACCTATTGGTCAAAATTGATAAACCATCAAATCATACTACTAGTGACTGCATATATGATTTTACATATATTTTACCTAAAATCATCTTTAAAAAATTCTTTACTTGCTCGTTGTTGCAGTTGGTCTGACACTCTCAGCCATGTTGGCATGACTTACCGTGTTCTTTGTGCTTGGCCCCGGTAATTGCTGCTTGCAGCTATATTTGTTTCAGTTGGTTTCCCAGTTTATGTTTATAAAAAAAGATTAAAAACAAGCAGCTTTGTCATAAATAAAACAGAAATACTGGATAAAATATTTTACTGTCACACTTGCTGTGTATATAATCAAATAGACTTGAGGAAATTAAAGCAAATTGCGTTTTAATGAACAGAGTAACACACTAGCTTACCATATTAATATCAACGCAAGTCAAAGGACTGAAGAAACTAAGGGCTTAAATAGACAGGGATGGTAATCAACAGAACAACGAATAGGTGAGGACTATCAGTAACAAACAAGTGGCAGGAAAACTGATAACGAAGAAAACTAGGTCAAAGCAAAACACAGGGACAAGAAATCAAGCAAAACAGATCACACATGTGACACTTACCTTATATGGACGGGCCTTCAAAAATTGTCGCACAATGGGGGGACCGTCCAGTCAAAAAGGTTGAGAACCACTGGCATATACAGTTGGCAGATTGTCTGCATTTTAAAGTGAAAAAAAAAAGTGTAATAATTTGCAGAATATTCATTTATTTTGTTTAAAGAATGCAAGTGCTTTTAAAAAAAAAAAGGCTCTTACTTTGTCATTCACAACTATAGTAAAATCATTTTTATTTAACTTCCATGTATCCAACATATTTTGTTGCTAAAATGTTCTTATTCTGACAAATGCAAGAAGCGTTGTATCTTCTCTCTCAAACACTTTCCACTTCCCAGGCCATCCACTCTTAGCTTTTGCTCGCAAGGAACAATTAACTTCTTTGGCGTCACAGGAAGTACATGGTCCCGCCTCCGCCCAGACGCTAATATCATGTAACTGATTTCAGAGGTTGGTGTGTGTATTCAGGGTTTTAATTCCTACGCAGTGGAAGTGTCCCGCTGCGGGTTAGCGCGCCAGTGCTAATCCCAGGGGATACCTTTGCTTCGGCAATGAGGGCTGATGGGTAAATCTCATGAGGTCAGAGCCGCTTACGCAAGAGCTGCTCCACTCTGGATGGACACTAAATCATCTGTAGTGAAACTACAATGTGTTATGTAAGACAATTTCATGTTTGGTATTATAATCTCTATCAGCGGGCCAAACGCTATTTACTCGGCTAGAGCAAGGACTCATCGGTGACTGAGGGCTTTTCCTCTGGTGCTTGTGTATTGTTAAGGCACACAATTGAGGTTGAAGTGAAAGTTGAAACTCTCCTAGTGTGATTATATACGAATCTAGGAAAGACTCTTTCCTCGCAGCATTTTAAATAGCGTTGCTATAGGTTATTATCAGTCACAACTAGTCAGCACAGCGACTCTAGTGAACGTACCAATCAGAAGCTGTCATAGAGGATTAGATTGCTTCGAGACTTAAGCTGTCGCTCCACATTAAGAAAAGGCTTTATGGGCTCTATACAAGGTCTTCATTGATTGGGTGAAAAGAGAGCAGTCTTCATGTAACTCGTGCTGTAAGTCATGAAGTACACGTCAGACTCATGTCAAGTTATCCAGATACTTCAGCTGCCGTTCTTCCAAGTACACTGTCACAGTCTGTCTTGTCTCCGCCTCTTCACTACACTTCCCAGCATCCCTCTTGTCTACACACCTGCTTGTCATCATCGTCACCTGTGTTTAGTCATTTTCATCAAGAAGAAGAAGAAGTGTCCATTCTTATGTGTATCACATGAGTGTGTACCTTCTGCCTGTCTGCACCCTGTGTGTTGTTTATTATAAGTAAGAGTTGTCGATTGGACTTCTCATCTCCCTTTGCCTACACAACCCGTGACATACACAAACACTGTTGATGGATTTTCAATGTATATTTAAAGGTCCCGTTCTTCGCGATTCCATTTTTCAAACTTTAGTTAGTGTGTAATGTTGCTGTTAGTGCATAAATAATACCTGTAAAATTATAAAGCTTAAAGTTCAATGCCTAGCGAGATATTTTATTTAACAGAAGTCCCCTTTCAAAGCCTACAGCAAACGGCCGGTTTGGACTACATCCCTCTACTTCCTTTTTTAATGACGTCATTAGAACAGTTTTTTGACTAATCTCCGCCCACTGGAATACACAAAAAAGGGGGCGTGGTCTTGTTGAGCTCCCAGGAAGAGTATCTTTTTTCACAGTTACCACATGTACACCTATAAAACATAATACTAATCAAAACTCATTCACACGTGTAACTAAGGTAGGAATAAACAATTAACTTATTTAAAAAATTCAACATCACCATCGTTAATTCGACAGACGGCAAAATTAACATATACCACAAGAAACAGCTTACCACTGTGAAACATCCTGCAAAAGTCGTGTTTGAACAGGTTCTAATTGATCATCTACGTTCCCCGGGTCAGATTCCGGCTCAAAGTGATAAGGTAATATGTTGGACATTTTTACGATAACAATCAGCGCGTGCATCTCCAATTTATGGTAAGAGGCGTGACCTTTCCGGGCAACGTTCGTTAAGCTGCTGTCGAATCACAACACAGGAACCGCTGACACAATCAGAACTCGTTACGTATTTCTGAAGGAGGGACTTCATAGAACAAGGAAGTCATCGGGCCGTTTTTTGGACAGTGAAAGCAGCGGTATACAGAAGTAAATTGTTAAAAAAAAATACTGTTTTTTTACACGCGAAACATGAACACATGTTATTTTGCACACTGTAAACACAATCATAGCTTCAAAAAAACACGAAGAACAGGACCTTTAAGATTCTTAGTTAATTTTTTTTGCGAATTGCTTATTATTGTGCAACATTATGAGTGAAGCACATTAACTTTTAAAAAGAAAATCATTAGTAGGCCTTATGCTTTGAAAATGAACATTAGGAAGTCGTTAAAACATATGGATTGGATAAATATTAATAAAAGTTGAATGACATTCCTAGTCTTTGAATGTACACTAACTTATGCTTTTACTATCAGCATATATAACTCAATAAGAGATGTCTGGCCTAGGAAAATTGACATCTTCAATAGAAAATATTTTCCTCTTAATCAAACTAGATAGATAGACAGACAGACAGACAGATAGATTCAAGTTGATTTCAATTTCTGATTTCAAATGGAAGTCAGTGATGGTGTATATGGCTCAAGAGATGATTTAAAGTCCAGAGGAACTCTCTTCATGTTAAACCTCTCTTAAAAGTAATCTTTGTTGTTGCATAACTATTGGCCCTGATCAACAGCCCCAGATTCTGTGACGAGTGAGGACAGCCAATCATCCAGCCTGCGTTTCTTTGACCTCGCCATTTCCCCGACAGAATGAAAAAGTTGGAGGAAAAACAGCAGATCTGACTTGTGAATTTACCTCCCGCTGACACATGAATATGCAGCCCGAATATTATTATTAACAATTCAGAAGTGCCTCATTAAAGATAACTTATAATTTAGACTCAGCATCCAGCAAATCTAAGAACCATTTCAATTTTTCAGAAACTGAGGCAAACATTCAATTTAATGATAAATTAACAATTTAATCTTTTTTTTTTTTGAGTGACCCATTTTCGAATTTCATATGCCACAATTTGTTTGCAACCCCGCAAAAGGGAAATGAAGGTTGTGCTGAAAAAAAGTTTAATATGCCTATGTAAATAAATAATAAAAAAATGAGATTATAAATGATTTAAAAACTTTTCAATTACATTTGTATGTGCCCTTGTATTGGCAATGGTAACAACAGTCCGTATTTTCTCTTGTATTGACAGAGATTGCATGTGATTTACGCCTTTAGGTTAAGGGTTAATGACGACAGATGTTTTAGTTTTTGTTCTTTGCAGTTATGCAGCATGTCACATGTTTCTCGAGTTTAGATTAAATGTCAGCTCAGTAATCATACATGACAAAAAACAAGAGCACATGTGAGCTTTTCTTCAGTTAATTGTTACAAACTGCACATCCATATAAAAAAAATGTGCTTATAATTGTAACCTTCAGTACTGAGCATTTTTTTCTTTGTTTATCACCTTGGAAACAGATTTCTAAGGTCATACTGATGATCATTCATAAAGCTGAAGCATGAAACAAGAGTGTATAGAGAGAGCATTGAAGTCACTTATGCCACATATTTTTTCATCAAAACTATTAACTTTACAAAGGCTTTAGTTATGAAGTCTGTCAAAAGCTAACATAAAAAAACTTATGTCCAGAATTTTGAACATTAAAGGTTCTCAGGGAAATAAAACAGGGTCAGCATACAAAAAGATTTTTTTTTTTTTCAGCAATGGTCCTAATACATTTTTATTAATACTGGGCATTTCAAACTCCAAAAATGCTTGAATACACTATGCACTGTCATATATCTACAAATATCTATATTCTTTCATTACACTCGTGTGAATTTAATCATAATAAATATAGAATCTCTAAAATTCTCTGCATGGGCTTTGAAGTACTTGTAAACTGTCTGGTTGCTACACTTGAGTTGGAAATGCTCATGAATTAATAATTATCCCATAGGATTCATTAACAGTTATATAACTACTGGTTTATCTTTCTTCTTTGTTGGATTATGGTGAGATTGCGATCTTTTCCCACACATTTAACATCTATTATCGCTCCAATATCTGATTTGTAATTAAAAATAATCTTTGAGGCTAGGACCTTTTATGTTATGAGAGAAATCATAGCAAAATGAATATTGCAACAATTTACACTGCTCCCTAGAATACTTTATTTTGATTGGCCAGTCCTGGCGTTTAAAATATTTTTGCATAATTTACTTATCCAAAGCAACTGAATTTCTAGCTATACTGTACACAATTATTTTCATGATTTATCACAACTTTTTTTCTTTTGTCAAATCAACTCAGATAATGTGGTTCAGATAACATAATGTTTTGAGTTTCTGTTGATTAAACCAATCTCATTCATTGTATGAACTCAATATTTTAACAATGAACTTAACATTTTAAGGCAAGCATGTAACTTACTTTTTTTTTTTAAGTTAAACCAACAATATTTTTTACAGTGTGTAGTTATATCTTGCATCACCTTATAGTCATTTTTTTCACAAAATCATTTCAACTCAAATCGGGATTTCATGTCATTTTGTATGAGAAATCATAGTGAAATGAATATTACAATAAGTAGCCTAACATGGCTTCATTTTGTTTTTTCAAACTTGATTCTGATTGGCCAAATGTGTATTTTTGCATAATTGAGCCAGGCAACTATAGTTTCTACATAGTTTCTTATCTCTTGGCACCTTATGGTGTCTCACATAATAATTGATTCTAACTTACATCAATATTTAATGTTATTTATTTAGTTTTTTGCTTAGAAGCAATTTAATAAGCGGGACAACGCCTTGCTGTACGTAATCTCTATGTTATGATTTAAAGATTAACAGTCTGAATGTCATTACTGCACATATGTTTTGTGTAATTCTTTCATCATACAGTAGCTCCATTGAAATGTATATCTCAGCGTGAGATCGTTTGCTCAAGTCTTGCAGTTCGCCAAACAATCATTAGATCAGTGCTGAATAAAATACATTGGAAAAAGACACAACTTGTTGTCACTCTACCTTTATTATCTAAATTTATAAGAGCAATGCATGCAACATTAGTCCACAATTTGATGTTCCCAGCAGTGTGAACTGCGAGAATGATTCCAGCACCCATCATAGGGAGGATATGAGCAAATGTAACGCAAAAGAGGCCCTACAGTGCTTTGCTCCGCACTTTAAAAGAAGTCACCTGTCTGCATGAGCGGTAACCTCCAATCAGAGTCACTCAGATTGACGATCTTTGTCACTTGGCTTTTAGCACAGAGCCAATGTGGCAGCGATCATTTGGACACAGTTTAGGCTGGCTATCACGAGTCTGACATGGCGCGTTTGTAAAGCCTCCTACATGCCATCAAAAAAAGGTCCAAGGATAGCTTTGTTTATATTTCCAATTGAATTTCTCCATTTTGATTTGCAAACACTGCAACACAAAAGCACTGGCTGTGCAGGGGACAGATTTATCCCTTTAATATGAGAGGCCTGACAAAGTTTTACGTAACGGATCCTTTAGTGACACACTGGCGTTGCTCCAGCTCAGTGGCAGGCATCAAGTGGATACGGAGCTGGGGCGTGGCAGCGCTGAATTGCTGTGAAATCCCAGATAAGCTGAGTTTCAGTGGCAGTAGAGCCAGAGCTGAGTGAGTGGGAGGACACATGCATGAAAAAAAGAGCCTAACCATCTGCTGCTGTGACAGTGACAGAAAGGCAGACCTTCAGGCAAGCCCCTGGATGGAGACAACCCCCCCCCCCCCCCCAGTCTCACCTCACCAATCTTCTTGTGAAATCTTCTTGAGATTGCATTAGATAGCAAAATAACCTTTTTCTCAGAAATAACTTTACTTTTTGCAATGACTTTGAAAGCAACTGGTGTTGGTAATTTTTTGGAAACAGTTTTCCTCACAGTACTGGTGTTTTTAAATTTCGAGCTTAACTAAAGTCTTTTTGTCAAATGTTTTACTTGAGCTATGTTTCAAAGACATTTGCTTTTGATGTTTAATGAAATCAGATATTTGTAACACTTTATAATAAGGTTCCGTTTGTTAAAGTTGGCATTAAGGAAAAATGCAGGACTTGGAAATAGGGCAAGACTTGATTTTGTTAATCGGGAATTGTTTGGATTGTTGGATGGTTGTGGTTTCCTGTTGCTGTGACCTCATGTGAGTGACAGGTTGTCCCGCCCTCAAGCCAGTAACAAGAGGGAGGGGACGCTATTTTGATAAAAGTTTATGAGTTTATATACTGTATATATTGACATACATGGATAAATCACTGATAATAAATACTAAACAAGAATTGTCCATATTTTATTGTATAACTTTAACTTAGTTTACATGAGAATGAACAATGAAAAATGCTTTTAAATGATTTATTAATCTTAGTTGATGTTAATTTTATGGAGTCCCCTAAGGGGATGTGGTGATGGAAAAATATTTGAAAAATTATGGAAAAATGCTGTTTGGATTTAAAGAGTTTATGATTGGATCATTATTGCTGTGATTATTATGTTTCTATCAGGTTATATGTTTGGCAACAGTCCTTCTAACCCTAATTGATGGATAGCTTTTCATTTCTTTTCATTGCATGTAGGAAGACACATCGTGGCAATTTTCCAGGATAACAATGTCAAGATTCATCAGGCTCAAACTGGGAAAGAATGGTTGGGAGGGAGCATGAAGAATCATTTTCACACATGAATTGGCACCTCTGAGTCCAGACCTTAAATTCATTGAAATCCCTTGGGATGTGCTGGAGTAGACTTTACAGAGGGCTTGACTCTTGCATTGTCAATACAAGATCCTGACCAAAAATTGATGCACCTCTTGATGGAAATACATTTTCTGATGTTATTTTTATCAAGGGTTGCATTACTTTTTTAAAAAGATGAATAAATATGCCTATAACAAATGTAACATTCATTGCTAGTTAATGTTAGTTAATGCCTAACACGAAGTAATGGGACCTTATTGTAAAGTGTTACCGATATGTGTAATTGTATCACTCATTTATGTTTTCATATTATGCATGTTTTCCAAAATTATTCACATGTAGTGATTCAAAGTTGTCATTCCTAAACTGCATCATTACCATTCAAAGAGACACATTTGCAATTGCGGCCATCACTCAGAGAACGTAATTTGTCTTGTTGCAAATTAACAAAAGAAAATCCAGCAGTGTTGTGGGGTGCCAGTCGTGGCAAACTGCCTTCTGTCTGATGTTCTCTCAACAGGAAAGAAATTACAAATGGAAAGAAACAGTGGGGAAAGGCATTGATTACTATTTTTTGTATTCTTTTTCAATCTCTGGGTTGCTTCAATCAGAGTTTATTATATCAGTTTATTATATCATGGTTAAAGCCTATAACCTTTATGAAATTAAAAACACATAAGCAGTTGAACATAGAAACTGAACATATCAGTAGATTTTCACTGGAAGTTATGCATTGCACGCTTTTCATCATTTTGTTTCCATCCATTTAACTTGGCATAATAATTTCAACCCAGTAGAGCTGTTATGTGTGTGTGTAGGCCTAAAATCCAGAACAGACAGGTTTCAAGCCATGGATTCTCTTGGGATTGTTATTTTTAGAATGGTGTTTTTGGATTTGTAAGTAAAATAAGGTCTGTATAACTACTACTATTTTTTTTATGTAAGTTGCTAACAATTTGCTAAGGGCTACAATTACCTCAGGGATTCTTATATATCAATTTGGGCCTTTTTTTTTTTTTTTTTACAAACAAAAAGCAGCTTCAAAGTTCATGTTTGAGGTAAACTGCCTGTAATTTGTCTAGGCCTATAGCCTAACCACAGAGTTTATTTTACACAAATAAAAAACGTCCATAATAAACGCACATTGAGCGCAAATTAGGCTTTAAAATGTAACGTCATTGTTGAGCGGTTTAATTTTGCGAAAGTCGCGTTCCAACAAGGCACCAATTAAACGTTTTAATTTCAGTTCAGCGGTTCGGTTAAATTGTAGGCCTAGTGGATTGTTTTACAGTGTAAGATATACGGTTAGCAGCTAGCTAAAGATAGTAGCTGAATTATGTAATACACAGTATTTTAAACATAAATCCATTAGCCATGGAATCGGAAGTGAATCAAATTTATAATAATTCTAGAACTGCAATGCATTGATCCCACGAGCCAGAGAGAATCATGTGGAATTGCGTCAAACGCTTTAGAAGGGTGTTTTGGCATTTAGTGGATCCATTTTACTCGTGCTTTTGATTTGAAAGCTTGCATAGTCTCCGATGCAGAGCTTTTTCTGGTCATATGTGTCTGTCTAATCCGTCTTTTCCTTCAACCCTACAGACAACTGTGGGAAGCGCGCGCGTATGCCCACCGCTGAATGCCATGTGGTCAAAGCAGCTGTGCGGCTGATAACCAATGACAGGCAGCAGAGACGCCGCGCGGAGCTGAAGGATGCGTCGCGTCGCGCTGATATTTAAACCATTCTCACATCGGGCATGCCAGAGATGCGACTTGCAGCGATTTCTGCGCTGAGAACGGAAAGATGCTGCCTTCATGGATTCATGGATTAAGCTGGATTTCAGGACACACCTGTAGATTTTTCACCTAGTTTTCTGCATAATGCCTTATCTGAGACAGTTCCTAGTTTTAGCGCTCTTCCTGGGCTCGTTTGGGGAGTGCCGGAATAAACACGCAACGAGAGAGAGGAGGTGGACAGGAGCTGTGGACACCCAGAAGCATGGGACGTAAGTGGAAATTCAACATTTGACAGCTAAACTTGGATCGACATCTCGTGCTGATGATGATGTGGACTAGCCTACACATTGCTGGGCTCACTGTTCATGATGAAAAAGTTGCTGATGCTGATGATTGTTGTGGTAGTGGTGGAGATGATGCTGATGATGCTGAATGTAGCAATAATCACATTGAAGATGATTGATGAACGTCAACAAGTAGGCTACACAAAACATCTTTGTTTCCATCTATTTAACTTAAACATCTATTTCTACTGATTTAAGCTTCATTAGCATTTAAAGTGCTAGAAAAACTTGCAGTAATTCAACTTCAGGTTTTTAGTTGGCCAATACCGATTTTTACTGTGCAGAGTGGCTGATATACACATTAATTGGGATATACAAAATTATATAAATTAACCCCAAAATGCATGTGTGGGTGTCAATTAATTTGTACTATACTTGTCAGTGACCTTTTCATCTGAAAAACCAGGAATGCCTCAATTAAGTTGTCACACAATCTAAATTATAATTAAAATTATTTTTTGTTAACCAAACAAGTTGTTATAGGTTACAGATAATGTGTCTGTGCATTTTGATGAATATTATGGTTGAAAAGCATTTTGCTTTTGCAAAAAGCTTTGCATTTTAGGTTAAATGAAAACTTATTTAATGTATTTGAAACATTAAAAATGAATTGAAAGTGTCAGACTTTCCAACTTATTTCTAAAGAAAAACACTTCTGTTAATCGACCAAGTGGGCACAGTTATCGGCTGATGCTGGTGCTCTCCGAATAGTCAAATATCATATGTCAGATATTTATCAGTTCATTACTCATTACAACCATTTGATGATCATTTTTCTGATTTATGTTATTAGAGATGACAGTGTTGCACATAAAAACTGAGGTGATGTTTTGACCTCATCCATTGATGTATTTCACAGACCCTTTTTTTCCACCACCTTTATGAGCCTTATTTCTATATGACAACAGAGTGCCATAAATGAGGCCAGGGGCCGGGGTGTAATTAACATGACCCAGACAGATGATGCCGGCACTGAACCGAAACACGTATCACTGGTATGTTCGCATAGATATGTTCGGACTGGTGCTTCTTACTCGACAAACAGCCACGTGTCACAGGCAAGTTTTGCCCATCTGCCAAGGACAGTACGTTGGCACAAAGCTGTCCTGACAAGCTAACATGGGTACAGCCTCATGGGTCTATGAAATTAAATCTTCAGAATTAACATGTTTTTAGATTGCAAAAGCCTTCAAATTTGCATGAGTAAATCCAGCTGTATCGCTGCAGACAGGGTGCCACTCATGGAAAGCTGCCTTCTGTCTCATTTTCGCAACAGGAAATAAATTACAAATGGCAAGTCGATGTGGGGAATGAGGCTGTTTACTACTCACTGGATTCTTTTGAGTCACTGTCAGTGATTATTATATCGCTACATAAAGAGTTGATTATGCTCATTGCTTGACTGGAACAAGCACAGTTCATGAAATCCAGAGTTTGGGGCTCTTCTGAGCGTCTGTCTATAAGATCTCCTGTAATTTGAAAAAGATCCAGCTGCAGCAGCAAGTTGGCCACTGCCGTAACAGTTTGTTGATACAAGCGCTGTGCATGATCTTAATCCGTCATTACACTTTTGCGGCTGCATTTTCACAGAAATTATGTAAATGTCATTGACTTTGAGGGTTCAGGCTGAATTTTTCATGTAACCTCTGCTCGTTTCCACATAATAATAGCGCACATTGTCCAAATCCATGATATGAGAGGCTGATCTGAGTGTTTGTGTGACTTTGAAACCCACAGCTCCCTGGCAAAGAAGCCGCCAGATGTGACAAAATCACGGCGACTGAAAACAGAGCAGTTGTTGAAAGTGGACGATCATGACTTCACCATGCGGCCCGCATTTGCAGGTTAGTTCATCATTCCCCTGTGTTGCAAATGTGAATTGAATTCCCTTCATTTAAATGCCACAACTTCCATTAGGAGTCTATTTTAAAAACAAATCTTCAAAGACATGTACAGTATACGTAATGTGAAAGGTTTAGCGTCAACATCCTCCATGAGCAACTGAAGATTAGTCAAAAATAAGACAACTGTACTTGGAGCATGAGACTAAGAAAGTCGTGGTAAAGTTTTATTATAAATTCCATACTCAATCGTTTACCTAAAAGCCACTCAAATATTTTTAGTTGCATTGGTTTAATCTTATGTACAGATTGAACATATTTACTATGCACAATTGGAGAACATTCAGGTCAGTTATTTGACCAACAGGCATAAAATCTACATTGGCTCCCTCTAGAGGGGTAAACAACTTCCCCATCAAGCGCTGCTGTAAAAAGACTGGGATTTCAGTTTAACTGGAGTGCATATGGTTTTTAGTATTGGAATTTTTTTTCATTTAGACTATTATTATTTTATATTAAGCCATTACCTGCATAAAATCTCCAAATATGGACTAGTGTCTAGCTGATGTAACGAAAAAGTAGATGGAGTTTTGAAGAAATGGATTCTGCATTATTTCTAGGTTACTATAATCAAATAAGTACATTTGTGTCATTGATCATGTGACTCTTTGTACAGACAGTCAAATGTTTTTGCTTCCATTGAACCAAAAGATGCTCTCTGGATCATCTCGAACCATTCTGGAGAACATGATCAACACAAACTTGTGTGTGAGTGTTGCTCGTCATTAAAGCAAAAGGGGAAGAACTAAATGCTTTATGCTTTAAGCTTAACTCATTCAAAATGTTCAGGTAAAAATTTGCTACGGTGATAATATTGGTCCGTTATATTATTTCATGTTAAAGCCTATAAAGCCTAACTTCGCCAATTTTCAACCTGTTTTTTTATTGCTACAATGTCATGAACAATGTTTAGTTGTTCTCTGTATTACCTGGACCGAGAAATTCAGGTTTATTTGTCAGCGTTTCACGTCATCAGATTATACTTCCTCATTCTTGTATCCCCGCCCAAAAACAGTCGGATCAACAGAGGGTTATTAACTGAACAGTTTTTTTAAGGGTAGGTTTATCACTGAAAACTGTATCATACATTGTCTACCCTTTAAACAGCATTATGGTAAAAATGGAACACTCTGGCAACAGTTTTGCTGGAACTGACAGAACAGCCATTTTTTTCAGTTTTCCCCCTCCGTTTGGCCTAAAAACACTGTGTTCATGGTCATCCAGTTTGAAATGCTGACTACAAACACAGAGGATTTTCAAATTTCCCGTTGTAGCTTTCTCTCCATATTTTGATTCTTTGCGCTGGATCCTTCATTGGCAACCGAAAGTAACTCGCTCCCGCTAAACGTTTGCTTTTTGAATTCTTGCACCCGGGAACTATACAAGTCAACACCATTATGACTAAATGTTTGCTTAGTGGTATTTCTTACTAAAGCAAGGTGGTAGTTGACTCTGGTCAAGTGTATCCATAACAGACTGGTGGGAGTGGCCTTGGACGGTAACATGGCCAGAGCATTATGGGTGTTTTCCTACAGTACCTTTTTGGCATAAGGGAAGACAACCACTTTTTTCTCTGTTTTCTCTAGTCAGGTAGTACCAATTTCAATTTATTTTCTACTGTATAAGCAGCTATGTGTTATTGAAAGCCTATTTTGCCAGCAGTGAAGGACCCCTTTAAGAATAACAATGGAAGGTCGGTCTGCATGCTTTGATTGAATTTATTCATTGACATGGATTTGCTTTGACCTTGATTCCACATATTTCCTTTACAAAGCAATACCTTTTTAAACTCAAACTTTTTAAGCTTTTTTAGCTTGGCAGATGGAGCTTTGTACACTTTCCTCAAGGTTTTTTCAGAGTTTTAATGAGATTATCACTGTCACTTTTAGGAGCGTTAACAATCAATCAGATCACATAGAAACAGCTGGATGTGTGTGCAAATTGATCCTCTGGGAAGATGATATTTTTAAATATTAATAGTTTACCCCCAAATTTTTATTATTTATTCACTCATTTTGGGAGTGAATAACCCATATACTGGGTACCCATATACCATATACCCAGTCTCATTACCCATATTCTGTACTGTGATATTTTCAGGGAATTTCAGTGATAATCATAGTAACAACAAGACTTTCAAACTCCAAAAAGGATGAAAAGCACCATAAAGGTATTATAAAAGTAGTCCATGTGACTTGTATATCAAGTTTATATAATCTAGGCATACGATACTGTATAAACACGTCAATATTCAAAAATGGCATGTCACCGTCATGGTAAGCAAGGCACCATTGTTTGTGTGTGTGTGTGTGTGTGTGTGTGTGTGTGTGTGTGTGTGTGTGTGTGTGTGTGTGTGTGTGTGTGTGTAAACAAACCTTCCATTTTTGGTAGGCAAAAATGTAAGATTATAAGGGAATAATTACTTCATATGGCTTCAAAAGACTTTTATGGTTTTTATTTTTGGTGAGTTATTTTCGTTTGGCAGTGCCGTTTGACAGTCATGGCCACTATGAATTGTCACTAAAATGGTGTAAAGATTAAAAAAAAATCCCCTTTTGTGATCCATGGACAAAAATAACAGCATGGGGGTTTTGAATGACAGGAGGGTGAGAGAATTCATGTCAGAATTTTCATTTTTGTATGATCTATTCCTTTAATGCTGACTCCTCTAGTCTACCACGGTTAGAATGGTATTAAAGGATGATATAAGGGGGAGCTCAAGGCTTCTCTTTGTACGACACTTAAAAGTTTAAGCAGTAAAGGCTAAGAACTAATGAAAGTTCTTCTGCCAGTCCATACAGTCACCCCTATTCTTTTTTTTTAATGATGCGTTCCTATATAGGGCAAAGAAAAAGAAACACTCCAGTGTTTGATGCTGTTCCTCCTATGAATAGAGTATCTAAAAAGTCACTCATTTGGATGTTCAGACTCGGCGTACGTTTGGGAATTGCTCTTTGTTCAGCAGGGGGTCACAGCAAAGGGAATGAAAATAGCCCAAACATATTCACCCCCCCCAGACGCATACACAGATCTGTCATCTCTGTCAGTGATGCATTGTTGCATCTGGTTGACGGTGAAAATCTCGCTGCTAGTTCAAAACATGATGTAATGATTTCACAACTGTCATCCAGTGTCATCGAATCATAGTATTATAGATTTTATAATACTATGAATGGGGGTGGGAGGTGGGGTTAAAGGGCATTTTCATTTGATGTTTTTCCAAAACACTAAAAAAAGGAAGCTTTTTTTAATGCACTGAACAGATTTTATTACATTATTCATTTTTAAAATGTATATATTTCTAAATAATAATCTAGAATTGTGCAATGAGCTTAAAGAGAAAAGACTTTTATAAAATTAGATTTTTGTCTGTTTTTAGTTTAGTTCAAGGTGATTAATATTTTTTAGCAAATACCAAATATGTGAAAGGATAGTGTCAAAAGCGTCCTTCAACAAGGAAATAAAAGCCACCCATGAAAAGCTGAAGACCAAGGCAACAAATGCCACTGAAAACACTGGGGTGGCACAATTTTTTGGAAGGAAATTGGAAGGAAATAAGGAATAATTTGTTGTGAAGGATGTTCAAGGCGGGCGCCATTTGACTGCATTTACGAAAAATGCCTATACTAAATGCATTAGACTGCACTAAAACCAAAATAATTAGAAAGAAGGTCTTCTTAAAATACTTAAGTGGTTGTGAAATGCCAAGTTACTAAATAAACAGGTTGGTTCAGAACAAGGGGTTGTTTTTGCATTTAGATGTAACTCAAAATTATCTTGCTGTATCAAAAAGTGTTTGCATGGATTTGCTGAACCATTTGTTTTCACAGCTCTGTCAATATTCAGTATTCTTTTAATCATCATGCACTTTTGGACCAGGAAAAAATAGTAAACTGCTTTTTAGCATGCTTTTCACCGTCAAATTGCAGTATTCTACCTAAGCAATGATTAGTAAAAGGTAGTGCAGGTATAATGTGCCGTGTATACTGCATAAATGAGATTTACTTCAGAAGCAAAAGAGAATTGCTAATGCATGACTGCAGTAGTTTAAATCCAGAGACGGCTAACTGATGGTGCATAAAGCTTATGCCTAATCCTCCACAAGGGGAGTATCTCTTGATGTACACAGAAAACATATAGCACTCACTGCGTGTTTATGGGTCATTATAGGGCAGTATGTGTTTCTTGATGGGAAGGATTACACATATTAAGGATTTGTCTCATGTCGTATGATGACATGCATCCCTGTTTACCTCTGTGCAGATTTGCATATGTGCAATTCTGCTTTCAATACTTATATTCTGGCCTGCTGGGCCAGCAGCATCCGAAAATCAGATACGAACCGAAATGAAAGATCAAAAGATATCAAGTAACCTCTCCATGCCAGGATGCAACGTCTCGTTATTCGTACAGCCAAAATTGGCTGAACTCTAACATTCGACAAAAGGATCAGTTTGTCTTACAAGCTGCATTCAAAACTGAGGACGATTGTAATCACATTACATTTTGTTGCCCTTCTCTCTTTTCTCACTTTATCTTTTTTTTATTCGCCGGTTAAAGACATAAGCGATCCTCGCTGATGGGTTCGTCCATCTGGAGGATCGCTCGATCTGCTATGGACTGAGGCGCTCTGGTGCTAGAGACGAGATTAATCTGGCAGCGGTTTGTACTGACCGGACCAATCCCCATGGATTAGCACATGCAACAATCCCAGCCTGTCCTGCCACGCAGACAGCTGGTTTAAAGGCCGCCCACTCGCCAAACATCAACCAGCGATCACCAGCTCAGCGGCGTGGCCTCGGGAACTTTGAAAGAAAAGCACTATTATTAAAATCAACCCGGAAAAGGGGTGATTTCATCTTTTTTGTAAAGGAGTAGGTCATAATCATTATGTCCTTTCAACTCTGTTTGACTTACTTTCTTCTGTGGAACACATTTTTTAATAAATTTTAAGAGGATAAAAAATCATATGGGTTTGGAACAACATGAGAGTGTGCAAATAAAAAAAAACATTTTTGATGTTGTTGTCTGTTTTTGATGAACTATCCCTTAAAGGGATAGTTCACTTTGAAATTATTTTTTGGTATGTTTTAGCTTACCTCAAGGGCATCCAAGATGTAGGTGTCTTTGTTTCCGCAGTAGTTTCAATTTTGATATTTTTAGGTCAAACCGTTCTTGTCTGTCAGTCATATAATGCAGGTCTCTGGTCACCACCTCAAAGAGCATGCACAGAGAAGTCCAGATTAAACATGATTTAATGACTCGTAAATGTAAGTACACATTGATGGCCTAAGACACGAAACGAGCAGTTTGTGTGAGAAAACGAACAGTATTTATATCATTTTTACCTCTTGTAAACACAGCCACGACCAAGTGATCTGAGGGCGCGGGCGCTTCGGTCTGCGCAAGTGTAGACACTTGTCAATCAAACATGTCTGACCAATAGAGAAGCACCCGCCCACTGCGGAACGATTGTGTCAAATGATTCAATCAAAAAAATTTGAACTTCAAAACTTTTTGCACTTCAAAAAAAAATTTATTCAATCAAAACAATTTGAACTTCTAAATTTTTTTCACTTCAAAAAAAAAAAAAAACAACGAAAAAACACATTCTCTTCAATACTTTTTTTATTCACGGGGTAATTTTTATTTTTTTGCATTTGAACAGTTTTTTCTTTGATTGAAAATATTTTTTTGGATTGAAACAACTTTTTGGGAATTGAATGATTAAGACACAAATGTCCTACCCATGTATGGCCCAAACACAAAAAAGATTACTTCAATCAAAGAGAACATTTTGAATAAAAAAAAAAAAAGTGTTCAAATGCAATGTTTGGAGTCTCAAATATTTTATTTGCATTCAAAAACGATTTTCTATATTTGAAAATGTTTATCTTTTCATTGAAGTGACTTTTTTATTGATTCTGTTGTTTGTTTGTTTGAAGCAACTTCTTTTTTGATTTAATGATAAAGACACATATGTCCAACCCATTATATGGTCCAATCAAAAAACTTTGTTAAATGTTACTTCAATTAAAAAGGTTGCTTTAAACAAAAAAAAAACAGACTTCTATCAAAGAAAACATTTTCAATCAAAGAAAAGCAGTGTTCAAATGTATTTTTTTGAGTCTCAAATATATTTTTGGATTCAAATACTTTTTTTCTTTGATTGAAAAGTTTTTTTTTCATTGAAGTGAAGGTTTTTTTAATTGAAAATATTTTCTTTGATTGAAGCAACCTTTTTTTTTTTGATTGAATAATAAAGAAACAAAACTACCTTCATAAACTATCCCTTTAATGAACATTTTTGTTCTAATCATTATGTTGCTACAAATACGTGTGCCTTTCTTTCTTCTGAGAAACAAAAAGAGATATTTGTATAACTTTTAACTTTTAGAAAGTCATATGTGTTTGGAACAACATAAGAGTGTGTAAATAATGACAAAAAAGTATTATTATTGATAAAGGGTTAGTTCACCCAAAAATGAAAATTCTGTCTGTAATTACTCTCCCTCATGTTGTTCCAACCCCGTAAGACTTTCGTTCATCTTTGGAACACAAATTAAGATATTTTTGATGAAAGGCTGCTAGGTAATTGATATCTGCCAGCCCGGAAAAGTTAGTAAAGACATCGTTAAAATAGTCCAAGTGACTACAGTGGCTCAACCTTAAGTTTATCAAGCGACGAGAATACTTTTTGTGCGCAAAAAACCTAAAATAACGACTTTATTGAACTATTCATTTTCTTCTGGACCTCTGTAGTTCACGTAGTGTAACAGCGCAGCGCTTCTGTGTTGTACATCAGAACGTAGGCTCACTATTGGCCAGCATCACACACATGATTAGCGTCGGCCAAAAGTGAGCCGCCCTAAGTTCTGTCTTTACTAACTTTTCCGGGCTGGCAGATATCAATTACCTAGCAGCCTATGAAGGAGTGAGCCAGCTTTTGGATTTCATCAAAAATATCTTAATTTGTGTTCCGAAGATGAACGAAAGTCTTATGGGGTTGGAACAACATGAGGGTGAGTAATTACTTACAGAGTTTTTATTTTTTGGGTGAACTAACCCTTTAATTTTTTTTGATGAACTATCTCTTTAATTAAAATTGTGTCGCTCCAAATCAGTGTGACTTTCTTTCTTCTGTGGAACACAAAATTAGATATATTTATTAATTTTAAAAGGACAGAAAGGCAAATGGGTTTTGAAAAACACGAGAGTGTGTAAATAATAAGAGGGTTTTTTTAGATAAACTAACCCTTTATTAATATTAGGGGTGTAACGATTCATCGACTACATCGATGAATCGATTTATATTCCTATGATCCAACTACATCGATCTGTGGTCAGCAAGTTGGCCTTCCGGACCACATATATCATTCTAACATTGTTTTAAAAGGTAATCAAACGATTTTATCGATACTAAGAAATAACGCATTGGATTTAAGCAGGTCAGACTTTATATGGATGTTTTTTCTTAGCACGTTTAATGATAAAGGCGTTACTCGATTTAGTCATTCATTCGTGACAAGACAAAAAAGATCGCGTTGACAGTGACACACACACACACACACACAGAGAAAGACTCGCGCCAGTATCGTGCGTGCGCACAAGACAGCACACCAGAATACAGTTCTCTTTCGCGCTTGAACGAACAATAACACACAATTATGCCAAAATGTCTTTTTGTCGAGTATCTTAACACAAGAGCAGTCTTACGATGGCCGTAAAGAGTTGTGACTCATGAGAGAATGAGGCGCGTGTATGATCCGCGTCTCTGTCAGACTCAGTAGCGGCTGGTCTTAAAGGGACAGTACACAGTAGCCACTAATTATCTCTGTCGTTAAAGTCATAGACAGTAAAAGAAATGGACACAGCGACCCCATTGATTTCAACGGAGAAGACTTGAAGCCCGATTATTGCACTTCCTGTCTGATGTCTGAGCGACTGCGCAGGCTCAAACTGAGCGTGACGACAGTCTGATTGTTGAAAATCTTCTAGTAGCTGTGCCAAGACAAATCTGAATCACCTAATTCCTCAAAAACGTTGTTGAAATATTTTGTCCCGTTGCTTTTATGGACTCTCTGTTTATGGGCTTCTACCTTGACTTTGTGCCTTCATGCCCCCCCCGATTGCCTCATAGACAGTAAAAGATTGCCGCAAGCTTCTCCTCCTGTCTATACGGTAATGTCTCTATTGTGCGACAGAAAGTCCCGTGGTTATGACGCAATCTTTAGCCTATTTTTACAAAAACGGCTTCTACGGGGTCGTAACGTAAGATACAAAGTAATGGAGCATTTTATACCCTGTCGTGTTTCTTTATAAATAAATAATCGACAAATTAAGCCTTTGGACGCCTCAGATGTAAAGTTATTCGCTGTCAAAGTGACGCCAAAATGAATGGGAGTCAATGGGATGCTAACAGCAGGTGAAGTTCTGCTACAATGGCGGCTCCCGCGAGGCTTCAACTTCCGGCTGATGGATTACCCCCTTAGTTAAAGTCGGCATGAAACGGAAGTTGAGATTGTCATTTTTTTCCTTGTTGTGACGTATATCCGAGTGAAACGGCTTCTGAAATTAGAAAAAAAAGTAGGGCGGGGCTTGATTTTGTCCTTCAGAAATTGATTGGATCGTTGGAGGTTGGGCGCTGACACTGACAGGTTTTTTGAGAGGCGGTGCACCGATAGCCACACCCTCATCGGCTCTGGCCGCACCCTTTCGCCATGGCACGTGACCGAAAGAGAAGAGAGGTCATTTCAAGGGGGGAGGGAAGGGTAATGTATTTGATTAAAGATTATAAGGGTACATGAATTTAAAAAAAATAATGAAGTGCACAGATAAATCATTTATAATAAACAGTACAATATTACATATAAAAAGAAGATTTGTCAAATTGGATTTCATGCCGACTTTAAAGTTAATCAAAGAACAAAAGGAACAGAGAAAAACACTGTCACAGTGTTGTGTTATGTTCCCTGGTGTCCACTTGAGGTCCCCCTTCCCCCACGGTGTCATTCTCATTAGGAACCACATTCCCCATAATCCCCATCTGCACTTATCACGGTTCATTACACTCAGCTGTTCCCTGTCATCATTTGTCCCAGCTGTTTCTTGTCTAGATCATTGGTGTCTGTGTATTTATACCCTGTCTGTCTTAGTGTTTGTCACGGAGTCCTTGTTTTATGTCCCACACTTCGGATGTTGGTTCTGTTTCTTGTTTCTCGGATTGCCTTTGTATGGATTTTGACCTTTGCCTGGACTGATTGTGAGTACGGATTACCCATTAAAATATACTGCACTTGGATCTACCTGTCTTGTGTGTGTGTCGTGACAGAAGGACTCCGTCACAAATGTATAGATCCAGCAGTTCGGGATTCCGTAACCCTCCTCCTATGAATGGGGGAGGAAGGGGACCACAGAGAGGAGGTTCGCAGACCGGGGAGGAAGCGCCCCGGTTAAACATCTTTGAATGTTTCGCTTTATGGGCCCGTCAAACTGAGGAAGCTGCGGCGGCAAAATCTCCAGTGACCACGTCCATTAGAGATGGTGAGTCGTTCGAGGGGACTCGTCTGGCCAAGTTCTCCGGAGCTCGGGGAGGCTGCAGGGGAGGAGGTGGGCGACAAATTCCACGTCATCGTCCTCCGCCTGGCCATGTTCCTGATCCGGAGCCGCTGGTCTGGTCCAGCACAAGACCTTCGCCACTGGTTCCGCCCCGCACAAATCCATCACCGCGGGTCTCATCTAGCACAAAGCCCTCACCACAAGTCCCGTCTAGCACAAGATCCTCGCCGCTGGTTCAGCCCAGCACAAGATCCTCTACGCTGGTTCCGCCTAGCACGAGGTCATCGCCGCTGGTCCCGTCCATCATAAAGCCCTCGCCACTGGTTCCGCCCAGCACAGGGCCATCATTGCGGGTTCGGTCCTGCACAAGGCCTCCGTCCTGCACAAAGCCCCCGCCGCTGGTTTCGTCCAGCCCAAGGTCTTCACCACTGGTCCCGCCCAGTCCAAAGTCCTCACCACTGGTCTCATCCAGTACTGAGCCTGCACCTCGCCATCAAGGACGGAGGAGGAGGAGAAGGACTTCTTACCTCCCCAACGCCCCGGTGGTCGTTCCCGAACAACCTGCTGCCCAGCCAGAGACTGTTCACGTCACGTCTGCCCAGCCAGAGACTGTTCACGTCACGTCTGCCCAGCCAGAGACTGTTCACGTCACGTCTGCCCAGCCAGAGACTGTTCTTGTCACGTCTGTCCAGCCAGAGACTGTTCATGTCACGTCTGCCCAGCCAGAGACTGTTCAGGTCACGTCTGCCCAGCCAGAGACTGTTCACGTCACGTCTGCCCAGCCAGAGACTGTTCACGTCACGTGTGCCCAGCCAGAGACTGTTCACGTCACGTCTGCCCAGCCTGAGACTGTTCACGTCACGTCTGCCCAGCCAGAGATGGATCAGGAGAGACCCATTCTCGCAGCCGGGGGTATACTTATAGACTATTTGGAACGTATGGCTCGGATCCTGGACATGTCAGTATCTGCTGAGCCGGAGCCAGTGCCTGTCCCTGTTCCAGAGCCAGAGGCAGAGCCAGTGCCTGTTCCAGAGCTGGAGCCCATGTCGGTTCCGGACCCAGTGTTTGTGTCTGTGTTTGTGTCTGTTCTTGTATCTGTTTCAGTTCTTGTGGCTGTACCTGAGCCGGTGTCCGCTGTACCTGAGCCGCCGGTGTCCGCTGTACCTGAGCCGCCGGTGTCCGCTGTACCTGAGCCGCCGGTGTCCGCTGTACCTGAGCCGCCGGTGTCCGCTGTACCTGAGCCGCCGGTGTCCGCTGTACCTGAGCCGCCGGTGTCCGCTGTTCCTGGGCCGGAGCCGGTGCCAGCTGTTCCTGGGCCTGTTCCTGGGCCGGAGCCGGTGCCTGCTGTTCCTGGGCCGGAGCCGGTGCCTGCTGTTCCTGGGCCGGAGCCGGTGCCTGCTGTTCCTGGGCCGGAGCCGGTGCCTGCTGTTCCTGGGCCGGAGCCGGTGCCTGCTGTTCCTGGGCCGGAGCCGGTGCCTGCTGTTCCTGGGCCGGAGCCGGTGCCTGCTGTTCCTGGGCCGGAGCCGGTGCCTGCTGTTCCTGGGCCGGAGCCGGTGCCTGCTGTTCCTGGGCCGGAGCCGGTGACAGTGTCTGCTCCTGTGCCCTGGCCGCCCGAGGGGCCTTCTCCCCCCTGGCCGCCCGAGGGGCCTTCACCGCCCTGGCCGCCCGAGGGGCCTTCACCGCCCTGGCCGCCCGAGGGGCCTTCACCGCCCTGGCCGCCCGAGGGGCCTTCACCGCCCTGGCCGCCCGAGGGGCCTTCACCGCCCTGGCCGCCCGAGGGGCCTTCACCGCCCTGGCCGCCCGAGGGGCCTTCACCGCCCTGGCCGCCCGAGGGGCCTTCACCGCCCTGGCCGCCCGAGGGGCCTTCACCGCCCTGGCCGCCCGAGGGGCCTTCACCGCCCTGGCCGCCCGAGGGGCCTTCACCGCCCTGGCCGCCCGAGGGGCCTTCACCGCCCTGGCCGCCCGAGGGGCTGTCTGCTTCGTCCTGGCCGCCCGATGAACTTTCTGCTTCGTCCTGGCCGCTCGATGAACTTTCTGTTTCACCCTGGCCGCCCGATGAACTTTCTGTTTCACCCTGGTTCCCGGTTAAACCCTCACCCCCTGTTTCTGTGCCCCTTCATGGACCTGGTCCCCCATCCCGCCCCTTGATCCTCCACCATTCCATCCCCCGCCTGGACTCTTGTGTTGTTAATGTCTAGTCTTGGAGCGTCTGGTAGCCGCTCCGTAGAGGGGGGGTTATGTCACAGTGTTGTGTTATGTTCCCTGGTGTCCACTTGAGGTCCCCTTCCCCCACGGTGTCATTCTCATTAGGAACCACATTCCCCATAATCCCCATCTGCACTTATCACGGTTCATTACACTCAGCTGTTCCCTGTCATCATTTGTCCCAGCTGTTTCTTGTCTAGATCATTGGTGTCTGTGTATTTATACCCTGTCTGTCTTAGTGTTTGTCACGGAGTCCTTGTTTTATGTCCCACACTTCGGATGTTGGTTCTGTTTCTTGTTTCTCGGATTGCCTTTGTATGGATTTTGACCTTTGCCTGGACTGATTGTGAGTACGGATTACCCATTAAAATATACTGCACTTGGATCTACCTGTCTTGTGTGTGTGTCGTGACAAACACTCAATGCTCTTGACTAAATAACTTTTGTAACTTTAATAAGGATTATTCTATAATTTATAATGTTTGCAGTGCAGACTGTTGAACTTAATTCAATGTCTGTATGTCCTACCTGTTAGACAGGAATGTCCATACATTTTTATCCAGACATCAATGGCTTATTGATCATTATAGGTGTTATTAATCATTAAGTTGTTGTTGCAAGTTTGAGTTGAGAAATAGCCTACACATTTCAGCATTATCACTAATTGTGTGCATTTTCCTTGAGAACTAAGCAAGTTCACTCATGAAATCATTTGTTTATTATATCGCAATTGCATATCGCAATCGCAATATTGACCTCAATAATCGCAATATGACATTTTCCCCAAATCGTGCAGCCCTAGTTTATATCTATATTTAATTGATACCTGATTGATTCCCTTACAAGAAACAACATGAATCTAGGAAACTTTACCCACACTGTCCAGTATCCAGGTATTTATTTCAGTCACACTGGTTGAATTTTTGGCTAAAAAGTTACTGAATCGATTTCAAGTCACTGAATCGTTTCGGATCGTATCGTTCTAAATGAACCAATATCGTCCTTGAATCGTATCGACAACCACGAATCGTGATACGAATCGAATCATTGTTAAAACTAATCGTTACACCCCTAATTAATATCCAGTTTATATAATGTTATTTGTATTTGTTTTTCATGGAACAAGCACAAATAACCACCTCCAAGTGGTAACTATAACTGAGAAATGGGACAATCAAGGTCATTTCAGACTGAAACTGACAGCAGGGTGTTGATTAGATTGGACAAATCGATTTTACCCAGGAGCTGTGTCCTTATTTAGTATTATTTGTGTGAAATGAAAAGCCTTGATGGTACATGACAGGGAAATTGACGAGATGGAGTCCAGTGGGTATTGCATGGCAATAGTTTACTCATGAGGATCTGGATTACATAAGCAAATTTGTAAAAAGTCATCTCCACAGTTGGCCGTTACTTATCTAAAGGGCTCAAATGCATTTTCTACAGCATATTAAGCAATGCTTGTGCTTTTCATGAAGACTTTTTTTATGAGCGACACATTAAGTGACACATAATGGCAAGTTTCAGTCAGTGTCAGTATCATTTTGAGCATCCAAGTTTAATCCACCATTTACCATCTCCAGTAATCTCGTCGGATTACTACGGCTAGGAGTGAAACACACTGGAAATATCGTTTCGAATCTGTCTGACGTTTGGGCATCATCCCCGTCCATATGTACTGGCTGCCCCCTGCCCATTTACCTAAATGTCTTACCTTCTGAGTGACCCAGATTACACTAATCTTGGAAAAGAGCAGGGGTTTATGTTTGCTACAAAAGACCTTACAAGTGCAGCTATATGTAGGATATGAAAGCTACAGTTCCGGTTGAAGGCCTGTCCTTTGAGAACAAGCGTTCCTTACAATCCTACAATCCGTCAGATGTCAAAGCATCTGCTAAGCCTTTTGTGAACAGATCTGGTGGAAAGCAAACAGATTCAGATCTGGCTGTGAGGACATATTTAATGATGCTCACAGATGTCTTAGCGAACACCCTGCTAATTGCAACTGGAATGAAGCTGTCAGACTCCAGTAAACAATAAGTATTGTGAAAAATTAATGCATGGCATATGCAAAAGAGGTCATAAAGCAGTGGGATGGAGAAAATGGTGTAAATTAATTGACAAACATAGTTGTATATGGTGTATAAATGGATTTTTTTTTTTTTTTTTTTTTGTAGGTCCTGCTATTCCAGTGGGAGTTGATGTACAAGTGGAAAGCTTGGACAGTATCTCAGAAGTAGACATGGTAGGTAATCCTAAACAGTTGCTTTTTACATGTGCTGTTTTATGTAACACCCTCAACTCTTTGACTCTAAATTCTAGAATATATGAACACACATTAGGCGTGTTAAACAACACATTAAACAATTACATTTTAATTTAGCAAAACAAGAAATATTTTTTTGCGTGAAAAAATAAGCCTGTTTTAAAAAAAAAAAGCATTGTGACTATTTTTATTACACTTAAGCACAAGCACATTTCTCATCAAATTATTGATTGACATATGTCTAGACGTCTTTTGAGTTCCCTTTCAAAGTGGAACTGTAACACTATGTCATTGAGTTGATGCTATGGGTCAACCCTCACGGTGTCTGAACACGTGTACCAAATACGCCAAATATTGGCTGACGGCAGTCTATGATGTCACGAGCAGAGCCCCCGTGAGTATAAGAGGGCACCTGCAAGGACCCATCATCAACTTTTTTGTCTTCAGGAGCTGTTTGTTTGTATGCGCGAGAAAGACCAGAATCTGTGGGAGCTGGATGCGCTCATTGTGATGCATTCTCGATAAGAGCTTTTGTTTTGCTTGATTCTCTTTCGAGGGATAGAATCTACCATTTGCACGGATCGCTTTCGGCTTTTGAGGGAGTTGAATGCGCTCATTGTGATGCATTTTTGGTAAGAGCTTTTATTCCTGCTTGATTCTCTCTCTCTCTCTCTCTCTCTCTCTCTCTCTCTCTCTCTCTCTCTCTATAGAATCTAGCGTTTGCACAGAGCGTGTTCAGCTCTTTAAAGGTGCCCTAGAGTGTTTTTTTATATTATTTTATAATGTTTCCTGGGTTGCCCTTATAATGTTAGTATGTTTTTTAGATCAAAAATAGTCATAATTTAGAAATAAAAGGCATTTTTCCCACCCGGATTTTAGCCTCTGATTTGAACGCTCTGTTTGAAGGGGCGTGTCTGCTGTGTGGAACCGGCCTCTGCTGTGATTGGCTGACATGCTTGCATATGAAATAGCTATGTATTACATGTGAAACTCTCTCGAATACTTTTACTACAGCTATTATACGTTTTTACTATTACAGCTATCGAAATTAACGAATCGTGAGATGTTTTTAAAGTATTTAGATCTATTCCCATCACATACAATGTTGCTGTGATGACTGAGCATTGAGCAAGCAGAGGACAGTCTGTTGGTCGCGAGAATGAAGATCTTATCATTGCAATGCAGTTTCTGTTCTCTAATGCTTTCCCCAATGTAAATACAGTAAGAGCTTCGCTGTGCAGTGTAACGTGCGTCATTGAATTCATACGAGTTTGGCAAGTGTCCAGATAAACTCGTGCTGTGGAAAGATTGTTCTTTGATCGCTTTCTGTATATAATTTATTCACAATTTAAATACGTTTTTTTTTCATCCTACTAAAAGAAACGATGTGAAGTTGATATTTTAGTCACTGGCTTGACTTACTGATGCATAAACAGTATTGAACGATTTTGAGAGAAAGGTTACCTGTCTGAACTTGAACAATTACACATCAGAAAGTGTTGCTTGGTAGCTGATCCGAGGCCAGCTCTGTATTGGCCCAAGTTGAGGAAACAGTCGTCGGTGAAATGTTTGGAAATTTCCAGAGAAAATAAAAGTAAGCCATTGTTTCTTCAGAGGCTCGGATGAAGGAACTAAAAAATACTTTTGTGTTCATGTGTACATCCAAACACTGAGCAACTGCTATGCTTCGGCTGCGCAGTTTCGCCTGTCATTGAACATGGGCTGGCATATGCAAATTTGTGGAGGCATACATATTAATGATCCCGACTATTGCGTCACAGTCGGTATTGTGTGGAGAACCGACCGTTTTTCAGGGGTGTTTTTCATAAACGTGAATTAAATGAGAACGCGAAAACAGTCCAGTTTGAGATTCACTCTATGTCATGTCAGTGCACTGAACTCTTGTTATTTGACTATACCAAGGTAAATTAAATTTTGAATTATAGGTCACCTTTAAGGAGTTGATTGCACTCATAGCGATGCATTTGCAGTAGAAACTCTGTTCTTACCCGATTTTCTTATAGTGATGAGAGTCCAGCTTTTGTACGGAGCACGTGCTCTCGAGGGAGCTGAATCCATTTACCGTAATGCTCTGTAATGCAACGTTGCAATTCACTGTGGCAAGCTCCGCCCATGTTTAACTCACTCTTGAGAGATGAGAGTTGAGCATCTGCACCTCGCGGTTCAGGTCTCATGGCTGCTGAGGCGGAAGAGCAATCATGAGGATTCTAGGCGGAGCTTGGGGAGAAGAAATCAGGGCTTCTGATAGATCCATTCCTCTCAATCCCATTTGGTGAATTTGGAAGCTTGCTCTTAAAAGAGAGCAAAATCTTCTGTTCTGAATGGAGATTTATTAAACACCATTGGTCTCATGTTGATTCAGGAAGGCGCTCTGCTGCCCCTTCTGACCTGACTGAGAGCATATAAAGGTCTAGTCTGAGGAATTAGATACAGAGAGAGAGTTGAGGCAGGTGTTATTTATATTCCACCACCTCCGCTGCCCTGCATTTAAGAGTGTGAGCCTTTTATTTCTCCAAGATCACCACATTGAGGGGTATAGAGGAATCTTTATGCTGCTTCTACCATGTAGCGAATTATTGGAGGTACTGTGTGAGCAGCAATATGAGAGTATGCCCCGATTGATGAGTTGCTTGCGAGCTATCTCTCCCTTGGTGCTGCGTCCTCTTTGAAGGTTCCCGCCTTGCCAATGGAGAGTGAGTGCATTCGGCATTCAAGGGAGCTGAATGCATTCACTGGTGTAAGCCACGTGAGGGAAATAAAACCCCTCTTGCTTAACTTTTTTTCTTAAGAAAAAAGAGGGGGGGGGGGGGGGGGGGGGGGGGTATGAAAGTCAACCTTGTGGATCAAGCCCGGTGTTGCTGGAATAGCGCGGGAGCTTTGATTATGGGGTTGCAGGTGGGTAGAGCCTGCCTCCTCTGCTTTACCATCGTGCGGCTTGTGGCAAGGCATATGTGGTGGCCCACCATGGAGTCGCCTAGCTGTGAAAATAAAGAAAACTGAGGGTGGTGTTCCTTCCTCACTGATTTTCGGTTGCTTTCCCTCCATATTCTGGAGGTGTTGGCAGTAAACCGCTGAGGCATCAGCTTACTGAAAGAGTGGCCGCCGATAAGATGATGCAACCCCTTCACCCTTTAGCTGCTCTGCCGAGGTACAACCACTTTTCAGAATGCGGTGAGAAGTGGAAGAGTGGCGACACTGAAGGTTGTAGCCTGTGATGCTGAAGTTAGGAAGTCAGTTAGCATTTTGATTGCTCCCTTTTAGGAAAGCTGCTCAAGTTAGGGTAGAGCAAGGTGGACAAAATTACGATGGGCACTTACTGTTCTTCCTCTGATTCGTTTACCTCAAGGGCCAATTACTGTGGGGTTTTGGCAACTTGCTGTCTGTGTATGTGCTCTTACTCAAGGCAAGGGATAAGCTCCTCTCCTCCAGTTACATTGGGGTCTTTAAGTAGGGCTTAAGCTCCCCTGCGGTTTCCTTGGGGTCTAAAGTCTGGGTAATATAATGTACTGGGCACAGTGGATTATGCCTTGCTTTCATTTTCCCTCCTTCCCTGAATAGGAGTAAGGATTAGGCTTTCCCTTGGAGAGGCATCAGTAGTGAATAGTCTGAAGGACTCATTACTAAGGGTTTGAGCACTTAAGCCATGCTCCCTTTCTTAAGCTGCCCTCAAGATACCCTTAGGGTAGAGCATGTTGGACAGGATTGTGATAGATATTCACAAAATTTCTCAGTTTTGTTTATTCCCTCCCCAACTATGGTTGGGTCTTGAAATAGGGCCTTTTGCTCCCCTATGGCTTTGTATTGTGCAAAGTCTCTAGTTGGTCTTTGCTGGGAAAACCTGACAAGTAGAGGCAGTCTAACGGAGGTTCACAGAGTTTCCTAGTGGTTCCTGGAGAAGTTCTTTGCTCAAACAGGGTTGTGCGCTCTCTATATAGAAAATAGAGATGCACTGATCAACCGCCCTGGGACCGGTATCGGACAATTTTCCACATGATCAGCCCGAACCGGTGACCGGATGGTCAGTCTCACGTCTTTCCGATCCCGAGCCAGTCCGTTTTGTTTCTAGCGGCACAGGAAATAACGTTAACTGTGTGTTTTTTGCTCTCTTCTCTCCGACGGCGAAGTGACACACACCCGCCTCCTTTCACTCACTCGTCTCATTTACTCCGGTTAAATAGTACTTGTATTGCGCATAATTTTACTAATTCCCGTTCTCACACCAAGTGTGCGCACCACTGATCTACAAAAGTGGAGCACGCCTCTCAGTCTCAAGCAACTTGTAAGTCGCAAGTACCAAAATGAGTGGCTTACTGCGCATCAACGGTCAAATTATGCAATCAACTGTCAAAATTGCAATAGGTGCATCTCTAATATAATAAATAAGTCAACATTACCATGATTTATAATTATCTTACAATTTTAGAAAGTTTTTTCTTGAAAATGTAAATGCAAAAATTGGCTTTATGCTAAATTTTTAAAAGTAAGAGAATTACGAAATGTTCTTAACAGGTTTTGTAAGATTTACCCTCAATTTCTTAATTCTCTTGCCTTTTGCTCGTTTATTACACTAGTGCAGTGCCCGTACAAAATCAGTTTTTGTGTGTGTTTTTAGTAATAGTTAGTTTGGTGTGTTTGAGTGCTCATGTTACAATTACACAGCAAAAGTTCAGTGACATTTTTATTTGTGCATGGTAGAAAGCAAATACTGATACTGACATAATGACATACGATAAATATGGAAAATTTAAGTGCATGGTTGCATATCAATTTATAATGATGATAATTAGGTGACATGCAATGTGAACAGTATAGACAGGTAGTGCAGTATAAACAGTATATGACATATAGTGTAGTGTAGACAGTAGTATACAGTTAATGAAGTGGCATGGTGTAACATTATAACAGATTCAGTTAATATCCACAAATGAATCTCCTTATTTCAGGAGATACAGCATTCAACATGTACTAAAGTTTTTTAACTCCAAACTTTTTCATAGAACAGATTGTAGGCATAATAACCAGTTTTAGCATTGAGATCAGGCTATGTCTTACTTGTTCACTACAACTATCCAATTAACGACCGATAAAACAACGTTAAGCACAACAAAGGAGAACACATAAACAGGTAACTTGGTTGTTTCAATGATGAAAAGTTAGGATGGCTTACACTGGAAAGATGGGGATTTGCCGTCACGATAGGTAAGAGGAGAGTTAGCCTCATTTAAAGGGACACTCCACCCATTTGCATTAAGCTTTCCATTGTTAGAAACCTAGTCATACTATTGAATGGTCGTGCAACACTCTCTCATTTTCCCCTGAGACTAGAGAAATCCGCTATTTACCCTTTTCACTTCCTCCTACAATGATGCAAAAATCGGTTTTTGCATCACACTACACACAGAGTGGCCACTCTCCAACTGGCCAGTCAGTTTGCAGTGTGAGAGGGAGAGTGGCCACTCAGTGTGCAGTGTGAGAGGGGGAGTGGCCTCTCAGTGTGCAGTGTGAGAGGGGGAGTGGCCACTCAGTGTGCAGTGTGAGAGGGGGAGTGGCCACTCAGTGTGCAGTGTGAGAGGGGGAGTGGCCACTCAGTGTGCAGTGTGAGAGGGAAAGTGGCCACTCAGTGTGCAGTGTGAGAGGGGGAGTGGCCTCTCAGTGTGCAGTGTGAGAGGGGGAGTGGCCACTCAGTGTGCAGTGTGAGAGGGAGAGTGGCCACTCAGTGTGCAGTGTGAGAGGGGGAGTGGCCTCTCAGTGTGCAGTGTGAGAGGGGGAGTGGCCACTCAGTGTGCAGTGTGAGAGGGGGAGTGGCCTCTCAGTGTGCAGTGTGAGAGAGGGAGTGGCCACTCAGTGTGCAGTGTGAGAGGGGGAGTGGCCACTCAGTGTGCAGTGTGAGAGGGGGAGTGGCCACTCAGTGTGCAGTGTGAGAGGGGGAGTGGCCACTCAGTGTGCAGTGTGAGAGGGGGAGTGGCCTCTCAGTGTGCAGTGTGAGAGAGGGAGTGGCCACTCAGTGTGCAGTGTGAGAGGGGGAGTGGCCACTCAGTGTGCAGTGTGAGAGGGGGAGTGGCCACTCAGTGTGCAGTGTGAGAGGGAGAGTGGCCTCTCAGTGTGCAGTGTGAGAGGGGGAGTGGCCACTCAGTGTGCAGTGTGAGAGTGGGAGTGGCCTCTCAGTGTGCAGTGTGAGAGGGAGAGTGGCCACTCAGTGTGTAGTGTGAGAGGGAGAGTGGCCACTCAGTGTGCAGTGTGAGAGGGGGAGTGGCCATTCAGTGTGCAGTGTGAGAGGGAGTGTGGCCACTCAGTGTGCAGTGTGAGAGGGGGAGTGGCCTCTCAGTGTGCAGTGTGAGAGAGGGAGTGGCCACTCAGTGTGCAGTGTGAGAGGGAGACTGGCCACTCAGTGTGCAGTGTGAGAGGGGGACTGGCCACTCAGTGTGCAGTGTGAGAGGGGGAGTGGCCATTCAGTGTGCAGTGTGAGAGGGGGACTGGCCACTCAGTGTGCAGTGTGAGAGAGGGAGTGGCCACTCAGTGTGCAGTGTGAGAGGGAGACTGGCCACTCAGTGTGCAGTGTGAGAGGGGGACTGGCCACTCAGTGTGCAGTGTGAGAGGGGGAGTGGCCATTCAGTGTGCAGTGTGAGAGGGAGACTGGCCACTCAGTGTGCAGTGTGAGAGGGAGAGTGGCCACTCAGTGTGTAGTGTGAGAGGGGGAGTGGCCATTCAGTGTGTAGTGTGAGAGAGAGAGAGTGGCCACTCAGTGTGCAGTGTGAGAGGGAGAGTGGCCATTCAGTGTGCAGTGTGAGAGGGAGAGTGGCCACTCAGTGTGCAGTGTGAGAGGGAGACTGGTCACTCAGTGTGCAGTGTGAGAGGGAGACTGGTCAATCAGTGTGCAGTGTGAGAGGGGGAGTAACCACTCAGTGTGCAGTGTGAAAGGGGGAGTGGCCACTCAGTGTGCAGTGTGAGAGGGGAGTGGCCACTCAGTGTGCAGTGTGAGAGAGAGAGTGGCCACTCAGTGTGCAGTGTGAGAGGGAGAGTGGCCACTCAGTGTGCAATGTGAGAGGGGGAGTGGCCATTCAGTGTGTAGTGTGAGAGGGAGAGTGGCCATTCAGTGTGTAGTGTGAGAGGGAGAGTGGCCACTCAGTGTGCAGTGTGAGAGGGGGAGTGGCCATTCAATGTGTAGTGTGAGAGGGGGAGTGGCCACTCAGTGTGCAGTGTGAGAGGGGGAGTGGCCACTCAGTGTGCAGTGTGAGAGGGGGAGTGGCCACTCAGTGTGCAGTGTGAGAGGGGGAGTGGCCACTCAGTGTGCAGTGTGAGAGGGGGAGTGGCCATTCAATGTGTAGTGTGAGAGGGGGAGTGGCCACTCAGTGTGCAGTGTGAGAGGGGGAGTGGCCACTCAGTGTGCAGTGTGAGAGGGGGAGTGGCCACTCAGTGTGCAGTGTGAGAGGGGGAGTGGCCACTCAGTGTGCAGTGTGAGAGGGGGAGTGGCCAACGGCTAGAGCGGCAAAAGCCAATGTGTGCTTCTTTTACCCATTATATATTTACTGATATCTTTTGCATTTCTAATCTAAACAACGTCAAACGTGGCACTGCACTTACTCGTGCCCATAGCAAGACACCTGTCCAGTTTAAAGTCCATCGGACTAACGGTTCGAGAGATATGCGAATAACAGACACACACACACACACACACACACACACACACACACAGATAGATAGATAGACAGACAGACAGACAGAAAGACGTTCCTGTAATTTAAAGATAGAGATAGATGGCTGTTTTGCAGTTACTGTGTCCCACAACGGGTATTCCTAAAAAAGAGCTTCTGTGTCTCTGATGGCAGAAACTTTGATCATGAATCTTCTTTTTACTTTTGTTATAACAGAATATGACACCCATTCTGTCATTCCGTTCTCATGTTTTGAATTTCCCTCTTGGCAGAAGCCTTTGTGTGATGTAACAAAGAAACTTTTTGGTGCTTTTATTGACCATATATAATTACTGGCCGCTCCAAGTGTTTATGGTCATGTAACCAAAAGATAGAATAGAGAAGGGATGATCTGCTTGAGCGATTTAAAGAGACATAGCCGTCATGTGAAGGATCAAGAGGTACGTAGTTAGACTACAAAGAGAGACATGTAAGGAGTGTTTATGGAAAATTGGCCATGTACTTGCTCTAGTGAAATACAGTTGTCGTTTGTTGCTCCCAAAATTTTGCAGTGTGTACATTGTCATTATTTATCAAGAAAATAAGTGAATCTCACATAAAATTTGAGCATTTCCAGATCATATTTCACCCCAAAATCAAAAGGAAGAAATTAGAAACTTCATGTTGCTTAGAAAATGAAGCCAACTGTACTTAATGGTACATTAAGGTTTTTAGCATTGTGACATTAGTTTTTTTTTTCTCTCTCACTCTTATTTTTATTGTTTTAGGCAGATCAAACTGACATTCGTTTTTTGACAATTAATCATATCCCCTTATTTGAATTCTCATTATTTTAAAGGTCCCATGACATGGGGTTATTTTATTATTGTATTGTACAATGCCCTTATAATGTTAGTATTTTTTATTTAGAAAAAAAAAGCCATTTTTCCTAGCCTGATTTTAGCCTCTGATTTAAACCCTCTGTTTGAAGGGGCGTGTCTGCTGTGGGATTCAGTGTAACCGGCTACTGCTGTGATTGGCTGACATGCTTGCATATGAAATAGCTACGTATTACATGTGAAACTCTCTCGAATACTTTTACTACAGCTATTATACGTTTTTAATATTACAGCTATCGAGATTAACGAATCGTGAGAAGTTTTTAAAGTATTTAGATCTATTCCCATCACATAAAATGTTGCCGTGATGAGCATTGAGCAAGCAGAGGACAGTCTGTTGATCGCCAGAATGAAGATCTTATCATTGCAACGCAGTTTCTGCACTCTCTCTAATGCTTTCACTAATGCAAACACGGTGATGTACATCCAGTAAGAGCTTCGTTGTGCAGTGTAACGTGCGTCATTGACTTCATAATTGAGACGTCATTGAGTTGTCCAGATAAACTCGCGCTGTGTGGAAAGATTGTTCTTTGATCGCTTTCTGTATATAATTTGTGGACAATTTAAATAAGATTATTTTCATCCTACTAAAAGAAACGATGTAAAGTTGATATTTTAGTCACTGGCTTGACTTACTGATGCATAAACAACAGTATTGAACGATTTTGAGAGAAAGATTACCTGTCTGAACATGAACAATTAGGCTAACTGTTACACATCAGAAATTGCTGCTTGGTAGCTCGATCGATTTATTTTCAGACGTTCATCGAGGCCAGCTCTGTATTGGCCCAAATTGAGGAAACAGTCGTCGGTGAAATGTTTGAACCATACAAAACTTTGGGAAGTTGTGTCGGCGCATTTCCAGAGAAAATAAATTTAGCCCATTGTTTCTTCAGAGGCTCGGATGAAGGAACTAAAAAATACTTTTGTGTTCATTTGTACATCCGAACACTGATCAACTGCCATGCTTCGCTCGTTTGCAAGCCATGATATCTCTCGAGGAAAAAATCAAATCACGCTCGCGCGTTCGTACGTACTTGCTCATTTTCTCATTCTCTGGGTGGGCAAAGCAGAGAAAAGGGGAGGTTACCTTTCTTCCGTATGACGTCATACGGAGGAGATTCAAGATCAGCCCCTCTGAGCTATCATTTTCTCAAAGGCAGAGAAAGATAGCCAAAGCTCGGTTTACACCGATTGAAATTTCTAGCCACTGGGGGACCTTATACAGGCTAGGGGAACTTATATTAATGTTAAAAAACCTCAGAAGGTGAAAATTTCATGTCATGGGACCTTTAATGCAAATAAAAACCAATTCTAATTAATATAATGCAGAAAAACAATGGTATTTTAGGTCAGCATTTACTCATGCTGTTGCAAACACAATTGACTTTCATTGTTCCTTTAATCTCAAAAGGAGAATTTCTGAAGAATGCGGTCACTCTTTTGATTGCAATTACAAGGAATGGAGCTTTCAAGCTTCAAAAGGACACAGAAGTACCATCAAAGTGACATGCGCTATGCTCTTCGATCTTCAGAAGCCATAAGATTTTGAAGACTTGGAATATTGCGCACAGGTCATATGAACCACTTTTATGGTACTTCTGTGTCCATTTTGAAGCTCTAGTCCCCATTCTTGAGACATGTACAGTCTCCAAACGTCTCCTTTTGTGTTCCAAGGTAAAAAGAAAGTCAAAAAGGTTTGTAACAACATGAGTAAAATGTAAGCAAATGATCACATTTTTCTTTTCCTTTTTTCATCTTTTAAAATCATATATGTTTTTCTTTCACTTTACATGAATGAAAATCATATATATTTCACTTCACTGTAAGAATGAGATTTTTGAAGTAAGATTTTTGAGGGAGATAATGTCCCAATTTAAAAAATCATAATGATCCTATAAAAAGGCTTTATTATAATAACACAAAATATAATATCTTATTTTTGTCTTATTATTTGTGTGTCAAATGTGAGAGGTTTTCATGAGATTAATCCAAATAATACTATTGAAAAGTTTAAGGTTGGTAAGATTTTTAAAAATATTTTTGAAAGAAAGTCTCTTGCTCACCAAGATTTGATCAAAAATACAGTAAAAATACAGTTTTTTTTTTAATTTTCAGCATCATTACTCCAATCTTCAGTCTCATGATCCTTCTGATATGCTGCTCAGGAAACAATTCTTTAGTATTTTTTTCATGATTCTTTGATGAATAGAAAGTTCAAAATAACCACATTTATTTTTGACATTTGAAAATGTCACCTTTGATCAATTTAATGTGTCCTTCCTGAATAAAAGTATTCATTTGTGAAAATACAAATCTTACCAACCCCAAACTTTTAAAAGTTAATGTATCTCTTTTGTACATGTTCAAAAAACAAGGATGATACAGCCTCCTGAAAAGATCGTTGTTGTGACTGAATATTGTGGAAACTCCCACAATCTATTTTCCTCCATTTGTGTAGGACTTTACTATGACATTATACCTGAGACACTACTGGAAGGATGAGCGCTTGTCCTTCGCCAGCACCACAAATAAAAGCATGACTTTCGACGGCCGCTTGGTGAAGAAGATCTGGGTTCCTGATGTCTTCTTCGTCCACTCTAAAAGATCTTTTATTCATGACACCACCACAGAAAATATCATGCTGAGAGTGTTCCCTGATGGCCACGTTCTCTACAGCCTGAGGTAAAAAAGGAGATTATCAACACTATCATTTCTGACTTTTAAGTGTGCCATTATAATTCCAATTATATGTAAGTTATGTGTATAGAGTTTAAATGTATTATTTATGTAAATGTACGTATACATATTTATTATTCGTGTTTATTTTGTACAATGTAAGAAAAAGTTAATATTTTTTCAGTTGTTCAGCAGTTACTACATTTCACCTCCAAGCAACTCAACTACTGCTGTTGGTTTCATTTAAATAAAATGTGATTTGAAAACAAAAGCACGTCGCTGGGCTTAAGCATTTGCATATTGCTGTGGTGTTAAAATTAGAACGATGCTTCTGGCCTGTGATGTTTTTGCAGCATCTTTTGTGCTGCGAGTTAAAAATTAGGCCAAGCTACCTGTGTGCTGGCTATAATCAAGGGCTAGCGCTGAGTTCAAAGTCAAATTTCAGATACGGTTCTGGCTCCAAGGAAAGTGTCATAATTGATGGGACTGGCCCAGATTATTTCCATTGTCCGTCAAATGATGGACACCGCTACAGAGAACAGAGGAGAGAAATACTGAGAGAAAAATGAGATGGCCTTAGAGCCAGTTCAGTAATGCCGCTAGTATGCCGTTCTTGACTAGCATTACTAAGCACATTTACATCACATTTACATTTTTATTCTTAGCAGAAGCTTTATTACTAGAGCCCAAGATTTTCTCTTTTTGTGGAACACAAAAGGAGATGCTTAGCAGAATGTTCAAGATTATCTTTTATAGGGCATTAAAACGATTAATCGTATCTAAATGAAAAGTTTGTGTTTATATAATATGTTCGTGTGTATATGTATGTATATATGAGTGTGTGTGTCTTTTACACTCGTATAGAAAAGAGCAGCTTAGACATTCTGCTGTAAAACTCCTTTTGCGTTTCACAAATGCAAGAAAGTCAGGTCACACTATATGTTGGGTATCTTCAATTACTATGTACTTACATCATTTTACTACAGTGTACTTATTGTATTCATGTTGGATTGCAAAACACTTTTGGTTCTATTGAGGTGAGATACTGGTAAGGTTAGAGACAGGTTTGGTGATATGGTTAGGTTTAATGGTTGGTTAAGGGATAGGTCAACAGTGTAATTATGGATATAATTACAGATATTAATAACATGTTATTATATACAGGCATTTTTAATATATAAGTACAATGTAAAAACATGTATGGACACAATAAGTGCATTCTAAAATTTCTAAAATTTAAATCTTAGTACATAGTAGTTATAGTCAGATACTTGATATAAAGTGGGACCGAAACTCATACAGGTTTGGGCATGAGGGTAAGTATATGATGACTGAATTTTCCATTTTTGAGCGAATTATCAATACAGGTTCCACTTCCCTTGTAACTGCAAATGAAAATTCCATGGATTTTGGGTTCGAAAACTGAAGTCTGTGAGAAATATGATGAAATATAAAGATCTAAGACGGTGCGTTTCTGTATTTTCATTCATGTTATGCATGGTTCTTATGCCCAGGGTCACAGTGACAGCAGCCTGCAACATGGACTTCAGCCGTTTCCCGCTGGATTCACAGACCTGCACTTTGGAGTTGGAGAGTTGTAAGTGAATCGCTAATTTGTGTTATTTTTAGTTTGCTCAATCACATGCTCAATCCACTTTGCCAAGTTAGTTTTTCCTGAATTGGATCCTTTTTTTTCTAGACGCCTACACAGATGAGGATCTGATGCTGTACTGGAAAAGTGGAGATGAGTCTTTGAGTATAGATGAAAAAATCTCTCTCTCTCAGTTCCTCATACAGAAGTTTCACACTACCTCTCGGCTGGCTTTCTACAGCAGCACAGGTATCCGGGGATTATTTGTTGATTTATTTCAAATAAATGTGGCCCCAAGAAGGATTTGGACACTTAAGTCACACTTAAAAGTGTAGGAATGTTATTACATTAAATATCAAAGCAATGGCATCTGCAAGCAAATTATGCCAGAGCCTTCCTCCGAAATAACTTCACTCTCTGTTTATTTTTGTATCATTTACAACCTAACAAACATATTTTTGTGAAATATTTAGCTTGAAAAGTGTGCTTGTGCTGTCTTGCTTTAAAATACACTACTGTTCAAAAGCTTAAGATTTATATATAATTAGGGCTGGGACGGTTACCGTTACTCCAACCGCGGGTCTGAGCTCGTCACCGTCATCACCGCAAAAAAAAAAAAAAAAAATTGCCTGCACATGTGTGCACGTTGTGTCTTATGATATGGATTTATTGATTCTAATGACATGGATTATAAAGCGCTATACCGCGGTAATATCTTGCTTTTCAACCGCGGTTAGAAAAAATCCATACCGCCCCAGCCCTATATATAATATATATATATATACACTTACAATATAGAGACATTAAAGATGTTGGAAAATATTTCTATCTCAAATTAATGCTGTTCTATTCATAAAATCTTTAAAAAAATGAATCATGTTTTCTAATATATTAAGCAGCCCAACTGTTTTCAACATTGAAAATAATAAGAAATGTCTCTTGAGCAGCAAATCAGCATATTAGAATGATTTCTGAAGGATCATTGACACTGAAGACTGAAGTAATGATGCTGAAAATTCAGAAAGGATTAAATGATATTTTAAAATATATTAAAATAGAAAACAGTTATTTTAAATTGTAATAGTATTTCTGTAACCAAGGAGATCCATTCGCAGCATTTATTAGAATGCTCAAGACAGGCAGGGTCAAATAGAACAGAGAAGGCAAGGCTGAGACAAACCAGGTAGACAGGCAAAGGATCGAGGCAGGCAGAGAGAATCAGAGTCCAGTAAACAGTCCAGGGTCAGGGCAGGTAGAGAAGGGTCAGCAACAATAAACAATCCAAAGGTCACACACAGGAATCAAACTCGGGAAAATAACGCTTAGAAATTATATCCAGGAAAGTCAAGACTTCGCACTGGTGTAGTGCGTGGAAGTGGTTTATATGGGTGTGTGTGAATGAGATGCAGGTGTGTGTAATCAGCGCAGTGCAGGTGTATGGTGTTTGGTGTAATCAGTTCAGGGAGGTGCATGATGGGACATCAAGTTATTAAGTTAAGTCAGGAAGCGCAAGTTATTCTTATAAGTTATATATGATAGTGCAAGTTAACCCAGGAAGCGCGTGGCAAATTGTGATAGAGCCCCCCCTTTAATAGCGGCTTCCAGACGCTCAAAAAAACAAAAAAAACACAAGAGTTCAGGAGGTTGGTGAAGCGGAGGTGGTCTTGGGGGAGGGCCAGGTCCATGCAGGGGAACGGGACCAGGGCATGCAATGGTCCCGTCGTGGAGCGTGGGAGGACCTGGGTCGTGGAGCGTGGTCGGAGCCGGCTGTGCAGGCGACCAGGGCGGAGCAGGCTGTGCAGGCGACCAGGGCGGAGCAGACACCGGCTCAGTTGCAGGCGACCAGGGCGGAGCAGACACCGGCTCAGGTGCAGGCAACCAGGGTGGAGCAGACACCGGCTCAGGTGCAGGCGACCAGGGCGGAGCAGACACCGGCTCAGGTGCAGGCGACCAGGGCGGAGCAGACACCGGCTCAGGTGCAGACACCGGCTGAGGAACAAAGGAAACAAACATACGTTTAGAAACAGACACCGGTTCAGGAACAGACACCGGAATGGCCATCTTGTCCGGGGACACAGTCTCGGCGGCGGCCATCTTGACCAGGAACACTGGCTCGCCGGCGGCCATCTTGTCCGGAGACACATGCTCGGCGGCGGCCATCTTGTCCGGAGACACAGGCTCGGCGGAGGCCATCTTGACCAGAGACACAGGCTTGGCGGCGGCCATCTTGACCAGAGACACAGGCTTGGCGGCGGCCATCTTGTCCAGAGACACAGGCTCGGCGGTGGCCATCTTGTCCGGGGACACAGGCTCGGCAGACGGGATGTGAAACGTCTCTGGCTCGGCAGGCACGACGTGAACATTCTCATGTGCGCCAGGCACGACGTGAACAGTTTCTTGTGCGGCAGGCACGACGTGAACAGTCTTGTGCGGCAGGCACGACGTGAACAGTTTCTTGTGCGGCAGGCACGACGTGAACAGTTTCTTGTGCGGCAGGTACGACGTGAACAGTTTCTTGTGCGGCATGTACGACGTGAACAGTCTCTTGTGTGGCAGGCACGACGTGAACAGTCTCTTGTGTGGCAGGCACGACGTGAACAGTCTCTTGTGTGGCAGGCACGACGTGAACAGTCTCAGGTTCGGCAGGACTGACGTGAAGCTCAGGTTCGGCAGGGAGAAACTCCGGCAGGTCGGTCTCAGCGGGACGAGACTCAGGCTGAACAGGCATGACGTAAAGATCAGGCATGATGTGACGATCAGGTTGAACAGGCATGACGTGAAGATCAGGCTGAACAGGCGTGACGTGAAGATCAGTCTGGTCAGGCGTGACGTGAAGATCAGGCTGGTCAGGCGTGACGTGAAGATCAGGCTGGTCAGGGATGACGTGAAGATCAGGCTCGGCAGGGCTGACGTGATGCTCAGGCTCGGCAGGGCTGAAGTGAAGCTCAGGCTCGTCAGGGCTGACAGGAGTCTGAGGCCCGGGACTGGACGGAACCGGCGGTTAAGGCTCTGGGCTGTACGGAACTGGCGGTGAAGGCTCTGGGCTGGGCGGAACCAGCGGTGAAGGCTCTGGGCTGGACGGAACCAGTGGTGAAGTCTTTGGGCTGGACGGGACCAGCGGGGAAGGCTCTGGGCTGGACGGGACCAGCGGGGAAGGCTCTGGGCTGGACGGGACCAGCGGGGAAGGCTCTGGGCTGGACGGGACCAGCGGGGAAGGTTCTGTGCTGGACGGGACCAGCGGGGAAGGCTCTGTGCTGGACGGGACCAGCGGTGAAGGCTCTGTGCTGGACGGGACCAGATGAGAAGGCTTGGGACTGGACAGGACCAGCGGAGAAGGTTCTGCAGGGCTGACTTAAATATAGTCAGGAATGGTGACCACCTCGGGACATGGCTCTGGAACGGCGGTCCCGGCGGGACGAGACCCTGGAACGGCGATCTTCTTGGCTCTCCGCGCTGACATCAGCGGTGGCTGTGCCACGGTGGACATCAGTCCTGGACGCCCAGTGCAGGTGTATGGTGTTTGGTGTAATCAGTTCAGGGAGGTGCATGATGGGACATGTAGTGCAAGTTAACCCAGGAAGCCCGTGGCTAATCGTGACAATTTCACAGTACTGGTCTTACTGTATTTTTGATCAAATAAATGCAGCCTTGGTGAGCATAAAGGCACTGATATACTCACGGTGAAGTCCTTTTTGTTTGAAATGCGTTACATCAATATACTGTTAGCAAACACCCCAACACCACAGCGACATTTAGATGAATATGTAAATATGTGTTGCACGCTTTCATTTTTTAATAACAAAATAAACAACAAAAATGACAGCTGTGAGAAAACAGCAGTTAAAAAAGCATCTGATTATAGCTTTACATTTGTGCACTCCAGTAAAGTCACGTTTTTATAGCTCTTTATACAATAGATTACTTAAAAGCAAACACTTTGACAGTTTTAAACATGAACAAACAATGTCAGTGTCTCTTTCAATTAGGACTGAAACTTAAATTTCTACTATAAAGCAGCACTACAGTGTATTTGCGTCTTACTCGTGATGGACGTCTGTCCTGGATGTTCTGAACAGAGGAAATTAACCGATAAGTTCTGTCAAAGAAGGCGGAGCCTCAGAGCACACCTACCTGTTATGTTATTGCCACAGACCAATGCTAGTTCGAAGGTGTTTACCAAACTTTTCCGCAAATTTCGCTTTGGCAAGCTGTTTTGGAACTTCCAAAACTTGCTCTATTTGTTTACCACAAGCACATGCTGATGAAGTTTTATTCTTCTATACTAACTTGCGTCGTAGCCTACGATTCAATAGGTGTCACCATCGTACAGTCTACATACATGTCGTACCCAAGTTTATTAGTACCATGTCGTATAGTGTGATTTGTAAGGTTGCTGAAATCGCAGTCTGTAGCAGGCATTAAGAGACTTCTTCCAAAAACATGGAAACCCCAAACTTTTGAACAGAAGTGTAAATGTCTCTATATTTTATTTAATCCAATGAAATTTGTTTTTAAGTGTGGCTGAAATGTTTTGGAGCTCGATCATCCATCTGCATTTTTATCTCTTTCTCTCTTCAGGATGGTACAACCGCCTGTACATAAACTTCACGCTTCGCCGCCACATCTTCTTCTTCCTGCTGCAGACTTATTTCCCTGCCACGCTTATGGTTATGTTGTCCTGGGTGTCGTTCTGGATTGATCGCAGGGCTGTTCCAGCCAGAGTTTCATTAGGTAAGATTATCACAAATCAGCATTTTGGCCTCGGGCGTCACTGCTGCTTCCTATGTTGTGTCACGCACCTGCAGATGGTAACAGGATGTGGTGATTTTATCCAGGTATCACCACGGTGCTCACCATGTCCACCATCATCACAGGGGTGAACGCCTCCATGCCCAGAGTCTCCTACATAAAAGCTGTGGACATTTACCTGTGGGTCAGTTTTGTGTTTGTCTTCCTGTCCGTCTTGGAGTACGCGGCAGTCAACTACCTGACCACGGTCCAGGAGAGGAGAGAGCGTAAGCTCAGAAATCGAGCAGCTCAAGAGCAGGTAAAAAAATCTGAATTTATGAACATCTATTTTCAATTATGGATGCATTCTTTTTTTAAAGAACCCATGACATGAAATACGTAGAGTGTTGTGGCTCTTAGTCTTTGTTTGTTAGTTTTGAGTGTAATCTATCTGTTAACATGCACCTAAAAATAGATTGTTGTCACATGACCTTGTCATATTGCATATTTTATTTGGTTCGTGGAGCTTTATCATCTCGGAAATAAATATGGTTATTTGGATTATTTAAGTATGCTTATAAAATGTCTTCACCTTTAGCAATCCAATCAAATAATGAGGATAGAAAGATTTTAAGAGCTGTTTAAAAACACGGCTGAAATGACTACAGGTTCATTCATCAAAATGGAATTGAAAGTCGAGAACAATGCATTGTGGGATACAGTATAGAACACGGCATACTCTTTTTATACTATTGTTTTGTTCTGCCAGTAATTTGGGTTCAAAAAAATGTATGGCAGTATGCAATAGACCTTATTCACAAGCAGTGCCATGTTTGATTTTTAACGGGACTGAAAGTGAGGTTGTGAGGGATATAGACATACAGTTAGTTGTATTTAATGTGTTTTTGGGTTGTTCTGCTGACGAAACACTGCAAAAATATATTTCCAAGAAATTTCAGTAGACCAACATGAGCTGTGGAAAATTATAAGTGATCTAGGAGCTTTATATAGCGGATGTCATTGAAAACACGTTAAGTCTATCCCTCACAGCCTCGCTTTCATACTTTTCATGGCGCTGCTCTAAATAAGGTCTATTCCATAGCCACAAGCTATGTTTAGAATTGATATTTGAACTCTAGCATACTGTTTACTACACAATGGCTACTATTTAAATATATATATATATATTATGCAATATTTTCCAACTGTAATCCGCTACTTTGTTGTCGTGACCATCTTGCACATAAACACTTAACTCTTTCTATTCCAATGAAATATCAAAACACAAATGATTGTGTGGATATTACTTCTGACTTATCCATGAATGGAAAGTCAACTCAATCGCATTGCATTGTGGGATATTGCATTTCACACAGTGTGCATTGGTTGTGCTGTATACTGCACTTTTTAAAGGTATTTCTATGCATACAGAAATATTGCCTACGGTGAGCTGTATACATACTATATACTAACTACTTATGTTAAAAGGCTATTGGCTATTTTTTAAGAGGCCCTTCTTTATAGTGGCCAACTTTTTGAGGGGCTACCTGATTTATTAATGCCAACTGATAATTTGCCCTTGTTAATGATCTCTTCGCTTTCTTTGTTTTCTGTTCTCTCTGGGTGCCCAACTCAACATGTTCCAGTCATTGCCATGCACCTGCGGTATGTCCCACACCAGGACCATGATGTTGGATGGGACCTACAGTGAGGCTGACGCCAACAGCTTGGCTGGCTACACAGAGGCTCCCATGGTTCACGAAGAATTGGTGCCGGAGAAACAGGAACATATGGTGGTTCACCTGTCAATGAGCAGCGAGTCCACCGCCACTAAGAAAAAGGGCATCCGTGCTTTCCGCATTATACAGAACACGCATGCCATTGATAAGTACTCCCGCATGATCTTCCCGGGAGCCTATATAGTTTTCAACCTCATTTACTGGTCGGTGTACTGCTGATCGTTCTCCAGCATCTTACACTCTTTAAGACTTTTGGAGGTTTACACAACCATCCTTCTGACTTTCATCAACTGATCAACTGATCAAACATTGGCTCATGCGATACCAAACTGCAGTTACCTTTGTCACTTTCATACGCAAAAAGACTGGCGAAATGCAGAGAGAAATATGGTTGAGTGCTTTGTATAGGCCTTTTCAGGTTTATGACAAAAATAACTGTAAAACGTTTATCAGACTTTTGTACGGGCTTGTGCTTTCTCTTCATGTTTGCGTCATTGGTCTATTAATGGTATGGTATGTACAGAGCAAGAAAGTCTGATTTTAGCAACTCTTTTAAATGTGTACTAAATAATTTTTTCCACTTTTACTTTTTATAACTAAAAAAAAATAGTACTTTTAACAGATATGTTGAAAGAATAGTCAAGAGATCCAGTCATATCATTGGCCTAGAAAATCCTGTTTTTTTTTTCTTCTACATAAGGTGGGTTGCACCCTCATGGGAGCCGCCATGTTTAGATCACATGACCATCTGTTTTGTGCAATTTTAGCAATTTAATACGTTTATATATTTTTATTTACGTATGTAGCAAAGATTTATACATATTTTTTACAGTGCTCAAGGTGCTTTACAAAAATAATCAAAAAGGCCATATAAAACAAACCAAATACAATATAAAGATACAACTCAACAAGAATGTTGTCATCAGACAAAAAAAAAAAACTACAAAAAGGAACAGGACAGAAACAAATAACGAATGAAACTGCTCCGATGTAAAGTGGCAGTGGTTAATAAATTAAATGTAATTAATTAACACTAACTTAAAATTATTTTGTAAACCTTTAAGTCTATTTATTTGCTTATCTGCACAATGTCCAGTTTTATTTCATTTAGGCAAGGCCATTTGTTTATGCTAGCAATCACTCATGTTAATATATAGTAATTACCAGTAACGAGAAAGAATCTCCTTTCAGTTTGAGGTTTGTTTGGATGTGCGTGTTAAGTGGAGTGAGTGTGTGTGTGTGTGTGTGTGTGTGTGTGTGTGTGTGTATTTGATACCATTATATTTTTCATGCAAAATAAATCGGTATGTCTTTACTGTGGTTCATCTGTATGCATGTTAGTTTTATTTATTGTACTTATATTTTATATCAGTTATACTCCAACCTGAACTTGCCATGATACCTTACAAGAGTTGAGTGCAAAGCTTGTTCATGGAGGCAGTCAGTGCAGGCTAAAGGTTAGTTTGTGATGAAATGGTCTTGAATACAACTTGAAACTGCCTTATGTGCAACGTTAAACAATGAAGGTGATGGTTAATTTTGGTGGGACAATTTTAGTGCACATTAGTACACATACAGGCATCACATGCCACATTTTCAAAACACCTGTTGCTGTAAATGAAAATGCTGTGAACTACAGTACGTATATGTGCTTGAAGTTTGTATTTATATTTGAGGGTATAACCAAATCATTGAATCTATGAAGTCAGTTCCACTCCATAAGATGTTTCTGAAATTGTTGAAAAGTTAAGAATGTAATATGTGTTGACCAGAAAAAAGGTGCAATGTAAAATTATATATATGTATAGATCTAAACGTATTTTGTATTTTTTAAAATGTATAAAGGTAAAGCTTATTGTTAGTTATGTTGCATTACATTATTACTCAGTACCCCTGAAATCACCTGTCCTATGATAACTCAATAAAAAAATAATCACTACTGTGTCCGGACAGAAGGCAGAATTAATTTTTTTTTTTAAATATAGTAAGGTTTCACAGCTGTCACAGCAAGGAGTCCCTGCTCAACACCATGAGATGTTTTTGAAAGCATATACAAATGAGATATTAAAGGCAGCCTTTATCCTGAATGTCCTTTTTCTTTGAGTTCAACAATGTCAAATGGCTGTTTTTTTTTCTTCCATTTAGTCATTTTAAGCAGTAGAGCTGTCTTTTTCTAGTCTTCTAATAACACGTTTGAGGGAATAAACTGGAATTTATAGATTATTTGCCTCAATGGGTCCATATAAACAAAAAGCTAAAACATTTAATTTGTATGGTTATTTGATCATTTTCTTTTTAATAGTGATAATTTAATAGATGGGTTGAAAATTTGTCTGAATTTATTCATTCGTTGAAGTAATGGTAGATATGTAATATTTATAATAAATATTTCACTCATTATGCAGAGGTGGAAAGTAACGAATTACATTTACCGTACTCGCGTTACGTAATCGAGTAGCCTACTTTTTTGTGTGTATTTCTACTTTTTAGTAGTTTTTAAAATCTGTAATTTTACTTTTAGTCCGTTTTGTTTTAAGGATTGTTCTTCGCTACATTTTAAATCATTACTGAGTAAAAAATAAATAAATAAATAATAAAAATTACAAGGCGGGAAATAAATCGCGCTCCGGTAACTGTTGATTGATATGAGAATACTTTGGATGTAGAAAAAGGTTGTCCTCGAGCCTCGAGGATAGATTACCCAATGTTACCCATACAATGATAACATTAAATTGGATCTTGTTTTTTGTCTTTTATTCCTCTTGTGCAGAACTCACAATGTACACATTAAGTTTTTTGTTGTAATTGTAGTTGAGTAGGCTAGTATTTATGTGCACATTTATGTATGTGGCCAAACTGTAAACACAAAACAATTCACAATTAATATCCAGTAGCCTAATGTTTACATCACCAAATACATTAGGCTACTCCAAGCGGAGTCCAAACATTATAACATAATCAGCTTTAGATAATAAACATTAAAGTATGCGGTTATAAATCAAAGATATCCCCTACAAGCAAATATCATATATTTGCATGAAACATTATCACGTATGTGTGATACAACTGTCAATAATTTCTAAAACAGTCGCTGAATAATAGCTAAATAATAAATAATAATAATACAATTTATTTAAACATTATTTAAGGAATACATTTTTGTCCATGTTTAATTTAGTAAATCTGTTTTGCAGAACTTACCCCAAAAATAAAAAGGATAAAAGTTTACATTTTCATTTGATTACGACCGTTTTTGATCATATATTTTTATTAAATCATAAAAAGAAACATACATTTTCTATAAAATACATTTCATAGGACTCTATTATTCTTAAATATTTTAATTAATTATTCATCATGTTAAAAATAGTTGTTAATCTAATGATAAGTTATTGAATTTAGTTGATTAGACATGTTTTATTGCAATTTGAATAAACAAAACAAACAAATGGTTTCAGGTGTGTTAAAATAAAAGCATTTGTTAAACCAAAAAACCTGTTTTCATTTATTCAACTGTCATTTTAACTGATAATAATAATAATAACAATCGTAATTTAATTTTACTGTTTATTTATTTAATAATTGATTCAAGGGATAGTTCATCCAACAATTTAAATTAGCCCATGATTTACTCACCCTCAAGTCATCCTATAGGTGTATGGCATTCTTCTTTCAGGCAAATACAATCGGAGTTTATCCATCATAAAAAGTGCATCTATCCATCATAAAAGTGCATCAATCCAACATAGTATATGGAAGAATTAGTGAGTGAGTTTTTTTTATTTATTATAAATCTATGTTTAATTATTTAAAATTGTATTATACAAACAAATGTTTTTGATTTTGTTTATTTATTAACTTATTTTCGCCAGACCTGTTACGGTCAGTAAAGCCCAAAACCCGCTCTTTTTTTGAATAATTCCGGCGCGCAGTGACGTGCGCTCATCAGTTACTCAGCGGATGTGCTGCTTCTGCCTGCCTAATCTCCTCCTCGACCAGCTCAAGCAACGGACAGGCCTGCATTGACTTCCTGACGGATCACAGTAACTTTGTAGCTCGAAGAACAACTTAAGGTCATTGCTTATCATAAATACTCGCATCAGATGCACATATATACGTAAGTACTACCACTTTATCGATTATTTAAGCTCTGAATACGCCGTTATTTCAGTATAAGTTAGCTGCATTGCTGTGCTGTGTTACTTTCTAAACATAAAGTTGACAGCTTCAAAAGTGTGACACTGTGGGATTTAATGCACTTAACTGTGTCTGCATGGTTCAGTCGAGGCAGTAATCCTCTATATTTTGTTGTTGCACTGAATTATATCTGACTTTAAGGTTGAATTTATGTTAAATTTAGACTCAGGCAGAGAATAGACCTTCAACTGCTTCTTTTATTCAAATGCATTATCGTGTAAAAGAGGGCGTGTGGTTGTTTTGGTTGTGACTTGTGCCACGATTATCCGTTTATTTTTATAACATGTTAAAAGTGGACAAATGCTTTTAATTGAAGGAGGCATTTGTTTCTTACAATCTGCAATTTGAGCCATGTATTTAACCATTGGACTAAAATTTTCAGTGTAGTTTACAAACTTTACAAAGCTAGAGATCCCCTATTCAGAGAAAAATAAAAAATAATATATATATATATATATATATATATATATATATATATATATATATATATATATATATATATATATATATTGTGTATAGAATACATATTGGTAAATATATATTCTATACATGCCCAAAATGTGTGTAACAGTTATATATATTTTTTATTTGTATGTTTGTTCACGTTTCTACTGCATAACTTTAAAGACCCCTAAATTGGTTGAAAACCAAGGCACTAGCCAGGGGATTACAGTGTGCTCCAAATGTATTGTTTGTGTATTTTCATATGAAAGGGGTTATGGGAATGCCAGAGAAGGGAATGCTGTGGGAGATATGACTCATACAGGAAAGTGGCTTGTAATCTGTTTTAGGGCGCCTTCTGTAAAGAAGAAAAAATAAGACATTTGGCTTTGCTTTTAATTCAGTCTCTTGTTTTGAAAGAAGCCACAAGGAACTGTGTTTTCCCCCCCTAAGAAAAGTTAGGCGGCATTGCTGATGTACAGGGTTTGGCGGAAACATTGTTCTGTAGGGTGGAGTGGTTAAGATAAGTGGTTACATTGTATGGCACCCAAAAGGTGTTTAGTACAAAGAACCAGCTGTCAGGCGTGATTCATGAACTATCACCATTTGTGAGCAAAGCAAACCCGCCAAATTCCTATAATTACTACAGTTTGTTTGTTCTATACATTTATAGGGGATCTCCTTCCAACAGTGTAAGATCCTGCCACAATCGTTACTCTTACTTTATTTTATTTTTTGATGGCAGTTTTATTGCAGTGTTATTTACAATGCATTTGAGCAGAAACTATGGTTACAATTTTTTATTTTTTTATTTTAAGAGAAATTCCTTAACTGTAAATGTTTTATATTTATATATTTGACAGACCCTTTTATCCAAAGTCACTTAGTTGGCCTAAGTATACAGTTTTTCAGTATATTTGTTTTCTAGGAATCAAATCTTGGCGTGGCTTTACCAGTGTCAATTTAAAGGGTGAAGACATACATGTATTTATAAAATGAACCCCATGTTTTTGCATTAGGTCAGCCTTAACCTAATGACCCAGCAAGAGCAGCATGAATTCAAGGAATGTTTGGAGGAAGCCCTGTCCTGGATGCAGGCCGTCCAGGAGAGGCTTAAACAAAATGATAACACCCAAGGGCCCAGATCAGCGCTGGAGGTCAGGCTCAGAGAGACAGAGGTGAGACCTCCCTTGACCTTTAACCTATTTAGAGCATTGTAGTACTCAAATAGAACCATTTCAGTTTCTCAAATGTGTCTCATGTTTGCTAAAGAAGCTATTGTGATCATTTCACATTACAGCTGCACGATTACACTCATCGTTAAAAGATTGGGATCTCGATTCAAACACCCTCGTGATCTTATTCCTAAATGACAATGATTCAGCTATGTCTATTAAAATCTTTGACAAGTACGATCACAGTGATCTTTCAGATCTGCATGGCGCTGCTGCAGAGAGAGTAGAGCTTAGATCGGGCCCAAAAAATCAAGCCCGACCCGACCCAAGCCCGTGCACGTTGTGTCCGAGCCCGGCCCGGCCCGAGACATTAACTGTAATTATCAGCCCGAGCCCGATTTAAACCCGAACATTTTGGGCCGTTATAACCAGGGGCGACGCCAGATCATGCAGGTGCTGATTGGGTGCTAGACCATTGACAGGGGGGAGCTGCGCAATGTTATATATATATTATAAATACTATTAATAAATGTGCAAAAATTGCCCACTTAATATTTAATATTAAATTATTTCAATTATCACAATGAAAGTTTTAATTTTATTAAATTGAACAAGCACAACATTCAGGATTCAATCAAATATTCTTAAAGATTCATTATTATTTATAATGTTATTTCGACATATGTGTGCGCGTGCAACAAGCAAGATGTGCATTTGTAAATTCGGTGACAAGCGTGCCAAAAATTGATTTAATTTATGATGAGATGGCTTCAGTTTACGTGCTATGGTAACCGCGGCTCGCCGGCGCTTCCATGTCATGATTATAGTTTGCTATATTTGCTTCTTATTATTCCAGGTAATTGGTTAATGAAAAATGTATTAAAATTAAGATACAATTTATACAAAACGAAATTCACTTTAAAGAAAGGCTTTCTACAAAACAGAACATAATGAAGTGGTCATGCCTGAACCACTCAATGTCTCCCGATATTGCGCACCCTCCTATCTATGTTCACTTTCATAATCAACATAGATGGGAAAAAATAACATTATAATATTTGAATAAATATGAAAATAAATGCGTTTATTTAATGGCTACAACACATACTACAGACTCTCTATTTGTACAAATTGCTGCACATTCATTTAATTCTGAATTTTGCACACATAAATTGAAAGGCATGTAGGCCTATTGACTTTATTGCGTGCATTTATTAATTATTATCTTTATGAATAAAGTAACAAGGACAAAGCATGTAAACTGCGTTGTTTATTTATTCAGAATGGAATGGATCGCAAATGGATCCGAATGAAGTAACGTAAAAAAACGAACACAGAAAATGAAAAATAATTAACTTTGGAGGGCCTAGCTAGGAGTAGGCTACTTTAATATAATTTAACAATGTTTTAGAACATAGAATCTTTTTTAAACAAAATCCATATTGCACTTAAGCTAGGCCTACAGTACACAACACAATACAGCACAGCGCGCGAGTGGAGGAGACGCTGCGCGTGACACGTGACGTGCTTGATCAAGGGCCCGACCCGACCCGACCCGAGCATAGTGGCGTGAAATATCGGCCCGGCCCGGCCCGCGGGTCGGGTCGGGTCGGGTCGGGTCGGGCTCGGGCTCGGGCAGAGAATCTAAGCTCTAAGAGAGAGCAGTTGTCATGTATAGGTATGAAACCGCTTCACAAACATACTTATTTCCAACCACACTATGCCACTATCAATATTTCTGTTACAATAATTAAAATCATTACAGAAGTACTGGGATAAAAGCCTACAGTAGCAATCAAAATAGAGTAAATCACCTTTTGAAAGTAGCTTGACGGTTCAAATGAAGACTATATTACATCGTTACACCAGTAGGTGGCGACAAGTGACTGTTAAGAAATGTATTTGTCATTGAATCTTTCACTAAAGAGTTCATTAAAAAAACACTAATTCATCATCCAGAAATGAAACAAGTAAAGCTTGTATTAGTGAGTCATTGAATCACTCATTCAAACCAATTAAAACATATATCATATATAAATAAATAATTCACATTATTTTAGATATTTTAAATAGATTATAACAAATAACATTTTGTCAGAACCTCTGTTATTTTGTTATTCTGTTGTTTATTCAGAATTGTGGGAGAATCATGATCTCTTTTTTGAACAAAATCAAAAGTTGTCAATTTATCCAGAATCGTGCTGCTCTATTTCACAGAGATAAATTTGTACATAATCTCATCGGTTTAAATGTTCCATCAAGCATGACTTTTCTTTGTAAAGAAAATCCATAGCTCAGAGCCTGATGGCCATGTGAAGATGGACAGGGTACTTGTGGCTTCTGAAGCTCTGCTTCGAAATGGAGATGAAGAAATGAAGAATCAGACTCATTCGAAACTTAAAGATCTGAAAGCGCTCTGGGAGGAGACGGCAACCTACATCATTCACTGTCACAGGTACAGATTTTGTCCATAGGTTGACCAATCATATCACCAGTGTATCACCAATCATAAAAACGTCTTCCTATCCACCATATTTTTCAACGCGGAAGTAAGGTGTTTTCTGTGAATGTGTGAGACTTTCGATTTATTAGCTGCTATAGGGAAATAACGAGAAAAATATATCAAAGTGCAGGAAACTTTAAAACAAACCAGCGTGTTTTTGCTACAAACCAGCGTGTTTATAATTAAGGACACTACATTAAATTAATATGGTAAGAAATACCTGTTTGCAATATCAAGCAGTATAACAAGCTGTTTTGTACAGATACAAATAATTGGAAGCAAATGACACCGGAAGCCTGACACAATTTGCCATTACAAATGGCTGTGCCCGCTCTTACCTGAAAATTAATGTGGATATTAAAAAAGTATTTGTATATGGTGAAATTTGCAATATGACTTTTGCCACTATATTACTACAGCCGTTGGGGGAATTGGCCATTTCTGGTGGATCTTTTTGGGTTTTTTTTACCTCAGATGTAGGAACTTTTACGTTTACATGATTTTCAATCAGAACGTATTTTACCATTCAGTTTTACACAAATTATTTTTGCTCCATTTTCGATTAGAATTTATAATATTTTTTCAGTTGTCATGCAATTTAAGACTAGGGATAAAAAAAAAAAAACATTATTCTTAAGGGCAACGTAACATAATTAACATAAAAGTTTTTGTTTACATAATATATATGTGTTATTATATTTATATACTGTATGTGTTACATATATGTCTGTGGGTGTGGGTTTGGGTTTTTGTGCATGTCTGTGTATATATACATACACACGCACACACACAGTTAAAAGCTATGTAGGTAATCTTTATGTTTATTAGTTTTGCAGTCATTATACAATAATATTTGACCACAGAATGCCACGAGTGACCAATCAGAATATAGGATAACGATATATAATTATTTATTTATTTCATATTTTTTGTTCCCCTCTGATAGTCGTATCGAGTGGGTGTGGCTGCACTGGAGTGAATACCTAAAGGCCCATGAGGAGTTTGGGATGTGGCTGGAGAAGATGCACAGGGCTCTGGAGCCCCTGTTTGAGATGCAGCTGGGTCTCCAAGAGAAGCTGTGGCAGGTGGATCATCTGCAGGTCCTTCACAGTGACATCCAAGGCCAGGCACTGTTTCTGGAGAGGCTCCTGGATGAGGCTGCAGCCCTGTTCAACCGGACCGAGGACCCCAGTGTAAATGAGCAGGCTCAGCAAGGTCTTCAAGTTGCCTACAACCACATTCGAGACCGAGCACAGGTAAACCTTCATCTGTTCAGGTCAATAATTAAAATTCAAGAGTTTAGTTATCACTGACAACTAGAGGTGGGAATCTCTAGGCACCTCACGATTCGATTCAATTATGATTCAGAGGGTAATGATTATCAATGCATCTTTTTTTTTTTTTGTGACTACTTGGTACTTTTAAAGCAAAGTATTTGATGACCCATAAAGAATTTACTTTCAATACTTCCTATATTAATTTTATTAATAAAACAAATGGAAGTGATTTGGCAAGTCAACTGTAAGGTTACATTTGCCAGCATATGTCCCAACATTAAAATGTTAATTTGACATAACACAGTCACAGTGTTAACTGTCTGTAATTAATAATTAATGTTTGTTGTCTTTGTTTTTATGTTTGTATTGCAAATGTAATGCGACTTGCAACTGCAATCGCTCATTACTTGGACTGGGCAAATGTCCATTGTCCGTTTATGTGTAAACTGCTTATCTACTGTCATTGTGAAGCGTCCTTGAGCTTGGGAAAGGCGCTATATAAATTAAACTTATTATTATTATTATTATTATTATTAACATTGCAAAGAAGTTGAACGAACATGAATTAGCCTGAATTAGCAGCACACTTGTAGTAAATGATGAAAACTTCAGCATATTCTGAATCTCTAGCATTTAATAATAGACTTCTAACCAACATCCTCCTGTTATTTGCAATGGGCAATATAATCCTTCTGACAAAAAATAATAATAAACATTTTGCTGTAGCAAATTCACATACAGCTTTCGTTCAAAAATATTGAATTATGTACCAGCAGCTTGCATACACAAATAATGCTTGTGGATTTACGCATATTCTGAATAATTGGTAACATACAAAGCCACTCTTATACACAACTAAATAATAAAGAATTATGACTTGAAATGATTGCTGTATACCACAATCAAAAACAGCTTATACAAAAGGGGGGGGGTCTCTCTATCCAGAACAGGAACATGCTGGACAAGGTAACAAAAATGGGTAGGAAAATTACTGGATCAGATGTGAAAAGCATCACAAATCTTACTGACCAGCATACCATCAATTTGGCACTGAGGATACTGGAGGATCCACTGCACCCACTTCGCACAGAATTTTCCCTCCTCCCCTCTGGATGTAGATTTAGAATGCCCCGAACAAAAACTAAACGACATATCACATCATTTGTGCCAAGGAGCATTTAATTATTAAATGGATCATCTATGGGCACATAGATTTATTTTAAATGTGCATTATTGAATATATATTTATTTATTGATTCATTTAAGCCGTTGAACATTTTAGATGCGTATTATTGATTATATATCTATCTATTGATTCCTTATTTGCTGTGCTTTGTTGTTGTTTCTTATTTGTTTTTAATTTATTCTATGTTTGTTGTGGCTATGTTTATTGTGGTTCCCATGAGTGTAAAACAAATTCCCCTTGGGGCAATAAAGGTTTCATTCATTCATGCTACAATGTAAAAATCTTTACTGTCACTTTTGTACAATTTAATGCATCCTTACTAAACTAAAAGTATTATGTTTATTTAAAAAAAACTTTGAATGGTAGTGTGTAATTTATAATTAACCTCTATTAATGTTGGCTTTCTTAATGCATACCTGGAGAATTAATTGAGTTTATACAATTGAAAATAATACTGTAGTATCAAAGATATGACTTTGTACTTTAATAGAAATGCATTACTTATTTGCAGGAAAGGTTGGCATTGGCAAAGAAAGTAGTAGAGGAGCACCAGCAATACCAAAGTGGCTATCATAAATTTCAAACCTGGCTGATGTCTAAAACAGAAGAAGTCAGTCGTTTCAGTGACATGGAGGATACGACACAGAACAGGCTGAAAGCCCTGCAGGTACACTGACCTACTTATTTGGGGGAGGGGAGGTCAGAATGATCAACTGGGAAAATCATCCCTGCTTTGGAAGCCAAGCTTTGAATAAGTCATTCCAGTTTAGCCGAGTACTTGCTTATTTGCATCCTCATTCTCATTTCGGGCTACTGTATTAAAGGGGGCATGTGAAAAATCTTATTACTATATCTAAAACTATGTAAAATCTAGTACTATGTATACATGCAGAATCTTAGTTAAGTAAAACATGAATTGCAGCAACCATAGATGCAAAAGTGACTAATAAAAATTAATAATAATGGATAAAGACTATTTCTGTGTTGAGGAACTTGAAGGAATAATGAGGAAGTACTACTATTTCCAAACACCCAAAGAAAATTATACTCACCTATAAAATAAATGGTCTCAACAGAATTAATAAAACTGAGCTGACGGCTCAGAAATTCCTTTCTGAGCTGTTCACCTCCTTGGACTTATTCGTTGTTTCCATAGCAACGTTCACCATGCCAAAATGGACCAATGACTGTTGTTGTTGACAGGAAGATACTTCATCATTACATTCATTCATTTATTCTCTCTCGAAATATTGAAGAACAAAAAAAATCAAGTATAATAAAATTTGTCAAGGTATCTCTCCCTGACTGCCTCTATCCTGTGCGGCTTCTTTCTTTGCCACAGTCATATTTGGCTTGCTCCCTGGGGGATTAAGGAGTGATTTTCTGTAAAGCTGCTTTGAAACAATATGTATTTTGAAAATTGCTATACAAATAAACTTGACCTGACTTTCACTGTTGAGGCTGCTGCCATTTTGCATATTTTTTTATGATGGCAGTTAGAGTTTGACAGATGTGAACAGTGGTAATTGATGGTGTCAACTGATGTTGGGCAAAAATACAATGATTAAAAAAATTATAATAACTTTAAGTATAGTTATTAATAGTTATAATAGTATAACTATAGTATTTATAGTGGTTATAATAAAACAATTAACAATTATTCATATTAATTATTTTTTATAATTTAATATAATAGTAGGTTATACAATGTCATTTTCATATTATTTATTGTAGTATTTATTAATACTTTGAATTAGCTTTATTTTTATATTTTCAGATTTCATTTTAAACTTAGTTTACGTTTTTAGTAATTTTGTTATGTCCTTTTTTCATTATTAAATATTATTCTATATAATTATTTTAGTTTCAGTAAGTTTAGTAATTCAGCTAGTTGCCTAGGCAGCATTTCTAATTTTCTTTCAAGTTGTTCATCTAAAATTTGTTTTATTTTGTCAACTTTATTTCAATTAGCGCAAACGATTTTTAATAGATGTAGTTGTAGCTTTGTTTAACAATAACACAATGATGATCATAAATGGAGTTAATCATTGCATATTCTATCTGCAATATTTCTTAATTAATGGTCTATGTACACATCGATATGGTCATCTTTGGCTATTGATCACATTCCACTTCTTATGCCATGTTAAGAATGCCTTTTTTCAAATATATTATGAAGAATATGTACAATGATTTATAGTTAATTCATTATTCCCCCCCCAGGAGCTGAATGCTAGTATAGCCCAAGAAGAACTCACTCTCCAGCACATTGAATGGTTGTCTGAGGCGGTGAAGGCCAACACGTCTCCAGGAGGTGCGGAGAAGATCACAAAAGAGATGGAGGAGTTAAGGCTGGCCTGGCAGAGGTTACGCCAAATGCTGGTAGAGATTCAAGAAGAGCTCCAGAGCTCACTGGACTCTGAGAGCGAGTATTCAAACCGCTGTAAGGAGCTGTGGGCGGACCTGGGGCAGATCAGATTCCTGGTCCAGAACCTCAGCAGTGAGCTGGAGAGCAGGGATGGAGAGAGGACTGAGGAACACTTGATAGCTAAATGGAAGGCGCACACGGTTAGCATTCTGTTCATTTCTCTCCCAGCACTCCCAAATACTTTAAATCCCTTCTTGTAGGACACAGATGGAGACTCAACATATTTTTGTGACAGCTCATGACACTTACAGTGATTTAGGGAATGCCTTGAGTAAATTCCTATTGGGGGTGTGACAGTAATTTGATCCGTAGTAAATCAAATTCTACAAGTAGTTTTGGAAGAGCTCTGTGGTTTGGAATACCTCCTAAATGATGGACACACAAGGGTGAAATGTTGTGACACTTTGTATTCAGTATTTCAGTGAAAACATTTTGCGTCTTATTCACTTACTGCATTCACCTTGCACAATCACCTTTTTTCTATCTAGATTTGACTTTTTAGACATTGAGATGTTTTAATTAAGTTTTCTAAATTTTAACTTAGCAAAAACAGTGTCAGAAGTTGTCATGGCATAATATATATGATAAAAACAGCATAATTTTAGATATTTTAGATAATATTGCTGTTTAAAGGGTTAGTTCACCCAAAAATGAAAATTAAGTCATTAATTACTCACCCCCATGCTGTACCAACCCCGTAAGACCTTCGTCCGTCTTCGGAACACAAATTAAGATATTTATGATTAAATGTGACAGCTGGATCACTCCTACATAGGCTCCCTAAGGGAATGAATCCTGGCGGCCCAGAAAGTCAATGAAGAAAGTGTTTAAATATTCCATGTCACAACAGTGGCTCAACTATAAGTTTATCAAGCGACTATAAGTTTAGGCCTGAAACGAGACTTCAAGAGATTTCCACGACGCACGCGCGAGAACTTAACTGAAGTAGTTGAAGGAGATCGCAATTCTCGCGCGTGCGCGTCGTGGAAATCTCTTGAAGTCTCGTTTCAGGCCTACAAGGAAGAAAAGGAATAGTCGAATAAAGTCGTTATTTTTGTTTTATTTCCGCACAAAAAGTATTCTCGTCGCTTGATAAACTTATAGTTGAGCCACTGTTGTGACATGGAATATTTAAACATTTTCTTCATTGACTTTCTGGGCCGTCAGGATTCATTCCCTTAGGGAGCCTATGGAGGAGTGATCCAGCTGTCACATTTAATCAAAAATATCTTCATTTGTGTTCCGAAGACGAACGAAGGTCTTACGGGGTTGGTACAGCATGGGGGTGAGTAATTAATGACTTAATTTTCATTTTTGGGTGAACTAACCCTTTAAGATTAAGTATTGTGTGCATTATATATATTTTTAATTATTACCTGACATTTATTTTGAAATTATATATGGCCATCTTTCCAGGGTGCTTTCCCCTGTCTCTGGCCCAAGAAACTGAGATAGGCATTACAATTAAACCTTTACTGAAAACACCCAATCAATTGTAGATGATAATAATGGCATTTGAAATCTGATGTTTTTATTCAATTTGACAAAGTTATTAATTGGACTAAGTTTGCTGTTAGCAGTGGTGAAAAACCAAAAAGGATGAAAACCTTTTTTTAGATCAATGAAAGCTGTCTGGACCCCATGTGGAGAAATTCTGCGTTAATGCCCTGCTTGAATGAGCTCCCTTCAAACTCATGATGTGTGTACTAATTTCTCTACAACCACATTTCAGAGGGTGCGCAACAAGCTCATTGCAGAGGAGCCCAGGGTGGAACAGCTAAAATCCCGGTTGAAAGAGCTATTCCGATTCCCACAAGATTCTAAAAACCTGTCTGATGAGGTGCTAGCAGTGGTAAAAGAGTACCAGAGGTGAGCAGCAACCACACACGCACACCCAAAGAGCCTCCGGCAAAGGAGGAATGAGGCTAGGAGAAATACTTTGATGGATATTTTATTAATCATTAGCTATTGATGATACTGACGTTGGTAAACATTCTATCATGCAGACACAACGGGAGGCTCGTCACATTCCCATTGTGTTACTGTCAATTGGGATGTCACTCACACAGGTCTAGTCAGCCGTAAACAATGTGTATCCAGCAATAAAAGAGTGCTAATGTAAGCACTTCAAACAATTAGTGCATTACACACACACAGGGTTTACTGCATTTATTTATGCATTTGTTTTGTGGCAGCCATCTGTTGAAAGCCCTATAAGCTCATACTGTAAAGGACTACTCAGTAGAGTTGTTTTGTGTTTCCTGTGACAGTGTGAAAGGCAGATCTTTCAGGGTGTCCTCTGAAAGCGAGACGACTCTCCAGCAGATACTGCAGGACCCTCTGTATGTCTTCAGCCAGTGGAGTCGGGAGGTTTCTCAGGTACTGGAGGCTTCCGCCGAGGTGACAGAATTCTCCCATATCGCTCGGCTCGTGCAGAATATAGAGGTAAATTATTTAAAGCCACAGTTTTCTAGGCAAAGCATGTGAGCGTGTGGTGTAAAAATGTGTCCCTCCAGAAACATTACTGGTCAAATGTTTGGGGTCAGTAAGATTTTTTTTTTCTTGAGAAATGTATCCTTTTATTCAGCAAGGATGTATTCAAACTTTTACACTAGTCTGGCCCATTCCAAAAATGTAAAATTAATTAATTTAAATTAAATACATATTTAACAAAAAAATTTATATGTTTTTTAATTTGCAATAATAGCTGGAAACTATATTGTTATGTAACTCGATTGCTATTAATTCATAAACATGCTTGCTCAGATATTATCGCTTATGGCGCAAAATGCTTTATAATTTATTTATAATTTTAGAAATGTTTTTTTTAAGGGTTATCTTACGTAATTCTTGCAATTTAGACAAAGCCATTTATGTTAGCCAGCTAAATAACATTACTGAGTGATGCAGTGGTTTGAATCTCTCATATTGGGTTTTTGTTGAGAACACCTCAGAACACCTCATGCAGAGATTTGAGCTGTATTGAAGATCAGCCTCTTTTTTTTTCTTTTTTACTCTGAATGTTGCAGTGTTTTCCCATTCAGTACTTTTGGTACCTGATTTACACTTTGTTTTGAGAAAATAAAGGGTACAAATCCAGTTTATGCTACAATCTGTTGAGGATATGATCATATTGAATTTAAGCATTTGCAGTGATTTTTGCCTTCATCTTGGCACCTTAATTCAGTGTTGATGCTTTGTTCTCTTTGATGTTATTGAGTGTGCTCTTTCTTCTTTTGTTTTGTTCTTTGTAGAAGTTACTTAAAAACAGCGTGCAACTCCAGGAGCGCTTGAGTTTGCTCCAGGTGAAGAGTGATCTGCTCAGCTCTGTTTTTGGCCAAGAGAAAGCTGTTGATCTGTTGGAAGAGCTCAGCGGGGATATGAGGAAGAGAGAGTTACTCCACAGCCAGCTCCAACAGCGCAAGAACCGCCTGCAGGTACACCAACAGCCAGAGCTCAAAATGTTATTGCTGTATACAGACTGTAAAAGCCTGAGCTACATCAACAGTCTTTACCCCCGCCATTAGGCATAACATGCATAGTCTTACATAACAGAAAATATGGTCGAAGTCACAGCTTATCATATCTGGCTGAAAAAACAAGAAGCCTTGTTTGTTTGAATAAATGTATGCAGGCAGATAAAGTTGTGAAGAATAACAACCTATTTAATTTTTTTTATAAAGTTATTTACCTTTAAATGAAGAGGAATTTTTATTGGTATTTTATCAATGTCTACAGCAATTAAGAACAGTTGTATTGAATATAAATATAGATAAAATTAAAAAGATTAAAAAAAACTGCGAAAAACATAATAAATAGATATGTTTAATATGTTAATTATAACACTATGGAGGAAAATGATAAAGTATAAACAAATGTCTAATAAATATCTACATATATATACAGTACTGTGCAAAACTCTTTTGCGATAAGTATTCTCACAAAAAAAACTGATATTTCGTACTGACAACCAGCTGCAAAATATATAAATAACTGGCTTATATTTATATATTTTGCAGCTGGTTGTCAGTATGAAAAATCAGTTTACATTTCCAAATATTCCATGGAAGATCATTTGATTCAATTATTATTCCAAATCACTTTCTTTGTTTTCTTTTTTATTAAAATATGATCTTATATATATATATTATATTATATCTGCATCCTTTTTTTAATGAAGCGCCATTTTCAGATTTCTATCAGTGGGTGAATATAAATTATATAATATATGTTATCCTATGTACACCCTCAGGGTTTGATATCAGAGACGAAGGACTTTTCCAATGCCTATGAATCCATACATAAAAAACTGACCTTCATAAAGGAACGGTTTGTCAAGACGGGTGAACTTCAACCTGACATTCTAGCCAAGAAGAGCCAGGCCGATCAGCTCCGGGTAAGCAGCAGAGAAAACAGAAGCGTATAGCTGTTTCAGACTTCAAAAAAGTTTGCTTTTTTAATTTCTTTTTAAACAGCTGTTTTGGTTTTAATCTCTGCATGTGGTAAGCTGTAGACGTACAGTGACTTATGATTAGATCGTTATTCAGGAACACACTAAAAGAGTCATGTGAATAATTTAAGGAGCTAGGAGTTATGTCACGCTGAGCTCAATGTGTTTGCGCTGGTTGATCAGAGTGGCTTGTCCAGGTGGGAGCGGGAAAGACTCGCTAGTGGCAGACTGAATGTAAAATGAGTGTGCATCTATCTGCAGGTCATTAGAAAGGACTTGGAAGATTGTGAAGTCCAAATCATAGCTCTGGGGACGCTGGTGTCATCAAACCCTGCAAACAGCACAAAGTTTGAGCGTCTGTATGCCCACTGGAATGTGCTTTATAAGGAAGTTCGGGTAAGATCCGTTCTGCTTGAGGTTTTTTTGTTTTCCCCATATTGTTTCTTTTTTTCTTTTCTTTTTTCTTTCGTGGAACACAAAATTAGATAATTTGAAGTGTGTTTGTGCTGCTCTGTCCTGAACAACAAAAGCAGACTACAGTGAAATAGTTCATGCTATATTCCAATTTATCGGAAGCCATACACTACGCTAACTTTGTGCTGAGTATTTGTAAGCAGAGTGGAAATGGAGTTGTGAATTTTTTTATTTATTTTTTTTGGTTGACTGGAGCTCTTTTTTGAAAGTCGGACTGTCACTGTCTTTCTATTGCTCCAAACTCCAATACATTAACCAGGATTATAAATCCAATGATACACTCCTGTATTTTTTAAAAGATTTTTAAATGCTTTTGAAATAAGTCTCTTATGCTCAGGCTGCATTTATTTGATCAAAAATACAGTAAAAAAACAGTGATATTGTGAAATATTATTACAATTTATAATAAGTATTTTCTATTTGAATTCTTTTAAAATGTAATTTATTACTGTGATGTCAAATCTGAATGTTCAGCATCATTACTCCTGTCTTCAGTGTCACATGATCCTTCAGAAATCATTTTATGATGCTGATTGGGTGCTCAAGGATGCTTAATATTTTTTTTCAAGAGTCTTTCGTAAATAGAAAGTTCAAAAGAACAGCATTCAATGTTTTTTTTTTGTGGAATTTACAAAAATATGTCTATAGATCTTCTCAGACTGCAGTCTATTGAAAAGGATATCATATTTTATCATATTTTCATACTCCATCACACTCGCAACTGTACAGAAATTGTATGAACACAATTTCTCGTTACATCATGTCCCCAGACATCCGTAATACAAAACAAAACCTGTAGAAAGAATTTTACAGCAACTGTGGCAAATTTAGCTATGAAGTTATGAATACGCATAAGCTCAAATGAGATTTTAGAGCTGTTGTAAAAGGAAGATTTTCATAGAGTAAATACATTTTCTTCCTTGGTGAACTATTCCTTTTATTCCTCAATTTTTTTTGCATCGTTAATTGATAGAAATACGTACATATATTTTTACTAACCACTTCAAAAATGCCCAACTTCACAAGTGATTCTGATTTAACCCTGAAGATCTGTGGAAACCGCTGAGATCACACCCCGGTTTCCACACCTCCTGCTGTGTGTTGATCATGATGGTGATGAAGAAGATGACTAAGAAGGCCTTGATCAAACCTCCTTACTTCAGTTTTAATGTGCACTTGTGGCCTGAACAGATTTTTTAAAAATATTTATATATATATTTATTTATTTATTTATTTTATTTTTATAACAGATACCAGAATGGTATTGCACTAAAATCCTTCTCAAGTCTGTTTCAGCTTCATAGTGCAATGTATGTGTGTATTCACATGTATGCGTTTTGTTGTTCATACCAGATGAAGGTGAATGAAAGTGAGAAGAGCATTGCAGAACATGAGAGTTTACATGAAAATATTCTGAATTTGGAGAAGTGGTTGATGATCATGAGACAGAAACTGGAGTCGTTTCGTGGATCAGATGGGGAATGGAGCATTGATAACCGCCAGCATGAGGCTGAGGTACGCCTATGAGCTACACTTTAGCTTAGTTACTACAGTTAATGTTGCTTTTATTACGAGGATTACATGAAATAAACATGACAAAGTGTCTGAAATCTTTTTACGATGCTTGAAGGATCTCATTTAAATCTATAATGGTATTACTATTATCGTTTTATTTTATTTGAATAATTGATTAATCTGTTGATTTATTTGGTTTAGTAATCCGAATAAAGAAGCCAAACATTTTTGGAAAAGCATTTTGTTATAAAGAATGATATTCCACAACAACTTTCAAACAATGTCCAAACTAAAGGCTTTAAAGCTGCAGTCCGGCGTTTTTCCTCTGTCGCCATCTCTGTTCGAAATCTGCAATTACAGTCATTCGCAGAATGATCAACTTTACGTGAGTTGTACTTTAACACCCTCGACACGGCACAGCGCGGATGAACACAATGTTTGAGGAGAGTGTGCAGCTGCCGGTCACCGCACCGCGCTGTGGATAGTGGCATTCAGAATCACAGATTATTCTTTTTGGAAGTATGAACAACATAATAATTTTCACCGGAAAATGTCATCTGAACTAGTAAGAAACGTCCACTTTTGTTCTGGTTCTGACATTGCAGTAAATCACGCTGATTAAATCTAACAATCGCTTATAAGTTATCATATCACGCAAAACCGTGCAAATTATACTTCGTTCTCAAAAGGTTAATGTTAACAACGTAAGCATTGCGTGACTACATGTAATGTCCTTCCGATATGTATCCTTGTTTTCGCATGGGTCCGGTTGCAGTCTCTTTTTTCATTCCGAAGTCCGAGCAAAGTCTTTTGCATTTTACAATGGGTGAATCTGTTGTCACTGGTGATTGACGTTTGAACCTTTCTGGATCCGCCATCAAATTGATAAGTTTAATTATATAAAGTGCTGTGAGAAAAGGCTATAATCTCCACCTCCAACATCCTCACACGCAATATCCTACTAGCCGAGACTCGTTCTTTGTGTACAGATGTGACGCAATGACGCAAAGACATGCTCGAATCTCCCGTGGAAATCCACCAGTACCACTGGAGTTAAACACATTATTACAAGCTTACCGTTTTTAATGCGAGCTACGGCAAGCAGAGAGTTTTGAACACTAGCTGGTTATGTATTTTCTCAAATATGTATTTTAGATCATTTTTAACCCAAAAAAAGCTACGGACTGCAGCTTTAAAACACTTTTAATAGATAAATAAATACTATACATTGTGTGCTATAAAAATGTTTTAAAAGTTAATAGTTTATGCCGTATAAATAGTTCCCACTTTCATGGAAAACAATTTGAAAAGGCGATTTGAAATTATTTTCAGTCATGGAAATTTAGAAAATCTTTAGAAAAGTCATGGAAAGCTGGAAATTTTTTTTTTTTTTAAGTGGAATCCCTGAATATTAGAATGCAGTCCAAGCTAAATAATAATTAAACGTTTGTTGTCAGCTATTTTCATTATCACTTTATGTCAGTTAATTGTGGCAGCACCTGTATTTTGGCAGAAATCATGAATATATCATGGTATTGTTTTGTAAGAGATAACATTCTACTCTTTAATCTATAAATATATTTAACCCATTCATAAACGTATTTAACAAGATTCAAATACTTGATGTATTACTATTACAAGTCACTTGAGTCATGACACAAAAGCACACAATGTGCAGGATATGAGCACATGAATGTTTGCCTGTGCATGCATGACTCAATCTTGTGTCACTGTTGTTGTCCCCTAGAGGGCGCTTGGAGAGTTTCCAGAGAAGGAACTTCAGCTTCATCAGACGGAGGCTCAGGGTCAGACCGTGCTGGCCAAAACCTCGGAGAAAGGCAAAGTTCACATCGTTCAGGACCTTAAACGCCTTCGAGAGTCCTGGACGTCCCTCCACACGCTTAGTCTCAATCTTTACAGGTTAGGAGATGTAATGCTTGCAGGGTGTTGATGGTATTAAATGGACAGAAACTATGACTCAAGAAGCATAATTGATACAATTTTCTCAGACCTGTTTAAAAACATAATAGGAATTCCAAAGGGCATATTTCACATTCTGTTTTAATTGCAACCAGTTCACCTACCCATGTTAATCTCAATTATTGTTGATTGCTATGTGAATCAGTTCTGTGTTTACTAGTCAGGAGATCTAGAATGTAGCATTTCCAATTTAACTTTTTATTTTATAGGTGATGCGTGTAATTTTTCATTGTTAAAATACTTATCCAATTTAACGTTTTTGGCTGATTAATTGCCAACATGGCCAATATATTTCTCTTTATCACTACTGAATATAAAATTAAATTAAAAAGGGAATTTTTGACAACATATTTATTACTTTCACCGTCACTTGTTAGGCTTCTAAATGGACATGCTGCCACTGGCGACCACGATTCCCTATCACAGAAAACTGAGTTCCTGCTGGACAGATGGCCAGACGGGCATCACCAGGGCACAGCTTCAGACTTTGAAGAGGGAATTGCCACTGGTGACAAAGGACTGGAACGGCATCAGAGATTCCTGCGCAGATCTGAATCAACAGATCACCCAGAGCCGGACAGGAACATTGTGGTCTCTGAGGGCATCGCAAGACCTGGACGTTCAAAGGTCAGGAGAAGGGAGAGGAGTTACCGAGACCAGTCCATGGATGATGACGTGGATGCAGTCATGTCTGGAAGTGACCGTACTGTGAACAGGAAGCAGATAGGGATAAAAGGCTCTTACGGAGATGACTTGCTTAGGAGCGGAGGTCGGACTGTTGAATGGGTTGAAGAACACATAGCCAGTTCTGGGATTGAAGACCTGGATATGCAAGGCAAATACGGCTTTTCTGATGATGCACAGACAGTGATGCGGCCGTCACAGATCCCACCTGATGAGACCAGTGCTGCTTATGGCTCAGCTGATGACGATCAGGTTAGGATGATTAAAATATGACTCTTGTTATTCCTACTGTCACCATTTGGGCAGGCATTATATCAAAAACGTGCAATATATTTGTATTGAATATTGCAGTAATTTTATTTATTGTCGATTCATGCATTTTTCATGTATTGTTTTATGTAATACATGAATGCGTAATGCGTTGTTAATTATACTGGTACATGTACACTATTGTTCAAAAGTTTGGGGTCAGTAAATAACATTTTCAAAATTAGTATTTAATTAGGTTTATTTAAGTATTAGTATTAAAAGTTGAAAATAATAATAGTTATTTCAAATAATAGTTGAAAATAATAATTCATTATAGGAATGTTTTCATTGTATTTTTGACTGAATAAATGCAGCTTTTGTGAGCATAAGAGACTTATTTCAAATACATGAACCAACCCATGCCCACTCCAAACTTCTGAATGGTACAGTAAATGAAAATGATCTTTTCCTCTTGTTAATTTAGTAGTAAATTTTTTAAACACATGGAAAACATGCCTTAATTATTTAAAATTGGGGTAAAAAGTTTTTTTTAATGTAATTTACTTCATCAAACATTTTGAGCCATACCCTGGCACCAGTGGCTGTTTGGTCAAAATGTTACTTTGAAGGGGGAAAAAGCCTTCTAATTATTTCAGAGCAAATGCATTAAAAGAGATATATCATCAAAAGAACTAAGAATATATCATGATAATTTTTTAGCTAGATGACTCAGCCCTAAAGCCACCATTAAGCATGCGATACCTAGGCTATAATAATAAACGGACAGAGGGATTTCTCTTTCCATTTCTCCTGTAGATGGGCTCTCAGCGGCCCCAGCGTCATGCTGATCTGGAGGCTCAGAGGAGGGAGTTTGAAGCGTGGCTTCACAAGGAAAATGACAAACTCACAGGAATTCTGAACAACCAAAGATCCCTGAGCGCTAAAGAACTGAGGATAAGACAGAATACAATCAAGGTTGGTAGTGTTTGTTAATATTTTTTGCTTTCTTTTTATCTGTTTTTGATTAAACTTTCATGAAGAGTCCAAAATATCAAAAAGTGTTAAAGTAAAAAACAATCTTTGATAGCTTTGATATCTTATTCAACAAAGCGCAGTGTGATATTTTACTTTGGTCACACAGAATATGCTGGATAATTTTCTATATGTGAAGCTACATGTTTGTGAGAGTCTGGTGTGTAGTGTAGTGTTATGCACGTTTCCATCAGTGCGAATGTAGTCGCAGATCTGTGAAGCTTTAAAAGGCTTGTGCTCAGTTGTTACCCCAGGCTTGAAAAAATTCTAACTTCACAAATACCTGGAAGCTGTCATGTCTGATGACATTTGAGCTGACAGCCACTGTGCCACATTTGACTTTTTTTATTTTGTTCAGTCACAGCTCAGATTTGGAAAAGCTCTTGAACGGCAAGTCATAGGTGGTCTTCCTGTTGAATAATACCATGAAACAACATCAAACAACATCTGCAGATTGTGCTATGCGAAGAAGCCACATTGAGATTGTTTTCAATTATTTAAATGTCCCCTACAGCTGACATAGTGCCCAGATGCTTCAATACTAAGATCTGACTTTATGTTAGTAGAAACCGCTTCCTCCTCAATTAGTCACTGTTTGCTAAGCAGACACAGAACGTCTTATAGGAATAACTTGGACATTTTCAGGATTATGTGCGCATAAAGTGTTTAAAAGTGATTGGATGATATTCCTATGTGGGCTGAAATTAATTGACACATTGCAAAGAATTTTATCAGCCATTTGGTAACTTTTCCTTCTCACTTTCTTCTTTGTTATTAAGTGCCCCAGTATTACTCTAAAATGTCATACAAATGCACAGGATTTCCATGTACACTGCCGTTCAAATGTTTTGGTGTCAGGAAGATATATATATATATATATTTTTTATTTTTTTTTAAGAAAATAATACTTTTTATTTAGCAAGGATGCATTAAATTCGAGTGAAGACTTGATTGTTTCAAAAGATTTCAATTTAAAGTAAATGCTGTTCTGTTTAACTTTCTATTTATCAAAAGAAACAACTAAAATGTATGACAAAAATATTAAGCAGCACAACTGTTTTCAATATTGATAATAATAAATGTTTCGGTAACGCTTCCTTTTACAGTACAGTACTTACGTGTATTTACAGTGTACTTACCCAGAAAGTACTGGCTAATATAAGGTAAGTACATGGGTTAGGGGTAGGTTCAGGGTTAGTACCTAGTTATTGCCCAGTAATTGTAATTACTATAATAAGTACATAGTATGTACATGGGTAACAGGACTGTAAAAGGAAGCGTTACCAATGTTTCTTGAGCAGCAAATCAGCATATTAGAATGATTTCTGAAGGATCATGTGACACTGAAGACTGAAGTAATGATGCTTGTCAGCACGGGAATAAATTGGATTTTAAATATATTAAAACAGATATATTAAACTGTTATTAAGTATCTGTTTTACTTTTCTTTTCTTTTTTTTTCTTCTTTTTTTTATAAATAAAAGCTGCTATAAGAGACTTAAAAAAACATTTTTTTTAAACGGACTGACCCCAAACTTTTAACTGGTGATTATAGATGGAAAGTTGCTAAGGCAGAATTGGTTGGTAAAAAATAATTTAAACAAAGGGTCAATTTTGGATTTGAAATAATTGGATGATGATCCAATTATGAGCACAAATCTTTAATAACCACACCCACACAAACCCTTACTAGTAACTCTGTCTTGATATCTGTATAGGGTTTACGTGCTGGTGTATCCTGGGGTCAGAGTCAGTTCACAAAACTGATGTCTGTTCAGCAAAGTAAGTCAGCGGAGGTGGACATAGAGCTAGAAGAGCTGCGTTATTGCTGGATGTTATACAAATCCAAACTTCAAGAGGCTGGCGACCTCAAAGGTCTGCTCAAACACAAGGTATGAAGAAAAAAATATTTTTATATTAAATTATATTCATTTATATGTTTTGTCAAATCAAAATATAATTCTTATTCAACTTTTCCTCAAGAACCTATGTCTACCTATTTTTCTTTACATTCATACATTAATTTTTTTTGCTTGTGCCATGAATAAATGTTTTAACCTGAAGCCATCATTTGAAAAAATTGTTATATGATGAATACCAGGAAAGAGTCATATATCATCTACTACATGATTTCTCCCTTAACCAATGAAGATGTTGGTGTAGTATCATGTGTCCACCAGTAGGGGGCAGCAGCTTGTAGCCAGATCTAACTAAATAAAGCAAATGTTTCTGTTTGTTTCAGGGTGTCAGTGGACAAGAACAGGAGCTTGTCCGAGCTGGAAAGGTAGGTTTTATTCATTAAACATACGTCTTGATGTTGTGAGTGGGCTTGTGTTTAAAGTGGGTTTCAAAAATCTCTCTGATATGACAGTGAAGTATGTTTGAACACTTTGAAAAGAAAGTATTCCCTTTTAAGGGTTAGAACAGAATTGAATGCACTGTTTATTTATTGACACAACTTAGGCTGTTTGTTTCTGCAGTGCAATGTCACTGTGTTACGGTGTCATGTGATTTATAGCTGCAAATTGATTTAATGTAATATATTGGAGGAGGGTATATGGATTTTTATTAGCACTTTGTATTAAACCTTGGCCTCATAGGCTATTAGATATTGTTGTGTGTGGAACACCCATATTTTATGACCAAATCAATTTCTGATGGACAAAAAAAAAAATTTTACAGCACATTTTACAGCAAAGTGAAGTACTTTTTCAAGTGCTTTTACAGAAAAATATTACAGCTCATTTAGCTATTCAAATCACCTTTATATATATATAAATAATATTGCATTTCACTCTGAAATATGTCACATTACGGAAGTAAAATGGGATGGGAATGCCGTTTCATGTTGACTTAAAACGTTTGTAAGCACTCTGAAGTGAAGTGGGACACGGTTCAGCTGGATTAGGAGGAGGTTTTTGAAATAGAGGCACATGAATAGCATCTTGAAAGCTTGAACCAAAGCACTGTCTTAGCCCCGAAATTTTTGGCTCTGTGGACCGCTTAGAAACATCAAGGCAGTTGCTCCACTGGATCTCTCTGGGGAGTGTGTTAATCTTTCTGAGTAATTTCTCAAATTTATCGTGTTCACACCTTTTTTAGCACCTCTTTTCCTCACCTCTTCTCTCTGGCCATCTGTTCATGAGCGGTCATGTCTTCTTGAGAAGAGACGCAGGTGCCCTGCTGATTGCATACGAAAGGCTGCTCTGATAGGCCTGCTTTATTTACATAAGCAGATATTAGTGGATGGAGATAGAAATGTTGTTTTGCACATGCAGCATTACCTTCCAATTACCAAGGCTATTCACAGATGCTTTGGTTAAACTAGTTCTGCAAAATACGCACACACACAAACAAACTTTTGAATCGTTAGGAAATGGGGCATCCAAACATAATGCCAATTAATTAATTAGGGTTTTGTTTGTTTGTTTCTGAATGCTTCGTTATCATTTACTGAGTGTTATCAGAGTGATGTGGTTAAATCAATTAGCCAACTGTCCACTGTGACTAATGTATTTTTATTGAAATATTTTCTATAAATTACATTTATATTGATTAAACTTTATATTTATTATATACTGTATTTGTTTTAATTATATATATATTTTATTATATAAGTGCTTTTTACAACGCATATTGATCACCACGTCTTTAAGATTTCCTTTTAAGCAGTATTATATGTATATAATATGAGTTCTTTATGTCCAATTAGTTGACTAATCTTTCAAGCAACCAATCATCTATTTAATTTTACAAATATGTAGTTGTGTGTGCACACCCCTACTGTAATTGTGTTTTTTAGCATCTGCTATATGTCTCCTAATTTTAACCAACCATTCCTGAACATATTTTTCTCTTGGCTGTATTTTACCATTGCAAAACGTGTTTAAAGCTGCTCAGTGCTCATTAATGCATCATAAGACCACACAAGCAAATTTTGCTCACCTGAACCTCAGCGTCTGACTCTGTCGTCGAAACCGCCATCACCTTCTGCTGTCATTATCATGCATGGTAAATACACACTCTGATTGTCTCCGTCACTGACCAAATACAATCACCTTTTGAAGATGACGCTTCAGTTGTCAGTGAGGTAATCTTTCTGCCACTAATTACAGGCTCCTCACATAGAATATATAGTTATTTGTTGTGATAAAGTATATTTTCCTATTGTATAATTATCAAGCCAGAACGATATGATGATTGGATGATGTGTATCTGTAAGGACATTATGCAAGGCCTGAGCACTGCTGTAATTACCTTCTAGTGTAATTACATTTTCCTCAAAAAGGGCTAACAAGAGAGAAAAAGAGTGGAAAGAGATTTCTGCTTTTCATCCACCCACATTTCCTCCTCCTCACTTCCTCGTACTTCTGCACTCTCTCTCAAACACAAAGTAAAAGTTCCCATGTTCCTCAGCTTTGCTACAGAGGCGTTAAATAGAAAGGGTCATATTAAGTTCAGATATGTCACAGTCAAGTCACAAGCCAAGATTTATCTTTTTATCAAAGAGTTTTCTTTTTTCTAATCTGACGACTTTGAGGAATTATATGAGATTTCATCATCCACCAGGAGAAAAGTATAAGTCTAATAGCATATAAGAGTAATAATACTTTTTTATGTGCTGGCTATTTATAATAACTTCTAAAACTCAGAGAAGTATCTTTACACTCAGAATTTGAGCTCATCTTGTGTACACATTTCTGTAATAAACCCTAGTAGTGAGTCACCTACCTACCTTGACAACATTTTTAGGTATCATAAGGCACCAAAGACTACATATACCAGTGTTCTGAGATGTGCGCTTGGGACTGCATATCTGCATTGGCTGGACCAAACAGAAATATACCATTTTTAATGCAATTTGAGGATAAGAAACAGTTAATGTCAGATTCTATTGCCAGTTTGTTATACATGTTATTTAAATGCAAGTCCATCAGGTTTTGAAATTTCAGTTTTTCCGTACTCGAGTAAATGGGTGTTGGCCTTGCATGTCCAAAGTGCAATAAATATATCATTTTAAAGTAACATTTAAAAAATCCTTCTTAAATAATGCAATCCTAGAATGCACTGCAACCAGTTAAAGGGTTAGTTCACCCAAAAATGAAATTGTCATTAATGACTCGCCCTCATGTCGTCCCAAGCCCGTAAGACCTCCGTTCATCTTCGGGACACGGTTTAAGATATTTTAGATTTAGTCCGAGAGTTTTCTGTCCCTCCATTGAAAATGTATGTACGGTATACTGTCCTTGTCCAGAAAGGAAATAAAGACATCATCAAAGTAGTCCATGTGACATCAGTGGGTTAGTTAGAATGTTTTGAAGCATCGAAAATACATTTTGGTCCAAAAATAACAAAAACTACGACTTAGTGACGCTGCTGACGTAAGACGCTGCTGACGTGTGTCTGGTGCGCCCGAGCTTCGTTTACAGTCTGAGGGAGACGCACGCTGTAAACAAAACAATCTTCGCAAACATGTCTAAGGATTTCGACACAGAGGAAGACTTGCATTTTTTTGCCCAGCCATATTTATTTGAACCCGAATACACGGACGCACCAGATAACACGTCAGCAGCGTCTTACGTCACCAGCGTCACTGAACGCGGATTGACAACAGAACCGGAAGAGAATACATGCTGAATAAAGTCGTAGTTTTTGTTACTTTTGGACCAAAATGTATTTGCGATGCTTCAAAGCATTCTAACTAACCCACTGATGTCACATGGACTACTTTGATGATGTCTTTATTTCCTTTCTGGACAAGGACAGTATATCGTACATACATTTTCAATGGAGGGACAGAAAACTCTCGGACTAAATCTAAAATATCTTAAACTGTTCCGAAGATGAACGGAGGTCTTACGGGCTTGGGACGACATGAGGGTGAGTAGTTAATGACATAATTTTCTTTTTTGGTGAACTAACCTTTTAAGGTGAAGGGAAAAAGTTTTTTTTTTTTTTTTTTTTAAACTGAAAAGTATCAGTAGAAAATTCTTGCATGTAATAAAACGAATCGGTTACCTAACGTAACCTCGGTTCTCTCTAGAAGAGGGAACGAGTATTGCGTAAGCTAGCTTACGCTACGGGAAAGATTCATCTTTGCTGAGATATTGAAGCCAAAAAATTATTTCATAATTTGTATCCATACACAACGCAGTTCCTCTGCGGCAGACCTAGAGCGGGCTAGCTAGCAGCTCATTGGTTCGCTCAGAGAGAACTGCTTAAGCCTATGGGAGAGCGGGGCTGAACCCGCTTCCAATGAGAGGCGCCCGCGCGCTCATTGCGTCATGGCCCGCCAGAATGGGCGTGGCCATGGTGTATATAACAGTCTCTCCCAGGCTTATATGTTGATTTATTTCAGCGTGAAGCGAAACGCTAGTAGCGCAAGCACGGCCGGGAACGCAATACTCGTTCCCTCTTCTAGAGAGAACCGAGGTTACGTTAGGTAACCGATTCGTTCTCTTACGAGAGGTTCTCTCGTATTGCGTAAGCTAGCTTACGCTACGGGAACACCTGGTCAACGCCGTGCGCGCTATGAATCCACTCATGAATCCCAGGGATATACCGGGGGATTTTTAACGTGGAGTGAATGTATTATGAGGCCGGCAGAGCGGGCACATGAAGTGTACACCTAAGCATGTATGGGGCCAGCAGAGCGGGCACATGAAGTGTATAAGCATTTAAGGAGAGCACAAGGGGCGAACCGGTTGTGAGGGACTCCCCGTAATGCAGCTTCTTAGAGAGCTGGTCGTTAGACAGCTAGTAATTTTGCCTGCAAGGCGGGGACTTCCAAGTTGTAAAATCTGACAAAAGTGGACGGGGAGGCCCCTCCCGCGGCCACACAAATGTCATGAATGGAAATTCCACAGGACCATGCCCACGATGAGGCCATGCCTCTAGTGGAGTGCGCCCTGATGCCCAGAGGGCAGGGCAGGCATTTAGATGCGTAAGCAGAGGCAATAGCGTCCACTATCCATCTAGACAGTGTCTGTTTAGAGGCGGCCAGACCTCTGGTGCGACACGACACGAAAAGCTGCTCAGCGCGTCTGAACGTAGCAGCGCACGTAGTATACAATCTCAGAGCCCGCACCGGGCAGAGGAGATTGGCGTCGCGCTCACTATCGGATGAAGGCAGAGCCGATAGGGAAATAATCTGAGCCCTGAACGGGGTACCAATCGCTTTCGGGACATAGCCATGCCTAGGTTTGAGAATGACACAGAATCATTCGGACCAAACTCAAGACACGCGGCGCTGGATGAGAGCGCGTGAAGATCCCCTACGCGTTTTACTGAGGACAGAGCCGTCAGGAAAACGGTTTTGAGCGAGAGGTATTTTAGGTCCACAGACTCGAGCGGTTCGAACGGGAGTGCTTTCATAGCTTCGAGGACTATAGAAAGATCCCAAATAGGAACCGACGGGGGCCGCGGAGGGTTCATCCTCTTAGCTCCCCTGAGGAAGCGGATGACTAACTCGTCTTTGCCCAGGGACTGAGTGCGTCGGGGTTCAGCGAACGCCGCGACGGCTGCCACATAAACCTTGAGAGTGGAGGGGGACCTGCCCTTGTCCAGCATCTCTTGAAGGAAAACAAGCAAAGACGGCACCTCGCACGACCGTGGGTCCAGTTGTTTGTCGGTGCACCATTTTGAGAACACAGACCATTTAGACGCATAGAGCCTTCTCGTGGAAGGAGCTCTAGCCTGTATGATAGTGTTTCTTACTCCCTCTGGCAAATCGACGAATAGTCGTTGATCACCCATGCATGTAGCGCCCAGCGCCGTGGATGGGGGTGCCAGATCGTGCCGCGAGCTTGAGAGAGGAGATCTGCTCTGACTGGGATGGGCCACGGGGCTGTCTGTGACAGCTGCATGAGCTCCGGAACCCAATTCTGACTCTCCCAACGCGGGGCTATGAGGAGCACCGAGTGGCGTGTGTCCCTGATCCTCTGAATTACCTGTGGTAACAGAGCGATCGGAGGGAATGCATAGAGCGGGCGGCGAGGCCATTCCTGGACTTTTCGGCAGGAAAAGGTCCCCATCGTGACGCCCTGTCGAAACCATTCTGCTACTGTCCATGGCTGCAGCGCCGTGAGACATGTCTGCGTAACCCTGATCAGCCGGCGGCCCGTGTTCCACGCGCGGTGGGGTACACGGCTGTTTAACCAGAGCTGAAGCGGGCGCATGTGCAGAAGGCCCAGCTGAAGTACAGCGGAGGCTGAGGCCATGTAACCCAGCATCCTCTGAAAAGTTTTCAGAGGTGTGCGGGTGCCCATCTGAAACGAGGCGGCTAGACGCTGAACACTGCGCGCGCGCTGTGTAGACAGGCGGGCCGTCATCGTGACCGAGTTCAAATCTATTCCTAGGAAGGAAATCGATTGACTGGGATGAAGGGAGCTCTTTGTCCAGTTGACAGAGAGGCCCATCGTTTCCAGATGGTCGAGGAGAACTGCGCGGTGCGACAGAAGCTCCGTCTGTGATTGGGCCAAAATCAGCCAGTCGTCCAGATAATTCAATATGCGCAGCCCCTGGCTTCGCAGGGGGGCGAGCGCCGTATCCATGCACTTCGTGAATGTACGGGGCGCCAGAGATAAGCCGAACGGGAGAACGGCGTATTGATAAACAAGACCCTCGAAGGCGAAACGTAAGAATGGCCTGTGACGGGGATTTATCTGGATCTGAAAATAGGTCTAGAGACATGAACCAGTCCCCCTGGCGCACTTGCACGAGGAGTTTCCTGGTAGTGAGCATCTTGAACGGTCTCTTCATGAGCGCTCTGTTCAAAGACCTGAGAACTAAAATCGGTCTGAGGCCGCCGTCTTTCTTGGGAACCAGAAAATAACGGCCGTAAAACCCCGACTCGGTCATAGATGGCGGGACTCTCTCTATACCGCCCTTTTGCAACAGCGTCGCAATTTCTGAGCGGAGCGTGCCGGCGGCCAGCGGGCTGACAGTAGATTCGAGCTGCGCGCGCACGAGGCGGGCGGCGGCGAAACTGTAGCAGATAGCCGCTCTTTATAATGCTTATCACCCACGGGGAAATGCCTGGAATGGCTTCCCACGCTTTGGAGCATGCGGCTAGCGGCCGAATGGCTATATTGCCCTGATTGCTGCACATAGCGGGCTGGACACAGTGTGTGGGCGCGCTTTGAATGTGTGTGGCAACGGGATTTGCACTCAGAGAGGAGTCTATGGGCCGTGAAACAGAGCGAGCAGAGAGGGGACACGCGCACGAGCTCGTGGGCGTGTTTATGTTCTCTGATGTTAGAGCGGGCTGTGCCCGTTTTATCTGATGGGGCTCTGATAGAGACACGGGATATGTTATGCTTGTGTGTATGGGTGAGCACATGATTGTGGGCACATTTTCTACACAACTGGCAAATTTTCTCTTTTTGAGATTTCTCTGGGTAGCCGCAAAAACGGCCTTTTGTCGCTCGCAAGCGGGCTGGGACACCGGCTTGTTTGTGGCGGTCAACACTACAGCAGTCGGCGAAATAACGGGGACTGGCAGAGGGCGAAGCTTTGACGGCGGTCCGGCCGCAGCGGGAGATTTTTCTACCCGTGAGGCTTTTATGCTCTTTTTGAGATATCTCTGGGTCGTTTCTCTGGGACGCGGTGAAAACGGCGTTTGTGCACATGCAAGCGGGAAAGAGACCGGCTTGTTGATGGCGGTGTACACTGCTGCAGTAGCCGTGTGAACGGGGACTGACAGAGGGCGAAACCTTGATGGCGGTTCAGCCATGGTGAGAAATAGCCGTCCTTTTCTCAGCTGAGGCTGGTCACGTGAGCGGCCTGCAGCGGGATATATATATAGCCTGAAATCGGCTGCACTTGTGACGCGCGTCGCGTGCAAGTGCGTGTTAGAAACGTGAGCGCTACAAGCGGGCACGAGACTATTTTTAGCCTGCAGAGGCTGGACTTGTGACGGCATATAAAATTATCTGCGAGAGCCGGAATCGAACGCGGGTCTCTGGCGCGAAAAGCTTTGTGATACACCACTCACAGGGGTAATGACACAAGCACAGTAGCGCGAGCAGATAAGAGGGCGTGATAGCAGTAACAGGTTCGGCCTCAGCGGAACTAACACACTATAACCCATTTGCCCAGCTTTATGCTCGGAAATGAGAACGTTTCTCATGAGCGCGGGAGAGCGCGGCCGCTTTCTGTCACGTAAGAGAGCTGGGCGCGAGCTCAGAGCTGCATAAAGATTATCTGCGAGAGCCGGAATCGAACACGGATCTCTGGCGCGAAAAGTTTTGTGTTCCACCACTGAGCCAGGGGTAAAGACACAAACATAACAGCGCGAGCAGATAAGAGGGCGTGATAGCAGAAACAGGTTCGGCCTCAGCGGAACTGATACACTATAGACGCTTTATGTAGCGTTATATGCAGGCGGGAGAGCGCGGCCGCTTTCTGTAACGTAAGAAAGCTAGCCGAGAGCTCAGAGCTGCATAAAAAATTATCTGCGAGAACCGGAATCGAACACGGGTCTCTGGCGCGAAAGGCTTTGTGCTTCACCACTGAGCTAGGGGAAAGACACATGCTCAATAGCGCGAGCAGATAAGAGGGTGTGATAGCAGTGACTAGTTCGGCCTCGACGGAACTTAACGCACTATAAACCCACTTGCCGGTGACGGCCGGGCTAGCTCTCTTGTAAAGTAAAGAAAGCTAGCCGCGGTTGGCACAGCTGTAAGCGGCTCGTCCCCCATTTAGCGCTCGTAGGCGGTGAGAGGGGGAGGCGGCGTAACGCTTCGAGTCGAGCCCGCAGGGTCAACAACAGAAGCCCAATCGCAGAGGAAACATCCGCCGTTGGCGAGAGAAAGCTCTGCGTGTCCCAGTCCCAGGCAGAGAGCGCAGAAGAAGGCGGGCTCTGGCGCTGAGAGGGACGCGGCATGAGCCGCAGGTGTGCGAGGCATCTTAAAAAAGACGCTCGCTGCTTTTAGATACATACACACACAATACAAGAAGATTTTGGTAAGGATATGAATCCGTCGGATGGCGCTAGCTTGCAGGACGGCTGAAGGTGGCGAAGACGGCCGGCTTCCTCAGACTCCCAGATGCTCGCTAGAAGGTGCCTTTTCCACGACGGCGGCTTTTCTCAGGACAGAAGAAGCGTGTAGCTCGCTGAAGATGAAATGAATCAACATATAAGCCTGGGAGAGACTGTTATATACACCATGGCCACGCCCATTCTGGCGGGCCATGACGCAATGAGCGCGCGGGCGCCTCTCATTGGAAGCGGGTTCAGCCCCGCTCTCCCATAGGCTTAAGCAGTGCTCTCTGAGCGAACCAATGAGCTGCTAGCTAGCCCGCTCTAGGTCTGCCGCAGAGGAACTGCGTTGTGTATGGATACAAATTATGAAATAATTTTTTGGCTTCAATATCTCAGCAAAGATGAATCTTTCCCGTAGCGTAAGCTAGCTTACGCAATACGAGAGAACCTCTCGTAAGAGAACAAATGTGTTATGTATTTTTTGTATCATGTATTTTTCATGAGAGCAGTGATTCCCAAAACTGTCAGCGAACCCCTTTTGTCCTATAATATTTTCTTGAAGTACCCCCTGAGATTTAAAATATTTCAATAATTTAACATGTTCTTTGATGTCGGTTAAAGTTCACATGACGTGGGTAAACAAAATACTTACAAAAGGGAAATATTTAAAAGATTTTTTTTTGTGTGTTTTATTTTGATTTAAAAATTTATTTATTTTAATTTTAAATTTGTATGATTTAACTAATTAAGCTTTTCATCAATCACTCATTTGAGTTCAGTCACTTATAAAAATGTGTCAGTTCAGGATGTTGCCTTATGTGTAATTCACAGTGACTGCAAGTCATTCATTTTCAATGAGAGTTAGCGATTTGCTACAGCAAAGTTGAGTAGACTACAGTGAAACAGTAACTTCAGTGAAACTAGTGTGATAAACAGTTGGACGCTGTAGTCATTTGAACGTACTCACTAGGTTTTGTGATATAGCCATTCAGCTTGTAACGGCATCTGTGGATGTGTGTTTTGCAGACGAACAGCAGTCTCGGATTCTTGTACCGTGTGTGTCGCGTGGCTCTTCCTCTCCAGCTCCTGCTGTTGGCTCTTCTGCTGCTGGCCTTCCTGCTGCCCATGATGGACGAGGGCACTAGCTGTTCACTGTCCAATAACTTCGCCCGCTCCTTCAACATCATGCTCCGCTACGACGGACCTCCGCCCACTTAAGCGTTGACAGTCCAAAGCAGCTTTTTTAAATGCGCCAATCTGCTCTTGTGTTTATGTAACAAATATTTCTCTTTTTTATCAATGTTCTGTTAACGTTTTAAGTCATTTTATTTTTAGTTGGTGGATGCAGCAGATCAGAAACTGTGTTTGTGTGTGAGAGAGTGAAAGTGTGAGTGGGTGGATGGCATAGATGCTCACAACCTGCTCAACATGATTCAAGCTGTTCATTTCTCTACAGGCTTTAGAGAAACCAATGCAGCCTTTACAAACAGCAAAACTCCCTTAAAGACATCTACTCAGGAGCCATCGCAAATTTCGGGTGTTTTTATGTTCGTTGTATGTTATTGCTAGTTTCTAAATGTTAAAGGGATAGTTTGCACACACAAAAAAAAAAGAAAATTCTGTCATCATATACTCACCCTCATGTCCAAACCTGTTTGACTTCCTTTCTTTTGAGAGATATTTTTGAGACTGTTTTTTTTTTTTTTTGTCAATGCAATTAAAGTCAATAATAGGGTCCAATCATGTTGTTTTGGACCCCATTGGCATTCATTAAATGGGTAAAAACAGTTCTTCAAAATATCTTATTTTGAAAACGGGAGAGCGAGTAAATGATGGCAGAATTTTCATTTTTGGATGAACTATCCCTTTAAATAATTTTACTGTGGTATGTCTTTTATTTAAACAGAATTGTGCATGTTTTTATTCATATGTCTTGTTTATATTCTGTTGTTTGCTATTTTACTCAGGCCACTCAGAAACTGAACTGTGTTTAATAATAGGATTTAACTTATCACTGTGTTGTGAGTATTGGTTCTGATGTCATTGAGTCATGATAGATAAGACTACCATGTAAATATTTCAAAACTAAGCTCAGTTTTAAGTGTTCTTCATATATTGGTGAGCTTTAGAAGAGGAAATGGTCAAAATCAACACAGACATTCCTCTATCACTCAAAGCAAAGGTGCTATGCTCATGCGTTCATATATTAGACAGTTTTCCTTTAACGGTTTTTGGAAATTGTGATTGCAGAATCACATTGTTGGACTTGACTGAGTTTTGGCATTGGCTTGCCTCTGATTGTTGCTATAGGTTATTGGTTTTTCTGGCATAGATTATGCAGTAAAAATAGCTCTGTTTGGGGAGAATGGCCTTTTTTTAACACAATTTTGGAACTCTGACCTTCTTGGTCTTTTTTCTTTTTCAGCTTTTCATCCACCCACATTTCCTCCTCCTCACTTCCTCGTACTTCTGCACTCTCTCTCAAACACAAAGTAAAAGTGTCTCAGCAGGGCCCAAAACCATCTGAAGTTAAGTTCAGTTATTCTTTTTTTAAGACGGCTTCTTTAAGGTTATGGTTTGATGAAATGCCTTGATTTTATTTTTTTGGTCCAGAACGAAGGCTTCTTTGTCTTTCAAAGCTGGCTTTTTGCAGTGTGAGACACATTATTTAGAGGCTAATTGCATGACTTTTCAGCTTTAAGTAGTATTACACAACGCACTGAACTGCTTTTATCCTGTATCAAAATGCCATTTTAAAATCATATTCAGACCTCTCTGCATATCTCTGCTATGCTAAAACTGTAATATACGTTAATATGTGAGGCACTATGTAATGTTAAATGCATTGATAGTAGTGTGCATAGTCTGAAAGAGACTTAACATAAAATATGCTGCATTTTCTAAAAAGAAACCGAAATATTGAAGCTCAGCACTTCAATTTATTGCACTGCTTTATTGTTTGTATTTAATCTCGTTTTATGCCAATGCAAGCCATTTGATGATGTATACAGGTTTCATCAATGACACTGTGATTCATTAGGCTGCAAATGCTAAACTGTACAAAATTTGGTTAAATGGTTCAACTTTGTTTCAAGATCATTAAACGTATGTTAATAGAGCTAGTTTACAGCACTGTGTGCATGGAAGAATTTTCTTATTGGAGAAATCTTTGATTTGGGAAGAAAATACTGGAAATTATTTTCAAAGACAGCTAACAAAATTGGAAGCATGTAGAAATTGCAACATTTAGACTTCAAATGCATGAAGGGTTGTAAGACAATGTATTACCAAAAGTTAAACATTTATTTTATTACTATATTTTGAATGAAACTCGTATAATGTATCTTTAAACTGATAAATATGTAAAATAAAATAAAAACTATAACCAGTATTTTTGTATTTTACTCCAGGCAATAAACATGCAGTGCATTTTCAGTGCTGTTTGTGTCTCTTTTGTTGCTATGGACTTGAGATTGAATAGATAAATGTGTGACTCAATATCAAGACTCCCATTCAGAAAGTCAGTGATCCTCTTTTAGCAGGAAACGGATCTATTTGCCTGCATTCGCCATTAAACCAAAAGCTGAACTGGTCTGACGAGATGTGCAATGATAACGAAACACAAAACCAGCCTGCAGGTGTGACTAAACATCACGCAATAGCGCACAGCTAGGTCTTCTCCGGCTATATAGCGGCCATGTAAGGTCCTGAGGTCAGTCCAAGGTTACTTGACGATCTATATATGATTTGATTTGCTTCAAAGCTATAGGAAGGTTTTATATTTTAGTGCTAGAATAGCTATGGTTACGGAAATACGCATTTGAGTGTTTATTTGCATGGATTTGTCATTTCTGGGTTGCCTAAGTAACCATGTGTGTGGTTCTCTCTATTCCATTTACACTTAATTAGGTCACCAGCTAAAGGGAAACTACACTGTAAAAAATGATTGCTGTGATTATCACAACTTAAAATTCAACATTAGAATAAGTAATGTGTTGTTTCAATTAAAAAAAGTTCTTGTTTGTGCTTGATTTAAAATATTAAGTTTAGTTAACTTTAGTTGAGTTGGATATTTAAGTTATCTCAACAAATTTTAAGTTAAGAATTGCAGTGACATTTTTGCACAGCACTGTCAGAACAACTATTGGTAAAACATTTAAAGTCACTATCAGACTGCACAGATACATGTTTTGGTTAAACATTGGTCATAACGGAGTCCGTTTATTGACATTCGCTGTGTAGTCAGGTGGATGTTTATCTTCGAGGTGTGTACGTGAACTATAAAGGCTATCTGGCATAAAGATACACTATGATTATGATTTTAATGGTAAAGCCCACTTGCTGAAAGCACACTCACATGGCCTAATTTATACGAGTGGGAAAGAGTTGGATCTATTCTACACACTCACCCACATGATTTCACACTGCCGTTTCCTTCCTGCGTAGCAATGAGTGTGAAAATGTCATCTCAATGCAATCCAAATCATGTTTGGTTGCTGATGCCCAAATATTTATGGAGCAAGGAACCAGCTTGAGGGATTACATTAGAAATGAGCCATTCGGGTGAAAGTAATGGGGTTTGAATAATACAGTGATCTTTTACCCAGATTCATTTCATTGGAGCACGGCTAAGAAACATTAAAAAATTTGCAGCTCTCCACCCTTTAAACGCTGAAACCTTAACCAAAAACCAGTGCAAAAGTGCCCGTTATCTGCAAAACAAGAGGTGACTGCAGTTCTTACCTGGTTTGAAACCTTGTAAAGGTATGGCCAGTGTTGTTATTGTTAACTAGAACTAGATAAGATGAAAAACTAAAACCTAAAAAAAAAAAAAAATTAAATAAAAAAAGTTTAAGATATAGTACTAAAATTGCTAAAACTGAAATAAAATTCAACTAAAGCTATAGAAATATAAAAACAAGAAATGTAATTAAAAATGTTAATAAATACTATACTAGTAAATAAATAAAACTAAAATAACACTGCTTTACACAAACACTGACCCACCAATCTAGAGTTATAACTTTGTTTATTCTGTTTTATTGGCATAGCCCTTCCACATTCATTGAATAAATAAAGATGAACCACATGTGTACGGAAATCTGCACTGTAATAGTAATAGAATTATCTAGACAGAAGACATTTAAGAGATTGAAGCTATAGTCACACTAGCCGGATGTGCTCCGTAATCAGATTTAGCCACTTAACTTTTGACTTGAGTAAAAGTTACACATTTGCTGGTTTAAATGGGATATGAAAAACACACCAAGAGCTCCTGGTCACATGATGAAATGCTGTTGTTAATGTTCCGGACATGACTCACATTGCTAAAGACTGGGATTTTCTTGTTGCCTTAGTACTGTGCCGAAGTCTGGAACATTTTTAGCTTTGTGTGACTATAAAAGTCAAACAGCAATATCACTTGAGCTAACTGGATGACTATTTCATTAATTAATCCGAACAAAAGGTTAATGTCATTGTGCACCTGGTCTGTTAAAGTTGAGGCTGAAGGAATCCAGTTTATTGAACTGGCTGGCCAGTGCCTCTGTAGTAAATATTTAATTCTGTGGCATGTTGCCATGGTAGCCAAGGCTTCCATGTCAGAGGTGCTTTCCACTGGGAAAGTCTTGTAAATGCAAATTGACAGCTCCTGAGAGAGAGAGAAAAAAAGCTTCATTTGAAGAACTGCCTTTTCTGGCTGTTGAATAAAGAGGTCTATGAATGCAATTTATCTATTATCTATCTAAGTTTGGGTGTGTGTATTTCTGTCATGACAACTCTGAGTGATTGGCATGGTAATGGGTATGACAATATTGATATGTTTGGTCTTGGCGGATTTGATCTGCTACGCTGCTGCGGTACTTGCTACTGCTAATACATACACGACACGCAGTTGTGAGCAAGTAAGACATGCTGTTGCTGTACTATATAGCGTACATGAATTACCCGTAGCAGATCTATACAGGTGGAGCTGGGGAAGGTGGAGGGTTTCTGAAAGCACTCTGCACTGCTACTGCAAATGCTGACCAAGTATTTGAAGGCTTAGCAGCTAGCTCATTGGCTACTGATACAGCAGGAACCAATCAGCTGTGCCCTCAAGTAGATTGACTTTTAATTGTTAGTTCATGTTAAGGTTAACAAATGAAACCTTATTTTAATGTTACCACATAGTTCTCTTACACTCACCAAGGCTTTATTTATTTAATTAAAAAGTTATATTGTGAAATATTATTACAATTTAAAATAACTATTTTCTATTTTAGTATAATTTAAAATAATTCATTCCTCTGATGGTAAAGCTGAATTTTCAGCATCATTACTCTTCAGTGTCACATGATCCTTCAGAAATCATTTGAATATGCTGATTTGCTGCTCAAGAAACATTTTTGATTATTATCAATGTTAAAAACAGTTGTTTTAAACATAAGACTTGCCAACACTAAATCTTTCAATTCGTGTCACGACCATTTAAAGCAAGTAAACATGATAACTGCAACATGCATGAGGATTTTAGAAATGGTGTAACGAAATAATCCTCAAAGTATTGTTTACACAGAGCAAACAGCACTCAGAAGAATTACACCTGTAGAAAGTCATCGTCCACCTAGAACAGGCTCAACACTAAAACAACGTTGTAGACGAATGGTGTAGTTTTTTTTTTAAATAATTTAATTACCACACATTTGTTGCATGTAAGAGTTGCTAAAAGTGCTTTAATAAAAAATATAGCCTTAATTTGTTTTAAAAAGCTTTCAATCTAAGTGCATCACTGTAAACATGATTTTTATTTGCTTTTACAAACTAGGGACAAATCTAAATGATTTTCTGTCACAATTGACAGCATGTCATGGATGTGGTCGATAATGTCTAGGTTATTTTTAGATTATTATCTACTAGCTAAGACAGAATATAAAATACCAGTTTCGTGTATGTTATCAACAGCTGTAAAATTGAACAGTGTGTTTAGTGACATACTAAACATCAAGTGCATATTATTATTTAGACATAATTTACCAAGGGAAGAGCCTGTTATAACATCTCCTATCATTCGCTCTTTATTGCAGCTACTGTAGTTGAATATTTTGTATGCCAGCAGTTATGTTCATCAGAGCAGCACAGGTTGGGTTCAGTTGCGGTGACTGCAAACGGCTCAGGCTGACTGACCTGATATATGAAATCACCCTTTTAATTACAGCTGGCTAAACCCAGCTTAATGATGCCTTTGTAGAGGTCTGTGTTTAGAAGAGAGATCCGTTGGGGTTGTGGGACATGCCCCTTTATGGTGTTAAACCTAGTTAAAATTTCCCACTGACCTCCAGTTTTGGATCAGGTGCCAGATGGGGGGAAGTGATGTTACATAGTGATATAATACCATCAGAGAGTGAAAATGAATGGATCAAGTATTGTGCTCCATTAGTGTTCATTAGTGCTTACTCCATGTTTCACAGAGGACAGATGGTCGGCACCAGTGTGTTGGCAGCATTAGCAGGGCACTTGTTCTGTTAAGCATAAAAAATAAATCCAATCAGTGCTAGTGCAGCAACTAGTGGCATCACATCAGAGCCTCGGGTCAATGCACAAGATACACAAAACAGCTGTGGCCCACATTAAAATAAGGTGAGTGTCAAGTCTAGCTGCAGAACCTCTGCCTAAATTAAATATAGATTTATGTGGTGTCAGTATTAATCAAAATTCAAAGCTCAGGCTTTCCTCCCCTTGAGGTTTTAAAATAATTGTTTCCAATACTGATCAATACAGCAAACATTAATCCTACAATACCCACAACAACACACTCCCATGGCAATTCATAACTGTTTTGCTTCATTCTTACTTTTTTCAAAAAAAAATCGTAGAAATCACATTGTGCAGATTACTTCGAAATCGTTGCTAAAATAGTTCAACCCTAAAACTCAAGGGTGCGCGTGCGCATAACGTCACCGTTTTCAAAATCTTGTACTTTGAAACCCGTTTTCAAAAGTTTGCATTTTCAGGGCCCCAAAAATGCCATTGTCATGTAAATGAACGGCCAAAACATTTTAGTTGAAAACGGTGTCATGTACACGGCCCCTCATTCTTTGTTTAAAAACATTTTCCCTGAAAGTTAAAGTTAGAATTGTTTTTAAGAGCGCGATTATAAACACAACGAGCCAATTAGTGAGTAGATGAGTTTACCTGTTCGGCTAATGACGTTTAATGTCCACGACAACCTCTCTAGCCTTTTTTAGCAACTTGTTAGCAACCGCCTTTTACAAGACGAGTGAAAGCTTTCAAAAAGATCACAAGAGAGTATTACTGATGTATTTTATAAGAAAAAATAAAAATATCTTGAGCTTGTGCTCGCCACAGACCTAATGTCAAGCATTTAACCAAAAACCCATTAAAAAAACCCATTGACTTCAAGACAGTAGAACCAAACGTGCTAAAATGCTAACTCTTCTGTTTCTGGGTTTTGGCCAACAAAAATACGTCATCCCTGCACCACTCTATTGATTTTAGTAAATTTGCTCAACATGATTCTCTTCCAATTATTGCATCATCATGCCTGAAAGAAAAAAATTGATCGAAAATCATAAAAAAAAATAATTAGCAGTAAGGTAAATTCCTGCTATAGTGCGGCCCTGTCCCAAATGGCACCCTAAGCACTCGCGGTCTTCCTCTGAGTCCGCACTTTCGTGACGTAACGCCGCTTTGACTGTCGGGAAGAGGTCTGCTGCGGAGCTCGCATCGTGGGCGCAAATCGACCGCATAATAATCAGTAACCCTTCTGAGACGTTAAATGACAAATGGGACATTCTACGGTCTCACGGACTTAACAGATACGCGCATGCGACAGCCATTGTAAGTCCACAAGACCGAAAGTGCATATGAAGTGTGCCATTTAGGACAGGGCCTGCCTCTTGTGGCAACACCGAGATGACTAGCAGTTGCTCTCCATCCCTGCGTCTCAATGTCCATACTATCCATCCTAAACAGTATGTGAGATTAAAATAAGTGTGTCCCAAAAAATTGTATGTTGAAAAGAGCATAAAGTCCCCAGATGGTCTTCTAATTCCAGTGGATTTTCGAAGTGTGGATCCTCGATTTTCGAAATCCTCACTATAAAAGCTAATATTACCCACAACCCATTGCGCTTTTGGTGGAGGAACTACATGCACGAGTAAAACGTGTTAAAAAACTACAAAACATGGCGGATATGCGCGAGGTTTAGATAAAGGTTTGAGTCACTAATCAAAGTTTAACCTGCTAAAAAATATTTTGTTATCCATGTTATATTTCATCTACAATAACAGACTTTTATAAAGATCCATTTGACCCTTAACTTTTAAATGCATTAACATGAGGAGAGTCTCCGCATGAAAGACCAGCGACTGCAGATCAACATGCTTCTGCATTTCTCTCCGATACAGAAGGAAATGAAATGTGGAGGATTTTAACTGTGACAAGATGACTGACAGGCCTGTTTACTGTGACAGGATGCGACAGAGAGCATCCGTTAAAGACGCAATTGTATGACGTGATAGTAGCCTAGCCTATGTCCCAAAGCTTGTCTACTTTTTGCTACACTCTCAAAAGTATCTACTTTTTCTTCTGTATATAGTTGAATTGAGACACAGCGGCTGCATCCAAAAGGCAGCTGACTTGTTGCCTCGCTGGCCAATCAGGCAATGACTTTGCAGGCAGCTTTTCCGCACAAAGTTTCCTCGCGAAACTGATTTCGGACAGACTTCTTAGGCAGTGTTACGGTTTAATGATCTACAGCTAAATAGAGCGAGCTATGGTGAAAACTAAGTGAATATGTAATGACTAGTCTACAATAGTAGCCTAACTTCTCGCTAGAAATTACATAAGTGAAAAACATTGATCAAAATTTTACATTTACACACAAACTGACGACCAGCCACAACTTTCAGACGCCATCTTTATTTTTCTAGCTCAACTGTCACAGAATGGAAAGCACAGGATTGTGGGATATCAAAGGCAGCAAAGGATACATAGATACTGCCTTCAAAATCGATCAGATGAAGGTATCTCAGGAGACAGGAAGTGAAACTAACATTGCATTCGGACGTGCCTTGATGCCTTCCGACCTTGAAATGCGTCCTCCGAAGGCAGCATTTATCAGTTTTCGGGCGCAGCCTAAGACTGTCACATTTCTGAACAGTCAAGTTTATGTAGAGTTTAATTTGGACACATACAAATACTTACATATTACATAAATAGACCAGTGAAATACAATGACAGAAAATCCCCCAACATTATCATTGTAAATCAAAGGATTGTTTAATGATCTCAGATGTAGTTGGTTTTTATAACCTGGTAAGCTTCATAATTGAGTTCCAGTGGTGCATTAAAGTTAATTCACCAAAGCCCCTATAACTTCAGTTCATATCCCCTATTTCAACTTGCCATTGTTTTCAGAGAGATTGACTGCCTGCAACCACATCATACCTACCATGAAGCCCTCAGGCTGCTGTAATTGAACCTGAGTCTCAACATGGCTTGGCGTGAATTGCACAGCATTCTTCTGTGGTTATTACAAGGTGAGATATTTTTGAAACACAAACGAGTAATATTATCCTACGGTCCTAAAGATTACAAACTATTTTATTTCATTTCCAGGAAACATGGAAAGTCTCAAGACAGTATCGTACTCAACCTAACAGTTTAACAAATCAAAAGCCTATTGCATTACAATACTAAGGAGAAAGATCTTTGGATGAAATATTTTGTTCCAGCTTCTGTTTGTGGGCGGTTTTTACTTCTCATATTTTTCCATGTTACACAACAGCCGCCTCTGCCTGGAACAGACGGTGGGTGAATGCTGCTGTCCATCGATCTTTATGAATATTCTGCATAACTGACCCTTGGAGACATGTCATCATGATCATTGAAATGCAAAATCAACAGAGCTGTTACTGTACCTATCTCTCTCATGCACAAGGTAGTTAGCAACAGCACTCTATTCGCCAAGATAGCACACGTACGTATCTAAGATGTCTGCTAAAGAGCGCTTTATTCTGCTGTGTAAAAAAATATCTGATAAAGGTCTTAGGAAAAGCAGTTTTATACATTCTAAATCATAATCATCTAAAAGACATTTTCAAAATGTCTATTTAACATCCAACAGGAAACGTCTTAGAGACAGACAGATTTAAATGCAGACATCAAATAGACGTCTCTGTGATGTACTATGTGTTCTATCAGGGTGCCCTTCTACATGAAACACAATATTATTTACAGACTTAAGACACAATTAAGCTTTCACTTTAAAAAACTACTATTGAACTTAACATTCATTGTAAAATATTAGGCTACAGTGTCTATGTACGTTCATGTGTTTTTGCAAATAATAGCCTGAATTTGGTCACGGTCACGACTTGGCTACTGATTAAAGTTTGGAGTTGAGGCTCATAGGGTGCTTAAGAACATGTTTGCTGATTAAGAATCTGCTGTAGCTTCACTGGTTATATCAGTAATCTCATTCACTCGTTTTCGTAAAAGATTCAATTCAGGAGATTTCGAGATAAAAACTAGTAGTTCAAGCTACTGCTTTTTTGCAGTAGGCTAACCAGTTTACTGTGGCTTAGGCTAATCGATAACCTTTACCTTGACTATTCTTATTTCTTATCAGATTGACTTGTGCAGTATACTGATATAATAAAGGCTATTTGTTTGTGTCATTCGAAAAGCAGTGCAGTAGTGGTCACGAACGATAATAGATGGTTGTCCATTACAGCTCACTTTAAACGGTCAGTCGGATATGTGCACGCGAGATGGGGGTGGGTATGTGATTTGCACATCACATGAAGCAGATTTAGCTCGGTCATTGAGTAAAACGTATATGCAGCGAAGCAGCATACGAACGATTTGTGCTTCACATTTGCACAAACCTGCATTCAGGCTCGATTCCTCCAAGATGTCTTTCGTCAGTGATAAAGAGCGAGAGAGAGAGAGAGAGAGAGAGAGAAAGCAGATCTGGGGGAAGTCCAATTCGTTTTAGTGAACGGATTCATTCTGACGGTCCGTTCAAATGAACCGAATCGCACGACTGATTCACCTGTTATATTGAGTCTTCTTTCAAAAGTAGCGACTAAAGTCTTTGCACGTCATTTGATAAGAAAGGTTTGATTGAAACACAATAATAATATATTATTACAAGTGATGGTCATAATGGCTTAGATCTCAAAGTGATATTTTAGATACACAACCTGTTTAAACACCTGTTTCTGCAAACAAGTATGAACATCTGAACTTAAAATCATTTATGCATATTACTTTATGCTTAAAAGTGAATGAGTATCAATAGGCTAGGCTAAGTGTATTTCCTTGAGTGCCGCCTTCTATACGTTTTTTTTTTTTTTAGAAATTGAGACACTTAATGCTTATTTACAAAAAAATAAAAATGAAACACTAACAGGGCCTAAATTTAATAGAGATACTATTTACAATGTAGGTCTAATGTCTATACACTCCTAAATATTATGGATCTTGCATTTGCTTCTTGGAGGGAACATAATTATTCATTCTTTCTTTCTTTCTTTCTTTCTTTCTTTCTTTCTTTCTTTCTTTCTTTCTTTCTTTCTTTCTTTCTTTCTTTCTTTCTTTCTTTCTTTCTTTTCAGAATATTTATTTTGTGTTAATATTGTATTTTGAAGTAATCTTTAGGCTACTTGTTTATTGTCAATGTCTGTTGCAATCTGCGACCATGTAACTCTCAATTGATTCCTTAATAATGAAAAATAATAAAAAAGGAAACCTAAAAGTTGTAGGCTAAATAAATAAAAGTTGGAAATAGCACATTAAAAGTTTCAAGTATTACGACATACAAACATCATTATTAGATCCAGAGTCAGAGACAATTTCTCAATATCATAAATCTTAAGTCATTATTAAATGAGAATTATTCTAAACAATTACAAACGTTCCTTAATATGATGGCATATGAAAAAAAATTGAAATTCTTAATATATTCAGATATTAAAGCATTCCCCAGTTTCACAGACAAGTCTTAAACCTAGTCCTAGACTAAAATGCATGTTTGAGCTGTTTTAACTGAAAGCAACTTGTATTCACATATCTTAAAATGTGTCACTGCCATTGTTTTGTCTCAGGATGCACATGAATCAGTTCAAAACAATGATTCGTTCAAGAATCAAACATGAGATAGAGAAAGAGAGAGAGAGAGAGAGAGAGAGAGAGATCCCTCAGAGTATCGGAGGTAGTGTGGGCGTGCACAGAGAGAGAATCCTGCAAACATTAACCAGGTGGTTATTCCTCACACATTTCCCTCTCATTTTCCTCCTCCAAGCTGCGCTGGAGAGACTTTCCTGTGCGTCACGAGGAATTAAAGTAACTTTACTGGAGCAATGCGGGAGCCGAAAACCAGCATCTCTTCGGATACAGACCCCTGAAACCCCCACAAACTCCACTCATGGCCACCGCCTGGCCACCCGCCACACAGAGCACTTTATAAGAGAGAAATCTACCGAAATCACGGGACGAGAGCCTCATATAACGAGCAACTCGCTGTTTGATCCAGATGGCGGGACACGAGTGGGATGATTGGTTTGAACGGGAGGAATTGATCGGGCAGATCAGCGACATCCGAGTGCAGAATCTGCAAGGTAAGAGTGCTGGAGGCATGGGATGGGTAAAAGAGTATGATCACGAAGACACGAACATTGGTATAGAAGTAACTGGAGTCGATCCAATGTCTCCATTCACCTCTCGCTTTGAAAAAGAGATACATTTACATGTAACAAATATAGGCTACCGGCGAGATATAACAGCGTTGCGCTTTAGTGTTCCATTATGGCAAGCCAATTTAACATGCATTCCTAGGCTTAACGTAGCCTACTGTATCTATTTTTGTTACTCATACCTGTTTTCTAAGTATTAGCTTATAATTAGTATAATAGTGTTATAATTAGTATAATAGTGTTATAATTATAATTAGTATAATACTAATTAGCTTATAATTAGTCTCAATAGTAGTGACTGTTATATTTTTCAGTCTCACTAATAGGCTAACTAGTATTCAGGAGGCTACTTGGAAACAAGGAATGGTCTCTAAATTTAAATAGTGAGTTCAACTAATTATTTTCTTATACAAGTTTAAGTAGTTTAGATATATTTAGAAGGGGTACTTTAAATTGCACTGTGCGTTAGCTGTTAAGGGGCATTGTCAGCGATTTGCAGTGACATTTATCAGACATCATTCATTTTCAATGATAGGTGATTTCCAGTGACCCTAGCAACAGCTGCCATTGCCAATGCAACAGAGTTGACAGATTTAGATTTTTTTTTTTAGCATCGTGCCATGATTATTGAGATGACGTGTCAATGTTTTAATTTGCCGAAACCTATTTGACTTGGAATTAAGACAGATTAGTAGCCTATACTTGTGTGCGGTTTCTTACATTTCCTTGGCCTTCTAAAGCCCAAAGTATACTCCGGTTTTTATGTGTACGCAAGGGTCCGTACATTATGCAAATGTTGTCACGAAAATAGTATGTGCGCTACGCCCAGCGCCCGATTTTTGTAACTTTCTACACGCAGGTCACACATGCACATTGAATTTGTTTTGCACAAATCAGCTGTTCCTAGGGGTGTAATGATACCCTCATGTCACGATTCGATACTTATCACGATACTCACGATACCATAATATTGCGATACTCCAAGACATAAAGGGTTAACAAAAAAATGTACTATTGATTAAAATGCTTAATTTGGAATTACATTGTGGGAGTAAATGAATAGGCTTGGACTTGGTGCTAGTAACCCAATGCAAAGGAATATAGTGACACCAGAATACAAATATTCATGATTCTGAAGTGAAAAATACTGAATTATTTCAGACTAATACGCTTGCACTCTGTCACTGACTAGATATAGGCTATTTAAAAGAATGTAGGCCACTTTTTATTGGTAACGTAAGACATTTGGCATTATCAGGAACCACAAATATCCCCTCATTGCATTATTATATATTATGTTCAACATTATATATATACGTATATAGATATAATATATATATATATATATATATATATATATATATATATATATATATATATATATATATATATATATAGTAGTTTAATTTAGTACTGACACTAAAATTCTGTAAACTTTAACTTTTTTCTCACAGAAATTTTCATTTTGGGTGAACTATACACAATACAGATTGTCACTATCCACGATAGGCTACATATTGTTGCAATTTTGTATCGCTATATATTGTAACAAAATATATTGTTACACCCCTAGTTGTTCCACAAGGTTGTTTCACAATAGAAAAGGAAACTAAATTAAAGAGATGGAACAACAAAATACCGGTGACTGAAACAACAACAGACTCCCCCATTGATAAGCTCTTGTGTAAAGGCATTATGAGATAGCTTCCACTTTAATTTAAATGCATACAGAGGCATTTTTTATCAGTCATAACTTTTGGGAAAAAATAGCTCAGACCCTGGACAAAGATGAAACTTTCTAGAATGCATGTCAGTCAACTGCCTGCATTTGTGTATGCTATCAAATGGAGTCTATTTTGAAAGGCTATGCTTTCAACTGTTATTTTTTATGGAAGCATATGGGTAGCAATATTCAATTTGAAATGTAATATGCAAAATGACAATGCAATATGTTAAATGGAATTGCATTCTGTATATAAATTTACATTTTACATTACCATTCTAGCAACGTTTGGTGCAAAATGTAAATGAAATTACATAATTTACATTTGCCATTTAATACACTAGTTTTAATATGCACATTGAAACGCTTTATAAGTTGCAAAATGAAAATGCATTACAGAAATGATTAGATATGTGTAGCATGTTCAAGCAAAAACTGTGGTAAAATGATCATTGCTTAAGCATTTGCAGGGGCAGCATTTGCACTCTGTCGCTCTATTGCTTGTGCAGCTTCTCGGAGTGCCATAGAGAGAAACAACACAACTTAAGCCCCGCCTTGATGCAGTGATTGACAGGGCAGGAGGGGGCGTGATCGGCTCGGAATGCATTTTCAATGTGCACATTGAATTTTGCTACATTCCTTGCGGGACATTTCATGAAAATGCAATCGCAAGTGTCTTGACTGTGAGTGTAAATGCAATTAAGAAAAATAACATTTGAATGATCATTTTGCCACAGTTTTTGCTTGAACATGGTACACATATCTAATCATTTCTGTAATGCATTTTCATTTTAATTTTGCAACTTATTAAGTGTTTCAATAATGCATATTAAAACTAGTGTATGAAATGGCAAATGTAAATTATGTAATTTCATTTTCATTTTCATTTTGCACCAAACGTTGCTAGAATGGTAATGTAAAATGTAAATTTAAATACAGAATGCACTGCCATTTTACATATTGCATTGTTATTTTGCATATTAAATTTCAAATTGAATATTGCTACCCATATGCTTCCATAATTTTTTGATTTAGTCAGTTAAATTGAGTTACTCTTTTACCCATTTATTATATTAGTAACAAAAAGAAACACCATTCAATTATATGGAGAAATTCTTTACAATATTGAATTGGCTTTTGGGAAAAAGGAAGATCATATTTTTTTCTTTTTAGAATGTTCTTTTGAATGTTGAGATTGTGTTTTTGAAGTAATCTTTACCTGTTGTTTGTTATTAACTGTCTGGCTTTGATATAAGACAGATTACAACGTCTTTTTCAGGCAACCCACCATCTAGTCAATTTTTGAAAATATGTACTTGTGCACAAGCATAAAATACTAGTGAGATGTTTGTATTAATATGGACTCTATGGATCACTATTGGATAATTTATATTATTAAATAAGTATAAAATAAGTATGAGTAACAAGTAGTTAGTTTTAAGGAATAAATGTTACAGTGGCTTGCCATAGTTATTATTATTATTATATAGTACTTTGTATGATTAGTAACTTGACAGCTGATAGAAGGCCCCTATACATTTGAGAAGTTCAGACAACCAAGCAATCATCCTGACTGAATTACTAAATCTGTTGGTCATGATGCAGAACCAATGGGTCACTAAAAAAGACTGAATGAATTTGGCCCCCCCTTTTTTTTTTAGAGACAACTTTCTAGATCAGGGAAGCAACAGTTATCTGAATATAGTCTGCATACGACTGTTCACCTGAAAAAGCAGCATTAGGTCCTACTTATTTGACGCATAAACAAGAAAAAATCGTTGTCCTGGAAAGAATTGATTTAATGAGCAGGAGTTTTACACATCACTGATTGTGCATGTTCTCGGCTTTGCCATCAATTACTTTAATGTGCGCCGTTAATCGCTGCTCAGTGTTGGCCGGTGGCATTTCAGGCTGTTATATGTGTTTAGTATTGCAGGTTTCATGACTATGAAGGACTAAATACATGTCAAGAAGTGAGAGAATGAACATTAGGGCCTGTAAAGTAGCTCTCTGAAAACTTTCATGACTATGAAGGACTAAATACATGTCAAGAAGTGAGAGAATGAACATTAGGGCCTGTAAAGTAGCTCTCTGAAAACTTTCAAATTGAATATAAGGCCTCTAGGCTGCTTCTGTGCCCTAGTGCTGTTCATTGAAATAGGGATTTAGGATGTAATGTGGCTTGGATTTAGGATGTATAGGGCTTAGTAGCAGAGAAATTACTGGAGAATATAAATGAAGCATTGCAGAAAACAGATGCTGGACGCAGATTACATAATATATTGTCTTATAAAAGCTAAAAGCAATGCCCTCTGCATTGGACCTCTGGAACTTCAATGCAATAGTCCGCAGGCCCTTGAGAGCTTCTAGATAATTTGGGATGCAGACTCATCTCAGTGCATGTCTGCTGCAGGCTTGTTTTGAAAAGGAGGCAAAATCTATATCTATGCATGCACACATGTTCCACTATACAATATTTGGTGACAACTTAAGAAGTAAAATTTGTATTGTTGATACAGATAGAAGTCACAGTTGGTGGTATATTCGCTCTTTTTCGTGATTGCCGTATCACTTTGAGGATTATTTTGACATCTGTGCACTGTGTTATGCGTGTGAAACATATTTTTCTTGTATTCTACTAGTTGATATCTTCTCTAACAATATATTATGCCTAAAACTAAATCAGATACCCATGTTGAATATATGTTTCTCAATAGTATCAGGGTTTACATTATCTTTTTTTTCACCAGCCACTGTGGTTAGTGGCTTTTTTCTTTTTTTTGTACAAGTTACATTTTATTAGTGGTGTGAAGATACACTTAGCTCACGACACGTTACACAATATTGGGTTCGCGAGACAATATTTGAACACTATTTTACGAACAATGCAGGATGGGTGTGTATTTTGAAATGTTTTAATCTAGGGCTGTCTGTCACTTATTATTGTTTTGGCAATCGAGTAATTAGTCGATTATTTTGACGATTAATCGAGTAATCAGATTTTAAATGACTTAAAAAACGTATAATAACAATGAGGCAATAATAATTGGTTCAAACAAAGTATCAAAAGCAAGTAATAATTTGGTTTTGTTGAACAACACTGTTAAAATGCTAAATGTAATGCATAATAGAAACATAATCAAGTTATGCACACATTACGTATTATATAACAAATGCCAATATTTTAGACTTTTGTGTGTGCTTTTCCCCTTATTTAGACTGAATAAAGCAGGAAGACTGAAGCTTATGCTACAAGGAAAGCATCTGTTTGTATTCAGGGTTTGACTTCGAACTTGGTCTGTAAGTGCTTTTTATCATAAAGGTCTAAAAATCTTCTAAAATGGTGATAAACTTGCCACAAAGCAGAGCGCCGCTGATGATAGCAGTATTTAGTGCATATAAGAGTCGGACATCTGCTGAAGCGTTCTGAAGTGCTGAAACAGAGCCAGAGTGCGCTAGAGTAGAAAAAGTGCAATAAAGTAGAGATCAGTGCGAATATACTGGACTCTCATTGGATGAGTTGTCAAGCAGGACAGATTTTCATATGAAGTGTTGAATGAGAAATTGCTCAAGTACCCCCCTCCCTCCCTGTTTCACATGCACACTTGCATACTTTTTAGGCACTTTTTTTTCACATTAGAAGGCTTTTCAAGAAGAGTTGACCGTAGGGTAGAAGACTGAGTTTGCAGAAATGTCTGGAAATCAGAACACTATCTCCCTGTCTTTTCCGTTATTCTCCTGTTTTTATCTGTAATTTTCCTCGGGCAGCTGAAGCTACTCCGATATCCACTCAGCACAGATTTAGCCTCACTTAAAAGTCTTCCCTTCTCTTCCCTGTTTATGTAGAGAACACAATGAAATGATGAAATCTAAGTAGTTCATTCCTGTTGTGTGGCATGTTGTTTGGTTAAAGGGATAATTTACTCACCCTCATCATTTACTCTTACTTATTTTCTTCACGGAACAGATATGAATATCTATACCAACATATCTATATCAACATATCTATAAAGAAGATATGTTGGGGGAAAAAATCTGTATTTTTGTCCATACAGTGAAAGTCTTAGGGTCCGATATTTGTAACATTCTTCAGATCATCTCATTTTTGTTGTTCCACAGAAGAAAGAAAGTCATACCGGTTTGGAACAACTTAAATGTGAGTAATGATGAAAGAATTTTCATTTTTGGATTAACTACCCCTTCAAGACCTCACCCTCAAGTTGTTCCAAACCTGTATGAATTTCTTTCTTCTGCTGAACACAAAAGAAGATATTTTGAAAAATATGTGTAACCAAACAGAAAGTTGATGGGCCCCACTGACTTCCATAGTATGGGGAAAAAATACTATGGAAGTCAGTGGGGTCCGTCAACTTTTTGTTTACCGGCGTTCTTCAAAATATCTTCTTTTGTGTTTAGCAGAAGAAATTCATACAGGTTTCAAACAATTTGAGGGTGAGTAAATGACAGAATTAATTTTTTTAGGTGAACTATCCCTTTAAAGGTAATTCACTTTTTGAAACATGCTTTCCCTGTTGTTTATCTTCAAGCATAGTTATATATGTTCTTGGAATTACCTGAAGAATCTCAGATAGAAGTTAATATAGTGCAGAAAGGAACTTGGAAACCATGGAAAGTCGCTGGCATTTCCCATAGATCTGAGGGATTCTGTTTGGCTCTGGAACATCTAGAGCCGCATCATCGGTGGAGGAGAGCCGTGCTGTAGGTGTATCATTATCTATATTTAGCCGGCACTTTCTCCGGCACGCATGAGCGACTGGCCTGCCTGACATAGGCTGCATAAGGACGATGCAGCTGAGAAATTATGTAAGCTTGGTTAACTCTATAGTTTCCAGGCCAGTTACTGGTGAATCTAAAAAATCAAGGATTACTTTAATCACGCTCTGCGTATAGGATGTTTATCGTGTGCTGTTTGTAAGTATTTCTTGTATGCCGCATGAGTTTAGATTTTCATATTGATTATATCATGGAGACAGTGTGCAATTTATTAGTGATGGTTGTCAATGAAATAATCACTATATTGTTCACATCTGGTTTTCTTAAGTCATGGTACAAAACTTTGGCAATTAGCTTGTCTAAAACATTGCCCATTGACTGCCATTGTATTTGAAAAAAGAAGACATTTCTCAAAATAATGTTCCAAAGAAGAAAGAAAGTCACAGGAAAGTCACCAGTGTTTACACACATTAGCAACTGTATAGCAACTCCTTTTTGCATTAAAGGAGGTGAGTTTTGCATGCGGGAAAGCAACACTTTTTTTTCATGTCAAGTTGTCAACATTTATTTTTATACTTTATACTACTATACCTAACCCTGCCCAAAAAGAACTATTTAATACTTGAAATTTGATTTAGATTAATTTCACTTTTGTGCCGGCTTTGCTGATGATTTCTGAACTCTTTTTTCTGTTTTAGGTAATGATAACATCAAGAAAGCTGTTTTATTAGTTGCAGGTGTTTCTGGCGGCTGGCACAGGCCAGTGGTGATGAAAGATGAATAGTATCAGTGTTCTTCTGTCAGTTTTACAAGTAGTCTCATTGTCTAAACAGCCTAGTTTTCCTGATTAGCCAGTCATCTTGATAGAAAGATGATAAAAGTCTTATTCTAAAGCAAATGGTGTAATGACTTGGACTTAAATGAATGGCATTGTTCGTCATAACACATCCATCTTTTGTCTCTAAAACAGAATATTGTTGGATTGCTATGGTTTTGTTCTCATGATACACAAACTGTCAAGAGTCAAAGGTTTTTTTTTTCCATGACAGTTTTGAAATATTAGTTTTACATTGTTCACTGCAACTTGCTTAGGGAGAGAAACAAGCTCTAATTGCTCTTGCATAAGAGTCTCTTGGTGTCAAGTAGAGTTTTTGCGAAGGGATTAATTAAATTCTCTTGGCTGACAGATAATAGCCATTGTCCAACAATAACACCCCTTCTGCTGATATTCAGAACTAAATGCTCCAGGGTTACAAAACTGAGATAATACAACTGTTTTGATTGTACACACATATTTGCCATTTAAAATATTTTATAAAATATAAGTTTTTACAAAAAAATATGTTTGTGCTGTTCTCTCTTTATACATTCTGCATATCTGTGATTGGAGGTGAGCTCTTTTCTCTTGACATTGCACAGCTTGACTAGTTCCCTCATTCCCTCTCCGGGGACGATTCGTTTGAAGTTTGAAAAGTGCTGTTCACATTGTGAATCCTTAAGCCTCTAAAAAAATATAATTGTGACATTTAATCCCTTTATAAGCATGTAAATGCTTCAGTGTTCAGCTTTTACCCGGGAGTAAGTGCTGCAAATTACTTTTTATTGGTGAATCTCACAAAGAATATAAAGCCTTTTTAGGAGTTAGGACGATAAAGAGGTTTTGCATTGTGACAATTTTCATGACACTTAAAGGCACAAAATGTAAGATTTTTGCATTAAAATATCCAAAAACAGTGTTAGATATATTGCTCACTTGTGTACTTGCATTATCCCAAATGTTTCCAACAATGTTTAAATCCAGAGAAATTCGCAATTTTACCCAGTGTAACGGCCCTATTCTGTGCGTCGCCTGTCAATTGCGTAATGTCCGCGTTATCCTCGGTTTCCTCTTTTACTGCCGTAGTAACCATGGCAACACAGTGAGTCTCATGAAAAAATGTGGAAGTACTAGTTGTAGCATCTAGTACGCCACTCTGTTGTTGTTTTGCACAGTCAATTCATTATCGTTTGCAGCAGGTTCTGTCGCCAAAGATAACACGTAAAATTGCACTGCGTTACCTCACCAATTCGACAAATAAAGTGACTTGTATGAGTAGTAATTTAGCATTAAACATTACGTTACTTGCGGCTAATTCATTAGAATGAAATAAAATCATGTGATCAAGCGTAACGGTATTAACTTGATTCATGAACATGATTTGTGAGTCCCGTCAGATTGATTTCCATCAGCAGTGGAGGTTAAGATGACAAATCCCATCATTCCTTGCTCCTTCACTGCGTCATCAAGCTACGCTTTTGTTATTGCTTTGAATATGCGAGCGACCTGTAGAGGCAACAATTACATACTGTGCTTTTAAGGACATATTAGTTTGTCATTACCATAATGCAAAAAACCCTTCTCTCTATCATTTTTAATTACAGACTTTATTACAAACCTTAAAAGTTAAAACACTTGGATGCGTTCTGGTAAAGAGAATTTGGGTGCAAAATCTATTTAATCAACATGAGCAGAAAGGTACAATGCAAAAACAGTTCTAAAAGTAAACTTTTTTTTTTCTTTATGCAAAATATGTCTTGAATGATATGAAATGTGACCTAAACATTTAGTGCTTTCCAATAAAGTAGCATTCTCCGTCTACAAGGGCTGCAGGTCTCTGTGTAGCCCACTCAGGATTGAGACAGAAGCGTATCTAAATGTATTTATTTAAACAGGGAAAACATTGACCAGCTCACAATGGCTGCTTTCAGGGTTTTAGAAAAACTGAAGCATGACTTGGTGACATTATCCTTTGTGGCATCTTTTAAATGAATACAGTACAGTTTTTGACCATTGAACTTTTGTGTGGAACCACCCCCCCCCCCCCCCCCCCCCCCCGCCCCCCCCCCCCCCCCCCCGCCCCCCCGCCCCCCAAATACATTTCACAAGACCTTCTTTTGACTGTATTGTGTTTAATAAATGTGAACTGGAAAGAATGGACGACAAAATGCAGACAGATAAGTTCTCATTCATGGCTACCCAATCACAGTGCCATCACATTTTGTACAATTTGAAATATTATAAAGAAGCCAATATGGGGACAATGCTGATCCAGCCAGTGGATTTACATTTTATATGTTTTTGCAAAAATTGCATCGCAATTGCCATTTTTCATTTTAAATATGCCTTTAAGCTCACCTTTAATTTGGTAGCTTACCCAAAAAAGTGAATTCAAGCTAATTCTACCTACATGCCTGGTAAAATGTGATAGTATTTGAAACCATGCTGTTTAGATAGTTTTTCTCACAGTGCTTCAATGCCACCCATATATGCCGGTCATTCCAATGAATTTCAATATAACACCATTAAACACAACCAGGGTTGACCAATGTGCTGCACAATAAAAACAGAGCACTAAGACAAAACAATATCATTACTAAAATACAGTGCAATAAAACTTCCCCATTGATGATGCCAAATCAAAAAGATGTTTTAAGTTAAAGTTAAAAACAGATAGTGATGGTGGAGATCTACTACAGAAGATTCCACTGTCTGGGGGCAGCTACCGAAAAGGTGAGTGCACCCCTACATTTCAGCTTTGACTTCGGGATGCACAACAATCTCTGGTTGGACGATCGGAGAGACAAAACTGGACGATGTTCAATCAGTAAATCCCAAAAGTAAGGAGGACCCAAAACGTTTAAAGATTTAAACTCTAAAATTTAGAAATGTACTCGATAACGCACAGGCAACCAGTGCAAAAAAACAACAACGCAAAACCGGCGTAATGTGGTCCCGTTTTTTAGTAGTAGGTACAAGTCTTGCAGCCACATTTTGAACTATCTGCAAGCGGGATAGAGCTGACCGGCTAATCCCAAAATACAGTTAAAGTAATCCAACCTAGATGTAATAAAGGCATGAATTACGTTTTCAAAATTTTTGCTTGACAGAATAAGTTTGACTTTTGTTAGTAGTCGATGCTGAAAGACACATGATTTGACCACTGTATTTATCTGTTTGTCAAATTTCAAACCATCGTCAAAAACGACACCCAGATTTTTTACCAAAGGCTTCACAAGAGAGGATAACTGATTATACAACAGATTTCTAATTCTGATCCTGCACCAGCCAATCAACTTCCATTGAGATGAATGGGAAGCGTAACAGTTTATAGACCTCCTTGTTTGCACCATCAATCAAACTCTAATGTTGTGCATTTGGAAGCCATTTTCATGACTACATAAGTGACTAGTGGTTTCTGTTTTATTCTCCTCTCCTATATATGGGAAACTCTCCTGTTTGAAATTCACAATGTCGCCTGGTGATAAGAATGCTTGGTTTCCTGCTGGTTGATATCTCACTTGGCAAACCCATTCTTTGCATGTTAAGCAAATACGAGTCACATGATTCAGAGTCTGTGTATTTATCAGGTGACTGAAAGAGTAAAGAGTCCTGAACAATAATGAATCCGGTAACTGAGTTGTGATAACTTAAGTGATTCTGTTGGTTTTGAATTATTTGCATTTGATTCTGAATTCGATCACATTCTGCAAATCTGAGCATCTTAAGAGATAATTGTATATAAGAGAGAAGGTTCTTCCACAGAATTTGCATTTCACCAGAAGAATGATGTCATTCTGTTTGGATGAAACATTGCTTTCATGGACGCATGCAACTATCTTTGCTTTGTTGTTTCTTGATTGATTTACTATTATTTTAAAGAGCATGTACAGTCATCGTAGCATAAAGTCATCTGAAGTGAACTTCTGTGGATCTCGCAATGTAGACGCTGGATCAATTGAAAATGTGTCTGTGCCATGTAATATTAAGTTATATGTGGAGCCTGGGAACTGAAAATAGAGCAGAGTTTGCTTTGATAGGCAAAATTATTGCAAATCAGCTAATACTTGGCATATGAATAAAACTTAATTATATCACTAAAGCCGTCATGTTTTAAATTCAGCCCTTGACATAATACAATAACATTGATGGCTGCAACAACTAAACGATTAAATTGTTTATAAAATACAATAATGAAAACAACTGCTTCATCATTGATTACAGTTTATTCATTACCGTTTTTATTATTGATTAGTTGAGGCACTTTGAAGTGTTGAAAAATCAATTTCTATTAATCCATGTACTTACATTTTTGCAGTAAATGCAATAATTTCAGTTTTGCAAAACACCTTTGTGAGGATTAACTGTTGCTTTCATCATTAAACTTCAAATACGTAATGCACAGGGGAAAAGCCCTTCTAGGGACAAGTGTTGCAAATTAGCTTAGCTACACGCACTATGATACACGCATTGAATGGCTGTTGTCACAGTTTTATCTATATTTACTGTATCTGTCAATATACAAATAAAACATTAAATAAATAAATAACAGAGAATGAAAGCGCAGTCATTTTGTTCAAAATAACAATTGGTTGTTGTTAAACCTCAAATGTAAGTTTTAAATTAACCATAAAGGGATCTTAATCTTATATGCAACGCAGATACTTATGTTTTTATATGAATGATAACTTCAAAAGGAGTAAGTGTTGGAAATACTTCATTTGTTTTCATTATGTTTATGGGTGGATCTCACAAAACCATTCGAAAAAATATCTGGCTCGTAATTCTCACCAAAAACTAAAGAAAGAAATATAGAATTATTTTTGCACAAAGAAAATGAAGCATATTTTTTAAGTCCATTCATTGTTTTTGCATTGTGACATTATGTTTATGACAGTTAAGGAAATATTAGTTGTCATTACATGGGGGAAAAATGGAAGATTCATTAATCAATGAAACAATATTAATATTAATCAGTTTACATGCTCTATTTATAAATACAAGCAGAATTGCTGACCACAGCAAAACAAACTACAGTCCTAACAAAGACATTCTCATGAAAGGTTCCAGCTCTGCTCATGTTGAACCTTCAGACACACAGAGTTCAGGCCCGTCTGTCACACTTGAGAGCTCAAAGCTGTCCTGTTTTGTTTGAGCGCTGGCTCTTTGGAGTTGGAAGACCTCATTAAACAGACATGGTCTGTGCAGAAAGATGGAGAGGGCTGTGTTCTTGGCTGGAACCCCGGGCCTGAAATGCTTTATAGATCCTTTGGCAGGGAAAAAGAAATGGAGGCTGGCGTGTTAATGTTCTTTGTGATTTCTACAAAGGGATTACTTTTGTAGTACTGTAAAATAGATATTGCTTCACTAAAGATCAAAGTTATTATCTAGTTTCATATCTTTTTTATGATTTTATGCAGTACACAAACGTGTATCATCTAATATTGAAGAAATCGCTCACACAAAACAAAATAAATAAGGTATATTTTTGGATGATTTTTTTTAAAAAACATTTATCACTATCGGTCAGTATAGTGTGTATTTATTTGTGCATATGCATTTTTCATCTATTTTTACATTTAGAAGAATTTTGCCATTATCACATGCTCACTTACGGTTAATTTAATAACACTGCTTAAGGTAATATTTAGTTCATTTCAAAATGAATATCCATTTTCACACTGTACATTATAATATTATGCCAATATTCGTTTGTAGCGTTTAAAGGGTTAGTTCACCCAAAAATGAAAATTAAGTCATTAATTACTCACCCCCATGCTGTACCAACCCCGTAAGGCCTGCGTTCGTCTTCGGAACACAAATGAAGATATTTATGATTAAAGAGATTTCCACGACGCATGCGCGAGAATTGCGATCTCCTTCAACTACTTCAGTTAAGTTCTCGCGCATGCGCGTCGTGGAAATCTCTTGAAGTCTCGTTTCAGGCCTACAAGGAAGAAAAGGAATAGTCGAATAAAGTCGTTATTTTTGTTTGTTTTTTCGCACAAAAAGTACTCTCGTCGCTTGATAGACTTATAGTTGAGCCACTGTTGTGACATGGAATATTTAAACATTTTCTTTAATGACTTTCTGGGCCGTCAAGTTTCATTCCCTTAGGCAGCCTTTTGGAGGATTGATCCAGCTGTCACATTTAATAATAAATATCTTCATTTGTGTTCCGAAGACGAACGAAGGTCTTACGGGGTTGGTACAGCATGGGGGTGAGTAATTAATAACTTAATTTAAATTTTTGGGTGAACTTACCCTTTAAGTTTTGGAGTGTTAGATTTCAAATATATATTGAGTCTAAGTAGTACAGGATTTAAATATAAGCCATTTATTAATTATTGACTCATCATATTGTACATTAACTAAACATAAATTAATAGATAATTGGATGTACACGACCAAACAATAAAGATAGCATATTTTAGTGTGAACAGACTCCATTTATCTTTGGTTTTGAAAAAACGGCTAAAGCGCTGTAGGTGATCGAAACTTTACCAACCCCCAGCATGTCATACTGGGCTTGGTAATGCAAAAGCAGTCATTAGTAACCAGAATCCTTTGCAAGGATTAGCTCTTTTTTAGGGCCGACCAGAAAGAACTAGTTGTTGGAAGCCAGGAAACACTGTTTCATTAAACTTTTCATTACATTTTTAAACATGGGGGTGTTTTTATTTGAATTAAAGTATATGTAGTAGTCACATGGAAAACGTAGATAAACATGTAAAGTGTTTTACTTGACATAATTTAGCACTAGCTGAATTCAAGGAGACATTTAACAGCGGTCACACATTACCCTAACATTGAATGATGAATTATCTGCCAAAATGATTTTTATTAAGAAAAGCGCTCTGCTGTGAAGCATTTATGGTCTTATTAAATGTGTTGTCACAAAAATGGTTTTAACTTGGCCACTCGCTGAATGTGCACTATTGTGTTGTTGAGTTCTGTGTATGTGGTGACATGCCTAGACTTCCTGTTAGACTGTTGGGTCATTATTCCATCATTGCATTTAGACCACAGTTATTGATTCCAGCAAATGGAGCCTCTTTATGTTTTGGCACTAAATATAAACGAGGAAAGCCATGCCTCCAGTGATATCCCCATCAGGATCTTCCCATTCCTTGTGTACACCTATAAAATCCAAATGAGCCGCCAGCAGAGGAAAAGAAAACTTGAGAAGAAAGCATTAATCATGAGGTAGACTGTGTAGACGCTTTGCCTGACGGATCATGTAATCAAGCACAGTCTCCTGGGAGGCTCCCCAACCACCACCATCTCTCTAGGCCAGATGTCTTTTATTTCAAAACGTGTACACAAGGTCCAAAGAAACATCTGACCTTTCCTCCCAAACATGAAGTAAACGAGTCACCACTTGGTTCCATATCTACCTTTTTCACATTAGAAGCAAGTTGTTATTGCTCATACTGTAAGTCAGATGTGATTTATTTTGAACATGTTTTTGTTCTGTTGATGAAGAATAATGATAAAGCTTGACAGAAAATGCCACTCAGCTGGTTTATGTGGCTTGTGTGACGAACTACATCCCCCACTATTCTCTTTGACAACATAAGAAGGATAAGATAAAGCATCAGTTACAGAACTAAATCTTTTTTTTTTTTAATGAACGTCAATGGTTCTTGTGGAAGCTCAAACGTGCTGCGTAACACGAGAATGAACGCCATTGGTTCTTGTGAAAGCTCAAACGTGCTGCGCTACACACAAGAATGAACGTCATTGGTTCTTGTGAAAGCTCAAACATGCTGCGTAACATGAGAATGAACCTTATTGGTTCTTGCAGAAACTCAAACGTGCTGCGTAACACGAGAATAAACCTCATTGGTTCTTGTGAAAGCTCAAACGTGCTGCATAACATGAAAATTAACCTCATTGGTTCTTGCAGAAACTCAAACGTGCTGCGTAACACATGAGAATGAACCTCATTGGTTCTTGTGAAAGCTCAAACGTGCTGCGTAACACGAGAATAAACCTCATTGGTTCTTGTGAAAGCTCAAACGTGCTGCGTAACACGAGAATAAATCTCATTGGTTCTTGTGAAAGCTCAAACGTGCTGCGTAACACGAGAATAAACCTCATTGGTTCTTGTGAAAGCTCAAACGTGCTGCATAACATGAAAATTAACCTCATTGGTTCTTGCAGAAACTCAAACGTGCTGCGTAACATGAGAATGAACCTTATTGGTTCTTGCAGAAACTCAAACGTGCTGCGTAACACGAGAATAAACCTCATTGGTTCTTGTGAAAGCTCAAACGTGCTGCATAACATGAAAATTAACCTCATTGGTTCTTGCAGAAACTCAAACGTGCTGCGTAACACATGAGAATGAACCTCATTGGTTCTTGTGAAAGCTCAAACGTGCTGCGTAACACGAGAATAAACCTCATTGGTTCTTGTGAAAGCTCAAACGTGCTGCGTAACACGAGAATGAACCTCATTGGTTCTTGCAGAAACTCAAACGTGCTGCGTAACACATGAGAATGAACGCCATTGGTTCTCGCATGTCAAGCAAGCATGCTTGAGCTTCCATCTGATGAATGTTTATTTGTGAATAAAAGCCTAAATTCAATCCGTTCATTATATAAAGTGATCGTGTCTCTTCAGAAAATTTGGACTGAACCGTTCAATTCATATGGATTAGTTTTACGATCTCTTTATGAACTTTTTGAAGCATCAAAGTGGTATTCATAAACTGTTAGTATAGAGCAGTGGTCACCAACCTCGGTCCTGGAGGGCCGATGTCCTGCAGAGTTTAGCTCCAACCAGGTCCAACACACCTGCCTGACAGTTTCTATTATGCCTAGTGAGACCTTGATTAGCTGGTTCAGGTGTGTTTAATTGGGGTTGGAGCTAAACTCTGCAGGACACCGGCCCTCCAGGACCGAGGTTGGTGACCCATGGTATAGAGGGACAGAAATTCTCCAGATTTCATTAAAATATTTGTATTTGTTTCGAAAATGAACGAAAGTCTTGCGTGTTTAGAATGACGTGATGGTAAATAAATTAGGTCAGAATTTTTAAAAAGCCAGGTCTGCAGATACCCTGAATAAAGCAGTTTACATGCAAAGCGTAATTGGGGTGAAAGGCAAAGATGTAGGTGTGCCAATCTGGATTTTGCATAAACAGTTTATGATCTTTACACACACTCACACAAAAACAGTTTAAGACATTTCATGATGTTTTGAGCACAAATGTAATCAGTGAAACTGCGTATGAACCCACTCTGATTGCACTGATTTGTGAAGCAACTTATAGTATACTTGCTAGAGACAGTAGCTTTACATAAAGTCCATTGCTCAAGAGCACAATGATGGTAGTTTTTTACTAGCCCAGACCCTTTCAAAAGCATAGATTTGCTTTGCTCATTGCATTTTAATGTCTATTCTACAGCAAAGTGTAAAACATTTAGGTAATAATGATGTTTCTACAAGTGTATGTGGATTCTTAGCATAATAATGCAAAGGCAAGCAAAGCATTGGCTGCTCATTAAATAAAACAGCTCAGTGGAGGTTTGCCGTTTATGGTCACTGGTCATTCCACATTGACTATAATTATTGTGTGCTGTTTGCCCTTTGTTGCCATGGCGTGCTCACAAGTGAGCAATTGCTTCAGGCTACATGTGATTAATGACATGGAGCTGCTGTTTTAGATGAAGCAACTTCTTGCCGTTTCATCTCCGTGCATCATTTACCTCTGTTGACGTGACAATGTTGTTTTTGTTTCTCTTCCAGTTGAGAGGGAGGTGGTGCAGAAAAGGACATTCACAAGATGGATGAATCTACATCTAGAGAAGGTCAGTAGGAATTTATTTGGATCCTATGAGCCCAGTAGATGGAGTTTATAGACTTCAGATGTTCAGATTATCCTCCTTGTGCATAGATCGAGGCGTCTTTGTGGTGGTAACGTAGCCTACTACAAACAGGAAATGTATACCTCCTTCTCTCTGCTGAATTATTAATGAAGGAAATTGAAATTGTAATTTCTTAGCATTAATTATGCATGAGGTTGAAACATTAACCTGAGTTGTAGGAAGAATATCAGGGCTGAGGAAATGTTTTTTTGGGGATGTACTATTTTTGTGTGCCAATGGCGGTTAAGCAACTGCACTATGCTCAAATTTTATCGAAAAAATGATTTATTTACTCAATTGTATGTATGTATATGTGTGTGTGTGTGTGTATGTATATATATATATATATATATATATATATATATATATATATATATATATATATATATATATATATATATATATATATATATATAATTATTACTATTATTAGTTACATTTTTTTCATGTTTTGATTTTTTACTACGCTAATTTGCGCTGCTCTTTGTACAATCCGTTGGTCATCATGGAAATGATCTGACTGCGTCTATGTTCTTTAATTTGTGCGTCGTCAGTCGATCACCTGCAGAACTTTCCATTCCGATCTGGGCTTTTTTGGAATTGCACTCCCACGCTAATTTGCCCTGTTCAGTACTTCACCCACTTTCACTATCATATTTTCCCTACCCGAAATGGCGAGACAGACACAAAACACACACAAAACACACACACATACATTTGCATAAGGCATAAGTCATTGAACACAACTCGTTTAGGCCTGCTCTTTTGTTTGCTCTGGCAGTCCTCCACGGCTCTTCTTGTGTTGTAGACGGTTTATAGATTGTAATGCTGCCATTCTTCAGAGCTTTATAATACTGACTGAAAACACTCAGCGATGAATCCTTTGTTTTCATGCACAATGTCGCTCTATTCTGTGCCCCTAAGTTTTGGCTTCTTCTCAAAACTTCGACCCACCATCGGACAATTACACTTTGTCTCTTCTGTTTTGGTGGAAAATTTCACCTTTAACCCTCCAGTTTCCACTGTTGTCCCATCATATCCTTTTTATTCTTCTGAGAAATGTTGTTATTGAAGAAGAGTGGGATTTTCCTCATACACACGGTAGCTTTTTTTTTTTTTTTTAGATTCAGTGAAATTAACCAAGAGTAAACATAAAGGGATAGTTCACACAAAAATTTAAATTCTGAAAAATCAATGTCCCTCCAATGACAGCCTACGCAACTACCGCTTTGACCCTTCAAAAAGTTGTTACATATATAATAGAACTATAAAAACAATGTGTATTATCATAGACATGCAAACATTGGTATCTTTAGAAATCTTAGTTCAGTTTGAGATTACAGGGGCCTTTTTCTCAGGAGAAAAATCTGAGATGCAAAAGACTTCAGCAATTGTAAACATTTGAATTTATTAGTTGACATCATTTTTTTTCATAGTATTGAATTTAAAAAAAATTAAAAAATTCTGAACTTCTTCTCTTATATGAGATCTGTATTTTATTCAAAGAATCAAAAGACTTTATAGTCTGTCATTGTACTGCTGTGCAAAACAACAAGATGAGGTTGGTATCCCGTGTTCTCAAACATTCACATAAGACTAAAGTATAAAAAAGACTATACAAAATTTAGACAAAAACACAACAAATAAAAAAAAATTAAGTGTTGATCAAATTTTTAAAAAGGATACATAAGATAAAACAATATGAAAGGAAATATTATCTTTTGTATGAGTATAGATACTGAACTGCATGTTTTTTGTTTTTTTTGCTGTGCAGTGTAACCCTCGTTTGGAGGTGCGGGATCTGTTTCATGATATCCAGGATGGGAAGCTTCTGATGGCTCTACTTGAAGAACTCTCAGGATGCAAACTGGTGAGAATCATTTCAGTTGATTTTCTGAATCATTTTACTTCATCTGTTCCCACAAACTGCTAAGAAAACGCTGACCTTTGATCTTTCAGCTGCATGGGTTTAAGCCATCCTCGCATCGTATTTTTAGGCTCAATAACATCGCCAAGGTATTGACATTTCTGGAAGAAAGAAACGTAAGTATCGTTTGAGGTTACGCACCCTCACAAATAGCAAATAAAACACCCTGAATGCTTTTCCTGAAACTGATAAATCTGTGTCTGTTTTAGGTGAAATTAGTCAGCATCGACGCAACGGATATCGCAGATGGCAACCCATCCATTGTGCTTGGGCTTATCTGGAATATCATACTGTTTTTCCAGGTAGCATAATCTTGTTTTCTTCCTGTTTGTTTCTTTATTTCTACATATTTATGCTTTTACATTTGGATTAGTCCACATTTGAATGAAGTTAGTTGGGGAAAATAGTTAATCAGTGGATTATTTGTGACTCAAGAGTCTTTTCTATGTGGCTTAAAGTGGCTGTGGGAAACGATGAGGTCTGATTGGACCAACGATTGCTTATGATATCCTTCTGATTATGGTTGGATTAGGGTCCAAAATGTGCACTAATCTTATCTTGTCTTTGAGAAAAGACAACTCTCTTATCACTCATGTCTGAACAGTGTTTAGATAGGACCGAAGAGTTTCCTGAGCAGCATGATAGGAAAGGCCACCGCGCTGAGCCAATGGCTGTCATCTACTCGTTCAGTAATGAGCTGTTTGTATTACAGATCAAGGAACTCACAGGGAACATTAAGAGCCAGTTCCCCTCCTCCTCCAGCCTGTCCTCCATACCCACAAGCTCTGATTCGGACACTTCGCATTCCAGCACACCCTCAGATGAGAGAAAGCCCACCATTGCACCGAGAGGTCATGGGAAGGCAATCAAGACCCTTTTGCACTGGGTCCAGAGACGCACTAGAAAGTAAGAGAGATTTTAGTGACCACTGGGAATTTTTTACTTAGTTATGCCAGATTTCAAAGCATTGCTTGCTACTTTGTTCTTCTAGATATGGAGTTGCAGTACAGAACTTTGGAAAGAGCTGGACAAGTGGTCTGGCTTTCCTTGCTGTGATAAAGTCCATTGACCCCAGTTTGGTGGATATGAGGAGGGCTTTGCTCCGAACGGCCAGAGAGAACATTGAGGAAGCATTTAGAACAGCACACTACAGTCTTGGCATCCCAAGACTCCTAGAAACTGAGGGTAAATATTAAGGTTGATTAAGTCGGTTGATATATAGTGGCCCCAAAAATGTACACTACTGTTCAAAAGTTTTTGAAAAACTGCATTTATTTGATCAAAATACAGTAACAACAGGAATATTGTGAACTTTGCATCAGTCACTTTCTTTGGATCAATTAATACATCCTTGAAGAATAAAAGTATTAATTCTCCTATAAAATATTATATATAATATTAAAAATTGTACATATTTAATGCGTATACATTTTTATATATTTTATATTTATACATATTTAAATTATATATTATTATACATTTTTATATTTACATATATTTTATTGAATTTCTGCTAAATTAATAAATGTAAATAATAATAATTATAATAGAAAAGAATAATAATAATCCTAAGGAAAACAATAGGGCCTTCGCCTTTTCAAGGCTTGGGCCCTAAATATATGGCACTTGGTTTGACATAACGCAAAGACATTCATACATTAAGCAAGGCTGTAGTGTCCAAGCACTGTATTACTAATGTAACACAATGTATTTCAGCTACATTTCAGAGGTCTTGAGGGCATTTGTCATATATTTGATTTGTTTTAATATACAGTAGCTATTGAAATACATTAGCAGAGTTGTACTAAAAAAGTCTTTCCTCAGATGTGATGTTGAATCCCCCTGATGAACAGTCCATAATGACCTATGTGTCCCAGTTTTTGGAGCACTTTCCTGGAATTGAGGAGGTAGGAGCGTTTCAATGAATTACAGCATCAATATACAAAAAGTCTCATACATCTCAACTAAATGTGCTTTGTTTTCTCCAGGATGAAACGTCAGATATTCTGGAAAGAAGTAAAGCCAGTGCTCGTATGAACGAACCTCCTGTTCGGAATGGGGTTCAGAGAAAACGGGAGTCTTATATGGTCAAGAGAGACTTGGTTCAGCCACCACCCAAGATCTTCATCTCCTCGGTGTCTGAAGATCGTGAGCAGATCACCTCTCCTGTCCTATCACAGACCCCTGAGGACAGACCATGGACCAGTGAAAGGCCATCAGTGGGTTCAAGTCCCAGTCCTGCAAACGACAAGCCCCTTTATCACCCATTGGACTTGAATAAAGACGTGTCCACCACAAGCACTCCGCAACCTTCGTTCTCGGATTCTGCTGTCAACTCGCCAGACTCGTGGAGTGAAGTACTTAGCGAGACTACTAACTCTCACCGGATCAATGAGGATCCTGTAAGAGAGAGCAGTACGGCTGGTACTGTTGAAGTGACCTCAGATTTAGGGTCACCATTTTCACCAGAGAGCATGCCGGAGAATCATTTGGAATGTGAGCTTTTCATAGATGAGGGAAACTATTCCCTCGGCTCCATGGATAGTTTACATGCCAAATCCACTGCGCCATCTGAGGAGGACAATGCTTACAAATATATCTTAGATCTAAAAGAAGAAAAATCTGCTTATCATTCGCCCAGCGACAACATGAGGAATAAATCAGATACAGGATGTTTAGAACAAACCGAAACCAATCCTTTGGAGCACCAGGAACCAGTCAAGCCATCTTTTAATAATCCTTCATGTTTGGAAAGTGACTCAGGATACTTTCAGGATAACAAGGAAGCCATGCCAGCTCAACCTGAGGATGAGAGACCACTTACTACCACTGTTCATGAAGAAGTGAGTGGAAATCTGGAATCTGAATCTTTTCAGGACAATGTAGAGTCTTCCAATACAGAAGCTTTGCAGAGGAATGCTTTTGAATTGACAGATGGACCTGAGGAGAAGCCTTTCATGAATGAGTATGACAGTGAACCGGAATGTCCAGTTTTGCAGTTTGAGAGGGTTTCTATATCAGGAAGTGAGGAGGATATTAAACTGTGCACTGATCTGGCTGAAGAACCAACAGAGGAACCAGGCAAAAGTGATCTTGAAAATGGTCATTCTGAAACCATGAATGAATGTAGTGACCTCCATGATGGGGAACAAGTAAGTGTTTCAGAAATTGAGGTAAACGGTGTGATATTTGACAACCTGGAAGAACCTGTCTCAGACCAGAGCCAAACAGAAGTTGAGGTTCCTAATGAAGATCAGGTGTGTTATATGTGTGGATGTTCGGTTGCGAAGAGCTCAACTGAATCAAGCGAACAGGATGACAATTGTCTGTCCCATTTAAACTCAACTGAGAGGGACTGTAATTCAGACTCGAGACATTTCAGTAAATCAGAAGCAGGTGGAAACTTTGAGGACAATCCAAGGGAACAGAACAATGAATTGAACGGATCTGTAAGTGATCTCAAGAATGAGCCAAGAGAGAGTAAAGGTATTCATGAAGATCTGCTTATTATAGGTAAGAGCAACATGGAAAGTGGGTCAGACGGCATAAGGAGGACTGAGTTTTCCCACAATACAAATGGTGAAAGCCAAGCTCAGGTTTCAGACAGTACGGAGCCTGGAGGGGCCAAGGATAACAGGCCTGTATCAGTAGTAGACTCTCACTACGGTGTTCTGAAATCTGTCACTGAAGCCATTGTGGTGCCCCCTTCTGATTCCACCAACCACGATAGAGAAGACAACTCTACATCAACCCACCGACAGCGTCTAGAAGTTTCCAGCTTTGAGTCACCAATTGAAGTGGAAACCACCTGTAAGGACTCAGAGCCCATTATTGGTGTCCGTGGGTACCTTGAAAGACATCCCGCGGAGCTACGTCTGTCTCTTAGCATGACTCCGCTTCAGCCGGCACCTTCTAAACGTTCACTTACCGAATCGGATACGGACACCGAAGACACTTCAGAGGAACGCGGCAAGGGATTTAAGTCGAGAAAGGTTTTTTTCATTCTCACTTTTCTTTAGCCTAGAAAACAGGCTCAGTTTAATGCACAGACTGACCTACAAACAGAAGGTATCAGCATACAAGCTGTTTTAGGGTCATGACCTCCTTTTCCAAATGTAGTTCACTTGAGCGCATTACTCAAAATGATTTTTTAATGATCTATTACAGTTGCTATTGAGTCCTGTGAGTATAGTCCAAGTATTCAGAGCCAGAAGAAATAATGCTGTATTCATTTACTTCTCTAGCACACTTTCCATTCACGATTAAAGATTGATAGTTGAGACGAACTATGAAAGACAAGTTCAGTTCCCTCATATAACCAGTATGTAGATCAGCTCTCTGTAGAGTTGGGTTCAGTAGTAGTGTCATCCACTCTCCGTAAAACCATTAGATAAGGGATAAAAAAGTGTTTTGGCTTTCTTGGAGCCGCACATGCTGAGGCAGTGTGAGTTTGAATCAGGTTCATGCAATTTCCTTATTCGCTCTCCTTTTTTTCAGTTGACCTTTTAAAAAGAGTGGTAAAAAGGCCAAACGGGAAAACAGTTGTGATTGAGTTTCTGTCATATTCACACAGACTAAATTCGTTTTTGGAAGAAACGCTCACCAAGGCTGCATTTATGTGGTCAAAAATACAGTAAAGAGTAATACAGTAAAATATTATTATGATTTTAAAATTATTTTTATTTTAATACATTTTAAAATGTAATTTATTCCTCTGATGGCAAAGCTGAATTTTCAGCATCATTACTTCAGTCTTCAGTGTCACATGATCCTTCAGAAATCACTCTAATATGCCGATTTGCTGATCAAGAAACATTTCGTATTATTATCAATGTTGAAAACAGTTGTGCTGCTTAACATTTTTGTTGAAACCGTGATAGATAGTCTTTACTGTCACTTTTGATCATTTTAATGGATCCTTGTAAAGTATTATTATTTTATGGCCTTCAGTATACTTGTGCAAGAATGGTCATCACAGTGATAATATTACCAGAGTGGATATTAAATAGCTTGAGTCTGTATTCTGGATATTGAACTTTAATCTTGCATTATAAATTCACTCCATTCTGCATGTGTCCATTTAGGACAGAGTGGGATCTTTGCATCTCCAGGAGCAAAGCCTGTTTGACAGGCACCCAGGAGAATGGGGTGCGGTGGAGCCCGATTCACCAGCTGAGCATTGTGAGCTCATTAAGACAGATGAGGACCTGACCAGTGCTGGTGCCAGAGAAAACACTGGGGCTCTGAGGTACGGCTCTATTAATAGAGACTGCTACAGAGACACAGTCTGGGCCACAGGGGTGCGTTCTGTTTTCTGAAGGATGTGACCTCATAAACCGCTTCGAACCATTGCAAATTGCCTTACATGTACTTGTTTAGTTTTGAAAACTTTGGTTGACTTTTGGTGAATAGGTCATATCCATTTTAGATGAATGATGCAAACATTTTTATCTCATAGCATGTTGTGTTACTGTATAAAAATGTGCGTTTTCCATTACAGCTGATTGAAGTCATGAAACTCGCTCTCTGTTTTTTGGCCGGGATTCAGTCTGTCATGAATAAATGAGCTTAATTGTAACTTGGGTCCATATAAGAGTTCAGTGAGGCATATGAAATGTGTGTTTTATCAACCATAACAAATTTGTCATGCTCTTAAAAGGGACGAAGTGGTGACGGATGCAAGCCAACCTTTGACTACTATACACTTGAGAAGGGTCGTTGACACCAGCGAATCAAAGGTTTGCTAATGTTCTTGATTGTGCCTCCCAATACACCCTGTTAAAATATAAGTATATCCTATGATAAACACTACTATTCAAAAGTTTGGGGTCAGTAAGATGTTTTTTTTTAAAGAAATTGATACTTTTATTCAGAATGGATGCATTAAATCAATCAAAAATGACAGTAAAGACATTTATGTTACAAAAGATTTCTATTTCAAATAAATGTTCTTTTGAAGTTTCTATTCATCAACATGATAATTACAAGAAATGTTTTTGTGCACCAAATCAGCACATTAGAATGATTTCTGAAGGATAATGTGACACTGAAGACTGGAGTAATGATGCTGAAAATTCAGCTTTGAATCACAGAAATAAATTACATTTTAAAATACATTAAAATAGAAAACACCAACATTGAAATTGCAATAATATTTCACAATATCACTGTTCTTACTGATTTTTTTTATCAAATAAATGCAGCCTTGGTTAGCATATGAGACGTCTTTTAAAAACTTTTAAAAAATCTTACCGACCCCAAATTTTGGAACAATAGTGTATGTAATCATCTCATCTTAGGTGTCCACATTATTAACATTTATAAAGGCTGACAGCCTTTTCTCTGGTACTAAATATATTGACTTTTTTAATTTCACCAATCTGTTGATTTCTTTTTAATAGGGACAAAATGGGAAAGCCTTAGACTGCAGCAAAATGGACAGTACCATCATAAATAAAAGGTAACATAAGGCGCCGATTTGTGTTTCTGCCGGTGGGTGCCCAGTGCCCTGACGCTGGTATCAAGTCTGTACAGAGACGCAAATGAGCTGTTTAAACAGGACGCATCAAAACGAATGTTCCTTTACGCTTCTAAAGTGAACAGGGATCTGTATACTGTCCAGTGTAGACAGCGTCAGTGTTTATAATGGGTTCTATTTGCTTTTGACGCGACGCTCGCTTGCGGAGTAGACAATTGTTAGCCGTTTAGTGACTGAACGGCAGTGGGCATGGCTTCTATGTTGTGATGATGTAAAACCATTCGTCGATGTCTTGCTCTGGAGGCAGGCGCATGCAAATGCATTTGCCCGTGTGACGTCACAAGTCCCCCTAAATCCATATGAGCTTGATTGAATAAATGCTTTGTTTATAATGAGGAGGACGTTTTATGCTCTGAAACTTGCAGGATGATTTAATGGTACAAAGACCTCTTCAATGTCAAAAGACATTTGATTTCTCATGTCATGACCCCTTTAAGTTTCATTTTCAACACATCATGAAGTCACTTGACAATCGTTTGTCTCCATTGTTGACATGTTTCTTATTTAAACCACAGTGCAAGATGATTCATATACATTTTTGATTAGTTTTCTTGGAAGAGAAAGACTGTACATTTGAAATGTGTATATCTGCAAAAGGTTAATTTAGTCAACTTTCAGGAGTACTCCAACGAATAGATTAGCATCAAAGCTAACAGAAACAGACTAAACAAAACTGATTTCATAGGGTATTTAAGTTTATTTAAAGTGCCCCTATTATGTTATTTTAAAGGTCTAACTACACATTTACAGGCACCCAAGGTCAAAAAACACTCACTCAACACTCAAACTTTCTCATTATATATATTGCAGCATATCCTCTTTTATTAAAGTGTCTGAAACATTTTAATGAAGGATTCGGTCTCTCTAAACTCCTCCTTTCCGAGAGCCTAGTCTGCTCCAATTGGTCAGAAGATCCTGTCTGTTACAGAGTATGTCATATTTGACAAAACGTGCCAAACTCTTCCAGGTCAGGTTCGTGCATTAAGTAAAACTGGAATTACTGACGACTCGTTTCAGGCAGTTCAGAATCGGTTCTTTTAGGAGACAATGACTCGATTTATCGTGCACTTTGATTTTAGAAACTTTGAAGATCTTTTACATTCACAAGCAGCTGTATTATCTCTGAAAAAATAATAATAATAGGGGCACGTTAAAGCAACGGGCTGAAATTCTAATACTATGTGTGTGCACTTTTGTTTCATTACAGCTTGGAGAGCAAGACTGCTGTGAGTCATGAAAGCACATATGACACAACCTTGTCCGACCTTGTCTACATCCTCTTGGCTGCTTGGCTCTTCGTGTACTGCCTTCTTGTCCTGCCTCAGATTGACTTAAGGATGCTTCCTAAACTCCTCTTCAACATAGATGAATGACTGCAATATTATTATACAACAGAATTGATGCTCACACCTACAACTCAGATCATGTTCTTATAGATCAGCTTCCTGACATAAAGGAATTGTTCACCCAAAAAATTAAAGTACAGAGATTCTGATAAAGCATTCCCTTTTGTGCTGTATGGAACATGAGGGTAGGTAAATTATGACAGGTTTTTTTTTTTTTTTTTTTTTTTTAACGAACTATCCCTTTGACATGAATCAGGACCCGTGACCCAAATGTGTGAGTAAATAAAACAGATTGGAAAATTGGCCATATCGATCAGCTTTGTTGCCTTTCATATTTCCATTCACATCTGCACACAAAGAAAAAAAAAATATATATTTTTTTTTTGGTTGAAGGTTTTTTGTAATCAGTTTGTAATCACACACACACACTATTACAGGTTCACATGCAACACAATTACACAATAGATTATTTATAATGCTTCAGAAGAACGTGCTTTTTGGCCTTTTATGTTGTTTGTACGTACACTATATGAAGAAAACGCATCTTTAAGACTGCAACTGTTTGTATAAAATAAGCGAAGGTTTTTGGTATGCTTTAAAGCTGTTATGCTACAAGTTTTTGAATGTATCTTTTGAAAAAAGTGATCGCATTACATAGACCCCTTTATTTTTTTGCATAATTTTTGGTAAAAAATGAAGGCTTTCAGCACAACTAAATGATTATGTTCCACCAACATTTATATTTATACATCACATATGGCTCTCTAAGTGAAGAGACACTTGTAAGGTGTCAACAGCACTTTTTAAAACTCAAGACAAGAACTGCCAAAGATTCAGTAAAAGAAACCTATTCCCAACACAGTGAACAAATTATGAATTTGCCTATTCTTTTAATAATAAATCCTGCACTTAAAGTATATATTTTATGCATTTTACAAAATGCAATAGCACACAAAAATTACATTTAACAGTGACAAAAATAATGACACATTTATTAGTCATTTTACACAAATGCATTATATTGACTGAATTTGTAATATTGACACTGAAGTTGTTAGTGGTGGTTTTCCAGGACTGATATAATTCCCTAAACGGAAGGTTTTAATTTGAGCCTGTGGGGCTTGTAATATGTTGTTAAAATGTGGCTTTTTTTTCTTATATTTCCTACATTTTAAGCTGAAATGTACACTTCCACAATATAGAACAAGCCTACTGGCTGCTGAGTGCTAGTCGCATGATCATAGCAAATTAAAGTGAACTCTGGACAAACCCAGAACGTTAATGCATCCTGATTCATTTATACGCCTATACAAAATATGTCCAAAATTGTGAACAAGCCAAACTTTCTGCATGAGAATGTGTATGGGAAATAACTTTTGTCTTTAACATTTTTAAAAGTCACCAAGTGAATCTATGTCCTGCTTTTGTAATGAAAATGATTAAATTTTCATGTTAAAATGCACTGGAGTGCAATAAATGATACATTCTTTGGTTGCCACGACTGTTGTGTGCTTTTTTGTATCTAATTGTATGTCTTCATCCTTACTTCCTTAGTCTAGCCGTTTAGCCTTAAAATGCATACTTTGGGGTCACTGTCTATGATTTTGCACAATGGACAAAAGCCAAGTAGAATTTTTTTAACTACATACGATTCATTTTCATCTTTAAATGACTAAACATAATTTAGACACATATCAAACCCCCGTCAAATCATATTTTCCCACTGCAGGCATTAAATACCTTTTACCTTGTATTATTTTCAATTTAAGCACTTACTGTAACAGATTTGAAGGGAGACATTGCCTTTAATTTTATATTTTTTAATTTTGCCTCCCTCTCTCTCTCTCTCTTTCATATTTTGCCCTTCTTTCTGGGTCAACATATCTGCATACATGTCACAGTCTTTCTGCTGCTGATGTGGCTGATACAGGATGCTTGTCAATTCTTAAGTGGACACATTACATCAAATATTCTATTTATAACAAAATTATGAGATGTCATGATTTTGGTAAGAGAAACCATAACTATTATATATATATATATATATACACACACTAATTAAAATTACTCATAAGTGAAGTAGAAAAACTCAAGCCTGTCACAAGTTTACAATCCTGAAACAAATACATATGACGGTTGAGTGTATTGGGGTTGAGGTTTTTTGCTCAAAATGGCCACTGCTGCTTGTGTTGAGTATAAGAGTAGAACATATATGGCAGCAATGAAATACAACAACAACAAAAAAGTACATTGTTATATACTTAAAATTTTTAAAAAGATTAATTTTTACTCTCAATTTTATGTGGTGAGGTTAAGTTGTTAAGCTTGACGGTACCCTCCCTGACCTATAGTGCGCCTCAAAGACATGAATAAAAAGTGATACCATCTTCTGCACCACTGTTAAAGAGACCTGAATTATGTCATTCCTGGTAAATGATGTCTCATGTGAGTGGAGTCTAAATTATTATGGACGTAGAATGGTTGGCGTGACAGGGTTGAGTTCAGACTGAGGGACATACCTTTATAGTCTGTTTTTTTTTTTTATAAAATATCTAGCTTTTTAAAAAAAATGAATGTAACACAAATTAATACTTACATTATTGCCATTATTGTGCACATTTCGTCAAATATGTTCTAAGTAGTACAAATTCAGTTCCTCGGGGAAATGAAAAATGTTTCGTCTAAATAAAAAAATATTTTATGGTAAAAATGATTTAAATGCAGTAATTATTTGTATTCTTTATATTGGACATACAAGTGTTGTGAAGAGCTTTTAACATTTAATTTTTGTAAACCACCACTTCAATAAGTCACTGCGATATTACCGGATTGCAAGAACTTACCTGTGTGTGTGTGTGTGTGTGTGTGTTGTGCAAAGAAAATATCACATATTAATACACATACTACTTTTAAAAGGGAAATGCTGGAAATTGGATGCAGATGTGTCATGTGAATTCAATTCAGCAGCAGAGTGAGTGAATCTTGCTCTAGTCCCCGGACAAACGGAAAATCCTCATTTATTTGCTTGTAGCGTCACCTGCTGGTCGACTCAAACTTATACGTTTGTTTATAATCTGTCCACGTCGAACTAATCAAGCTGTCGAAACACCTCAGATTAATATAACTGTAAATACACGAATAAAACTACTGGCTAAGCACACAGCTATATAATTTGCATACTTCATATTCTGCTTGTGTGAGATGCTCACAGATATTATAGTGCAGGAAACAGTTGGTCGACTCTGACAGTCAAGCAGCAACTGTGGACAGGTGATCCAATTAGCCGAAATTTAGTTGTGAATTCCACTGTCGTCTTCAAAGAACGACGCCATTGTCATCTAACGCTTTTTTTGCTCGGATGATCTAACCAAATGTTGTTAAAACTCACTTTAATCCCACAAAATCTGGTAAGTGCTGCAAAATTCAATCCCCCGAGGTTTAGTGTCCGTTATGTTGCATATCTGACACTTTCCAGGAATAGGGTACAATGCTGTCCCATTTAGCTTTTTTTAACCATTAGGGGGAACAAATCGTATTTTTGTTATATAAACTATTATCTAACATGAAATCTATGGCAAGTAGCTATTTTTAAATGGAGCATTTTGTCCTTTCATTGATTTAGAAGTCTTTGTCTGTAGGCTATATTAGCCTACAACAATGTCACATTTTGGGCATAATCTGTTGAATTCAATTGTATTCAAATAATTTAAAAAGTATTAAAAAAATTGAACGGTGCTTAAAATCGACATAACATTATTGAAATAACCTTATTTTATATTTGACATTTTCTATTATTTATTTATTTAAAATATAAATACAAATATTAAATAATTAATTTTGATATATGTAGCAGACAAAAACATGAACATGATGAATAGGACATGTGGCTTTGCATGGTTAAACGACATACAGCTAGTATCACTATAGGGTGTACTCACTTTTGTTGCCAGCTATTTTGACAATAATGGCTGTGTGTTGAGTTATTTTCAGAGGACAGTTAATATATAGGCTACTGCAGCACATTGACTACTCTAACATATAGCAAAGTTTCATTTCCATAGTATTGTCTCTTGAGAAGATATACATGTATGTATGTATGTTTAGATAATATTTATTCCTAGACAATGAGCATCACACCAAAATGTTCTTCATGTTACTAAAAGATGATTTCCTGTCATTTTTTTTAACTTGTAGTTCTCAAAGATTTTTAGGAAATTCACACAATAATTATTTACATTTATGATTATGTATTTGTAACCCAATTTAGTCAATGTAAGCACTTCTAACCTTAGGCTATTTATAAAGCTAAACGTTCTTTGTAAATCAAGCATTTATTTTGTTCGCAGTCCATGTAGGCGTCAATTAACAGTCTTGAACAACCAGGGGCGTAGCACAAGATCCCGGGCCCTATGTATAGACAGTCCTGATGGGCCCCCATGTTCCAAATAAAATATATTCCAGACTTTTCAAGGGCCCTCTCTCCCCTTGGGGCCCTGGTAATCAGTACTGGTTTTACCCCCAGTCCGACGCCCCTGTGAACAACATGTTCTCTGCTGGACTTGCTTCAGTTCTCCAGGATTCTTCTCATCTGAGGTTTTCTTTTACCGTTTGCCCATCTGGCAGCCCACTCACCAAACATGTAACAATGTTTTTTTTTGGGATACAAGAACATTAAGTCCTCCAATAATTTCAGCTAATGCAAAACCTCAATGAGAAATCCAATGGTTACTCCATTTTACGTGTTTTTGTAGACTGTGGTAAAAAAAAAAAAAAACACCAACAACCAGTCTGTTTTTTTTTAAGCTGATTTACTTACACCAATAAAAAAATTTAATTAAATGTTTACATCTTTACACCTTATTTGCATAAGCCTTTATCATTGCACAAAGTCAGCGGGTACCGGCACACTTTATTAATGTTTATAAGGCAGACGAGCACGTAATAATCATACATTTTGATTTGCGAATAAGGGGTGGGGAAATGTTCTTATTTGGAACAGCTAAATAGCAGCAGTGCAAAACCAGCTACAAAAACTGTGGAAATGCATGAGCTTACATGTCTGGCATAATACTGTGATTCAAAAGCAGTAAAGCACTATTCAGCAATAAGGACAGATGAATATTGACCTCTGTAAACACTTGTACCCTCAAAACAGCAGCATTGCAAAGAGAGATCCTTAATTACATGAATACACAGATATCTGGTTATAAAGAAATACTGTACACATATACTAACATTCAAAATGTTGGGGTTAGTAAGATTTTTGTTCTTATGCAGGCTGCATTTATTTGATAAAAAAACTAATATTGTACACATTGTATTATAATTTAAAACGCCTGTTTTTCTGTTTTAAAATATTTTGTCATTTATTCCTGATGCAAAGCTAAATTTTCAGAAATGATGCTAATATGCTAAGTTGCTGCTCAAGAAACATTTCTTATTGTTATCAATGGTAAAAACCAGTGTGCTGCTCAATATTTTGTGGAAATCATGAAACATTTTTTTTTTCAGGATCCTTTGATTAGAAAATTTTAAATAATCTATTTTAAATATTTTTTGTAACAATCTTAGTCTTCACTATCATTTTAATGGATCCTTCCTTGCTGAATAAAAGTTTTAATTATTTAAAAAAAAAAATACTGACCCCAAACTTTTGAACTGTAGTGCATTTGTGCAAGAGAAGTGCTGTTTATATGTGCCCGATAAGACAAATAAATACATAAGACTATTACATCACTGCTCAGAGATTCAAAGAGAACGCATTATCTTCATAACACCATAAACATACTGACTAAAACATAAAATATGACTAAATTAAAGCTAAAATATGAAGCATTCAAGTTTTATTTGGTGGGTAATGTACCTTAAGTCATTATTACTAATATTATTATTAAGTCACCCAACGTTATCAGGCTACTCAGCGATGCATGATGTCACTAGCAAATCAAGCAGTAATTGGCTGTATTAATTGGGCAGTAAGGAAAAGAACTGTATTCTGTCGAAGGAATTGTGACTTGTTACCTACAGGTTTTTTAAAGTGCTGGGAAATCATGTCCATATGTTGTTTTTGTGTTTTTCAGAAAGACAAGCTTGCAGAAGTTGGCATCATATGACAGGTCCGCTGGTTAAATAACCTCTGAAGCAGGGGGGGGGGGGGGGGGCGGGGGGGGGGGGGGGGGGGGGGGTATATTATGTTTTGTATACCAACTGAACGACAACTTTAAAATGTGAATTTCTTTAAATAATCTAAAAAAAAAGGTGACATGCATTTAATAGTATACTAATATATCTAATCCTTGAATAATCAAATTTAATCTGTGAGTTTCATAATATTAGATAGTTATATTTAGTTATGTTAGATTTAAATGAAGATCTCAAAAGTTATCCACAGGTGAATTTATTCGCATACCAGTTTGTTGATGGGCTTGTATCTCATCCAGGCCAGAAAGACTGCGGAAGGATCGGCGCTCCTTGAAGGCCACAGTCGGAAGCATATCCTCCTCGTCCCTCAGCTCCAGATTTGGTGTTTTTCCAGGACCTGGTATCCTGATTACAGGCTTCACATTCTCACAAGGCAAGTTATCCTTCATCGATGCTGTTTTCTAATGGGGCCAAAAAATTAGCAGGGCTTCTAGATGAGGCATAAAAAAGAGCCTGCCAGACACTGATAGCCTTACCTTTTCTTCAGAGTCTGTCTTTCTTGTTCTTTTCATGATTTGTTCCAGGCGCTGATTTGGATAAAATTGAAAGCACAATATATATGTACAACTACAATATCATTCTATTTTTTTTTTTTTAAAGAAGTCTCTTATGCTCACAAAGGCTCCATTTGATCAAAAGTACAGTAAACACAGTAATATTGTTAATGTATAATCATTTATACCTCTGATGGTAAAGCTGAATGTTCAGCATCATTACTCCAATCTTCAGTGTCACATGATCCTTCATTCCAATATGCTGATTCATCGCGTTCTCATCCCAAGGCGTCATATACGACGCTTTTGCCAAAGCGTACATATCCTACGCACATGGCACCCTTAGCGTCAATATAACACGCACAGAGTATGGGTAGGTTTAGGTCTGGGGTAGGGTTAGGGTTAGACCACTAGGAGGCGCCTTCTGCCCCATATATATCTGTGTCTCATATTTACGCTAAAGGGTGCCATGTGAGAAGGAGATGTATATGACGCCTTGGGATGAGGACGGGCTCGCTGATTTGATGCTCAATAAAACATTTTCTTATTATTATCAATGTTGAAAGCAGTTGTGCTGCTTAATATTTTTGTGGAAACTTTTTCCAGGATTCTTTGATTAATAGAATTTTTTTCATTTGAAATAGAAATATTTTTTTAACATCATAAATGTCTTTACTCTGACTTTTGATCAATTCGATGCATCCTTGCTGAATAAATGTAGACGTATCCTAAGGCATACCTTTTTCCGTTCTTGGCGTTCGGCTTCCTCTCTCTGGAAATGACTCTCTCTTTCCAGTCTCTGCTGCTCTGCCAGCACCCTTTGACGAGCCTCTTCCTCTCTCTGAGAACACATGGAGCATTATAGGAATTTTTATTCAAACTGTTGATGATCCATCTATTTTGATATAATCCTAGCTTTATTTTAAAGGGGGGAAATGGTCTGAAGCAAAAAAGATGGTAATGTCAGGAAGAGTAGCATATGAAGCACTATATTTAAAGCTTGAACAATGATTGTTTTCCAACATGTTTCCAGAGCACTTCTCCTTCTGTCACTGGTTGGACAAATAGACAGTCCTGCCTTAAAGTAACTGAACACTTTTCATATGGCCTTATAATTTTCTACGTATTAAACTGGAAAAAGCTTTAATACCTGCTGTTGAAGCCTTTTTTCCTCCTCTTTTTGTCTGCGAGCGTTGTCCTCCTCAGCCTGAAGTCGCTCTTCTTCCTCTCTCTTCCTCTTTTCTTCCTCCAGCCTCAGGCCCTCTGCCTCCTGGCTGGCTCGTTCTTCGGCTCTCCGACGGGCCAGTTCCTCTCTGCTCTTTCTGCAAAGAGGAGACATGCAAGTTCATTGAGATACCTAAACCACTTCTTGGAATTTATATCTGTCATCATGAATTTCATGTGCATTTTAACTTTAGCATAAATTAATTTTTTTAACTCTTTAGTTGCTTCAGCAAAGAAATAGCCTAAGTTGTGGCTTTTTTCATTTGTATTGATAATAATCAAAAGTTAAGCTTTAAAACACTTAGACACAAAATAAATCTTACACTGATAGAGGAAAGGTAATAATACTAAAGTATACCTCTCTGTCTCCTCTTTCTGTCTGCGTTCCTCTTCCTCTTTCTCTCTCTGGAGTCGGGCTTGCCTCCTTTTCTCTGCCAATATGCGAGTGGCCTGCTCCGGGTCTGTAGTCCAAGTAGATGGTCTGACTTGAGCGCCGTCACCAACCTGACTTGGTCCTGAAAGTGAATAAGAGAAGAGAGACACATTTCACCAGGGTACTCAAAATACATTCACAATATCCACAAACACTTTAATAGTGTCAACAAGAACTGCCAAAGAAGATTAAAGATACTGAAACCTATTCCCAACACAGTGAACAAATTATGAATCTGCCTATTGTTTTAATAATAAATCCTGCACTTACAGTATATTTTATGCATTTCAGCTAAATTAATCTGTTAATAAAAACGTCCGTCAGTCCGTTCCTTCCATATATTTTATGCATTTCAGCAAATAAATCTTTTAATCCTTCCTTAATAATAAATAACCTAAATACTCACCACAAAGAACCATTACAGCATAAAAGGTTCTAAACTGATTTATTAATATCATTCAATTGTGGGTCATTGGAAAATGTGTTTGAGTCTTTCACTAACCATTAGGAATCCGAGAGCCTGCTGGTGGATTCAGAGGCCAATTAGCAGCTGGATTCAACTGCAGTTGGTTATCTCGCAGACATTGTTGAGTAAGTGTTTCGTCAGGTTGTAGATGATCGGAGGAGAGTTCATACTCTGGTTCTAGATCCTCCTCTTCTGGCAGCGGAGGTAAACTGTCTTGTTTAAGTGTGGCGTGTCTGACATGCGATCTGTTCTGCAGCCTTGGAAATGGTTATATAAAAAGAGAATGGGTCAAAATGACCCACAGTAACTTTTTTTTTTTTCTTCTGAGTGTGAGTGTTACTCATTCTTGAAGGAAAGTAAAATCACAAGTGAGATCTTTTTAAAGCTGTACTACACAACTTTAGCCTCTCTGTCGCTGCTGGAGTTGTTTCTTATGTCAGTTGTGCTTTGCCACTGCTCTGCTGCATGACATGCAAAGGACATATGACATGAAACTGAAATTTACCTCCATATAGTGCAGCTTTATTATCTCAGTTGTTTCCCCGGCCTAAGACAGTAATGATATTACAAGGAGAAAAATCTAAAATTGTCATCATTTACACCCCCTTATGTTGTTCCAAACCTGCATGAGTTTATTTCTTCCTTTGAACACAAAATAAGATATTTTAAAGAATGTTGGTAACCAGAAAGTTGACGGTAGCCATTGACTTCCATAGTATTATCTTTTACTACTATAGAAGTCAATGGCTACCGTCGACTGATTGATTAACAACATCCTTAAAATATCTTCTTTTGTGTTCAACAGAGGACAGGAACTCATACAGGTTTGGAACAACTTCAGGGTAAGTGATGACAAAATGTACATTTTTGGGTGACCTATCCCTTCAAGTCTAATATATATATAAAAAAAATTGTACCATGATGTTGGAAGGACAGTATGCCCCGGTGGGTTTGTGTCCTGTTTGGGCTTGATTTCAGTTGTTTGTAGTTGTGGCTTTTTCAAGTCTTGTTCCTCAAAATCACCTTTTGCCACCTGATATAATACATTAAAAAAAACTTTTACATGCAGTTCTCCATGCAACAAAGTAACTTTTTTGGGGGGGTTGTATTAAAAAAAAAAAAGGTTCTAACTCCCACCAGCTCTCTGTTTGTGGTTCTGCGGATGGTGACTTTTGGATTTGAGCTTGCAGGCCTGCTTGGCACTTTCCCACAATGCGCCTTTGGTTTTCGCATGGTGCTGGAGTTCATGGTATGACATGAGGCTGAACGACGACAAACATGAACAACTGAAGATGTATGTTGTGGGTTTTTTTTGTAAGATAAGGATGAATGAGTACAGAGAAATCAGGTGAAGCAAGAGAAGAAAACAGAAAGTTTATATTTATAACACAAAGCTGCAGACTTTGGTTTTCACTTTAAACATCTGAATGAAAGATGCAGTTTGTCACTCTAAAGTGATACCTGTGTCTCGTGACAGACACACAGCACTCTTGCTTCTGGCTAGATAAGAGACGGTAGGGGTCTGAAGACGACGGACAAGGTCAATCTCCCACTGACTAAGAGAGCGGTGTTTAGCTAGAGAAGAGCAGAAAGCAGAGCGACCAACAGGAAGTGGTCAGAAAGGGAGTTGGGAAAATAGATGCACGGCTAGAAGACCAGTGCCAGTTGCTGCGTTTTGAATCATGCTTTGAGATATTCACCATTTTTGTTTTCGTTCTTGGCGACCCTTCGTGAGCAGTGGCCAGGTTTCTGTTTGGCCTTCTGACTTTTTTCCATCGTCTTCCGCACCACAGACTCAAAACGCTCCTAAAACATGGGATGAAAACACTCCCATGATTCCATGCTCTGTATGTTTTTAACCATGGTTGCAAAATCTCAAGCGCAATTTTTCATCATCGTTGCTGCAGTCAGTGTTACAGTGTTTATGAAACTGATAATATACACTACCCCAATCAAAAATGTGGACACTTCACTCAATTTATTAGCTATTAACTTCTTATTTATTGAACTGTTAAGTAAAATCAATCATTTGCACTCGTGCTATTCGGGACAAAAACTGCACTTGTGTGATATTGCCAACACATTCTCATCCTTTGGCGTCATATAGGTGACGCCATATTTCGTCGAAATACGACCCACATGGCACCCTTTAGCGTCAATATAACACGCACTGTTATGGGTAGGTTTAGGTCTGGGATAGGGTCTGCGTCTCATATTGACGCTAAAGGATGCCAGTCACCTGTATGACGCCTTGGGTTCTGCGTCTCATATTGACGCTAAAGGATGCCATGTGCGTAGGATTTCAGCGAAATGTCATATGGCGTCACCTATATGACGCCTAAGGATGAGAACGGGCTCGATATTGCTTAACATATTCTAAATGTATTATAGGGACTTTTTTTCAGACAAGTGTGTTCACATAGAGGACAATGTGGATAAATCTAGATTTAAATTCTCAGAGACAAGATAGTCAATGTTTTAAACCTGTCGTTTAAAACAAGGCGATCTGAACATTATGGTGCAGAAACGTTTTGACTAAAACGTGAAGACAAACAATATAGGGTTTATGTGTGTTTTTCAAGCCATCTCAAGGTATTTATTGACAAAGTATATGAATAATGTAGTGCTAATTTGACAGCCTTTTAATGATTTTGAAATAAGCTTCTGCTCACCAAGGATGCATTTATTTAATCAAAATTACAGTAAAAATGGTAATATTGTGACATTTTTATTACAAATTAAAATTAGCTGTTTCCTATGTGAATATATTCTAACAGGTATTTATTCCTCTGATGGTAAAGCTGAATTTACTCCAGTCTTCAGTGTCACATGATCCTTCACAAATCATTCTAATGTGCTGATTTGCTGCTCAAGAAACATTTCTGATTATTATCGGTGTTGAAAACAGTTGTCCTGCTTAAAATTGTTGTGGAAACCATAATGCATTTTATTTTTCAGGATTCTTTTATTAATAGAAAGTCCAATTAACAACATTTATTACATTTATTTATTAAATGGAAATCTTTTGCAACACAGTTAAATGTCTTCAACTGTCCCTTTTGATTAATTTAATGCATGCTTGATGAATAAAAGTATTACTTTCTCTCTTTGTTTAATCTTACCACAAATGTTTGAATGGTATCATGGTTTCCACAATAATATGAATTAAATCATCGCATAAAATCTTTATTTATTTATATTTATTTATTTTAGGGATGCTGAATTAAAAAATATTACCGATCTGTAAAACTTATGTGTGTATATTGGTAGCATATACAAAGAAAATCTCTCCTACCAAGCATCAGTAACAATTGATCTCCTGCACAAACTCACTCTTTCTTCTTTGATCCTCTGTCTGCGTTTCTCCTCGACCGCCACCCTCCTCCTTTCCTCTCTTTGTCGCTGCTCCTCCAACTTCTTCCGTCGCTCCTCCAGGTGTTTCTCGTAAAACTGCTTGGCCCGCTCCTCTCTCACCAGCCAGCCGTGCTCGCGCAACGCTACAGTTCGGGAACACCAATAAAAACTTCAGAAAAGCTTTGTTTGTTCTTCAGTTGGTAATGATGTTATATGTTGAGAGTAAGGAAAATACCCAGCTGTTTTTGGTACACCTCTCTCCGTTCCCGGGCCAATCGCAATCTCTCGTCCACTTTTTTCGCATTTGACTCTAAATTACAAAAAAAAATCAATTTGAAATGTTTTATGCCACATATAATATAATAAATTCAACTATGTTGGTATAAATGAGCTGCTGGGAAGAGCTCAGAAAAGATTCAGCTTCAAAGACTTTTCTTTACTGACTGTATGCATGGCAGCAGTATCAGGAAATTGAAAGGTTTGAGAAAGGAAAATGCAAATTGAATTGATGGGTAAATATATTAGCTATTTCAGACCTGTATTATTTCCATTTCGTTTATGGATATGTGCTGATTTAATGTGCTGTGGAGCACATGATTTTCTTTTCTGCTCCAGGGCTGTGGGTTTCACATCAGATCTGGAATCTGGGGGAGGGGGGTGTATTTAGAAAAATAGATATATGTAAGCACCAAACATAAAAACCTTTGTTTTTTGGTCTCTAAAAATTCTGCTGAAATTTACCAGACATTCCAACCCAGTTTGAAAAGCAGACTGGATGTTTAGAAGTTAAGGGATGTTATGATTTACAACATTATAACAAGAATGAGGAATGCTAAGTTGAATGCTCGGTTCCCAAACTTTTTAGAATGGCGGCGTACCCCCTGAGGCATTTAACATCCTTCTGCGTACCCCGTCTCTTCTGCTTGAATTGCAGTCACTCCTTTTCCATTAATGGACTTAAATTGTTTTCAGGTGGATTTTTACCTTAATAAAATAATGATTTAAATTTAAAAAAATCAATAGAGAAATATGCAATGATGGCAACTGTTCTCAACATTGATAATAAGAAATGCTTCTTGAGTAGCAAATCAGCATATTAGAATGATTTCTGAAGGATCATGTGACACTGAAGACTGGAATGTGATGCTAAAAAATGCAGCTTTACATCACAAGAATTAATTACATTTTTAAAATACATTAAAATAGAAAACTTTTCTTTATTAAATCAAATAAATGCATCCTTGGTGAGCATAAGAGGCTTCTTTCACAAGGAAATCTTACCGAACCACAAAATAATCAAGAAAAACATGGTGTTAGCTAATAAATATATCTTGAACCATTTTAGCCACATACAAAAAAGGCTTTTAACACTGGGTTATATTGTTCAACTTCTCATACTGTATATCTTTGGAATCAGGGTTCGTAACTGAGACCCACCCATGGTTAAACGCGGTGTTTTACTAGTATGAAACATTGCTTTAGCCAGAAAAGTGTCCTTAACCTGGGGATAAAAAAAAGATAATTTAGAGTTGTTCAATGTGATAATCCTATATATAACCGATTAGTGTATTGAAGCAAATACATGCTTGGCCCTCCAGACCTCTCTCTATCACAGCAGTGTCTTTAAAAACACCATTGTAAACAAAACTTTTGGGCCAAAAGGCAGATATAAAGATGAACATGAGACCTGTCTCATGCCAGTTTTGACTGTCCTATGAATCAAGACAGCCCAAAGCCTGTACACCATTACAAAGGCGACATTTGTTTTACTGTTGCTGTGTAGAACAACAAATTCAGCGCCTGACCGAAGCGTTAACAGTGAACTCTTGAGGTGAACTTAACACTCCAGACCACCACAACAGTGACATTGAGGGTTGAAGTGTGGAGCATGATGCATTCAGAACTGCTGAATTTGCATGCATGAATATTTTAGTCAGTTGCTCTAAGAAAATTAAAGCAGATGTACTTGTCATTGGGGCACCTTGCATAAAAGACGTCTACCATGTGACGCAAGACCCTTATAAACACCTTTAGCTCAGCTAGCCTCTCACACACACACACACACACACACACACACACATTCTTAATACGTCACTATCTGAGCTAACCATGAAGAAATACCTTGTAATTTAGTAAATAGTACTGTACACATTTAGATGGGTAACGGTTTTATGTTTTTATGGCTCCTAAGAGAATCAGTCCATGTTTGTATACAGAATTGAAGTATACATATTCCCAGTCAAAGTTGTACGCAGTTTATTTTGGACCCTGAATTAGCAGATGCAATAAATGTGAACAGAATAGCAGTTTATGATGAGAATGAATGTCATTTATCGCCTGCTTCTCACCAACCTTTCCGTTTCCTCGCAGTGTCGTACATCTTCAGCTGTCCTTTCTCTGCGATCGCAGCCAGACCCAGCTCTGCCGTTCTTCCCGTCTTCCTCCACTCCCGTTCCTGCTCAGCCAGGCTCAGATGAGCTGGCATCTTTCTGTTTCAAAGCTCCTGTGAGTCTGTGTGTGTGTGTCTAATACATTCAGCGCATCTGTGTTCCCTGTGCAGAAATCTTCCACTCCAGCTAACCGCTTGTCAGTGCATCCCTAACAGGAAATATACTGGTTGAGAGAGAGAGAGAGAGTGAGAGAGAGAGAGAGTGAGAGAGAGAGAGAGAGAGAGAGACCGAGTATGAGAGAAATTCTTCCTGAGGGACATTGTGTGAGCAGCTGATTTGCTCCTGTCTGGGCTGCGTCCAGCACATGTGCACGGCTAGCAAACTCAGCGAGCATACGTATGTACAGAGTGCACATGTGCCATCCTCTGACTAAAGAAACCCATCCAGCTGGTAGCAGCTGCGATTATTGGAGGTGTGTTTCTCTTTAAAAAACCCATTGGGGCCCCTTGCATTGCATTGCCCGGTCACATTGATGGCATGCAAGCAGCTGCAGCAAGGATGAAATATTCACAACACAACAAATAAGATTCTAAGTGGTTGCCTGGGTGATCGTGATATGCAAAATCGTGAGACTGAATGGAGGCATGACATTGCATGCCAGTGTCCAGAAATAGCAGCAGACTGTGCAACCCTACAAAGAAAACGTGATTTCAATCTGCACAAGGATTAGTGACTTGTAACATAAAATATACAACCGGTCACAGATCAGATTAATGGGGAAAGTTCTTGCTCTGTATCTTGGACATGCTTTTCCCATCCCATAATGCTTTTCTACAGATCGGCTGCCTGTGCGTGAGGATCTGCTCTCAGACAGAAAGATGACGTGTTCACTCAGTAACAACTGTGATTCCATATTGGTGGTTTTATGTACAGTAGTTCTCTTGTATTATATTGCATTAGTCTTCTTTTAGCAAATTTCTATGGTCAGGGTATATTCTGGCAAACCGTTTGCCAATCACGTCTAGCAATCAGCAAAGCAAGCAGTGGTACACGCCAATTACCATCAAGCGATGGGTAATTCGCAAAGCACAATGCTATTTTCTGTTTTCCCAGCACGATACCATAGAACGGCATAAAGTAATAGGTTTGTGAAGTAAGAGTCGGGGCATCAGTTAAAACATTTCAAAGTTAAAGTTCAGGCAAACGGGTATTAATAGACAAGTTGTAGTCAAATATTGGTTGTTTATAGCTGAATTAGTGCAAAATACACAACCGATTGTATTGGTTTATAATACAGAAATCTTATTGGGGTAGACGGTTGAGCATGTGCATTCCTTTGTGTAAGTCTGGTACGAGTTTATGAATGATCTACTGTCAACGACGCTGTTTGACAGCTTGACTACACCAAAAATATTAAGTGACAAACATGTTTCTGTAACGATCAATTGGATAATGTTTTGATGAAGTTACTGTCAAAATCATAGACTGTAAAAAATAGGTCAAAATAGATGCGTATAGCACTCAATTCACACATCGTTTCAAAGCAGCTTTACAATGAGTAATTTTGTTATTAGTTTTATTATAGCTAGACAACGATATCACAAAATATATTGCTGATAAATGATACACTGATTGAGAGTTAGGCAGCCTAGCTATTATATTAAATTAATTTACCCGATAAATCAGTGCCGCTTTTAGTGGGCAATGAGCATGACTGCATGAAATGGCAAGGAGAGATATTTTATAGGCTGAGACAATATTTTTCCGCATGCCATGCAGGGCTCCGTAAGTTTATATAATCTACTTTTTGCCATTAGGATCTGTGAATAAACAACTTATTTTACATAAACGATGTAATAATTCACTGTATTTCAGTAAAATATTGGATAAATCTGAAAGTGTGATTTATTTTAAAGCAAAACCATGGTGACAAATAAGACAATAGGCTAACAAATAGAATACAAGCCCTGCGTACAATGGGAATAAAAACCGTGCAGTGCTAAAATGCGAATATATATATATATATATATATATATATATATATATATATATATATATATATATATATATATATATATATATATATATTCGCATTTTAGCACTGCACAGTTTTAAAGAAATGTCACCCTTAAATATATATGGATTATACCCTTATCACCCTTAAATAAATATATATCTAAAAATATCTAATATATATATGAGCCATTCCACCGAAAGGGTGACATTTCTGTCCCCAGGACATTATATGTATAAAAATGCATGAAAATGAACTCTAAAATACATTTTATTATTAATCAAAATGTCCTGCACATTACTACAACTACAAATTTAAAATGTTTAATTAAAAACATTAATAAAAAGTACATAGAACACCAAAAAAAAAAAAGCATTTTCTGCATGTACCACCTCTCTATCTCTAAACTTTACTATGAAATATAATGATTAAAATACTTCAGAAATCTTCATTTTTTTGCATTGTTGTGTGACTTTATATCCAATCTGCTTTACAATGGTAAATGTTACTGCATTGATATAGCGCTTTCATTGACCCAATGGCCAGCAAAGCGCTTTACACATTGCCTCACATTTACCCATTCACTCACTCATTCATACACCGACGGCGGTGTCAGCCATGCAAGGCGCCATCCAGCTCGCCGGGAGCAGCGGGGGTTAGGTGTCTTGCTCATGGACACCTCGACACTTGGTCAGGTTGAACCGAGGATTGAACCACCAACCTTCTGGTTTGTAGACAATCTACATGAACCACTGAGCCACTGCCTAATATTTTAGATAAAATCCAAATTTTAGTCGTGTCCCCGGATTTTCACTCAGTCCTGTTACCCTAAGACATTCCCCCCCTCTGAAAAACTTGGAATATTCCACAAGACACATTTTCAACAGGAAGTTGCATCATCTGGATCTTCTGAAGGCAATGGGAAGACCATAAGTAAGTCCTCACAATTTAATTTCTGTATATTTGATGAAATTGTAACTATGACTGAGAAGGTCAATCTCAACATGCTGTACTGTTACCTAAATTATTTCTTAGATTTTATTAATTTATTTTAAAAATATAAACTTTTGGTAAATCACTAGAATTTGTTACGTGTCCTTATGCTATTAGCATGTAGGCCTATGCTATGTGGCCATATGTCATGTATTTGATAACTTTTTGCTTAAAACTCAATCCTGTTACTTTCAGTCCTGTTACTTGTATGAAAAATAACAGGAGTGAGTTAAAGTAACAGGAGGGAGTAGAGTCCTCTGTTTTGTTGATTTAAAACTGTTAATATTAGTTGATATTATACTATTCACCTGAATTATGAGGTTTAAGGTTGCATTTACATTTGCATTTGTAGACATAAGCATAGTTTTACAATGTGAACACCATACTTCCAGGAAGCTAGTCCACCACAAAGTGACTTAAACGTTTTGTCTTTGTCTTTCTTATATTTTGTTGAAGATGGAAAAACCCCATATGTAGGTGCCAGAAACACCCACCTATGGCATGCTGATGCTGCACTGGGAAGAAGCAAGACACACCCGCAACTTTTCTCCCTTTTTTGTCTTAACTCTTATCTTTCTCCCTCCCTCTCTTGTTCTCTCTGTCCTTTTTTCTCTTTCCACCTCCTTCGCTGTGAAGTACTACTAGCACATAGTAAATCACCTCAACACAGAAATCTTATGCACACATAGTCATGTACACTCTCTCTCATACACACACAGTCATGTACAGTCTCTCTCATACACACTCATTTAGATACTCATTCCTGTCAGCCAATGTTCATTCCTGTTACTATTTTTTTCTAAAAAAATAATGTTAAACCACTGTTTTTATCAGTTTTGTTTGGTCCATCAATTATACATTTATTTAATAAATTAAATTATTAAAAAAATTACAAACTTGAGGCTTCGGTTTTCTTCAAACTAAAAAAAAGGGTTTGTGTTTTATATTAAAATACACCTTGCCATAATATATAGTGATTTTTTTTGTCACATATATCAATTATTTGAACATATAACCAACAATTTCTTTAAAATAAACACTTTCTTGTGGGGAAAACAAAGGAATTAATAGACATGCTTTTAAACATGCTTTTTAAATGGCACATGAGTTTCGGTAACAGGACTGAGAAAACATGCGTCCATATTCTGCTTAGAAACCTTGTAAAAAATTAAATAAAGTTGCCTGAGATTGACCAATGCACATTTTGAATAGTTAAATATGTGTAGTAATAGATTCAATGTTGAAAAAAATAAAAATTAAAGTTTAATTTTGAAGAGTTACAATAAGCAAATGTCACCCATTCAGTGGAATGGCTCTCATATATATATATATATATATATATATATATTACTTAAACGGGTGTTATGTCGATCTATAGCAAATATTATGTTGTTCAATAGCATATTTAAGCAATAGGCCTATGTTCATATCACTTCTTACTGGGTATTTTATGTATTTTATTATATTATTAATACCTGTTTGCCTGAACTTTAACTTTGAAATGTTTTAACTGATGCCCCGCCTCTTAGTTATCAAACCTATTACTTCATGCCGTTCTATGGTATTGTGCTGGGAAAACAGAAAATAGCATTGTGCTTTGCGAGTTACCCATCGCTTGTTGGTAATTGGCGTGTACCACTGCTTGCTTTGCTGATTGCTAGACGTGATTGGCAAACGGTTTGCCAGAATATACCCTGACCTTCTATCCAGTGCAACTTGCAGTTCATGTTTTGGGACAATCGCCCTTGAGGAATGGGTTGGGTGAACTCATAAATCACCCTTTCAGCACACAGTTTTGAACCTTCAAGCTAAACTGTAAACCACTAAAGACACACACCATTCATGCATGTAGTGGAGACAAAAGGCTATAGTAGGTTGTCACACTTTTCAACACTCTTTACCCCATATAAATCCAATTTCTGTACAAAAACCTTTGTTTGGCTACAAAAAAAAAAAAGCTGTTAAATTCCTACCATTATTGCATAGAAAATTAGTTTATTGAACATAAATTCGGTTCTGTGAATGGGCATGTTGTCACAATAGAAACTTGCCATTAAATATCCTGCTAAAGGCGTTTCTGTAAACTTTAAACAGTAAAACAATTCATGAAACAGCAAAAAAATTATATCACGACATTAATGTCCGATTTCACAGACAAGGCTCAAGTCTAGTCCCAGACTAAAATGCATGTTTGAGCTGTTTTAACTGAAAACAACTTGCACTGATACAGTATATCTTAAAATATGACAGTATATCTTAAAATATGACACTGCTATTGTTTTATTCTCATGTTTTTTTTTCTATGGCACATATTTTTTAAAAAGCTGCTTAAATGTTGTAATTTAACTAAAGCTTAATCCTTGATTAATCTAACTAATCTTAAGTGTTTTTATATAAATATTACATTTAAATGTTGTAATTTTATACAACTTTTTATATTATACAGTTGAGGGTTTTTTTGGTAACATTTCAATAAGGTTTCATTAGTTAAATACATTAGTTAACATGAACTAATAATGAACTGCACTTCTAAAGAATTTATCCATCTTTGTTGATGCTAATTTCAACATTAGCTAATACATTATTAAAATCAAAAGTTGTATTTGTTAACATTAGTTAATTAGCACATGAACAAACAATGAACAGCTGATTTTTTTTTACTAACATTAACAAAGATAAACAAATACAGTAACAAATGTATTGCTCATGGTTAGTTAATTTTAGTTAATACATTAACTAATGTTAACAAATGAAACCTTATTGTAAAGTGTTACTGTTTTTTTCAGTAAACCTTAGTGAAACTGTATAGTCATTGTGACAGCTAACCTCGGTATCATCTCTATATAACATAACATTACAACATATGTAATTTAGATTTATCTGGAACATGCGTCAGAGCCAAAAGAATTCTTTAAAAAGGTTCACAAGGTTCAAAGTACATGTCTTTAATTTGTGTAAATGCAAATTTCCGGTTGGTTACATTAACAGCATACCCACATAGAGACTAGTTTGTGATTATAAACAGGTTAGGTGAGCCTTTCCAGGGTGGTTCCCTTCTAGGTTTGTCACATTCTCAGGATGTCTGAATGGTAAGACTTCTGATGACAATTCAAACAGATGTTTACAGTAATATTCTGTACAGATCGTATTTCATTTGTGATTTGATAAACAATCAAGTTTTTGAGTTCATAATATGATGGCTATAGTTTAACACTGAAATTTCTTTGGTTTGATTTGTTTCTGTGACTAGATATCAGTAAGTACATCTGAAAAAGGGTGAGAGAGGGAGAAATACACAAGTAAATGAATGAGCGATCTGTCTGATGGCATGATGACAGGTGAAAGAATGAGGAAATTGAGCTTGTCAAAGCTTTTTCCCCTTCCTGTCGGAAAGAGAGTGTCAGTGTTATGCTGGCTGACTGGTGTCTGTTGTCTGCACCGATATGTAGGGTTCAAGAGAAGAGACTGCCCAGGGACTGGATCTGAACGCTTTAAACAACAGGTCACTGACTGAAGGAGGTCACTTAATTATCATCTCTACAGGTATTTTCTTTTTTTCACTATATTTCTGCTCATAATTTCCACCTGTCATGTTGTATGCAAGTGAGTCCAGACCTATTCATTGCCATTTATTTTTTGTTTCAAAGGATGTTTATTTGGTCTTGCTCTTATTGTTCAGTGAGCATAATAATCAAAGTGAACTAGGAGAGGTGTAATTTCAGCATTTTTAAATGATTAAGAGCAGGTGGATCTCTTAAGTTTAGTCCTTGAATCTGTTCCATGTGTCATTTTGGTTTTGGGTGAGGTTTACCTACCTTACTTGTAGTACTGTTGGAATTACAGATATACGGTGAAACATGTCTAGAAAGATGGTTTACTGATTAATTAAAAAGTGGTTATTCTGGATTGATTTGTTGTCCTGGTCAAATTACAACACTCCCAGCTACGTATAAACAAGTAATATTAAATCCATATAATGTGGCAGTGCCTTCTATATTCAGTATAATAGTTCATCCAGATATGACACTTGTATATTCAGTATAATAGTTCACCCAAAAATGAAACTTCTCTGTAAAAACGTTTATGACCTAAGTTATGACAACATACATTTTACATTGCTTTAGCTCTTCAAAATAAGTTACCGTAAGCAAGTTTCAACTTATATAAGTTATATAAGATTCAACTTTTTTTTAAAGTCAGTTTAATGTAATTTAAGTTGAAATGGCTTAAACATCCACGTTGATTGTACTTAAAAGTTTAAGGCAGCAACTTTATTTTTTATTTATTTTTTATACATCTATACACAGTGTTCTGTCATCATTTACTCAGGCTTAAGTCATTCCAAACCTATATTATTCACTTTGGTCCCACTTTATATTAAGTAGCTTTAAGTACTATTACATTGAAAAATAAGTACAATGTACTTATTGTGTTCATGTTGTATTGTGTAACACTTTTGGTGCTATTGAGGTGTGATATGGGTAAGGTTAGGGACAGGTGTGGTGGTATGGGTAGGTATAAGGGAAGGGTCAACTGTGTAATTACAAATGTAATTACATAAATTAATTACAGTTGTAATTACATGCTGGTATTTTTAAATTATAAGTACAATTTAAAAACATGTACACAATAAGTCCATTGTATCAAATTATTAATTTCAATGTAGGTACATAGTACTTAAAGGGTCAGTTCACCCAAAAATTGTTCACCCAAAAATGATGTCCTTAATGCCTCACCCTCATGTCGTCCCAAGCCCGTAAGACCTCCGTTCATCTGCGGGACACCGTTTAAGATATTTTAGATTTAGGCCGAGAGTTTTCTGTCCCTCCATTGAAAATGTGTGTACGGTATACTGTCCTTGTCCAGAAAGGAAATAAAGACATCATCAAAGTAGTCCATGTGACATCAGTGGGTTAGTTAGAAGCATCGAAAATACATTTTGGTCCAAAAATAACAAAAGACTATGACTTTATTCAGCATTGATTGTCTTCCGGTTCTGTTGTCAATCCGCGTTCAGTGATGCTGATGCACCAGATAACACGTCAGCAGCATCTTACGCCAGCAGCGTCACTGAATGAGGATCCACAACAGAACCGGAAGAGAATACAATGCTGAATAAAGTCGTAGTTTTTGTTATTTCTGGACCAAAATGTATTTTCGATGCTTCAAAACATTCTAACTAACCCACTGATGTCACATGGATTACTTTGATGATTTCTTTATTTCTTTTCTGGACAAGGACAGTATCCCGTACACACATTTTCAATGGAGGGACAGAAAACTCTCAGACTAAATCTAAAATATCTTAAACTGTGTCCCGCAGATGAACGGAGGTCTTACGGGCTTGGGACGACATGAGGGTGAGTCATTAATGACATCATTTTCATTTTTGGGTGAACTAACCCTTTAAAGCCACTTAATATAAAGTGGGACCTTAACGTTTTCTTTGGAACAAAGAAATATGATTCTGGTTATTCAAATAAAAACACAAATTACGATGAAAAGGCACATCAAGCTTCAAAAAGGAAATAAAAATAGTCCATACCACTCTTGTGCTTTATTCCAAGTCTTCTGGAGGCTTAAAATAGGTTTGCGTGAGAAACAGACTTAAATTTACATGGCATTTCAATTAAAATATTCCTCCACAATGAGCTGTTAACCACTGCGTGGGGGAAATTGAGTCAACTCTAGAACCGGCTCAGTCAGAAAGTTTCAGGCCGTTTTTCTTTTTTTCTTTTTCTGAACTGGACAAACCAATTTATTATAAAGGCCTGGCTCAAACGAGTGATTCATTCACAAGTAAGGCATCGCTACTTGGTCCGTTTCTTATGCAAAGCTATCATATGGTCTCAGAAGAATAGACATATCGTAATATGGACCACATTTTTCTGTATCATTTTTTGAGGCTTGAAAACTTCAGTCACTGTTCTTTGTATTCGCATGGGAAAAACCAAGTCACATGGGTTTGGAGGATGAGTAAATGACACAATATCCATTTTTGAATGAATGATCCCTGTGACGGTGTCTTATGTTTAAGGGCCCTTAGGAGAAGAAAAAGAGGCTTCATCTGGTTTATCAAAAGTGAACTGTGGCTTCTTGAGTATAGGATTTTACAATTTAGTGTGGGGTGTTTTGTTCCTTCTAAAGGGATTTGTTGCAGCACTTCTCAACATCAAAGCCATCTTCTGGTGGTGATGCCAATGGATACATTGTGAAAACGTCTTTCTGTGGTAATCGACGTGCTTCATGACATAGGCAAAACAGTCAATATAAAAGACCTGATGATGCAAAGTAACATTTGTTGTTCATTTCTTGGGAGTTTTCGAATTTAATGGTAAGTATGTGATCTGTCTTTGCAACAGGATTGTGAACCTATTTTTAATTGTCTGTTTTGTGTGTGTAAAGCACTATTCAGGCACAATTGAAAATGGTATGAGGTCCACTTTGACTATGTATTCAACAATTGATCTGTCTTCCTGTAGGTACCACAATCATGGCACCAATCAGCCCAGATCTCTTTGGCTGGGCGATCTCAGAGCAACCAGAGGCCGCATTTCTCTCCATAATTGTCCTCATTATCATTAGCATTGCGCTCTTGGTTCTCTGTGCAAGCTGTAGAAAGTAAGTGGTTCCTTCTGAGTGACCTTTAAGTGAGTTCGCTTGTTTTTGGTTTAAAAAAAAACATGGCTCAAAAGATGAAGTCATCTGAAAACGGCTACAGGACATGCTTTGTTGCCTATGTAGCCGAAAGTCACCTACGCTATTGTTGTAAGCTACATTCCTAGACACCACTGTCAAGATTTTCCACTATACAAATTTGTAAGGAATGAGGCTGGAATGTGGCTCTGTCACAAAACACAAAGAACTGCGTCTTGCACATTCCCGTTCATGCTTCACATAGGAAGACATGAAAAAGAGACCAAGCAAATAAGCAGTATATTGTGGGGTTAAAATTTCTAAAGTCTATGCAGACTGTCTGCATAGTGATGATATATAAGCCAGAGGGTCAAATACCAGTTAGCATTTCAGTCTCATTCACTTTGTTTAAACTCATTAAGGTACAATAATACTCCTTATAAATAAAATAATATTATTATAATACAAAGATAGGATTTGAAGATTTATTCACATTTATTTGGAGCTGTACCTGGAGCTGCAGTTTTAATCTCAACCACTAGAGGCCAGCCAAGAACTCAATGCATGATGTGTTGGAAAAACTTCAGGCATTTTTGCACTGACAATACTTTTAGTATCATCAGTGTTGCTACTAATTACATCTTCAAGAGTGTAATTGGGTTACTGTACAAATTACTCTCTCTAAAAAGTATTGCATTTCTTATTTCTTTCTAAATCCCATATCAACCTCGACAGGAAACTATTCTTTTAATTCTTTCAAATAAATAATATTAAACTGAATTAATTAATAAATAATTATTGAACTGTTAACAACTAAATTTAAAAATTCACTTTTGTTTTAAATAGAATTGCTCTATAGTCTATACAGCATTTAATGCAATTACATCCAAAGTAACTGTACTTAAATTTCTCAAGGGAAAAGTAATTAAATTACAGTAATCACTTAGCAATGCATTAAACCCAGCATATCATACATTTATTGTAAGCAATTGAATCTTGGTTGTGTTCAAATATAAATTGAATGTTAATTCAATAATGATTTGAAAATGAATGAACATTTATTTGGCAATTTTTGCAGTTTTAATCTCGGACACCAGCCAATAACGGCTTTAAACTGTATTGCACTGGCAAAATGGGATCGTATAAGCAATAGTCACTTATGCGTTTTAAACAAAAAGATTAAACTTAAGTGCAAAAGTTTATCAGAAGCATGGCCGTGCTTTAAATCACAAATAATTTTCATTTCTTTTATTACTCAACAGACATTCATTTGAGTTGGAGAGCAACAGTGCAGCCAGTGCACCAGGGCAGAAAACATCGACACTTGTGAGCGTGGTGAGTGACAAATGAAACGGCATAAAACTAAAAGAAAATAGACATTGTTTTTATATAAACAGTGTTGGGTAAGTTACTCTTAAAAAAAAAGTAATTAATTACACGGTTGAAGATGTAGTAGCTGGTAATTATTTAATTACTTTCTAAATCCCATATCAACCTCGACCAGTTCAATTTTGGTTTTAAATCCACTATAGACTACAGAACAATTTTATATAAAACAAAATATTTAGTGCAATTACATCAGAAGTAAATGTAATCAAATTACAGAAAAAACTAAGAGTAATTCCTAAAAAGAGTAAGTACCCAACACTGCATATAAAACTGTTTTATATTTAGTATATTACTATTTCTTTAACCTATATCATACACTCAAAGGTTCATGGTTTCTTGGTTTTAAATGACGCTTTATGCTAAAAAACATTTCTATAGAAGGAGAAATGTCTTAAATGATTGCATATAATACTATCATGTTTAACTGGTGTGTTTTTTTCTCTAGTAATAAAGTATGTTTACAAGCTGCTTAAAGTGCCCCTATTATGCAATTTTAAAGGTTTCTGATTTTCTTTTGGAGGTCTCTTTTAAATAGCTTTATGCATCCTGTCACGTGAAGTTTCTATTTGCCTGTTAGTTTTAGTTTCCGTTCATTATTTGTCACAGTTATTGTTCCCATTTGTTTCCATGGTTACTCATTTTTTTCATTGATTACCCCACCTGTTCCTTGTTTTCTCCCTCCACTGAGGGTATGTTTTTCCTTAGTGTTTTTCACGTACAGAAGACAACGTTGTCAAAACGATCCCCGCTCACACAGATCTGCGAAAACAACCAAAACGCTGTATTATTCATGTCAGGCTAGTAGTTGGCGATGCCGATGTCACTTTGTAAAGAAAGACTACATCCCTATAGAAACCCCTGAAACCAAACTCTTCCAGTCTCAGCTGCAACTACAGTGTTTTAGGGCGGGTCAAATTAGACTTTGTTCATGGGCAGCCAATGAAGGACCATAGGCGGGAATTATGCAAATGTGTTACATTATTATGTAGGTTTGTAACAGGAAGTGAGACTGGAATTGCTGACGACTTGTTTTGGCAGTTCAGAATCAATTCTTTCCTTTAGGAGACAATACCTTTATTTATCGTGCACTTTGATCTTTAAAACTGCAGACATTTGACATTCACAAACAGCTATATTACACACTGCAGGAAAGGGCATATTCGAAAAAGCATAATAGAGGCTCTTTAATTCATAAAATTTAAGTAAAATTAAGTAATGAATTGAAACAAAATGAACTAAAGCTAAATTCATAAAATCATCCCATGATAGGAAAACCTAAAAGGTTTTATACATGAAGCACCTGACAGAACCCTTTTTTTTCTAAGAGTGAATAAATGCTCAAATGTGATGTAAATCTTGCGCTAAACTCTAATTCTCAATTGAACAGGCAAGAATGGGCGATTCATCAGGAGCCAGACACAACCCTGCTGCTAATGAAATCATGGGTGACGAAATCGGTAAACTGAGTTGTCAATGAATTTCTTTTGAATCTGAATGGCTGTTTATCACTTTGCAAACCCACTCAGCAGATGCACTAATCTTGTCTTTGAAGGTTTAGAGCCTGAGGATTTAACAATATCTCAAGGAGGAATCGTATACAAACCTTGGAGAAGTCACACTCTCTCTCAAGGTATGTCTCTCCAGGACAAAAAAGATAATTGCAAGGAATTCAAACCACAAAAGTAATTTAATCCCTGTAAAAATTGCTTTACCTCTCACCACACATTCTGTTCCCAGAAATGAGAAATGCACAGAATAGTCTAACTGTTAAGAGTTATTTGTGTTAGACTCTAACACACAACAATGCATGTACTTTCTGCAGGTTCAAACCTACCAACTCAAATAAATGGCGGTGTTGGGACAGTAAGGGTTGAGGGTTTCAGTAACGCTTCAAGCTAACCGAGAAATTTTAAGCACTTCAGATGATTCTGTTTGACTTTTAAAATACTCCTAAAGGAATAGTTCACCCAAAAATGAAAATAACCCCATAATTTACTTACCTTCAAGCCATCCTAGGTGCAGGTGACTTTCTTCTTTCAGCCAAACACAATCGGAGTTGCATTAAAAAAATATCCTGACTCTTCTTTGTAATGGCATTGAAAAGTGCCTGAGTTTTTGAAAGTCCACAAAGCGCTTCCATCATAAAAGTAATCCATACGACTCCAGTGGGGTAATAAATGCCTTCTGAAGCAAAGCCATGGGTTTTTGTAAGAAAAAATATCCATATTTAAAACTTTATAAACTAAACTTGATCGCCAGAACTCGACTCTCTCGTGAACGGTTGCCGAAAGATTATAGTTTATGGTTAGTTTTTTACTTAATAAATGCCTTCTGAAGCAAATCCATGGGTTAACCCACCGGAGTTTGGATGGATTACTTTTATGATGGATGGATGCGCGTAAAACTCAGGCACTTTTCAATGCCATTCAATGTCAAATCTGGGAAGAGCCCGGATATGTAATATAACTCAGACTGTTTTCAGCTGAAAGAAGTAAATCATATATACCTTGGATGGCTCAAGGGTGAGTAAATTATGGGAAAATTTTCATTTTTGGGTGATCTACTCCTTTTAAGTTGCATTTGAGTAAAAATTCAAATGACAATATAAACATGTTTTATTCATCTTATTTTTTAATTCAGATAATAAAAATGGCGCTGGTGTAACACCACAGACTTTGTGGTGTAAACAAGCCTGTAGAAAGTTCCACCATCTTTATTATGCGACCTGAAATGCTCTTACTAAACAAAACCCCACACTATTTGGAGGTAAATGCTTTCTGTATTCTTCTGGAGCCAGGCTGAAACCCTGCTTTGTGGTGTTAACTCCCATAAAGTGCCCAAACCCCCCCATTTCCCTCAGCATTGACCATACTGACTCAAAGCTGAATCCTTATGCAACGGTTCAGACAGAGTTGACCAGTGTCCCTCAGGGGAGAAGGAGCCTGATCTTCTGGTCACACCTGTTCTGACAAATAGGGGTCTCTTTTCAGATGGTCACCAATTAAATGCGACGTAGGCAAGAAAAAGTCACATTTCCATCTGAAGATGAGGTGGAAGTTTCGCCTCCATCATTATTACCAAAGAGACATGAAGAAATGAAGATTTTCATTGTATCTTTTTCTGATGAATTCCAGTATTGTGAAACTATTCTGTGTTCATATTCATTCTTAATGGGGGTGATTATAGATTGTATCTGTCAGATCAATTGATTTGGATATGTTTGACTTAATGGATGCATGCTGGTGAATATTGTTAGGTTTTGACCAAATGTACGAGTTCCAGTGGGCATGAATACATCCTATAAAAACTTGTAAATGTAAAATGTAATTAAAGTAAAAAGTTCTTGAGAATTAACCCTCCTGTTCTGGTGAGATTGACTTTATTTAGGGGAAATATTTGCGCTCTTGGGCCTCTTTTCTTTTTTTATGAGATATACAATTATTTTATTTCTTTAAAACAAGCAGTGAAACAATTGTATTCATATTTAATGATTAATAATTGTGTAAACAACATGTAAGAAGCCATTTTAAGAAAAATATGAATTTTTAAAAATATAGATTTTTGTAAAATATTTGAGACAGAAAAATATGGATAATAGAAAAAACTAGATTTTCGAGTCAATCATTTTCTACAAAATATAGAGCTTTTTTTTTTTTAAATAAAAAAATGAAACCCACATAACGTATCTGTGACCTTAGCCCATGGTTTTAAACATTTTCTTTAAAAGGACACTTTTTTTGTAATTTCCTTTTTTGTCATTGACCCTTATATTAAATGGGCTACTTGAATCAATTAATTGAACAGACACTGTACTGACCCTAACTCAGCTAGATCTAAAGTAAAATATTTCCGGGATGCAATATCAAATGTTAGATAATAAGGGGTCTCTGTAACCAAACATGTGACATTTTTAACTGAGGGTGTTCATTCATGTTCAAATTGACATATTGTTTGTAACCAGTTCTTTGCTGCATGTTTTTGCGATATTACAACAATAACACCAAAAACGGACTATAGGGGTTCATTTGCATGCCCTATCTAATAAATTATAATTAAATGTGTGTAATTGAATGCTTTTGTTTTCCTTGAACACATATTCATACATATACATATTCAGAATCACAAATAATACATTGTGAAAATATAAAAAGGCCTGCAGCAGAAAAAGGTTGCATCATGCGTTTATCATAATCATTATCAATACTTCGAAGTCAACATACTGAATACTGATCAGTCTATTTATTAGGTTGCACGTTAAAACATCGCAACAGTGACATCCTTTAAACATCTTTTAAAAAATCTTTTCCACATTTCTTTGACCTGTGGTCTTTGTCCGTAATACCCACGTTCAACGGTAAGTAAATAAACAATAAGAAGAAAAACACTGTTATGTTTAACGTAAACCGATCTTCACGTGACGCCTGTTCTTGCAGTGTTTGAGCGCACGCGGATCTGTGCCTGTGGCCGACGTGCAGAATGCAGGTTCTTGAATGTTCTGGCGGGTTCTGGCACGATGAGGGACGTGCGCTCTTTCACGTAAAGCGTTTATTGGCCTCAGCTGGTTCACGAGCGCAGCGCGTGGGGAGGCGAGTCACAGTGATCGACCAATGGCGTGCGGCGGTGATGCCAGCGGACGGGGAAAACTCGAATTATGTAACCCTTTCATGCCTTCCCCTTTAGAAAACGGCTACTAAAAAAGAAGAAAAGGAAAACACAGTTACTTAACTTGAGATGTTTTTTTGTGCATTTAATGATAACACGCCTGCTGTTAGTTGAACAAATAGACTGACACCTAATTAACCCTCTCATTGTTAACCATTAAAATGCATCGATTCGTTTAGGTCGTGAAACCTATCATAAGACAAGTGTGTTTCTGGTTCCAGACCGTATTGTGATCAAAAATATAAATTATGGAAAACATTTGAAAATAAATCACAATGTGTGTGAGATTTTAAAGAACAGGAAGACAGCTCTGACTAAATATTTGCATTTTAATCAACTGTCATAATTTATAAAGCATATATTTATAGCATATTGTTTCTTGAAAACAAGTCAAATATGACCCGATGAGGTTAGACGGGTTAATTCTACAAGGGCAATGCATACAGTGCAACATCTGTCAGCCAAAAGTTACAAGGTACACGATGTTCCCATATGCAAAGAAACAAATACTGCACGATTCAGACACATATATGACAGCTAAATGAGTGCCATTGTAATGCACAATTCGTGTTATGCAATAAAAAGCATAGACGCATATAAAATGTGCTGGAATCCACATTTCAAATCATTATTTGCACAGTGAGCAACAATGCATCTATTTGCATTCCTGTTTAAATGCATTTTACTGTAGTAATGCAAAGCCACGGAGATTTAATAAAAGTGGTGTAGCATGAAATACAGTGTCATATGTGTGTCCATTGTGTTTCTTGACCCTTCCTCAACTTCTGCGTAAACAAGTTGGAATTGTAGGGCGTGTGTCTTGGAAAGCGCTGCTTAGCCAATGAGCGTCGACATCCCTACCACGTGGTCAGGTTGTTTACTACAAGAACAGAAGCCCGCTAGAAGGCGCTTGGGTGAAAACCCGGCAATGGATTACTCTGATACGTCTCACCTCTGCGAAGACGGAAGCAATACGGATTAAAACAAAATCAAACAGAATATCACCTCATATTTGTCATGTAAAGCGAACACTGTAGATGAGAATAGACTGCTTTAATAGTGGTATTCATACGGGCTTGGTGCTTTATCAAACAGATACGGTTACAGTAACTGTAAAGATCCAGGCCGGGATTTTGAATACCTAAACACAACCCGTTCTGGTCTCTGAAAAAGGACATTTTCAAGTTACAGCCGGTCAGAGCGAGCCTTGTGGGAAGGGGGGTGTGTTGAAATTTGGCAAAGGTACGTGTGTTCATTGAAAGTTTTCTCTATGTTTTAATGCTTTTGTTTCTTATTGTTGAGCTGTGTATCTCAGACAAGAGTACGTTGTTAAGGTTAGTACATAGCAGGCAAGGTTAGTATTAAGGTTTGTACATTATTTCAGTTAATTCACGTGAAAAGCTTTTGGGTGATCATGTTTGATACGTATGACTTGTTTGTGCGACGATGTGCTTCGTTTTAGCAGAAATATTATTTTAGTTGTTCTATACGGATTCAAAATCTACACAACTGTGAACTTTTGCATTTGATATAAAAAATAAAAATCCCAGCACAATTGAAAAAAGTCAGTTGGTTCATTAATCTGGGTTTATAATCTGCAAAAACGAACTTTTTAGCATTTGAAGAGATTAACTGCACAGCTGCTGCATTCTGATCAGTTTCGCAAAAACTGCGTTTAACGCTTTCAATGAATGACGTTACTAGATGGATAATCTGCTCCTGCTGCGCGTTCTCGTCGTGTCGCTTCTGCAACGAGGCTGCAAGTGCGAGCATGTGGAGACTCACGCGTTGGTTGTCATTCATGTTCTGAATAAGCTGTCCGATTCTTGAATGAACGGCTCTTTTAAATTGGATCTCTTCAATTAATTTTTAACTGGACGTTAATGAATCCGTCTGCATGTCATGTTCGATTCGAGTTGTTTTAATAGTCGAACAGCAGAAATAAATTAAACGTTCATGACTTGATTGCTGACAGTTAATACGAGAGAGCTGGTTTACTAAAATAATCAAATTTATTAAAACCTGTAAAAACTTGAGCAGCCTGAGATTGTTTCAAAGCAAAGTTATAGGTATAAGTTTAATGTAAGTTGAGCTGAATCATGGCTGCAACAAAATGAACTCGGATAGGCCTACATTAAATCACATTAAGCACTCAATAATATAAAACCGTAATTCACGGCCCTATGTGAGTATGTGTTTATGGCTTCTTTGGAATGTTTTGGAAACATGTAATATGCCACGCCGGTGTGTCGGGGAACACGTGATGACGTAATTACGATATGACGTAATCGGACATCCAAATCGCTTTTTGAACCGGTTCTTTGCAAGAAAGTGATCGAAGGAACCGGTTAAATCGGACTTTTCATCAGTAGTTCTGACTACACCGAACATCCATGTACCAAAACCATTACATCATACTATATTCTCCAACTTATATAATCACCTAGTTAGTTATAATTAAACTGCTATTTTTAACAGATTTTCGAAAGGAAACTTTTTTTTTTTTTTTTATGAATTTTGTTTCTCACAAATTTCTAATTTTAGAATAAGTAAGTTATTATTAGACGCAAAAAAACAAGCAGCAGACATTTTTATCTTTCACATCTGTCTTTGTAGCCTATATTGCACATTATATCTAACCACTGCATATTGTCCAACACATTGACATGTCAAGTAGCGGTCAAAACATTATGTATACTAAATAATATTGTATGATATTAATGATGTGCACAGTATTTTCTGCTCCGTTGTTATATATATATATATATATATATATATATATATATATATATATATATATATATATATATATATATATATATATATATATATATATATATATATATATATATATATATATATATATATATATATTTGCATCTAGCTAGACACTTATCCATTGGTTTATTTAGCTAGACACTTATCCTTTGGTTTACAGGAGATTTACATTTTTGATGAAGCTTATCTTCTCATTCACCTCCTATTATTCTGTTTGTATTAGCTTTGTACATATTATAAATAATAAAATAAGAATAATACAAGCAGCTCCCATGCTGCCAAATATGTAGTATTTGGTGACCAAGGGAGTTTTTTGGTTCAATCAGTTGCAATTACTCTGAATCACCTTTTACTGGAACGGAGGAAACTTAATACCGGACTGCAGCTGGTAATAATGGTTATGTAGTAATTACCAATTCCTCTGTGCCCCAAACTCTTGGGTGAACATTCTGAGGTTACAAAGGCTAGCATGACCATAACCGTTGTAATGACTTGCGTCAGTTAAAGTAGTTTTTGCATGGTTCAGTATGTGCTGACAATGACTCATAGTCATTCTGCACAGTTGCACGTAAACTTTGAATTTTGCATTATTCGTCCTGTGATGTCTTAATAGTTTGACACTTAGTTGCCGGATGTTTCACGTAAGGATGGTGACTCATGCTGATTTCACTGATCAGATTCAACAGGTGACAGCATTGTTGAGATTAATATAAATGTGTACATATACCAGTAACTTGTCTTTTTGTTTATTTCTTGAATTTGTAAATGGCAAGGTTAATATATCTAGTTATGGATTTATAACTTTACACATTTAGATAAATATTTTATTTTGCTTTGAACTAGTGGTTGACCGTTATGGGTTTTTCCATTTTCAATGATACTGATATCTAGAGAGCAGGGTGTCTAAACTGAGATATTTTTTTTGGCCTATTCCTGATATATATACACAATAAAATGAGGGCAAAACATCAGGCTCTCTTTCTGGCAATAAGATGTGCAGAGTGACCTGAACTACATTAATCATTTGTTTGTTTCGTCTCATCAGCTTCCTGTCCGTCGTCTGAATAGCGCTGCTGAATCTCCATCAGGAGTTCGTCAAAGCAGTTGAGAAGATTCAAGGTGCGACGAACTGAAAATGGTACCGAAAACCAGGCTTGGGAAGCGTTCCCCACTGGGCACCCTGGTGTGTGGCTCCTCAGCGGATGGCCTGACAGAAACGGGGCCCCATGGATGCCCGGAAAGTGGGCTTCACAGAAGCAAGCTTTACCCTGGACAGAAGGTAAGCATCAATGTCTTTGTTGTTGTAGATTAAATCAAAATATGACTGGTATTCTGAGTGAGATGCACTACACAATGTCAACACACGCAGCCACTTCATGGTGTTTTTCCTGATATGTTTCAGGTGTATGTGCACTGTGGAGGACAAGAATGTGGAGGTGTGGTCGAACAGCATAACCACGTGGACAATGAGGTGTCTATCTTCCTGCCCCAGCTTAACCAGCACGTTCATCGCAAGCTGGAAGATGTGTGGACAAACCCCACGTCCAGTCCTAACTCCTCAGTCTCCTCGTCCATTGATGTGCCAAGAAGGTATGGCTTGTTATTGGTCTCAGAATGATGAATGTTGACTTTTTGAATGAGGAGCACTCCCTTATAACTCTACTTCAACACTGCAGGAATCCAGAGACCGTGGACATGGATGAGATTATGGCTGCAATGGTGCTTACAAGTCTGTCGTGCAGTCCAGTCATCCAACACGCAACTCCGGGGAGCGTAGCTCCAGGTTAGTTGAACCTTACACATTCATAAATGCTTTACCAAAGCAATGACAGTGGCACAGTGTACAAATCTGGTATAAACAAGCTGAGATTACTCAGCGCTCTCTGAGATAGGTGTTAGTCACCAAGAAGAAATCCGTAACAACTGCACGTGCAGTTTTCGCTAGTGAAACGAAATCTTACAAAATCTAGTGGAACAAAATCTTACACTAGGACAGGATTGCATAATCATCATAATTTTTAATAACTTCTGAAGGATTAAATAAGGTACTACTGCCTAAACTGAGACTTCTGGGAGAAAAAAATATATAGAATTTTTAAATGTTTTTGACAAGTCTCTAATGCTCACCAAGGCTGAATTTATTTGATCAAAATTACAGTAAAAACAGTAAAATTGTGAAATATGATTATAATTTAAAATAACTTCTATTTTAACATATTTGAAAATGTAATTTATTCCTGTGATGTGCTGCTCATGTTAAAAACAGTTATGCTGCTTAATATTTTTGTGGAAACTGTTATATATTTTTGTTCTGTATTCTTCTATGAATATAAGGTTCAAAATAATTATTTTGTATATTTAATGCATCCTTGCTCATATATAAAATTATACTGACCCCAAACTTTTGAACGGTAGTAATTTAATATTATATTATGTACTGAATGACATTTTGTATTAATATTAATTATTTTTTTAAATATTTATATATTTTTCCAATGTCTTCGAGCATTTAGAACAGGGTTCGTAGAAGTGCTGGAAATTCTTGAATTTTAATGTAGTGTTTTATATCGACTCATCCAGGTTATGTTGGATGTCGAGTCTACTTACAGACATTTTGAACAATGAAACTTGTTTTCTTTAAATTTGTCACTCTTCTATGCTATATGCTATCATGTTTTTTTTTTTTTTATCGCACAATAACTTCTGATTTGATGAGATGAAGTACGTATGTGTATGTAAACATGTAATTTACCACAGTTGTTGTAAGGTGCTGGAAAAGCTTGGAAATGCTTGAAAAGTGCTTGAATTTGACTTTGGGAAAAGGGATTTCATGATGAAGCATAACTCGGTCACCTATTATTCTGTTTGTATTAGCTTTGTGTGGAATGGAAAATGGTGGTGGCGAACTGTCTGATGGTGGATATTGGAGCTGTGACCATGGAAACGGAAGCCCCGCCCCATCCCCACCCATCGCAGAGATGGACAAGAGCGCCCCTCTCGTTGATGAAGGCCTGGACATGGAACTGGACCAAGTGTTGTTTAATGAGCCAACGCCAAGAAAACGCAAGGTACATTGTAAACTGAATTTATATACTGTATAATATATGAGGTGTTAGTTTTATGGAGTGTGTAGATTAATTGTCTTGTTTGTGTTGTTTTTCACCCTGTAGAACTCGGTAAAAGTAGCATATCGGTGCTTGTGGCCAAAATGTGGAAAAATACTGACCTCAGTAGTAGGCATCAAACGTCACATCCGAAATTCTCATCTTGGGTAAGCATCACAATCGCCAAACGTCTACCAGAAGTGTCTAGCCAATGAAAGCAGCAATCTGGGACGTTTAGATTGTAAACGCACTGTGTGTTATGTTTTCTGCAGACAAAGTGATGAGCACTCGCAAAGAGAAGAAGACTTCTACTACACTGAAGTCTATCAGGACTTGGAGCAGACAGCTCCCGCTACTGGCCCCCGGCCCACCTGTGCTTCCCCATGCAGTCCCAGCCGGCACAGGCCCCCTTCTCCCTCCACACCGGAGATGCTCCATCCCAGCCCGCTCAGCCAGTCGGCCCCGAGCAGCTCCTGGCAGGTCCATACTGAGCACTCTTACCAGGTGAGATGCTTTACATTGTTGTGATGTAATTGAACAGAGTGTTTCCCTTGAGGGCTTTTAGTGCCATCAAAGATCTGATTGGTGTCACATGTCGCTGTTTGCATGTTGTCCTAAATGAAGAAACGGAGACGATTGTTTAATATGTTGATGTTGATTCTTTAGGCTCATCCACCCGTTCCGGTTGTGACTCCGTGTAAACCAGTTTCTGTTCCTGTGTCCTGTCATTGGACTCCATCTCTCACAGTTCACCAGAGCAAACAGGTGAGATTTATTTATTTTTATTAAAGAGACCATATTATGATCTTTTACAAAGTCTTGGTTTTGTTTTTGGAGTCTACTAGAATCGTTTTTCATGCTCGACTGTTCAAAAAACGCATTGCATTGTTGCAGCACCTCTCCTAGCAGTCTGTCAGTAACACTCTAGAGTGCGTTTCCCGCACAACGATGTAACTCGCTGTTACCAACTTGTCACGACCGTAGCGACATGGTTGCACTTCTTTCATTTGAACCACATTGGTTCAACAATATAGGACTGTCGTTAATGACGTCACGCGCAGGTGGAGGAGAAATAACTTCTGCTAATTCATCTATTCGAGCTCTCTGAGATGCTGCTGTAACAAACATGGAACAAAAATAGTGAAGCAGTCATTAGGTGCCATCTCATTTTGCTTTATTTGATGTTTGATTCATCGAGGGTTCCCTCATACGTCATACTCTGGAGTTCCCTTGCGCATTTTACGCACGTTACGCACTCTTAAAAATGGTACTGATTGTTGACCCGCTAAAATATATTATAAATACCGTATATTTAAATGCGTTGAAGAGATAAAAAATGTACCGAATGTTAGGTTGCCTATTGTGCCCAAGAGCATGATCTATTTAAGTCCACATGTCATTTAACAAAAAAACTATGCTTCTAACTACAGTTTGAGAGCTGTAGTTCCAACCACGTAAGATTGCGATATTGTTTGCGAAGGTTCGTTGGAACTATGGTTTAGAGAAACGCCAAATCGTTGAACTATGTTGGTAACCACGGAAATTGCGACCATAGTTGGCTAATGATGGTTTCGGGAAATGCACTCCTGTTTAGTTCCAAACTCTATGAAGCCCCTCATTCCGTAAAGCACAATGTGCTCTTATTGGTCGGCTGGACCAGTGTGTTGTGATTGGTCAACCGAAGTGTCACGCCCCTTGCCATAACTGTGAGTTTCAACACACTACTAACACAACTCAATCAGGTCTTGCCCTTTTTTTTTTTTTTTGCGCATGCCTTGAACGGGAGTTATTTAAATAAGGAATATTGGCCCTGTTTACACCTGGTATTAAGATGCATTTTCTTCGATCAGATCACAAGTATATGAGGGAGACACATTCCTGTTTACACCTGGTGATTTAGTCTCTTTTGTCCACTACCGCTTTCGACTACCTCTGGACGTGGATGAAAGTGGCCAAGCTCAAAACTTTTAAGACCCCGTTTACACCTGTATTTAGCATCGTCCACTTGTGATCCGATCAACCATAACACACCTTAAAGGGTTAGTTCACCCAAAAATGAAAATTAAGTCATTAATTACTCACCCCCATGCTGTACCAACCCTGTAAGACCTTCGTTCGTCTTCGCAACACAAATGAAGATATTTTTGATTAAATGTGACAGCTGGATCACTCCTCCATAGGCTCCCTAAGGGAATGAATCCTGACGGCCCAGAAAGTCAATGAAGAAAATGTTTAAATATTCCATGTCACAACAGTGGCTCAACTATAAGTTTATCAAGCGACGAGAATACTTTTTGTGCGGAAATAAAACAAAAATAACGACTTTATTCGACTATTCCTTTTCTTCCTTGTAGGCCTTGTAGTTGAAGGAGATCGCAATTCTCGCGCATGCGTAGTGGAAATCTCTTGAAGTCTCGTTTCAGGCCTACAAGGAAGAAAAGGAATAGTCGAATAAAGTCGTTATTTTTGTTTTATTTCCGCACAAAAAGTATTCTCGTCGCTTGATAAATTTATAGTTGAGCCACTGTTGTGACATGGAATATTTAAACATTTTCTTCATTGACTTTCTGGGCCGTCAGGATTCATTCCCTTAGGGAGCCTATGGAGGAGTGATCCAGCTGTCACATTTAATAATAAATATCTTCATTTGTGTTCCGAAGGTCTTACGGGGTTGGTACAGCATGGGGGTGAGCAGGGGCGTAGCACAAGATCCCGGGCCCTATGTATAGGCAGTCTTGATGGGCTCCCATGTTCCAAATAAAATATATTCCAGACTTTTCAAGGGCCCTCTCTCCCCTTGGGGCCCTGGTAATCAGTACTGGTTTTACCCCCAGTCCGACGCCCCTGGGGGTGAGTAATTAATGACTTAATTTTCATTTTTGGGTGAACTAACCCTTTAATACCAGGTTTAAACAGGGCCAACTCAAGACTACAATCGAGGCATTTCAGGGGGTTCAGAAAGCGCTTACTGAACTCCCTTTGGAGTGACTTTGTGCTTTGTAACATTGCAGACCTTTTTCAGGCTCAAACAGCAAAACTACACACTCTTTAACTGATTTCATTATCATCTACAAGGTCAAAAAAAGCACAGATGTCTTTAAAGAGGCTTTTTCGCTGTGAATATTTATAGGTAATGGATTGTTTATCCATGAATGTTTTCTCTGAGGCTTTCAGAATATACTTGGCACCACATGGTCTCAAATACATTCTTTTTTCGCACTGGAAATGGGAGTGACATGCCCATGTTGTTTGTGTCCTTTGTTCCGCCCACAAGAGATGCTGATGGTATTGCAGTGCCATCTAGTGGAGTTCAGGCCAATGTGTTCTCTTTGTCTAAACGCAGGCTTGTCACTAGGTTGAAAAATCATGTAAACATATTGTGATCTGCGTATTTTGATCTTACTGGTTTATAACAGTCAACGTTTTTTATCAACAATATTTCTTTTGAAATTAATAATTTCTAATTGCATATTTTTTCACAGTTTTACTGCACTAATGCATTGTTTGTACCGCGAAGTAGTGTTTGCAGCTGTAATATAATAGTGCGTCATTCTGTGACTAATGGTGGTCTCTCTCTCTCTCTCTCTCTCTCTCTCTCTCTCTGTCTCTCGTCCCCAGGCCTCACCATTCCGCCGTCGTTCAGTTAGTGTTGGTGAACAGTGGCTCCAGAATAACACCGCCACCTTCAGGCCACATCCTGCCAGTGTTTCACCTCCAAGAAACCATTGCACTTCCAGGTGAGATTGAATTGTTCAGTCTCTTTTAGTCCATCTTCAATAATAAAGTTAGTTTGATTAAAAAAAAAATGCCATTGAAATCAGACGCTGTTTAGCCCTATTGGCCAATAGGTACAAAATAAAATACTGAAGAAAAAAAAAAGGCTTGATTTCATACTTTTTCTCTGAACCTGTACTTCTCGGTTGACGTAACCACGGTTGGGTGTGCAGGGGAAAATAATAGTAGCCAATAACATCTTAGTATTTTAATATAAAATCCTGATAAATTAAAACTACCCACTCTATTATTTTTCAGCCAAATATTTAATAAACACACTATTGTTCAAAAGTTTGGTGTCAGTAAGATTCATTTTTTTAATGTTTTTGAAATTCTCTTGTGATCAACAAAGCTGCAATTATTTGATAAAAAATACTGTAAAACAGAGATATATTAAGAAGTATTATTTTTCTGATTGAATATATTTTAAAATGTAATTCATTCCTGTGATGCATAGCTGAATGTTCAGCATCATTACTCCAGTCTTCAGTGTCACATGTTCCTTCAGAAATCATTCTAATATGCTGATTTGGTGCTAAACATTGCTTTTTATTAGGGGTGTAACGATTCACCAATGCCACGGTTCGGTTCATATCACGGTTTTGGAGCCACGGTTCGGTTCGGTTCGGTTCTGTTTGCTGTGGGGGCAGGGTTCATGGCAGGGTTACCAGCAATAATAATAACACTAGATTCACTTTTAACTTAATAAAAACAACAACAATAATTTAACTTATTAACTTTATCTTTATTAACTTAACTTTATACATTGGCTTCACATTTTCTTTATAGCAGTTAGCACACCTGAGTTAACTAAAATGAAATAAATGCCTCCACTGACTAGTCAAAAATAAACTGCACACCTGAGTCAACTAAAATTAAATAAATGCCTCCACTGACTAATAAAATAAAATGTATAATACATCTAAAATGTTAAATTAAAATTTTAAATTCTTCTTCAAAAATACCATCATGTCCACATTCTCAGGTGAGAGGCTTGCTCTCTGTGCTGTAACAATGTCTCCTGCTGTAGAGAACACCCGCTCACTGGGGACTGATGTTGCAGGGACTCCAAGGAAGCATTTAGCCAACCTGGCTAAATGGGGAAACTGGCTCTCTTTGTCCTTCCACCATGCAAGTGGATTTGACTCCACTTGAAGAGTCGGCACTTCCTTGTAACGCTGCACCTCCTCTTTCACCATTTGAGACAGAGATTTGGATGCAGGTGTGCTTGTCTCCACTGGAAATAACTTTCCAAACAGTTCCGCGATTGGTGCTCTTTTGGCTGGAGGATCACATTCACTGCTGGATGCCACTTCTGACTGCTCCTCTGAGGCTTGGGCCTAACATTAAGGAAGGACAAAGCCACAAAATATTTTTAAGCTACTATTGCTAATTGCAATTCATATCTGACAAATAAAACTACCAAAAACATAGTGATGCTCGTAATTTCTGATGATCTAAGTTTCTGTTTAGTGTGTTCTGTTTAAAAATTATATATGTAAAGTGCTTTTCAAAGGACATATTCACTACTAGAAAGATATGTTGCAGGTCTGTGGTATTTATAAACAATGATTGAATTTGTATAAAAAAAAAATTTAAACGTAATAATTTAAGTTAATTAATCAAATTCATTAAATTAACTCATTTTGGAATTAAAACAATTAAACAAAAATACCTGTGAGGGATGGCATTCCAGAATCTTCTCTATCAGGCTGTTGAAGACGATTCTGCGCGTGGTCTCATCCAGAAATGGCAGAGATTTAAAACGTGGGTCAAGTGCAGTACTCATATGAAGAAACTGCACAAGTGTTGAGTCAGAGTCTGGGTATCTGTTGGTGAAGTCGGACACAATGGCAGATTTGACATCTTTCACAACTGCTGTATCTGTGCAACTCACGTTCATAGATTCCAGGATGGTGTGTTTCAGTGGCATTATCATTGAAACGGTTGGCAGCTGGTCAGTGCTTAACAGAGCTGTTACCGTTTTCAGTGGTTTGAGAACCTGAACAATGTCCTCAGCTACTTTTACATCTTCATCAGATAGAGTAACAATGTCCTTAATGTTCCTCTTAACATTCTTGTCTGTAAGTGCTGAGAAAACAGCAGCCTGCTGTTCAAGGTAACGCTCAAGCATGTCATAGCTTGAGTTCCACCTGGTGGGGACATCCTGGATCAGCTTGTGTGTAGGCAGTTGGAGCATCTCTTGTTTGTCCTTGAGCACTGCTGCAGCAGTAGTGCTTCGATGGAAAAAAGTGACAACTTTTCTCACTCTGCCTAAAAGCCGTGACATCTGGTTAACGCCCATCCCCCGTTGTGAAGCCAGGTTAACAGTGTGTGCAAAACAGCGAATGTTTGGTGAAAATCCGGCTGCTTTAACTGCATTCACTATGTTTTTGGCGTTGTCTGTTGTGACGGGAACAGTCGCGTTTTCTCTGTCAATTTTCCACTCAGCTACAGCTCCCTGTAATATTTCCGACAGATGATCACCTGTATGGCTTTCATAGACAGCGCGTGTCTGGAGAACGGGATTAGCAATTACCCAGTTGTCGGTAATATAGTGCGCTGTGATCGTGATGAAGGACTGAGTTGCACGGGAAGTCCACCCGTCTGTAGTTAAAGCAATGAATTTTGCATTGCTCAGGTCCTCCACCAGTTTGGCTTTCACTTTATTGTAAAGTTGAGGCAAAACATTCTGACTAAAATGCGGTCGGCTCGGTAGTTGATATCTGGGCTCTAACACACGTAGCAAATGCGTGAATCCGTCGTTCTCAACAACTGAAAATGGGCGCATATCCAGCGCCATGAAAACACCAATTGCCTTGGTAATTGCTTGAGCACGGTCTGAGTCGGGCTGTAGCTTAATTTTAAAAGCAGTAGAAAGAGTTTCCTGTTTTTGAGGTCTCTTACGTGTGCTGCTCATGTCAATGTCGGGATGATGTCTCCGGAGATGCGCTTGCATGTTAGAAGTGTTTCCCGTCGTATGAGCAACTTTGGTGAAACACTTACGACAGACGACGCGCGTTTTGTCTATGACACGATTTCCATTATTGTAGTCCACTGGAAAACCAAAATTTGCCCACACAGGAGACATAAATGTGACCGGAGGGTCTTCAATCTCAATTTGCCGCGGAGTTGCCATCCTGAAGTGCGTATATGTAAACGTAAACTCCCGAGAGTGATCGATCACACAAATCACGTGACATGCATTTTATTTAGTAAATAATATTATAATAATATTTAGTAAAACTACAGCTCTTATTAGTTGTTAAAAGTGTACTCATTAAATACTATTTAATCAAATGTCAAGGAAGAAAAAAATAGTTTTGTGACAAAGTGAAGTGAGAGTTGGGCCGGGGCAGGAGGGGGCGGGGCGCGTTCGGTTCGACATGAGAGTATCGCGGTTCGAACCGTGGCTGTTGTATCGCGGTTTTTCGGTTCGGTTTGAATATCGTTACACCCCTACTTTTTATTATAAATGTTGAAAGCAGTTGTGCTGAATTTTTCTTTTCTTTTTTAAACCGTGATACTCATAATTCTTTAACTGGAAAGTTTGAAAGAAAAACATTTATTTGAAATGAAAATCTTTTGTAACAATGTAAAAGTCTTAACTGTCACTTTTATCAGTTTAATGCATCATTGCTGAAAAAAAGCTTGTATTAATTTAATTAAAACAAAAAATAATAATCTTACTGACCCCAATCTTAAACAGTAGTATAAATCACATATTAAACTCTGTTGTAAATTACATTTTCATAAGTCCTGTTGCATTTAGATGTCAAATTAAACTCTGAATTTATTTTCTACGAACAGGAGGATTCGGGGCGAAGCCAAGAAATGCCGTAAGGTGTACGGCATTGAACACCGAGACCAGTGGTGCACCGCCTGCCGCTGGAAAAAGGCCTGTCAGCGATTCCTCGACTGAATCCTTCTTGAGATTGGAAACGGAACACTAACCTCACAGAGACTCACAAGAGGGGAACTGATCTGGAACTGTGGTTGGAAGAAACCAAAAGAGCACCTTTGTGACTTAACTTTTTCTACTTTTTATCACGAATACGTGTTTTGCGTTTTATTAAATGTGCTAAAGAGCCATTTTGGTGTTGGAAAAATGATAAAACAAAAAAGGACAGCCTCTGCCCCACAACTCCTGCAGTCTTCCTGCATCTTATATCATATCAAGAACTGATGAAGTGTTACCTTCCTTTTACATGCGGTAAGCAGCCATATACTTAGTGTATATGCATGTTGTTTAATGTGGTTTAAACATTGTTGTCATCACACACGGATGGAAAGTTAATTTATCATTTCACCTTAATTGCTGAAATGAGATGGGAGAGAGGTCTTTACTGCAGTCCGATGCTTTCAGGGGCAAAATTGGCAGCTTACCGTCTATTGTAGATTAACAAGAAAGCGGAGTAAATGTTTCAGTATCATATAACGTTTATGTTCATGTATGCCATGTTTACCTGCTGATATGCAGTTTCTTTCTTCGATTTCCAGTGTAAAATCTTGTAGTACAAACTTTTGAAAAGGAAATAGGAAGAAAACAGGATTTTGTATTACGATTTTGATATCTGCAATGTGTTAAATCGTGTGTCATGTCATTATCGGTGTATACGTCACAGGTTATACTTCTGTGAAATGAGACGGTTCACTTTTCTGTCATGTCATTATTAAGGAAGTATTTGTGTAAACATGCATGATCTGATACAATTTATTCAGTTACTTTTGTGCTTCTCGCCCCAGTCCGCTCACTTGCTGTTCGTTTGTTTGGTCTGTGTTCTTGCCAAAGAAAATCTCAGCAAGATAATACATCGTAGACATGTCTGCAAAATAATGTGAAATATATCTGTTGACCATTTATGAGAACATTGTAACCAACTGTTTGATTGGTTCATATTCTTAATACTGGGTCCAAATATTTTCTTATTTCGAATAACACTTCAATGTGTCATCCTTTTTGTTTTTATATAGCTCAACTCTATTTTTTGCAAAGCTTGATGCTTTGACATCATTAAAACTGAATGTACCTTATCCTGAAGATCTTTATGCATTTCCAACAGTCAGTGTCATAGCTGTGTAAGAACATCCTAGTCTGAGAGACATTCAATTAACCTCATTGAGAACAATATTTTTGTACATTTTTGTAAAGTACTTCCAAAGTATTTCCTTTTATGAAACGTCTTGAACTGTCTGAGATCTGTATAAGTAAAAGTAGAATTTCTTTTCATGAATCGTATGTTGCTTCATGACTTTTTTAAATAAACTTGTGTGCAAACATGTATGACCAACAGCAATTGTTGCATTTTAATATTTGAGAATGAAAAGGTGGGGTGCTTTCAGTTTGCAATAAGGTGAACATGTTGTAGAAAATATTACATTGTCTTTGACTGAAATTAATGATGAACAAAATACTTCAGGACACAATCATTTGCTGCATGACAAGCCACAGAAAATAGTAAACTATTTTATTGACAGTTCAGTTTTACTATGTACAGTTCATGTAGTGAACATCTGATTTTTATCTTCGGAATAAAGGGAAAAGCATGACTCAGCAATGTTTGCATAAAATACATCATTTCATATGCACAAATTCAAATAAACTTTGACAGCTTAAAAAAATAATAAAATGAAAGCTTTTGCTTTTCCCATTCTTTGATGAGGAAGCAAACTGTGCATGACAGAATTTGTTATGTTTGTATTGGCATATTACAGTGATGAGTCTTTGCTGGAATCTGGCTTTATTTTTTTGTTTTGTTGTGGAGACCGTAAACACAGATTAGCTTTCCTTAATCCCATTAGAGAGATAGTTTACCCAAAAATGACAATTCTATCATCAATTACTCATGCTCATATCATTCAGAACTCATTTTATTTTCTTTCTTCCTTAAAACACTAAAGCAGATGTTAAACAGATTGTTCAAGCTGCTATTTTCCCAATACAATCTCATGGCAATTTGTAACTATTTTATGTTTTGGCAAATTGGTGGCTAGTTCGAATTAATTGGCACATTCACATTTGTACTGTTTAAGCCGAGTGATGCTTATGTTTATGAGTGGGGTTAGGGCTGGATCTTTATGCTTACTTTCATAGGATTCACATTACGCTCAGATCAGGATTTTTTTTTGGTTGCAAGGAAATTTGTAATTTATACAGCCCATTTAGCTCCAAAAATGACAAAAGTGACAAAAAATTTGTCCATATTACTTCTGAAGTAATAAAGCCTAATATATTTAATGCTAAGAACAGACAATTAATCTGTTTTCACTTCCCAAACATAATTGGTTCGTGAGTGAGATTGGTTTCATTTGAGATTTGAAAGCAAAAATTAGGTGATAAGTGATAATTAAAAACGCAGGCCTACTTAAAATCTGTTTCTCATAGGTTCATTAGATTTTAATGGTGATTTTGGAGTTCAAAAACAACATAATATTATTGAGTGTGTCATTTTCATATTTGGTGAACTATTCCTTCAATCGTTCTATTTTGTGCCTAGTTCACCTGAAATCCCGCCTTAATTTAGAGTTTTCATTGACCAATAGGTGGCAGTGTTGTAGAGGAGATGGATTTGAATCAAATGGACTTTGTACAATGTACTAATTAAACTACAGGGGCCTTCATACCAATCATATGCAATCTTTAGATGTCTCGAATTGAATCTGAAGAGTTTTCTTCAAACTTCAAGCTAATATTACTTATTGTTAGCTTTGTTTGACACAGATAAGATGCTTTAATGAGTAAATGCACATCTAACCCTGTGGCACTATGAGAGCTTTTTGTGTTTGAGGAGAACAGTGCATTATATCTTTCGAATGAGCATAACAAATGATTTGCTGGGTAATTTTATTTGCTTCAAAGATCAAAGTTTACTCATTCTGTTGGGTGACATCAGCAGACATACTATTGAACTCGCTAGCTCGAGTACTCATGCCCAAATACTGCTTGAGGAACTCGCTGAAACGCTTCTGGTTGTTCCATTTGCGAGCGGATTTGCGGACGCCTATGAAACCCCCATATCTCTTTTGCAAAGACCTGCCAGGATCCATGAACTTCCTGTAGCCATACTTGTTTTTGAGGAAGCCTCCAAAGCGCTTGATTAGGTGGATGGCAGCTTTTTCTTCCTCGTCACCTTCCATCTCGTTGTCTCCATCTCGCTCTTCCTCAGATTGCTGTGCCGACTGTAGTTGCAGGAACTTGAATTTTTTACTGAGCTGCATATCTCTGTCCTGATCATCCATTTCCAAAGCCCGTGTTATGTGGTCAAACCTCTGGAGGGTTTCAGAAAACTCCCCATCATCTTGGTCCACAGGCAGAGAGGTGTCCACCTCTTCATCTGCTCTTTTCAGCATGGCACCTCCAACCGATAATGGAGCTTTTGGTTTCTGCTCCACAATGGTCCTGCGACACATCTCCCAGGTGTCGCCTGGAGAAAGTTTACCATGACACTCTACCAGACACACCTGAATGAAGACACACACGTTCCAACATCAATATACTTTACAGAGGTCAAGAATTTCTGTAAAGTTATTTTCAACACAATTTATGCATTGACTGGTCTTAGCTGATTTAAAGGGACAGTTCACCCAAAAATGAAAATTGTGTCATTACTTACTCACCCTCAAGTTGTTCCAAACCTGTATGAGTTTCTTTCTTCTGTTGAACACAAAAGAAGATATTTTGAAGAATGCTGGTAATAAACAGTTGACGTTGACGGTAGCCATTGACTTAGGCCTATGAAAAACAATACCATGGCTGCATCCGAAAACTGATAAATGCTGCCTTCGGAGGACGCATTCCAAGGTCGGAAGGCATCAAGGCACGTCCGAATGCAATGTTAGTTTCACTTCCTGTCTCCTGAGATACCTTCATCTGATCGATTTTTGAAGGCAGCATCTATGTATCCTTTGCTGCCTTTGATATTCCACAATCCTGTGCTTTCCATTCTGTGACAGTTGAGCTAGAAAACTAGAAAAATAAAGATGGCGTCTGAAAGTTACGGCTGGTGGTCATATTTGTGTGTAACAGTACATTTTTGATAAACGTTTTTCACTTATGATGTAATTTCTAGTGAGAAATTACTATTGTAGTCAAATAAATATTCACTTAGTTTTCACCAAGGCTCACTTTATTTTGCTGTAGATCATTAAACCGTTACGTTGCCTCAGAAGTCTGTCTGTCCGAAATCAGTTTCGTGAGGTAGGCTAAGCTACCTTCGTGCACAGACGCTGCTTGCAAAGTGGTTGCCGAAGTTTTCGGACGCAGCCCATGGGTGCCGTCAACTGTCTGGTTACCAAAATTCTTTAAAATATCTTCTTTTGTGCTTAACAGAAGAAAGAAACTCATACTTGAGGGTGAGTAGCCTAAGTAATAACACATTTTTCATTTTTGGGTGAACTATCCCTTTAAGATGATCTCCCAGTCAGCTAAACTGGTGTTCTGAGGAACTAAAGTCATGAGTCACGACCTTTTTTTACAGTCTATCTATGGCTATGCTATGGTCACGAGTCACGACCCTCGCATATTAAAGTGGGAGGAGCTCCAAGTCTTTTTCATGTAATTCAGTGCAATCAATTAACCTATTCGAATTAAAAGTCTGGCTTCGAGGGAGTTTGTTAGTGACCAGAAAGAGGGAGAGAGACAGAGAGAATAATGTGGTCATTCATGCTGAAAATGAATAATAACACCTCAGGGAGAGCCTACGTAACGATGGAGAGCTACTCAGGCCAATCAGTTACCGTAAGCAGCCTTGCCAAATTATGTTATTGTGTTTCTACTTAATTACACAACAAGATAACTGAATCACCCCAGCTGTTTTGAGTCAAAGGTCCATCTTTAACCAAATTAGCACTTCTGCCCCCGCAAATGCGTCTTATTGACATGAATCAGAGAGTGTGTCCTCCTCTCCTCGGAGCTATAATCAGTTGCAGTGCACAACCACATTCCGCTGTTATGATCATTATAATTATGTCAACTAATGACGAGTCTCGGGGAAATTCGATACAGTTGAGGCCACAGATCTTGAACAGTACAGACAAATTAAATAAGATAAACGAAGCTGTAGAAGATCTGGAACTCGGGAGTAACAGAGAAAACAATACTTTTACATATTCAGAAGAAATATGCCTCTTGTTTTTGGGTGGTTCCTAAGGTGCTTTAGCACTTATGTGGTTTCTAGGGTGTTTTGAGTGGTTTCTATGTGGTGTCTGTCACTGTCAATATATGGCTTGGATAAATCGTTTAATGTAAGTTTATGGGATTTTTTTCTTCTGTTATGTTGTCTGTTTGACAAAAATGCATGATAATTAATTGTGTCATATTTGGGGATCAACTTTGTACATTTCTCATTTGAAGAAAAAATTGAAATAGAAACAAACAAGACAATTATTGCATGCTATAAAAAATTAATGTGGAAGGTGTAGTTTTGGAAACATGTAGGAAAAATACAATTTGAGCTCATTAAATCTCTGATCACAGATGTTTGTATTGTATGTAAGCACAATAATCTATGACATTAAAACTCTAGAGTCTAGACCATGATATATTTGAGATCATTGAGAGGGGGGGGTTTTCCTGAAGAAAAAAAATCAGTGCAAAATTCTCCACATGCTTTCCATTTAATCTCATTGCTGTCTAGGAGAGATATTTAAGAGATCTCATTTGTGATATTCTTTCGTACGGGAAGTGATGGCCACTTAAAATTTGGAATTACCAAATTGTTGAAGGCATATTCATTAAGCAGTTTTTGGCTGCAGAAGAGGCAATCCTTCTGGCAGTCACACCATGCTGGGTTACACAGTCCAAGCAACAGTAGCGTCCACAGTGGAGTCTTCATCATGGAGTGTGAGAACAGCTGAAGTGCAGTCTGTAGAGAAAAGAGATGATGGTGCGAGAGAGAAAATAAGTTACAGAAGCAAAACTTGGCACAACAGTATGTGTGTATACATTAGTTTAACGTATAAAAGACTTTCCTGGAATTCTTCTGATTGTTCAAGCATTATTAGGTCTATCTTTTGTGACTCAAATCTAATAAACTCAAAAACAAAAGCCAACTGTAATAAAAATAGCCTGAATAACTTCAGAATTATACAACATTTGAAAGTTTGGGTGGTGTCTGTAAGATTTGTTTTATGTTTTTGAAAGAAGTTCAAGGCTGCATTTATTTGATAAAAATACAGTAAAAATTGTTAAAATTATTACAATTTAAAATAACTGGTTTCTATTTTAATACATTTTAAAATAGCATTAATTCCTGTGATCAAAGCTGAATTTTCAGCATCATTTCTCCAGTCTTCAGTGTCACATGATCCTTCAGAAATCATTCTAATATGCTGATTTGGTTCTTAAGAAACATTGCTTATTATCACTGTTGAACAGTTGTGCTGCCTAATATTTTTGTGGAAAACTTTTTTTCAGGATTCTTTGATGAATAGAAAGTTCAAAAGAACAGCATTTACGTACATTTACAAAAATATTTATAATGTATAAGTCTTCACTGTCACTTGAATTTTTATAATTGATTCTGTTATTTTCCTGTTTATTACTGATAATCTGTATAGTTTAAAGCACTATATAAATGAAGGTGACTTGACTTGATCAATTTAAGTCAGGGTTTATGTTGTTTGGACTTTGCCGTTTTCCGTCTTAGTTTGTCACCATAGTTACTAATTTGACTTTGTCATTCTGTTCAGCTGTTAGTCATTAGTTACCTTGTTTGACCTGTGTTAAGTCCATGTGTTTCATTTGAGTTTTGTCTGGTCTTGCCTATGTATACTTGTAGTTGCCCCATTCTTGTGTCTGTGTTTCCCTTTTGGATTATCTATTAAAAACTTAGTTAAAAATTAACTAATCTTCATCGTCGTGTGTAACCACCAAATCTACAACCACCAGTTCTGACAGAAGACTGGACCCAGAAAAGATTTTGTGTGGCTTTTTAAAAAATTTTATTTAGTATTTTTGTCTTTCATTTTCCTGCTCACCATGGCTTTGTCTGCAATAAGACTGTTATGCCTGGAGCAGATAGACCATTCGCAGGTGGATTATACCCAGGACCTTTTAGATCGGTCCTGCCTTAAGTACTATGACGATGACTCGTACGGCATTTTTTCCATGCCAGCCTGAGTGAGCAGGCGAAGGCATGCCTGCCAGCGAACGGTCCCCGTGAGGACGTCCCTATGTGGAGTGGGTGCTGGTGCAAAATGGACTGGATTTTGTCGTCAGCCTCAAAGAGAACACCAGCCCCACTCCGAACCCAGAGTCCAGCCAGACACCAACTTGTGAGATGGACACGGAGCCTGAGCCCACCGCAGACTGTTGTTTTTACTTTGGAGAGGATGATTCCCTGATCCCACCCGAATCAGACTCTTCATATTCAAATCTATGGATCCCGCAGGCAGCCTCCCTCTCCCACTTCCTCTCAAAACCTCAGCCAGTCCTTCTACCTAGACTGGTGTCTCCCGTCAGCCCCACTGTTCCTCCTCAGCCTCCTCACAGTGAAATGGATCCACCTCGTGTCTTCTGTGAGCCACCTACCCCTGGGCGAGTGGATCCCATTGCTCCGCCTCCAGCCGCTGATCCCGTCACTCCACCTCAGCCCGTCGCCCTGACTCCTCCACCTTCGCGTCTCGCCCCCTCTGCTCCACCGGGCTCCCTCAGCCTGCTGGCTCTGCCTCGGGTAGATGTCGACATGACTACGCCACGGACCTACGAGACGTCTGCTGTGCTCTGTCTCTCCATCCCTACAGCTCCGTCTGGCTCCGACCTACCTCCAGCTTTGCCCCAGACCTCAGTTGCTCCAGTTCCACCTCGGGGGGTCGTCACTACAGCTTCATCACGGCCTCCGAAGCCTACGGTGTTGCACCGAAACACCGGCTCTTCACCACCATCAGCTCATTGTCAGTCGTCGCCAAGGAAATCCCCGCCATGGCTCCTCCCTTCCACGCCGCGGTGGATCTCCATCCTGGCTGGACTCTGGGATTCCACCTGGCTTCCCCTGCTCTGGACTTCTCCCTGGCTCCACCCACTATCTACACCACCTTGGTTTTCTCAGTCTTCACTCCTCCTGGTTTCCCGTCCTCCACCAGAGCTTCTATGTTGTTTGGACTTTGTTTGCCGTTTTATCGACTTAGTTTGTCACCATAGTTATTAATTTGATTTAGTTGAACATTCTGTTCAGCTCTTCATCATTAGTTACATTGTTTGATCTGTGTATTTAAGTCCTTGTGTTTCATTTGAGTTTTGTCCGGTCTCGATGTATGCGTGTGGTTGCGCTATTCCTGTGGTTGCGCTATTCCTGCCTTGATCTGTGTTTGCCTTTTGGATTATCTATTAAAAACTTTACTTTGACATTCATCTTCATCATCGTGTGCCTATCTGCAACCACCAGTTGTGACATTTAATGCACCCTTGCTGAATAAAAGAATTAACTTAAAGTTTCGGACTCAACTTTAGAATGGTATTGGTGAGCATAAACCCTTTGAAATCTGGCTAGAAGCTCAGGAGTCCCCAGTTAGAAAATGAAAGCATCGTTAGAAGAACTGAAATAAGACTCCCTGAGCTTAGAATGATACATTAGTTACATTATTTGTTGGTAATGACTGTCTGAATGTACTTTATCCCTCACATAAAATCTAAACTTGATTTAGATGTAAAAATGTTTCATGTGTGATGTTAACAAACTATATTTAAAGGTACTTTTTGATTGTATTTGAGACAGACTTAGCATTTGCATGTATTTCATTAGCAAAACCCATCATCTGTAGTAACTGAAGCTAGAATTAGTGCTTGTGGCGTAATGGGAGCAGAATGGAGAAGAGGAGGATTTGAGCCGCTGTGATGCATGCTGGTTAAGCAGTCTTAGTCACCACATTATTCCAAACAATAGAAAGGACTATAAAGCTTCAGCATTTAAGCGCTTTAAGAATAATAAACTTATTCTGTGGCAAGCAAATAAAGTACAGATGAGAATGTACATTTCAGCATTGACAGGTGGCCTGACATGCTACCTGCAAAACCATCAGTTGTTTAGTTGCTTCAAAAGCAACTTCAAGATAAATCAATTTCACCTGCATTACACTTGTACTGAAGGTGTCGCCAGGAACAAAAGCAAAGGTGTAAGTCACTGAGAATCGATTGTCACCCCTTGAGTGAGTTTTATTGAATTTGGTCACTGTACGAGCAACAGACAGTGTGTGAGTGAATTACACAACTTTATGTAGGGGAGAATGAACTAGATATTGATTTTCACCACCCCCTTTAGCTAATTTAGTTTTTTTTCTCTTCTCGGGAACTACAAGATGACGCACCTAAATGGATTCTGGCCAGGGTGCAGCATTGTTTAGAGGTGATATTTCAAGTGAAGATTGTTTGTTGCAACTACAGTATTTCTCTTCAGCAGTTATTTATTCTTGTTGAAGTTTCTCATTTGAATTTAGATTACCAGGACAAGTTTTTTTGTGCACCTCAAGTGCCCCAGAAGTTCTTAATCTCACTGCAGTTTTAACAGACCTATACATACATGTGGGATGCAGAGCTTGGCAGGCCTTCAAAATGTAATTAACTAACTCAATTATGTAATAAAAAAGACTTAACCAAGATAGACACAGTGATTTAACTCCTGACCTTTGGAATTATCTCATATACTCAAAGGAAAGAACAATCTCTCATTGACTAAGTGGGAGGAAATTGGTGCAGTTTGAGAAACTGTGCTTTTTATATCATAAGAAAGCTTTTCTGTTTTGAAAAGAAAATAGTGCTCTATTTACAGAATGTCAGCGTTTCATATCTTTTCGGAGTGGCACCCAAAGTAAGATTAATTTAAAATTGTTTAATGCTGCACAGAGGCATAAATGCATACTCAGAAATTACAATTGCACTCTAAAAAAATCCTGGGTTTAGTCTGTGTTTGGGGGTTATTTTTTCAGCGTCTTGGTTGTTACCTCGCTCCTGGGTCAAACATAACAACCCAGCGGTTGAGTTATTTACCGCGGGCTTTTTGCATCTTCTTCAGGAGAGGAGAGAGTAGTTCTCAGTGACATCGAACTGGTGCATTTCTTCGGGAAAATACAGGTTTGTGTAGGCTACGTTTTATTTTATTTATAAAATTGTAGCCTACTGTGTTTTAAAACATTTAAAATGCAACATGGATGCGATGTGTGAGCAGAGACTATTTATATAGAGACATGCCACTTCCTCAATCCTTAATACAACTATATAGGGAAAACCTGTAACGCCAAAGATGGCGGTTGTATGCACATGCCCCGCCCCTCCCGCTGGAAAGCCAATCGTCTGCTATTAACAGTCAAGCCGGAAAACATTTAAGCCTATCGTCTGGTTCCACTGACGCATGCGCACAGTTGAGGCTTGCGACAGCGGAAAATATGTTACTGTTTGAAAAGGCGGCAGATTTGATATGTGTTAGTTGTGTAAATATCAGACATCCCAAGTCTCCCGGAAGTTCCGGGAGTCTCCCGCAGATTGATAGCGGCACTCTAATGACCGCAAATTAGTTCAAATCTCCCGGAATCTAGAGTGAGCGAGCAGTAGCGCGCGCACGACAGAGAGCGAGTGAAACCTTGCGCATGCACAGTAAAAGTATAACCTGTGGGGAAAAAGGCGTTTTAAACCTTATTTTGGGGCAAAGTCATCAAACCTTTTCAGCGATTTTTATCATATTTTATTAGTGTTTGTTTGTATACATGCAGTTTTATGTCCCGGTGACCAGTGAAAGTGCAGTTCTGAGTCTCTGCCCATTCATTTTAGGAGCCATGGTCTTGTTAGTCCGAAATAGCTGCCCGGAGGCGTTGCCAAGATGGCGGCCGAGTGGCATGACTTGCCTAAAAGGACTTTGGTGTGAGTCATCTAAACGAGTCAGTCTTTCAAGTGAAACGCTATGACGAGTAAAACGCTAGGCGGCGGTCTGAAGTTAGCAGTTCCCCCGCCGAACCCGATACCATCTCCGGCACGAGACACAGGCAGGTCGTTACGGTGGCAACGGGATAACAGAGACGAATCAATTACACATGAGTTACCTTTAAATGTTTATTTTTTACTTCTAATGTTTGTTGAATGAGTTTAAATGTAGGAAATATTGTATAGCCTACATATTAAAAACGGTATAAAATATTCTTACTGTATTTGGCGTTATTTCCCTGTCAAATGTTAATATAATGCGCGAGCCTGAATCTCAATGCTCGCGCCTCGCGCGCGGAATATAATGCGCGAGCGCGAATATCTCTGCTCGTGCGCGGGAACTGGGCGCGCGCCCTCAGATACACGCTGCTCTTGTAAGAATTTTCTCTGGGCTCGCTATGCACTTAATATATAATGAATTAATTAATATATATTATTGCAGGCAATAATATGCCTGCACTTAAAAAGTATTCAGTGCAATCGCGAATCTCTCCTCTTCGCTTAAAGTAGCCTAATAAGCGTGTATGTGCCTAGACTGTGTCCCGTGCGTTCGCGCACGCCTAATTACTCTTCTCTTCGGTTTCTTTCTCTTTGCTCTTGCCATAAACGCTGTCAAAACGGCAAAAACCAATCAGAAATTGCTATTCCATATGTTATGTAGGTTTTTCCCCCCCTTTTTTTTGCTGTTCTGTAAAGCACCTTGGCCAACCAGTGGCTGTTGTAAAAATGAGCTATATAAATTAAATGAACTTTAACTTGTGAATGTCATTGGTTGTTTTTGGTCATAATCCTTGTTGTGTTCCCATTGTCTCTTGTCTAGCTTTGTTCCCTGTACCATTGTTGGTGATTCTTTAGTCCAAGGTTATGTTCATGTTAATTTCATATTGTCACTTCAACCCAAATCGGTTTATTGGAATAAACTATACTTGGGTTCAATTCAACTCGACTACAGTGGACTACATTACACATATTATAGACATGATTCACGGGTCTTTTAAAAAAATTATCTTTCTAGATCTTTTTGTCTTGATTTTAAAATCTGAATGTTCTTGTTTTAGGTTCTTCATATAGGCCTATTAAATGGCTACCTTGTTATATAAAACACATTAAGAAAGGTTTTAATAATTATTAAAACCTTTCTTAATGTTTTTTTTTTATTGAATGAAACGTTTTTCATTATCTTAGAAAAACATTAATAGAACGTTTATAAAATGGGAGAATTGAACGCTTGAATAACGTTCTTATAACCAAGCAAGAACGTTAATACAACGTTTATATAAAGGGGGAATTGAACGTTCTAACGCTATTATAACCAGGAAATAACGTTAATACAACGTTTATGGAGCTAGAAATGTGTATATAACGGGAAAGAACGTTCTTATAACCAAGAAATAACGTTAATACAACGTCTAAAAAACTGGACGTTTTGAAATTCCCTGGGCCGACCTAGAACATTCAGAAATAACGTTTTTATAACTTAATGGGAACGTTATGAACACGTTCTTATAACCTAAAATTGTTAGCTGGGGAAGAGGAGAGATTCGCGATTGCACTGAACACGTTTTAAGTGCAGGCATATTCTCTGAGCGAGCCCAGAGAGAGAGTTCTTACAAGTGTATCTGAGAGCGCGCGAGCAGAGAGATTCGCGCTCGGCACATTATATTCCGCGCGTGCGCAGAGAGATTCACGCTCGGCATATCATATTAATGTACTTTCGCGCTACAATAATGCGCTCTCGACATTTGACAGGGAAATAACGCCATAACTGTAGGTTAAAATATAATTGGCCTATATCGAAAATAAAAGAAGTTATAGCCTACTTGACCAGTGGTTGTGTGGAGTATTTTACAAAAGTTTAGATGATTTAACTTTAATCTGTAATCACTCATTCATGTATGAAGTAAAAATAAGCGAGTATTATAGTTAAAATGAAATAATAAAATCAACCCATTATTGTTGGGTTAAATAAACAACCAAATTTGCTGGGTAAAATTAGCCCAACAATTTCTGTCCTATATTTACCCAAACTGTGTTGTTTTTAACCCTGTGTTTTTAGAGTGGTATAAATAAATGAATGTTTTAAATATGACATTTTTGAAACATGAAAGCCTGTTTCTGCTTCAGAGTAAAAAAAGAATTAACAAATGAAGAAAGGTAATTGCGATTTTATGTCTGATAATTGTGACTTCTTTTTCACAGTTCAGACTTTATCTTAATCACAATGTTATTTTATATCACAGAATTGCACCTTTATTTATTTTAATTCTGACTTGATTTTTCATAATTGCAACTTTATTTGGCACAGTACACTTTACAGCTCATGATTGAAACTTTATTTGTCGCATTTGAATCTTTATTTCTCGCAATTGCAACATTAAACAGCACAATGTCACACTTTATAGTTTATTTCTCACTGAGACTTTATATCTTGCAATATGACTTTATATCTCAGTGTTGCTTTATTTCTTATTTTAAAACTGTCGTATTTTTCGCTCCGATATGGTCTCTCTTAGAAATGATGAATGAAAATATGAAATTACAAATAAATGTATCTAATTATAATTTATAAATAATTAAATATATACCCTGTAATTACAACAGCAATGTTTCAGTGTTTTGCTGCTGCATTTTATTTTAATTTACAGAACAAAAGAGGCATCAGATCTTTCTCTGATTCTATGGGCTGAGATGGATCAGATCTATTTTATGGCTTTTATGCGGAATCGTGTTTTTACACAGAATCTGGTGCAGGCACTCAGTATCCATAAGCTTTAATGTGTTCTTTCTTCATATTTGAATACACCTTCAATTATGTTAGCTTCTTTTCCATATTCTGATCAGATAAAAGGAGGAGAGACGCAATCAATTAATGGATTCTAAAGAGTACACTGCAACCTTTCTGTCATTGATGCTCATAAATATCATGATGAGAAATATCAGACGTTGGCCATTAAAAAAGCAAGTGGAAAGAATTCCATGGTCTGCTTCATTTCCCGTCTCCATCACCAGTTGCTACTCTCTTGGAGATATTGTCCATCATTTCAGATGTGTTACCTCCTGAGATTTTGAATGTATTGGTTAAAGACACTCACTGGCTCAATTAAACTCCAGAAGTATATGGGGTTAGTTCTTCACAGCCCATTTCTCAATCAAACGCGTCATAATCAAAGCTAAATACCAGAGGGGTTCTCAGTGGCGGAGATGCGAGGTTCGCTGCTGTGTCTAATTAGACCAGAATTGTGCAACTGCAGATGGAAAGCTGGAAAGAAATTGCTGCAAGGGGTCTGTGAGCTGACAAACACGTAATTACGATCACATATACCCCCGGTTTCACAGACAAGGCTAGTCCCAGACTAAAATGCATGTTTGAGCTGTTTTAACTGAAAGCAACTTGCACTGGCATATCTTAAAATATGTCACTGGCATTGTTTTGTCTCAAGATGCTCACCAGTAATGTTTTTTATTAAGGCACGTTAATAAAAGCTACTTAAATGCCCTAATTGACCTAAGGCCCAATCCTGGCTTAATCTAAGTGCTATCTGTGAAACGGGGCCATAACATTTACATTATGTATGTATGACACAAAACTAACACCATAGCCTAAGGAAATAAATAGTGATACAGTATATGATCATAATGGGCTGGCCATTGGAGCGGCGACTATATGACGCTAACAGCCGTACCTGGTTTGAATCAATGACGTCAATTTCCTTCAAGCATGACGCTTTAGATCAGTTAAAAAAGAAGAAATCAATGACCATTATTACTAATCCAGTATTAACCCAAGAGCCATTAGCATCCAATAGTTGATGTGTACAAGTGTCATTATTATTGGCTGTAAACATAATGAATGTCAATGAAATGACCAGTGATGCAGCAATACCCCTGAGGAACATTTTATTGCTAATACGTTGCTCTTACATAGCTCAGGAGACTTAAAGGTGAGTCTCAGTTAGGCTTAAGGATAATTTATGTTTCTCCTTAAATTCCTTAGGAGGAATAAAAAAGAGACAATTGTTGACGTACAGTGAGAGTATATAGAGCTATAAAATGAAGGTGGACGACAGTACAGACAGATATGATTTGGTTTTGGAAGAATCCGATGAGAGATGTTTGGGTTTGTATTGTGATCTCGGATGTTTGATTGCTTTGCATACTTTTGGTATCTTGGCCAATCTGAGCACAGTTTGAGATCTCTTCTGAAACTCTAATGCCCTACACATTGTGTGATTTCGGGCTGTTCCAGATGAAAGATGACCAATAGTGGCGATTTCTGTGGCCGTGGCTTCGAAACTGTGGTTCTACATCGTACAGTGAGAGAGGTTCTAAGACGACCGTGTCACGGTCTTGCGACCAAATATTGCCTGTGATAATTTTATGACAGATATTTAGCATTATCATCTCACAGTGTGTTTGCTGCTACGACCTACGTCTACTGACTAGCCATTAAAAATGCAACATGGAATGGCGCATTGATCAACTTGACCCGGCGCTAAAACATAAAAGTATTTACCTCAAGCTCCATTTGCAAAAGTGGCATGCCAATTTGGCCTCTTTTCCCTAGCAATGACCACGTCCATATTCTCCTCTTTTGCTTCCTCCTCTTTTTTAGGGCTCATAAAAATTGCCAAAGTGCCAAAATTTGTTTACCACGAGCGCATGCTGATGACGTTTTATTCTTCTATACTAACTTCCGTCGTAGCCTACGATTCAATAGGTGTCACCATCGTACAGTCTACATACATGTCGTACCCAAGTTTATTAGTACCATGTCGTACAGTGTGATTTGTAATGATCTTATAGGATTGCCGAAATCACACAGTCTGTAGCACGAGCTCACATCAGTGGTAAACACGACACAGACAGGCAGACGGGTAAGATGAAAGGAAATGAGACAGAAAATAACAGAGTGTAGTGCACTTTGTTCACCTGTATGTCTCAGCAGGGCCACTGCAGCCCATGAAGGTCAAAGACAAACATTTGTGCGGGCATAAACCTACAAACTCACAAGCAGATCAACGCAGGCACAAATTGAATGCCAAATTGCCCCAATAAATTGCCCCAAGATTTCTTATAAGAAATAATTAGTGACTGGAATAGAAGGATTCACCACACTTAAACAGCAGTCAGGATGGGCTTTGCATTGACACCCACGATATAAAGATAGATGATCTAATCAAAAAAGCTTAAGGTTGTTTCCATGCTTGCGATGCAAAAGTAATTGTTTCATTTGCGGTATTGAATGCAGTTGTTAAACTCAAGATAAGGGCAGAGGAACTCCTTGATGAAGTATCATCCTGCAGTGCAGTTTTCATAGTCCAGCATCAAACAGACATGTTCCAGATGGCAGATAAACTGTTTGGAATTTGAAAAAATGTATATGTGATATTACTTTCAGGTTTGTACTCTTACTATGGCATTTATTTTAATGATTGTATTGTCACACCACATTGCTGTACTGCACTGCACATCCATCTTCAAACAAAGCCTTCCTTTTCTCCAGCCAGTGCCTATCCTTTATAGCTACTATTTTGAACTGGCTGACCACTGTAAATATCTATAAAAAAATGTTCATGTTTATTATAAAGCTAGATTATCATTTTTTATAAATATTTCCAGTGATTATGCTTATATATTTTCTTTTATGCTTATGATTATGCTTTTTTTGCAGGATATTTAAAGCACCACTAGGACAGCTAATCAGGAGTCAATTTCACAGTGGCTAAATTTGTGGCATAAGTTTCGGACGAGCTGATAAATTTGCCATCATAGCCGCACTTTCCCTCAATGATTTTTCTAGAATCTCAGAAAAAAAGGCACAAAAGCTGTCACTGGTACACATACTTACCCTTGAGGTACTAATATGCATCCTTAAGGGGCTACAAAGGTGTGAATTAGGTACTGCCACAGTAACGGCTTTTGAACCTTTTTTTCTGAGAGTGCATCATACATTTTCTATAAATCATCATGTGGATTTTTCTTTACATCGTTTTTTAAAGAAGTACTGAAACGATTGGCATTATTCTAATAAAATACAACATACGACATTAGGAATTTGCATAGAAGGAATAAATAGCACTTAATCTTTTTCTGAGTTGTAATTCAGCCAGGTTTTTGTTATAAACAGTATTACCACTTAAAAAAAAAAAAAAAAAATGTATGACCACAATTCTTGCAAACTCAGCTCTGATCTTTTAGTGACACTCTGTGGTTTAGAACAAGCAACATCAGAAAGTTACATTTTGAATCATCCAAGGCAGAATTACATCCAATGCATCACAATCTTTAAATGCTAATTCATTATGACCTCATGTGAAATCCACGAACAATTTATGTCACTCTTAATTTTTGTAACCTGAGCACTAAATCCAAACTAACTCCAGCAGATAAGACATTTATAGGCACTGGCCACAGATAGTAGAACATTGCATGGTAATGGCCCATGAACGGACCAGGTGCTGGGCATTTTGCTGCACCAAAAGTCAACTTGTTTTCAAAAATATTTCACAAAACTGCCAATATTCCCTCTCAGCTGAATCGAACACCTCAGAGTACAGTACATTTCTCCCTAAAGTTAAATGAGGTGTATAGTAGCCTGGATTATGCCTTGTAAAGAGTTGCATTGATTTCACTATGGACAAATCAATGACATAATTGTGAGAGCAAAGTGAAAAATATGTCCCTGTCATCCACAAAACAGAATACAGAAGACACAACATGCTATAAACCATCATTTTTATGCATAATTTGATGCTTTATATCAGTAAATTTAAGGGGAAAAAATATAAAATGTCTTGCACGTTTTTAACTAAATAAACTACTGATCTGATGAGATATTTCACCCAGAATGGATAATATCGTCTTTTACACCTCTATGTGGTTCAAAACCTGTACGGCTTTCTTTCAAAAGGAGATATTATACGTTGGGGTCCAAACAAAATTGAACACAGAAAGAAGGTAATAGAGTAAATGTGAACTATCCCTTTAACGTCCAAGTTTAACAAACATTTTTTTTACTCGAATTGCACACTCTAAATTTCAAATAATCAGCAATCAGATTCGTGCAAAGTGGCCTGAGTAAACTGATGTGAATCTAAAGTGTTTCTCCCCCTCTGTCAGCCTACCTGAGCTGTGTGCGGTTCAGGCACCTGTCCTGAGCAGATCTGCTGAAACTGAAGGCGGTTATATTCTCCTATTGCCTGCTTCTGTTTGTTTCCTAAGAGGATGCTGTTGCTCGGTCGTCTTATAGAGACACACCCCTCCCTGTGGTCCAACCCCTAACCCCCTGTTTTACAAGTGTGTGTATGTGAGAGAGAGAGAGAGAGAGAGAGAGAGAGAGAGAGAGAGAGAGAGAGAGAGAGAGAGAGAGGGAGAGAGAGAGAGAGAGAGGGGGAGAGAGAGGACACAGAAGACTGTCTTGCGTATTGGGATGGGTGGACGTCAAGACCTATCTTCTACGTCAAGGATTGCAGTCTCTCAGAACAAGCTAGAAAACTAAAAATACAAGCAAAACATTTTCCCAGAATACTCGTACACTCATTCACAGCGTGTCCTCTGTCCATTCATCCTCTGTGCTGCTCTGATGAAGTGATGCTCCAAGACAATGATGCTTTGGGAGCTGTGCATAAAGCGTAACCATTGGCATTGCAATGGATTAAACTTCAATCTGCGCTGTTTTCAATATCTCATTTGCAGTCTAAATTCTTAGAAAGCAATAAACACAATTTGAGGGCAAACAATGGAAATGAGGGAGGTTAAACCAAACAGACCCAAAGACTTTTACAGAATGAATAGGTCTTAATAGAAATAACAGGTAAATCAGAACATTATTGATTGCAATGTATACAATAATATTTGAGTAGTTCAGATTGTTTGTCCATCAAAGAATAGATGAGAAATATTTGGGATTATAATGAAATCTCTCTTGTCTTGGCAGATCTGAGCACAGTTTGAGACCCTAGAAGAGATGGGCTATGGGAGATTACTGTTTTTTTTGCAGGAGAAAAATGAAAAGGCATAAGCATTTGTTCTTCATTTCTGTTTTGGGAAAATAGTTGAGATGTTAAAGAAATCTCCTTCAGAAGTTTTCTTTGGGGAAGTTTCTTTTTAATTATGATTGAGATTTCTGCAATCTTTCTTTTATCTTATAGCTTATAGGCAAAAAAAGAAAGAAAGAAAAAAGACCACTACATCACCGAGATTTGATTGACAGAAAGTGAAATAAAATGTAATTTACAGTTATAAAATGGGCATTTTTACCTTCTTTATATTGTCCAATCATACTAATATTTATTCTCATTTGAGATTTGAGATTGAGATTTACAAACTATATACTAAACACAACGTCCCCTAAACAAGTTTAAAAAAATCAATCCTTGTTTGAGACATCTCCAATAATGGAGATCTGAGGTGAGAAATTCACAGCACTCTGAAGATGACTGTGTGTTTTACACTAAATGGCCTGTAGATAAATGTGCCCGACGGATAGCGAAAGCTCCTTTGCATAGTCTCACAATGAATGGCAGTTTTAAAATAAAACTATTTCATGGTGATACCACAAAATCCAAAAAACAATGCAAGGACTCGAAAGTGTTGAGATTGCTTTTCTAACTGTGAGTCGCTTGTGAATTGAAACCCAGTCTTGTCTAGCAAGTCCAAAACAGCCAAATCAGAACAGGCCAGCAATCTGTCCACAGGTGAAGGGACCAGAAAATTGGCCCTCCCTGCTTAAGCCAGATCTTACAAAGTGAGTTTAAACAGTCACGTGTTTGTCCTTGGGCGGGTATAGAGAACCTCTGATTATGGTGATGGTAAAAACAGCCTCTCGCTGAGATGACCATCTCGTGATGCTAAGAAGGGCTTCTGGCCCAAATGATGTATCATTGTAGCTCTCAGCATGATAGCATGGAGTGGGGAGATCTGATAAGTGTGTTACAGGATGAGTTGTGTTCACTGATCTGGCTTCAGCATGTCACCATGCTGAGGAAATGGAGCCAGAGAAGAAACTCACGCTGAGAGAGCAGAAAGCATTTTGCGAGATTTTCTAGGGATCAGCTCTAGGGTGAGTCTACGATGGGCAGAACTGTTGGTTTATTGTGTTCTGGACTCAGGGGATGATGCATGGAAGATAAAATGTGCATATTAGAGAAGTCCAAGTCCCACTCAATGCAGTGGAAAAACAAAGGAAAGCCTTAAAAAAGATCCCTCAGCAGAATATCCAACCTGATTTAAGTGTTTTTTCCCCAGTGATCTGATTATTGGTGTCATCACTTGGCATCTTCTATTAATTAGTGATTGAAAAGTAACATCAAACATAAATAAACTACATTTAAAAAGGTGACAGAATAACAGAGTTGCAAGTCTATATAACAAAATGTTATGATAAACTTATGTCCCATAAATTAAAGAAAAATATTGAATACAGTAATTTTTATGTAATAGTTTGAGTAACCTGGTTGAATGGTTGAGTTTAACAAATGTAGTCAACAATCCCATTTTCTCAATTTTTACAAATAGGCTATTGGTATTTACTTGTCTCTCCAAATTATGCTAATTCTTGAGCGTCACGTCATTTTTGTTCTCTAATACGGAAAATAATGTGGTAATACAGTTGTGAAAAATGTGAGATACAGCTAAATAATATGTTTGTTAGATCTGTCCGTTTCATAATGATATAACTTGTGTCTGAAGACACAGTCAGCCTTTTTGTTGATTCAACACTGGTAATGTCAGAACATTGCAATTTCAGAAACCCTCCCAAAGGTCCTTGTACAGCTGTATTTTCTTCCTGGCATCATCAGCTTGATTGTAAAGTAAACATTCCCAAGTTGTTTCAACCAAAATCAGAGTCATTGATAAAAATGAATGCAATCAATCAAGGGCGCAAGAAATCCCTAGTATCATTAAAACATGAGAGAGAACAGAGATGCATCATACGCAATCAGTTTGATTAATAGAGCTGCACTGCACTGCTAATCCCACGGGATTATTCCTATATGACGTTAACGGATTTCTTTATATTTTTTACTTCCAAGAAGAGATAAAGATTTACTAAACTTTTTGGGGGGCTTCAAAAGCAAATAAAGCAAAGGTAAACCAGAACAGAACAAGGCTGTAAATTCACACAATAACAAACCTAAGCTTATGCTCAGAATCATGAACACTGTATTCAAATGAGCTCTTTTAAATGCCTGAAACAGTGAGTGGGATTTAAACGACATATTTTCTTAACAAGTACTCTGATACCAAAGAATGAACATTCAGTGTTTACCAGATTTATACGCTTTTGCAGTAATTTATTCCTTTGTTCAGTTCTTTTGTTCTTTTGTTAATTCATAGAAAATCATTGTAACTGCAAATGGCATACTTTACAAACAATAGATACAAATGAATCATCTTACTCCTCTTACATCTTAATAATCTTAATTATACTTTTTCTGGCCAATCATTTTTACCAAATGATCCCTAAATACCTTTGAAGAACATAATCAACTTCAGTGTTCTTCAAAGGTTAAATTGTTCCTGTTGCTCAACAGGTAGAGAATGGTGCTAGCAACGCCAATGTAATGGGTTTGATTCACAGACACACATACTGTAAAAATGTGCAGCTTGAAAGCATTTTGATTTGTATAAAAGCATCTTACAAGTGTATAAAAATAAATGAAACATTTAGCAAATGCATAGTTTTCTTAAAGCGATAGTTCACCAAAAAAAGTCATAATTTACTCACCCTGGTGTTGTTCTAATGCCGTATGCCCTTCTTTCTTTTATGGACCACAAAAGGGGAATTTTTTTTAAATGTCCAGCTCGCACTCGTCCATGTAATGGCAGTGAATAGCGACCAGCATCAAGCTTTTTAAAAAAGATGCAAAGTAATAGAATGATCCCATGCAACACATGATATTTCAAGTTTTCTGGGGGTATACGATGTGAAATTTACAGTATTATTTAACAAAAATCCTGACCTTGACTATTGGTCCTCAGTGCAGCTACGTAACAGGAGCGTTAGTGTGACTCTGTTAACGCCGCAGCTCACTCCATCTCGCCCAGAAGGTATTTTGTTCAAATCTGTCTAATGTCATCAGACAAACGTAGTTAGGGTCCAGATTACTCGTTGAAGAAAGTACACGGATACTTTTTTGGAGGGATTTTTTGGCGTTGTATTTCATGTCGCTTTTTTGTTAATCTTGAGTGAACTGCGTCACATGAACGTGCACGTAGCCGTGCACTGAAGGTCAGGTTTTCAGTTAAATAATACATTATATTGTGTACCCCCAGAACACATGTTGCATGGGACCAGGGTGAGTAATTTATGACTTAATTTTCATTTTAGGGTGAACTATCCCTTTAAATTCCATGTATAGTATCCATGAATGTGATTGTTTCATATTTAGGTGATGTTATTTGTGGAATCAGACAAGTTTGTCTTTGAGTGTCTAGACCAGCTATTTTTAGGATGCATGAATGCAGTGGAACTATTAGAAAGTTCGCGACAGCTCCAATTTGCCCTTGTCGCTTAGCATAACCGAAGTATAACAACGTCATATCAATTTCTAACGCCAAGGGCGAACTGCAAAAGAGTAAAGTGGTTTTGGAGTGGTTGTCAATCAAAGAGTATGAGCTTCATGTTGAAACTTAATTGAAAAAATCATCTCATGATATTTATATAGGGTGTCATTGCCAAAGGGCATTTTCAGCATCTTAAAGAAGCCAACAAATTAAAAACATTGTTTAGGTATTCATTGTTGCATAGTTCCTCAATTAAGAAAAACAGTATCTGTTATGCTTGCCTCAGCTCAAGCGTATTTGCTATTTAACAAGATGTCAAAAACATGTTTTCCAACATGAGTAAATAGCTTGACTATGCTGTTGTCAAAACATTAAATCCTCTTTCTCATGGTCATATGATGTCCTTACATATGGGTTTTTGGACACTCTGACCAAGTCAACCGTTGTACATTTACACAGGAAAGTGACCATGTTGATGTTTAATGACCATGCTTAGTGCTTTAGAAACTGAGAGACAGTGAGAGCTTGAGATCGGGGCAACAGCATGTGCACTAAAGCCGGCTCCAGACGGAAGGCTAACATTGGTTGACTTACGCTTTGCCAGCAGCAGGCATTAGACAGCTATACTCACTGTGAAACACCACAGCAAACTTCATCTGAATACATTACCAACTGATTATCAATGCTCAATAAACAGATGGGGTTACAGTATATTTTGACTCTACATGGCCTAAGGATGATTAATCACACTGACTAACAAGTCCCTATTGTACAGGAGTTTCAATACATACAAACAGGTATTGTGCAAAGACATTTTAAAATCTAAAAATCCAGCATAAAATAATACAGTATATGAAACTTGTTGGTTTGCATCTGCTTTGGATGAAGATTGGATGCCGAATGGTTTGGCACGGCATGATTACAAACCCGTCTCAGCGCGGAATTCTGCTGGTAGAATGCCTGTAGTGACATCACCACTAAGGTTTGGCCATTTTCTACCAAGCGCACTATTTAAGTGAAGTTAACTCAAAAATTAAAAGAAATATCTGATATTTACATCTCATATGGTCTGTAAACTCTTGCGTAACGACTGACACATTTGTATTACATTCCAAAGAGCTCCAGTATCAGTCCCACAGTGGAAAATTAAACCATATCCATATCGGCTGGGCCGGATCGACAAAATGGAACGGTTAAATCTCTCATTCAATGCAAGTCAATGGGATTTGTTCATCTGTTTTATCACCTACCAGCGAAAATCACGAGTCTATTTCTTTTAAGTTCTGAATAAGCTGCATGATTTGATCCCGCAAACAATGCGTGCCAAATTTTAATACTTGGGATTTGGAGGTTTTAAAAAAAATATTGGTGCTTGCTCTACTAATAAAATATATAAAATAAAAGGGAATTTGTCACATTGACAAGTCATTCATTGATTATATTACACAAAACGACATGATCGGTTCCATATAATGAAACTGTGAACTAATGTTGTCGAACTAAATATTTATAATATTACTGCTCACTGTAAGCCAACTCATTTAATTAATCATACAACGTCACAGCAGACTGTTGTCACCAATGATACATCTTGGAAAGCAGCCACTCATCACCATTGTGCAACAAAACCACATATTTATTTATTTAGTCAGAGAGCTTTTCTGCCAAATGAATGTGACTGTATGATGCTCAACATTCGGCTTGTAGGAGCCAAAACAAATGCTGCCAGACATGTGAGGAGAACTTAACGTTTGTTTAGACCACGTTTTCTAGACCATTCGATCTTTAAATATGTTTGTACACTGCACATTCCTCAGATAAAGCTGTAATTGTAAAATATTTTATTTTTTTTGTTTATTTAGTATTCAATTATTATTTAAATTTAATTATTTATTTATTTTTTCAAGACAAATAAAAATTGATAAAAATCTTCAAGATCCTTTAAGTTTTTGGTTTCCCAGCATTCTCTGCACATTTGAGTTCAGGATAACAGGATAATATGGGTGAATTTAGTTATTATTTTGTTGTGTAGGACATGGATGTGTTATGCAGTTTACAGTGCAGTAAAACATTTGATTTGTATGTAAAAAAACAAAACAAAAAACATCTTATAGATTCTTCAAGTGGTATGTTAACTTATAAACATTGTAGAATGGTGTAAATGAATGCATTCATTTGACGGTCAAGCCATGAAAAATTCCTTTCATTATTTCAGTCATTTTAGCTGCTAATTAAATAGTCATTAGGAGTTGCAGCTCATTTATGATTACCCTGAGGAGGAATGACAGACTTTTCGAAGGGGCACATTTTGTTACCTCCAGGCTATGTTTAAAGAAAACAGCAATAACTAGCCAGTAATTTTCGTTTTTTTTTTTCTTTTCAGTTTAGTGCACAATGAAACAAACTAAAATATATCAGCACGAATCTCATGATTGCTTTAGTTCATTTGACAATTTTGATTTGCATTTAATAATGCTGTAACTGTAAGAAAACCTTTGCCAAGCTCTGCGATGCTGTAATTATGACAGTAAACGAGCAATTATATTTTTGATGTTTCCCCGTAATCCAATGTGAAAGGACGCGGAAACACTAGGGTTTGGAACATTGCGAAGATAAGTAGCTTATCTCTCTTTCTGCAGGTGTTTGAGACTGCGATCCAATCAGGGAATTTCAGAAGGAATTCATTGACTCGTGATCACTAGATCCATGTTTGTGAAAAAACAAAAGGCATTTAATTCTTTTTTGGATTCATTAATGTGCCAAACTACTGGCATGGTAGTCACTTCAGTGTGATTAACAATGTGTAGCATGAGAATGTAACTCAGTTAATCTGAGAGAGGTATTTGTAAAAAGAATTGGCTGTACATATGCTTATTTTTCACATGATTATCTAAATAATTCAGTCATTGGGATTGTTGGTACATATGTGATTATATTCTGAATTGAATAGTATAATGAAAACTGTGCTGTATACACTGCCCTCTGCCAACTATTTTGTTTATAAATGATTATCACAGTCTCATCCCAAGACGTCAACTAACTGACGCTTTTGACCATACGTCAACATCCGACGTTTTAGGGTACCCTTTAACGTCAGTTAGATGACGATCCTGGGGCGTCATCCAACTGACGCTTTACCTTTAACGTCAGTTAGATGACGCGGGTAAATTTAGGTCTGGGGTAGGGTTAGGATTAGATAGCGTCATCTAACTGACGTTAAAGGGTACCCTAAAACCTCGGATGTTGACGTATGGTCAAAAGCGTCAGTTGGTTGACGTCTTGGGATGAGACTGCGCTGAAATGATCAGATGACCTTATCGCATTGCATGTTTAATTCAGCGATTGGTAGTTATCATATCAGTGTCAGAGATCAATCAAGCTTGATTCCATCCACCATACAACGATCACTCTCTCCGGATTACTAATCACACACACCTGTTCACCATCAACAGCCTCATCAACAAGCACTATAAAACACTCACCATAGCCCCAGTTCAGTGTCAAACCTCCAACAGGAACAGACCATTATCCATCGTCTCCCGAAATCCCTGATGCACCAAGTACCTGAGAAGTAACATATACTCACCGGTGAATTACTAACCTTTGTATCCTTGTTCCACTGTTTCCAGAAAGCCTGCCTGAATCCATGTTTCCCGAGATCCGGTATCCACCTGAGTTCCCTGTGTTCACGCTGAGTTTACTTGCTCGTGACTGCATGCATCTGTAAGAGAAAAGACAAGTATCAATGAACTGTGATTGTTTGACCTCGATTATCCTGAAGAGGACCTGCTCACCTGTAATCTGCCCCGCACGTTGTGCTTCTCACCGAATCTGCACCTGAACTTTGAAAACTCACCTTTGCATGTGTGTCACTTTAAATAAAACTGTGTTTGGATCCACTTACCTCTGTTTCCGTGCCTGTATCCTGACAGAAGGTTTGACCAACACCGCTATGGATCCAACACAGCCTGAAGACGGCGCTGCTGCAAACCCCGCTTCCGCAAACCCCGCTACTGCAAACCCCGCTTCCACACTGGTTTACATCGCCAGCTCCACCGCCCGACCAGCGCCCTTCTCAGGCCGGGCGGAAGATTGCAACGGGTTCTTGCTGCAATGCTCGCTTGTCCTTGAACAACAACCTCAGTTATACCCGACAGAAAGATTGCAAATTTCCTTCATCATCCAGCAGTTATCCGGGTCAGCGCTAAGGTGGGCTGAGTCACTGTGGCTTCAAGGGACTACGGTCACATCCTCATTGCAGAGTATCATAACTCCTTTCAAAGAAGTGTTTGGGCGTCCGGTAGGGGATTCATCTGTCAGCGAGCAGCTGTTACGGTTGTGTCAGGGTAAAAGATCGGTTTTTGAATTCTCCCTGGAATTCCGAACTCTAGCATCAGCAAGTGGGTGGGACGAAAGAGCTCTCCTGGCTGTTTTCCGAAGAGGGTTGAACCCCACGCTTCGTCTCCAGCTCGCCATTTATGATGATACTCTTGGACTTGAAAAATGTATGCAGCAGGCTCTCCGAGTGCATCAAAGATCCCAGAACGGTTATCTAGACATTCAGCAACGAAACCCCATAGCTCATCAGGTTCCACCTGAATTCTCCTCCGAACCGATGTCGGAAAGAATGCAAGTAGAAACCCACCGGCTGTCTCAAGCTGAGCGTAATCGCCGCAGAGAATTAAGATTATGTTTATATTGTGGGACTGAAGGCCATTTCCTCCGTACATGCCCGTCACGCCCTCCTCGTCTACTTGTGAGTTCAGTTTTTAACCACCCTTTAGTATCAACCCCATTAACGATATCAGTTACCCTGAAGTCTCAAAATTTTCACATTTCAGTCGTGGCAATCGTTGACTCCGGGTCGGCAGGCGATTTCATATCAGGAAGCCTCTTCAAGAAACTCCAGCTCCAGAGATCCAACACATCCAAACCTTACTCCATCCATGCAGTAACTGGCGAAGCTATCAACAAGGGGTACGTAACATCTCAGATAACACCCATTATCTTATGTGTTGAGAACACTCACCAAGAATTGTTTGAACATTCATTCTCGAGAATAGCCAAACTGACATAATCCTCGGCCGTCCATGCTCATCCGCCATCAACCTACCATTAATTGGCAATCTGGTAAGATTCTGAACTGGGGATTCAACTGCTCTTCGACTGACGCTGCACTCCCAGTCCCGTCATCCACCGAGCCTTCTGAACCGGTTTCAGTGAATTCAACTTCCATCGAAAGCCCCACAGAAAACCTGTCAGTGACTATTCCTCCAGTTTATTCTTCATTTGCAGATGTGTTCAATCCTGTTGCAGCTTCCAAGTTACCACCACAGCGACGATGGGACTGTGCCATTGATTTGGTTCCAGGGGAACCCATTCCCAAGGGTTGGGTTTACTCCTTGTCCATTCCTGAACAAACAGCCATGCAAAAGTACATTGAGGAGGCCCTACACCAGGGGTATATCAGGCCTTCCACCTCGCCTGCTGCCGCCAGCTTCTTTTTCGTCTCCAAGAAAGATGGAGGATTAAGACCATGCATAGATTACAGAGCGCTAAATCAGATCACAGTAAAATTCAGTTATCCACTCCCTCTTGTCCCATCCGTCCTCGAACAACTTCGAGAAGCCAGAATGTTCACCAAACTTGACTTGAGAAGTGCATACAACCTAATCAGAATACGAGAAGGGGATGAGTGGAAGACAGCATTCATTACCCCCGCAGGGCACTATGAATACCTGGTGATGCCATATGGTCTGGTAAATGCTCCTTCCGTCTTTCAGAGTTTCATGGACGAGGTGCTCCGAGATTTGCTGAATCACTTTGTGCTAGTCTACATTGGCGATATTCTAATCTTCTCAAAAGACCTAGTAGAACACCAACGTCACGTCTCCCTAGTACTCCAACGACTCCGGGAATTCTCTCTGTTCTTGAAGGCAGAAAAATGCATGTTCCATCAGACCGCTGTTGAGTTCCTGGGTTACCGCCTCAGCGAACGAGGAGTCGAGATGCATGATCGCAAGACCAAAGCCATCACCTCCTGGCCCACTCCGCAGTCGGTAAAAGAGCTGCAAAGGTTCCTGGGGTTCTCAAACTTTTACCGAAGGTTCATAAAGAATTACAGCATGTTAACAGCCCCACTATGCAAATTATGATTGATCATATTACCTGAATGGCCGCCTCTTTTGGTCTGAAGCTAAATTGTCAAAAATCCAAATACATCACTGCTAACATTGACCCTACAGTTTCCATTAATAATCTAACCATTGAAAATGAACCAATAGAACATGTCACTTCATTTACCTATTTAGGAAGCAACATTACCCTAATAGGCAATACAGATGAAGAAGTCCAAACAAGAATACAAAGGGCCTCCTCAATCTTTGCGGAATTGAATTATTTTTGGAACAGACGTGACATTCGTATCAAGACAAAAACAAGAATTTACTGTGCTATAGTTCGAGCGACACTGCTGTATGCCTCTGAAACATGGCCCTTGAAAGTCGACCAACAAAAAAGGATGGAAATATTCGACCACCGTAGCTTGAGACGCATAGCAAAAATTCGATGGTCTGATTTCATCTCCAATGAACAGGTCCGAGAACGCTGTGGGCCAAAGGAGCCCCTGTCCTCTGTACTTACCCGGCGTCGCTGGAAATGGATAGGACATGTCTCACGTATGCAAAATAGTCGCTTACCACTACTAACCTTTATGGCCACCCCTGGACCCTCTTGGAAACGCCCTAAAGGAGGTGTTCGTACAACAACAAAAAGATAAATTTATAAGACTGCTGAGTCTTTTATCATGGTGCCCTTTGGACTGAGCAGAAAGAAAAATGACCGGGATTGGCAAGAACATATTCAAACCGTGGCAATGGACCGAGTACAATGGAAATGCATCAAGTCATCTTCATTTATATAGCGCTTTTAACAATGGATTGTTTCAAAGCAGCTTTACAGAGATAAACATATAATTAAGGTAACAGATTGTTTTGGCGTTATAGCGGTTCTTGAATAATGTTACTTCCAGCTAAAGTTAACTTTGATTGATTTACCTCCATTGAAATGATCAGACTTTAAACGCGAACCTGTGATTAACGCTGACGGCGTTCACATGCTCATTCAGAATTGATTCTATAGTTATGTGCTTTTTAAAATATGTGTGCAGGTTTGTAATTCATACAACCCAGCCTAAACAAACTACTTTTCTTGCCTATAAATTTTGATACAGAATTTTGTTTTATTTTATCACTTCGGGGTACGCGAGCCGGAATTCACAACGCTTTATCTGTAGAGTGGGAAAGGGATCCTCCATAGGGAGAGGATAGTGGATACTTCAGCACTGCATTGTCATCGGGTCCAGGCGGATCTCCTTCGTCAGATCTGGACACGGCCTAGATCCGGAAGGCTGCGGGAAAACCTCGGGATAAACAAAGACACTAATATTAGCGTAGATGCCATTCTTCTTATGATGTAGCGAGTACATCAAGATTTAAGGGAAGTGTTCCCAGTTCCGGCTGACCTAATCTATGCAGCCTAACATTGAATTTATAGAAGTCTATAATGTATTATGTGTATGCTAGGTCAAAGAGATGTGTTTTTAGTCTAGCTTTGAACTGATAGAGTGTGTCTGCTTCCTGGACAATGGTAGGAAGACTGTTCCAAAGTTTTGGTGCTAAATAGGAAAAGGATCTACCGCCAGCAGTCGATTTAGACATTCTAGGTATTATCAACTGGCCGGAATTTTGAGATTGCAATAGACGTGAAGGACTATAATGCGTTAAGAGCTCGCTCAAGTACTGCGGAGCTAAACCATTTAGTGCTTTGTAGGTAATCAACAATATTTTAAAATTTATACGATGTTTAATAGGGAGCCAATGCATTGTTGACAGAACCGGGCTAATATGGTCATATTTCCTGGTTCTGGTAAGAACTCGAGCTGCGGCGTTTTGAACTAGCTGTAGTTTATTTATTAAGCGTGCAGGGCAACCACCCAGTAGAGCATTACAATAATCTAGCCTTGAGGTCATGAACGCATGGACTAATTGTTTCGCATTTCCCAATGAGAGCATATGGCGTATTTTGGATATATTTTTAAGATGGAAAAATGCAGTTTTACAGATACTAGACACGTGACTTTCAAAAGAAAGGTTGGTATCAAAGAGCACACCCAAGTTCCTAACCGACGACGAAGACTTGACAGAGCAGCCATCAAGTGTTAGACAGTATTCTGGGTTATTGCGTGTGGAAGTTTTTTGTCCAATAATTAGAATCTCTGTCTTTTCAGAATTTAGTAGTAGGAAATTACTAGTCATCCAATTTTTTTATATCAGCTATGCATTCCGTTAATTTTGTGAATTGGTAAGTTTCGTTGGGTTTTGAAGAAATATACAGCTGAGTATCATCGGCATAACAGTGAAAGCTAACTCCATGTTTCCTAATGATATCTCCTAATGGTAGCATGTACAGAGTGAACAGCAGCGGTCCTAGTACTGAGCCTTGTGGTACGCCGTACTGAACTTGTGATCGATAAGACATCTCTTCATTTACTGCTACAAACTGATTACGGTCAGTTAAGTATGATTTAAACCATGCTAGTGCAATTCCACTAATGCCAACATAGTTTTCTAGTCTATTTAAAAGAATGTTGTGGTCAATGGTGTCAAATGCAGCACTAAGATCGAGTAACACTAATAGAGAGATACAACCATGATCCGATGATAAGAGCAAATCATTTGTGACTCTAATGAGAGCGGTCTCAGTACTATGGTACGGTCTAAATCCGGACTGAAAATCCTCGCAGATATCATTTCTTTCTAGAAAGGAACATAGTTGTGAAGATACATAGTTGTGAAGATCACAGAGGATATCGTCCATACCCAGTTAGGGTGAACAGGACGCTAACTAACTAACAGCCCTACTAACTTCACTCCTGAAGGGAAAACCAAAGAGGCTGTCTTGGAACTCTGATGCCGAACACGCCTTCCGGTCTCTCAAGAATGCATTCATCATTGCGCCCCTGCTTCGTCACCCAGATCCTGAAAAGGTATTCCTTGTCGACGTTGATGCTTCTACTACTGGGGTAGGAGCAATCCTGTCACAGTACTCAGAACACTCTTCCAAACCCATACCCTGTGCGTTCTTTTCACGCAAGTTATCCACCGCTGAGAGCAACTATGACATCGGCAACCGAGAACTCCTAGCCGTTAAACTCGCCCTAGAGGAGTGGAGGCACTGGTTGGAGGGGGCCAAACACCCGTTCACCGTCCTCACAGACCACAAAAACCTCCAATATTTGAAGGAAGCCAAAAGACTCAACCCACGTCAAGCTAGATGGGCCCTGTTCTTTACTCGTTTTCACTTTCAAATATCCTACCGTCCGGGCTCATAGAACATTCGAGCAGATGCCTTGTCATGGCTCCATGCCCCAAAAACATCCCAGGAAGAGCCCGAAACTATCCTACCAACGAAGTTATTTGTCCACCCCATCCAATGGGATCTCGACGAACAACTCCTCGAAATATCACAGCGCTTCCCTGGCCCTCCAGAGTGTCCCGCTGGAAAGATCTATGTACCCGAAGATTTCAGTGTTTCTCTCATCTCCTCCGCCCATTCGTCTGTTGGGACAGGTCACCCAGGCATCAGTAAGACTCACTCGATTCTCCAACACAAATACTGGTGGCCAAACATGCAACACGACATTACGACATTTATTCGAGGATGCACGCTCTGCGCCATGACTAAGGTTCCACGTCATCTGCCTACTGGGAAATGATTACCACTGCTCATCCCAAATCGGCCCTGGTCCCATATCGGGGTAGATTACGTCACGGACCTTCCAGCTTCTGACGGATATACCTGCATCCTTGTGGCCATTGATCGATTCTCTAAAGCCTGCAAGTTAATTCCCCTGAAGAAGCTGCCCACAGCATTTGACACTGCAGAATTACTAATGGAGCATGTCTTTCATAATTTCGGCATTTCAGAGGATATCGTATCTGACAGAGGGCCCCAGTTCATCTCCAGAGTATGGCGAGCGTTCTTTGCTCTAATGAACGTAACAGTGAGCTTAACTTCAGGTTACCACCCGCAGTCAAATGGCCAAACCGAATGAAAGATCCAGGATGTCAGTCGTTTTCTTCGCACATTCTGTCATTCCAACCAGAACATCTGGAGACGATACTTAATTTGGGCAGAGTATGCCAAAAACTCCCTCTGGCAAACATCCACAAACCTAACGCCATTTCAGTGTTTTCTGGGTTACCAGCCACCACTATTCCCCTGGTCTGGTGAACTATCAGAAGTACCCGCGGTCAATGCATGGTTCCAAGACAGTGAAAGAGTTTGGAATCAGGCACACCATCATCTTCAGCAAGCTATAAATCGGCAGCAGCACTTTGCAGATACCCGTCGTCGCCAGGCTCCCAATTACCAACCTGGGCAACTTGTATGGCTCTCCACCCGAGACATCCGTCTAAAAGAACCATGTCGGAAGCTGAGCCCAAAATACATTGGTCTATTTCCCGTCGAAAAACAAGTCAACCCAGTCACCTACCAACTTCGTCTTCCTGCTCAGTACCGCATCCACCCCACATTTCACGTTTCCCTCCTAAAGCCCCATCATGTACCTGTATCTGTTCCCTCTGCATATCCTGTCCCTGAGGACAACCCCCCAATACCGACCATTGAAACCGAGCCCATCTACACGGTAAAGGAGATATTGGACTCCCGATGTCGGGGTGGTCGACTCGAATATCTGGTGGATTGGGAGGGTTATGGACCGGAAGAAAGATGCTGGGTGCCTCGAAATGATATTCTTGATCCCAATCTGCTCACCGAGTTTCATGATCAGCATCCTGGAAAACCGGCACCACGACCTTGAGGCAGACCTCCACGACGTCGGGGTCCAAGGTCCGCTGGCGCTGACTCTGGAGGGTGGGTGGTAATGTCAGAGATCAATCAAGCTTGATTCCATCCACCATACAACGATCACTCTCTCCGGATTACTAATCACACACACCTGTTCACCATCAACAGCCTCATCAACAAGCACTATAAAACACTCACCATAGCCCCAGTTCAGTGTCAAACCTCCAACAGGAACAGACCATTATCCATCGTCTCCCGAAATCCCTGATGCACCAAGTACCTGAGAAGTAACATATACTCACCGGTGAATTGCTAACCTTTGTATCCTTGTTCCACTGTTTCCAGAAAGCCTGCCTGAATCCATGTTTCCCGAGATCCGGTATCCACCTGAGTTCCCTGTGTTCACGCGGAGTTTACTTGCTCGTGACTGCATCTGTAAGAGAAAAGACAAGTATCAATGAACTGATTGTTTGACCTCGATTATCCTGAAGAGGACCTGCTCACCTAATCTGCCCCGCACATTGTGCTTCTCACCGAATCGCACCTGAACTTTGAAAACTCACCTTTGCACGTGTGTCACTTTAAATAAAACTGTTTTTGGATCCACTTACCTCTGTTTCCGTGCCTGTATCCTGACAATCAGAAGCAAATATGCTTTTTAGCATTTTAATACAACTTATGTAAAAATGCCTTAACTCTTGGTAGTCCAATCAAGCAATGAATCAAGAAATGGATTTTGTGTGTAGGAATGTATTTTAAAATCTAAAATATATATAATTTATTGAAATGAAATATATATGTAATCATTTTAATGTATAGTTTTTAAATATGACAAATTTCCATCATATCATAGTATATTTTACCAGTGATTTACTTTTTCTTTTAAAGCATGACTCTTTAAAGCATGAAATTTATTTTTTCCTCTGTCTTCTGCCTTTGATGTATTTATTACTTGTCAAAATGTTCTCCTGCAGCTCCAGAGTGATTCATTACGTTTTTTACAGTTCACTTGATTGGCTTAAAAAAGGGCAGTATCAGTAAACTCATAAACATACATAATATGTATAGCAGAAATAGTAAGAGTAGTGTACTAGGGGCGAAGCTACGTGGTGGCCAGGGGGGGCCACGGCCACCACTGGTCAAGGATCGGCCCCCCTGCCGGCCCCACAAACCTTACGGCCCCACCCCCAGTCTGAGGAGGGGGGAAATAAATGTAATTTAAAAAAAAAACTCCTGAACAGAAACTGTCTAAAGGAAGCTGAAATGTATGCATTTTTTTTTTATCAAGTCATTTGTCAGTTACGCTACAAGCCCCACATTAGCAACATGTTGGGTCACGCACCCATCAACAGTGCAAGACATTACGTGCCTGCATTCTGACAGTGCTTAATGGAGACTAGCAGCTAACCACTGGATACCACCGTAACTAACAGGTAAACGACGCGTAAAATCCATTTTAGACGAATGGTCTTTTTTTTCTCGAACGTACGCGCCGCTATCACGTCTGATGCTACTTCCATTGATACACATTTATTATTCACAATATGGAAAGAGGAAATAAAACATAGTTTGTTAAGAGCATAAATCAAAAATGCCATTAATGGGCTTATTCAAGTCCTCTTTTATTGTTTGAATTATTGTTATCCATTCCGCATCTCCCACATGTGTGTTTTAGCAAGGCGGGATGTGTTGCTTATGGCGCAATATATCGGGAGAGACATGTGGGTCAGACATGATTTTGACCACTTCAGTAAGTTTTGTTTTGTAGAAAGCCTTTCTAAAAAGTGAATTTCGTTTTGTATCATTTGTATCTTATTTTGAATCAGTGTTTCATCAACAAATTGCCTGGATTTAATAAATAAGAAGCAAACAATATAATCAGGACACGGAGGCGCCGGCGAGATTGCATTGCTCGTGAACTGGAGCTCGTCTCATAAATTAACCGAAACTCAGCGTTTAAGCTGCCTCACAGACACGAGAAATATATATAGCAAGCTTAAAATGTCTAATTTTAAACGAAACAATTCAAAACGAAATTAGAAACCGACTACTCTCTGCTTAATGTAATCCGTAAGAAATGTGCATGTCTCTCTATAGGCGAGTTAACTACTGCAGTCACTATTTCAGCCGACACTGAAAACACTAATTTATTAAAAAACAATTAAAATGTCTCCTTGCCATATTTGAAACATTCATAATCATTACTTTTAGCCGGTTCCTTAAGACAGCTTTTGCATTATTGGCAGCGTCACCCTCTGGTTACATGAACACGGCGTCACTATCGAATCAGCACTGAAAACATGAGGATTTTTTAAAACAATAATCACACAACCTATTCGATATTCTATAATTAAATTAACAAATCGAATATTCGAAAATCGTGACTCATCCCTAGTCACTACTGCTTTATTTGTTTATCCAGTGTAAAACCCGGACACCGCCACACAAATGTGGCTTTTTGTTAAAGGGTTAGTTCACCCAAAAATGAAAATTAAGTCATTAATTACTCACCCCCATGCTGTACCAACCCCGTAACGCCTTCGTTCGTCTTCGGAACACAAATGAAGATATTTATGATTAAATCTGAGAGGTTCATGACTGCTACATGGGCTCCCTAAGGGAATGACACTTGACGGCCCAGAGAGTCATTAAAGAAAATGTTTAAATATTCCATGTCGCAACAGTGGCTCAACTATAAGTTTATCAGGTATATCTGTGACCATTGAGACGGTTTTATAGCCCCTCCTGTTGCCCAATACCTTGGTTTTGTGTGTCTGTTGTTGTCTCTGGCTGTCTAGTGTGTGAAGCTTTGTTGTGTATGTGGTTTTATGTTCTGCAGAGCAGGAACCTGCTGAAAATCAGTTTATACTGAGCCAGGCCCGATTGTCCTTAATCTTTTCCTGTTTAAAAAATATAAATAAATAAATAAAATCAAGCGACGAGAATACTTTTTGTGCGAAAAAACAAACAAAAATAACGACTTTATTCGACTATTCCTTTTCTTCCTTGTAGGCCTGAAACGAGACTTCAAGAGATTTCCACGACGCGCACGCGCGTGAACTTAACTGAAGTAGTTGAAGGAGATCGCAATTCTCGCGCATGCGTCGTGGAAATCTCTTGAAGTCTCGTTTCAGGCCTACAAGGAAGAAAAGGAATAGTCGAATAAAGTCGTTATTTTTGTTTGTTTTTTCGCACAAAAAGTATTCTCGTCGCTTGATAAACTTATAGTTGAGCCACTGTTGTGACATGGAATATTTAAACATTTTCTTTAATGACTCTCTGGGCCGTCAAGTGTCATTCCCTTAGGGAGCCTATGTAGCAGTCATGAACCTCTCAGATTTAATCATAAATATCTTCATTTGTGTTCCGAAGACGAACGAAGGCCTTACGGGGTTGGTACAGCATGGGGGTGTATTAATTTTCATTAATTTTCATTTTTGGGTGAACTAACCCTTTAATGACTGTCCTACTACAGGATTTAACACAGAGGAACAGCTCACTACCAGTTACAAAAGACACTGTAACAGTCACAGGCAATTCTAGTTGCATTTTTCATCAATTAATATCTTTAATTATGATCCCGCCATCTAGTGTAAAAAAATTTTTTGGTCCGATGCTAACCCTACTTGCCGACCCCTGGTTTATGGCCTGACGAGCCACGGGAAAACCGCTACTCTGAGTGATGCGGTGCGTGAGTTTTAAAATAGTAGTTTTTGACAATCAAGTGCCACCCCAAGACTGGCCCAAGCCGGCCCCCCCAGAAATAATGTCCTGGCTACGCCCCTGCTATTCCAAAAGATTTTTCTTACATGGGTTTTCATAATGTTCTTGGCTTTTTAACGATTTTGTTTTCACAAACCTGTCATTTAAACCCTAATCATTATAGAGAACAAAAGAGCAGGATAAACTGTGATAGATAAACTGTGTGTATTATTTTTATTATAATAAATCAAATTACATTAGCTTTCTTTTAGCACACTTTTGAGCCACAGAAATTTCAATGTATAATATGAAAATCCCAAAAAGGTTTTTATTTATTTATTTATTTTTTTAAATGTGAAGGACCAGGAACTGTGTGTGTGTTTATATGCTGCTAGGCCAACTGTGAAATTTTCTCTGTACATTCTTGATAAGTCCACTTTAAGACCCCTGTCTTTCTCATTTAAGGTGATACAAGGAAATCCTCCACGTCGAATATGAGGTCCTTGGGTCGGTGTTATCTAGCCGGAAAGCCGAGAGCAATTTGGGTGTAATTTCTAAAACAGCAATCTCTGTAAGTGCAACAGAGCGAGGAATTATGGAAGCATGGCTTGTCCGTATGCTTGGTGCGTGGACATTGAAAATTATTAAATAATTAACTGCTCAGAGACGACTCTTCAAAAAGAACCAATGAACATTAGAATCCTCAAATGGGACAATAACAATGATAAGAATGTTGGTAATTGCGTTTAGATAATTTTCTATACGAGTCTATCCGAGGCTTGTCTTAATGAAATTGTGTCATTTGGACAATGTCACTATTCAAAAAAAGCTATTAAGTCTTTCTGTGAAACTGAAGCTAACCTTTTGAACAGGAAGTTTCTCCAGTGTCGGACTTCAGATGAAACCCAACATTACAGTTTGATTAAAAAAAAGCGCATTGATGCCACATCTGGCAGGGGCATGGTGAGGCTGGAAGGATGACTCTGAGGTGCTCAGGGAAGAGCAGTGTTTCATTTTCAGTTGGACCATTCTGCAAGGAAAAGGGCAACTCTCTCAGCAGAAGCCGCACTACAGATGCCATTCATTTAAGAGCTGCTCGAGTGTGTCATCTCATTCCAATAAAAAGCCCAAAGGTTACTGTCCCAGCCCCCTCCTGTCTCTCTAACACACTCCCCATTTATTTTTTTATTTTCACAACCACCCTCTGTCCATTTAGTTAATGGACCCATCGTGATGTAGCACACATTTCCAGTTCTCCAGTGTTGACAGATATTCTGGGTGACGATGGAAGTGTTTGATTGTGCATCTAAAGTGTACAACTCAATACTTTCGCACTCACAGACCCCTTTCAGTGCTCCACTTATCCTAAAGTAAAGTTCTTAACTAGATAAGCCAGTAAAGAATAATGGAGGAAATCACAACAGGCTTAGATGGGGATTCCCTCCTTAAAGAGAAAAAAGCCTTTTTGAGCACGACTTCTTAATCAATTCGTTCTGCTGCTGATTCAGAATCTTAAAAGGAAAAGCCTTTCAGGATTGTGACATAATGACTTTTTTAATACTCATTTAACATGCAGATGTTGGCCGCTAACAACGCTGCAGCATCATAGGCGGAAGAAATCTGTGGTTCATGTGGGAAGGAATTGAGATGAGAGGAAAGCTCCATTAGACTTGGACATAATTGATAATTACCCTAGCTGTGTATGCGTAAATACATCTTGCGGGCCAGTGTGGCTATAATTTATCAGCCTTTCCATAATGCCTCCCAGAGGAACTATGCCAGGCAAGTTTTTGAAGAGAAAAAAAAGAGATAATGCAACCCTCTATGGACTGTAACATTCAGTCCACTGAAAGCAAGTTTGATGAACCCACGTGCAGCTTTATTGAAAATAATCCAAAGTGAAAAAAACAAAAAACAATGACTGAAGTAATCTTGACCAAGAACATAACATATACGTGAATATAAACAGGAACTAGACAACACTGGACTCACTAACAGGGTTACATGACTCGTACGCGAGTCTAGTTCCGGCGGAAGAGTGACCTCTGACCAGACTTATGACGTGGGATGTAGGAGTAGCATAAGCAAATAAGTTCAAACAAATAGGGCTGGGCAACAAACTTAAGCTCCTCTTCTCTTATATTGAAATCCTCTGACATTTCTCTTTAAAAAATCTTGTTTTGGACTTCTAGTGACCAGTGTTTCATTTTGATCTTCTGCGTTTCCGCGTTTGTAAATACGTCATGCGTCGGGTCGAAGGTCACTCTTCCGCCGGAACTAGACTAGCGTACAGCCGTTACCGGAAGCCAGTGATTATATTTTATAAAGTTATAAATATGGATATTTTTCTTACAAAAAAACGCAGCCTTTCGCTTCAGAAGGCCATTATTAACCCTGTGGATTACTTTTATGATGGATGGATGCGCTTTTTTGGCCTTCAAAATCTGTGGTATATTCACTCCCATTATAAAGCTTAGAAGAGCCAGGATTTTTTATGTCATATGGCTTGAGGGTGAGTAAATTATGGGATAATTTAAATTTTTGGGTGAACTAACCCTTTAAAAACACTTTCAGACATAATGCACAGATCCAATATACTGATGTTGTAACACATGCGTTCTTTCTTGACTGTTTATACTCACTTAAGATATAACCGACTATGTTAGGATACTCGCCAAGACGGGCATTTTGACATCATTTTGTGCGAAATTGTCCATTTAAGCGCAAGAAGACGTGAAAAAGAGAACTCAATCAGTATTGAATGTGTGCACACAAAACTTCTCACACAGCGTGTGAGATCTGATCGGACGGTCACAGTTTCGCCAACTCATGGCAATCAGGCAGTCCTGTCGAACCCTGCATTTAGATCGTAAAATCAACACTTAGCCATTAGCCATTGGCTAATTTAAGCAGGGTTACCAACTTTTGAGTTTAGCTCGGAGTGAGTATTATGAAAGGTGGGGCGGGGTTGTAAAACAAAAAGGCAAAAAAACACAAAAACCTTGCATCACAATAACAGAATTTCATTAAGTTTAGTGACATGTTATGCTTACATGGTACAATAGCCTACTGCTTTTATTAGTGCTTGACACAAATTTCACGATTTCAATTCATAAGCTTGCGATACGATTCCTGAAATAACTGTAATTCAGTGGTGTTTAGTGTTGTTTGGACAGTGTCCACTGACTCCACTGAAGAAACACGAGGGTGAGTAAATGATGACATAATTTTCATCTTTGGGTGAACTATCCCTTTAAGACATTCCATTTTAGAATGGCTCTGAACACCATTGGCTTGGGAATTTTTATTACCAATAACCTCTGTGACCCTGAGAGATGAATATGAACATGCATTTATCCTTCATCACCATTATCATCTGAATGAGTGCTGCAGACATATTAAATAGATATTGAAGACTATCTTGGTTTTATTGCAAATCATATTTCAGGTGGCTAATCGTTTATGGCTTTTATCTTCAAGAGCTGTACGTCTTATTGTTTGCGACATGTGGTGCCACAAAAGCAGTAATGGAAGCATAATTGGCTATTGAAAACAAAGAAAATATGAGATGAGAAATAGCAATGGGAAATGAATCACTGCATGTATCCTGCCGATAAACCGCTCGAGAGAAATGCCCTTTGGATACTGGAAGGATTTGGGTAGACAAACTGTGTTTGAAATGAATACATATAGAATAAGAAAGCGAGTGTTTGTGACTTTATAGTTGAAACATTCTATTCGGGTATGTGTAACTGCATTGATCAGATGATATCTGTGTTGTGATGAAATTGAACAAAAAGCTTTGTTTTAACTTGTTCTCCTTGACTGAATCTTCCATTTGAGACGTAGCGGGCCTTTCTCTCACTGAGGCAATCATCAGCTCACTGAATCGAGTGGACGCACCAGTTCTCGTTCCGTCCTGGCCGGGAGACATGGACGTCTTCCGATGACAGAGATCTGTGGACGCTTGTCCTGAACACTCTGACGTGTTGATAGGCTTTCTAAAGATAGATGATAAATACTCCCAATTGACTGAACTCAGCAGCTGACAGACCTGAAAGCATTTTTATGCATTTTACTGTTCTGTTGCTGCTCTGCAGAGGCTACAAGACGAGGTCTGTGAGGTGAATAATCCCAAAAAGGAAATAAATGCTCTGTGATGTGTGAGAGAGCGAATGGGTTTAAGATGATCAGCTGAAGCTGAAATCAACATCAGTTCCTAAAAGAAACTAGCAGCTTGACTACAGGAGTGGTGGTGATGACTATTGATTTATTGAGCAACAAAGTGCATTTTTCTTTTTGTTTAGATATTCCACATATCTGATTAGTTCAATCATGACAACTCTTGAAATGGTTTAACATTTTGTTATATACGGTAATGTTAAAGTATTTGGTCTTGGGGCAGACTAAAAAAGGGTTAACTTTAAGGCCGCAGTGTTTTTAGCCAGCTGAAAACGCCTATAGCTGTGGACTCTTGATTTGGCAGCGCAACGTGTTTGCTCATCTGCAATACGTCTATAGGACGTTTCCTGTCAGATAGACGTTTAGAAGATGTCTTTAAGATGTAATGATTTAGAATGCATGTTAAACTGACATCTTAAAGATGTCTATCAGATGTTAGTAAACAGCAGATGCTTTCCAGATGAAGTGATCTTTAACAGACATCTTGCAGACGTACGTGTGCTATCTGGGACATTTTTTCATTTGAGACGCATTGCTTACTATGATACGGAATATCCGCTGACGTGTTACTAGTATCTCATTTCACATATAGTTTGTTTATGTATTGTTTCTACATAAAAAATATCGGTTTTAGTAGTATTTGCTCTGGCTCTTGTTTTATATTATTTCGTTCTGTTATTATGGTTATTGTTGTTATCTGTAGACGTTGTACAAGCAGGATGTGGCGGTTGGTCGGTGTTGTATTTGTTCCACCCCTCCTCCTCTGTGATTGGACAGCTGGGTAACAAGTGACAGTGATGAGCACTGTGTTTTACCCAAAGTTGAACATTCTTCAACTCTCGGCGACGTGTAAAAAAAACGCTGAGCGCTCAACGCTTCGGTGTGAAATAGACGTGCAGTACTCCCACTGAAAACATACGCTAGCCGCAGGAAAATAATGCTTTGGTGGACACGCGGCTTAAGGGATGCAAATAATTATGTTTACGTTTATTTCAACTGGGTTTAACAAGTGAATCAGTCATGCATTTCTGTTTCTGCTTACTATGTCTGTGAAAGGAATTCCTCTCAGAAACTTACAAAAAAAGGAAATGAGACTGTTCAGATAAAATTCTTGCGAGTGGCTGACCTGTGATCCGAGAGGCAGTCTATTAACTGGCTTACTAAACACAGTAATGATGGACAGCTGGTGAGGGTCGAGGTGCTGCCTTCAAATTTAGAGAGTGCAAGATAGAAAGCAATACAAAAATAACATGCTATCAGTGTAAAAAAACAAGTTAAAAAAAGTGTAGTTACTGCATTAGCATAATTGCAGAGATGTCACTCAAGCAGTATAGATTTGCAAATGGTGAGGGAAACTATCAGGCAAGGTATATGCTACAATTGGCTTTTTTTCTGGCCCTAAAATTGGACAATTTAAAAATATATTATTTGTATTGAATATTGAAAAAACTAAATGATATATATATTTAAGCTTTTTCTGATTTAAAGTCTTGTGAATATAAAAGCTAAAGGGTCAAAAGCCCCCAATGGTGGACCAGAGTGGTTGGCATTATACTTATACTTGTTGCAAATATATACTAAATTATACATTTAAAAAAATACACATTTTAAAAAATATATTAAATTAAGTTGCCTCTGACAAGACAGATTTGATGTCTTGTCATTTCAGCTGATGACCTCATTAATCTGAATTTGGCCAGACTGCATAGTCTCAAACAGTGTTTGGACAAGTGCTGTGATAATGTTAATAGCTATTTAGTGTTTTGGTAAAAATCAAAGGGCATATTTAACTGCGTGGTTGTTGTACCTACTAACTATGAAGTAAGCATTTGATCAGACAGCTCAGTGTTCAAAGCAACTCACCTTCAAAGCCTCAGATATTAGAATTATTATTTTTTCGTAAGAGGAGAGTAATATATTTACCTGTTTGTTAACCATAGTGACTTCACACAGGAGTTGTAAAGCAAGGACCTGTCTGTGTGTGGTGGAGGAGACTGTCATTGAGGTGCTAGGGAGAGACAGGGGAGCTAATTGGGGTCAAAAACATTTCTGCTGGCGACACAGATGGCAGCCATCTGGGGCCTGCGAGACTTAAACATCATTGTGGTTGTGGCCTTGAATTATACTTCTCAAAATGGAGTCTACCTCAAGGACTAGCAAATAGTAGTGTTCCGCGAATGTTTTATTCAATTTTGAATGTTATTTTTATTTATTTTATTTATTTAAAAAAATTGTATAGAGTAGTTTTCAATACAAGAAACAGAAAAATGGAGGCTTTACCTTGTAAATATTTTCTATTCCTTAACCTTGAACCTAACACAGAAACATTTCCGAATTTTTATTAAGACATTATTTAGCATGTTTATTAAGCTGTTTTTCTCATGGTGACTGACTGGTTTCCACAATATAGGTGATTCCAGGTCTTTCTGGGGACTTTAGGTCTCAACAACGTAAGAAAAATTTTGTTTGACTTAATTAAGTTCTAGGGATTTTGTCACCAAACAGCTAAGTAAACACACACAGGCGCAGTGGCGCACATCTCTCTCTTTGGAAAAGAAATAACTTGAATAGGTTAGAGACCAATTGTATGACTTTTAGAGCTATGCTAGTGTGTCTTTGTAGTTTAACCTTCAGATGTGCATACATTATAATCCCGAAATAAATGTGTGACTTTTTGAAGTGGTCTTGCAGTTACATGCTCATAGACGTCACTGAACAGAACAGATCACAGCGTTTTCTCTGCTGCTGTGCTCTCTGACTGTGTACGACTGACAAGCACAGTGCAGTCTGAGCTCTAGCAATGCGAGTTTCCTTTATTCCATTTACACTCGCAGAAACTTTTGCAATAATTTGTAGTGCAAAGTTCTTGTTTTTTATAGACAATGCACTCAAAAATAACCAGAAAAAGTGGCATTCAAAAATAATAATGTAATCAATTTTACACAAGATTTATTTGCAGTATTGTATTTATATGGCAAACGTCTCTGTAACGGTATTTAGAAATTGTTTTATGTTGAATTTTTTGTGCATTTAATTATTTTGTTACCATCGTTGCTCTCCCGTGGGCCAGCAGGAGCAGAAAGATCCAGATCCAGATCCAAAGGTTCCTGTCCCTCTGTGACGCACATGACGGGAGTCAAATCAATGAGATGAGGCTGAATCAATGAGATGTCAACGGCGTCTCTTATCATTGCCTGTTGCAGCTTGACGATGATCTCACGGCTGCAGGCAGTGCAGAGGACGTCTTGGGTGTCTGGCAATTTTACTTCACTCTTTAATCTGATATTTGAAAGAACATATTTTCGTTTGTTTAGAAAGAAAAACATTTAAAGCAAATAGTATCTGGTGTTCCTTTCAGACTTTTTAAGGGTGAATGCAATGGGCTTGTGTCCAACTATCATTCACTTGCCTTTCACACACTTTGGCTTCCTTGTACAAGTGAGATTGATGGAGTGTACTAACTGGCCAACTCTTAATGGGATTTCTTTACCACTGCAGTGATTCACAAGAAAGGCAGTTTGAGGTTTGAACTCGGTTGATGGAGAGAGCTGCCCCATTGCTCCGTGCACCTGGTCAAGGGAAGATATTATAAACTGCTGAAGGAAAGGTGCCATGGTTTGTGCCATGTCCAAGAGAAAATTGAATTTCCAGAGCTACTCTCAGTTGACACGAGGCTCTTATGGGCACTGATACTGCATCTGCTGTTAGGTCATTCACGGGAAACAGATCCATTTGTGTCCCCATGACTTATACTGATATAATGAAGATACTTATAATTATAATTTTGTTTTACTGACATTACATTTTTGTTGTAATGTCTGACACACTGACATACTGACAAAGACATTTTTTTTGACTATGGCTGAAATTAAAGTCCATTATTGACTATTTTGCACTAACCTTCAAGCTCAAAGCATTTAAAATGGTAAAAAAAAAAACTTGAAATGTCAAACAGAATAGTACTAATACAATTCATTGTTGTTATTATTATTATTTTCAACTTATATGAATTCCAAACTTACTGTAGCAGAGTTTAAATAAATGGGAATGGCACATTTATTAAGAAATTCTGGTAAATATTTGTTTTTTTCAGCATTAAAAAGACAAAACTTGCTGTTGATTGTACATTTGCCCAACTCTTATAAGCCAAATATCAAATTAAACCATAACCTCTCCATTACCTCATTCAATATCGGCAGAATAAGAAAAGTACCCAGAAGGCTACTCACTGGTTTTAGTAGAGCCTACATCACCCACAATCTAATTTGAGTCATTTTGCGTATGGTAAAGGCCCAGATGAGGTTCTTTGTCATAGGCAATGACTCCTCCCCATAAACATGCTCAATTCATTTCACTCCTGCATAATGTGAAACTATATTCTGCCACAGGACTCATTAGAAAAGGACCATAAAAACAGCGATACACCTGCACCACCTGCTCCATGTGTACAACATCTCTTTTGATATTCACTAATGCAGCTGGTGTTTTAATGCATCAAACACAAACCTCAGAATTGAATTGCTATTCAGTTATGGAAAACTGACAGATGATGTGATCACACTAAAGTAAAGGTATAGTATAGAACTGAAACTATAATCCATAAAAGAAAAATGCATCAACCAAAGAAATGTCTGGGCCATATTACATAAAAAAATAAATAAAAATAAAATAAATATATATAATATAATAGGCTATATAAATATTTGCAATGACAATTTTATAATTATTTTCAATTATTTTCAGCATATCATATCGGATGAGGAACAAATTTTAACTAAATTGAGCTGGATAATGACTCTATTGCCTTTCTGTAGAGCCGCTTATAGCTGTATTGAACTCATTTCATAATTGATGAACGTTGAAACAGTTATTGAACTGTAACTGAATTGAAACAGCATTGAACTAAATTGATCTGAACAATGACTGTATTCTGTTCTGTAGAGCTGCTATACCGCTAAAATTGAGTTCTGTCATGGTAACAATATTACAATTCTTAGATAAAGGTGGTGTGGTTGGAGCCGTGTTTCTTAATCGTTAATAATAGAATACTCATGTCTAAGTTAGCCTATCTAGTTTTAATTTATCCATACACTCAATTGGATAGAATAATCTCAGATAGTTCTCAGCGTGTTCGAGTACAAAATCATCAATCAACTGATCTATGCACATCTACTGGTGTTCCTCAGGGATCTATTTTGGGTCCATTGTTTTTTGGTTTATGTATAAATTATCTTCATTCTGTATGACAACTCTGTATGACCTGGCATTAATATACAAATGTGTGCGGATGATACTGTAATTTTTTACATGGTAATAGTTTGACACAAGTTGCTAATGAACTTTCTATGGTAATGTATCGGCATGGTTAAAAAGAAAATGGCTTGCAACTAAATGTCTAAAACAGTATGCATGTTTTTTTCAGTCAAACAGTATCAGTAAAGAGCCAGATGTTTTTGTGTCAGGGATGAGGCTGCAGGTAGTTTCTCAATATAAATGAGGACCTTGGAATATTGATTGATTCTAAACTTACATTTAAAGCTCAGGTTAAAAAGCAGGTTAAGCTTAATCTTTACAATTTTAGGCTCACTAGAGATTGATATTATATGTTATTAGAGGCAGTTAAAATGTTTATGCATTCTATGTTTATTTTTCCCATTATTCATTGTTTAACAACCTGGTCCCAGACGAGTTCAGTGACTCTAAAACCATTAGAGTGTCTTTATACAAAATTACACTTAGGGCCCTATTTTAACAGTCTAAGCGCATGGTCTAAAGGGCACGGCGCAAGTGCACTTAGGCCATGTCTGAATCCACTTTTGCTAGTTTAACGATGGGAAAAATGGTCGGCGTGCATGGTCTAAAAGGGTTGTCCCTATTCTCTTAATGAGTAATGGGTGTGTTTTGGGCGTAACATGCAATAAACCAATAAGAGTGTCATTTCCCATTCCCTTTAAAAGCCAGTTGTGCTTGCACCATGGCGGGTAGCTATTTACATGACGGAATTTGAAAGCAGAAAGAAACGGATCTGCTCGTGCCGTGCGCAAGGTTAAAGCGTGCAAGCAGACCATCTATGGGACAAGCTAAATTCCACCATATCTTTATGTAAACAATATTAATCTTTTACATTGTAATCCTTTTATTTTTAATATTTGGGCTAGTTTGTGTGCTGCTGCGTGTCCCTGTGTGTGTAATAAGTAGAGTGTAAGCGTGTTGTGCACCCGCCTATTCGCCTTATTCACCTCGAACGTTCCACCGAGCCTGAGGGGTACACTTCCCACTTCCGGTAGTTCTCAAAACGCGATTTCTCTCAGTGCAATGGCGCCTCACTGCTGTGTTCACCGCACTTCATCACACAGGAAAAAATCCAACAGAGGACAAACGTTTCACCGTTTCCCCAAAGATCAGTAGTATGTATGTTATTAAAATCTACCACCACAGATTCACTAGTATAAGCATATTCTGAGTAGGGTGAAACGGTACATGTATTCGTATTGAACCAAAACGGTACGGGCGTCACGTTTCGGTGCACGAATTTACACGGACAATAACGTTACACGGTATAAAAATAAATAAAAATGGAGGCGCGGGCGCGATCGAACTCTGTGTGTGTGTGTGTCACAAGCTAACCTAGGGGATACATCACATCAGTTTTCCTAGCTAGGAGGAGGATGTACAGGAGTCAGATTGAGTCTGATCAATACAATTATACATGGAAAGATTGGTGGTCCACACTGGGGTTTCCATTGCTGGTGCTGCTGCGTCGGAGTCAAACTTCCGGGTTTGTGTACCCCTCAACTGCGTTCGAGTTTTCAAAATGGCCGCCAGGTGAATAAGGCGAATAGGCGCATATTACTAATGCACCCTTTAAATAACAAAAAAAATACTGCGCCATTGACTTTTTGACTGTTGGCCATGGGCGCACAAATGGGCGCAAATGCATTTGCTATTTAAACAACGTGGCGCAGGACGTGAAAAAGATTACTGCGTCGGGCTGAAACTATAGCAAAAAACACTTGCGCCTGGTGCTGCATTGAGCCGGGTTTATGATAGGGCCCTTAAAGTTCTTGGTAAGAAACCGGTACACTTTCATCATTGTTCAATATTTTAAAAATATATATTTATATATAGTCATATATAGTTATTTATTTTTTATTTATTTTTTTATTTAACCTTTATTTAACCAGGGAGTCCCTTGAGACTGAAATCTCTTTTCCGAGGGAGATCTGGCCAAGACGGCACAATTTAAATACAAATACAGCAGTCAAAAACAAACAAACAAGCATCACACATAAAAGAAAAGAACAGGTCACATTAGGAAATTATGATTAAATATGAAAAAGTATGCCTGATGTATAAAAGTCAGTTAGTTGGTATTAGAACAACTGCTTATCGCTCCACAAGAGGTGTGTTAAGAGGAGATTGTATTATGCCTTTCTGACGGAGGAATCTTAGCCAGTCTGATTTCTCTGTTAAAGCTATACGGGAAATGGAACGCTATTCCAGCAACTATAAGAGAACTAAATACATATGAATCAAGTAAAGAAATGGTTCATTTAGTACTCAGCTTCGTCAACATACTTTATACCTGCTGGCTGTCCTGCTATTGTTTTGTATTTGTTTTTATTTTCATTGATTTGTTTTTATTGATAGATGGTTTTATGGATTGTGTTATGTATTTGATTAAATTCTACTAGCATGTTTCTTTCTAGGGTGACTTGTAACATTCTGTCCAGGGACTACAGATGAAAAATAGCCTTTGGTTAATTCTGCTGCATTTACAGAAATGTTTTATTAATGTGCAATGTCCCTGTTAACTAAACAAATGACAATGTTGATATATTTGGTCTTGGCGGAATAGATCTGCTATGCTGCTGCTGGTGTTGGTTAATGCTGCTGCTGCAGAGCAGGTACGGGACTTGCTACTGCGAGCAAGTAAGACATGCTGCTGCTGTACAATATAGCATACATGAATTACCCGTAGCAGATCTATACAGGTGGAGCTGGGGAAGGTGGAGGGTTTCTGAAAGCACTCTGCACTGCTAAGGCAAATGCTTACCAAGTATTTGAAGGCTTAGCAGTGAACTCATTGGCTACTGGTCAGCTGAACCAATCAGCTGTGCCCTATAGAGAATGATGTGATTTCAAGCAGATTGGGTTAGGGTCCTATTAGCCTGCGCCATCTAGAGTTTCATGACAACTTTGTTTCATATTGTGAATCTATCTATCTATCAATGAAGCGGAAAAAACTTTAGAGAAGAGAAAGAGAAAGAGAGAAGACAAAGATGAGAAATGAAACCTAACGTCGTGCTGAGTGAGAGAAGATGGTTGCTCACCCCCGATTTTCCGGAAACCCATTTCCAGTCTACTAATCCTGCTCTCGCGCAGTATGAGTCATCTAACACACGGAGCAGCGCAGCTCAGTCTGCATTCTCTACAGGGCAAGAAGGGCAGGAGACTGCATTTAATTCTGAGTTTCTTCTTGGAAAAATTGCTGATGTACTGTGTATTTCCACCTTTTTACTTCTGGCTTAACCTTCTTAGGTTTATGATTCATACATTTCAGGTCTGTTTTGTGCACTCCAAAAATATTTGAGAAAGTGAGTACATTTATGTCTCTGGTGAAAATAATCACACAGACAATTATGAAAGTGTGAAAAGTAATTATACCCTAATTTGAGAGCATTTGCTCTCATCGTCAGATGTTCTGCTTTAGATCTTGTCCTCTCTAATGTTGTCGACAGGACCATTCATAAGCAGCACTTCTCTAAGCCTGGGGAACAGTTAATTGATTACCCATGCCACCTACCCCCTTTGAACCCTCTCTGTAAAGATAAGTGTCGTCCCTGAAATCGAACCCTCTGCCTGCCACGCTTCCGTCTGATTAGCTGCCGGAACAATTATCTTAATCGTGTCATCTTAACGAACCCCCACGATAAGCCGCCTTGGAGCCAGTAATCCAGAAGACCTTCGCCTACACGGAATACTGTCCCTTATCGCCCTTCATAATAAAGATGAATTAAGTCGAGGAAAAGACAACATAAAGTTCCCATTGCGGGTGTTTACACTTGTTTGTTATTGACAGTTGATGGTTTATCTAATTCATAATCAAGCAATTAAGTTAAATCATCATCATGGCAGAGCAACATTTAATGTGTGGAAAAACAATGTTAGGAAAAACAAACTCAGTGAATAGCTAGCTTGCAGTATGCAAAACCAAAATATATTTTTACATTTTCCTAACTAGATGTTTGGATGTGTCGAAATTTAGCCACCATGATGCTAGAGTTTTGTGATTGGTTGCCATTCTGTTGCTTCTGTATGTGGTTGCCAAGCTGTTCTGAATGGTTGTTAGGACATTGCTATGCGGTTACTAGAGTGTTGTTGGTCGTTGCTAGGTGGCCTAAGTCAAAATAGCCCATTCTGCTGATGTCATGTTGCTCAAAATGTATTATACGGGTTCTCTGTAAAATATAGTCTTCCCCCTCAAAACATCTAGGCATTAGTTCATGTCATTAAATGCAAAATTGAGCTAGTCATAATGCGTCACATATATTTACTTTTCTATTAGACTTTTGTACATGTGTCCTGATTTGCTCAAGTGAATTGTGCAGATGAATCTTGAATTTCACTAATGAAGGAGAATGCAGAGCATTAGATCAACCAACGATCAATCAGTTCTCTAAAATAGCTCAGAGATGCATGTCCCGAATCTTCAATTAGAAAGAATAAAGACAGAGCACAATACAGTTGCAATTCCTTATAATGGAAGAACAAGGAAACAAACAGGGTCAACAGCCGGGAAGAAGAAGAGGAGTAAGGATGTGGTAGAAAGGTTGGGAGGCAAAACAGAGGAAGAGGTAGATAAGGCAAATGACGTAGACACGTTTCTGATGTAAAAAGGATCACTATTGTGGACCATGTCCTCAATCAGGACCTTACAATGGCTGAGGCGGGTCGAAAGGTGCAGCTGAATGCTGGGAAATCATTCATGTCCTCAATCATTCAAACGTTTGTAGAACATTGTAGCCATGGTCCACAATAGTGGCCCTGATTTAATCAGAAAGGTGTCTACAATCTTGACCTCTTCTTGTTTTGTCTCCGTACCCTTCCACCACACATCCTTATTCTTCTTCTTCCCAGCTGTTGACCCTGTTTGTTTCCGTGTTGTTCTTCCATTGTCAGAATTTGTAACACTGTTGTGCTCTGTCTCTGCCAAATGAAGCTTCATGAGATGCACCTCTGAGCTCTTTTAGGGAACTGGTTGATTATTGGTTGATCTATCCCTTTACAATTCCTTCCTATCACTAGTGAAATTCAAAATTCACCTCTGCAATTCATCAATTCAGGACACATTTACAAAAAAAAAAAGTCTAATAAAAATGTGTAGAAAATATGCTTGACAGTTTACAGCTCAACCATTTTGCATTGACTGACTTATGCGATGAACTAATGCCTAGATGTTTTGCGGGGTAAGACTATATATTTTAATCAACATGCCATAAGCAATTGATAATGTAGGAAACAGCAGACACTTGTACTGTACATAACACATTGCATGGTTGTAGCTAAGCTTTTGCAATTTTTTCAACAAATAGAAATTGCTTTTACTGTATGAGGTGCACAAGTGACTAGATGATTTAAAGTCGTTTTAAAAATTTCAGTTGGTATCTGAGAAATTCACCAAAGCAACTGAGAAAAAATAATGTATATTATATGTACACTATATGCAGTATATACAGTCTTGTCTTATACTTTTATACATAAAAATGACATTGCACTGTAATTTGTTGACAGGCCAACAGTAAAAGTGTCACTGTGAATCCTGTCCAGTCTCTTGCAATCAGTATCCCACATACAGTAATGTGTCCATTTTTACTGTTAAAATTGATGTATCAGATAAAAGTGCAGTCTTGTGCAATTTCAATCATTGTCATCAAAATCATTGCAATAGTTTACATCTGAAAATACACTGTTATATTGACAACGTGGCTAAACATTTTGACTAGCTTGTTTGTGAACAATGACACAAGGACTTGTCATTCTGATGGCACTGATGTGTTCATTGACATAAATACTTACTTTTGAGAGATGAACTAATGATATTGAGAAAGTTACAGTCTTTTGCAGGTAGTCCATTGTGTGGTGATGTTTGTACGAATTGTTTCGAGAAATACACTTACTGGTTTGCAAATGTTAAGGATGATTTGAGACATACCAAAGCGACTGAGAAAAATCATAATTGTGTACACAATAAGATTTCCTCACAGATTTTATTGTCCATGAATCTTTTATGTGTTTTAACTCACATTTGACCTTACGATTAGGGGTTTGCCTAACCTTATTCAATAAACAAATATTTACCCATAGTGTCCCATATGCATAATATTTACCCATGCAATGGAAAGGAGCTCATTAATATTGGTCTGAAGTGGATGTAAAATATTTACCCATAGTGTCCCATATGCATAATATTTACCCATATGCAATGGAAAGGAGCTCATTAATATTGGTCTGAAGTGGATGTAAAATATTTACCCATATGCAATGGAAAGGAGCTCATTAATATTGGTCTGAAGTGGATGTGGTTTGCTGATCTTATCTAATAGTATCTTCAGGTCTGATAGGAGGCGAAAGCACAACAGTGGGGTGTAGGCTGCCCGCGTGGTGGGATTCAAAGCAGATGCCCTTTCCCCTGGAAGGCCCCTCCTCTTGTAGCCACACAGATCACAGGAGATCCCTCTCAGGCCCCGTCAGACCCCTCACGCTCTAACATTTACACTAAATTACCAAGCTTCAAAGTGCACTGTACGTACCCAGACTGCAATGATTTAGTCATAGATCCTGAAAAAAACCACAAGGATTCACTTTCGCTGCGGAATTTTGCTTACATTTGATTAATGCATGCGATTTGTTCAGAAAGCTGATCTAAATCTAATTTAGACTTTAATAGGGTCTTTGCCAATAATTGCACAATTGCGGCAACTCTAAATAAATGATACAATCAGTGAACGTCAAATTGTATTAGCATTTCAGCTGTATTAATTGTGTTGGGGTTTCTCCATATTGTGACTAGCCTATGTTCTTGAGCAGACAAGTTTTCACTGCAACATTGATGAATGAATATGTGCGCACAACCTTTTCCTTTTACTTAAAGGACAGTCAAATTAAACTTTCTCAACCTTAATGTATAGGGTGGACCATGACATTTCAGTTACAGACAACGTACTCATGTAAGTGCAGTCAGTGTGATTGTACAAGAACAGTGACTCAGCTTCAAGCAAACTTAGTGACAAATCTAGACCAAGCTGTTTTAGAACTTTTTGACAATATAATTATTTTGCTCACTTTTCAAAATGCAAAATACTTTTAATATAAGTGAAGAGTAATTTAATAATAGTGATTTAAAATGTATGGCTAAAGTACAACATTAAAATTATATAGTTCACCCAAACATTTTATATTCTGTTATTTACTCACCCTCAAGTTGTTCCAAACCTGTATGAATTTCTTTCTTCTGCTGTCCACAAAAGAAGATATTTTGAAGAATATGGGTAACCAAAAAGTCAATGGTGCCCCACAACTGTTTGGTCACAAACATTATTTAAAATATCTTCTTTTGTGTTCAGTAAAACAAAGATATTTATACAGGTTTGGAACAACTTGAGGGTGAGCAAATGGACAGAATTTTCAATTCTTGTGTGAACTATCTCTTTAATATCCCTTGGTCTCACGAAAGTGAATTTGGGTGGTTTTATTTGAGAACTTAGCATCCTCTAGTGGGATATAACAGTATTACATGCAGTCAACTGTGACAAATCATTATCTGAAATACATATAACTTTAAATCTACATGATAGAAAAGCCTCTTTTGTTGGTATCCGACATACAAATAAAACAAATATTTTAAAAAACAGTCATTACAAACGACTGTGATCGGTCCATAGACTGTCCATCTCAACAGCGCTGAGAAAAAATAACAACCACCACGTGACAGCACCGCCTTCGTCAGCAGCGGCAATTTAGCTGGTCTACACGCCAGGGGCGGAGCGAGGGGGTGGCTAATTGGGCTTAATCCCCGAATGTTTTGTCAAAAGTCCCGAATCTTTTAGGTTTTTTAAAATAACTTCAACTTTGTTTCATTTCCTCTCAGTCTTTCTGACTGGAGCGGCAAAAAATTCAACAAAAGCTCTATTACCGTGCGTGTGGTGGCGGACGGTAATGCATCGCGCATCACTCAGCTTGTTCGCCAACTGCCAATAAAAACTAACGAAGAAGAATATAAATCTTCTTCTTCGTCGTTCTTTTACTGTCTATGGTTGTCATCAGGGGCTGGCGGGCTGTTTTATGTTTCACCGGCATCGTAACGATCTTACTGGCTAACCGGCTGAAGTTAATATGGACATAACTAAGTTTTTTATAAGTAACACTAACAGTAAACTTCACCGGCCGGAGAGAGTAGAAGCAGCGTCAGACGTGACCAGTAGTCAAACTAATAAAGTACCGTAACATAATAATATATGGTCATGTTGTTTATCATACTGTGCAATTTCCCAAAGAAATATAATATAATTTTAATTAATGTTCTTCTGTTGGCCTGATATTCGATTCAGAGTATTGAAGAGCACATTTACTTGGCACTGCAGCATTTGCTGTTTGCTAGTAGAGCAGCCTAAATTATTATGGCATGGATTCTGATGTAACGTTAGCAAATTTGTCAGCTAGCACAAACTGAACAGAACTGAACTCTTAAGATTAGTAATGATGTTTACACCAAATTCCAATTTTACCTATGTAGCCTAACTTAAAAATAGTCAGATAATGATTGCCTCTTTTTAGTTGCCAGGGGTGAAAATGTGTCATCCTTAACAGTTTTGGTGTTTTGGATTCACTATAGCTAGAGAACAATTAAATACAAAATAGGTTGTAGGCTCTACTGGGTAATTTTTTTTTTTTTTTAAACTACCTATCATATTTTTTTTTAGTAACTATCATCATTAAACCCAGATTGTGTATAGATTTTTAGGCATTCTATTATCTCAAACAGCCTGAAAAATAGTGCATTTAGCTGATGTAAATGGGAAAAAAATCTCCCAGGGGGAGTATGCCCCCGGACCCCCCTAGGTTTGGGCTAAGCCCCGAATGTTTACATCGTCTGGCTCCGCCCCTGCTACACGCTACACCTGAATAATGACGCTGACAAAATGAGTTGTAAAAATATATGTAAAGCAAATAAATATATTTAAAAAGATATATAAATATTTAAAATATTCTATGTGCTCTTTCTATTTGTATGGGATGCGTCGTTCAATGTGCTTATGGCCAGCAGGTGTCGCACAACATGAACAAATAAGAATTAGACCTTATGATTAAGAACCGTTAAACGGGTTTCAAACATAGGTTTCAAACTACTTATTTGTGCTACCAGACCAGTGTAAGTACAACATATGTTGGCAGTGTTTACCCTCCTCAAAATAAGTAATATCGAAGCACCTCTATTCCCAAAGCTATTTTGCTGTTCTGAGTTTATGTGAGCATTCGGAATAGCCAACTTTATATGGATAAGAATCATTTAAAAAATGTCTGTAAACTACGAAGAAGATGGAGTTAAATGGGAAAAATACTGAAATATATCTGACCTCATCTCAATGGCACGAACTTCAAAACATAATCAGCTCTTCCTCATCGGAGGTTGAAAGGCTGTTCCAGGAGATCCGCTGATCGCAAATGGATGTAATGGCAGAATTTTTAGGTGCCTCAACAAAAATCTACATTTAATGAAAAAGGCTTATAGTACGACTACTACTTCATGTTAATTATGATATCTTTATAATAATCACAACAATAATTATAATAATTATTATAGGACTGTTGATTTTTTATTAATTTTACAATAGTAATTATAATTACTGGTGGATGTCTGCATATATTTTATTAATATATTTTTTTTAATTTGTTATTATTTTAGGGACTTTTACTTTAAAAGACGAACTTCCGCTGGGCGTCATAGATCACCGTTAACATCACTGGCTTCATGCTCTCAGCCATGAAATAAAGCGGCTCCTTATTACGACCGTGACATCCACGCTGGAGTCCTTAAATCTTTCCAGTCTTCATTTTCTGGGGGTTGTTAATTCTATAAAATACGCGTGTCTTGTCTCCGTGATATTGGATATTAACCCTGAAGATTTACCGAACTGGATGGGAATGTAGAGCAGCACCATTGTTTTATTGAAGTTGGATCCAGCTTGAAAAGAAACCAAAATTCAACAAAACCGCAACAGATACTTTGGGATCTCCTATCATTTAATCAACAATTTGCCATCAGATTTCGGAAATAACTGCCAGATTAGGATTTTTACGTTTTTCACTGTCGTTGACGTTTACATTCAGTCTTTTTCTGTCTTAAACTGGTTTGTTTGCCATTATGTAAAAGTGCTGCATTGACAAATCAGCATTTGGTAGCCTAACATTAGTCTAATAGTCCTGTGTATTGCAAATATTATCTTATTTGTTTAGCTAATATTATTGGATAGACACTATAACGTTACATGTCTGGATGTAGTGCAGTTTACCCAGTTTAAACCACCATTTAACGTTAAATAGTTAAGGGATATATTATTTATTTGCTTTTGTTTGTTTTTAAAATGCAACGGTTTTTTTAAACGTCCATGTTAAAGCAAAATGTGGTAACTTAGTTAGACTGTCACAGCCAGGCATGAATTATTTAAACCCTGCTTACTTATTAGTTGCTTGGTTTCCTGCTGGACGAAAGTCTTGACATTTGCAGTTTGACCCAGTGTGAATGTGACAGGAATCCAGGAGGGAGTTGGCTTTGCTCTCGACTCTGTTTTTGATCCAACTAAAGCTCCAGCTGTCAAGACATTCCAATAAACCTTTCTCTTACATTAAACGACAATGTTTTTACTGTGCCGTTCAAAGCGCAGAAAAGCAACCCATTAAGGACGATGCTGACCATTTTTGGACACGACAAGCTTCAGATATCACGAATTATCCGGGACTCCGGTGACAGGCATATCTAGATGAGTTTTATTTTATGAACTCGAGGCTGTCTGGAAGCTTTTCGGTCGTTTTATAACACGTCTTCTCGTGGATATATCGACATACAACATGGGCGACTCTAATTTGAACAACTCCAATGTGAAGGTGGCGGTTCGGGTCCGGCCCATGAACCGGAGAGGTGAGTTGAATTTCAGCTCTGTCACTTGATTTATCACATCTATCTATCTATCTATCTATCTATCTATCTATCTATCTATCTATCTATCTATCTATCTATCTATCTATCTATCTATCTATCTATCTATCTATCTATCTATCTATCTATCTATCTATCTATCTATCTAAGATGACATATAATGTACATTAACATCCAACATCAGGATATTCGTTTTTTTTAGTGGCATTTTAATCAAATTCTTTCTTTAATAGTTGATTTTAAATGGGTGACAATGTGACACGTGTATTTTTAAAAGTGCAAAATATCTATACATGTAATTACATATTAGATGACAATTATAGAATACTTGTTTGAAATTATAACATGTCATACTGCTTGAAGTTTAATGTCGACTACCCGTTTCCAGGTTTTCTATGACAGTGGGGAAGTCTGTAAATATGATAAAACTTTGTCTTTCTCTCCATCCATCTTTTTATCCGAGGACATCCTCATACATGCTTGCTTTTTTTTCTTTTCACTTTTTCTTCTTCAAGTTTATTTGCATGATTACTTGCATGCATGTCTCTCACATGAACGGCTGACATTAAAGCAGGTCTTGCCGTGGGAGAACATGTGTCTTGGTAAATCCATCTAAGCGTGAAATATTTGCTACATTATAGGGATGTGGTCACGTGTCCCACTGGAGCGTAACATTAAGTCACAAGACTCAAGCACTGATCATCGGCTGACAGCCTGTGTGAGCTTTCCGACTCATAAATATCCTTTTGAACAATTCCCAGTCTTCGTTTGTAATGTTGGAACTGTTAAAGGACCCTCATTACTGTAATATTCCAAATTCAAAGATTTTTCAGACTTTATTTCTATGTCATATGACATATAGACCTTGTATTTGAAGGACTAAATGACACTTAACTTTCTGTTTTACTTGCACTCTCTCTCTCTTTCTCTCTCTATTTTGGACAAAGCCAGGAAGGGAGTTTGAATGGACTATTTGCCAACGTTGCATAACCGAGCAGGTTCCCATGGCCAAATTAGTTTGGGTCCTTCTACGAAAATGTTCATATTCAGTCCTTAGACTATGTAAAGAGAACTTCACAAAACCTTTTAGGTGGATAAAGGGATGTGGAGGTTTAACTAGTTAATGTTTTACCATTTCCCCACATTAGTTGAGTCCACCTCACCTTACTCCCTTCTTGCATGGCATGAAGAATGCATAGTGTCATGTTACTAACTGAACCATGCATTGTTAATAGTTTTACTTCCATAAACTGAAGCAAATAATTATGGAAATGTGCTTCAGGGCATTGTTGCTGCTTTCGTTTACTGTAGATGATAAATATTTGCTTGGACTTTGTGTTATTGTGTTCAGGATTTTGTCAGTCTTTCCAGTTCGTGGCTGTTGCCAAAATTACATGTTTATCTCTGTTACCTGAGTTACACAATGCAGGACATTCAGATTTTTGGAATGGCTACTAGATGTGGTAAATCCAGATGGGCATCCTTATTGGACATTGGCCACCAATTCTGGGAGGAAACCAGTTGTTTCCTGCTCTAACAGGAAGTTGTTACAGCTAGTGTGGCTTCGGAGTGCATCCTTTCCAAGGATTTCTGAGTCAGCTGCAGATGCTTTCCACTTCCCTGTAGTTGTCAGCAGGAGAGTTTAGTTTCTTCAGACATGCTTTGGCCTGCTGTCGTATTGGGTGTGTGTTCCTATTAGGCCATGCCTTGTGTTTGTCATTAGTCTGTGCATCATAAACTTTCAGCTGACTGAACTACAAAACTTTATTTGGTCTCCATTTATTGGACAGAAAGCCTTTTTACCAACAGTCTGGTGCTGAGAAAGTGTTTGAGGGAATGCTGTTGAATGTTCTTCCTGCTGTTCCTCTGGCCAAGCTGAAAGTGAGACCTGAGCCAATCCCAGGGCTCAACATTAAGGGTGACCCGATGGCACATGGCCAGTGTGAGAGAGTTTCTTGCCAGTTCATGGAAGTGTCATTTGAGCTGCACAGCTAATGCTGTGTTTTTACTACATATTTTGATCATGTTTAATGTGCTTTCTTTTGATCTTTAATGTTTTGATTTCCATCTTCAATATTCATGCTATTTTTTTGTCATTCTATTTATTATTATTATTATTCATTACTTATTTACATATGTAAATATTGTATATTTATTTATTTAAATAATTGTTTGCCAACTATTCAACTTAGTCAATTTTTTCATAAATCAAATAAAATTATTCCAATGTTTCAAATGGAATTATGTGAGTAAGTCCATTGACAATATAGCCTAGTATGCCATATTTTCTGGTCACCTGGTCCGTGTTACAAAATAAGCATGGTGGTCATACATTATCCCACTTAATACATGGCTACTTTATAAATAAACTAATAATTTGACTAATAATTACTAATCATTTAAATGATTTTAGCATGGGAGAACTGTGGAGTCTGAGATATGAAACTAGAATGTAATTCTAGTATCTTTTCATTTCTAGTATCCTTTCAAAATCAGAATCAGTATTCAAATGAATTGTAATAGTTATTTTTTGTCTATAATCATATTTTACTTTTTGAGTCTGTACCTGCCATTATCTGATTTAAGTACAGTATCCCTCCTGGGATCAATAGCCTTATTGACTATCTTATGGTTTACTGTAAATTATACTTCAGAAATATATCATTTGACTTCATAGTAGTTTGATTTTTTTGTATATTTTGCTGATGAAAATGGGTCATTGTTGATGAGTTAATGCACTTTCACAGTGAAGTCATTTCAGTTTAGGATAAATCCAGATTTGGAACTGTTTGGTTCAAACTGGAAAAAAAAAAACATTGATAAAATGCTATTAATAAGATTCCTCTATGGCATCTAGCATGTGTAGTGTCATAGCTTCAGTTTCACAGATTTTTGCTAATGTAGTTAACAGCCTGTCAAGGGAGATTATAATTTGATTGTCCTTAAATGGCCTTTAATATCTGAGGGCATGAGTCTGTAAAACTTGTATGCCCTGAACTCTTTCCATAGCTGTGAGAATAGTGATGGGTGATATCAGGAAAACTCTCTGTATCAGAGCTGAATTCAGTCCTCAAGCTGTGAATCCCCTGCTATTGATTTCAACCCTTTGTTCTGCATAATCAGGATGGCTGGGAACTCAATAGGTCACAAGATTGTCTTATTAGTCTCATCTAGGCAGGATCCTTTTTAATATTCCAACAACCTGAATCTTTTGAGATGATAAATCACAACAGGCACTTACATATTTGTTTGTTTCATAGTTGTGGTTCGTAAACTGCCTGTGTTTTTTTTTATCCCAACAGAAAAGGATCTGAACACAAAATGTGTTGTGGAAATGGAGGGGAATCAAACATTTCTGTACCCGGCAAACCTGGGAAAAGATTCCAGGTAAGTTGAAAGTCTGACATGCACTACCTATATATAGCTTATTCCACACTCAAGCGCACATAAAGCTTGCCACAAAGCACCAGCAAAAGTAACGAAAAAAGTTCTGAATCAGTGTCAGCAGTGTCAAGATGAAGTTGACAACACTGACTCGCTATCTCCGCATTACATTATCAGAGAGTATTTGTTTTCGATTATTATGTCGGTGAGGCAAGTAGCATACTGAGTTTTGGTTCATTTTTGTGACGCACTCCATTTTACAAAAGCACAACGTTTTGTTGTTTTTGTGAGTGTACACAAATAAAAGTAGACCCTTTACAGTTTCTTATCTGTATGACCAAAAATGAGTAAATGACAGCGCCTCCATGTCATACAGTAAGCGTGCTAATACTTTAGCTTCCACACTCTGCGCAAACACTTGGATATGCACCTATAAGGAACACTTTTAAAGATAAAGCGAGAGGGCATGTAAAGCGGTTACTACTTGCATGTTTTAAATAAGCCATATTTGAGGTCGATGAATGATAGGTGAACGTTTGGATTTCCTGCACGACATTACAAGGACCAGCTGTTAACGGTCTGCCACCACAACTGTGGACTTCTCCGCTTCCTGTGGATTTCTGTGACTGACCAAGTTAAAATTTTAAATAGGGATGTCCCGATCAGGTTTTTTTGCCCTCGAGTCCGAGTCATTTGATTTTGAGTATCTACCGATACCGAGTCCCGATCCGATACTTATATAATACATAAAAAAAGAATAAAGAAGAGAGAAAAAACAGATCCAGGATGTTCCTTATGTTTTATTTAATTCACCTTATTTTAACATTCAACATTCAAACAGAGCACGTCTGTGAGGTAGCTTGAACAATCAAGTAATAAATAACACAAAATCTTCACTTTTGGACTTTAGTGCAACAGTAAATATAGAAAAAGTCTAATATAAAAACAAATAGCACCTCAACTTAAAATACCCAGCAGGCATGTAAACAAAAAATAAAAATGTTTTAAAAGTGTATAAAAAAATTATGAGTATATATATATACATATATACATTAGGGGTGTAACAGTTCACAAAATTTGCGGTTCGGTTCAAAACAATACAGCAAAAAGAAAGAAATGCCAGAGAAATGTCCTATTTATTAAAAGAAAAACTATTTTTAAATAAGTTTGAATTTTCCTACATCTTGAAACTTTCAGGTTTATAAATGGGGGTAATCTTTGAAGGATGAACAAATAATGTTTTGGTAATCACATTAAAAATAACATTTAAATATATATTTATATAATATTTGAGTTTTGAAGTGCAACATTAAATCCATGTTCATTCACGGCACAATGTTTCTCCTGGTTTCCACGTCAGCGCTGTTTGATCTAATAGAGATTTACGGTGAATAACGGAGAAATGTGAATGCTTCTCACTAGATCTCGCAGCAATGTTATTACTTCAGTGGCGAATTCAAATGTTTTCTTCACTAGATCTCTTAGCACAGTGTCGCTTGATCTCGCGCTCCACAGATGTTGCTGGTCCGAACTGATAAATGGTCCGTTAAGCACAGTATAATGAGTAGCGCAGTTTCGTTCCGCTTTCATTACGTTTGCCATTTGATGTTGCGCAACGTTGTGGCGATCGCGCCAGCGCGGATTTTGTCTGCAGGAAAAATGGTCCTAGGAATCGTTCAGTTTGTATGCGTACCGAACCGGAAGCCTCGTTCCGAAACGGTTCAATAATTACGAATACATGTACCGTTACACCCCTAATTTACATACATCCGAGTCCTGATCGGGAGGTAACGTCCGATTCCGATCGAGTCTGAAACCACGTGATCGGGCCCGATTTCCGATCGCGTGATCGGATCGGGACATCCCTAATTTTAAATTTGAACGTTTCTAACTATTAGGGGGCAGCCCTTGATGATAATAATAAATGTTTCTTGATCACCACATCAGCATATTTAGAATGATTTCTGGAGGATCATGTGACACTGAAGACTGGAGTAATGATGCTGGAATTTTAAAATAGATAAGTTATTTTTTCTATTGCACTATTTTAAAGGTTCCTAATTTTGTTTTGGAGGTCCCCTACAATAGATTTTCATGCATCCAAGGTCAAAAAACACTTTTGACCTTTATTACCAGATTCAGTAACAACAACCCCTCCTTTCTGTGAGGAGAATCCCTTCCTGCTCTGATTGGTCCAATGATCTGTTGTGATTGGTCTACCGCTTACAGTGCGTGTCAAAAATGAAACGCCTATTACCATATCTGAATTTCATCTCCAGAGACTTCCTCAGTGCTTAGTGATATGAACAGATGAAACGTGGAATCACAGCACTGAAAACAGTGTCTTCTTGACATGTCAACAACACAAACCAAACTCTTCCTGTCTCAGTTACAACTACAATGTTTGAGGGTAGAAAAGTTGTTGTTCAAAGATGTTGTTTGCGGGCAGCCATTAGAAACTGTAGGCTGGCATTATGCAAATTTGTTGTATTGTTACATCGTATGTAACAGGAAGTGAGACTGGAATTACTGAGGACTCGTTTCGGCAGTTCAGAATTTAGGAGACTTTGCACTTTGATATTTAAAACTTATATGCACTTTGATATTTAAAACTTCGCAGACCTTTTGTATTCATAAACCGCTATATTACATAAGCATAATAGGGGCACTTTAAATTGTTATATTTCTGTAATACAATATTACTGCTTTTACTGTATTTTTGATCAAAGAAATACAGCCTTGGTGAATCGGACCGCAGCAAGCTTGCCCAGTGTGAAAACACCCTAAGGCCGTGTGTCCACCAAAGCGTTTTTCCACGCGCCTGGCGTATGTTTTCAATGGGAGCACCGTGTTTTTTAAATGCCATGAGCTTAAAGAGGCGCTGAGCTGTTTTTTCACGCTGAAGCGCCGAGCGCCGGGCGTTTTTACTGGTTGCCGAGAGTTGAAAAATTTTCAACTTTGGATAAAACGCAGCGCTCATCACTGTCACTTTTTAACCAGCCGTCCAATCACAGTGGAGGGGCGGGACTAATACCACACTGACCAACTGTCACAACATTCTTTCTGTACAACTACATTAACCAGCAGAGCTAACCGAACAAAATGGATGAAAAATAAATTTTTAGTATGAAACAAATTATCTAAGAAATCAGTTACAAGTAAACTGCTGCAGATATTCTGTATCATAGCAACGAAACGTCTCAACGGAAAAAATGCTGCGCTGCCAAAACGCTCTCAAGCGCCAACAGCTAGGCGTCTTCAGCAGAGCGTCTAGCGTTTTCAGCTGGCTAAAAAAGCTTTGGTGGACACACGGCCTAAGAGACTTCTTTCAAACACATTTAGAAATCTTGCTGACTGCAATCTAGTAGATTTTCTGACATTGTAGCTTTGTTCGGAATAGCATAAGAATTGGAGCATTTGAGTAAATAAACAACTATGTTTTAGTTCTCATATGATATAAATATAAGGTTATGAATGCATAATCGTTTAGATTATTTTAATTGGATATTACATATTTGGGACCCTTCATAAGATAGCTGAGAGCAGGGTCTTTGAGATCAGATCGCATGTATTCTTGTTGGTTTTCGGTCGGTCGGCTCGTACGATGGGGGCTGAGGGAGAACAGGAATGTGGACGTGCGGTTCTCTTTAACGCAGCCTGCTGTTCGCTCCGTCCTGCCGTGTGTCGGGGCATAACTCTCCTCCATCTGACTTCCTCTCTTTTTCTCTGCCCTCCGTTGTCACGGAAACGCAGAAGGAGGGTTAACCCTAGGTCATCCATAGCTGAGGAGCTCTTGTGTCTGGAAAAAGGGGAAAATACAAGCTAGCTTTAGCATCTGTCAGCCATAAACATTTCCTCTGACTTTTATGGCGGGTACACAAGAGAGCACAATTATTTTTTTTGCTGCTTTTCTCTTGTCGTGAAGTGCAAACAAAGACAGAGGTTGAACAGGTTTTAAACTTGGAAGTGAATGGTCGAGCCGCCTGCTGCCTTCGAACAACAGACAGTTTAATTGCAGCGCTGAGTTCCTTGGTCGTGCCGCGCTGAATCGTCGGCCCTGATAATGGCCCCTGCGATGCAGATGCCTCAAATGGCAAGGTTCACATCACCAAAATAGCTTTACTTATGCAGATTATTGCTGGCATTTCATATTAATTATGATCTGTCAGGCACTACAACACATTCCAGACAATCTTTTGATGATGGCTACACATGGCGTGTATATGTCAGTGTATACTCCTCTTTCAATCCTTTGTGTGGTCGTACCGCTCTCAGCATGTCCGATGGCATCACATACTCGGGATGAATGAATCTTAGTGCCTGTCCATTTGCTTTAATGAAATGACATTTGAAAGGTTTTATGTTTGCAAGCAGCTCCTAGGGTTGTTTTGGATGGAATGAACATGAGCAATGACCAGAAGCTTTATGCCTGACAAATCAATGTATGACTATCTTTATGAATTATGATAGAAAAAAATCTCTTTCAGGTACTGTAATATTTATAGAGCCAATAATTGCTTGTCACTCCCTACTATTTTAGTATTATTAAGAGTATTTTACAGCTGTGCCCTTTTATGAAATGAGTATAGTTGATTTTTTTAATTTTTTTTTATCTCTATTATCACAGATTATGTTCTTTTGTTAAGTTAAGGAGTTGCTGGCACATCAAGACTATGACCATCCCATCTGAACTGCAGACAGGGCGTGTTTTGGGCTTGCAGGAAAGCAGTGAGACATACACTAGTCAGAATGAGTTCAGGTGTGTTGAGGATAGGGCTGGGCTGTATGGCAAGAAATACGATCACAATATTTTTTCCCATACTGATCGATATTAAGGCCCGTTCACACCAAGGACTATTACGATAAAGATAACGATAAAGATATATTTCTAAAAATCTTTCTCAATATTAAAGAATAGCAGAGTTCACACCACAGCTATAACGATATAGAGAAACTATATCGTTGGGATCACTTTTGTAAAAACATTTTTTTTTCCAGCTGTTGAACGATAAAACATTGACAAACAATCAGAATCCATTCTAATTTAAAGCAACACCAAGTAGCTTTTCCTCTGCGGTCGCCCTACTGGTTGGAAGCGAAATTGTCCATTAGCGCTGTCGTAAATAATTTAGCCTACCGCAGCCTACTGTCACACACGCGCACGCTCGCTGTTGATCCAGCACCGGCTTTGGAATCAACAATGGCCACAGACAAGGTAGAGTATGATGCATGATTTTATGAAAGACATCACAAACTAAGAAAAACTAGAGATAGTAGGCTATGCAAGCAATATACTTACTAGTCCAACAGCATGACGGCCAAGTCAGCATCGGTCGGGCAGCCCTCCTCCTCCTTAAGCTCACGCCAGCGAGCAAACACTGGCCCAATATTGATCCTTGTCCGGCCTCTTGCTTTATCACTCAGCCTTTTCCTCTTCCGAGTCTCCTCCAACAAAACCTGTCTTAGTTTTTTTTTACCGCTTCGGCCATGACAAAAGCAAACAAAACAAACGCTGGTTGGTCCCTCACGTCCGAATTTGAGGAAGTGGTGGGGGAAGTGACGTATGCCGTAAAGCAGTCGAATTTTGTAGTTCTTTTTGTGCACGGGTTCCTACCCGAAACCCGAAGTTACATAGTGCCAGTAAAAGCGATACAGACCACGTCAGGCTATGGCAGACGTGTCATTTAACTTATTTAACTTATTAAAGTCAATGTACCATCACAAGGGTCTTGGAAATATATTATGAAGTGTTACTTTAAGGGCTCGCACATTTAAAATGGCAGACGACGTTGCGGAGAAGTTAATCGCCGAGGTCCAGAAAAATCCACCACTGTTTGACAAGTCAAGCCTTGTTCAAGAAAATGGATATGGAAAACAGTCGTTCATACCCATGAATAAACGGTGAGAAGTATTACGTCAGATATCCAGCGCTCGTTTCGACTGCGTTGTCTTGCTTCCTTTGAAGTTGCGGTCAAAAAGACTAGGTGTAGTTTTTATTCTACTGTATGGACTACGTCAGCTAAATTCACTGTTAGATTATTAGATTGATTATACTAGCTTCACTCAAAACATAGCATGCTGAGGACATCTGCTGGTTAAAGCCGTGTAAATGCAACAAGAACAGCAAAAACATGTTCAATGACAGCGCGCAAGCTTAGAATAAACAGACCGTTAATTGTTCATTGGTGTGGACACAAATATAGTTATCGCTATAGTTATCGTTCTTGGTGTGAACGGCCCTTTAGGCTTGCTGCGATAGTTTGTGTTACACGGTGTTCAGCCGCACAAGAGTGAGGCGAGCTGACTGACAAGACGATGGCAGAAGATTTGCTTTCAAAGCGAAATGTTAAAGCACCTATTTGGCTATATTTTGGATTTAAACCCAATGCTAATAGGGAACCTGCAAACATTGAGGCAATCTGTAATCTTTGCCTGATGAAGGTGGCAGCATCTGGAGGTAATACTTCTAATTTACACACAACTTCAAGCGCACCACAAGAATGAGGCTGCCGTGCTTATTCGATTTGTTAATAAAAGTTCTGTTTTAAGTTTGTCATTGTACTGTTTTGTTGTTTTTCATTGAGAATAATAATGAACCCACCATTCAAGCAATTGCCACTAATTTGAAAGCGAAAGTAAAATGCGCACGGGCATTCATAAGTGATTTAAAAACGAGGTGGAAAAGAGGGATACAAATTTAGGGTGAGACCGGTATTAGTGTTGTCATACGTCGATTAACCGGTGGGAAAGTTTCTTCACCGTCACATTCCTTATTGATATATAATTTGATAATCCTGCCAGTTTGAATAATATCCCGACAATGACTTTAGAATCTAGTTTAATAACAAAAACATTTAACTATACAAACATGCTTTTTCTGCCTTAAAACAATAGAAGTTCGGTTAAAAAAGTTGGAGTACACATCCCACTTATTTGAAGAGGGACAACCTTTACAAAAAAGTTCACTATTAGATCAAATAAAGTTAAAAAATATTAACTAAACCAGTCATTGTGCAATACAGATTGACACATGGGACTGGATCTTCGTACTCGCAGTGTTGTCGCTGGGTTGGTACCTTTTCAGGTTTGTTGCGTTTCCCGCCTTGGTTGGAACTGACCATTGACATATTTTGCAGACCTTCTGGGCGGTTCACACAGAATGCGTTTTTGGATTCCACTACTGTAGTATTCCATTGTTTTTCTTTGTAAACGTGCACTAGACGGACGCACTGTTTAAGGGCTGGTTCAAACAGAAGGCATTTTTGTGGTTAAAGCGAAATGAAGGTCAGTGGAACAAAAAAAAGACAAGCTCTTGACGTGTTTTTTTTTTTTAAGTTCAAGGCAAAGCAAGTTTATTTAAATAGCACATTTCCTACACAATGGTAATTCAAAGTGCTTTACATAGAAGAAATTTAAATAATCAAAAGAAATGAGAATAATTAAAACAGTTTAGAATAAAAAAAATTAAATAGGCCTACAGCACAAACAGTCGGACGAACAGTGACACAGTACTCACATTCACATTCAGTAAATGCACTGCTACACAGATGTTTTGAGTCTGGATTTGAATGTGACTTCTGTAGGAGCACATCTGATCTCTTCTGGAAGCTGGTTCCAGCTGCGGCTGGCATAGTAGCTAAATGCAGAGCTACTATGCACTCTCCTTGCTTTGAGTGAACCATTGGTATTTCTAGCTGATGTGATCCTAATGTTCTGAGTGATCTGTTGGGTTTATATTCAGTGAGCATATCTGCAATATGTTGAGGTCCTAGACCATTGAATGATTTATATACCAGTAATAATACTTTCAAATCAATCCTAAATGTAACTGGGAGCCAGTGTAAAGACCTGAGGACTGGAGTGATGTGTTCATATTTTCTGGTCCTGCTCAGAATCCTGGCAGCTGCGTTCTGTATGAGCCGCAACTGTCTTAAGGTCTTTTTCGGGAAGACCAGTGAGGAGTCCATTACAATAATCCACCCTGCTGGTGATGAACAACCTTTAACTTGAGCGCGGCCTTTTTAGAACGCTGTGTCATGCACAAGATGCTACAAAAGACACAAGCGCAACAGTTGCTGCGCTTCGTTGCTTTTAAGCAACCCAAACCATTTCCATACAATACAATTTTTTTCCAACAGTTTCCTCAGCTTTGGGGGGTAATGCAGGTTTTTGGTTTTGCTTTCGTTTTCCTTGTTGGCTACCTGCAGACCGACTGGTTGTTGCAGGGTTTATTTCAGCTGTCTGATAGACTGCTAGGGTAATCTATATTGAGTAAAAATGTCCAGAGCTCATCATTGTTATCCACATACATTTTGTTGTGATATCTTATATCGCCCAGCCCTGGTTAAGGACACTGTTTCTAAGAGGAAACGGCAAGCGCTTGTCATATATTTTTGTAGAAACATCTTAACCATATTAACCCTCTGAGGTCTAAGGATTTTTGGGGTCCTTGAGGTGTTCTGACATGCTCTGACATTTGTGCTTTTTTCAGTTATTTATAAACATGTTAATGGCAAAGGTGTAAATTCACTCAATAAAGCACAAACTGGACTACCGTAATTTCTCAGCAACAATTATGAAACATGTTTGTATTTTTGAGAGAATATTGCTTATGCATGGTTATTGAAAAAACTAAAACTTAAAGTGTCTGAAATAAGGCCACAAAACACATACTAAATATGTGTCCACAAGACTTTTGACTAATGAGTGTTGTTGCCTAGAATTTTTGCTTCAAAATGATCTGAAAATCATCCTGCCTAATCATTTACACAAACACATACACTGATTTAAATTTTATTAGAGACCTTTTGTTTGGAAAGGCAATATGCGTGGAGGCGTGTTCACACCTGAGAAGACAAAGGCCGGATAATGTGCCGCATAATGAGCTGCATATTAATTAGCCCTTTCACACAGGTGTGTCACAGGATCCCAAAGAATGCAAGGACAAAAGAAATGATCTATATAGCCTATACATATTTTACAATTAGAAATTGTAACCAATTACAAATAGGTTACAATTACAACAACAATTACAATTTTAACAATATTTCAAGTGTATTTCTTTGTAAAAACTATACATTTTATCATACGTATTAAAAAAAGGTAAGGATTCATTAGTTTGAATATTGGAACAAACACTATAATAACATCTTAGTTGATAATTCAATATACCTACTTTATTTTTGACAAAACATCATACTATAGTATATTTAACTATGAGCAGAAATTGGTGAACAAAAGCGTACCTATTTAATGTGACAGTAGTCTTTTTTTACAGTCAAAACTTTATAAGCTATCCAAAACTAATCACAAAATCGTGTCTAAACATTCATATTTAGTCTGTAATATATTGTGTATGATATATTAGTATATACATGTGAATTTGCAGCTTGTTGCTTATACAGACATTTTATTTCAACATATTTCAGTCTATTTTTACTCATACAAACTATATTGCTATAGCCTACTAAGATGTGTTTATGTAAACATAACGTTTACTAATGTAGGTGCGAGAGTGAATGAACAAGGCACAGACACGCGCTGTATAACTGTAAACAAAGTGCGTGCGCCTATGCCGTTCACTCATCATTTAGCCTACACACAGACACGCAATTCATATTTAAACAGTCTTTTTGCGGTTTACAGTCCGACACTTCAATATCGCGATTAGAACAAAGCACTAGAATAAATGACTTACTACATCAGCTGGATCCGTTGCTCCTCGAAATGAAACTACCAGCACTTCTGGTACATTTTCCAGGGTTAGATATTCCTCACAGTGAAAGGATACGCTGTGTACACAGCTGTACAAGATACTTACTAAACACGATGTGTTTTATAATCCAGCTGGTGGGTGTTGGCATGTTTGAACGGCTTGCCTTAGATCATTTGCGTTTGAATAGCGCGCGCTCTCCGTGGGCGTGGCACATTAACGCGTAATTAGGTATAATGAGCTGGAAAGAAAAATACTGACATCTCTCTCTTTTTATACAGATTACATAAGCTAAGAATATTTGTTTTTTTATATAAATTAACTCATTTAAAAGAAGAGAGTTCAAGCTTCATTATGGAAAAACACTCGTGCCTGTATGACAAGTATTCGCGGAATTAAAAATAATCTTAGGACGCGTTTCAGAATGAACTTCACTGACAGAGAGAAGGCAGAACGCGCATCATGTTTGTTTTTCTTTATTTGGCGAAAAGCACAACACTTTGTTTTTATTGTGAGTATCCACAAAAAAAAGACACTTATCAGGATCTAATGATGTACAACACTTAATATGTAAGATCAAAATCAACAGAGTATTTTGAGTTTCTTTTGCACTGATAAGAAAAAAGCGAGACTATCGCGCCGGCGCGATAGCCGACCTCAGAGGGTTAAGTGGGATGGGCAGGCAACTTCGGTCCTGGGCCCTCTGCTCTGTTCTTGCAGAGTTCAGCTCCCTCCAACCATGATAAAACTCTCTTGCCTGTAGCTTTCTAGTAATCCTGAAGACCTTGATAAGCTTGTCTAGGTGTAGGGCTGGGCGATATGGCCTAAAAAAATCCCTGAGTTTTTTCACAAAAATCCGATTTACGATTTAAATAGATTTTTTTCCCCTCTACTTAAAAACAATCTGCAGATGACAAAGAAATTATTCAAAACAAGTTTTAACTTGATTTTGTTTTGATTTTCCCTTCTGGGATTTGATTTGGATTTCCGCCTTGGGGTTAAAGTGCAATCAGAAACAACAAGCCAAAAAGACAAGATGGCAGGCCCTGCCGTTGTAAACAGTGAAAATGTAATGTAACGTCACGTAACATAAAACGGCTGGATTAGGATTCGGGGGGGATGTAAAAACAAAACAAAAAAAACTTGCATCACAATAAGTGTATTGTGATTGTCAAAACATTTGGTAACTAAACATAATTTTATTACATAAGTTTAGTGACAACACAATGTTTACATGGTACAATGACTGGTATGCTACTGTTTTCATTATTGCTTGACACAAATTTCACAATTTCAATTAAAATCTTGTGATTTGATTCTGATCTTGATTCCTTTTGATAAATATTAGATACAGTAGATACGTTAATGTGTTATGTTAATTGTTCTCCAAAAACAAATCTCACCTAATGCTGTAAACATACAGAGCCCTGACAGCTGGTATTATTATTAAGGTTAAAATATAATGCGTTTTTTATAATAACAACGTTATAATATTTTAATGATATAGGTAAAAATATAATAAATATGTAATATAGTTATCATATTTAGCAAAATACTCCTCTATATAGCAATTTATTTTTAAGTCCAACTAATGTGCTATGGGTCATTAAATGGCTTTCCTGAGGTAAATGTAACGTTACGTGACACATGTTGTTCTCCAGCTGTTTTATGGACCCCTTTCCGCGGTTGAAAAACACTGATCGATCTATTTTATTACATTTCGGTAAGTTGAACTGTATCTTTCAAATTACCAATTGATCAATCGTGTTTATTTACTATTAACTAGTAGTAAAGAGTAACAGATGATCGGTTCATGTGCCGCTTGAACTGAGATCTGTCAGCGAATCTGTACCGTCACATTTACAAGCGCCAAAACGGTGTTTATTGTTTGAATTTCGTAATTAAATTGACAGAATCTGAGAGCTGAGAATTTGTTTCATATCAATAGTAACCTTCTCTGTCTTGTCTGTCGGTGTCAGTGTCCTCTTTGCTACGCGATTTTTCTCTGCGTGAATGGATGTGTGGCGTGAGAGCGTGTAAAAAGTGACAATTGCGTGAGTCTCACTGTGAATTCGTGAGAGTTGGCAGCCCTGCAGATTCAGTTTGTAAATGTTTTTGGCGGGTGTGCTTGTGCTGCCGCGGTCTTGTTCATATGCCATGTTGTTTGTTTATCTCTATGGCAAATGCTGACCCCGTTCAGAACTACGGGAGCCCAGAGGGGAGCGTCGGCGGATGTTAAAGAGAAAAACGATTTTCATTCAAACAAGTCGACGTAAACTACACATTCAAGTTAATCGATAAAATCGATTTATCGCCCAGCCCCATAGGTGTGTTTGATTAAACACTGCAGGACAGTGACCCTCCGGGACCGAAGTTGCCCATCCCTGGTCTAAATCATAAATGTCATGAATGCTATTTTAACATTTGACGGAACGTTTCTGTTTTAGTTTTTTAATGCACAAGTTGAATAGGCATCTGTATGCGATAAAAGCTTCCTAAAACAGCATCTTTAATACCACAGAAGCACCCACCAACCAGCAGCGTCGGCATCGTAATTTTACAATAACTAGTGCCTACTTACCAACCTCTGCATTTCAGCGAATGAATGACTGCATAAGCATCACTTGTTCATGAGCACCGCTGTTAAGTTTAATTGTGCACCTTGAACTTTTCATTACACTTTTCTTGTTTTAATTACCAGGACATTCATTCACAGTTGTGCAGCTTCAGCTGAGTAAAAATCATCTCCGTGTCATGTGTAAAACATGGCTTGGAGTCCATTGTGTTGCTTTCGGCCTGCTCGAGTGCATTAGGTTCATCCATGAGGCCACGTCTGTCGATGCACAGCGCACACATTTATTAAGAAAAATCTAGTGGATCATAATTTAGGTCAAAAGTACAGAGCATCATCTTTCCTAGTCACGGGCTGCGTATTTGCAAGCAATTGAAGCGGAAGCACATTTTTTTAAATGACTCGATCTCAGACCTTGAGAGCTGAAGGGCAGTTCATGTGTTTCTGGGTGCACATTCAGGTTGTCTTTCTGACTAGCCTGTCATGCAAACGCCGGCCATGAGGTGTTAGACTGTGTTTGGCACAACCCTCGGTCTCTGGCATACTCGCACTGACAGCTGTCACCGTAGCGTACGTCACTCTCCCATGAGAAGGCTGCAGTGGACCATAATCGAGGTTCATTCCTTCCTCCCCCTTGTTCTCAGACTTGAGCCCCTTCAAGAATGCAGACAAAGACATGGGGATTTACAGTCCTGGGCTTCCGTCGACACTTTACTTCGGAGTGGTCGATACACTCTTGAAGGAGAGATTTAAACGGTTCTCTGTAGGAAATGCTTTCCTGAAGAATTCGGGCCTATTAGGATTATTAAGATAGTCTGATGAGGCAATGAGTGAATCCGTTAAATTGCACGAAATGGAATCGCAAGCATGTTTCTGGAATGCACCCTGAGTTTGCATGAAAGCCTGATTGAATGCGGCGGAATTTAATGTGTGTTTGATGCCATTTGAAGACAGATCGATGCCAGTGGCTTGTTTGTTAGTCTGCAAATCTACCACCACTTCTTAGACTGTATATGGAGGGTTTTCCCAACAGTGGTTTCAATGTGGTTTTTATTTTCTGCCTGTGGTGCTTTGGTCTCGGTTTCATTTGTATACTATTATAGCACCAAGGCAGAGTGGTGATTTCCTCATTGTTTGCAGCGCCAATGGAGTGATGCAGAGAGTGGGGGAAGGGACGACACTGTTGACACAGTCTTTCATTGCAGCCTCCTCCCCTATAGAAAGTTCCTTGGATAATAAAAGTGCAACTATAAAAAAAAGTAGTAACCATTTGTGGTGAATTTTCTGTTATTATGTGATGTTATGTGTTGCAAACAAAGTACTTTTTTTTTTAACCACTGTATATTTTGTAAGGCTGGAAAACATTTAATTATTCACTTATATTCATTTGACATACTATTTCATGCTTTCAACGAGAACAGATTTACTAAACTTAAATGCAGTAACTGTGGGTTTTCTTTATAGATTTTTTTAGAGTTCAACAAGATCACGATTATTGTATTGATTTTAAAGTGCTTTTTATTTGGCAATTAAGTTGTTCCCAGAAGACTACACTGCTAGTTTAGTTCCCACCTACGTCAGTGTGTAGCAAGATTGCTGATAAAAGTAACTTCTGTAAATCAGTTCTTTTCACTGTCACTTTCAGTGATCTGGTTCAAAGTGATTAAGTGATTCGTTCACTTGATGTTCATGGGAAGTCTGTGGGCCTGTTTACACCTGGTAATAAGATGTGATTTGGTTGATTGGATCACAAGTGGATGATGCTAAATACATGTGTTAACGTAGTCTAAAAATGTTTTTAAACTTATCCACTTTCGGCCAATTCCAGAGGCAGTCAAAAACGCATTAGACTGGATTGCTTTCATAGCTTAAACAATCATGTGTTCGAAAAGCCACAAAAGACGCCTACTCTCCGCCTACTGAGCCAATGGGGAAACATTATGGAAAGTGCGCTAGCCAAATGGGATTTAAACTTTGTTGGCTGGATCCGAGTTTAGTTTGAAGACAACAAACGTACCAAGCATAAGGTTCTCTCACCCTTCCTGATTTCTAACAAGCACTCACAGCGTTCGACATGGTCTTGGGGCTATCAGAGCAGAAACGAAAGCTGTGTATGTTTTTCCGTCGTCTCCGGTCATGAATATGTAATGGTAAGACCGTTTGATTGACGCACTGACAGTCCAATGATTCTAGGTTGTCTTGGAAATGATTGGCTGGAGTTTTATGAGTCCTGCCCGTTCCACAGATGATTTAAATTGCTTAATTTTCATGTCAGTGCTTCTAACTAGGGCTGTCACTTTTGTGAAAAAATCCTGTTCGATTTTTGAGACGCAAGTGTTCATTGAATCGATTGTAAAATCGATTTTCCATGTCTAAAGACGTTTCCATTTTCATCACCAAATATAGGCAAATCCACGGACACCTAACAGGCATTAGGACGAACGTAAAGAGGGCGCTTGAGACGCGCACAAGCAGTCTCTGGCACAAGTCAGCAATATTTCTGATGATTTATTGGCGTGAAGTTTCGTGCACAATGACAAACAGGAGTGTAACATTCAGGGATTGAAATTAACACCCTCCAACTCGCCAAATGCGGGTAAAAATTAACTTTGGTGGGAAACACTGTCAAATCACGAGCCGATCTGGTGTGTTTTTATGTTTACTCACTTTCTTTGCTGTGGAAGTTCGTGTAAGCCAAATCTGCGCGGATTTAGCGCAAATACGCAACTCGTGAGTCCTCATGATATATTAAATACAGCGTATAGCGCAGAATCTGTGCATTTCTGGCTTACTTGAACACACACGACACTAAGCAACAAATAACGGCGCGCTTGTTCACTTGCATTGAAGTAATAGCGAATATTAAAAAGCATTTGGTTAACAGAAAAGACATTGTTATTTTCCAACATCCTACATGTTCTGTGGCACTGTATTGATCTGTCCACCTAAAGCACATTTTTGGTAAAAAAAAAAATCGATTCCCTATTTTCGTTTTCGATACTTGTGTTGGTTGGTCCGATCGATTGTGCAATCGATTTTCGAATGTAAAGTGACAGCCCTACTTCTAACTCAGTGGCTGTAAGTGGATTAGGAATAGGACTTCAAGTGATTTTGAAAAAATGGTCAAAAAAGAAAATCACATACCCCACCTTTAAGTAACATTTCTTATTATTATCAGTTAAAAACCAATGTGCTGTTTAATATTTTTGTGGAAACTTTTTTTTTTACAGAATTCTTTTAATCGAAAGCTAAAAGAACAGCATTTGTTTGAAATGGATTTTTATCTAATAATGTGAAAGTTTTTAACTTTATTTAATGCATCCTTGCTGTAGAAAAATATATTTTTCTGTTAAAGGGGTCATATAATGGTACATGCACTTTTATTGATTGTACTGAAATGTGTGTTGGCAGTGCCTGTACACAACCATCATAAAATGATAAAAATCCATCCAGTGTTTTTTTTTTTTTTTAATCTCCTTATATGTTTTCCCCTGCCTCAAATTGAGCCGTTCGATTTTGTGACGTCACTAAGTCGGACGCCCCTCCCACGATTGTTGATTGACAGCAGCGTTTCAACACAGACCCGCCCTCGCTCGTGAGCGAGCTGTCAATCATAGCCCGCGCGGATCGGCGCGGTCATTGTTGATATGCTGGAGCACTGTCTATGAGCAGAATGGCGTCTAAGCGATTGTGGTGTTCTGTTCTTGGGTGTAATAACGAACACAGCAGTCATTTTAATGTTCCTAAATCCGAACCGCTTAAGACGCAGCGGCTGAGGTTGTTTTCGAAGGGAATATTCCCCACGAGCAACGCCAATGCTCTCATGTTTGCGCGAATCATTTTACACACCAGACTGCTTTATAAACGAGGATCAGTATAAAGCTGGTTTTGCTAAGAAGCTGCTCATGAAAAAAGGATCGGTACCAGATATTCGTGTTCCTGCTGAACCTCCAGAAGAACTGAAGTGAGTGTAACGTTTTATTAAACTTTATATTAATATTTATATTAATCTTTGCAAATCGCTAGCTGCACGCTTCACAATGAATGCGTCTAAGGTTTACACTCAGGGTACATTACGGCATGTTTTCTATGTATGACGTTCTCAATATAATTCATAATCCAACGTTTATACTAAACACCGCGTTATGGTTATTGTGTTCAAACGGTGTACGCACAGAACAGAGAGGCGGGGTGAGCAAAGCTCATTATCATTTACAGTCATATGCACTGAAACGGCGTGGTGAAAACAGAGCTGTTTTTGACCAGGTAAAATAAGTGTTTTCTTACAATACTAATGAGAATTTTTAATTAAAGTATATTACAAACTTTTAATTTAGACCCTAAAGAATCATATTAGCTTGTTAAAAAATGGCATTATATGACCCCTTTAAAAAAATCACATTGACTTTGAACGGTAGTGTATTAAAAAATATGAATTATGATTAAGTAGGTTATTGTTCTTTTTAGTATTCAACAGTAAACATTTTTCTTTACTTGTTGCTTTAAACATAGTTGCTTTAAACATTCTGTATTTATATTCAGAAATAATGTCGTTAATGCTCGTCCAGCTCTAACTGCAAGACTTGTTGTGGTTTGGGGGAAGGGTCTCATGCAAGCTCAGAGTCTGTGCTGCACGCTGCCAAACCGTCACTCTCTAAATGAATGTTTTTGTGTGTGTGCGATTGCTAAAGAAAGTAAGAGTTTGTGTCTTCCCCAGAAGCCAAGGACTCTGCTCAGTCAGTGCTCCCTCATATCAAGAAGCCTCTGACTCATTTAGACAAAAACAGTGTCATAAAGCAATGTACAGGATTACTTGCGAGGCTACTCGATGACATCATGAGAGAACTCTTGTGATTAACAGCACCACAACGCTGATCCCAGTTCTAGCTTGGTTATCTCTCTGCGATTGGTCTCACCTGTCACTAAGGCATTTTTGGGTAATAACAACCACATGCCTCTGTCTCCTGTAGGGAATGCAGGCACAGGCGTAGAGACAGAGCATATGCATTTTTCATTTGTACAGTTGGCTCAGGGACAATTCCAATCGGTGCAAATGTACTGGACAGCCGTGTTAGGAAAACACCGAGTGATGCATTGTGGGTTTAGTTGAGCAGTGTTTGGAAACCAGACTGGGAACTTGGGAGCAGCTGCCAGCTTTCCTGAGGTTGTCATTGGGTTGTCATGGCCGCCGTCATCGGACAATCAAAAACATGAATCTAACTTTGCTCTTTTATCAAAGCTGCGATTTGATTTTCTCCAGTTTATACCTAAACATCTAATCTGTGTGGTTTTTATTATTTTATTTTATTTTATTTAAAAAAATCACATTTTATTAATTGATTTAGTTGATTTTTTTCTATTATATCAGATTATATTCTGCAATCAGAGTAGTATTTTTCTAGCAAGATTTAATACCAATTTTTTACCTAAACACCCTATCTGTGTTCTAAAATATATATATATTTTTTAATTGATGTTCTTTGATTTATTAATTTGATTGGGTTTTAAATGTTTTCATTTTATTTTAATAAATTAATTTAATAATTGTTTTATTTTGTTTTTATTTTTTTGATGTCAGAATATTTTGTGCAATCAGAGCAGTATTTTTCTAGTAAATAAACTATGAAAATGTCATTTATGTTGACCGCATAAAATTGAAGACATAAATTTACACTGAATTTGTCATGATTCTGCCATCTTGTCTTTGTTTTCACGGGTCTTGTGGCAGGATCATGGCAGACCCATGTTTCATGTGCAGCATATGGCCATTTGTTTGGGCCATGTGCTTGCGTTGTCTCGTCTCGTTACCCCGCCCCCTTGTTATCCTCTTCTCGTGATTATTGTCTAGTCAGTTTCACCTGTCCTCGTCATTAGTGTTCCCTATTTAATCCTCTTGTATCTGCTGTCTTTTGTCGGTTCATTGTGAATGTTACCTGAGTGTTAATCCTTGTCAAACCCTTGTCAGAGTCTGTGAGTATCTTGTCAAGAGTTTTAGTCCTGTTGCGCTATTGCCTGTAAAGGTTATTTGTGTTCTTATAGTTATCTGTCTCAGTCTAGTTAGTCCTCATAGTCCTGTCTGTTTTGCCCCCTCGTGGGCTTTGTTTTCCCAGTTATTTGTTTAATAAATCGTGTTCCCTTGACTACTGTCTGCTATTGGGTTCATCCTTCCTCACCCACATAACAGAATGAACCGACCAACAAGAAACCCAGCAGACAGTATGTCCTCCCGTATCAAGCAACAATTTATGCTCCGGGAACAATGGTGGTCGCCGTCTGTCTCCCACCCGAAGAGTGGTGGGATCTCCTTTCCCCCTCCTCTGTCTGAACAGGAGGAACTGTTTCTTCGCCCATTCCGGGAGTTGGTGGAGCATCACTATCGTAAGGAGCCACAGGGTTTTATCTTGTCTTCACCACCAGTCAAGCTGCCAGTCATTCCGGAGGGTCGTGTCCTAGGCGTCGTTTCCCAGGGGAATCAAGCTGGTTCCACTCCCGTGACGTCATCCGGACCCGAAGGTCTACTCGGCAAACGAGAGAGACGGCTGTCGTGGGAGTCGACTTCGGAGTCCTCTTCCACTGAGACTGCAGTCCCTGCTGTGCTTCCGCAACTGGTCACAAGCCCGGCTATGTCCTCTGCACCGCGACCCAGGAAGAAGAAGAGGAAGAAGGGAGCCTCTTGTCTTCCGTCTCTGTCTTCCCCGGAGTCCGCTCCAGCGAGCGCCGCCCCAGAGCCTGCTCCAGCGAGCGCCGTCCCTGAGCCCGCTCCAGCGAGCGCCGTTCCAGAGCCTGCTCCAGCGAGCGCCGTCCCAGAGCCTGCTCCAGCGAGCGCCGTCCCAGAGCCAGCTCCAGCGAGCGCCGTCCCAGAGCCCGCTCCAGCGAGCGCCGTCCCTGAGCCCGCTCCAGCGAGCGCCGTTCCAGAGCCCGCTCCAGCGAGCGCCGTCCCAGAGCCTGCTCCAGCGAGTGCCGTCCCAGAGCCTGCTCCAGCGAGCGCCGTCCCAGAGCCTGCTCCAGCGAGCGCCGTCCCAGAGCCTGCTCCAGCCTGCTCCAGCGAGCGCCGTCCCAGAGCCTGCTCCAGCGAGCCCCGTCCCAGAGCCCGCCTCAGCGAGCGCTGTCCCAGAGCCCGCCTCAGCAAGCGCTGTCCCAGAGCCCGCTGAGAGAGTTGCGGCCGATCTAGCCGCTAAGGAGGTTCTGCGGGCAGTTTCAGCTCATCAGGAGATGCCCGTCATCATTGCGGCCAAGACCCTTTCCGATTACCTGTCTCGTCTCGTCGCTATTCTTGACCCCCCTGTCTGTCCTGCCTTGTCCTCAGCTCCCAAGCCTGTCTCTGTGAGCACTGCACCTGATCCTGTTCCTGTGAGTACTGCACCCGATCCTATCCCTGTGAGCACTGCACCCGAGCCTGCCGCTGTGATTGCTGTACCCTGTCCTGCCCCTTTGCCTGCTATGTCTCACGTCAGGAGTCCCGGTTCCGCATCCTCTGTGTCCTCGTCTGAATCTGTTGCTGCTATTTCCCGGACTGTTTCCCCATCTGTCCCTGTTTCCACTAGCCCCCGGACTGTTTCACCGTTTGTCCCTGTCTCCACTAGTCCCCGGACTGTTTCACCGTTTGTCCCTGTCTCCACTAGTCCCCGGACTGTTTCACCGTTCGTTCCTGTCTCCACTTGTCCCCGGACTGTTTCCCCTGTCACCATTAAACCCCGGATTGTTTCTCCCAAGACCTCCACTCATGTGTCCCCGTCCAAGCCTGCCCGGAGTTCTCGTTCTCAGCCCTCCTCCCGTGGACCCAAGACCCCCAGTCCTCCCATCCACCCTGGACCTTCCCCCATGAACTCTGTGTTTCCTCCCCCTCCTTTGCCTTGTATGTTGTTTTTGATTTTTCACCCTAACCCTGTTATTGTTTATTCCTGTTTGCCATTGTTAGTGTTTTCCATGTTTTGTTGGTGTTTATCTATGTCACAGTCTGTCTTGTCTTGTGTTTAGTTTCCCCTTGAGGAGCGTCTGGAAGCCGCTCCTTAAGGTGGGGGTTCTGTCATGATTCTGCCATCTTGTCTTTGTTTTCACGGGTCTTGTGGCAGGATCATGGCAGACCCATGTTTCATGTGCAGCACATGGCCATTTGTTTGGGCCATGTGCTTGCGTTGTCTCGTCTCGTTACCCCGCCCCCTTTTTATCCTCGTCTCGTGATTGTCTAGTCAGTTTCACCTGTCCTCGTCATTAGTGTTCCCTATTTAATCCTCTTGTATCTGCTGTCTTTTGTCGGTTCATTGTGAATGTTACCTGAGTGTTAATCCTTGTCAAACCCTTGTCAGAGTCTGTGAGTATCTTGTCAAGAGTTTTAGTCCTGTTGCGCTATTGCCTGTAAAGGTTATTTGTGTTCTTATAGTTATCTGTCTCAGTCTAGTTAGTCCTCATAGTCCTGTCTGTTTTGCCCCCTCGTGGGCTTTGTTTTCCCAGTTATTTGTTTAATAAATCGTGTTCCCTTGACTACTGTCTGCTATTGGGTTCATCCTTCCTCACCCACATAACAGAATTAAACAGAAACACTTACACCCTAATTTATATAAATTAGTCAAAAACGAAGTGATGAACATTTTGCTCCAAATAAGACCATGCAGGTACTCAATTTAAATCACTATCATTTATTTGAACTTATTCATTCACACAAACCAACCAAACAAACCATTCACAAAAATGATTTCCCAACCCTAAGTGAATAACAGTAGACTGTTTAGCAGAGTGCATTTAATCAACATTGTATGTGCAAAACTATACAATTGTGCTCAGAATGATATAGTCGGATAATATCATTTAAAGATGGATAGTATGATTAATTTCAATACTTTGTTCATTCCATCATCGCCTGTATGTCATTGTATTTGTCATGTTGGTGAATCAGATATGATTAGATGTGAGCAGAGGTATAGTAGTATAGGCTTTGCCAGATAGTACAAGGTCAAAGTCACTAGGGCTTGTAACGGCTGTTTGGGAAAGGAGGTGCCACCGGCGAGAGCTGCGAGCGTGAGCAGTCTGGGTGTAGCACACAACCCATTGAACTCATTCACGATTACACATATACCTACCTCTGGCTGCACTCTTGGCTGTAGAGGTTTGGTGGAGATCTCCTTCTTAAGATTTAGTAATCTGTCCTTTAGGTGTCTTGGAAAACATGCATTTTGTTCCTGCGATGCTTGAAATTTGATTTGTATACCCTGAAAAATCTGTTAGCCATGACGCACAGTTCATGCCTTGCAGTGATAGATGAAAGGATAGGGAGGGAAGATTTTGGGAAACTGATAGCATGGAGACAGGATCATTTTCTAAGAATATCCACATCTTTATTTCGACTTTAGAACTGAGGGACTGTCACTCAGAAACCTTATTTTTAGTGTTACAGATGTACAGCTGCCATGTGTGTTTGTCCACCCCGTTTGCTCAAACCTCCTCCAGGAACTTGAGATGAAGCTCAGCTTGACACATCCTTCAAGGGCCAACATCTCCCCCAGTTCTCAGCGCGGTGTGACAGGGGGGACGTCATCGTGCAACTACTTATACCACAAGTGTGCATGGCCTGATTTTAAACGACAAGCTGAGCCTGGGGTCGTTGGAACTGAATCTAGGCATATTTTGCCCCAGCTTTCCATCCCTCGCTTTTTCGTTTGCTCACTGTGTACTGCATGGCTGTACACGCTTCGGTGATTTCCATAAACTCTCATGGGTGTAGATTTTCTAGATTGGGATTATAAAAAGGGTTGCCATTGTTGATTCGGTTATATGTGCGGAGGGCATGAATAAATGGGGAATGATTGCACATCATAGAAGAGACCAATAGTTATGCAATTCCTAAAGTCAGCTTGAAATTGAAATTGACCCCATTTACTTTGTTTTTTTCTTGGCTTATTGATTCATCAGTACATGGTATTCCAAATTAGTTTTAAAAATTTTACAGACCACTTTTCACTAATTTTGATCATTTACTTTATAATAATACATTTTTATATGAATTATGTATATTTTAAATAATAATTTATTAATGGCTATTACAAGCTCATGATACAAATACATTTTGGGTAAAATAGCATGAACTATTTTCAGTTGCCTTTTTACTGAAATGTATATTTAGTGTTTATTTAAAACTGAAGTTTCCCTCAATTTTGTTCATTGTTAAGGCCGCCCATAATGGTTTTGAACATGGCTTTGCATTTTGCATTAGTGGTTTTTCATTACCCAGAGAACAACATCAGAATTGAGTTGAATTAATTGGGCCTGGAAAGGCACAGTCTTCTGTGAGTGATTAGGATCCTTCAATATGCTCCCATAGTCTGTCAGTAATGCTTATATAGGTCATTGTGTTCACAGAGTGCCGTGCAAAGCCATTGAGGTGCCCTGCCCTGCCCTCTACAGATAACACAACCTTTGAGTCAGGGCTCCAAATGCATATTTACCCTGTAAACGGCAAGGCTTTCTCAGTGAGAGACGGGCTGTTTGTGTTCAGGTCCACTGAGCAAAGTACAACTGATGACATGGATTCGCTCAGGATGTGTGATTGTGTGCAGAGCCGGCAGTTCCTAGTTCCCGTTTGAGTGCGCTCGGGGTGATGACATGCTATTTTGGCCAGCTGTGAATTAGTGTTAGAATTTGGATAATGTGTGGGTTTTTTATGTTCTGGGATATTTGAAGTTCATATATATATGGTACTGAATCCTGGTATATGTACAACATGGTGTTAATGGTATCATCATGATATCACATTAAAATAAACATGTTCTTATTTTAAATTTTATTATATTCTATATTCTAATATTCTATTCTACATGTATTCTTATACATTAAGCTCTATTTTTCCATCTTTTTCCCATATGCACCCTCTCCTTGGATCAACTTGCAGCAGGGGTCAGCCAAAGGTACAGCACTCATTTCTCTTTGAAACGAAACATGAGTGCATCATGAAAATATGAGTGAGTTTGATATGAGCATTAGAGCATAACAAACGGAAACTCAAAGTAACCATATTTCTCTATCTCTTTTAAGACCTTCGCCTATGACCACTGTTTTTGGTCGATGGATGAGTCGGAGACAGAGAAGTTTGCTGGTCAGTTTCTTGCAAACATTTCTTGAAGAAGCCACATTGTTTATTTCTTGGTTCAGTACCAAGTATCTCATCTGTATCATCTTGTTATGATGGTTCTTGTGCTGGTGTGGGTGAAGATAAGGTTTTGTTTACACATCAAGCTCTTCTGTACTAACAAGGTTTTTCCAGAAAATCTATAATGTGTCACCTTGAAGTTTACAATACAATTACAGCCAAAGTTTGGTACTTTTTCTTTGGGACAAAGTGATTCCAAAAATGAATTCTTAAAATGATTTTTCTTTTAAGACAATTTGTTTTATGCATCTGCGTAAAATATAAGCAAAGATTTATTGACAGTTATATGTATTTTGGTGCTATACTGTCTTTTAGCAAAAAATTTTAACCATGTACCATGAATCCTATTTTTAGTGACATTATTTAATGACAAGCTCATTTGACCTCCCAGTTCTCATTATCAAATGGATCTATAGGTTTTACATTCTGTAATATGTTTTTTTTTTACAGTATTTGTTGAAATGCGTTACATTCTCCAGTTTTTCCCCTTTTCCACATACACATAAACATACACATCCTTTCCTTCACATGACGAATCATCCGGTAGAATTCAGTGAAGCCTATTTTAGGACCATGACCTTAATTTAGCTTAATTGTCATTTTAGGGTGAAATATCACTTTGATATGTTCTTTTAAGGTTTTGGGAGATTCACTTCTAAATACTTAATCTTAATTGTCATTCAATCATATTTTTACAGGTCAAGATGTAGTGTTTCAGTGCCTTGGGGAGAGTCTTTTGCACAATGCTTTTCAGGGTTACAACGCCTGTATTTTTGCTTATGGGCAGACTGGTGAGTAATATTGTGTACACAGTAACCTTTGCTCATGTTTTCAAAGCACTCTGAACTAGGACTGTGTGATTAATCGTTATTGATTTTCTATTTCTATTTTGGCTTCCAACGATTATGAAAACAAGATAAACGAGGTAAAACGATTCAGCGGTGCGCTTTCTATCCTCCCTAAGCCAAACTTAACATCCAAATCAGCTGAATAAGTGTTGCTAAACTGCAGGACGTTCCTGATATTAAACCGTGTCATTAAAAGCAAATTAAGCCGCGAAAGAGAGACTGTTTCCCAGGTGGCTTTCTGTGCGTGCGCTCCGAGACGGAGCAGAACACGCATGAGCCAAGTATACTGTGGGCTTCAGATTCGCTCCTGAACGGTCAAATAGCCTATATACAAAAGCGTCAAAATGCCGTTTTGGTGAGTGTCCTCGTAAATGCAGTCGGTTGTAAACAGTTGAGAAAGAAAACGTGTGTAACAGTAGTCTATACTGGATCCATACATTCAGTATTAAAGTGACAGCAGCCCAATATATTACTGCTTCAGTCTGTCAATGTTAATCAAACAACAAAGACAAAGATAAAATCACTCACTGCTCTTGAATGAATAACTTTTGTAGCTTTAATAAGGATTAATCTATATTTAATGTATATAGTGAAGACTATGACGTCTGCAGTATCTGAATACCACTGCTAATACATCTCCCTGAAAAACTTAAAGCACTGTTTGTTTAATTTGTATTTTTGTTCCGTTGCATTGATTTTGTCCATTTTGATTGTAATTAGTTTCTTTGTTCTTATTGTGAATCTGAATGTTTACTTTTTTTTAATGTATTCAAGTAATTATAATTTATATTAAGTTGCATGAGATAATTTCTTGTCTGCTGTGATGTAATTTCCCTCAGGCTCTGGAAAGTCGTACACCATGATGGGTTCGGTGGACCAGCCTGGTTTGATCCCCAGACTCTGCAGTTCTCTGTTTGACCGGACCATACAACACCAGCGAGAGGAAGAGAGCTTCACCGTAGAAGTCTCTTTTATGGAAATCTACAACGAGAAAGTTCGGGACCTTTTGGACCCCAAAGGGTGAAGCCTATTGTGTCTTATGTTCAATATCTGAGCTGTACTCTGCTGTTAATGTTGATCTTACACTATATCCGCTTGCTTCGTTCCCACAGGAGTCGACAGGCCTTGAGAGTGAGAGAACATAAAGTTTTGGGGCCTTATGTTGATGGTCTGTCCAGACTTGCGGTTGAAAGTTACAAGGTGACAAAATCTTAGATTTTTTTTTTTAATGGGAGAATGACACGCACTTCGCACAATCATAAACCTTTTACCTCTTTTTTTTTTAACAATACATTCTGTCGTTCGGTTAGTCATGTGGTTAATTTATCCCCTCTTTGGGTCTGTAGTTGATGCTGAGCAAATCCTGCTTTAGGAATGTTTGTAGTCAGCTCACGAGATTGCATGCGTCACTGCTGAAGTATTTGGTATTATGGAAATCTTAGTCATTCAAAAGCCTGCACAGAATTTGCAGAAAATTTCCACAGATTTTTGCAGAATTTGATGAATGATTTTTTTGTTGTTCAAAATAGTTTTTTTTTTTGCATATCCTTTGCCTGTTTATTTATTAATTATACTGAAGTATATTGGATTTAATTGGATTAAATTTGTTAACCCTCTGAGGTCTAAGGGTTTTTGGGGTCCTTGAGGTGTTCTGACATGCTCTGACATTTGTGCTTTTTTCAGTTATTTATAAACATGTTAATGGCAAAGGTGTAAATTCACTCAATATAGCACAAACTGGGCTACCGTAATTTCTGAGCAACAATTATGAAACATGTTTGTATTTTTGAGAAAATATTGCTTATGCATGGTTATTGAAAAAACTAAAACTTAAAGTGTCTGAAATAAGGCCACAAAACACATACTAAATATGTGTCCACAAGACTTTTGACTAATGAGTGTTGTTGCCTAGAATTTTTGCTTCAAAATGATCTGAAAATCATCCTCTCTAATCATTTACACAAACACATACACTGATTTAAATTTTATTAGAGACCTTTTGTTTGGAAAGGCAATATGCGTGGAGGTGTGTTCACACCTGAGAAGACAAAGGCCAGATAATGTGCCGCATAATGAGCTGCATATTAATTAGCCCTTTCACACAGGTGTGTCACAGGATCCCAAAGAATGCAAGGACAAAATAAATTATCTATATAGCCTATACATATTTTACAATTAGAAATTGTAACCAATTACAAATAGGTTACAATTACAACAACAATTACAATTTTAACAATATTTCAAGTGTATTTCTTTGTAAAAAGTATACATTTTATCATACGTATTAAAAAAGGTTTCATTAGTTTGAATATTGGAACAAACACTATAATAACATCTTAGTTGATAATTCAATATACCTACTTTATTTTTGACAAAACATCATACTATAGTATATTTAACTATGAGCAGAAATTGGTGAACAAAAGCGTACCTATTTAATGTGACAGTAGTCTTTTTTACAGTCAAAACTTTATAATCTATCCAAAACTAATCACAAAATCGTGTCTAAACATTCATATTTAGTCTGTAATATATTGTGTATGATACATTAGTATATACATGTGAATTTGCAGCTTGTTGCTTATACAGACATTTTATTTCAACATATTTCAGTCTATTTTTACTCATCTTAGTAGGCTATAGCAATATAGTTTGTATGTGTTCATGTAAACATAACGTTTACTAATGTAGGTGCGAGAGTGAATGAACAAGGAACAGACACGCGCTGTATAACTGTAGTAAACAAAGCGCGCGCGCCTTTGCCGTTCACTCATCATTTAGCCTACACACAGACACGCAATTCATATTTAAACAGTCTTTTTGCGGTTTACAGTCCGACACTATTCAATATCGCGATTAGAACAAAGCACTAGAATAAATGACTTACTACATCAGCTGGATCCGTTGCTCCTCGAAATGAAACTACCAGCACTTCTGGTACATTTTCCAGGGTTAGATAGTATTATTCCTCACAGCGAAAGGATACGCTGTGTACACAGCTGTACAAGATACTTACTAAACACAATGTGTTTTATAATCCAGCTGGTGGGCGTTGGCATGTTTGAACGGCTTGTCTAAGATCATTTGCGTTTGAATAGCGCGCGCTCTCCGTGGGCGTGGCACATTAACGCGTAATTGGGTATAATGAGCTGGAAAGAAAAATACTGACATCTCTCTTTTCATACAGATTACATAAGCTGAAAATATTAGTTTTTTTTAATATAAATTAATTCATTTAAAAGAAGAGAGTTCAAGCTTCATTATGGAAAAAACACTCGTGCCTGTATGACAAGTATTCGCGGAATTAAAGTTAATCTTAGGACGTGTTTCAGAATGAACTTCACTGACAGAGAGAAGGCAGAACGCGCATCATGTTTGTTTTTCTTTATTTGGCGAAAAGCACAACACTTTGTTTTTATTGTGAGTATCCACAAAAAAATAGACACTTATCAGGATCTAATGATGTACAACACTTAATATGTAAGATCAAAATCAACAGAGTATTTTGAGTTTCTTTTGCACTGATAAGAAAAAAGCGAGACTATCGCCCCGGCGCGATAGCCGACCTCAGAGGGTTAAATATTATGGATTAACATATTCTTCCAAACCTAAATCCATTCTGTAGAATTCCACAGATTCCAGTGTGGAAGTAATTTCAAAACCTAAAAACAGGTTACTTTGCAGTAACCAGATTTCATTAGCATTGTGCATGCCTTATTTTTAGAAGCTGTATCCAGGATATCTTTACTGCTTTTCTTTTCCTTTTTTTTTTTTTTTTTTTTTTTACTTTTCTTTGAACAAAAAATAATTGTGTACATTAGTGTGCAGTTGTTCTGACCTTTAAAATACATCTGGGACTCTAATCATGTTCTTTTTCCAACTCAAAGGACATAGAGTCCTTGATGTCTGAGGGGAATAAATCGCGCACTGTGGCGGCCACCAATATGAATGAGGAGAGCAGTCGCTCCCATGCGGTTTTCAATATCATCCTCACGCACACGCTGAAGGACCTGCATTCAGGGGTAAGAACACACTTAAACACTCTGTTCTGAAGCTCAAAACTGATTTACATAGATTACGATTTAGATACAAGATAAGACAAGTGGAAAATCACTTAAATGGGTCAAACTCTACGTTTCAAGCGTTTTATATTTCTTACGTCCACTTGTAATGTTAGTCAGTGTTTTTTTGCACTAAAAAACTCACAATCATGATACTCCCACCCCCCACCTATCAGTTTTTGCTGTTGTACCTTTTTAGACTTTTGTATGTAAATTACATCCTTTATGATTGGCTTTGCATACCAGCATAGTTTGTTTTTCAGGCTTGGTCAAGTTTCTGAATAATGAATAAACATTAATATGTAAATGTGGGTGGTCAAATGTTAATGTATTCATAACTTTACAATCATGATCTCTGATTTACATGTTTTCCAGCTCCTTATTATAAATGGTTTGGGAGCATTGTGTTGCACGCATCAGAGTCTATCCTCAAACTCTCTTATTTTAAGAGCAAGGAAAACTATGTTTTCCCTGATACATTCCTCTTTAATTGTCTTATTTAATTTGTAAATAGTCTTGCTTCTGCTGATAAAACCCAGATCTTGAATGTTCTTGCTAGGTCCTCATGAAATAAAGCCAAGTACTGCAGGAAGGGGAACTTTGAGAGATGAGTCATTGTGTCCAGCCCTGATCTCATAGATGGATGTATTTGAATACCTTTTATCAGCTGATGTGGACCTGTGTTGGCACAGTCCATTGCTCAGTCTAAAATTTTCCCTTTTAGATTTTTGACACCGCCCTTGCTTTTCTTTCATTCACTTAAATCATTAAAGGTTTTTTCCTATTTATAATGTTGCGTAAGTCGTTTAATTGATTCAGCTTCAAAGATCTCTGTGACTATATCTGTCAATCTAAGCATATAGGTTTGGAATGAGTAAATAAGAAGTGAATTGTACGAACTTTACTATTTAGTGCACTCTGGCCCACGGTAACCTTCTCTTATCGGCTTTATCGTGAGCATGGGAAGAGCTCATGCAAATAGCAGGAAAATTGATGAATAAAATATAGAGTGTCCGAGTTTAAACGTCAACTGATCTCCTCTGGCGCTGTCCTGGTGTCACTGCGGTTTTCCTTTGTGGCGTATGTCATGATCACCTGACTCGACTCGTGTCCAGTCCCTAATCTATAATTCATCAGAGCCTGGACCGCGTTGGTCACTCAACAGGTGCACTCAAGAATACAGCAGAGATCTAAACTTAGCATGTTGTCACTAAAACAGAGCAATGATAAAGTATTAGCCTGCATGTATACACACACACACACACACACACACACACCAGGCCCAGCCCTTATGAATGTGGTGTTTGTCAGCTCAGCCATTGATAAGTAATGATGTGTGTATTTTTCCAGCGCAGTCATCAGTGTTGCCTTTTGCATGCTGTGGTTTCCCATGCAAACAGCTCTGTGGGTATATACGACTGCTGGAGAAGGAAGGGCAATGGTTTACCTCTGATTTCCATGTTCTTTTGTTTAAAATATGTTTAAAGCGTATAATGGAAAACAATTTTTTTTTTTTTACATTGTCTTTGCTTGGCCGTGCTAACTCGCCACTATCCAACGCTAGCAGTTCTTCCATTGTGTTGCAATGCAGTTGCTAAGGTGTTCTGAGGGGTTAGTGCATAGTTATGCGTTTGCCAAGTTTTTCTGGTTGATTGTCAGGGTGTTTCTATGCAGTTGCTAATATGTTCTAAGGGGTTAATGTGTAGCAAGCAATGTAGATGCTAGGCTGGTTGTCTGGGTGTTGCTATGAGTTTGGTAAGGTGTTCTGAGTGGTAAGGTGTTGTTCTACCCCTCTAGCTAGTATGTTGCCAGAGTGTTCTGAATGGTTGTCTTGGCATTGCTATACAGTGTGCTATACAAGGTGTTCTGAGAAGTTAAAGTATAGTAAAGTATCCTGGGGGGTTGTTAGAGTGGTGCCATGTAGTTTCTAAGGTGTTCTGATGGGTTATGCATGGCTATGTGGTTACTAGGCCATGGGTGCTTGTTAGGGGATTGCTTTGCAGTTGCTATGATGTTTTGAGGGGTTAATGCATAGCTATATGGTTGCTAGAGTGTCCTGGGTGGTTGTCAGGGTCTTGCCATGTAGTTTCTTAGATGTTCTGAGTGGTTAATTAGATACACAGCTGCTAAGGTCTTCTGGGTTTTTGTCAGTGTTGCTCTGTAGTCTCTAAGATGTTCTGAGTGGTAAATTCATAGCTACACAGTTTCTAAGGAGTTCTGGGTGGTTGTCAGTGTTGCCCTGTAGTTTCTATTCTAAGTGGTTTATTCATAGCTATACAGTTGCTAAGGTATTCTGGGTGGTTGTCAGGGTGCTGCTATGCTGTTTTTAAGGTGTTCTTAGGGGGAAACGCATAGCTATATGGTTGCTAGGGTGTTCTGGGTGGTTGTCAGGGTGTTGCCATGCAAGTGCTAAGGTGTTCTGTGGAGTTAACTTGCAGAGGTTATATAAAGTGTTAAAGTTACAGTAGCAAGAACAGCCTGTTAATTCTAAAGGTCAGCAAGAAGGTGGAAAATGGGTCATTAAAAAGTAACTTGTTAAGGGGGGGGGGGGGGAATGCTACAAAAGTACAGAATATGCCTGCTAGTTGATTAAAGATTAACGAATGAACTCCGGCTCTATATGATTCTGTATTCTCAGCCAATGTGCATTTGGAGCCTGAAGCTTTTGCAACACAAGGACTCTCTTTGTTGTTGTAATGCACTGTAATCTCGGTCCAGCTCCCAGCCCCCCTCACAACTTCCCATATCCTCTCGCCTCCCTCTCGCATCTCTTTGTGTCTCCTTAATTAAACCTCATCTCTGATGCTCAAACAGGGGGATTGTGTACAGTAAGGTCTGATGCTGGCTCATATAAAGGAACTCCACCCCACATACTGGTCCAATGCTGTGCAATAGAGAGGAGAACAATGGATTCTTGTCCATGGCCTACCATAGCCTCTCTTGCCATTGTTCCTTCGTAATATAGGACAGCTCACCAGAATTTGTCCAGCACGGTCATTCATACACAAATTTAACGTTTGAAGCCATTTCCCTGGATTTCTAAGGAGGACAAGCACAGAGAGGCTTGACAACCATGGAAATGTTCAGTAGTGAGGGATTATTATGTTGCTTTTTTCTTTTAATATTAGTTCCCGCCACTGTTAGTTTGCTTTTTTCTTTCCAGAATAACTAGGCGGTAGGCGCCATTCATGGAAAGAGACATGTAATGAGGTCATGTGACATACTATAAAAAAATAGTAGGCAGTGTATACTCCGCCGTAAGAAGTATGCTTGCTAGTATTACATTTTGAACAGCATTTCTCATTTCTTTTTTTGTACTCTATCTCTTTCTACAGACAAGTGGGGAAAAGGTGAGTAAGCTGAGTTTGGTGGACCTGGCAGGAAGTGAGAGAGCTGCAAAGACAGGCGCTGCAGGCGAGCGGCTCAAGGAAGGCAGCAACATCAACAAGTGTGTGCACTCTTGTCTCATTCTGCATGATTACTTTTTTTTTATTTAGTCTGTTTTGTCTTAGTACTTTTTTGCACCAACCTACAGAAGGTTTGCATGAATCTTACAGAAGCTGTCAAGAACAAGGTCATATTGCATTCTGAAAAATATTTTTTTTTTAACTTGAAGAAATTGAAGCCTAAAAAGGAAGCGTAAAAAAAAACATTTAAGTTTTTCTGCATTAGGACATCATTTTTAGGAAAACGTTTTTAGGAAAACATTTATATTATATATAATATTAATTATATTATATTATTCATTGTACAATAATTATTAATATTAAATGAATCAATTCCATTCAATTCAGTATAATATACTAATTACTATTTAATATTAAGTATTTTTTTATTTAACTATTTTTAAAATAATACAATTTTATATCTCTCTCTCTCTCTCTCTCTCTCTCTCTCTCTCTCTCTCTCTCTCTCTCTCTCTCTCTCTATATATATATATATATATATATATATATATATATATATATATAAAATATTTTATTATTATTTTATCTTGATTTTCTTTATGCATAATTAATGGGGTCAAATGTGACACAGATCCTTTCGCTTAAGTCTCTGAATATCTGAGTCACCCCTGAATGTTTTCCTATGGCACTGAATTGAGGCGTTTCCTTTTCTGTTGAATGGGTGCTTTGAATTTTAAAGGGCACATATCATGGAAAATAACTCTTGAAATACGTCTGATCTTTTATGTAGACATACACTTCATTTACAGTGTGAAGCTCCTCTCTAATACGGTGTCTGGACATTTTAGTCACCTAAGAATGTTTTTTTCCAACATTGATTTGTGGTATTTTGTTTTTCTGTGGCTGGGAGAGAAGTTTTATACTGTGGAGAATCAGTCTTGTTAAAATGGGCACATCTAAGGGCACCGTTTGTTCTGAGGAAGGTTTATAAATCTGGTGAAGGATTTTTGGCCTGCAGGTGCATATTTCTCTGTGTTCTGTGTCTCGGTCTGTTTCTCTCTCACTTATTTTTTTCCCATTTCTATCTTTCCTCTCCACACTGGACAGGTCTTTAACCACTCTGGGTTTGGTGATCTCAGCTCTGGCAGACCAGGGCGCTGGAAAGAACAAGAACAAGTTTGTGCCCTACAGAGATTCAGTGCTGACATGGCTTCTCAAGGTATGAACACTCATTCTGTCCGGTAAACACTGGGAGAGATAATTTCCACAGATTTTTTTTTTTTTTTTTTTTACTTTTTCCAATCCACTGCCACACACACTTAAATGTATAATGTCTGTCCTTCTGGTGTAACCGCAGGACAGTCTGGGTGGAAACAGTCGAACTGCCATGGTTGCCACCGTGAGCCCTGCGGCCGATAATTACGATGAGACGCTGTCAACGTTACGCTATGCTGACCGAGCAAAGAGCATCGTCAACCACGCCGTGGTCAACGAAGACCCTAACGCCAGGATCATCCGGGAACTCAGAGAGGAGGTGGAGAAACTGCGAGATCAGCTGACGCAGGCTGAGGTAGACACATTTTCTTAGTGTTTTGTTGCAAAAGGTCAAAAACATTGTTTTAGGAACCTGTCATGTTCCTCCTTAGTCTATGAAGGCGCCAGAGCTGAAGGATAGACTGGAGGAGTCTGAAAAATTGATACAGGAGATGACGGTCACCTGGGAAGAGAAGCTGAGGAAGACTGAGGAAATTGCACAAGTAACCGCCACAATAATTTGCACTGTTTTGTCTGCATCGTAATTTTGTTTATGTCTGGTTACTCTGTAGTTCAAGTGCCATAACACCATCAATCAAACAGAAGTGGACACTCATGTTCTTCTCGCTTTGGGGTTTTGTTCTGCATAGGAAAGACAAAAACAGCTGGAGAGCCTTGGCATCTCTCTGCAATCTTCTGGTATCAAGGTTGGAGAAGATAAGTGCTTCCTGGTCAATCTCAACGCTGACCCTGCCCTTAATGAACTACTGGTTTATTATCTAAAGGTAATGCACAACCAGAACTTTTTTTCTGTAAGATACTAGAAATGTTTCTGATGTGAGTTTTGTAAGTTGGCATACTTTTTTTTTAGTTAAATATATTATGTATATATGTGTTTATATATATATATATATATATATATATATATATATATATATATATATATATATATATATATATATATATATATATATATATATATATATATATATATATATATATATATACACACATATATATATATATTAGAGATGCACCGATTACAATTTTCTAGGCCGATTCCGATTTTTCCTTGAGTTTGACCTGGCGATACCGATTTTAGCCGATACAGATTTTATTTTTTCAAACCACTTTACAGCACACACAAATATTTCTTTTCTATCTTCTCTTTAATAGAACATTTTGCATAGAACATTTTTTGAACAGATAATCGCTATAAAATAGAACTATATAAATGACTCCTAGTGTGGGAAATTCACACACATCTAAAGTGCAGTGTTATGGAAGAACCATTTCCTTTTCACATCCAATATCCAATTAATTTTTTTTTATATATTTAGCAAACTAAACTTCTGTATGAAAACAGGTAATGGCAATAAAATAATATAAATAACAAATAAAAATTAAATAAATATAGCCTTGCAGTATAAAGATGTTTCTCTCTCTCACACACACACACACACAGGCCTATTGCAATCACTTGTTGTATATCAATGGCAAGTTATATTTCTCAAACAGTTCTTCTCTCATCTGACACATGTCCAGCCAAGCTAAAAAGGACAAGTGGAGCATGTGCAGGGAAACGATTGGGAAATAATAAAAACAAGTTTAAATGGGTCAATTTTTTATAAATATTTTTGAGTCTTCATTTTCTTTCTGACATAGCCTAGCCTACTTCAGTTCTTGTTAAAACACACCAGACATGCAAATTCTTTGCATTTTGGGCACTTTTTGGATGAAATCATATTTATTTTGTCCATCAAAAGTGTGCTTTCACTTAAATTGAGCGCAGCAAAAATAGATTCGGCGCCGAAACCCGCGCTTCACTGTTGCTCACGCGACGCTCCTGCTCGACGCTCACGCGCTGCTCCGGCTCGCGGTGTGAATGCACTCATTGATTAACATGCACGCCGAACAAAAAAAACGCGCTGCACCTGGCGGTGTGAAACGGCCGTAATTCATGAGGTTTCCTACATGTGCGCGTTCCGTGTGCACGTGTGATGCTGATGTTGCGCGATGTTAATCATGCGACGCCCGAGTGCATTTGACCAGCATAAAATCGGATTATGTCAGACTGACCGGCCGGTCGCCGATCATGGCCGATCATGTGAAAATCGGCCGATTCCGGTCACCAGCCGATCAATCGGTGCATCTCTAATATATATATATAAGTTTTGAGTCAGTAATATCGTTTATAAAATTAACATTTATTCAGCAAAGATGCAGTCAATTGATCAAAAGTGACAGTGAAGACTGACTTTTACATTGTTAAAAAAAATAAAATATCAAAGAATCCTGGAACAAATGTATTACTGTTTTCAACAAGAAAAAATTGAGCACCAAATAAGCATACCGGAAGGATAATTCAGCCTTGCCAACACAGGAAACAAATCACATTTTAAAATATATGAAAATAATTTTTTAATAAATAATAACAATTTTTCACTATATAGGATTCCCACGGGTCCTTGAAATCCTTGAAAATGTGTGAATCTGAAAAAAAAAAAATTCAAGGCCCTGGAAAGTTTTTGAAAATAAACATAGATACAGGTCCTTGAAAGTGATTGAATTCATTTTGTGCAAGAAGTATTCTGGAAAAAATTACAAATTATTCCCTCCGGTCCGCTAATGCCATTACTTTGTGGCCTATGTATACTAGCTTGCTTGATTTACGTTAGTTACGTGCATTTACACGTTACGTCAAGTGTTTCCCACTTGAGGTACTTTGTGTTATACATTGCCATGATGTTCATATGTGCAACACGAAACTACTATGATGGTACATCAACGTTTTACAGATACACTGTGCAACATTGCAAAAACAGGCTGAAACGATGTAACCTTACTCTCTCTTGAAATGTGTCCCCACATTAAGTCCTTGAATTTGAGGGTATTAGACCTGGAAAGTCCTTGAAAGGTCCTTGAATTTGAAATTTACCAAGGTGTGGGAAACGTACTGTTAAAAAAAAAAAAAATCTTACTGCCCCCAAACTTGGTGGTATGGTGGTATTATAATAATAATAATAATAATACATTGTTTATATTATTATTATATCAGAAACAAAAACAATAATGTATACCATCTTTTTGCTGCCTCATGTAATTTACATCATTGTTTATATTATTATTATATCAGAAACAAAAACAATAATGTATACCATCTTTTTGCTGCCTCATGTAATTTACATCATTGTTTATATTATTATTATATCAGAAACAAAAACAATAATGTATACCATCTTTTTGCTGCCTCATGTAATTTACATCATTGTTTATATTATTATTATATCAGAAACAAAAACAATAATGTATACCATCTTTTTGCTGCCTCATGTAATTTACATTATGGTATAATAATATAATGTACCTGGAGCCTGTCTTGGTACATTTGGTGCTTGAAATAAGGCATCCGTTAAGTTTTGGTCTGTGTGGTAGTAACAGCAGTTGATGCTGGGATGTTTTGCAGGAACACACTAAGGTTGGATCAGCAGATTCCCAGGACATCCAGCTGTGCGGAATGGGCATCCAAGCAGAGCATTGTGTCATTAACATCACACCTGAGGGAGCTGTCTTTCTCAACCCTTACAGAAACTCAAGGTAATGCATTGAGTGTTATAATTGTTGAGATGGGTAAACCAAGAGGTCATATGTTCAAAGCCCGGTTTGGTCCATGAACTGGAGAGTGCTTAACCACAGACTATCTTTGCACTGTGCATGCATACTACATTTACATTAATGCATTTGACGGGTGGTTTTATCCAAAACGATAAGTTAATAATATAAGTTAAAGAATACAAAAAAAAGTGATGAAATACAAGCAAATCTTCGTCTCGGTTGAGGTAAATGTTAAATCTTAAGTTATATGAAATAATCTAATGTTGCCTCTGTTGCAGAACATGTGTGAACGGATCTCCAGTCACCAGCCGGCAACAGCTTCACCATGGTGACCGTATTTTTTGGGGAAACAATCACTTTTTCAGGTCAGTGTTATTACCCCAGACTGAAGAATGTCACACTGCGGGTTACTGTATTTGTACATGACAGTGCATTATGGTTATCTTCTTTTATGAAGACTCTTTATATTTGTGTTTTGTTCAGAATAAACCTACCGAAGCGGCGCTTAAGGGGTGAGGAAGAGGAGGGTGAGGGTGAGGGAGGGAGCATGAAGAACAGTAACAGCAGTGAGCAGCTGGACGGAGAGGGAGATACTGCCAGCGAGGTGTCCAGTGAGGTCAGCTTCAGCTACGAGTTTGCTCAGACTGAAGTCATGATGAAGGCTTTGGGCAGCAACGGTGAGTTTGATCCATTAAGCTATATTAAAAACAAATGCGAATGAAAAATTTTAATTCAAAAGTTTGGGGTCGGTAAGATTTGTTAATGTTTTTGAAAGAAGTCTCCAAGGCTGCATTTATTTGATCAAAAATACAGTTAAATCCGTATTGAGGAATGATTACAATTTAAACTAACTTTTTTTCTATTTTAATATATTTGAAAACTCTGATTTTTTTTAATCTGATTGCAAAGCTGAATTTTCAGCATCATTACTCCAGTCTTCAGTGTCACATGATCCTTCAGAAATCATTACAATATGCTACCATAATACTCGATATTTTTGGGGAAACGTGATGTGTGAAAGTCAAAAGTACAGCATTTATTTGAAATGGTAAATACATTTGTAATATTACAAAATATTTCTGTCAATTTTGATTTAATGCATCCTTGGTGAATACAAATATATATATTTTTTTTTTTAAATTGTATTGACTCAAATTCTGAATAGTAGTGTAGCTCTAATGAGAAGTAAAACATATTGCTGCTATTGAAAATATGGACACTTATTTTGCATTCAAGGGAGGCATTTTACTAATTTTACATGTGAAAAGGTTAGCCAATCAAAACCAAGGTAATTTACATAAAGTCTTAAAGGTACAGTAGCAAAAAAAATTCAAAATGGTGTAAAACATTACTGTTTTTGTCATCCAACAGACCCTATGCAGGCTGTTTTACAATCTCTGGAGCGTCAACACGAAGAGGAAAAGAAGACTGCTCTGGAGCGTCAGCGGCTGATGTACGAGCAGGAGCTGCAGCAGCTGCGCAGACAGCTGACTCCAGACAGGCAGAGCATGCAGATACCGCAGTCGCAGCCCTTGCAGCCGCACTACCGCAGCTTGGAGAGACTGAGCCAGGGAGGAATGTCATCATCACCCAACGCCCAGCACCGCCTGCGCCAGTGGAGTGAGGAGAGGTGAGCTTTATATTTTCGGTGAAAACAAATGTGTTTTGCCCTCCCAAGGAGGAATTTGTTACACAGTGAGTTTGTTGTAACGCTCTTGTTGTGATGATGCTAGGGAGGTGGTGCTGACACGGAGCTTGCGGAAACTGAGGGAGCAGATCGTACGGGCTAATCTGCTAGTGCAGGAGGCGAGCTTCATCGCTGAAGAGCTGGACAAAAGAACCGAGTACAGAGTTACTCTACAGATCCCTGCTGCAAACCTCAATGCCAACAGGAAGGTCAGGAACCTTTTGCAGCAGCACACAGGAGAAACGTAGCATGGATAGTGCAGCCAGTTGAATTTTTTTGTTTGTGTATGTAGCGAGATGCTGTCCTGAGTGAACCCGCCATTCAAGTGAGGAGGAAAGGCAAAGGGAAGCAAATCTGGGCCCTTGAGAAGATGGAAAACCGGCTGGTGGATATGAGAGACCTTTACCAAGAGTGGAAGGACTTTGACGAGGACAACCCCGTATGCTCTTTTTCATCACAGAAGTTTTACATTCCCATAAAATTGAAAAGGTGATCCTATAGATGCGGTCTTGCTCTCCATCTTATAGGTGATGCGCTCGTACTTCAAGAGAGCCGACCCTTTCTTCGATGAGCAGGTGAACCACAGTTTAATCGGGGTGGCCAACGTTTTCCTCTCCTGCCTGTTCTATGACGTAAAGCTACAATATGCAGTTCCCATCATCAATCAGAAAGGAGAGGTGAGGATGATGCGTTCAGATCTGCCAGCAAATGTGATCAGTGGTTTGTCTCTGTGAATATTTCATGATAACTGACTTGTTTCATTTCTGAAGGAAAAGTGGGATGTAAATTAAATCAAGTGCAAATTGATCTGTGAAATTGAATCTAATCGAGTCATCAAATCAAGCATGAGACACGGTTCATCTCGAGGGGACCGCTGAAGTGTTGTGTTCACTTGTTGCTGGTGTCAGGTTGCCGGGCGACTGCATGTGGAGGTAATGAGGATGGGTGGAGGGTTTGATGATGGCGTAGCTGGAGGAGATGACAGTGATGGAAGCCCGGATGGAGATGTACAGGAACGCAAGCTGGTCTGTATGGTGAGTACTGAAGTTCACAATAACAGAAGCAGGCTTTGTGTTTAAGTTTTGAAAAATGTAAGTCACTTAAGTTTTTGGTAAGTAAATAATAATACTTATAATAATATACACACACACTATAATATTATATTATTACATTACATATACATTTAAGTATTGAGTAATATTAATTGAGTACATGTACTTACTATATGGTTAGGGTAGGATTAGAGTTTGGTTTAGGGTTAGTTGCATGTAATTATGCCAAATTTATAGTTATTACTATAGTAAATGCATGTAATGTGTAACAAAGGACACATTAAAATAGTGCTACCTGATTTTTTTTAGGGAGTCTCTTATGCTCACCAAGGCTGCATTTATTTGATAAATACAGTAAAAACAGTAATAATGTGAAATAATATTCAGGGCTCCAGACTAACTTTCACTAGGAGCTAGGGTTGTCACGATACCAAAATTATTGTTTTGATACCGATACCAAGTCAAGAATTGCGATTTCGATACTTTATCGATACTTTTCCTGAAAAGGAAAAGTATTTCTGACAAAGCGTTTCACATGCACCTCCTTTGCGTAGGTCTGTGCTCTTTAAATGCTGTAATAACCTAATATAAATAATTCACAGATGAACATGCACATGCTCTTATTATAATCATATAGTCTATAGATCATTTTAGCTGATGTTTTGTATGCTTTATTTTAGCAGCTTGCAAATTATTTATGCTATCTATGAAAGTTGGGGGGAAAGTTGTACACCTAATACAAAAATAAATAAAACATCTTCAGTTAACTAGCAGAGAATTAATTTAGTTCACTATTAAATAAGATCTAGCGCTAAAATCTGTTGTTTTTTAAATCAAGCGGAGCGCTCTTTTTCGCTGCTATCAGTTGCATGGATACAGTGTCTTTTGCGGCTCGTACAGTCGCGCACCATCTTCACTCAGACGCGCGCTTCAATCTATCGCCGTTGCAGAGACTATTGTGTACAGGCCGCCGGATGGTGTTGCTAAGAACTTGCAAAGTATAACAGTCAGACCGGCTCTCGCGGCCTCAACACTACCGGCCCACCGGGAAAAGTCCCGACTCTCCTGATTGCCACTCCGCTACTGGCCGGCAGCCACAGTATCACCTGTGCTCGCACATGCAGTCATCTCGCTGTAGTGTCTGTCTCATGACAGCTGCAGTGTGCGAGGAGAAACACAGACGTCCATATGGAGGGACTGGAAGCGTACGTTGCACACACCAACATGAAATGCGTCTCTTACAAATCTGGAACGCGGTCATTCATAAAAGTATCGATACTAACAAATTTAGGTATCGTGAGGTTTTTAATTTCCGAGTATCGCGATACTTTTGAAGTATCGGTGCACCGTGCAACACTACTAGGAGCACAGTGGCCCCCAACTGAAAATTTTAGGGGCACAACCAGAAAATTTAGGAGCACACACCGTAAATCAACATACTAACCAAATATTCACATTTCTACTAATTTCCAGTGTATTACTAATAAATACTTTGATAATAGATGCAGAAATTACAATACCTTTGCGGTCTGATTTAACGTTACAACCTCTTGTCTTCTAAAAGCAACCGGCAGTGGCGTTGCTTTTTGATTTATTAACATGTCACTGCATACTCTATGCTTGAGGCTAAGATTGTGTTTAACTATTGTGTTTAAACTGTGAAGTGCCTGCACTGTCGGCAAACTTCGTGTTCCCCACAGTTATGGGGTAGCGACTGCAACATTCGCAGTTCATGGAATTCGTCTCCTTACAGTTACTACCTTAACCAGCTGAATTCTCTCAGCCAGTCTTCACGAAAATGTTGGGTTTGGCCTTTTTCGCCACAAAAACCTCTCACTCTGAATCATCATCCGACTGTGACACTGTACTAGCTGCAACGTTTCAAATAGCTCACGGTTCAGTTTGTATCAGGGTTTTAGGTTCACGGTTTCGGTATGATTCGGTATGTGCTATATTCAGGGAAAAAAAGACTACTGTCAAATAAAATAAAGAAAATATGAACAAATGATATAACCACAAGCAAAAGCACAAATAAATACAATAGAGCAAAGATATTAATAAAATAAACGATGCTTTTCAGGTAGGTCTAACATTAGTTTTAAGGTACAGAAATTGAATAAAATAATCAAATTTAAAATAACGTTGCATATTTGACTATATAAATTAAAGATTAATCCTTATTAAAGTTACAAAAGCTATTCAATTCAGATCTGATTCAGTAGGCCTACACAATACTGTGTCTTTCTTGACCATACAAGTTCACTTAAATCATAACAGACTATGTCTGCTATAGGATACTCATCAAGACGGACATATTGACATACTTTTTGTGTGAATTTGTCCATTCAAGTGCAATATTTGCGCGCTGTCTGAGATAAGTAGCCTACACATACACACACACACGCGTGCGTGCACAGACTCACGCGCACAAATCTTCTAGACGCGAGTTCTCATCTCTTTCGCGTCTTGCTCTTAAATGTTTACATTGGCAAAACTTAAATGAGTTTAGTTTAAACACCGATGTTAACGTCTGCAGTTCAGGTCTCGCCTGCGCTCGAGCGCTATCAACTCCCGGGTGATGACGACGTAAATGTCATATTGAACAGTGTTTACAAAGAGTAATCGTTTTGTTCGCTTTTTTTTTTTGATTATCGCTGTTGTAATGTATTTTTTGGGAAGCCAGCAAGTGAATTTTACTGGCACACTAGCCGCAGGTTGGAAGAACAAGTCAATAGTTCGCTTGTTCATTGCTCAGACGCACAGCAGGTTGTCTCCGTCTCCTTCCCACAGACGTTTAAACGCGCGCTCGATTATCTCTAGGACCCTCCACACATTAGACACTTACAGTGGCCATTCCCTATTCTTCTCACACTCATTGGCCTTCCACACATTCCGGATTCATTGATAAGCCCCTTGGAAAAAAAAAAAAGGGACAAATTTACTGGTCGCACATGTGCGACTGGATGTAAAATTCAGTCGCACACTCTCAAATTTTGGTCGCAAAATGCGACCATTTGGTCGCAGTCTGGAGCTCTGATATTTTTTTTATTTGAATACATTCTAAAATGTAATTTATTGCTGTGATGGCAAAGCAAATTTTTCAGCATTGTTACTCCAGTCTTGATCCAGTCACACGATCCTTCAGAAATAATTCTAATATGCGGATTGGCTGCTCAAGAAACATTTCTTATGATTATCAAAGTTGTGCTGCTGAATATTTTTGTAAACACAATATGTTTTGCCAGGATTCTTTGAATAGAAAGTTCAAAAGAACAACATTTATTTGATATAAAAATCATTTGCAACGTTATAAATGTCTTTTATTGTCACCTTTGATCACTTTGTCCTTGCTGAAAAGTATTACCTTTTTTTTTCTTTTTCTTTTTTTCCATCGTACTGACCATACTTATTTTACCCCTGTCTCTCAAACAGATTAAAATCCTGCAGGCTACAGGTCTCCCACAGTACCTGTCCAATTTTGTCTTCTGTCAGTACTCTTTCTGGGACCAAGCAGAGCCTGTTATTGTTGCCCCGGAAGTAGATCCGTCTGCCTCCTTCTCCAGCAGCAAAGACCCCCACTGCATGGTGGTGTTTGACAGCTGTAAGGTACGAATCAGGACGTATCCCTTTACAAGCTGATAGTAAATTAGGCTCAACGTATTTTACCCTCCTATAAATCCTATCAACCAACCATAGCTTTAATGGTGATCCTGGAACATGCTGCTTGTTTAAATGATGTAGAGTTGTGAATGATTACTAATATTGACCTCAGCTTTTAAAACTGTGGTGAATTGTGCATCTCTTTTAGTTCAATAACAGGAGTTATTAAGAAACCATTAACATGCATTTACTTTTGGTATACTCTCTGTACTGTAGGAACATGCTGTGACTGTAACAGAGGAGTTTATCGAGTATCTAACAGAGGGTGCTGTAGCCATTGAGGTTTTCGGACACAGACAGGCTGATCCAGGCAGGAACCCTGCGCTGTGGGATCTCAGCATCATCCAGGCCAAAACACGCACATTACGTGACAGGTTTGAACACAAAATTAAGCTTCAGCCCCCCTGCAATTGTCCAATTATGCAAATACAAATGTAGAAAACATTGTGTGTGCATTAGGCGTCTAGTATCTGATGATCTGCTTCTGCTTTTTGGAATGGTGTGACTCTTATGTGTCCTCAGGTGGAGTGAGGTAACCCGCAAGTTGGAGATGTGGGTGCAGATTCTGGAGCTGAATGAGAACGGAGAGTACATTCCCGTGGAGGTGGTGTCAGCGCGAGATATTCGCACGGGTGGCATCTTCCAGCTCAAACAGGTCAGGACACCTCATGTTCTCGTTCTCTAACCTCATGCGGGGTTAGAAATTACACTACTGGAAGCATGTTAGCCCACTGCTGCCATCTATAGTTTTATTATGATCAGATTACGATCAGAATAAAGCATAGCATGAACTACCTTAGGCTTAGGCGTTTTTTTAGTCACATGCTCGATACAGACGGTAACGAGGTGTTTTTGCATGCTTGCCTTGAGCAAACTGTTTCTTTTTTAAAAAATTAAAATGTATTTATGATTCCAAGACATGTGCTCTGTATTTTGCTTGTGCTCTTTTATTCTATCTACACTGTTTAACATTTCGGTTCAGGGTTTTTGTCATGGGGTATTAACTGTTTTTGTTTGTCTTTCCCAGGGCCAGTCTCGGCGGGTTCAAGTGGAGGTACGTTCAGTGCAGGACTCCGGCACGATGCCTTTGATATCAGAGATCATTCTGGGAGTGTCTGTTGGCTGTGTGGAGATCAGGCAGGTGCGGATGACCAAAAACAATGAGCCACAAGAGGTAAATGTGCCTTTTCACTTGAGCTTTTAGCATTTAGCAGGATCATGTCTGGATATTGTCAGAGTTTGTAATGTTTATATTGTTTTTCTTTGTAGCCTGAGGGTGATGAAATGGACAGTTATCAGGTATGTTTGGTTGTGATGCAATACATCCATGCCATTGATTTTCAGTTGATAATAAATATGAGAAGTGATTGATTGTTTTATATTATATAATATTTTTGAACTTTCTATTCATTAAAGAATCCTGAACAAGTGTATCATAATTTCCAAACAAATATTAAGCAGCACAGCTGTTTTCAACATTGATAATAATATTTTTAACTAAATCAGCATATTAAAATGATTTCTGAAGTGTGACACTGAACACTGGAGCAATGGCTGCTGAAAATTCAGCTTTGCTATCACTCATATAAATTACATTTTAAAATATATTCCAATAGAAAATGTGTTTTCGTGGTGTTGTGGTGCTCCCGCTGAGGTTCAGTTTTGAATCCGGTCTGCATCATTTCCTGATCACATTCCTGGCTGTCTCTCCCTCCCACTTGTTTCCTGTCTTTCTCCACTGTCCTTGCCATTAAAGGCATAAAGGGGCTATTAGTTAGCAAAAAAGATGCCAAGCAAAAACAACTTTTGTGGTTATGCATTTGTCCATCCTGTAGGAGCGTGATTTAGAGCGTCTGCGGCGTCAGTGGCTCACCGCTCTCACTAAGAGACAAGAATATCTGGACCAACATCTTCAGACCTTGGTCAGCAAAACAGGTAAAAACCAGACAGAGACTTTTTACTGTTTTGTAGTCTCAGCTCAGTAATTGACTACAAAAGAGTGCTTTCCTCTCTTTAATTTGTGGCTAATTAGTTTTGTTCTGTCATTGTGTTGGGGAGCTTTTGTGTTTGTTGTTACTATTTGTATTACATCATGCATTGGTCCAAAATCCCACTCCACATAGTTCCTTATTGTTGTTCCTTTGCTGATCAAAAAGTTGCATAAGTCAAAAGTGTGGTGGGGAAAAACTCTGAGATTTGACTGAATCAGAGCTACATTGATTGGTCAGCATTTTATTTCTGCATGTACATTGATTTTTTTTAAATAGCATAATTTAGCATAAAACTAAAGCTGTGAGAAATCTTGTGACCAGAAGGTTTATAGAGGCAGAGCCAATGATCTATTCTTTTTCTCTCTTGGTTTCTTGACAGCTCTGCTTATATTTATCATGATCGAAGAAATGTTGCTCAACAAAACAAGTCATCTTCAACTTTTCTAAACTTAAAGTTTCTAAAGTTTTATTAAAAATACATTATAGTGTACAATGTTATTATAATATTAAATCATTATTTATAGATGGATGGAATGATGGATAGATATTTAATATGGCTGGGCATTGACACAAATTTCACAATTCAATTTGATTTTGCTTCACAAGCTTGTGATTCGATTTCAATTTGATTCAGTTCGATTCAATTTTAATTAATTAGGGCTGTCAGGTACAGTACATGGAAAATTTCCTCAAGGACAAAAATATCTCTCTAAACTTGGTACAGCACTAATATTAAAGGTTAAAATCATCTGATTTGTAGGCTACTTCATTTTAAATTACACAAGGAAGTTTTTTTATAATAATAACATCATAAGAATACATATTGGATGACAATTATGATTCTACTTTTTTTTTAATTAAATTTGGTGGCTGTCATAAAAATGACAAATTAATCAAACACTGAATACTGAAGAATATTACTTTTAAAATATAAAGGAAAAATACCATGAATATGCAATATAATGCTTATATTTAGCATAAAACTCCTCTAGAGTAAATATTTCTTAATTTCAATCAATCAATGTGATAAACGAGTTAGGTCAAAAGTAATCTAAAAGTAGTCAGATTATATTACCTTAAATGTGTAAAGTAATGGATTACGTTACTAATTACAATTTTTGTCATGTAATTTAGAATCAGTAACCGACTACAATTTGTAAGTAATCTACCCAGCACTGTATATACATACTATATACATACACACAACAAATATATTTATTTATTTTTATCATAAATTTGTATATATAATGATGACAGGGCCTCCTCTGCAGAAATGGCATGACATAGAAATGAGAGGAAACATTGTTGATTCTCTCTGTGACCAGATAAGTCTGAAGATGACGTGGAGAGGGAGGCCCAGCTGCTTGAGTGGCGTCTGACGCTCACGGAGGAGAGAAATGCAGTGATGGTGCCCTCTGCTGGCAGTGGAATACCAGGAGCTCCTGCTGAGTGGTACGACACTGCTCAGTGTTTCCCCTAGAAATTTTTCCAGCAGCGGTGCTGTCCCGTGCCGGAGCATGTGGGGTGGGGGGGGTGGGGGGGTCCGGGGACATGTACCTCCGGAAGAAATTTAAAAAAAAAATAAACCCTTAAACCATGACTTCTGGCAAGTTTTGTGGATAGAAATTGACATTTTGAGACATACGATTACGACATACCATCAACAGATTCAAGGTGATTATTGCAGCACGCACCTTGAACTGGTCACAAACAGAAACCTTCATTTTATAATTTTAGACAGGATTTTTCACGTTTTTGTTTTGTGTTCATTTTCAGCTATACGGTAGATATTGATAGGGGAAAAATGAAATGGCACAACCCAGAAAAAGATTATTTAGAATTTATTGAAAATTTTAGGCCACACCCAATCTGTGAGCACTTAATTTTTAAATTGTAACATTTTTAAAATCAAAAGTTTTAAGTTAACATTATTTAATGCACAATGAATGAAGTGAACAAACATGAACAATCAAGTGTTTTATTTGACTTGACTGTACCTTTATTTAATCCAAAACTGTGTTCGTATTTCATTTTAAAAGACTTTTTAAAAGAGTTATCCAGCCAAGAATAAGCCTAGAACTGCTTTTCTAGCGGACTAATAACAGCACTCGGGTGTCGGTCCGAGACTGTGCTCATGTACTCCTGCTCGTAAAACTACCCGGATACAACCGCACCCGAGTCCACTTTAGGGGCCGTTCACATATCGCGTTTTTTGCGCGCAAATGCGTTATTTCAATTGTAGGCGAGCGTGGCGAGATGAAAACATCGTAACATCTCATCTCAACACGCCATGTGACAAAAACCAACCGATCAGCTTCGGCCTCTCCGTAACAACGACAGCTCGGCGGAACAGCTGATCAGAGCTGCACAGGGCGGCTTTTTATTTCTCATCTCCATAAATAAATCTAGTAGTAAAGCTAATGCAAGGGCTAGAAATCAATTAATTCTTTGCTGCTACTTCCTCGTCCTCATGGAGAGCGCCGCTTTCTCCTTTCTAAAAGCGCTTGCTCTCTCCCGTGGCGTCTGTCGTTGCTATGCAACCATGAGTAGAGGCGGCCTGGAGAAACTAGCGTGCTTCCCGAGCGCCTACATTTGAAATAACGAATTTGCACGCGCAGAAAAACGCGCTATGTGAACGGCCCCTTATGGCAACGTGACATTAGCCTAATCGAAAATATTTCCATATGTGGCTCTTTCCTCCTTTCTTGTCAACAAGTGGATTCAGAGCCACCGCATTAGCAGCACCGGCGCACGCCACGTCTCAAGTGTTTTTAGGTGTGTAAGTGGATGGCGTGATATTACTGATCATGTGAAGATTTTGCAGCGGCGCTGAAAATCCAGTGGCGGCGCTGCGCCGCTGCTAAATACATTGTAGGGGAAACACTGCTGCTGCTACCATACTGAGCAATTTGCACTTAAACTTACGAGTTAAATTAATCGTTATAGATAGCTGGTATACATGTTGTCTGTCAGTGGAGGTTTGAATGAAATTCAGTGTAAAATCAGCTTAGTTTAATGCAGTTTGCTTTTTAGGAAGGATGTTCTAATCCTTAAACGATGTGTTTTGACAGATTGATATTTTGATTTAAGTTGATTTAAACTTTGTTTGTGAAATGAATGTCAGTATCAGTTAAACAGTTTTTACAAATGTTTAGTCATGAGTATTTGGGCCATGTGTTGATTTTATGTCTGTCTTGGCAGGGTACCAGTACCTGGGATGGAAACTCACATTCCAGTGCTCTTCCTCGACTTGAGCGGTATGTTTTTCCTGCCTGCCGAAGAACAGCAATGTTCTCTGCAGAAATGCAATGTCCTCTACGACCTTTCTTCCATTGTTCCTATTTGCAAGCACTATTTATCTTAACACTCATTTTCACACTTGTTCCTCCTTTGTTTCTGTTCTTCCTCCCTCCAGCTGATGACTTCAGCTCTCAGGAGAACCTAGACGTTCCCGAGGCAGGCGGCTGGGACGCTATGCTCAGCTCAGAAGATGAGGATGAATTTTTTGACCTTCAGATCGTCAAACACTATGATGGAGAGGTGAGAATGTGACCCACGCACCTTCGGGGCTCTCGCAGGCTCCCTAGTTGTCTGTGAAGGAATGTATTAACCTATTTTTCTTCCAGGTGAAAGCCGAAGCCTCTTGGGACTCCACGGTTCATGAATGTCCACAGCTGAGTCGAGGGGCCGCCCCAGATCAGAGAGTATACTTGATCGTTCGGACCGTGGTACAGCTCAGCCACCCTGCAGAGATGCAACTAGTCTTGCGCAAACGCATCTGTGTGAACCTCACTGGACGACAGGTTTCAGTCTACTTTAAATGACCTACACCATCATCAGAACTGCAGAAAAGTCTTCTCAAACTTTCTGCTGTTAAAGGGTTATTTAACCCAGGAATGAAATTTATCCCGTAATTTACTCACCCTCAAGCCATCCTAGGTGTAGATGACTTTCTTATTTCAGCCATACACAATTGGAATTATATCCTGGCTCTTCCAAGTTTTATAATGGGAGTGAATGGTACCTTTTTTTGAATCTCAAAAAAGCGCATCCATCCATCATAAAAGTAATCCATATGACACCAGTGGGTTAATAAAGGTCTTCTGAAGTGAAGCGATGCGTTTTTTGTAAGAAAATATATCCATATTTATAACTTTATAAACTATAATCACTGACTAGTGACTGGCGAGTCTAGTTCCAGCAGAAGAGTGACCTCCGACCTGACACATCTTGACTCGCACACGGCCGTTACCGGAAGCCAGTGATTTATAGTTTATAAAGTTTTATACATATGGATATTTTTCTTATTGGATTATGGATTACATTAATGATGGATGGATGTGCTTTTTTGGGCTTAAAAAAGGTACCATTCACTCCCATTATAAAGCTTGGAAGAGTCAGGATATTTTTTAATGACACCGATTGTGTTTGGCTGAAAGGAAAAAGACACACACCTAGGATGGCTTGAGGGCGAGTAAATTATGGGATTTTTTTTTTTTTGGGGTGAACTAACCCTTTATCAAGCTTAACATACAGCTGTGCCATATGTTTTTGGTGCTTAGAAACGCTATACTTTTTAAGAAACAAAAGTTTTTCATATCTATCCCTGAGTATTTGTTTTCTTTTGTTTAAACAGGGTTTTGCCCAAAATTTCTTGAGGAGAATGTCCACCAGGAGCACTATTCCCGGCTGTGGTGTGACCTTTGAGGTTGTCTCCAACATCCCAGGGGTAGGCATACAGTAGTACAAAATCTGCTGTTTTGTCTATGTGTATAATGCATTAGTAGCTGAATTATATGGGTTTTTCAGTTACCAATGACAATATATAATACTTTTGCTTAATTCAGAACAGTGTTGCTATTGCTAACTAAAAAATTAACTGAAATAAAGCTGAATTAAAATGAAATGTAAATGACGCCAAATAACTGAAATAACATCTTAAATTAATATAAATAAAAGCTAAATTAAAATATTAAAAATGACAAATGCAAATTACAAAATTACTGAAACAAACTAAAATTAAAATAAGCTGAAAATATACAAATAAAAGCTAATTCAAAATATTAATAAATACTATAATAGTATATGAAAAGTACTAAAATTCTAAAACATTGATTCAGAAAAAAATTGTCTGTAGATTTCAGTATTGAAGCAAGGAGAAATTTCCATGTTTTTAATTTACCCATTATCTTAAAACAGGCAGTTATTCACTCACATGTATCACTGCAAAACTCTCAGCAACAACTAAATGTTGTAGTTGGCCATTACCCACAAGAAATGAACTTGTATCAGCAAAAGCTGCTCTGGTAAAGATGCACACCTGGTTTCTTTTTAACTGGTTTGTTTCTAAGCACCTGTCTTTCTTGACTGTGTACGTCAGCAGGACAGTCAGAGCTCAGAGGACAGGGAGATGCTGGCCCGTGTGGCCACCAGCGCTGAGAACGCCAAATCCTTAGACAATGAAGCTGCCACAGAGAAGTACCTACGGAGCGTCCTGGCCGTGGAGAACATCCTCACACTGGACCGTCTGAGACAGGTCACCCAGCTACCTCCACTTATATTTTTGTACTGATGAGTCTACATTTTATCATCTTTGTTATTTTATAATCATTTGAGCATGTTGTTGTTGTTGTTGTTGTTGTTTTTTAACTGAATTTTACAGGACGAATGAATTTAAAGGCAGAAAACCACCCTTAGGCCGTGTCCACCATAGTGTTTTTAGCCAGTTGATAGAGGTTCGGCAGCGCAGAGTTTTTTCAGTTGAGAAGCTTTGCTTGCAGTGATACGGAATATCCGCGAAAGTGTTTCTAGTATCTCATTTCACATATAGTTTGTTTCTATATAAAAATGTTGATACAATGTAAAGTATTTTCTCTTGCTCTTGTTTAAAATTTTGTTCCGTTACTTTGCTTGTTGTCATCTGTTGCCGTTGTCCAAGCAGCATGTGGTGGTTGGTCAATGTGGTATTTGTCCCTCCATTTCTCCACTGTGATTGGACGACTAGGTAAAAAGTGAAAAAGTTTTACCCAACGTTGAACATTCCTTAACTCTTGGTGACCGGTAAAAAAACGCTGAGCGTTTAGCGTGAAATAGACACTTAGCACCATGTCACACTGCTGCCGTTTTAAAAAAGCGGCGCTCCTGTTGAAAACAGTTGGAAACATAAGCTAGCCTCTGGAAAAAACGCTTTGGTGGACACAGGGCCTTAGTAATAATTTTTTGATATGTCAGACTGATTCACAAAGTGTTTGTAAATCACTGTAGTTTAAGGAATAAAACTGAGGAGAGTAATGTGTTAGCACATCATTTATATAATATAACCTTATCATAGTGATAAATAGCAGTTCTAGGAATCAGTTCACTAAAATGAATGGTGACTATCCAGTGCGGTCTAGTTTCTCTAGTTCAGCTCAGAAAGTTGTTTTCATCATGTAAATCAGATCATGTATTACAGGAGGTGGCAGTGAAGGAGCATTTGGCAGGTAAAGGCAAGGGCAGCAGACGCAGTCTCAGCTCTCCCAGTGTGCACCGGGTAAGCGCATCTGTAGCCTTAAATTCATCTTAACAGAGAGAAATGTTAAGGACACTTGGCACCAACAGAGTCTGGCACATTCTGTATTCACACATCAACTCTTCTTCCTCTAGTTATCTGGAAGCAGACAGGATCTGTCACTAAACTCAGTGCTGGATGACAACAAGGTAAGATTCTAGGGTGAAAAAGGACATATGGTCCACTACAGGAAACCGGTTGTTTTTTGTAACCTCTGATATCCAATTTGCTTATGTAAGAATCGATGGGAGAGTCAGCAGGATATCTTCGGTACATCCTCCCAGATTAGCAAAACACTGCCACGACCATCCAGACCTCCTACACAGAATCAGGACCCTGAGCAAGGTATGACATAATGATCGCTCTTTAAGTGAGCCGTTCAGGACGTGAACAGTTTTTTTTTTTTTCTGCAATAAAATAATCTTCCTTTACCATTTCCAGCATGACCCTTTCTTTCTTTGTCTTATCTTTAAACTTTCAACTCTGTGTTCTCTGTAAGTGTGTCAGACTCATTCCTGCCTGTGTGCTGCCATTTCTAACCTGGTTTATGAAATAGTCATTTAACTTTTATCTAAATCAACTTCAAGTATGCTTGTTAGAGGGAAAATATCAGTTTCTAGATCAAGGGCATAATATTGGCAGTTCGAGGTTTGAACCGGCAACTTTTTGGTTACCACTGAACATCTGTCTTGTTCAACTACAACTTCTTTTCACCACTCTTTGTGATCAGTCACAAAATGTCAATGTGACATTTTGTATCAGTGTGACATTATTTTCCAGCGTCATGCACTCCTTTTATATATTTTCTACATCTGTTTTTGTTTCACCATCGTTGTCGTCTCTCTCCACACACCTCTACCTTGCTTTTTGCCTCCTTCCCAACCTGCCCACAGGTTTTTCAGGGCTTGCTGCTTCTTATATCTCCACAGCCAAGGCCCTGGTTCCTCAGATGCCCAAGCTGCTCAAGTCCCTGTTCCCCGTGCGTGAAGACAAGAAAGATTTGAGACCCTCTCCACAGTCACAACAGGTCTGAACAAATGTTTTTACTTAAACCATGGTAAACCATGCCCAAACCTCGCTTTGCTGCCCTGAGTCTCATGTTTCCTGTCAAGAAATTTCCAGGTCATATTTCACCCTAACCCCCCCCCCCCCCCCCCCCTCCAAAAAAAGTATGAGAAATAAAATGCAAAATTAAAATATAGTACATAATGCATTTTTAAGACAAAGTTATATATTACATTTTTAAATCCAAGTATGTGTAGATCATGTGGTATTTGTTGTAGTGTATTTAATGTATGCTGATATTACAGTGTAGTTCTACAGAAATTAGAATTTGGGGGTAAAATGTGCTTAATTGTCATAAATATGAAAATGCAAAAAATATATAATGGTCCTAAAGCTAGATTTTTATTTCTTCAAATATTTCTTCCGTTACAAAACTCTCAAATTATTGAATTTATTCAAAAGTCGAGCAGTACCTATGCTTATAAACATTTCTGCATGTAAATTCCAGTCAACAGTGATTCGTGCATAAATGAAAAAAAGCAATGTGAAGTATCCGTCATAAAAATAGCCGAATTAGCGCTGGCAAAGCATTTCAGAAATATGCTGCATTTAGATGAGTAAATCATATGTGGTAATCAAAGAGGGATGCGAATGCTCTTGACTGATTTAATTTGAGTCTATTTTAGATTCTAGTATACTGTCGTTCTGTCTTCATGCCTCCTCATTTCCATATAGACAGAAATTCCATACGCTACTACATTGCCAATATATCCGTGATATATTATCCATCTTGTGTGAGGCAAATTAAGTCTTTAAATGAAGCCTTATTGCTTGATGGTGGATTTTTTGTGAGAAAAACAGGCTTTTTTGGTTTTCCTTGATTAAAACTGTGTCCTCATTTTGTCAAAGTAAATCATGTCAGAGAAACCTGATTATATGTTAGGCAGGAGTCTCTAGATAAACTCCAGTATTTAATTTCCCCAAGATTAATTGTCAAGCCAGCCATACTCTTTCATCATATCTCCTAGCATGCTTAGAGGGGAAAAGGCGTAGAGGGGAAAAATATATGACAGTGATATTTCATCGTGAACATCACTCCTCCCCCTGCATGCAGACTTTTGATCTGTCAGTACTTTAGATTAAACATAATCCAAACGCTCCCAACATAAAAAATGAACACGTGACACTTAAATCAAGCTTTGTGCCGCCTCGTTGAAAACCATTACTGAAATCGTAAAAACAAATTTAATACGTTCCATTCATCTCTCCAGCAGATGCCACGAATAATGATGCAAACAGCCAACAACCCTGATGAAGGAAGAGTAAGAATAGAACCAGTAAGTAGATCTCCACTCTGATCTCATGCTCTGTCTTTGGCAAAATTAAATAAATATAAATGATGAATTGGGTTACAGACTTGTATTCTGTGGAAATATAGCCTAGGAAGATATTTTAATAGCCAAGTCTTTCTCTCCTGCATGTGATGTAAATTGCATGCTATTAAATCTGTGGTTTTCCTAGCATGTGCACTCTGTGTGAAAGTCAGATGATAGGTTGAGGTGTAGTTAAATATTCCTTGTGGTTTTGGACGTGCTTCCCAATAGGTCGCAGTAATGGGGAAGAGTCCTGCTTCAGACAGACACACAGATGCTCCTGATGCCCCGTCCTTTCTGCATGATCCGCATGACCTGCCCCTGAGCCCCATCAGCGAGGCCTCCAGTGGCTATTTCTCTACTAGTGTCTCCACTGCCACCCTTTCCGATGTCTCCATTGCTTGCGGGGACCTTACCCCTACTCCCAATACCCAAACTGGCCCCATAGCATCCAGGCAAAGAGGAGACGACACTGAAGACTGTCTACCCACCCCTGTTAATGCCTCTGCTCCTGTAGAAGCTGGGCTAAGATCTGACAGGCATAGAAAAGAGGAAGATAGCCACAGGAATGGCGTCACCTCCCAGCAGGAAGTACAGCTAAACGCAAACCCTCCCCTGGTGATGAGTACCTCCATAGACAACCCTTTCTCCCTCCAGAAGGTCAAAGCCAATGAACTCAGGTCTTTCAGTAACATTCTTGGAGACGGTAGCGGGAAAGCAACCACAATGCAATCGCAGCAAACTAACAGCCTGGAAAAGCTGGAGATAACTTTTGAGGATGTAGAACCCAAGGAACTTGCTTGGCTCAAGGTGGGAGGGAGAGTCACTGTAGGAACCAGTAAGTCAGGCACGGTCCGCTACATTGGGCCAACGCACTTCTCTGAGGGCGTCTGGGTCGGCGTTGAGCTGGACACTCCCTCAGGTTAGTCAAATTTTCCATTATCTGAGAAGTTTTCTGAGATGTTGACACCTTGGTGAGGCTGATTTACAGACTTGTTCCTCTTGTGGTCTGATGCGCAGAAGTCCCCCCACCAAAAAAAGGAAAATTTCGATCCGAGAACAGATTAATTTCTCCAGTTTCAAATGGCCTTTTAAGGCCTGCTGGGTGACATTAGCAACTCGTCATTCTTAAAGTATTAATTAAAAGGTAACAGATTGATAAGTCTTAGCTATGTTTGTTTTAATAAAATTCTATTTTAGCAGTAAGACTCAAAATGCTTGTGGTAATTTGATGTCACACATATTAGGTTCAAACCAAATGAACCTGGTCAAATAACAGAAGACTTGACTTGATTTCTCCTTTCTTGTGACAAGTTTTCTGAGATGCTGACACCACCTTGGTTAAACTGATTCACAGACCTTGTTCCTCTTGTATCCTTTGTCCATCAGGTAAGAACGATGGTTCCATTGAGGGCCAGCAGTACTTCCGATGCAACCCTGGTTACGGGGTGCTAGTCCGTCCAGATCGGCTGACTCGAAGGGAAACTTCAAAAAGACACACCGAAAATCGGCGCAGCGGAGAGTTTAGTCAGCAACTGAGGGGAGGAGCCGGCACTGCCATTCAAAAAGGAGAGAATCGCAAATCCTGGACCAGCTAATTGACAATGAGCTGAGCAGGACCGAACCTCCACAGCTGAGCTACACCTCCAACATCGCAATCTAACGGGGAAGGTCACCTCTATCCATCAGTGTTCTTGGGCTTTGCATGGAGGTGGTACAACATTCCCTTACAAACTTCTCTATCAGTTTCGGTGCTATGCTAATGTGTAGCATGTGGGAGTGCTATGAATTTTAACAAGCTGCTTCAGCTATGTTCCTTGGGATTTGTTGGTTTGGTAACTCAAGCATGCCTCCTTGAGGTGACCGCAAATTAATCGTCCAGGTCTTTGGGATCAACCCATCATTCTTGTTTGTGCCCTGGTTTTATCAAGAGTCCATTTTTGGGCTTGATACTGCAGATTATGCTTGATTTATCTTTGCGCAGTCAGTAATCGATTTGTAGTTTCCTGAATGTGCCTTTTAAGTCAACCCATTTTTTGTTTGTCATCCTTCATTGCACCTTTGTAACACTAGTTAAAACGTGGTAAATGGTATGGTAGACATGTAAGAGATTATCTCAGGGATTCGATCAGACTTATTGGATATGTGTTCATCTCTTAGCCACTATCAAGAAGGGGGGTTGCATGTATTTCAAGATGGGTGTTGCCCTGAGCAGGTCAATGCAGGTAATTGATGTCAGTACTACTATTACTAGGCCAGTGATTTGGATGACTAAATTCACAAGATTGAATATTTTATTTGGTTTGGTTTGGCTCCATTTGAAGGCTTGCCTATCAGTATTTAAGGGGGAAACCACCCGCTTGGTCTGTATCCTTGATTGCACATGGAGAGTTTTTAGACTTGTCTGGATTGGCACATTCAGGCTTAATTGACTGGCCTAATTAGTCTCTCTCTTAATGGTTTTAATGATTGGACTGGGATAAAAAGTATTTTAGAGGGCTTATTTACAATCTGATGGGTTAGGGCACATTTTAGTAAGCAAGCAGCCTTTTAATTGGAACTGGGTTATTGAAACTACTTCAACATACAACATGCTGCAATTTAGTGACAATTTAATGTAGCTCCATTTGATTGGTTTCTAAAGGACTGTCTTCCACAAGAAGGTCACAGTAAAAGCACATTCCAGTTTTGTGTATTGGACCAACCCTGGCAATACCTACATCTTATTTATTCAAATAAAAAGATCTAAAAGTGATTTCATTAAATATGTTTAGCATACTGTATAAGCAAAGTTGGCACATTTATATCATTTTTAATTAGGAGCATGATTCCACACAGTTATGATACTTTTGTCTCCACATCGTGATGGAGAGAAAAGACGTGTTATTTTGTTCCTTTTATATTCTATTTTCGTGGAAATCCTCTTGTGATTTCTGAAGTCAAATGCAATATCAAATTATTAAATAAAATATATTTTAATGGTTGTAGGTATGTATATTGAATTTATAAAGTGTAAAAATCCAATGAATGGGAAATTAATTTGCACATTTGATTTATACTAGATAGCTTATGTGCCCAAAGGGTACTTAGTTTTGTTGTAAATTAACTTAAACTAACCAATTATTCACTGTAAATCTGCTTTTCACTGGATTTGGTGCTCTAAAGTCAAAAGCATTTCAAAATTTAGATGAGATGATTTTTCCACAGTTTCAAGTTGCCTTTAATTTGTTTTCCTGTTGAGTGATGTCTTGATGTTTGTGGTCGGTCATTAAAAATGGGAAGATCTCAACCCTTTTTTTTATTTTTATATGTATCTTGTGCCTCATTCATCATGAGAAAAAAACAAATGCACATATGGAGCATGACTGTTGCTGTGATTATCAACCCAGTGATTTTAACGTCTATCGGGTCACATTAGCAACTAGTCATTCTTGAGTATTAATTTAAAGGTTATACAAGAACAGATTGTTTGCCTTTGGAATGACAAGTCTCAACTAAGTTTATTTTAATACATTTTCTATTTTAGCAATAACACTCGAAATGCTTGTAGCATTTGATGGTTCTTTGGTTTGAACCTAATATTTGTTCCTTGCCACTAGAAAGGGGAAATGAACTTATTGAAGAATCTCAATGAGCTGATCTCCTTCCACGGCCCCACGTTTCAATCATAGAAACTTTCATCTTGGTGTATACTGGTATACTAGGTGATCATTTTATTTTCAAGTGCAATTTTTCCATTTAAAAAAAAAAAAAGATCATTAAAAAGGTTAAATACATTCTACATCCATTCTGGTTAAAGTATGTCTTCAGTAGCAATGACACCTTGATCTGTCATAAAGTGGCATAGATCCAGAGCCATATCCGAGCAACCACACAGTGGCCTTTTGAAGTCAAATACTAAATACAGTTGTGGATGCTCGTGCTCTCCTCCTGTTTGAAACCCTTCCCATTGATGGCACCTGGAGAAAAAGGGTTTGAAGAAAACTTTGGGCCCTGCTGTTTACACAGATGTCAGACGAAGCTCTTGGCAGGAAGTTGCTACTCTACTTTTGTACCCTCCCCCCCTCCTTCCTTCCTCTCTCTCTTTCTGATCAGTGAGTTTACGGCTCCATCTTTCACCACTAGTCTGTGCCTCGTCCTGAGGTTTGATGATTTTATGTCATGAAAGTTGTCCTGCAAATGGAGCTTTTGTCCCCGAGTATACAAGTGTATGTGTGTTTTGTATATAGTTGCATCTTGAGAGTTCAATCTGAGCACAAGGCTGGGTTTGATTAATTTAATTATCTGCAATTATATGCTGATATCCAAAGAATAATCATGTATAATAATTCATTTATCATTTCTTTTATATTGACTGTACAATAATCTGGCTGTAAAGGTAAAAATAAAAAGTGAATTGATTTACACATGTCTTATCACTTTAGTTATTTTTGTTTTTTGGTGGCCCCAGTTACTTGTCCTTGATGTGAAGAATAAAAATAACATGGTTCTTTATTAAATGCAAACCAGGGGGCGGAGTCAGACATTGTAAATATTTGGGGATTAGCCCATATCTAGTTGATCCAGGGACATTTTCACCACATTTATGGCAGCTACAGACAAACCAAAAATTATTCAGACACCAGATATATTTTTTTACTAGTGGGTGCAGGACACTATAGTTCCTGTATGTAAGTTATGATAGCAAAATAAAGTAAACTGTGACATATTATAGCCCAAAAAATCTTCATAGAGTGGACTGCTTGTAAAATTTATAAAAAAATATTCAGACACTTTTACCTTTGAATAATATAGAATTCATAGACAATTGGAAAAGTTTTTGGGGCAAGCTTGATCTGTTGAAAAGAGATGGTATCCATCCCTCCTGGGCTGGTGCTGCTCTTCTCTCTAGTAATTTGGCTCATAGTCTTAGAGATAAAACATGACAATCTGGGGCTCAGGTCAGGAAGCAGACAGACTGGCTAAACCGACCGTCTGCTAGCGACCTCACGTCACCAAGGTCAGATAAATCCCATCACATAGAGTCTCTTTCACCTAGATATCATCATATAGAGACTGTGTCTGTTCCCCGAATTTGGAAATCCAAAACACGTCAGGTTAAAATTTTAATTTGTTCAACAAATAAAAAACAGATATAATACAGATGAGCAAATGATAAAGCTTGGGTTGTTGAATATTCGACCCCTTACTTCAAAATCCCTCATATTTAATGATATGATTTCAGATTATAATCTTGATATGCTGTGTTTGACAGAAACCTGGCTAAAACCAAACGATTACATTATTTTAAATGAGTCAACCCCACAAGATTACAGTTATAAACATGAACCTCGTGAAAGGCAAAGGGGGAGGTGTTGCTGTAATTTATAGTAATATCCTCAAAACCACTAAGAAATCTAGCTTTAAATATACTTCTTTTGAAGTATTGGTGCTTAATGTAAAAATATATAGTGTAAACGATAAATCACATTTGAGAATTATGCTGGCTACTGTAACAGGCCACCAAGGCACCATAAAGATTTTATCAAAGAATTTGCGGACTTTCTATCAGAATTAGTATTGGCTGGAGATAAAGTACTAATTGTTGGTGATTATAATATACATGTAGATAATGAAAAAGATGCATTGGGATTGGCATTTAAAGACATTGTAAACTCAATTGGAGTTAGACAACACGTGTCAGGACCTACTCATTATCGTAATCATACTCTAGATCTAATATTATCACATGGAATAGATGTTGATGCCGTTGAAATTCTGCAGCAGAGCGATGACATCTCAGATCATTATCTAGTCTCATGTAAATGACATTTAGCCAAGGCTGCAAAGCCGACTCCGTGTTATAAATACGTTAGACCTATAACTTCTGCCACTAAAGATTGCTTTATCAATAATCTTCCTAATCAGTTTCATCATCTCAGCATCCCGGATAGCTTAGAAGAACTTGATATTGCAACAGAAACGTTTAACTCTCTCTTTTCCAGCACTTTAGACGCAGTTGCTCCGTTGCGCTTAAAGAAGATTAAAGAAAATAGCCCAACGCCGTGGTACAGCGAGCACACCCGGGCCCTTAAGAGAGCAGCCAGAAAAATGGAGCGCAACTGGAAGAAAACTAAACTAGAGGTATTTCGGATTTCGTGGAAAGAGAGCTCGATTGCTTACAGAGAGGCTTTAAAAGCTGCTAGATCTGCTTATTTTTCAACCCTACTAGAAGAAAATAAACATAATCCAAGGTATTTATTTGAAACAGTGGCTAAACTAACGAAAAAGAAAGCTTCAAGCTCAGAAGTGTCCAAGCAACACAGCAGTGATGACTTTATGAACTTCTTCACTTATAAGATTGATAATATCAGGGACAAAATTATAACTATGCAACCGTCTACCACAGTATCTCATCAGGGAGTGCATTGTAGTCTCCCTGAGGAAAAATTTGATTCATTTGTTGCTATAGGAGAGGAAAAATTCTGCAAACTCGATAATTCATCTAAATCGACAACTTGTATGTTAGATCCTATACCGACTAAGCTACTGAAAGAGATGTTTTCAGAGGTCATATATCCTCTTCTTAATATCATTAATTTATCTTTGTCTCTAGGATACGTACTAAAAACCTTTAAACTGGCTATGATAAAACCGCTTTTTAAAAAAACACAACTTGATCCTACAGAATTAGTCAATTACAGGCCGATCTCGAATCTGCCTTTTCTGTCAAAGATATTAGAAAAAGCAGTATCTTCACAACTATGTTCCTTTCTAGAAAGAAATGATATCTGCGAGGATTTTCAGTCCGGATTTAGACCGTACCATAGTACTGAGACCGCTCTCATTAGAGTCACAAATGATTTGCTCTTATCATCCGATCGTGGTTGTATCTCTCTATTAGTGTTACTCGATCTTAGTGCTGCATTTGACACAATTGACCACAACATTCTTTTAAATAGACTAGAAAACTATGTTGGCATTAGTGGAATTGCACTAGCATGGTTTAAATCATACTTAAAGGGTTAGTTCACCCAAAAATTAAAATTAAGTCATTAATTACTCACCCCCATGCTGTACCAACCCCGTAAGACCTTCGTCCGTTCTCGGAACACAAATGTCACAACAGTGGCTCAACTATAAGTTTATCAAGCGACGAGAATACTTTTTGTGCGGAAATAAAACAAAAATAACGCCTTTATTCGACTATTCCTTTTCTTCCTTGTAGGCCTGAAACGAGACTTGAAGAGATTTCCACGACGCATGCGTGAGAATTGCGATCTCCTTCAACTACTTCAGTTAAGTTCTCGCGCGTGCGCGTCGTGGAAATCTCTTGAAGTCTCGTTTCAGGCCTACAAGGAAGAAAAGGAATAGTCGAATAAAGTCGTTATTTTTGTTTGTTTTTTCGCACAAAAAGTATTCTCGTCGCTTGATAAACTTATAGTTGAGCCACTGTTGTGACATGGAATATTTAAACATTTTCTTCATTGACTTTCTGGGCCGTCAGGATTCATTCCCTTAGGGAGCCTATGTAGGAGTGATCCAGCTGTCACATTTAATCAAAAATATCTTCATTTGTGTTCCGAAGACGAACGAAGGTCTTACGGGGTTGGTACAGCATGGGGGTGAGTATCAGTTTGTAGCAGTAAATGAAGAGATGTCTTATCGATCACAAGTTCAGTATGGCGTACCACAAGGCTCAGTACTAGGACCGCTGCTGTTCACTCTCTACATGCTACCATTAGGAGATATCATTAGGAAACATGGAGTTAGCTTTCACTGTTATGCCGATGATACTCAGCTGTATATTTCTTCAAACGCAACGAAACTTACCAATTCACAAAATTAACGGAATGCATAGCTGATATATAAAATTGGATGACTAGTAATTTCCTACCACTAAATTCTGAAAAGACAGAGATTCTAATTATTGGACAAAAAACTTCCACACGTAATAACCTAGAATACTGTCTAACACTTGATGGCTGCTCTGTCAAGTCTTCGTCGTCGGTTAGGAACCTGGGTGTGCTCTTTGATACCAACCTTTCTTTTGAAAGCCACGTGTCTAGTATCTGTAAAACTGCATTTTTCCATCTTAAAATATATATCTAAAATACGCCATATGCTCTCATTGGGAAATGCGGAACAATTAGTTAATGCGTTCATGACCTCAAGGCTAGACTATTGTAATGCTCTACTGGGTGGTTGCCCTGCACGCTTAATAAATAAACTACAGCTAGTTCAAAACGCCGCAGCTCGAGTTATTACCAGAACCAGGAAGTATGACCATATTAGCCCGGTTCTGTCAACACTGCATTGGCTCCCTGTTAAACATCGTATAAATTTAAAAATATTGTTGATTACTTACAAAGCACTAAATGGTTTAGCTCCGCAGTACTTGAGCGAGCTCTTAACGTATTATAGTCCTTCACGTCTATTGCGATCTCAAAATTTCGGCCAGTTGATAATACCTAGAATATCTAAATCGACTGCTGGCGGTAGATCCTTTTCCTATTTAGCACCAAAACTTTGGAACAGTCTTCCTACCATTGTCCGGGAAGCAGACACACTCAGTCAGTTCAAAGCTAGACTAAAAACACATCTCTTTGACCTAGCATACACATAATACATTATAGACTTCTATAATTCAATGTTAGGCTGCATAGATTAGGTCAGCCGGAACTGGGAACACTTCCCTTAAATCTTGATGTACTCGTTACATCATAAGAAGAATGGCATCTACGCTAATATTAGTGTCTTTGTTTATCCCGAGGTTTTCCCGCAGCCTGCCGGATCTAGGCCATGTCCAGATCTGACGAGGGAGCTTTGCCTGGACCCGACGACAATGCAGTGCTGAAGTGTCAACTATCCTCTCCCTATGGAGGATCCCTTTCCCACTCTAACCGTGAAGATGACTTGACTTGACTGACCTGACCATGTTTTGCTTAAATGTTTTTTCTTAAATTGCTAATGCGACCCCTTTACACCACAGACTGAACAAAATTTAGCATTGCTTGGTAATTGGTTGACCTAAATTGGTTTTATCCATTTGTGTACTTACATTTAACAGCTGACCGCTATTCAACCTAATTCATTTGTGAAATATCAACTGATTTGATACCTCGGAGTTCATATTTTATGACTATGATAATGTGAGAAATGTTGAAGGTGTCTAAATATGTATGTGCACACATTCTGATATAAACGCTTCACATTACTTCATGTCTTCAAACAATCCAGTTACAACTTCAGACTGATGATGAATATAATTCATATTTTTCACAATTTAAATATAAAGTACAATTAGCCAGTGTATTTCAGCTCATTAAGTCTTTATTCTCTAGAAGGTACAGTTCTAAAATAAAAACAACTTAAAAACAAAGTTTAAAAACAAACCAAAAATAAGTGTCAAAACAAAACTTAAAAAAGTAACAAAGCATATGCATATTATACTACATATTAATTACAGAACAGTCTACTGTCCAAAAAAGGCACTAAATTCTGTAATAAGAGATACATGATCAGACTATTTCAAGTTAATACAACAGTGATATATTTTCATTTTTTATACTCATAGAATATATTTATATATTTTTAATATATTCACATATTGAACATGGACAGATTAAAAACACAGTCAAAGTGTTCCCTCGTTCTTTCACGACAGACTTCTGTTCCAAACACATTCCAACACTAGCTTAATAAAGACTTCTGGGTAAGTCACAGGGCACAAGTCCATCACATTGTGCCTCAATACTGTTTCTAAGAAAGTGTTTAATGAGGGACTCTCTGTTAGAAAGATTGGGCTGACTGTGTCCTATAATAAAATATACAAGACTACATGACTGCTGTGTAAGCTCATGATAATTCACACGAAAATTTAGGTTGGCAAAGACTTTTTCAGGGACAATTCTAAACCTTTTTTTTAGCTGAATGTATGATTTGGCAGTTTGCAATACTGTTCATTGTCTCGCTATTCTAGCATCTAATATTTTGATGGAGCTTCAGTGAACTGAAGAAAGTTAAAGAACTTGAGACCAGGGCGAGTTGTCACACAAGGAAGTTATCACAACGACTGTATTTCAGTAACATTTTGAGTCAAAATTGCACAATTGCTACAGTGATGTTCCCTGCTGGATTCAAACCATCCAACCATTTCATCAAATTTTTTTCAAACAGCCGCTAAACAATAAAACAACATTTGCATACTGTACATTCAGACAAGAGTCAGTTATATAATGAAAGTCGATTTAAAGGTACACCATGTAACTTTTTTTGTTCAAAATTTCAAAACATCAATCCTTCTTCCAAACGTGTTTTTGTCTTACCCTGATTCACTATGCTAAGCCTATTTTTACTTTTTTTTGGTCGTTTTTTTTTGTTTGTATTTTAGATCTGACGGATTTACAAATACACACAATATTGTTTATGGCAGGAAAATGCATACATGCACCACTCGCCAATGCGTGTCTCATAATATCCGTAAAAATGGAAAAGAGGTGTGTTCGACTTGAGCGAACGTCTGCTCTCTAATCGCTCTCGCGGTATTTCGATGTCATACACCGATCGGTCTGCACAGTGCCGCATCGAGTCGGACATACCTTAAATCTGCTTGACGTGTATGGTGTGGGAGTGGCATACATAGGTTGTCACAACGAGTGAAAAAGGATGACATGGAGCACGCTGAATCTCGAATCACCAGTTTTAAAAAACGCTGAACAGAGGAGAATCTGCTGAGGGAGCTCGTGATAAAACAAGAATCAACATCGGCTTGAAATATTGTAAAAGTAAAGCAGAGATGGCGTTTTATTACTCAATAGGGGAGCAAGGTATTTTATTTAACAGATAATTGTAAACAGAGTCTAACAGAGTTAATTGTAAAGCATTATCTATTGTGAAGGGTTATTTCATTATGGTGGTTGTAATGAGGCGTTGGAATTTATTTTAAAGTACCCATGTCTATTAATGGGTTTAGCTACAGTAACGTCTTCAGCTAGTCAGCTTGAGATCCTTTCCATCTAAACTGTTTAAACTGGTTAAACACAGTTACGCAGTCGAAGTAAAACCAAAACAACGTTCTTCCACAAAAAAATAGGCAGATTTGTCTTTTAACCGATAAAAAGCCAAACATTACATAGTGTACCTTCAAAATTTAGATTGGGGCAAGTTGTCACAGGTTTTATAGGTTGGAATTTTATCAAATTCATTACAATTTCTGTTAGCCAAAACAATGATTTGACATTTTTGCTTTTACTTTTTACAGATTAATTTTTTTTTTATGAAAAGCCTTTAAACATAATAATATGACACTTCTAATATAAACAAAATTTGCGGTGGTAGTGATAATACACAGCAGGTTGCCACTGTGACAACTTACCTCATATAGTGTTACAAGAAGAGCTTGTCTGCAAGGTTTGTGTCTATGCAGAAATTACCTTTCAACAATAATCTCACGCTGACAAATAGTCACTGGAGTAAAAAGTGTGTCAACTAGCCCTGGTCACCCCTATAAAGGAAAACATAGTAACCTTTCAACCAATTTACAAGGCATAACTAGAAAAACAAAGTCTCATTTGATGAGTTTTTTTCTGCTTGGCAGTATTATCGTAAGTGAGAAATTTAATTTCCAATTAATATTCTCTCCTAACAAACAACATTTTTTGATACATATTTTAGCAAATAGACTTGGTACATTTATGATCAGCTTATGTAGATTTATGGAATAAATGTATCTAGGAACTTCAGCGTTAAATTAAAGGGCGTCACCCACAGTTAGTTTTAACAGAAATGACGTGTTGACATATTTTACATCTTCTGTAATTTAAGTGCTATAAGGCCGAAGCCCAATTTCAATGTTCAAAATTCACGTTCGGCTGCGACTGACGTTTTAATTACGAGTTAGCTAGTGGCGATCTCATCGACATAAATCTGTAGTCCTTACGCTCAATAGAAACAAAGGTGTGTTTATGAGTTGAAATGGTTTTTCAGACATTCTGAGAGAACTTTTGAAGCAGCTGATACTTTTCACAGGTTTTTCATCTGATAGCTATTTTGATAAGTCTTAAAAAAAGCTTATTTGTGACTGCAATGATATGCATTACACACAGAAAGCAGCTTCCTAAAAAGGCAAAGAAAGACAGTAAAAGGTAGGAGAGGGCCTGTGGTTAGTATCTCCTTTCCTTTTTTTAAAACAAGCACCCTAATTCTGAAGCACAAATGAAAATAACCTAAAGTAGTCCATCCCTCTTATCTTTCTTTGAAACAGTACCAGATAAAAGGGGGAAAAAGGGCAAAGCACCATAACCCTCCCCCTTAAAGTGACATTTTATGATTATTAAAACAAAAAAAAACAAACAAGCAATTATATGGGATTTTCATTAGAGTGGTCAAATCCACTTTAATTTCGGGAACTAACTGTTATTAATCCCCATGGAGGGGAGTTATCATCACTTTCCAGAGAAACCCCACATTTGAACACAAGGGCAAACACCAACAGGTTTTTGTATTGGAACGTTGTCATCCTGATTGTCAAGTGTTTTCCCATTCGCTGAGACAAAAAAATTCCCAATGCTACAACATTTTCCAGCCGTGTGCTGCTGAAACGTTTGCACAGTTATTGGCCGAGTAGAACACTTTGAGGTTATATACGTTCAAATAAACGGCTGTTGTCTGATTGCTTTTAGAGAGGCCTGCAGAAGAGCCCAACTGATTCTCTAGTCTGCTAATGCTGAAATATAATGGCACAATCTTCACGAGAAGGCTTCAGTTTCCAGGCGGCCCTCGATGCCTCCCTGCAGAGATGCACAGTTGTGTAGCGGCAGAAACATAAATAAGCTGCCGCCAGTAATTAAAAGTGCAATACATAATTGCTGAAGCCAGCAGGCCGGTTATGGTATGCAACTATACAGTCCTATGCAATTTCTAATGTGACAACCAGGGTCCAGAATTAACGTTTGGCCAATTTCATGGAAACAAATATTTAATTCTGGTCATCAAAACTAACTTTAGCTGGAAATAACATTATTCAAGAACCGCTATAATGCCAAAACAATCTGTTACCTTAAATTATATGTTTATCTCTGTAAAGCTGCTTTGAAACAATCCATTGTTAAAAGCGCTATATAAATGAAGATGACTTGACTTGACTTGATAAAGCTGTATTTTGTTGTACTTGAGATAAAACATTCTTATCTCAATTATAGTTCAATTATTTAGTTGTTTTCCCAGCGCCATCATCCCAGATAAACTGGAAGACGTTTGAAGACGCACAAATAGCAACAGATACCGTTGACCGAAAATGCTTGCATTAGCGAGGGCAGAATGCCGCACTTAAGACATGTAATATGTTTAGTTATGAGTTGCGACTAATCGTCCAACAACTGATTTTTAAGTACGTTTTTATACTTTTTGTGGCTTGTGGTTTAGATATTGTAGTGATGATGCTTCAATTAGCATGCTACACTTTGGCTGTAAGACACTGTGCATGATGAAACCTTTTCCAGAGAAGTTGCGTATATTTAAATTCATCTTGTTTAAACACGATCACTACAGCAATATACATATTCAGAAAGACGTCTTTGGCTGATGCACTGTGTATCACACTGGTTTTTTTGTAGCATTTTAGCCATTATTAAGATGACGCATGGAGTTAAAATAACTTTTAAAATAATGTTATTTAAATGACAAAACTTTTAAAACACTTAAAAAAAACCACATCTTAAGATCCCTTGTGTTCTATACAATTGTATTGCGCTTCATCTAGAGCTGATTTTTACGCATTTTATGTAAAACGGCCACAAAAAAAAAACTGTTGAAATTCAGCCTAATTATACAGAACTGGTTAATAAACTAGTCGATTTTTGAAAATATGTGACCCGTGCTGGCAAAATGGGTAACAATGAGCAAATGTTTTTTAAAAATGAGTTGTTATTTCACATTCTCTATTAAAAACCTTCAAAATTATGTATGATGCCTTATACCGTCCCATACCTTAAAATCCCTGGTAATACCACCAAATTCTGCTTTTTTTCTATAGGAAAAATATATATTCAACTTTTTTCCCCATGATACCGCAATTGTTTGATTAACAATAATGAGTCAGTCAGCCTATATATTAAGACCTACTGTACTGCACGGATCTAATTAAATGTTACAGATCAGATGATTTTCCCCAACAGTTAACCAAACGTTCATTTAAGACATAACAGATGTTTGCGTGAATACTTGCCAAAACAGATATTTTGAAACACTGTAGTTCTGTGTATGTGTATATCGTGATCGCACGCTGTCTGAGGCGTTAACATCAGCATGAGTTTGAAAATCACATTTCATTGGTTCACTCATGCCATCGAGAATTCGCTATGAATATTCACAAAGTTGGAATGCTGCGCATTACATTTACAACGACACCAAACTTGTGTTGAGGGGAAGCGCCAGTAGTCGAGAAGTGAGCAGAGAAAAAACTACAATTTTTCATGGATTATTAAAACAAAGGAAAGATTTAGGAAGGTACACCTCTCAGAAAACATACAAATAAAGATCATTTTAGATGTTTAATTGCTATTTGGAGCACTGGGATCACTAGACGAAGGCTTAATGAACTAATTTTTGAGAAAACCACAAATTCGACCAAAATGTACATATTTCACTTGTTTTGCCAGTAGCTCGTAATTAGCCCGTGCGCATTCTGACTCATTTGCCAGGGCGGGTCACACATGTAGTTTTAATCATCTCCCAACTACGTTACAATTCTAAACGACTGCCCAGTAAGTTTGTTCTATTTACTTGGCAAAGCCTCTGGTCCGCATTTGGTAGTAGGCGAGTGTTAATTTTGGACCCTGGTGACAAGTGTACAAGTTCAAAATGCAACTTCAGCAATGCTGGACTGCACGTAGATAAAGAAATAAGTTAAGAAGTGAGAGAGAATATGCTTCCCAACACACTTTCCCTGGAGAGGCTGAGGCAGTGAACATTTAGTATGATACTGACCTCTTATATCCTGCAAAGAAGACTTCCTGAAAGAAGGAAAACTGAGAGACGAAATTCACTATCCAAGTATGGGATATGGCAGGGTGATATGTCACATGAAGTTCCATCAACAGTTTAAACGCAGCGCATCCCCGACCTGCTGCGCGTAGGAAAACGGTATTAATGAAAAGACTATTGAGGCGTCACATGTAGGAGGGAGGTGGAAGGAGGGAATGTTGGGTTAACTGTCTCCGCATTCACTTTGGTCATCCACGACCTGGCCATATTCCTCAATCACAGGTCACGCACCAACTGTGTGGCTTTACTTTCGTAACCCCACATTTCTCCTTCGGCTTCCCTCCCGCGCTCCTTGACAAAGGGAAGATTCTCACTCGTCATCCAGCACCTCTGTCTTGATGTCACTGGCAGCTCCTCCCTGCCTCGCCAGAGCCAGAATGCTGTGATTGACAGCGGCCATCTCCACTGCCAAAGCTATGGGGTCCTGGTGTTCTATTGGGCCGGTGTTGTCGCCCTATAAGGGAGTAGAGAACCAGAGATTGGTCTGAAGCCCTCTGATTTTCCCCCGCAAACCTGTTTGAATGACTTTGTGTCATTAAAAGACAAAGGAGCATGAAATTGTTCATACAAACCACAGTATATCGGCAACATATTTGTAACATCAGTTATTAGAGATTAAACGCTAATAATTTAATAAAACTGTTAAATGTAATCTTTAGTAAATCTCAAAATGATTCTATTTTTTATACTGTACATTGTAAAGTTGTGATGCCTAAATTAATTCGAAGCATTTAAAATAATTGTTTTTTTTTTAGCGATAACATGACAATGATTATTAGCAGGTATTGGCCATTTTAATTAAATTATAAGGTCAATTAAAATAGCTAAATCATGTTGGGATGGTTGATATATTTTAAAAAATCCCTTACCATTCCCAAAACTTGGTCAGCAGCTACTTGCTCACCGTAGTCATTTCCATCGATCTCATCGCTGTTGGAATGTCCTCCTGGGCTTTGGACATCAATCCCATGACTCTCCAGGATTGCTGCTTCTTAGAAAAAAACAGACCTTGCCATAACATATCTGCGCCCATTAGGATGTACCCAACATGATGGAATGGCGTTTTCTGAAAGGCCATTTTTTTCTGTAAATTCAATATTTCTGATGATTGCACATTTTGAATGAGACAGCTGCAGCACGGTGATAACAATGCAATGGAAATAATTACATTGTCCATATTCAAAATGCATTGTTGCGTGTAATTCGAGCTTTGTCTGTCCCCAGAGGGCTTCAACATTACCTATGTTGGCTCTTCTCTTAATTTCCTTCCGTCTGTTGGCAAACCAGTTGTAAACTTTCAGAGACGTGACCCTCTCAAGATCTGAAAGCTTCTTCCCTTAATCAAATCACAGCAGAGCTCATCAATAATGTCTGGGGCCTCGATAACAAGCATTTACACATGCATTCATCTTCTTTATGGGGGCTGTGTTTAAACATCCTACCTGGTTTTTGAATAACTGCATTGCAGGCGTTGGCAATTTCCTCTCGTTTGGCTTCATCAGGGTACTGGTTGTCGTTGAAATAACTTGTGCAAAAATATAAGACAGCAAAGGCAGATAAGATGAAATTATCATGCAATTGACACATTATATAGCTTTAAATATAAGCTTGCATTATGTCTTCATTTAAACTAGATTAGATAACCTACTTTTAGATTTAGGTCGACTACGTTTTACGTTTGTCACAATACCAACATTTCAGTAGTCAATACCAATTCCAGTGAAATTTCACAATTCTTGATACTAGTAATGATATCACAGCAAAAACATATCCTATACGTACAACATGCTGTGTTTCATTTAAAGAGTTAATTATTAGTAAAACATTAACTAATTGAAATAAAACAATGTTTAAAAGATCAAATTAAATCTAAAGTAAAATTTAAAGATAATTTAACACTACCACGAGTTTCAAAGTCCGTTAACCTTAGTTAATCCATTGGGTATCATGGAACTAGCAATGAACAATACTTTAAAATTAATGTACATTTCTAAATATATTTTAACATTTCAAATTGTATAAATTAACATTAGTTAACTATAAACAAACAAATTGACAAACTATATACAATAGTATATTTATAAAGGAATTAAATTTGATTGCTATTCAAAGTGTTTGTTAGGGATGCACCGAATATTCGGCCACCGAAAATTTTCGGACGAAAATGGCCCAAAAGTGCATTTTCTGTTTTCGGCCGAAAGACTTTTATCACCGAAACAATACGGCCGAAATGTTGTGATGACGCAAACAGAAACCGCGACCTGCACGGGCTTGTCTGAATCAACGTGTCTGAGGTGTGGACGTATTTCAGTATTATATATATATATATATATATATATATATATATATATATATATATATATATCTGAACCCGGCCCCGGGGAAGCCTTGTTTATACTTTCACCTGCCTCCGCAGCGCGAGTCTCCACAGACAGCGCGCGCACCTCTTCAAACGGTCGAGGCGTTTATACTTGACGCGCTCACCGTTGTACTATTCTTTGAAACGACAGGGAGCGACTCAAGTAACTGTCCTCTAACCATCAGGAATAGGTGAGAAGAAGAAAGATATAAGCACGTGACAATGTTTATTTTTTAGTATACCACCACCAATACAAAAAAAATCTTGTAAACCCTGAGAGTATTACTTATGACATTACAAAAAAATATGTAGGCCTATATGGGAACATGTATGTATACAACTAAATTAACGCTCTCTTAATTATTTTCTAATTTCACTAACATATTTCATTAAGTTTCGTGTACATTTGTATTAAACATGGACCTTTGTTCATTAAAAAGGCTTTTTATGCTATTGTATGCTCATTTTTTTAAATGTAAGCAACTAATTTAGACGTGCAAACTGGGTGCTGGTGTGATGAGAAGTTCGTGCTCGGCTTTGTTTTTATGAGAGAACATTTAATTTTAAAACCTTTCTGCAGGCCAGTAGATTATTATTTAATGTACACATCAGTGGGGTCAAGTTAAACATTTAAGTTTGAATTTTATTTTATACTGTGCATTGTGCTAAATAAATAAATATTTGCATAATTTGTCATTGATTTATTCTTTGAAAATTTTATATTAATTTGTGCAATTGCATTGCCTTGATTTTAGTAAAGTTTGTACACAGTCATAGCAATAAATGCAATAGTACTAATAATTGGCATAATTTCTTTCAGTGTTTCGGTTTTCGGCCTTGGTTTCCTCTTTTTCGGTTTCGGCCAAGAATTTTAATTTCGGTGCATCCCTAGTGTTTGTTGTTTAATCCTGTTACCACCTGTGATTTTTTTTTACCACATGTGAACCGTCTATTGAAAAATTACTTATGACAAGAGAATATTTGTAGAAATTAGCTTTCAATTAATTAGTTTAATAATTAGCATACATTTTCTAATAAGAATTTTCATGACCTTTAGGAAAAAGCTGGTAATGTCTAACTGGACTGTTAAATGCTAAAACAAAAAAAATGGTAACGCTACAATAAGGTTTCTATTAGTTAATGTTAGTTAATGAAAATTAACTGAACATTAAATTAACAATGAGCAAATTCATTTGTTACAGTATTTATTAAAGGGTTAGTTCACCCAAAAATGAAAATTATGTCATTAATGACTCGCCCTCATGTCGTCCCAAGCCCGTAAGACCTCCGTTCATCTTCGGATTCGGAACACAGTTTCAGATATTTTAGATTTAGTCCGAGAGTTTTCTGTCCCTCCATTGTAAATGTGTACGGGATACTGTCCTTGTCCAGAAAGGAAATAAAGACATCATCAAAGTAGTCCATGTGACATCAGTGGGTTAGTTAGAATGTTTTGAAGCATCGGAAATAAATTTTGGTCCAAAAATAACAAAAACTACGACTTTATTCAGCATTGTATTGTCTTCCGGTTCTGTCCGCCGTGACGCTGGTGACGTAAGACGCTGCTGACGTGTTATCTGGTAACCAGTAACCAGAGAACACGTCAGCAGCGTCTTACGTTACCATCGTCACTGCGGACTCGTGAACGCAGAACCGGAAGAGAATACAATGCTGATTAAAGTCGTAGTTTTTGTTATTTTTGGACCAAAATGTATTTTCAATGCTTCAAAACATTCTAACTAACCCACTGATGTCACATGGACTACTTTGATGATGTCTTTATTTCCTTTCTGGACAAGGACAGTATCCCGTACACATTTTCAATGGAGGGACAGAAAACTCTCGGACTAAATCTAAAATATCTTAAACTGTGTCATAGTTTTCATTTTTGGGTGAACTAACCCTTTAATTTTTTTTAACATTTTTTAATGAAAAAGACAACTGTTTATTGTAAGTTAATGTTAGCTCAAGTCCATTGAATAATATTAATCAATAGAACTTTTCATTTTTTAATGTATCAGTAAATGTTGAAATGAACATTAACAGATGCTTTGGGAATATTTTTCATTGTTAGTTCATGTTAACAAATGTAGTTAACTAATGTTAACAAATGGAACCTTATTGTAACCTTATAAGTGCCACAAAATAAAACCTACAAAAATGTTCTTTCATGGGACGACCCACAGTAACCTGTCCTGACCATTCACACAATTTACCATATCCTCTCACCTCTCCATGACCGCCAGACACTCTTTCCTCCAGGTGAAGCGGCTTCCACGCCGCAGACGGAAGCTGCCCTGGGTGCTGCTAATGGGAGGGGGTGTTTGACGCCACTCCACAATGTCCTCCAGGGCCATCGGGGTGGGCCGCATCGCTAGTGTTGCACCTGGGGCACAAACATGACATGTCATCTCAGATGAAGTGTCATAAGGGAAACAGTCTGTGTGCTTCTGAGGACAGACTTTCTGGTAGACTGTTCACTGTGTCTGAAAGCAACTGATAATAAGAAACTGGTGTTCTGAGTTTGGGTCATGATCTTCTAATCTATTCACTGAACGTCTGAGATCACAATAATTATTCAAGTTATGGCTCTTAAACAAGACATGGCTGATATTGCATATTTTGTGTAAAAAAAATAATAATAATAAAACTAGCAAACTCAATAATTCAAAAAAATTTAAATTCTCAAAATGCTTCAATGAATTTAGGCAACACAAGATTATAATGTACAGTATGGAAATTTCAATTGCCAAAGATTCAATTTAAAAGTGTTAGTTAAATTAGTCTTTTTAATGATTATTTTTAAGTGACCATTCGATGATGGCTACGGACATTTTTACGAGTTTACATGTTGCAATTCTGACTTTTTTTCTTTTTTTGTGTGTTATAAGGTCAGAATTGCGTGTTTATATCGCGTGCCAAATAAAGTCAGTCTTTCTTTCCTCGAAATGGGACTTTATAACTCGCAATTGCAAAATTTATATCTCACAATTCTGAGAGATATAAACTCGCAATTGTGTCAAAAAAGTCTGAATTGCGAAGAAAAAAAGTCTGAATTGCGAGATACAAACTCGCAATTGTGAGAAAAAGTCAGAATTCTGAGATGTAAGCTCGAAATGTAAGATATAAACTCGAAATAGTGAGAAAAAAAAGTCAGATGTAAAGATGTAAGATGTAAAGATTGTGAGATGTAAAGTCGCAATTACTAGAAAAAAAGTCAGAATTGCAAGATAAAAAGTCGCAATTATCTTAAAAAAAATTTTATTCCGTGATGGAAACAAGCTTCCATATGAGAGGTAATGTAAATAGGGAAGATTAACATGCACACAATCAATAAATTAAATTTAACATATCCCAAATAGGATATGTTCCTGGAACATTTTTATCACCCAATAATTTAATATTTTTTATTTTATTTTAGGGGTATGTTTAGAGTTAAAGTTAAAATGAATGACAGAAATGTTCAAATGAATGATAGAAATGTTAGAAAGACATTGGACATATTACCAGGTGTAGTTTTCTCTAGTTGGTACCAGCGGTAGAAGGCTCTTTTCTTCTGCTCGCTGAGGTCTGAGCCCTGCTGGAGCAGCCAATGAGAGATCCGGCTCTGACTGATACCTGCAGAGAAAGGCACACAGCATATAAGGGCAAAATCTGACTTGCATATGTCTCTCCTAAGGCCAGACTTGACAAATCCCACAACCTTAAAGGGATAGTTAACCCCCAAAAAATAAAAATTGGTGTTGGAATGTTGGTAACCAGACAGTTGTCGGTAGCTATTGACTTCTGTAGTATTTTTTTCTTCTTCTACAGAAGTCAATGGGTGCCGTCAACTGTCTGGTTACCAACATTCTTCAAAATATCTTCTTTTTTAGTTCAACAAAAGAAAGAAACTCATACAGGTTTGGAACAACAAAAGGGAGAGTAAATGACAGAATTTTCATTTTTGGGTGAACTGTCCCTTTTAATAAAAGGCACGATATAGCTGACATTTCTTTCATAACAAAAAATATCATGGTGTGCTTTAACTGCTCTCTTTTTCATTACACAAAGTAACTAGGACAATATTAGTCACAGAATAAATCACAATATATTACTTTTTCAATTTGGAAAACAAAAAGGCAAAGCACACTAACCTGTAACTTGGGCAACTACTGCCTGTGATATTCGCCGATTCCCCAAGAATGCTTTAATCTCTTCTTTAATAATAGCACTGTCCATTCTACAACGAGAGAGAGAGAGAGAGAGAGAGAGAGAGAGAGAGAGAGAGAGAGAGACACTGAGACTAAAAAATGACATCAAATGAAAAACCACAATACTATTGGTATTGCTATGGTTACTATGGTAAAAATTTTAAACCACCATTTATTACAACAAAAATGTCCCTAATGCGTATCTTTAAAGTCACCATGAACTTTCACATTTTTATGGAATATTTCAGTATTTACTATCGTAATCTTTATTCATAATAACTTCTCCCAATTGAAGGGACATCTCTTCTCTGTTTATTGGGGCGAGGACAGTCACGCAGCGCAGAGACAATCTGTCACTCACATTAGATCACAGCAATAGCAAATCACAATGATCTAACGATCCAATCCGATTCCCGATAGGCATAATAAAGTCCCGCCCTACATTTTTTCTTGTTCAAGAAGCCGTTTCACTCATACATACGTCTGAATACAGAAGAAAAGATTTATCGCAGCTTCTGTTTCATGCCGATTGCCGACTTTAACTATGTTGTCATTTGAACAACCAGTCAGTACTAATAAAACTAATTTAAGTCTCACAAACCACAAATAATACAGTTTCAGTTGAGATATAAGCAAAGTTAATGAGGGAGACAGATTCAGTATTAGTAATTTTAGCCTGATAAGTTCACTTGTGATTCATGTAAAAGAACCATACATTAGTCAACTGTTCATAATTTGGACTACACTGCTTTTTTTTTTTACTGTGTATTATGTTGCACTATTCAGTTTTTCTTCAACATCAACAAGTTCAACATTTTCAAATGAGAACAGGTTCTGAATAAGGGCTTTCGCACCGGAGGAACCTTTTCATAGTTCCTAGAACTATTGGCGGAAGAACCCGGATTTTGGCGTATTCGCACCACAGGAAACTAGGAACGATTTTAGTTCTAGGAACTCCTTTTGGAGGAACTAAGTTAGCTCTTACTTCAGAGTAGGGTCTAAACCAGCACTATAGGGACTACCAGTGATGTTAGTGTACGCTGATTGACCGCACGCACATTAAAAACCACAGCATCCCCCATTTAAAAAAAGCTGTGTAAACACACAGATTATAGCCTATATATTTACTCCAGAAACTAAATCTACGAACATGGAAAACAGTGATAGATGGACCTCTTAACCTATACGCTAAGGAGAAAATCCAACGCAACTTTGAGGGGACCAAGCGAAACATGATTATGTATTTCTGCTCAGCTAGCAACACTGGACATTAACCACACGACATACGCTAATACCTTTTCATATAAATAGTCTACTTTCTATGTATAACAGTTCTATCTAATAACGTATTAGACAGGAATGTTAGACAGATCGTAAACTAATGAACACGGAGAATGCGAGCACTGTGTGCTTAGGCTCTGGCGTTTTCAGCGCCGTCAAAATAAAGGTCCACCACGCCATCAAAATAAAAGTCACGTCAACCAGCGCGGCTTGCGTCACTTCAGAGTTCATACTGGCGGTGCGAATGCAACCAGGAAAATGTTCCTAAGGGAATTATTAATTCTCGGGGAACCACCCTGGTGGCTAGTTCCTAGAACTACCCGGTGCAAAAGCCCCTAATAAGAACCAGCACTCATTTCCCAATCTTGACTTCACTTTCCACCTCATGAGTTTATGACCCATCCGGAGAGTATCCCACTGACCTCATGAGCTCCTCTACTCTGTCATCGATGTCCACTTCCTCATCCGGATGCTCGAACGCGAAGGCCCTCGAGGAGGTGTTGCTAACAGTGAAGCGGGGCGGGGAGAGCTTCCCGTTAGGCATAGCGGCAAGGCCGTCCCGTCCGTTTTGGACCATGGGTGCTACTACCGGCATGGGGGTGGGGACCGTCGGGGGCGGGGAGGTGTCATAGCTGTTGCTAGGAGATGGTGAGAGGCCATTGCCACGGTAACCGGTCTGTGTGGCCGTAGAGGTCGTTGAAGAAGAGGCTGTGACGTTGTTAGTGGAGGTAGTGCAGGAGTTGAAAGAGGTGGTGGCGTTGCTGCTGTTGCCGTGGTTGACTACGGCCGCCGCGCTTCCGCCATGGGCGTGCCGGTAGCCGAACTTCTCCACGTGCTCGCGGTCCAGCCGGTCGAGGGTTTCCAGGGCGTGCAAGATCTCTTGCTTTGTCATGCCACTTCGACGTAGCCGCTGCAGCAAGTCGATCTGCTCAATGGTAAAACGAGGCTCATCTGTATAATGGGACATTCTGCCAAGAGAAAGAGAGAGCTGCAGCATTAGAGAATTGATGTCGGAGGAAATCCTTAAACCCATGCTGATAAAACACAACACATGCCTGCATAGTGAATAAAGGTCATAATAACATAGCCTAGACTAAAAAAAACAATGCTTTAGTCCAAGAAATGCAGTGGAGGAGGTGTAGCAGTGGCCGCATAAGCATGAGCTCTAACTAAAGCGCTATTTTTCCAAGAAAATGTCAAAGTCACCACACCTTTATCGACCAATCATTGCAACAGAAGTGCGGAGCCTGTCTGAGGTCAAGGCAAAGACACTGCATGCATTACCACAGAATTTTTAATAGACTTTAAACAGCAGAAAGCTGGAACACGTGAGGAGGGGGAAGGAGGTTAACTTTAGGGAAAACTGCCAAGAAAAATTCCATCTGAGGCGGCCAACCTACTTTCAGTAAAAAAGCTGAGGATGAATCTCCATAAAGGCATTTGTCTGAGAATAGTCCTCTCAATGAAAGGCTGACTGTTGCCCACACACACACACATGCTTTGCTCAATTGTTATTCCGTAAAACATTGTATTTCAATTCATTTGGTCAATGTCTGAGTTTTGAAAGGAAGCTACAACTTATGACGCTGCAAATGCAAAACTCGTGCCAATGCAATATGCATTCCATATGGCACAGTGTAATGCAATCAAGTAAACGAGAAAACGGTGAGGCTCCTTTTAACAAAATGAAGATTTCAACTTCCCTGCGACATGTTCTTCAAGAATAAATTCTGCTGATGAGTACGACTGTCTCCTGGTGTCTGCGCTGCATAAAATGAATAAAAAAAGATTTCTGCTCACCCAAGCACCCTTTAAAAAGCTTCAAAAGGTTTAATTATCCAGAGGCAACAGATACAGCAAATCAGCAAAAACAACAATAAATCCATCCAGGAGTGGGGTTTTTTTGAGTTGTTGAGGATTCATTCGGTATCAGATCAGTCTAATTTTTATGTATCTCCAAAAGAACAATACATTAACCCTGTAACAAACAAGCCTTTAGTGGTAGAAGCAGAAAGACGTCAAACAAAGTCATAAAACGGTCTCTTATTGTCCCATTAATGTGTGTGCAGTGCACCACATATATATTTTCAGGATGACAAAATATGTCTTACATGGGAATAAAAATGTAAAGGTTTCACCTTGCACATCAAATCTAGTTTTTAGTAATCTCTGCCAAGCTAGGCGATAAACCCCAATGACAGAGGAATTCAGAATCGCCCATATGGAGACGTGTCCAACCACAGGCACGCACAACCACTTCTACTGAGATTAAACTGTCACTTGATGACAAACCAACTCAGTTAACTGGCCTGCACACATGCAGTTGGGTAGACAAATGAACTTGTAAGACAAATAAATATTTAATAATGAAAAATGCATCACTATACAACAATAACAATCAAGAAAGATGCAATCTCGCTATATCAAGCATTAAATGCAAGCCTACTGGTGTGCATGCAATTTTAATGTTTTAATGCTCTCTGGAGTTTAAGAGTTTAGGTTGCTCATTGTTTCTTTTATTTGCCTATTCATGTTCTAATCTGACATATGCATGAAAGCATAAAAGTATCTATATATTTGGGTTACACTTTATTTTAAGGTGTCTGTGTTACAGTGTAATTATGCATTACGTACTGAGTTATATTAATTAACTACATGCAACTAACCCCAATACTATAGTAAGTACAAGTAATTATGCATCATTTATAGTTATTACTAGAGTAACTACATGTAAGATGTGAAACAAGGACACTGTAAAATAAAGTGTTACCGATTATAGTTATGAAACTATAGTGCGGAGGCAGCAGTTTTCAGGAAACTCATCTGTTTTGCAGCAGCTCAAGATCAAAGTTGATTTTGTCCATATGCCCTGGTTCTCTTCATCAGAACGGCATCCAAAATACCCCAAATCTTGCTTTACGTCTTCAGAATTTTAAACACTTTTTAAAGCCCATTTGTTTCATATGTAACTTGTGGTTATCTTTCAAATACCAGCTGACCTCTATAGGCAGCTGATAATTATTAGATGCCCACTGATCAATGAAAATACAGCCTATCCAGAGACTGAAGTACCTGATGCACACTGGTTCTACTATTAAAATTATATTTATAAACATATTGAATATGATACGCATCTACAGAACAAACAAGATGAATATTTAAGTCACACAAAACTTGAACTGCATATTATCAAAGCTGTTTGAGATGCCATTCAAGGTTTTCCAGTTTCAGCTGCGTATTGATATATATATATTTTAAATTAAGATATTAATAAATCAAACAAAACAAAAAGATTTAAATCACTATCCATAAACATGATGTCAGGCGGGCTTATAATGTGCACTAATAATCCCTATTCCCCGCTACTAATAAGCCTAGAATGCAAATTAAACCTCATATAAACCTACAATAAATTCAGTCGTGCTCAAACACATTCTTTATTTTATAAATTTTACCCCACATTATTTTCATTGTGAGGACAAACTGGGCACTCTGAGAAAATAAAGTGATATGGCATAAAAATGGGGTGTCTCACAAGCTTGCTGCGCACTAAAAAAGAAATATGGAGTTGATGGGAAGAAACTGAGACACAAATTGAAAAACAGAGTCCAGAAAGATGCTCAGCCAGAGAAAATGCAAACTGTCCTGAAGTCAGATATAAGAACAGGTTGAATGGACCACGGTAAGACTAGAGTAACATCCACACTGACTTTGCTTATTGTTAAATGGATGCTGAAGTTTCAAATACTACAACCATATTCCATATTTTAGCTTGATCAGCAGTTTTTGTAGTATGTTGGGTTGGTAAATAAAAAATGAATCTAAGTTGATGTAATGTATTTAATGTAATGTATTGTGAAACCTTTACAATAAAAAATTAAGGTGGGATACACATGCAGCCTTAAAAATAACTTGCAAATAAATTAAGTGATTTAATTTCGAGACAAAAATAACAATTACGAGTGTTTTGGATTAATTGTATATTGCATACACTGTAAGGGTATACAATTATTCACATACAGTATCTATAAGAAAACATGGACAACTTTGAATTTGTGAGGTCTTAAGAGTGCCACTTTCCTTAATTAAAAACCACTGCAATTAAAAAAAATCACTGCATGAACTATCGAACCAAGATTTTACCATTCGTATCCTTAACCCAATACACACCTTATACCTAGATGATATAGGATCCTGGCAACACCTTGTTAAAACACAAAACATAATAATAACAACAATAATAATTATAATAATATATATATATATATACAATACATAAATATATAATAATAGTCATAGTAATTTATGAAATGAGGTAAGCATCAACACAACACACCAATGTCAACACAGTGTCAGTTGTTGCACAGTTGCAAGCATTTCTTTTCTAAACCCCTATCCCACCACAGAATGAGAGCAGATGTGACTTCGGATGCGATGCGGACCAGCAGTCGAACCGAACTCGTTTACCCCCGGGTGTCATTTGCACGTCAATGCATGTTTCATGTCTGCAGACAGATTTAACAAATGACGCCTTTCTTATAATTTGGCATCTCAGACTTACCTGATTGTGCGCGTGCGGGGCCTCCGTGCACCACAGCATTTATTCAACTCAACTGACAGTGTTTCCGTCCCTTGTAATCCCCGTCGCCAGACATGAACCAGCCAAATAGGACGATGTCCGACTCTCCCGCTACCTTTCCCTAATTTGATTTCATTTCAAGGCAAAAACTGATTCGCCTTTGTCTGACTGACAGAAGCCATATTGATATTAACAGAAGCGCTGCGGTGGTTTCATGGGAGTTGTAGTTCATCTCCGCGGGCGGAAAAGTGACACTCAATGGGATTTTGCCGAGCGCCGGACTACAAATCCAGTGGAATAATGGTACAGTTTTATCCTCGATCATTTTTCACCAATGCTGCATGCATGAACAACAATGTTATTTCTGACTTTTTATTCGCTGAAGCCATGACGACAGAATGTGGGATTTACTGCTTATAATTTTCAATTTTATTTTCTGAAATATAATTTTAGGAAATTAGGTAATCGGGCAGATGTATGCATATTTTCAAAAATATGCATCCTCTGGAGTCTAAATTAATTGTTCCACGTGGTAATGAAGAAAAAGAAACACTCTCGTAAATCCCATCAGATATTTTTTTTAATTTTAGGAGAATCTGATTAAAAAACAAATAAAAGATAAAAATGTATCCTATGTTTGATTGTACTTGAAATCACATTTCTTTTCACCTGCAAAAAGGATCTTATGGGTTTTTTTAACACCATGGCGCCCTCTAGTTGGCATTCACAGCAATCACCATGAATTGACCTACCACAGTTATTGGCACTGGGAAATAATATTAATAATACGATGTAATAGGCTACGATGTAATACGACATGAGATTTTTCTCGAGTACTGTATACATCTTTTAAAATATCTATTTAATTTTTATAGTAATAATAAAAAATAACAACAATTCTAGTTACGTTATGGTGGAAACTAGATAAACTATGGTAACTTTCTGTAAGTGGAACGCCATAGGGGACACCGGGGCTAGTTGTCACAAGAAATATATCCCAGAAGTCTAGTTACTTTTATTTATTTTTATTTATTTTATTTATTTATTTATTTATTGAACATGTAAATAAAAATAAATTAAAATCAATCAAAGAAACTAATAAAAGAAAAACAAAACAAATGAACATCACTTACTCAAATGAATGTTTTCATATATTAGATTCAAATAATGAGTTCAGTAAATTTTGTGAATTATGCTGGCATAATGCACAACTAAATGTACAATATCGTCTTATTTTAGTACATTTTGGGTAAACTGTCAATTTTATTTAAAAAAATGATGCAGGGCAGATTTTTGTTGGGGAAAGTTGTCACATTGTTTTTAATATAATGTTATATATATAAATGCAATATAAATAAATAAATACAAATATATATATATATATATATATATATAAATTTAAATATATATATATAAATTTATAAAAAATATATATATAAATTTATAAATATAAATGCTGTTGTTGGGGAAAGTTGTCACATTGTTTTTAATATAATTATATATATATTTTTTTAAGAAGAGAAAACATTTATGGTTATGGTCAGTGAGTTTGTGTTTAATAAATGGTAGGCCTATTCATTGAATAAAGCTTATTTGGAGCTTGGACTTTATGTATGTGCCTGTGTTTTAAAATCAAATAATAGAATAACAAAAATATCTTCTAGAGTTGATTATACTTGTGCAAACAGATTAAGAAATGTGCTAGGTATGCAATAATATGTTTTGGATCATTGATCCACTCACAAATTTTGACAGCAGTGAGTGACCGAACAAATACAAGATTATGCTATATGAAACATCTATTTTCTTTACTGTTGGAAATTTTTTAAATGGCTTGCTGGCTTTCACATCACCTCTGATATTCTCTGACGCTATCGACACTATAGTGGGTGTGAAAGCTGGTGATGGTCACAGGTCTGCTGGTGACAGATGTTATAGGGAATGTCATGACACACATACACAGCATAACAGGAGAGCAGATCAATTTAGCTCATTCTATTTATGGGGAATTTTGACAGAATCGAATCACTGTTCGATTACGGCTGATCAAATGAATCGTCCAGCGATCAGTTGCAGAGTAGGCCTATAATTTAGTCAGGATTTCTATAGGGAATATGATACGTTTTCAATTAGACTTGATTGATATCAACATTTGGGAAATTAATTAGCCTTCACATATTACCAATCATCACATTCTTCCTATAAAATATTCAATACTCAAAATGGCATATGGCAAAATGGCCATAATTCATGATATAGAATTATGCAATGGAATTATATTTGATTACAAAACCTCTTAGCATCGTTTTGAAATGAACTGATGCATTTTGATATGTAAAAGCAGTCTGTGCCATTTAGAGGGCCAAAGAGTCTGTTTTAGCTCTCTGTCTTATTAAAAAATGATTTAGCCGTAACTTTCTCATTCTACCCTGTAAAATAATAAGATAAGACAAATATGAATTTATTTTTTTATACAAAACTGCCTAAATTTGACAAAGTTTTGGCTTGTATGGCTTTCCTAGTTGATGCAATCGTCCATGTAGGAGTAGCCTAAGCTCAGACTTGCTGGTGCCACAATGACAGAGTGCCTTGTTTTATGGTTTTGTGGAATTTTGCTTCTTGCTCAGTTTTGATCATGTCATCATCACTGCCTGATTTAATCTAATGTCCTACTAACCTAAAGAAATGGGTCTTCACGTAGGCCTACCTGCAGAATGCAGCTCAGTCACAGTGGGTGAAAGAAACTCCAGTCTTCATTATGACTTATTGATTTGCACAACATAGGCCTATTCATCTCACTTTCTTGCTCTTCCAACAGACGGTATAAGCACTGTCAATCACAAGATAAATAAATACATGGACATGAAAAATCAGTCTGTGTTGAAATTATTAGATCTTTTTTTTGTATGTATGTTTTCTTAATCCTTCCGTAAGTAAAAAATAGTCCCCTGCATTGTACAAAACAACCGGTCTACAAAATAAACACCACAACAATATTTCATTAATATTATTAATATTTAAGTCCTCTGAGGTACAGTCAATAACTGAGATACAAGATGGGGTATGTACAGGGGCGTCACTAGGCCCTTTTTAGGGGGGCTTCAGCCCCCCTAAATTTATGCCTAGCCCCCCCTAAAAATTTGTGATTAATATGCTACACAAATTCGTGTTCGCTTCAGTCTTGTTTTAATCAGATTCAGCGCGTTCTTCATCTTAAATCTGCAGTGGCGCCGAGCAGAGAGCGCGTCAAAAAGAGAGGAAAGTGTGTGTGTGTGTTCATCTGAGCCCATTGGTCTGTCACTGCTCGTCAATGTCAGAATATTTGAGATGACCAATCAAATCAAAGTAGGCGGGCTTTACATTCACAGACGCTGAGTGCGAATTTTAGCAGCACAACTCGACGCTTCAGTGCACGGGGAAGTGTGAGATAAGATGCAAGTAGCTAAACTTATAACGTTATATATTTGACAGTTTTTTGAGGTCATGAAAGTTAAACGAATGACAAAAAAATAATCAGGAAAACTAATATAGTTGTGTCTAATTTCGCCCTTTTGAACTGAAACTAGGCATGTAACGTCAGCCTAATGTAATCATTCGTTTACTGTCATTGTGAGTGGACAAAAAACATTAAAGCCGTTTTCATCCTGTTAGGTACAGGATCAATAATGAATGTGTACATATTGAAAATATACCTAATACAAATTGTAGCCTTTAGTAAATAAAAAAAAAAAAGCTTAGCTTTAGGAGGGGAAGAGAAAGGGGACGATGAGGAGACTGAAAAAAAAGAAAGGAAGATGGAGATGAGGAGAGAGCAGGTATTGACAAATAGTCTACTGACATAGTTTTAAAGCTATTTCTTATCCTTTTTTTGGTCTTCAAATGTCTTGAAATGCACATTTCAGAGATTAAAAAAAATGTAACCCCCAAACCTCCACCTCAAATGCAGGACCTCTTTGATTATAAAGCCCTGTCTACAGCCCTGTATTAGGCATCAGAATCAGAAAGAGCTTTATCCCAAGTGTGCTTGCACACACAAGGAATTGGTTTTGGTGCTGATGCTTCCAGTGCACATATACAAATATGTGATAAGGCATAAGATCAATAATGAATGTGTAGCCTTTAATGTGAATTAATTTTATAAACTTAGTTACCTTTCCTGGTAGTTTTCAGTAAATGAACACGTCTGAGAAAATGATTCATAGGCAAAATCAACCAGTTGACCCCCAAAGAGATAAAGAGCGTGATGCTGATGAGGAGAGAAAAATAATCAGCTGCCAACTAAAATGGTTTTATCCCCAAAAAAATTGCATTCAAAACATCTTAAAATGCACATTATAGTTCAGAGAATTAAAAATTTTCTCAGGGAAACCCCGAACCCCCCTAACTAACACAACTCGAATTCAGGACTACGGTACAGTGATTATAAAAGCCTGCAATTGCATGGTAATGAAAGTGAGCATTAGACCCTAAATTAAACTTTTACCTTTTTTTTTTTTTTTTTTTTTTTTTTTTTTTTAAATCATACCCTCATTGGGGGCTTAGCCCCCCTAAAAGGAAAATCCTAGAATCGCCCCTGGGTATGTATGAGACAGAGAGAGCGAATCCGCGAAGTAATACGGGAGACATGAAAGCAGCGCCAGTGTCAGTTATGCGGTGAGGGACTGAGGGATGAGTGTTGCCACATGCAGGTAATGTGACCGCGGCGCTGAATATTATATAACAACCGGAATTATTACCAAAGAATTACAAAGAGTAGCCTAAATAAAATTAAGTAGGCTAAATAAATAATTCACATCACACACATTTACAAGATTTCCCAGCAAAACTGGCAATATTTTATTATAATTTCTCATGCATTACACCTTTACAGTCATTCATTTCAACATAAAGTGAGCAGGTTTCAAAGTTCAAGATACAAAGTGCTGGAGAAAATGATCTGATGTCCTGCATCATACCCATTTTGGCATTGCACATATTTCATGAACAATTCAAAACGACATAGTTGGTTTCATTCAGTGCACTTCTGATACATTTCAGTTAATCTGAAATACCTGATAAGCAATTCAAGCAATCAATAGGCTGCCGAGTCATGAATTTGCAGCTGTTAGACACTCTGAAGTATCTGCAGTAGCCTACAATCATGTCATGAAGCAGATGGCCTGCGAGCTGTCTGGCTCTCATAATCGCACCTTATTCCTCGTGCCTGCCCCATATCTGCATCTGCACAGTGACGAGGACAGTAAGCTACTGGTGGATGAATGTAATTTGCATCACCTTCTCACTTGGTTTATTTACCCTAAAAGAAATGCTCCATTCAGAAGCTAAAAAAGTCTGAGACCACACTGAAATTTTATTTTATCACTGTAAAAAAAGTTATGACAACATATGTTTTTACATTGCTTTAACTCCTAAATAAGTTACTACTTCTACTCTATTTCTCTATAAGTTTTACAAGATTCAACTTTTTTTAAGTCAGTTTAATGTAATTTAAGTTTAAATGACTTAGACAGCCAAGTTGATTAAGTACTCAAAAATAAGGCTGCAACCTTTTCTTTTTAGTGTATATATACCACATGATCAGTAAGATTTTCACTTATGCTCACCAAGGCTGCATTTATTTGATAAAAAAAAACTGTAAAAACTAATATTGTGAAATAATTTTCAGCATCATTACTCCAGTCTTCGGTGTCACATGATCCTTCAGAAAACATTTTAATATACTGATTTGGTGCTTAAGAAACATTTCTGATTATTATCAATGTTGAAAACAGTTGCTTAATATTTTTGTGGAAACCATTGATACATTATTTTAAGGATTCTTTGATGAGAAGAAAGTTCAAAAGAACTTTTTTAGTTCTTGAAGATTCAAAAAAATTGAAATATTGTTATAAGTTATGACATACATGTCTTTACTGTCAGTTTTGATGAATGTAATGCATCCTTGCTGAATAAAGTATTAACTTCTCCATATAATAAAAAAAATGATTGACACCAAACTTCTGAAGGGTATGTGTAATACAATTAATACTTAAGATTTCTAGGTCACTAATCAAATGAGTAAATTTGTGACACTGATCATGTGACTCTGTACAGAACAGATAGTCAGATATTAACAAAATGCTCTTATGCTCATAATTTAACATATATTTATTTACGAAAAAGAATCCAAAATATATATTCACCCTATAGTGGTCTCAGACTTTATTGATTAGACTTGTAGACTACACTGAAGATCTACCAGCATGGCATATATGCATTTTTATTTTTACGGTATATAGGCACAAAGTGCTAGTTTTGGCAAAAAACAACAACAAAAAAAACAACAACCCCAGATTAAACTTCTCAAAAAAAAAAGTGTTAACAATTTATTTAGTGTCCTTGTTACATGTTACATGTAGTTACTAACTATAAATTATGCACAATAACATGCTAACCCTAAACCAACCTCTATTCCTAACTCAAACCCTATAATAAGTACATGTACTCAATCAATATTACTCAGTACTTAAATGTATAATTACACAGTAACACGGACACCTTAAAATAAAGTTTAACCAAAAAAGTTGAGTCAAAATATGGTGCAGCAAAGCCTCTCCCAGCACCTCAATCAGACCTGAGCTTCAGTTCTACATCTTCTTTACCTTTAGAGCAGCAATGGATATTTCAGCTACAGCATTCAACACATATTAGAGACTGTGTACAAGCCTACATCTGTATTATGAAAGTAACAATATAGCTAAACTATGGGCAGTGCAATCTGGCTTTTTCATGAAGTCATTGTGATAGTTTGTTTGTAAAAGTAATATTTATCTGTCCGCACTGGTTTCTGCAAGCCTATTATTCATTATGCCCAGGGCTCCGACCCCACCAGAGAATCCATTGTGCCTGTTTGTTGAGCCGCATGGCCGCGGATGGCCGTTGGCCGTCTCAGACAGTTGTTTCTGCATGATCGCCAAGTTGACCTTATTAGCTGCCAGGAAGTCTCTCATGGAGATCATCTCTCCAGACATCCTGCGTCCATCCGTCTCGCTATCATTCACTGCATCCGTGTCTATGGATATGTTGCGAACACGTGTTCGGAGATGGCCCGGCATGACCGCGTTCCTACCGGGCCGGAGAGGCCTCCAGGGGCAGTGACGGCAATGTATCTTAAGCTTTTTCAGGAGCCAGTTGAGCACCTGTTTGATAACAATGGAAATGACGTTGAATAGCGAGTAAATGCAGCAAACGCCCATTACAATAAAAAGAAAATTGACGATTCGGTAGATGGTCTGGTTCTCGTATCTTGCTCCCTGGCTGCTGACCATATCCCCGAAACCAATGGTGCTGAATGCCACAAAGCAGAAGTACAGCGAATCCAAGTATCCCCATCCCTCAATTGAGGAGTACATGGCCGAAGCACAACATGAAATGATCATTGCTGCCACGCAAAGAATCAGCATCACACAATACACTGAGGGCTTCCATCCTGCAAGACTGTCTTCACAATCTAGCCTCGCATTGCTCGAGTCTCGTCTGCTGTCGTGAGGTAAAACTCCTTTGCGTCGCCGTTGGACTTCATAGCAGGACTTGAGCACAAAAGCCAACACAGTTATTATTCTTTCCAAGAACAGATTGAAAAATAAAATGGTGGCTGCACAGCCAATGAGGCCATAAAAGATCAGGAAGATTTTGCCACCGACTGTGGCAGGTGTGGTCATTCCAAACCCTGTGGGAAATACAAGAGAAATGTTAAGTTATACCCACACTGTATATAACTGAATAAACCATATCTGCCACAGGCTGTTTATTGAGCTGAATCACCACAAACTATTTTCTTTGTCCTCAAAGCTGGAGAAGAAAGTGTTGCTATTGGTGACAGATCTTGAAACATCTCCCACCTTTCCCATGTCATGCTGATTGAAATGCAAATAACAAGTGGATTGCATTATTATTCTTATAAATGTTTCCCCCCCCTCACATAAAAGCCACCACGAAGGAGGACATTGTGAAGACAAGCACATACACATCCTCAGCTCAGGTCTGAAGACTTTATCACATGAATTTCATAAGGTGCTTCATGAGAAAGGAAATGAAACCAAACTAAACAGCAACAGTTAGATGAGCACAATGTGGTGAATTGCAAGACAATAAGCTACAAAGGTCTTCATCGTTTGGAAATTGTGAGGTTGTGGGTTCCCCTTTGGGACATTTTCCAAGAATTATCATCATGCACTGTTCCTTCGTTGGCCAGAGGAGAACTGGCCCTCCGACTGAGTCTGGTTTCTCCCAAGGTTTTTTTTTCTCCATTCTGTCCCTGATGGAGTTTTGGTTCCTTGCCACTGTTGCCTTGGCTTTTGGCTTCCTTAGTTGGGGACATTTAATATTCAATAATATTATTGATCTGCCGTACTTAAGGTGGACGTTGACGCAATTTTCTTTTAGAAACAAACTTTGTTGTATTATTTTCATGTTATCACTGTGAAGCTGCTTTGATACAATCTGTATTGTAAAAAGCGCTATATAAATAAAGGTGACTTGACTTGACTTGGAATTAGTGAGGAATACAGGGAAGGGAAATTGGGAAATTGTGTAAACACATCTTTTATTGCATTACCTGTAGTGTTCAATGCAGATAAACAGCATTTTATTAAGTTAGGGAAGATCTTAATGTCAATATTTGCTAACTTGGAATAGTAAGATGTATAGAAACCGAAGGAGGAAATATTTTCGACTGACTTCATATACGTAACAATCCTTTATAAATCTCAGTTCTTGTGGTGTCAGGTCTGATACTGTAGGCTACCAGGAGCAAGGTTTTTAAAAGCTGCAAAATTTCAGGCTAAGCCCAACACATTCACTTCAATATCTGTTATAATATAATCTAGCCTCTAGTCTATAAGCAATAACTTTACACTAATAGCCACATGCAGACAGTGACCTGCATCAATAGTCTAACATCTCTCCTGCTGATCAAGGTAACAGTTTGCAACACTTTATAGTGTTCATGCATGTTTCAAATATATTTAAACTAAATTGAATAAATTCAATTTTAATAATAAAAATATATATAATTGTAATCACAAGTATCTCCACAAATAGATAAACATAAATAAAAACACAACAACATAACACTAATGTAAACTGTAACCACAATTTATGTGGTTGACTGTGGATTCACTGACATTCATTCAGGGATACTTAAAGACAGATTTTGGACATAAGGTCACCATGTCCTCAAACTATATATATATATATATATTTTTTTTTTTTGGTAGGACTATAAGAAATATTCACCGTATTACAAATTATGACCACACACACACACAGTAGCCTAACGTTAATATAAACCATTATTGTGAATGTAGGTAGGACATTAATACATTATATCTAAAATAACATACATTTATAGCCCACTTATACTGAATATTCAGGATGTTTATGCTTTAATCATTCTTACCGATGGTGGAAACGACAGTACCGACAAAATAAAAAGCTCCAGTAAAATCCCAGCGTGGTCTGAGGGTGTCCACCCGTATTCCCGCAATGTTCGCCTCTTCATAATGTCTCAAGAACTTCTCCAGATCACTTTTGTTGAGATTGTACTTTTGGCTGAAAAGCTCAAACCTCTGAGCCCACCTTTCCTTCGCCTGTTTCTCCTTGGGATGCTCCAGGGCTGAAAACACCGCGGCTCCGCACAGGAGATAGAGGATGATGAGGAGCAGCAACATTAAGAACCTGGCATTATCTTCATTAGCAGGACCACAACAGCACGCCCCTCTACATGCCATTATGTGATACTGCTGGACAGGACTGGCAATAAAGTCTCCACATCTTACACTTTACGTTGGTGTACATGCAACTGTAAGAAACTTCGTCGTCTTCCATTATTCTTGGGCTGCATGTACACCAAATGTGCTGCATAAGCGCAATGATGATGAGAGATGCTCATTCCATCCTCTGAGAATGGATGCAGTGCCAGAAATCCTGATAGATGAGATTGTGGGTGGATCTGGTAGTTCAGCTCATCTCATGTTCTACCTTGTTTCAATCCACTTCAGTCGCTGGTAGCCTACGTCCATCAAGTGGTTGCATGCGTGAGTTATGAAATATATTTTAAAATAAATGTTTACATTTACATGATTTTTTTGCATGAGCTAAACCTACTTTAGTAATGCCTTAGTTCTGGCTCAACTGACAAACCTCACAAGAAGTAGTATACACGTTCCCTGCGATTGCACGAAACGATCGGAGCCTCGACGCATACGGCAAGCCATTTGAACAATTACACTTTAAAACTAACAAATATTTCTGGGTTTTTTTTGCTGCTTGTTTTACTAGTATTATAACCAACTCTAATAGTTTACTACCAATCAAATTGGTCTAATAATGCCACCAGTAATTTGCTACTATTCACAATCCCAATAATTTTGCCATTAGATTCGGGGATCTGTAGTTCAGTCAGATGTCAACAACTGTGTATTCCAGTTGTCAAATACTTATAAAAAGTATAAATGTGAATACCTAATTAATAAGTAAAAAAGTTCTGAATGAATAGCAACAAATAGACACTCATACTTTCATCAGACACTTGCATGTTTTCCAATTATTACTGTAGTGACATTTTTACTAGCCATTATACGACAAGAAAAAAAGGATCTTGTAATACTATGAATTAAGTATAGGTAATAGGTTAATAAAACAAACTTTTCATTGTAAATTTACAGAAAAATACTGGCAGGTGGGTTGCCAGCCACTTTTTTAACGTCACGTTTTTAAAGGATTACTACTGTAATCACCATTTACTATACAGCATCCTGCTTTAATATAATGTATTTTACAGTATTACAGTTTTGTCTATACAGCAATCCATTGCATTAATACAAAGGAATACTGTAATTACTGCGTTTCATATTGTAGTACTTTTATTGAATATGTCATAACATAACAAAAGTATATTTTAATTATTTAATGGCAAAGGAAATGGGAAACATCATACTCTGTATTTTAAAACATTTATTTTTTTAAAGAAAAAAGCAGAAAATGGTCATAAGTTGAAATGTCAATAAAGTGCAGTAAACCATTATCAATGAAAAATACAACAGTTTTATTTAATTTTTAACATTATTCAAGATCTGGCCTAAAATCTGATTTTTTCAAACATATATTCAGGGTTGATGTCAAAGGGCCTAATAAGCAGAAAAGCAAAGCACTTTTCCAGCATTTTTGTGAACACGGGTAACATCAAAGCATGTGATCGCAGTGTGGTCATGTCTCCTGTTGGACTTCATAAAAGATGCCTAAAAATAATGCTTATACATTTTTTTTTTATTGACAAAATAAAATTGTTCAGTCATTGCATTATTTGCCGTAAACCTGATTGCGTTACTTGTAAAATTAAGCACAATACTTATGTTTACACCGGATCTACATCAGATGATCCAGCCTGAAATGACAAATAAATAAATACATTCAACCCCCCTTCCTTTTTTTTGCTAAACTTTCCAAAGCAGGTTGTAAGAATAATGTATGTTAACTTTTGCCTATTGTGAAACATAAATGTCCCTGTGTGTAAAGGCCCCGATATACTCACGGCGAAGTTCTTTTTTGTTCTTTGTTTAGGGGTAAAATGATGTTCGAAATACGTGAGCAGCGATATATTGGTATCGAACATCCGACGACACCCACTATTTTGAGAGCGGCGTTTAGATGAATATGTAAATATGTGCAGCGCACTTTCCTCTCTCAATAATAAAATAAACACACAACAAAATTGAGAAAACAGCACGAATTTTTTAAATAAAGCATAAGAAAAGCATCTGATCATCATAGCAATGTGGATATGTTTGAACAAGCTCTGCAATTCGGCACTCTAGTAAAGTCGCATCACAGATTGCTTAAAATCAAGCAGCTTTATCGTATTAAACATGAATAAGATTGTCAGTGTTTCGTTTCATCAGAATTACAACTTTATTTTCTACTATAAAGCAGCTTTCCAGTGTTCATGTTTTCACTCACGGATTTCTGATCTCGACCGGCTGAACAAGAAAAGATTTCCACGAGAAAAAAACATCAGCGCACAACTACCTACTATGTAATCGCCACAGACCAATGGTCGTACAAAGGTGTTTACCAGCAGGAGCGAAATTTTCGCTTTGGCAAGCTGTTTCGAACTTGTGACTAGGCCTGAAACGAGACTTCAAGAGATTTCCACGACGCGCACGCGCGAGAACTTAACTGAAGTAGTTGAAGGAGATCGCAATTCTCGCGCATGCGTCGTGGAAATCTCTTGAAGTCTCGTTTCAGGCCTACAAGGAAGAAAAGGAATAGTCGAATAAAGTCGTTATTTTTGTTTTATTTCCGCACAAAAAGTATTCTCGTCGCTTGATAAACTTATAGTTGAGCCACTGTTGTGACATGGAATATTTAAACATTTTCTTCATTGACTTTCTGGGCCGTCAGGATTCATTCCCTTAGGGAGCCTATGGAGGAGTGATCCAGCTGTCACATTTAATCAAAAATATCTTCATTTGTGTTCCGAAGACGAACGAAGGTCTTACGGGGTTGGTACAGCATGGGGGTGAGTAATTAATGACTTAATTTTCATTTTTGGGTGAACTAACCCTTTAAGCTCCAGAAAAGATTGACTTATCGTATACTCAGACGAACGTTCGTTTAAACGTCTTCACACACTCCAATTTCCATTCTTGTCACAGGCACAAATTTTTGGGTGAAAAATTACTTCTGTCTTCTCACGCAGCACCATTCGTTTATCTTGCGTCACAGGCAAACTGATGCTTGAAAAGTAAACAGACGCTCACAAAAGTTTAAAACGACCCACAAATTCGCTCAAATGTCTTTTAATGATCACATTAAACCTCGAAGAGTGGACATAAAACACATTGGGAGAGAAGTTCAAATGTATTTCTTGACCTAGAAACTTGAAATGAGTGAATCAACCCCATAATGCAACACTTCTACAGTATGATACTGAATTACGAATGAAATGGGCTGAAAAAAAAAATGCTGTACATTTAGACATTCTACAGTTAGAAATTACAGTTTTACAGTAGCAAATCTGGACTAATAAATAAGAATTTGAATAGTCTCTAGTAAAATATGAATAGGTGCGAGTGACAACTGTAATACACACTAGTCGGAGCACTACATACATCACTAACTAGACACTAGTTAGTTTCAAAGAATAAAAGTAAAAACAGCTTGCCACATGATGCCTTCATGTCTATACAATCCTCACACATGCAAGAATCACAAAACATCTGTAGCCTGATTGTGCATATGCAACTTCATCAGTGACACCACATGAAAAATGTAAAATGCTCCTGTGAAGTGTAAACCAATTTGTAAAATGTTGGAATATGTCCATAATTCATTTAATAAACTTAATCTTTGGTTAACCCAGCTAAGAGGACAAATGTGTAAACTTGAGAACTGTATTCATATTTACACTAAATTCACCTTTGGAAAAATGTTTAAGAAACGTGAAGATAGAAAACAAACTATGCGTTTAACAACATGGGAACAATTATTAGTAATAGAAGGGACTTAATTGGAATAGCTAACACAATAGTCACTCATTCGAATAATAAACATATAATGATCCTCCTCAGCCAGATTGGTATGTTAGGTACAGTATTATTCGAATGATCCGAGATCAATAGTAAAATACCTTTTTAGAATGGATGAGAGTTCTCTAATATTTATCTGATCAAAGTCTAAAACGGTTCCAACAAATGTCACAGCCGGCTGTGAAGGAGATCCCAAAATTGAAGATTTTATTGTCATTGCAATGTACAATAGAAACTCTACAAGCGACATACTAGCTGCAACTTTTCTGTACAGATGTGCTGGAGGCAAAAGTCCAAGTTAACATTAAAATAATGCATAATCACAATATTTGTTGATTATAGGACAGAAAAAAATGGGGGGCCACAGGGAATTCCTGTATCAATGTAGTGCTAAATTCCAATGTTGCTAGGCAACATGACAATTTCAGGATAAGCAAGGAACAGCACCAATTGTTCTTTATTTTGAACACATTCAATTCATCAGTGATGCCGGGGGAGCACAGTCCTCCTAAACATATTCCTGCTTGACTGTAGCCGGGAATGAAAAAATCTATCCGCCCTTGGCACTCACCCAGAATTCATTTCAGAGAAATCAAACTTCTTTTTTTTTTTAAAGGCCAATTTGAGATGTTTTCAGCAATTCATTTACCGTAGTTCTCTTTTTATCTGAACTCTACCTAAAAAATCTGTTTGAAAATGGATTTGAAAAATTGCTTCTTTTTTTTTTTTATAATAAAAAAAACCCAATATAATTTCATGTTCCTGAATTGAGGTGTAAATATAATTGGGTCAAAGCAATTGACGGTGGTTGTTTCATTGAATAAAAACATTATTGGATTGCTATTTTCAACACACATTACTGGCTTTTAAGAAAAGCACAAGCTCTTTCTGACAGTGCTACTGAAAAATGTATTACATAGTTCAAAGATTTCTGCATGTAAAATGTAATTTATTTGGCATTTTTACAAAATGTTTATGATAAATGCATAACTAAACATCTCTACAGTGTCTATAACAACAAAAGACTAAAACACAGCATTAAGGGTGCAGACTATTAGGGCGTACTGTATATGTACCTACCATTGCTGTCAAGGGTTAAAGGGTGTCATTAAGGTGGCTAAACAAGGGCGAACTGAGCAGACACAGAGCAGATTGAGACGCTGGTGGTCTGATTTCCATAATAATTCTGTCTTTTGCAGATGATCCCAGCGGCTTGAACTCCTCAAGAAGGTACCCATACATTTCCATGAGTGTCTGGGGCTTGAGTGTATGGAATATTCCAGATCCAAGGCTTATCTGCAAGGAGAAGAAAACACAACTGAATTGCAACAGCATACATTACTGGAAACCTGCTCAATGCAGAGTTCATGATACTTTGAGTCAGTCAATGCAGAAATACATATTTGCTCTGGGCCAACAAAGATTCCCGGCATGGAAGAGAAGGTTCTGACCTCTTCCTCAAGGGTGATCTCCCTTGACATATACTTACTTGTGGCATAACTACTATATGAAGGATCATGCACACACTGTGTGGTTTACTTAGTAATGAATTATAGGATATAGACTTCAAGAAAAGACAGCAGTATCCATGGAAAGCAGCAGTATCCATGGAAACCAGCTGACACAACTGGATTCAATCACAAAAACAACACAGCAGTTAAAATACCTCTAAAAAGCTCATGAAACAAAATAATGTGGCAAATTAGTCAAAAAGGTTCATTGTTAAACAGCTTAGATAAAATACCTATGATATGAGAATATTAGACGTTTATGACTTACATAATAAAATGTAACTGAGTCACTTATCTCAAAAGGAGTTCTCTCAGATAATTGGGTGAAATGCAGGGGCATACAAGAGTCAATCTTCATACAAGAGTCTATATATATGAATAAATGTTGAGTGCTACATCACACATTTATTCATATATATATATATATATATATATATATATATATATATATATATATGTGTGTGTGTGTGTGTGTATGTCACCACCACAATGATAGGGTATTGGTTGCGAAGTTGTTGCCAGATTCTCGTTCATCTGTTTTGAATAAAACTGAACAAGGTTTTAGCGCCAATCACAGGAAATCTCACTTTGAAACTGTCGGGAAACATGCACTGCAAAATGTAATATAATTTTACAGAAATGTAGCCACACGCAGGTGTGTTTTTCTAAAGAGCATAAAACAGACGAATATCGCTCCTCGATAAGCTGCAAGACCTGAGGGATCATTTGTGTCAACAGGCCAAAATGGTGCAGGAAAAGTTCAGCATCAAAGTTTAACACTTGAGGTTAGGGATTTGAACAAACCCCTAACTTCAACTATGAGCAATAGTAATAGTGATGATTGCCTTAGCAAGAACCACTAAATTATTTAATTACAATAATAAAGGACTTTCAATAATGACAGTTTTTTCTTCTAACAGCAGGAACAGCAGTAGGGCCACACAAACACTCACATCAAGGCTTAATTGTTGCCTGGAATGGCACCAATATACATGAAGAGGAAGTGAGGCAAAACTAATCATAACCAACTATGATTGTCTTTTCAGCAAAATTAGGGGCATAAAAATGGCATGCAATTTACTGAAATGATCATCAGTGAAATTAAACAAAGACGACAAGCTTCTGAACTGTTATGACCTTACACAGATTTAACATTCTTTTTAAAAGTGTTAATAAAGAACAACCTCATATTTTTGGAAGAAATTGTAGTGATAATCAGATAGGTAGTCGAGCCAGCTCTGGTATGTGGAGTAAATTAACTAGATTTAATTTACTAAAGTTCCCCTCCCTTTCTTCCATTCGGTGAAAGAAAGGGAATAGTGTTTTGAATTGATTAAATCATTTACTCTGATTCGCATATGCAGCGTTTTTCTCTAATGAATAAAGAAATGCTTTGTTAGGACATGTGACCCAAAAGGACATGTGACTCGAGACGACGGAAGAGAACAGGTCCCTAGGGTCTCCCCTGATTTGATCACCTCACAAACAGAACATTGTGTAGTGAGGAGCTCCGGCTCACTCATTACACAAAGCAGCCTGAACTCTGAAGAACAATCACATACACACACACACATGCTTTAACGTACACTCATACACGAACTTTGAATATTAAAACTTAGCATATAAGCATGTCATATTTCATGTGTTTCCCAGTTTATAGTCACTTTGTGTATGACGTGTGTTTGAAGGAATGAACTTGCTTTGAAGGAACTAAATGCTTATAATATGCATATCTCTGTATTCCGATAATCTTCGTGTGACGTGTTTGATATGTCTGTAATTCCCTCAATCTAACGGAGCCGAATTCCGATAGCATAATGAAGTAAGGTGCATTATTTTACACATTTCATATTTCAGGAGCCGAACGGCTCAAATACCATCTCCTCATGACTCAGTGGGCAAATCCGACACAGGACAAAGAGAACTGTGTCCGCTTCAGATCCGCGGACGGTCATGTGTCAAACAGGGGTGTGAACCCTCCTCTCCATAAGAGACACAGAAGAGCGCTTACGTTGCTAGAGAGCTTTTTCCCTGTGAGAGGTTTCCGGTTCCATGGCTCCTTAGGGAGCTTTCTCCGTTTTTCTTTAATCGTTCTTTATTTTTGTCTTCGGACCTTTTCTTACGTTTAGTTTCAGTGAAATGAACGTAATCGGCAACTTCAACTTTAAAGAGACTCTTTGAACCTTCAGCGACCACGTTCGCCCGGAAGAGCTGACAAAGCACGCACCCGCTCTTAAGGACACACACGCAAGGCGCGGTTCTCCTCGGCAACACAAAGAGAACCATTGTGCAACTCTCACTCTCCTATCCCTGCATCGGTCCCCGGTTCATTTCTTCTCGCGAGGAAAATGAACCCAGCCCGACCTCAGCTGGCAAGCTTCACCTCCAAGGACATTCAAACATGCCACGCTCACGCGCGCTGGACGAACCCGAACACTCGGCATCCACATGACCGAGAGAGACACACCCACCCATCCAAAGGAGCTTTACCGGTGCAAGTACCTGTTTTACTATGCTTTCAAGGGTTAAGATCTGTTGATTTTTGTTGTCTCAAAGGTTCTGTGTCTGTGATGAATTTTGCAAAACTCATGATCTTTCCAGGTCTGCTTTATTTCTCCCTCTCTGTCTAGCTCACATGATCTTTCAATCAGACCACTCTCTCTCTCTCTCGTTGTTATTTGTTTGTTTCGTTAGTTTTACTGTTAATGTACATATATGTATCCCAGGGTTTTTAATGTAGAATTCTGTATCCGTAGTTTCAATTATTAAAACCATATTCTTGATTGCTTTCTGTCTAAGAGCTTATATTACAAGTCAATGAAATTATGATCTTATAGCTACAAAGCTTTACAAGTTGTTACGATTTCAGTAACGTAAATTTTATAAGCACAAGAAAATTAATGTTCACGGCCGGAACATTGAGATTTCGTGGAGTTTATAAAAAGGGATAACTTTGTTGAGAAGTTGGTAAGTTAATCTTATGGCTATTTGCTGGACAAACCGAGTGTTTGATAACTAAATTAATTCCCTTAAAGTTATCTCATATAATCGATATGTAATGAGACCATTGATGTATGAATGAGGAATTATAATTCGTTATGATGTATCATTCATATATTCGATCGCTCTATTTTCAATTTCGATAATTTAACTGCAACATGCATGATAATAATCATATCCATGATTAATTATGAAAATTCCCTATGAATAATTTGAGCTAATTAAGGCAAAAGTCATTGTTGCTACAAAATATAAAAATTACCTAGTATAAACTAAACTTACTTAACAGCTCTGGTCACCATTCACAACATGCCAATTTGCAGTTTGCACATTCTGCTCTAAATTTCTCTCAAATACAATCTAAAACATGAGGGTCAGTGGATTTTCATTTTTGGGGGAACTATTCCTATAATGAACATGAGAGGATCTGAAGCAGCACTCAACTCTCCTCACTGAATTGAAGAACTAGAATTGAGTAGCGACTGTGCAGAGGTCCGTTCTACTTCACAATGGTTTCACATTTACTTTGCTCTTCAGTTGTGAGCTGAGGGTGAGCCTGTTTAAAAAGCAGATGGAGATGAGGAGTTCTGAGATGATTTGCAGGAAAATCTTTTTCTCATCTCTGTGCAGAAGCAGCAGCAGCAGACACAGACATGTATCAAGTTTGTCTTTAAATATAGAGGTGTTCTTAGAGGTATAAGTTTAATTCTGTCAGGGGGTTCAGTTTGTATTAATATCACAGGTGTTGATGGCAGGGGCTGAGATGAAATGCGAGAGTGAGCATGACGGAGGATCTTATTAAAGAAACATATCACCTGCAACCTATAAGAGAAGTCATACTTTAAAAACTTTTTAACAGGAACTACTAATAATTAGCACTTATAATTAAGAAATATACTGCATTGAAGCAACTGCCATGTGATTGGTTGATTAGATAATTGCATTAATGAGAAATTGAACAGGTGTTCCTAATTATCCTTTAGGTGAGTGTAATATATGTAATTATATATATATATATATATATATATACACACACACACACAAACATTTAAAATTGCAAATGAGAATGAGACTTGTTTTGCATTACAATAATGACAATACAACACTTTCATAACTGTTATAAAAAAATGTATGGTCCTAAGCAAACTGTATTCTCTCATTTATTTCCATTGATTTTTGAGTGAAATATGACCTGGATATCATGTAACAGTTTTTTTTTTGCCATATGAGAAATAGCTCTTGAATGTAAAAAAAAAAAAAAAAAAAAAAAAAAAAGATTAGTTTGGATTTTGCATTCAAACCGATTCATTACAAATGACTATTAATTCAACCCCATGCTGGTGACCTGGAAAATGCAGAAGAACGGAAATAACACTTGAGACAAGATCATTTCTCAGCAAAAACAGAATCAAGTGCAAAAGAAAATCTCTTTACCTCGGTTAAAAATGTTCATGTATTTCCATTTGTCTGAAGAACGTCAGGTGTGGAAGAGCTGTTGCCATGGTGCATGCAGGGAAGTTTGCAATTGCACATTTGCTTTGTAAAGCCAAGGGTTATCTGTCTGTTTCCTAAAAGCTTTAATTATAGGTCTTAAATGGCCTTCTGGGTATTATGTAGTCTGCTGTACAGTGGGGGGTGCACAATCGTAACGCTTTGGGAGACTCGAAGAGGCAGAAACGCTTGTGTGACTCCATTACAGTTAACTGTTACAGGCACAGTTCTGTAAACCAAATGACATTGGAACAGATCCAGTGAGAAACTGGATATTACACCAATCAGTATCAACAAGGACAGTGACAAGCAATCAATTGTAGGAAATTAAATGCCTCTATTAAGAGCAGAGGCGAGTTGCTGTGAATGGCCTTGGTGGAAGTAACTTTCATCTGAGTACTGTTTGTCCTGGCCGTGACCCTTCGAAAGGGAGACTGGGCACCCATGGGTACAGTTCAATCCTCCACCTGCACCCATTTCAGAACACTAAAATGCACTTATTTTCTATGAAATTAAAAAGTTAATTCAGACAGGAATACAATAAAAAGCAGGGTAGGTGATTTGTTCCAGAAACATTTTTTGCTATGCGGGTTGAAAGTCTCTTCACATCCTGATAGCAATCACAAAGTTAAGTGGTCTAAATGTATTTATATACACTCACCTAAAGGATTATTAGGAACACCATACTAATACTGTGTTTGACCCCCTTTCGCCTTCAGAACTGCCTTAATTCTACGTGGCATTGATTCAACAAGGTGCTGAAAGCATTCTTTAGAAATGTTGGCCCATATTGATAGGATAGCATCTGGCAGTTGATGGAGATTTGTGGGATGCACATCCAGGGCACGAAGCTCCCGTTCCACCACATCCCAAAGATGCTCTATTGGGTTGAGATCTGGTGACTGTGGGGGCCATTTTAGTACAGTGAACTCATGGTCATGTTCAAGAAACCAATTTGAAATGATTCGAGCTTTGTGACATGGTGCATTATCCTGCTGGAAGTAGCCATCAGAGGATGGGTACATGGTGGCCATAAAGGGATGGACATGGTCAGAAACAATGCTCAGGTAGGCCGTGGCATTTAAACAATGCCCAATTGGCACTAAGGGGCCTAAAGTGTGCCAAGAAAACATCCCCCACACCATTACACCACCACCACCAGCCTGCACAGTGGTAACAAGGCATGATGGATCTCATTCTGTTTACGCCAAATTCTGACTCTACCATCTGAATGTCTCAACAAAAATCGAGACTCATCAGACTAGGCAACATTTTTGAGCTCTTGCAAATTGTAGCCTCTTTTTCCTATTTGTAGTGGAGATGAGTGGTACCCGGTGGGGTCTTCTGCTGTTGTAGCCCATCCGCCTCAAGGTTGTGCGTGTTGTGGCTTCACAAATGCTTTGCTGCATACCTCGGTTGTAACGAGTGGTTATTTCAGTCAAAGTTGCTCTTCTATCAGCTTGAATCAGTCGGCCCATTCTCCTCTGACCTCTAGCATCAACAAGGCATTTTCGCCCACAGGACTGCCGCATACTGGATATTTTTCCCTTTTCACACCATTCTTTGTAAACCCTAGAAATGGTTGTGCGTGAAAATCCCAGTAACTGAGCAGATTGTGAAATACTCAGACCGGCCCGTCTGGCACCAACAACCATGCCACGCTCAAAATTGCTTAAATCACCTTTCTTTCCCATTCTGACATTCAGTTTGGAGTTCAGGAGATTGTATTGACCATTCTTTGTAAACCCTAGAAATGGTTGTGCCCCTAAATGCATTGAAGCAACTAAATGCATTGAAGCAACTGCCATGTGATTGGTTGATTAGATACTTGCATTAATGAGAAATTGAACAGGTGTTCCTAATAATCCTTTAGGTGAGTGTATATGTACTGTAATGTAATGACACGATGTCCTACATGTCTTGCATTGATGAGAAATTGAACAGGTGTTCCTAATAATCCTTTAGGTGAGTGTATATGTACTGTAATGTAATGACACGATGTCCTACCTGCCTGCCAACGTATGTATTGTCATACCTTCACACACCATCACATGTCATCAGCATGTTTCAGTTAGACAGTCACACTGTAAAAATGATCAGCTGACTTAAATAAAAAAAAAGTGAGGAAACCCATTGCCTTAAAATAAAGTAAATAAACTTCATGTAATTGAAAAAAAAAGTTAAGTTGTTAACTTAATTTTTTCAATTACGCATGAAGTTTATTTACTTTATCATTTTAAGGCACCTGATCACCTTTTACAGTTCAAAGAGCACCGCAACCGAAACAGCAGCCATAGTTCCTCTATGGAAGTAAAATAATGTCAAATGTTTTTGAAACAAAAAGCATGTTGAATTGCACCAATTGAAAAAAAATATGCATTGCGTTAACCATGCTTCCATTTTAATCTATTGTATTTTTAAGGCTTGCATTTTTATGGGCTGAAATTCAACATGGTTGAATATTTAAGCTGTGAATATTTCAATTAAAAACATTTCAAACACATTTTCAATATTAAAAATTCAATAATCCAGATTCACCTTTCATATTTCACTTCCAAAATTTTCAAACTGTTTAAAAATACAACCTATAATATTCAACAGGCAATTTTCGGTCCATTTTATTTCGCCTGGAAAAATTCGCTTCCACAAATTCAGTGGTTCAGATTCGACAGTAAATTCAACGTCGACATCCAGGAACTGCAGGAAAAGGAGTAGATTACCGATAACAATCTCCATCTGCTGTAGTCAGCTTTACCAGCAGGGGGTGCACGCGCGTGTTGACAAGCACCAAAGCAACAGGAGAGGCCTTCACAAAACGTCATTTGCTGAAATGGACAGAATGATGAGTACGAGTTAATTTATGTGTGTGGAAAATGTTGATTAAGACACAAAACACACGAGCGTTTACTCAAGTGTCTTATGAGACTTATTTTTACCCCCGTGCAAAGTAAGGTGATTTGTCCACTGCAAAACTAAATTCTCTCGCCGTTGGCATTGATATTAAGTTTTAGTAAAACAACTGTAATACACTAAGACAGAGTGAATTGTTTGTTTTAGTCACTATGACGGAATACTAAATTGATGGCTGGGTTTTGGCAAAGGAAATTTTATTTAAAGCATCATTAAATACAACCCAATTACAATTATAAATTAAATTCAGCAATTAAAAATGACATCTCTACCATGATATCTGGTCATCTCTGTGTTATAACGTGAATTGTCTCCGCTATTATCCAGGGCTGCGTACAGTAGGGGTATTTGTCATCTTATTTTATATCTTTTTGTCCATTTGGAGCGCGCGTCACATCACCTATTAGCGTCGCGCCTGCCACAAGATCTCTCACTGTTTACATGAACCAGACACTCCGATGAGAGCACATAAAGTCTCTTATTTACCATTTTTTCATCTTATCGTATATTTTATTCGCTCCTTTGCCCGTATTGGAGCGCGTCTCGTGGCTCTTACTAGCGTCGGGCCAGCCACACGATCTCTCACTGTTTTAATCTACCAGACACTCCGATTGATGCACATGTGCAAACAGACAGGGCAATCCTGGCCTGCTCTTATGTAGCCTATCTATTTGTTATCTTATTTTAATCGCTCTTTTTCTCCATAATGGAGCGCGCGTCGTATTGGAGCCATCTTCGCAGTAGTGAACGCGCCGAGAGAAATGCTCATTTCATACGGATTACATTATCTGAGAGTAGTCTATTTATTTTCGTTTTGAATTGTTTCGTTTAAAAGTAGGCTAGACATTTCTACCTTGATGTATTTATCATGCCTGTGAGAAATGTGCAATGCAAAAATTTCATGATGTTATTGCTATGCCTATATGTCTGCTTTGCTTCTAAATCCAGGGAATTGGTTGATCAAACATTGATTGAAATTAAGATACAATTTATTAAAAACGAAATTCACTTTAAAGAAAGGCTTTATAAAAAACAAAACGTAATGGAGTGGTCAAAATCATTCTCCTTCAGAATGTCAATCGGAGAATCAGGCAACTGTAATAGGGAGAGATCTTGTGGCTGGCGCGCCACGCAACTCGCTCTATGGGACAAACGAGCAAATAAAATATAAGATAAGATGGCAGAAGGGTAGAGCAGGATTACATTCGCTTTGTGTTTTTGTGCATCAATCGGAGTGTCTGGTAGATTAAAACAGTGAGAGATCGTGTGGCTGGCCCGACGCTAAGAGCCACGAGACGCGCTCCAATACGGGCAAAGGAGCGAATAAAATATACGATAAGATGAAAAAATGGTAAATAAGAGATGGATTGCACTTTATGTGCTCTCATCGGAGTGTCTGGTTCATGTAAACAGTGAGAGATCTTGTGGCAGGCGCGACGCTAATAGGTGACGTGACGCGCGCTCCAAATGGACAAAAAGATATAAAATAAGATGACAAATACCCCTACTGTACGCAGCCCTGGATAATAGCGGAGACAATTCACGTTATAACACAGAGATGACCAGATATCATGGTAGAGATGTAATTTTTAATTTATAATTGCTGAATTTAATTTATAATTGTAATTTGGTTGTGTTTAATGATGCTATATTTAAATAAAATTGCCTTTGCCATCATGTAAAACCCAGCCATCAATTTAGTATTCCGTCATAGTGACTAAAACAAACAATTCACTCTGTCTCAGTGTATTACAGTTGTTTTACTAAAACTTAATATCAATGCCAACGGCGAGAGAATTTAGTTTTGCAGTGGACAAATCACCTTACTTTGCACGGGGGTAAAAATAAGTCTCATAAGACACTTGAGTAAACGCTCGTGTGTTTTGTGTCTTAATCAACATTTTCCACACACATATAAATTATAACTCGTACTCATCGTTCTGTCCATTTCAGCAAATGACGTTTTGTGAAGGCCTCTCCTGTTGCTTTGGTGCTTGTCAACACGCGCGTGCACCCCCTGCTGGTAAAGCCGACTACAGCAGATGGAGATTATGATCGGTAATCTACTGCTTTTCCTGCAGTTTCTGGATGTCGACGTTGAATTTACTGTCGGATTTGAACCACTGAATTTGTGGAAGGGAATTTTCCAGGCGAAATAAAATGGACCGAAAATTGCCTGTTGAATATTATAGGTTGTATTTTTAAACAGTTTGAAAATTTTGGAAGTGAAATATGAAAGGTGAATATGGATTATTGAATTTTTAATATTGAAAATGTGTTTGAAATGTTTTTAATTGAAATATTCACAACTTAATTATTCAACCATGTTGAATTTCAGCCCATAAAAATGCAAGCCTTAAAAATACAATGGATTAAAATGCAAGCATGGTTAACGTAATGCATATTTTTTTTCAACAAATAAATGAGGTAGTTTAAAGCCCAACTCTCGTGATGCTTTTGTTTGCTCCCTGCTTTGTGCGCTCTTGTGTTTTGAAGGAGGTGTAGCTTTGGAGACGTTTTGAAGGGAGGGTGGGATCTTATGCTTTCAAAGCCAACTCGCTATTGCTAGCCTCTCTGAAAATTGCCTACCTTACCTTTAACAAAATTTTGACAGATCCCTGCTGAACAAAACAGCTTAAACCAGTGGTTTGCTGCTCTTAGCTGGTCTCCCAGCCTGGTCAGGCTGGTCTCTTAGTTGTTTTCAAAGAGGTCCTGTGCAGATTTCAATTGGTTAAGCTGGGAGACCAGACCAGCTACCTGTCAAGCTCAACCAGCAAAACACCTGCTTAGCCAAACTGGGAGACAAACCTCAGCTAAGATCAGGCTGGTGTAAGCGGGGTTGATTAGCTACCAAATTTTGTATACATATGTTTGGGAGCATGATAAAACATCCAGTTTCAATTTCATCTTTTGTGAAAATCATTTTAATGGATAATTTCTGAATAAAATAATTATATATATGTATATCCTATACATGCATAAATAAGTATGGTAGTTTAATATTCAAAAAATTGCCTAAAAAAGATGAACTGTAAAGTTAAATTTAAAGTGCTAACACACTATTTACTGCTAATAAAAACCATCACGACCGCACTGACACATCATAATCAGTGCAGAAAAATCCACCCATTTTATCTTGATCTGCAGGCCACGCCCACTCATTCCACTTTATGGCTGAAGCCTTAGTTATCAAAAGACCTTTGCTGCCATGGAAACCGCCGAGGGCTTCTGCCTCAGTTCATAAACTCATGACACCATTGGTTTCAATACCATCGATTGCTGCCTCCATTTTCTCACCATGATTAAAGGTCGTCAAACTGACATGTCAGGGGCAGGGCCCATAGTACTCTTATTTTCATTTACTAAAGAATATGGCACTGATTATCGGTGGATTTATTATAGGGACGAAAAATCAAACGGTCTTTGACAGAGTCTGACATAAGAACTACTGGTTCCTGACGTAAGCAGTCGTGTGTCAGTTGACACATATAAACTAAATGAAATAATCATATAAGCAATCTCAAAATAGAGAGAGAGAGAAACATTTTAAATATAAAAAAGGGTCTGCTCTACTTTAAACAACAGGTGCCATAACATCGGGTGGTTTATTTTTCGCCGTAAAACTGCTGTCCCTAATAACATTATTCAGAATCTATCATTTTGCGTTTGCCCCGCAAGTCTTGGTTAAATATCATGGCACTTCTTGCACCTTTTCCTAAGAGCTCGGGTAACAAAAAAAAAAAAAAAAAAAAGGAGATAAGTATGAAAGGACATACTGTGCTTCCCCCAGAACTGGATATGGACTGAAATATATTTTTTATTACACAATCATTGCATTAATATAAGTCCTGATAAATAATTATGCTGAAAATAAAATCGAACAATTTCAATACAAGATTCACTGTATTTTCACACCAATGTTAATATTACATTTCTTTCTTTTGACAGGAGCACAAAGCTGCATGCGTTAAATGAAGAAATTGTGAAATTTCCCTGCAAGCTTCCTGCCTCTGAATCAGTGTCCTTGCACAGTAGTCTCAGCCACAAAACACTATTAATTACACAGCAGATGATAATGAGTTCATTTAGTGTCATCAGCATGTCCTGCAGGCTATAGTTTGGGTTCGTCTGCAATTATGCTGTCATTCAAAACAATGTACAGTTTTACTGAAGTGCCTCATAATTGACTCAGGACCAAAATGCTTATTTACATTAAATGGCAGGCTGTTAGTTTATACATTTTGGCTTAACGGGTAGCTGACAATTAACAAACGTTTCTTCAAAAACAAGATGTTGAAATTTCATATACTGTACTGTTCAAAACTTGAACGAAGTCTCTAATGTTCATCAAGGCTGCATTTATTTGATAAAAAATACAGTAAATAATTGTGAAATATTATTACAATTTTAAATAACTGATTTCTAATATGATATATTTAAAAATGTATTTTTTGTATTAATCCAGTCTTCAGTGTCACATGATCCTTCAGAAATCATTATAATATGCTGATTTGGAGCTCAAGAAACATTTATTATTATCATCAATGTTAAAAACAGTTAAAAAAAATACATTTTTAGGGTTCTTTTGAGAGAAAAAGATTTATTCGAAATATGAATCTTCATAAATTATAATTATTAATGTCTCTGTCCCTTTTGAACAATTTAATGCATGTTTGCTGAATAAAATATTTATTTCTTTACATACACATACACATACACACACACACACACACACACACATATATATATATATATATATATATATATACATACATACATAATATATATATATTATATTATATTATATTATATGTATAAAAAATATACATAAACTAAAAGTTATTAATCCTCTAATGGGTAGCACATCACACACCTGGACACTGCTGAAAAGTCGTGATTGAAGTCAGCTGTCCATATGTTTATATCCAAATTTGTATTTGGACAATCAATCAATTGATGTTTTATTTTTTAAATAAATGAGAACATGACAGAACCTTGTGGCCACTAAATGACGTTTCCTCATTATCAATCCTATTTGATGGCGCAGAGGACAGCACTGTGCAGCAAATGAAATGTCGATTAATTGAGTCATGCAAACCCTTTGTGCTTCACGGCTGTCAGAAATTAAAATAAGCACTTTGCCATTGTGCGTAGCTGTCTTTTAAACACCTCGTTCATCACACACAGTGCTGTGCACTCGAGATACACACTTATTCATCGTGCGAAGGACTGCCGTAATTAAGCAGAATGTAAGTGAGCTTGCATTTGAGTGAAAGAGCAAACTAAGACACTTGTATCAAAATAATTTATTTATTTCGCTTGGATACTGGCCTGCCCAGACAGCAACCTTTCATTTGCTGTTTTGCGTTGTGCAATTAATACCTACAGAGTGTTTCCTGAGCAATCATTTGAACTCTGGATTTCAAAGTAAAGGTTATCCTTTCGTCAAGCGATGATTCAGTGAACTTCGCATTAAGCAAACCTTTAAACTTTGATGCAAATGCCTCTGATGTGTAAAGGTGTCATTCTAAGTACATGTGGTTTCTATAGAGTTCTAAAGATGTTCTAAAATATTTTAAAGAGTTCTTTAGATGTTCTAAAGAACATCTCTGACATGTTAATGAAGGTTAAAACTACAATGAATCTTATTGGATTTACTTTTGGGGAATTACTCAACGTTCAGTCTCACCTTTGTTTGAGTAACGCTGAGGTGGGAGGTCAAAGGGCACAGGGAAGCCCTTGGAGGAGCTGGAGGCTGGAAACACATTCTTCTCAACAGGAAATGTGCTCATGTTCTACAGACAAAGAGAAATGTATTAATGCCCAATAGGGATGTGCTTATCTACACATGTTCAAAATCAACCAGTTATGTGTATAATTTCATATAAATGGAAATTATCAAGAGATTAATAACAGAAATATGGTATCTTGGAATTCATAATTTTTAAAGCACAGCTGAAAAAGTTATAATTATTATTATTAATAAGGCTATTGAAATATTCAAGTCCTTGCTTAAGACGCGATTATTATGCTTTGGCTTTCAATTCTAGCTGAGATCTGATATCTTGACCTGTGGGTTATTTCTGTTAGTACTTTGTGTGATATTGTCTGTTTAATAATTTGCTTTTGTTTCTTTGTTGGATCTTGTGAAGCACTTTGGTCAATTACGATTGTTTTTAAATGTGCTATATAAATAAAATCGAACTGAACTGAATAAAGTATGGTTTTAATAAAAGTACATTCATAATAAAATAAAAAGTATTTTAAATCAGGGGAGTCCAATCCTGCTCCTGGAGGGCCACTGTCCTGCAGAGTTCAGCTCCAACCCCAATTTAACACGCCTGAACCAGCTAATTAAGGTCTTACTAGGCCTGCTAAACTAGGCTAGGGCTAAACTCTGCAGGGCAGTGGTCCTCCAGGACAGAGTTAGGACACCCCTGCTTTAAATAGTCACTAATTGACCAGTTGGTTGTCAAGTTGACTAGTCAATCATCCTGCCTTTCCCTAATCCCTAAAGATTTAGTTAACAATGATCTAGCATGCAACAAAACATTCACCAAAAGACTAATAATAATAATAATAATTCTGCAGTAATATGGCAATAACACAACTCTCCTAGGAAACCAGTGCATTATGCACATTGTCTAACACACAAAAAAGAAAGAAAAAAAAGCCCAAACCCACTGAAAGTCCCATTTATTTTAACCCCATCTGAATAGACCTTAAGATATGCCATGACACCCATAAACTCATATGATGGAGATAACATATCACAAAAGTGAGAATGAGAATGTGTGCATTTACTCATTCTGTTTTCTGAGGAAAAAGTCAGAGGGGAGCTGGGCTGTTGTGAGGGAAGGTTAACTCTCATTTGTGTGGTGGGTATGAAGATAGAGGGGGCTGGATAGATTTAAAGGGCAGTGGGGAATATATCACCCAGACTCAGACAGCTAAAGCTTTCGCAAAGCCCAGAGAGATGCAACAGGAACAGGCAGAACTGTCCTGCTATTTGTAAACACACACACAAAAAAAAGGAAGCGACCTAGAACCTCACTGTAAAAAGTGGGATACAGGTAATTCTGAATATGGAAGGCATCTGGGGAAGGTTAGCAAGCTTTTTACAACTTTTAGGACTGTTGAACATTGAGACGAATTAGTGTTGGGCGATACTCCCCATAGTTAAATCGTCCAATAGTCAGCATGTGAGACTGCAGACATGATATTATCGTGGGGTTCTTTTTTTACTTTTCATTTATCTGATCATTAATTTACTTGTTTATTTAGTCATTTATTTAATTATTTACTTACTTTGATTATCACAGGAAATGACATGCATGAAATGTTTATCATTGTCTATCATTTTGCGAGCAATGATGGAGAAAAATGTCAAGCCGCAATATTGGAAATATTTTAAATTTGAAACCATGAAGGCGAGCCAATGGATAACACACAAGCAATTTGCAAACTTTGCGCGAGAGTTAGGACGGTCAAGAAGTCCTTAACACTCGCTAAAATTGAATACTTCCTTACTATATTAGTATGCGAAAAACAGTCACCAAAAGAGTAGTACTGTATGTTTGAATACATAGTTTCGAAAAACAGAAGTTGGAAAAAATCCACGGACGACCTACTACTTCCACCTAGATTCTGAAGTGCGCATTCAATGGACACTTTAGGTTACGGGAGAGGATTTATGAATGGCAGTGAAGCGACACAACTGACGCTGGGAGGATACGTCACGTGACAGTAACAAAATGGCAGATATAGTACATCCGAATTTCATTCATATTACCCAAATTCGTAGTATACTATACAGAGCGTACTTTTTTTAACGGTCGCAAAGTAAATTCAAATTCAAATGTAGTACCTTTTCAGTACCTGATTTCAGACGCCAGTCGATTATTCACAACAGAAAGTGAAAGCAGTCCATTATAAGTGTCAAAGACTGTCTTTGTGAGCGAGTAAATAGCAAAGACTTTTTTATTGAAAGGGACTGAAACAAGGATGCTTTTGTTACTTTAAACAACACCTTATAAGACCACGTATAAATGCATTGACTAAGGCTGTCATGTGAAATCCCCTTAACTGTAAAAAGGACAAAGACAAAGATATCGCTTTCCTTAGCGGACATTCAAACTGATTTTGTGATTATGAATATAAGATTGACCTGAAGAATATTAATGCAGATAATGCACTTGCTTAGTCGATTTCTCTCTTATAATTCTGAAGTGAGAGAGAGATTCTGAAGGTTCTGTAGGATGTGATTGCCTACAGCCGTGCTGATATAGAGAGATATCGCATGGCTACTCATGTGATATTGCTAATTTATATTATATTACTGTATATTATACGGTGATGCGCTAAGAAATTACAGTGGGGCAAATTAATTGTAATATTAATTTAATAATAACAGTAGCTTATTATTATTATTAATAATTTAATACATTAATTGTAAATGCTAAATCCGCTTTATATCACCATTAGCTGATACATTTGACAATATCCCTGGCTATCGTCTATACACAATCTATCAGCACAACCACAAGATGAATTTCATTTAATATTGGCTTTCCTCTAAAGTCCCTCTTTCTAAAGACCACTTTAGCCTGATTAGTATCAAGACCATCAGCATAGATAAACTCAGACAAAACAATTAAACTGAATGCATTAAAATCGACTGCACTACACTTTGAAAAAGAAAAATCAAACATGAAGCAAATTTTATTTAGGGGCAAAATATTAGACTGTCAAAGCAAAAAAAAAAGGTCCCCTAAAAACAACCCCCCCCCCCCCCCCCCCATTAATTATTTAATCAATTAACAGTCCTTATAGATATGTAGGCTTTTGAGCAAAGTCTTTCATAAACTTCAAAGTTCTAGTTGAATATCAGCTGTCACAAATAACACTGATAAACTGTGCTTGTGTAACTGATAAATGTGTCTTGAGCAGAAAGGAGTTGATGGGTCCCATTAACTTCCATAGTTTTTTTTTTTTTTTCTACTATGAAAGTCAATGGCTACCGTAACTTTCTGGTTACCAACATTCTTTAAAATATCTTCTTTTGTTTTCAACAGAAGAAAGAAACTCATACAGGATTGGAACAACTTGAGGGAGAGTAAATGATGACAATTTTTGGGTGAACAATCCCTTTATTGTGGTCTGGAGTAACATGAGGGCATTATTAATTTAGTGATGTATCTGCATTCTGCTTAATCAGCAACAGGCAGTGCTTAACCAGGAATTTTAGGGGTTGTTTATTTTCACCACAGAATAAAAGTTCAACAGTTTGTAAAAGCAAACACAAAACAAAATGTAATCGAAACAACACTAAACCGAACATAGCTTCTCTTGGATATATATATATATATATATATATATATATATATATATATATATATATATATATATATATATATATATATATACACACACACTGTATATACAGTATATATATATATATATATATATATATATATATATATATATATATATATACAGTATATATATATATATATATATATATGGAGAATTGGAGATACAAGTGAAAAACATCATTTCTGCACTTAAGCCTTCTAGAAGCTTTATAAAATTGTTAACTTTATATCATGCTTCATTTTGAGTTATTTCAATTGTTAGTTCATGCAAGTGCATCTTAATCTTAGTCCATACTGAGCATTCATTTTCCTCTAAATTTCTGTAATGGCCTTGACTGCTTGGATGAAATATATTAATGCAGCAATATATAACATGAATACTAAATCAGAAAAATTGACAAAATGATGTAATCCTGTATTTAGGACAGCATGACTCATCAACTGCGTCCCCACTTCAGGAACATACTTTGTTAACTCAATAAGTTTGGTTCACTAATAATCACTGGTTCCGATATGTGTATGTCAACACAGCATGACTAAAGAGACAATGTGATGGTGTACTGAGAAAATGTACTTAATGTCAAAGATAAATGTTAATGTTGTGTTTCGTCAAGATAAAAACACAATAAGATTTGTACTTCCATGATCTTATACAGTCTGATCTCAGACTTTCTTAAACAAAATAACTTTAATTAAAGCACCATACTGCGGCAAAGAAAAAAACGTGACTCATTATGACAATTACGGAGCATGACCTCCACAGTTGGAAAAATAACTTCAACAGTCAACATGCAGCCTAATTTGCAAGTTAAGCAGGAAACAAAGTAAGATCATGTGTTTTAAATGCAAATATAATTTTTTTTTAGGACAACAATAGCTAATTATGGGTCCATTATAATGTAACAACACTTGCTTAGCTCTTGTGAGTTACTCAAAAAAGACCTCTAGCAAAAACTAACCATGACATAAAGCGGTTCAACTAAAACAACGAGGCTTCAGGCCACATGAAAAAAAGACACAACACATCCCTTCTGAATAAGAGAGCACAACCTTTCGCTATCCTCTTTCAAACTCGTGTTTCCCCCCCTCTTTTTTCCACAGCAAGAGAACTGAACCATACTGTTGCTAAGCAACTTTTGAAGTAATTCTAAGACCTACCCTGACTACAAGGACAAATTACCCTGCGAGTATGTGAGCGCTACACAAAAGCTCTATCTCTACATATGGAGAAATGGGAGATGTACGCCAGACAATATCTACAGTATTTACACATAGTAATTTAGGGGTAGCCTATGTTCAGAGACTGTACAGATGTCTTTTTGTCTCCATTGAGCATTAATGGAGTTCATTCTCTTGGGGGTTTTACTAGAGATCATAATTTCTCATATAAACAAACACCCTGCTCGAAAAAAGGTTGATGTGATTGACTCAACCACCAGAGTAGTGAATACTTTGCAACATGACTATAAGGTAACACTCATTCTGGTTAGATTTAACATGGTTCCCACAGAGAATTCCATGATTTTTCCAAGCCTGGAAATCACACTTTTGAAATTCCTTATTTTCAGGTTTCCACAACTGTGGCAACCCTGAGTTAAAAACTGAATGTCGATGAGGGTTACCAGTGGCGTAACTTTGTTTTAAAAAGTGGGTGGGACAGGATTGTATGTTGGGGAAGTTACTAATACAATGCTATATCAGATATGTACATTAACAATTGCAGAAAATTATGATGTCCAGAAATAAATTTAAATAGTATATTAAGTTTAATGTATCAATGTTTAATGTGATAGTTTCATTCTTTTAATCTACTGTAATACAATATATATTTGGCCAGAGATTTTTCACGTCACTGAATACATAGATTCACAATCAACATTCATATTGTCTAGTGGTGTGGTGGTAGAACTTTTGTTAAGCATGTCAGAGGTTCTGGGTTCTAATCCACCCTAGTAGTTATTTTTTCTATTTTAAAATCAAAGATGTTCATCAGTGATTGTATATAAAGAGCAGGGCCAGAAGAGAACGTTCCACCACTGATAACAGTGGCACGAGCACTAAGCGTGATTTCAAAAACAACACATTCCAGCACCAGATCGCCTCTTATTTAACACAAACGAATGTCACATAGATAGGTTTCATTTGCATCAGGTACATCCGTGCAGCTAAATTTTTTGAAAAAGTGGTAGGGACAATATCGACCCTGGCAAATGTGGCGGGGACATGTCCCACCCACAAATTACACCTATGGTTACATCTGGTCAGTTGTGGCTTAACCAGGTGGTTTAACAAGGCTGATTGAGATACTCTGATACCCCTTTTCCACCAAAAAAGAACTGGTTCGGAACTGGTGCTGGTTCAAAGTTGGTTCGGAGTTGGTTCAACTTGCGAACCCTTTCAGAACCTGTTTGTTTTTCCACTGACTAGAGCGCCCAGGGAACGACGTCGTTACGTCATCGTTTACGTCGCCATACGTCTTAGCTAGAAACACTTGCTAGTACAACATTACTTTTGGATTATCTCTAACTCGTGTACCAAGAAGGCTTTAAAAACAATTGAAATATGTAAGTCTTTTAATCTTTTCTTTTGATATGTAATCTTTTCTGATTAGTTATGTACCCCTGTCTTTTGTCTTTTTTTTCTTTCCATTTATTTGTTTTATATTGTGACTGTTTTCTTCTTTGCTTATAATGTTTTCAATAAAATTAAATAAAAAATAGAAACGCTTGCGCCAACTTCAAGCATAACAATTACAAAGGCGGACTCCATCGTGTTTCTGCAAATGTTTCTCCTGGCTTTGTGATGGACAGAAAAGATGTTTTGAACACATCTAAACCCGCCCCAGCACCCGACGTAAGCATGACGTGGTAAAAGAACGGTTCTAGTCCAGCTAAGAGTTGGTGCCGCTTTGGAACCAGTTTTCCTGGCCGAGAACCGGTTCTTTGGCTGTCGAAACACAAAGAACTGGTTCGCGCGCAGGCACCGGCTCCGAACCGGCTCTCAAAATGCTTTGGTGGAAAAGGGGTATGATAGGCCAAATTTGGCCCCACCAGCTGATAGTCCAACTGATCAATCACCTAAACTAACTTTAGACCATCTTCGACAAACCAGAGAAAATCCAGCCAGGGTTGAAACAGAAACAACGCAACAGCATGAAGATCTCAGTTGTCATGTACTGACTTGATTCACAATACTCACAAAGGCTGAAGGTAGGTAGAGGACTCCTAGTTCATAGGAGCGAACCATCATCTGAGTGTTGTTCTTCTCCAGAGCGCCCCAGGCAGCTTTTGATAAATTGGCACTGTGGAGGATACCAGCAGACAAAGTTTCACCCATGCATGCTTCAAAATCAAGCATAACATGTAAATGTCACCTAAACTAGAAATGTTAGCATTAAACATGTCAAAGCTAAAGGATTTTGTTTGAGTATCTCTTTTCAGACTGCCGTTACTGAATAATTCATTAATTTTGGACTTCAAGAAAGACAGGCTATTCCTGAAGGCTTTGCATCCACTGTAGGCATTCATCTTCATAAAAAGGACTGAAATAGCTCATCGCTGGACCCGACATGACTGACCTAGAGACACTGCTCACAATCCCCCTCAGTCTCCCTGTGCATTTCAACCATGATTAAAGCCATCGCTTTGAGAAATGCCGCAGGAACGGTGGCCATTCATGCTGGCTTGAGATGTAAATCGTGGGCTTCAATGCAACAGCCACAGGAACATCATGTTAAAAGATTTGAATAAAGAATGTTTGTCTGCTGGTTTAACAGAAATGGACCTTCTTCAAATATGGATTTAAAAAAAGGGCAAAATATCCAAAATACAAGCTTTCAAAGGCTGCACTTAACATGCTATTCCTGGATCTAATTTGAAAGATAAATCAAAGAGAAGAGTGTTCTTTTGCTACGTCACTGCGTTTTATAACCCACCTGGCGCTCGTCCACTCCACTTCACCACCAAGAAAAGTCTTTACCACTTCAACTGACCGATTGCACTAAAGGGGTTTGATTATCTGTAAAAGCACTGTCATGTGAGCAGTTCAAGGAAACTTGTTAATGGTTCAGAGTCCATGGTGCTAACTAATGAACATACAGCCTCCCAGACTGAAGAAACAGGAAAGCGGTTATGATTTTGCAGATAAGAAACGGCCAATGAAACAGGATGGCATAATCTTAAATAAACAAACATATCAGGCTTATGTTGAGTAAATATACATTTACGGGGCCTAAGGGACTTCTTTGAGTGGAACACTATCAATGCAGCACAGAAGACACAAATCTGCCAGGGATCAGAGAAAAACAAGCCTCCTTCTGCTAAGAGTGTTATTTTGGCAGCTATGAGCAACTCTCTGAAGAACAAAAGAGCAGAAATGATGCTAATCTCATCCGGCTCAGCATTAACATGACATATTCAAGACAATAAAGAAATGTTTTGGTGTTTGTTTTAAAAGACTAACACAATCACATATACTGTATGCATAATTGAAAAAAAGCTATGAGTAAACTGATTTCAATGTTGATGCAATTATGTCTAAAATTGTATATTTTATTTTCCTTCTAGACTGCTCTCAGATTTAGAATGGATGTGCAATTTGGTGATGACTGACAAAATTGCGATTTGTACTGATAAGGCCAATTCACACTGCACCGACAGACCAACGTCGACAGTCACCAGACTAAAACACGTCACTTCTCAGACATTGTAAAGCCGATTCAGCATGTTTAATTGGCGAAAACAAGCTACCATAGACGCCTAAAGACTCCGACAGGGGTAACACACTGATCCGACAAAAAACGACGAAATGTCTGTTCCCGTCTGTCAGCGCGGTGTGAATTGGCTTTATATGATAAACATTTGACATCTCACTGTTCAAGCTGCTTGAAATAACAAAAAGGTGAAAAAATGTTTTAACATGTTTAACAGAATGTACAAAAACTACAAATTAGCAAGTGATATAGATTATGCTGCCTATTTATTTAAAAGTGCATTGTGTTATTTCAGAATTGCAATCTGTGTTAACAAGCACTATTATGGTTTAATAAATCCAACATACTGTTATTGTACAAACATCCCCTGTCCCGACCTCCAAAATCTAGAGCTTTTAAGTTGCATTCAACAAACTTGGCAACAGATCTCCTTCAGCCTGTTGTGACCTGGGTAGCTATATCATTTCTAACTGATCAGATGAGGCCTGTCAAACAGGCAAAAGTTAATTTAATTTACCGTGCAAGATACTTGATAATTCTAACCTTGTGACAAGGAACCAGGCCAGCTGTGTGAAGTCCGGTGAAACTCTCATGTAGGTTTTAATGTGGGGCATCGCATTGCTCCTACCAGTAACATCAGCATGCCAGCCACTGTTTAGGGGAGAGAGATTGAGAAAGAAAGGGAGGGAGAGAAAGAAAACGGAGAAACACCAGCTGATATATCTTTTCTAAGTGCAAGAATACCGAAATAAGCATTTCACGCCATTTCCAGGTGAAGAGAGATGATGTTTTAGGGCATACTGTGCAGAGAAAGAGAAGAGCTTTCTGTCTGATTGCTGTCAGCGTTCAGGCATGAATACAGAAGTCTACATGGACTCACTTAAATATACTGAGTATAAGTGTAGTGTGCACTCCAGAGGGGGACTGAGATTGAATCTAAATCGCAATAGGCCCATCTCTGATCACTTAGCAAAATTGAGGCCACTAGTAAAATAGCTTATTTATGGTGATAATGTGTTAAAATGTTGGGAGAGATGGGATAAGAACCCAATTGAAATTTGTAAGGAGCAATTTAAGGGTCAGACAACTCTTGGGAAAGGCAGCTGTTTGGATCACAAGGTCTATAGCGTTGCTGAGGAGCCTTTTCAGGAGAATATTTATGGTAACATTTAAAAAGGGACATTTTAGGCTGAATACTGATGAGTATATTGTCAAAATGTGTTTTTACCCCTCACAGAGGAAGGAGTACTTACTGGAAGTACGAGTGAAGCCAGAGCTGTTTTTGTGCCGTTTGTATGCTGTAGGGTAAAGATCCCCCAGCTGCAGGGATAAGAACAAGAAAAGTCAGTTGTTATATAATGACTTTGGAGGTGTGAGGAATTTTTCTTCTTCTTGATTTCAGAATAAAAGAACGAATGATACCTGGGTAACCCTCCAAACTGGTTCTCACATTTTCCACAGACGGGTAAACCTAGAAATGACACTGTTTTAAGGACTCTTAAAATTTATTAAATTTGACAGTTTATTCAACTTAAATTATTGATAGATCAATCTATTTATTCGAAACTACAGTTAAAAAATTTAGGTTCACTAAGATTTTTTTTTCTTAAAAGATATTAATACCTTTATTCAGCAAGGATAGATTCAATTGACCAAAAGTGACAGTAAAGAAATACATTGTTAAAAAAAATCTATTTAAAGTATTTGCTGTTCTTTTGAACTTTTTATTAATAAAAAAATACTGTAAAACATAGTTTCTGAAAACAAATAAACAAAATTAAGCAACACAACGATTTTCAAAATTGATAATAATAAGAAATGTTTCTTGAGTAGCAAATCAGCATATTAGAATGATTTCTGAAGGATCATGTGACACTGAAGACTGGAGTAATGATGCTGAAAATTCAGCTTTACCATTACAGGAATAAATTACAATTTAAAACATATTTATTATTACTAGTTATTATAAATTGTAATAATATTTCCCAATATTACAAATAAAGTGGTGAGCAGAAGACATCTATCTATCCAACCATCCCTCTTGACCTATAAAACACTAAAGAACTGGTCTGTATTAGTCATACAATACAAATGTGATCTCAATAGAAGAGTAGCTTAAGTTGTTAAGTTGTTCTGATTGATACTGTGAAGCAGCTTTGATACAATCTGGATTGTGAAAAGCGCTATATAAATATATTTGACTTGACTTGACTAGCTTTGTGCGTATGTGTCCTTTATATGTCTACATTTAGTATTTCTGAATAATTTCACGCCTACTTAACAGAAACGGAACTGAACTGAAGAGCCTTAGGTCTTTAGAGATGACACAGTGCCATTTAAGGCCTAATGGTACTATCTGACGTCTTTCTCTGTGCTGAAGACTCTTTGCGTGGTGCCTTGACTTTCCAACTGACATTTAACAATAGATGGAGACACAGAAGATTGATTTTTATCTGATGCATCTAAGCAGATATTGTTATGCAAATAAAAGGATGGATGAGAATTCTTCTTGTAACTATTGTCTCTAACAGCTTGTGGCAAGAGAGACATGGAAATGTTTCCCTTTTTGTAAAATTGGAATTCAAGTATAGCAAATGAGAACACGCTATGAATATTAATTGCTAATTAAACACATGGGATGTCATCAAATTTCATAGCTCAGAAGAATTATAAACTGAAAGCAGTTGCCTGTGTGTTCAGGTACATGCAGAAAAAGGCCGACGCACATGTGCGCTCTGGCATCCCTCCTTGATTCTAACCTAATTAAAATGGAAACACAATTGAGGGCTCATTTATCCTGATAGATAAACACTCACCAGGAGCATCTGTGTTTCTGGACTCACAAATGATTTCCCTGCTTTCCCCAGCGTGGTCAGAGTACGCTGGAACTCAGCTGCCAACCATTTAGTCTTATCAAGACCCATGGAGCCGATACTGGAGAACTGGCCAATCACGTGCCATCGCTCTTCGTTCTGCACAGGCTGTGTATGCTCGCTGAGCAACTGAGAGAAACAAAACCAATAAGTGCATGTCAAACTATGTCAACATTTGCATCTGGCATATTTGTTATTATGTGCATTAGCACCGTCAGCAATCTTTTCAAAACAGCTGTGACCTATTTTTGGTTCACGACCCCCCAGTTGAGATCTATTGATGAAGCATGAGTCTTATGAAGCTGTTAAGAGTCTGCTCTGTGAGTCAGTCATTCATATCAAAGCAGCATTTACAAAATGAACAGAGTTCAGTGTGACTTCATTTCAGATGAAATACGGAAACTCATATCTCCCAGCTCAGTTTCTGAATCTTGCCAAGACCAATCCAACACCTGGCTCTGCCTGTTATGTGAATTCCCTCAATAAAATAATTGATAGTACATCTCAAAGGCATCCAGTAGGCTGCAATGCCTTTTCATGAACATCAATCATTCTTATGTCTAGGGCAGAGAGGAACTATTGAGGGAAAAACAATCAGACAAACAAATGTGTAATCACACACACAAACAAAAAACATTACTTTTCGCAATCGTAGATGGCCCCACTTCTCCATTGCAGGTCCTTGATATCTTCCTGGAGTTGAACCAATGAGATATACTCTATACAAGACAACATACATAAGATGTTATGTGTATTAAAACTAATATATTTGTTTTAATTATTATTAACTCAGATATTATTTTAAATCACCCCTTAAATGATGTGGCAGGTGGGATTTGTGTCTGCAATTTTCACACAACCAATCAGAATATTAACCATGTCATATTAGTGGAAACAAACTTTGACAGATATGCAGAGTTTTTTAGACATTAAAAAGCAAATAAACTAGATAATCATGAGAAGAACTGTGTAGTCGGATTTGATTTCTGTGTCATGTCTGTGAAATACCAATTACATTTGAATGGATGTAAATGGATGTCTTATAAAGTCTAAACACATTTCTTATTTATTTACAATTTTATTTTAGGTGTTTTAACTTGTACTCTACCATTGAAAATGTTGGGGTCAGTAGAATGTTTTTTTTTTTTTTAAATTAATACTTTTATTCAGGAGTTATAGCAGTGGCGAGTGGTGACTTCTTTAACCTGGTATGCTGGGTGGTGCGTCATGTCAAAAATGCACCTGGTGCAGATACATTGAATGTGTTTAATAAGCGAGATGCTCGCGTTCGCTACACAGTTGCTTACTTACTATGATGACACATAGCAACAGAGCTAAAAGTATTCCTAATATGTTTGACCTTTTATTGAATGTAGCCTACATTTACCTGTTGAGACATGCCTTTACAAGCAACAGTAAAAGCTGCTCAGTTGTGTTTGAGTTGAGTCAGGCGCTAATGCGAAAGGGGCGTTTGCAAAATATGCTGTATTTTTGTAATTCCGCTAGGTCGCACTAATGTCGCAAAAACTACATACTTCACCTTTAAAGTACACTTTGTCACTCTATTGTCTTATGTCACTTATCTTTTTTAGATTATGTATTTTGTCACTGATTTTGTTATTGTCATATGGCAATCATTTGGTAATTTCTGTATTTTTTTTGTTAATATAGCAGTGAGGTTTATTGTATCTGGTCTGTCTATAGTCTGTGGAGTAGCATTCAAGTAAGTTTTTCATTGTACTTGTACTACACATGACAATAATAAATGACCTGACTTGGCTAAACAGTACAGCGCATCGGCTGAGGACACATCTGGGGCCGTACTCACAAAGAATTTTAAGGATAAAAGTAGCTCCTAACTGGCGAATTTAGGAGCAACTCCTAAAAATAATGGGCGTGTCACTCCTAACTTTAGGAATCCTAATTTTTTTCACTAAGAGTAATTCACAAAGCATTTTAGCCCTAAAAGTAGCACCTAAGTCTGGGACAGCTTAAAAGAAGTCGAGAGGACTCCTAACTCACTAAGACCTATTCACAAAGGATTGTAGCGCATACCAGCCTCTCGCAGTCGTCCGGGGTCCGCGACACAAGCGGGAATGCTGCATTGATCTGCAGACAAATCCTCTCCTATTCTCACGCTAAGTTTTGCTTGATATCCCAGTGCCGAATTTCCCTTTTATTATGTTTTTTTTTTTTTTTTAGCACCAACTGGGCCAGCAGCAGTAACTGATCCTGCGTCCAGTTGGGCTTTCTTTTCCGTTTTGGCGAGTTCAAAATCCACCGTCATTCAACTACATTACTTCAATAGGAGCAACATTTCCTTGGTTTAAGTAGTCTATTTAGGCCAATAGGATGTCAATTAACCAAGCAAGTGTTAATGCAAGTGTCGTTTTTTCATTATTAGGCAAGTGGCGGTTTTCATTCGGGTATTAGGCTACCTTGATTTAATTTAATTTAATTCACGACTTTTCTCTCTCTCTCTGCCTTTTTAGAAATACACTTAACTGGAGCCTGCACAAACATGTCATTATATATGCATTTCGATGACATTACTATTATTATTTTGTGTAGGACACAGACATATTCAGATGTCGTAATTCCATGATTTGTTGCGTCTGTGTTGTGTTCTGCATGATGGCCTGTCATCTAACAACCAATCACCGTGATCATTGCGAGGAAGCTCGTGCATGAGAATTGACGTCATCCATAGCAACGATGACTCACTCTTAGTTTAGGAGTTGTCATTTTTCCTTACTAAGAGTAGGTCTGAAAGGCATTGTGAATAACTTTTAAGAGAAAACTCCTAGCTAAAATATTTTAGTGCGATTTAGGAGTACTCCAAATGGTAAGATAAAATTCTTTGTGAATACGGCCCCTGAATAATAAGAAACACCATGGCAGGTGTCAATTTAAATGTATGCCAATTGAAGTGTTTTAATTATATTAAAAATAAGTATATATTAAACATTAGTAGCCTATTATTATAAATAAAATATAAGTAAAATATAATTAAAATAAACGTAAGTATAATAAAAATAAGTATTATTTAAAAAAATAAGCGGAAATAATGCAAATTGATGACTAATAAACGCACAGACTATCGATTAACAGACTCTGATAGTTACAATTGGTCTTCTTATAGATCTGTCTTTAATAGTCTATAAGTTCTCATTAAAAATCTATTTCCCTAAGGAGAAAATTAAATACTACAAAACAGTTTCAGTCATAACTGAAACTATTTTCAAAGTTTTTTCACTTGATTTAGTCAAGTTAGTTTTGTATCAAATACAATTATACAAGATATTTGATGACTTACATGTCAGCCAGATGGTCTCTAAATTAATGGCGGCTGCCTGAACAAGCATCATTGTGGATACCTTTAGCAATCAGTCAGGTCTCCATGCAAGTCTGATATCACACTATATTTCTAATTCAAATATGGCTCTTTTATTTGTAAAGATTCTCACCTGGTTTCTGACAGATCATGCTGTTTGATGCGGTCAATCCACTCGGCAAGCTCTGGTGCCCGGTATGCTTCCAGGTAATCCAGCAGGTCTCTTTTGAAGTTGGTGGGAGACTCCCCCGCTTTTCCCGGACTTCCCTCCGGTAACCTGGGGTAAAGAGGACTCATCCACATCCTGTCATAGAGAAACATGCAGCATATTTTACTAATGAAGCCAATGGAAAGGACGTGGCTCATTAAAATGTTAAAAAGTTAATGCACAAGATTGTCAGATCCTGTGGTGGTGACTAAGGTATGTCATTAATTGGTTTGCTTGTGTTACGTGATATACAAATATACCCTGTTCAAAGTCAGATGGCTTTAATCCCAATGGGTAATTATAACAAAGTTAGAGAAAAACTCAAATTGATGCACAAAACTTGCTTCATGTTGATACAGACATCACTGATAACTTGCATTTCGGTAAGTGAGTCAGATGTTTCAGAGTCAGATCGCTTTGACATTCTGTTCAGTAGGATTTGTCAGACTAATTTAAAACATATTTTCAAACTATTCATTAAAAGAATCTGCTCACAAGAGTCATTTGTTTTGGAATAAGACTATACAGGTTCTCTTTCTAACATTCGTTCGGTATCTCACTATGGGAACGCCTGGGCATGTCCGATCGCGGAAGCACCAATTACACCACGTCTGCCAACTATGGCAGACCAATCGCTGCAGCGATCAAGGAGTCCCGAATCCCTGTATATAAACGCAGTTACCTGGCGTTTCGCCATTCTCGCTCTCTTCCCCGTGGAAGATTTTGGAAGCTGTCCTCAGCAGACTTTGGGAACTAATTGCTTAACAGTTTTTAGACGGAGCCGACAGGTAACGTCCCAAGCGCAATATTTTCCTTAGGTTGTTGAGTGACTTCATCACTTAAGAGTACGATAACTAACGTGTCAAGACGAGTTTTCTTGCTCTTAAGTTCTCCAATCTTTTTCCAAGTTTTTCTGGGCGCTTACCACGCACCAAAAGGACAAGGAAAACGATAGCTCTCTAATCGCAGCCAAGCTCCGTACCAGTTGTCACATTGGGTGAGAACACACTGTACGAAGAGAGTGCTAGCTCCATCATGGCCACCGCGACAGAACCGGAGAGCCCTGGAGGAAAAGGTCGCCCTCCACATCTGTGTGCTTGTGGAATGTGGATTTCTGCTAAGGATGCACACGGCCTCTGCATCTCCTGTCTGGGCGCTAAACACGCACAGGCAGCGCTGTCCAACCCCGAGGAATGCCCGCACTGTGCTACGTTCTCGACTAAAACCCGAGAAAGAAGGCTCCGCGTGGCAGTCGGTGGAAAATCGGACCCATGCCTCTCTGCTCAACCCAGAGAGGAACCCATTGAAACCCATGGTTTCCCCCAAACCAGTCCAGGCCGCTGATTGCACAGGATGAGAGTTCACCCTCCCCTGTACAGACGGATTCAGATCTGATCGAGGTCTGTCGCAGGGTCGCGGCTAGATAATTGATCGACTGGCCATACCAACAGGCAGGTCAAGGGGCTGAAAGAGACCTGTACGATGGAAAGAGACTTCCGTCACGTCTACCGCCAGCAAGGCAGTTCATTCCGGCTGCCCCGGCCTGTGTGACGGAGATGAAGGAGTTTTGGGACAAGCCTTTTTCACATTGAGTGCCCTTCAAGGGTTTCTCGAGGCTTGATGTTAAGGGAATGGAGGATCTAGGAATGGCGGATCCTCCCCCGGTGGAAACTTCGGTTGCAAATCACTTAGGAGTGAAGCTGATCGATTGCTCCTGTCTGATCGCTGATCGATTGCTCCTGTCTGCCTCGCTGCCTGCTGTGTGTTTGTTTGCTTCGAGGCTGTAAGCTCCGCCTGAGCCTCGTATTTCTTTATGTTTTGAGCCATCATTTACTATCTAGTTGTTTATACTACTAAATACAGCTTACCCAACATCTCAGATTAACCTTACATCTCTAGCTTCCGTTATTGTTAACGCAGCACGCTAGTAAATCGCTAACGTTAGCCTGCTAACGCGCCACCCGTGCGCTCATTTATATATTTATTTTCTCTCGCGCGCCCGCGCCTTTGAGTTCATAAAGTCCAGGTAAGTAAGAAATCAGTCAACAAACACGGTGAGTAATGTCTTCTTGTCCTGTTATTGTCACCTGTGTCACATGGCATATGTTTAGTATAGCCATCTCCGATGCCAATATAGGATTTATATGTGATAAATGCAAGGAGACAGTCAGGCTGACGGAGAAGATTTCAGAACTAGAGACACGCATCCAAACTTTAATTGAGGATGGTAAGAATGCTAGACCTTTAGATCGTGTTTTGGATGCGCCTAGCATAGTGAACTCTTTACATGATTCGGTTCCGGCTGAAGTAGAGCCCGTGCAGCAGGGCAGATGGGTGACCGTGAGAGATCGTTCTAGTCGCGGATCAAAGAACCACTCTTCCGTTCCGATTCCCATAACAAACCGATTTGCCCCACTCAGTGAAACACCCACTGAGAATTCTGTTGATTGTGCCCTGGTAATTGGTGATTCGATCACACGGAACGTGAAAATAGAGACACCAGCCACCATAGTCACATGTTTGCGGGGAGCCAGAGCGCCTGACATCAAAGCAAATTTAAAAGTGCTGGCTAATGCTAATCGTAAATTCTCTAAGATCATTATTCATGTCGGCACTAATGATGTTCGACTCCGCCAGTCGGAGATCACCAAAATTAATATTAAAGAGGTGTGTGAACTCGCAAGTACGATGTCAGGCACTGTAATTTGCTCTGGCCCCCTTCCTGTACGCAGGAGTGATGAGAAAGTTAGCCGATTGGCCTCACTGAACGGTTGGCTGTCGAAGTGGTGTCCGAAGAATAATATAAAATTCATAGACAATTGGAAAAGTTTTTGGGGCAAGCCTGATCTGTTGAAAAGAGATGGTATCCATCCCTCCTGGGCTGGTGCTGCTCTTCTCTCTAGTAATTTGGCTCATAGTCTTAGAGATAAAACATGACAATCTGGGGCTCAGGTCAGGAAGCAGACAGACTGGCTAAACCGACCGTCTGCTAGCGGCCTCACGTCACCAAGGTCAGATAAATCCCATCACATAGAGTCTCTTTCACCTAGATGTCATCATATAGAGACTGTGTCTGTTCCCCGAATTTGGAAATCCAAAAAACGTCAGGTTAAAAATGTAATTGATGTTCAACAAATAAAAAACAGATATACAGATGAGCAAATGATAAAGCTTGGGTTGCTGAATATTCGATCCCTTACTTCAAAATCTCTCATAGTTAATGATATGATTTCAGATTATAATCTTGATATGCTGTGTTTGACAGAAACCTGGCTAAAACCAAACGATTACATTATTTTAAATGAGTCAACCCCACAAGATTACAGTTATAAACATGAACCTCGCCTGAAAGGCAAAGGGGGAGGTGTTGCTGTAATTTATAGTAATATTTTCAAAACCACTAAGAAATCTAGCTTTAAATATACTTCTTTTGAAGTATTGGTGCTTAATGTAAAAATATATAGTGTAAACGATAAATCACATTTGAGAATTATGCTGGCTACTGTATACAGGCCACCAGGGCACCATAAAGATTTTATCAAAGAATTTGCGGACTTTCTATCAGAATTAGTATTGGCTGCAGATAAAGTACTAATTGTTGGTGATTTTAATATACATGTAGATAATGAAAAAGATGCATTGGGATTGGCATTTAAAGACATTGTAAACTCAATTGGAGTTAGACAACACGTGTCAGGACCTACTCATTGTCGTAATCATACTCTAGATCTAATATTATCACATGGAATAGATGTTGATGCCGTTGAAATTCTGCAGCAGAGCGATGACATCTCAGATCATTATCTAGTCTCATGTAAATTACATTTAGCCAAGGCTGCAAAGCCGACTCCATGTTATAAATACGTTAGACCTATAACTTCTGCCACTAAAGATTGCTTTATCAATAATCTTCCTAATCAGTTTCATCATCTCAGCATCCCGGATAGCTTAGAAGAACTTGATATTGCAACAGAAACGTTTAACTCTCTCGTTTCCAGCACTTTAGACGCAGTTGCTCCGTTGCGCTTAAAGAAGATTAAAGAAAATAGCCCAACGCCGTGGTACAGCGAGCACACCCGGGCCCTTAAGAGAGCAGCCAAAAAAATTGAGCGCAACTGGAAGAAAACTAAACTAGAGGTATTTCGGATTTCGTGGAAAGAGAGCTTGATTGCTTACAGAGAGGCTTTAAAAGCTGCTAGATCTGCTTATTTTTCAAACCTATTAGAAGAAAATAAACATAATCCAAGGTATTTATTTGAAACAGTGGCTAAACTAACGAAAAAGAAAGCTTCAAGCTCAGAAGTGTCCAAGCAACACAGCAGTGATGACTTTATGAACTTCTTCACTTATAAGATTGATAATATCAGGGACAAAATTATAACTATGCAACCGTCTACCACAGTATCGCATCAGGAAGTGCATTGTAGTCTCCCTGAGGAAAAATTTGATTCATTTGTTGCTATAGGAGAGGAAGAATTCTGCAAACTCGTTAATTAATCTAAATCGACAGCTTGTATGTTAGATCCTATACCGACTAAGCTACTGAAAGAGATGTTTTCAGAGGTCATATATCCTCTTCTTAATATCATTAATTCATCTTTGTCTCTAGGATACGTACCAAAAAACTTTAAACTGGCTATGATAAAACCGCTTGTTAAAAAACCACAACTTGATCCTACAGAATTAGTCAATTACAGGCCGATCTCGAATCTGCCTTTTCTGTCAAAGATATTAGAAAAAGCAGTATCTTCACAACTGTGTTCCTTTCTAGAAAGAAATGATATCTGCGAGGATTTTCAGTCCGGATTTAGACCGTACCATAGTACTGAGACCGCTCTCATTAGAGTCACAAATGATTTGCTCTTATCCGATCGTGTTTGTATCTCTCTATTAGCGTTACTCGATCTTAGTGCTGCATTTGACACAATTGACCACAACATTCTTTTAAATAGACTAGAAAACTATGTGGGCATTAGTGGAATTGCACTAGCATGGTTTAAATCAACTGACTGTTATCAGTTTGTAGCAGTAAATGAAGAGATGTCTTATCGATCACAAGTTCAGTATGGCGTACCACAAGGCTCAGTACTAGGACCGCTGCTGTTCACTCTGTACATGCTACCATTAGGAGATATCATTAGGAAACATGGAGCTAGCTTTCACTGTTATGCCGATGATACTCAGCTGTATATTTCTTCAAAACCCAACGAAACTTACCAATTCACAAAATTAACGGAATGCATAGCTGATATAAAAAATTGGATGACTAGTAATTTCCTACTACTAAATTCTGAAAAGACAGAGATTCTAATTATTGGACAAAAAACTTCCACACGTAATAACCCAGAATACTGTCTAACACTTGATGGCTGCTCTGTCAAGTCTTCGTCGTCGGTTAGGAACCTGGGTGTGCTCTTTGATACCAACCTTTCTTTTGAAAGCCACGTGTCTAGTATCTGTAAAACTGCATTTTTCCATCTTAAAAATATATCTAAAATACGCCATATGCTCTCATTGGGAAATGCGGAACAATTAGTCCATGCGTTCATGACCTCAAGGCTAAATCATTGTAATGCTCTACTGGGTGGTTGCCCTGCACGCTTAATAAATAAACTACAGCTAGTTCAAAACGCCGCAGCTCGAGTTCTTACCAGAACCAGGAAATATGACCATATTTGTCATGATTCTGCCCTCATGTCCTTGATTTTCACTGGTCTTGAGGCAGGATCATGACGGAATCATGTTTTGTGTGCAAGCACATGGTCTTGTGTTTTGGCCATGTGCTTGTGTTGTCTCGTTCCCTTGCCCCGCCCCCCTTGTTATCCTCGTTCTGTCCTTATCACCTTATCTGTATCACCTGTTGATCATTAGTGTTCCCTTTATAATCTCCTTGTGTTTGCTGTCCTGTGCCGGTTCATTGCCTTACGTGCCATGTCAATACCCAGTGAGTACCTTGTCGAGTGTTTTGTCTAAGAGTTGCGATCTTGTAAAAGCCTGTCTTGTTCCTGTATAGTTTATTGTCTAAGTCTTAGTCTGGTGTGGTTAGTCGTTTACTTTATCTTGTACTGTTTTGCCCCCTCGTGGGTTTTGCTTTCCCCTGTTTTTCTGTTATAATAAACGTTGTGTGTTTGCATACTGTCTGCGCTTGGGTTCATCTGCTATCCACATAACAGAATGAACCGGCCAATAAAGAACCCAGCAGACAATATGCCTTCCCTGCTCCAATCGGAGTTCCGTGAGCGATGCTGGTTGCCTGCACCCATCGACGGTGAGCGGATCAACTGCCCAGTCCCGTCCCAGGGTGAGCGGATCATGAGGGATTATGCCCGCCTCTGGGATCTTGGGATCCGCAGGCTTCTTCCTCGGGCTCTCCACCCTCTGCTTGTCTGCCCGTGATCCCGGAGGGTCGCATCCTCGCCGTGGCTACAATGGGGAACCAGACTCGTCCCAGCTCGACTCCCGAGACACCTGCCGCATCGGTCAGCCTCCGCGGTAAGCGAGGTAGACATTTATCGTGGGAGTCAGTTTCGGAATCCTCCTCTCCAGAGTCTTCCTTGCCAGTGGTGGTTTCCCCAGCTCCAGCGAAGGACCCCAGTGATTCTTCATTTCCGGCTACTAGTTCGGCTATGGCCTCTGCCTCGCGGCCAAGGAGAAAGAGGAGGAAGAAGAGGGCTCTCTGTCCTCCGTCCCTCTCTCCCCCTGTGTCCGCTATGAGTTCTCAACCTGCCGCGGCTACAGTGAGAGCTGTTCCTGGTCCTGCTGCAGGAAGCACGATGCCCGAGTCTGTGGCTGAGAAGGCTGATCCTGAGTCTGCTGCAGAGAGGACGGTTCCAGAGTCAGTGGCAGAGAGCGCTGTTTCTGACTCAACTACTGAGAGCGTAGTTCCAGACTCAACTGCTGATAGCGCTGTTTCCGTGACTGATTCGAGGAGCTTGGTTTCCGAGTTTGCTTCGGAGAGTGCTGATCCCGAGTCTGTTTTCATGAGCGCCGAGTCCGATTCAGAGAGTTCGGTTCCCGCTCCACAGCCGCCTGCTACACCCCCTGTTATGTGTCCTGTTCCTTTTCCCGCTGTTTCCCCGGTCAAGAGTCTTGTCTCACCACCTTCAGCTTCCCCTGTCGTGATTCCCGCTCCGTCGCCCACTGTACCTCCTGTCCCTGTTCAACCCCGGACTATTTCCCCCAAGACTTCTCACACTACACCACCCAAACCCGCCCGGATCTCTCGTCCTAAGCCCACATCCCGTAAACCCAAGACCACCGTCCCACCTACCCACCCTGGACAGTTCCCCAAGGACTTTGTTGTGCCTCCGCCTCCCCTTCCTTGTTTATTATTTTTGATGTTTCATCCTAACCCTGTTGTTGTGTTTTCGTGTTTGCCGTTACTGTTATTTGTCATGTTTTGTTGGTTTGTGTCGTTGTCTCAGTCTGTCATGTCCCGTGTTTGATGTCCCCTTGAGGAGCGTCTGGTAGCCGCTCCTTAAGGTGGGGGTTCTGTCATGATTCTGCCCTCATGTCCTTGATTTTCACTGGTCTTGAGGCAGGATCATGACGGAATCATGTTTTGTGTGCAAGCACATGGTCTTGTGTTTTGGCCATGTGCTTGTGTTGTCTCGTTCCCTTGCCCCGCCCCCCTTGTTATCCTCGTTCTGTCCTTATCACCTTATCTGTATCACCTGTTGATCATTAGTGTTCCCTTTATAATCTCCTTGTGTTTGCTGTCCTGTGCCGGTTCATTGCCTTACGTGCCATGTCAATACCCAGTGAGTACCTTGTCGAGTGTTTTGTCTAAGAGTTGCGATCTTGTAAAAGCCTGTCTTGTTCCTGTATAGTTTATTGTCTAAGTCTTAGTCTGGTGTGGTTAGTCGTTTACTTTATCTTGTACTGTTTTGCCCCCTCGTGGGTTTTGCTTTCCCCTGTTTTTCTGTTATAATAAACGTTGTGTGTTTGCATACTGTCTGCGCTTGGGTTCATCTGCTATCCACATAACAATATTAGCCCGGTTCTGTCAACACTGCATTGGCTCCCTATTAAACATCGTATAAATTTTAAAATATTGTTGATTACCTACAAAGCACTAAATGGTTTAGCTCCGCAGTACTTGAGCGAGCTCTTAACGTATTATAGTCCTTCACGTCTATTGCGATCTCAAAATTCCGGCCAGTTGATAATACCTAGAATATCTAAATCGACTGCAGGCGGGAGATCCTTTTCCTATTTAGCACCAAAACTTTAGAACAGTCTTCCTACCATTGTCCGGGAAGCAGACACACTCTGTCAGTTCAAAGCTAGACTAAAAACACATCTCTTTGACCTAGCATACACATAACACACTATAGACTTCTATAAATTCAATGTTACGCTGCATAGATTAGGTCAGCCGGAACTGGGAACACTTCCCTTAAATCTTGATGTACTCGCTACATCATAAGAAGAATGGCATCTACGCTAATATTAGTGTCTTTGTTTATCCCGAGGTTTTCCCGCAGCCTGCCGGATCTAGGCCATGTCCAGATCCGATGACAATGCAGTGCTGAAGTGTCCACTATCCTCTCCCTATGGAGGATCCCTTTCCCCTTTCTCTACAGATGAAGCATTGTGAATTCTGGCTCGCGTACCCCGAAGTGATAAAATAAAAAAAATTCTGTATCAAATTTATAGGCAAGAAAAGTAGTTTGTTTAGGCTGGGTTGTATGAATTATAAACCTGCGCACATATTTTAAAAAGCACATAACTATAGAATCAATTCTGAATGAGCATGTGAACGCCGTCAGCGTTAATCACAGGTTCGCGTTTAAAAGTCTGATCATTTCGACGGAGGTGAATCAATCAAAGTTAACTTTAGCTGGAAATAACATTATTCAAGAACCGCTATAATGCCAAAACAATCTGTTACCTTAAATTATATGTTTATCTCTGTAAAGCTGCTTTGAAACAATCCATTGTTAAAAGCGCTATATAAATGAAGATGACTTGACTTGCACCCGGGCCGCAGGGCAGAGCTCTCTTCAACCGGAGCGTCGCTGCCAGGGAAGACAGAGCGCTTCGCCGCCTCTGTTTTTCAGAAGATCTACAAATCAACTGCACTGTCCGTCCGTTCTTTGAACGCGACGTCCCTCCTATCAAGCGGAGCTATTATAGGAGATGGGGCGCCAACTGGACTCCGGATCTCCCAACCCAGTGCTCTGGGAGGAGATATGCGTCATCGCAGATTTGAACCTGCGCACGTCCCGCCGAGCAATTCAAAGTTGCTGACGGAGTATGGACTTTGCAGTTGTGGGTGAGAGATCGCTGTGGCTGGGTTTGTCAGGGCTCTCTGAAAATGAGAAAGCAGAGTTTCTGGATGCCCCTATAGATCCAAAAGCCATGTTCGGCGCGACGGGAACGTCGATGCGGCAGCAGTGTGACCTGCGGAAGAGGGAGGGAGAAGCTTTCCAGGTCTGTCTCCCTAAAAAGCCGCCGGCTCGGCCTTATCACCCGAACCGGCCGAATTTCAGACCGTCAGGCAGAGGAGGGCATTCAGATTATCAGCCTTCCCGCTCTGCTCCACCACAACAGCCGGGCAACGCGGCCCCACAGCCAAAACCCGGTTTTGTTAGACCTAAACAGTCTTTCGCGGCCGCAGCAGCGAAACACCGATCGCCCGCCCCCCAGGGGAACAAGAAGAGGCGGTCTTCCTTGTAACGTTAACGTTACCTGACTGACTGTGATACATTAAGTTACAATCCACCGACAAGAAAGTTCTATCCATGTTATTTCTATCCATGGGGGTGGTGATGGCGCCGTGGATGAGACACATGCCTTTGGTGTGAGAGACCCGGGTTCGAATCCACTGTGAGACACCAATGTGTCCCTGAGCAAGACACTTAACCCCTAGTTGCTCCAGAGGCGTGCGACCTCTGACATATATAGCAATTGTAAGTCGCTTTGGATAAAAGCGTCAGCTAAAAATTAAATGAAATGAAAATTTCTCTCGTTATTCCAAGCTTAATCCACTCATTATTTAAGCTTTAAAAGTCCACTTGATGTCACGGTGATGGATGACAAATGCAACTTTGCACATGTACATTCTGACTCGAGTTAACTCACACAATAACTTTAACTGTTTGCCCTTTTGAACTATAATAACGATTGCTCGTTCAGTGCCATGGCCGCTGACGTTATTTATTTGCTATCATATCTGTGCTCTCTGCTCTGCATTGAGTCTGAATCTGACCACCAAAACATTAAGATTAAACAAGACGGTTCATTTATATTATTATAAAAATGGGAAAAAATGTAAAGCGCGGTTTGGCGGAGGCTCTGGTTGCCATAGAAACATGACACGCTTGAGACTGCGCGCTCTGCTTCTAACGGCAGAGAGAGAGAGAGTGAGATCGCTCTTTATTTTTTGGCTCACACTTTTCTTTACCTAATTTTACAAGTTGCAAAAAAACACAAGCAGCGCTGACTGACTCATTCTGACTCTGATCGAGTCCGATGACTCCGATCGCACGGGTATTACACACAATGTTAAACAGACCCGGGACCCGAAGTAATAGATTCAGACCAGACCCGACCCGGACCCGGCTGATCATTTAAAATATAGACCCGAACCCGCACGGGTCCCGGGTCGACGGGTCTCGGGTGCACTGTGAAGACCTCTACCTGATACGTCAGTTCAGCATCAGGAAGGGTTGAGAGACAGCACCCAGGGTTTCTCTGTCCCATCCCTTCAGAACGATTCCTCTCTCCCTCCCGCGGGGAAAAGGAGAAGGAATTCAGAGGTGAAATGTGTTTGTGTGGACAGTTCAGAGTCCAATGTGTGCGGGAATGTGGCCACCGTTCTGCAAGTGCCCCCCAAGAGATCGTCTCCCCCTCCACCTTCGAGGTCTGTTACGAGGGAAGAAGGTCTAACGTTCACAAGCAGTTTTTCAAAAATAAATTTTCCTCTGACGCATCCAGGTCAAAGACCGAGGGCACAGAATATGAAAAAAAGAGAAAAAGATCACAAAAGAATAAAACAATCACAAATAAAGACCACTATAACTTCGTCACTGGAGCGGCCTTCCCCCCCTTTGCCACTAGAGTGTGCTGCGGCACCTCTAGTGAGCGAAGACAGGAAGGGCCCACTAGCTGCTCAGACAGTGAACTGGCGCGCATGCGCAGTTCATCCCTGGGTATTAACCACCGTAGAGAGGGAATACAGGCTTAAATTCGCTGTAAAACCTCCTCTGTTAAAAGTAGTGGTAATTTCAGTGGCCAAAGGGGAAGCAGCTCTGGTTTTAGAGGAAGAAATAGCCTCTTTAATGAAAAAGGGATTGATAAGAATGATTCCAACGGAAGAGAGCCACGAGGGTTTCTACTCCCGTATGTTGTGATTCCCAAGAGAGGGCGAGGTATCCGTCCCATTCTGGATTTACGGGTCCTCAACAGACACCTCAGAAAATACAAATTCAAAATGCTGTTTATCAGAACGTTGTGTCAAAATATTCAGCAAGGAGACTGGTTCACCTCGGTGGATCTCCAGGACGCATATTTTCCCATAGATAATTTTCCTGCGCACAGGAAATATCTGAGGTTCGCCTATCAGGGCACAGCATACGAGTATACGAGAATACCATTTGGCCTAGCTTTGGCTCCTCGTGTATTCAGCAAGTGTGCAGAAGGAGCCCTGACTCCGTTGAGGAGATCAGGGATCAGAATTTCATCATATCTGGACGATCTGCTTATCTGCGCGCCGTGTCGACGGCAGGCAGAGAGCGATACACACACGCTAGTGACACATCTGGAGAGATTAGGTTTTAAGATAAACCAAGCGAAGAGTTGTCTATCTCCGTCTCGGGAAATAGTCTACTTGGGTCTCAGGTTGAATTCTTTGACGTTTCGAGCGTTCCTATTAGAGGATCGCATCAAGACTTTTCACAGCTGCCTCTCTCTTTTCCAACGAGGGAGATCAGTCTCTTTCAGGATGTGTCTTCGTCTACTAGGACTGATGGCCTCAACTGTGTCCGTGGTTCCCCTGGGTATGTTACGAATGAGAGATTTTCAGAACTGGACAGCGTCACAGGGCATTCGCCCCGAGAGCCGCCTCAGCCGCAGAGTGCGCGTCTCACCAAAATACACGAGCGCTTTCTGTCATTGGAGAGTCCCGTCTTTTCTCAGGACAGGATGCCCTCTGGGTCCGATCCTACTGAGAAAAGTGGTGACGACAGATGCATCTCTTACAGGCTGGGGCGCAGTGCTCGAGGGCAGGACAGTGAGAGGAGTTTGGTCTCCCGCACTGAGAGAGAAGCACATACATTTTCTAGAGCTACTGACAGTGTTTCTAGCTCTGACACATTTCGTGCATTTTCTAAAAAAATCATCACGTATTGGGGTCAGGACAGACAATACAACGGTGATAGCCTACATAAATCGGCAGGGAGGAGTGCGTTCTCAGACGCTTCACATGGTAGCGAAAAAACTGATTATGTGGAGCAACAGAACCTTCCTGTCATTACGCGCGACGCATGTCCCGGGGACAATGAACAAGGGAGCGGATCTATTGTCCAGAGGGAATCCCCTGTACGGGGAGTGGCGACTCCACCCCCAGGTGATCCTCATGTTGTGGCAGAGATTTGGCCAGGCTGCCGTAGATCTCTACACATCGCGCGAAGACGCACATTGTCCCCTGTTCTTCTCTCTGGTCGGTGACGATGCACCATTGGGTGTGGATGCTCTAGCCCACGAGTGGCCAGACGTTTTACTGTACACGTTCCCTCCGTTGAGCTTGATCGAGCCGACACTACGGAGGGTTCGGGAGCGCAGACATGTGATGATTCTGATCTCGCCGTACTGTCCGGGGAGACTGTGGGTTGCGGAGATTGCGCAACTGCTCTACGACCAGCCTTGGCAGTTACCAACGCGCAGGGATCTCCTCTCACAAGCACGGGGAGAAATATTCCATCCCTCCCAGGGAACTACACTGCGACCAAAATGGTCGCATATGCGACCTTTTGAAATGCCATTGCGACCCTAATTTTGAATGGGTCGCAAATGTATCACTGACTATTTTTGTACCTACCTTATGTTTTAGGCAATATGCTATGATTTACTATGAGCATTTATTAAAACAGAAATGTGTAGCCTATTTTAAGTATACGTTTTTATAACGTGCTTTGAGCATTCAACACATCAAGTTGGCTTCAGCCCCGCGAGAGAGAGAGGCGCAGGCGCGATCGAACTCTGTGTGTGTGTGAGAGAGAGAGGCGCGGGCGCGATCGAACTCTGTCTGTGTGTGTGAGAGAGAGAGGCGCGGGCGCGATCAAACTATGTGTGTGTGTGTGAGAGAGACGCGGGCGCAATCAAACAGTGGAAACAAAAACATACTCCGTCATTTTGTTCGTACAGGACATGATTCAAACTGCAAAGTGTTTACTTATATTTGTGTACACTCACAATAAAACACAACATTGTGCTTTTGTCACACTCTAAACTCTTGTCAAACTGTAACCCAACCACACACACACACACCGTTTTAAAAGCAAAACATATTTATCCAACCCCATTTAAAAACAGTCTGTGTGTTCCATCTTTTGGAGATTCATCATATCGCATTGGTTTTCATTTCTTGTCCTCAGAGTCGGAGCACTAATCTGTTTGTTTTTAAGTTACACATTCTACATTGATTAAAAAAGAAAATAAAATGTGTTTTTAATGGTAATTATTTTATACGGAAATCATTTATGTATAATTCAGATGAGAATAAAGTTAGGGTTAATTAAAATTAAGGAAAACAATATATATTGATCTCAAATATAGCAAATTAATTTTAAATTCATTCAGGTACAATTACCAAACATATATCAAGGTCATTTTGTCTTTTTATTAATTTAATTAATACACTAATTATATAAAACTATTGTCAGTGCACTACAAATAAACTGGTTTTATGCCTTTATTAAAGTGAACCCCGACTAGTGTGGCATGTTGGCCTTATAAGATTAGCGTGGGCGTCAGCTATAAAAAGGTGATACAAAAACACTCCAAATGTTTTTGTTTTTATTTAAAAAAGCCGAAAATCCGTTCAGTCGTAGGCCGCCATAGTTATTTACGTCTCAATGCATTCTGGGTAGTGACGTGTAAAGGTTGTAGTCGGTTGAGCCTAGCCGCTGTAGCCGCTTCGTTTATTGTTTTTCCAACGTACCGGCTAGCTAGCTAAGTTGATAGTAGTGAGATGAACACGTCTGCCGTTCAGCCTTTTCAGTTTGAACCCGAGCGCACCGTAGGCTTAAATCAAGAGAATAACGCGGTGTCTGTGCGGCAACTGCTTGCCAATGCCAAGCGAGAACGGCCGCGTTTGCTGTAAAGAGATCAGTATAGTCAGTAACGTTATAGTCTTAGATTTAAGATTTTAAATATGTAGTGCAAGGCAATTCAGTGCAATGGTAATTATTAATATTGTAATATTGAAAATGTACATGAGGTAGATGAGCAGAATAGTGTTGACTTTGTAAAGGGGGTTGTACATCGGGTCCGGAAGAGAAGCGCAGCGCCGCGTCTATGACAACTCGAGGTATCGCACATCGGACGCGCACTTTGTCAGTTTATGGCCAGCAATATTGTTATGTTTAAGGAAGGACATTATGAAATTAAGATCATGTCTGTATTATGATTGTACTGTACAATTAAATACAATCATTGCTTATTAGTCTGCAGTCTGAATTCACTTTACCTCAGAGCGTCCGTTAACTGAATGAATTGAGAATATCACCTGAAAATCCGGTAACATCAGCAATTTTCATTTAACCAGCTGATTTCTGTAAATAAATGTAAAACTAAATGTATATTGCTGCGCAGGGTGAAGTCAGTATATACATTAACAACGATTTGAGACAAATAAATGTAAATTTAATATAAAACTATGTAAATGGTGCTCTGTGGCGCGGCAGGATTTTGAACAAGGTCCAAGAGGGTATTTCTATGCGTTCAACATAGTGACTGCTTAGGGAAAATAAAGCAAACGACGGCGGTATATGACTTATTAAATTATTTATACCGATAGTACGATCGTCTGATCTATACAGCCTACCCTGGACAGCTGCTGACAAAAAAAGTGGAGCTCTTTACAGCAAACGCTCTCGTTCTTGCTTGGCATTGGCAAACTGCCGCAGACACCATCTATTTTGCCCCACTCTCGCTTCTTCAACTCTCTGATAATCTTAATTTTCATGTAACTCTTGAGTAGGCCTATCGTTTTCCGCGTTATTCTCTTGATTTAGGCCTAAGCCTACGGTGCGCTTGGGTTCAAACTGAAAAGGCTGAACGGCAGAAGTGTTCATCTTGCTACTGTCAAAACTTGGCTAGCTACAACCTTTACACGTCACTACCCAGAATGCATTGAGACGTAAATAACTATGGCGGCCTACGAGTGAACGGATTTTCGTCTTTTTTATTTGATAGCATTGCCTTAAAGCTGCTCGCTTTAAAAACGGCTCTGTTACTTGCTCTTACAACAGCAAAGAGGGTGAGTGAACTACAAGCGTTATCAGTTCACCCTTCATGTATGAAGTTTGCTCCGGGTGGTCAAAGAGCTAATTTTAGAACTAACCCGGCATTCGTGCCCAAAGTATATGATCACGCGGACACCGTAAGAGCAGTGGACTTGCCGGCTTTTCATCCTCTTTTTCTTTTCCAGAAGAGGAGAGGTTACACTGTTTATGTCCGGTTCGCACGCTGTACAGTTATGTACAGAGAACCCACACATTGCGTAAGAGCAACCAGCTGTTTGTCTCATGGGCTGACTCTTACACGGAGTGACTCTTACATCTCCTGTCAACGCCTTTCCCACTGGGTGGTGGAGGATATCGTGTTATGTTACAAACGCATGAATAAAGAACCCCCAGTAGGACTAAGAGTGCATTCTACTAGGGGGATGTCTACATCCTGGGCTCTATTTAAGGGGATTTCTATTCAAGAAATTTGTGCGGCAGCCAGCTGGTCCTCTCCGCACACATTTATCCGTTTTTATAGACTGGATGTTACGGAACCCTCTCTGGCACACTCAGTTCTGGGAGTAAGTACAGGGGGTATGAGATGGTTTTCAATAAAGGGGGCACCTGTCCCCATATTATCCTGTTTTTCACCGTCTGGGACAATGATTCAGTATAACTTTATATCCCCTCTTCTTCAGTCTGCTTCGTCAGCATATCGGCAATACGGGAGTTGTCTATATCCCATAGTGAGATACCGAACGAATGTTAGAAAGAGAACGTTAGGTTACTGACGTAACCCCGGTTCTCTGATAACATGAAGTGAGGTATCTCACAACATTGCCCTCCTTGCCTGTTCGCATGGAGAAGAGATATGCGGAGAATGACGAAACGGCAGGTAACTGCGTTTATATACAGGGAGCCGGGACTCCCTGATCGCTGCAGCGATTGGTCTGCCATAGTTGGCAGATGTCGTGTAATTGGTGCTTCCGCGATCGGACACGCCCAGAGGCGTTCCCATAGTGAGATACCTCACTTCATGTTATCAGAGAACCGGGGTTACGTCAGTAACCTAACGTTTGTTTCTGTACGCATCCTGCAAGGACAACTCAATAACAAGATATTACCTGATATTATTTTGTATCTTTTTTTTTTTTTACACCACATTCAATACAGACTGGAAACTCACATTTAAAATGGTTAAAGGTAACAAAAGGAGCATCGCAACAATCAATGCTGTAAATGCATAAATAAGTCACTCCATAAAATTTCCAGTGAACAAAAAGACAAAGAAAACATGGGTTGTGAAAATTACATTTTCATTCGACTCAAATAAAAAATGGGGTCACAAAAATCTACCCTTACTAAGGCCCGTAGTAGTGAATCCATTGATGCAATAGTTCAGTTTCTTAATAATTTATTGCTAATTGACATATTTTTGTACTAAAATTTTATGGAGACCCTTTCGTAGTATTAAGGCTTCTGCATTCTAAAAGTGGACACATACGTCAACCTGAAAAAGACCTCAAAGTTCTAGACTTCTCTTAGAGAAATTCAATATCTCATGATTGGAGGAGTGTGGAGACTTGTCTTGACAGACTGGTAATAGCATATTCCCCTGAGACAATTCAAAAGAGAATAAGAGAACAAATCAATACGGATTCAAATTGGAGCCATTTCAATAAACTTCAGAAGAGACTTGAGAGGAAGAGACCTTCGTCTGTGTGAATAATAATCAGAATATGGCTTGGGCAGTAATATCTAAGGAATACCTGGGGTCAGACAGTTGAGGAGACACATCAGACCTGTAATGATATTCTTTGGGCTTTGCTGCAGACTGAAGCTGATGAAGACAGGTTGGCAAAGTGAATGTGCGAGGAATTCTGCATAAACATTGAAGAAAAACTCTGGTCTTTATGTAACTGCATCCAGCATCTACCCAGCCAATTCAAACAGCTGAGCTATGAAAAGGATTGTTGCTGTTTAGAAGCTTTGCAATTTTCATGAGAAAATCAGATCTCTCAATCATAATCCCAACTAGAGCCCATGCGTGGGACTGTTTTCTTAATCCCGCTCCTGCCAAATGTCTGACCATTATCGCCCTCTCCCACAACATGTGTGTTCCACTCCCGACAGCACATGCAATGTCTTTATTCCAATCCTGCCTGCACCCGCAAACATTCTGTCACAGCTTGTAGAGACTATGATACATTTACAAACGTTAGGGCTATGCTAAACGTTCAGAATAACATACATAAAACATTGCGTCTAATTAAACTGACCATAAGATAAAGTAACGCTAAAGTAAAGCACCACACATGACAAACACATTGGGCTAATTTATTATTAGCCTTATAAAACTTCTCACAACTAGCGGAGCATATTTAAACGTATCCATATCAACACAAACACCTAAAGATAACAGTTAAACTCTGTAACCTGACAAGACACAATCTTTAAATGCATTAAAAAAATAGAACATTTTAATAATCACAGATATCACAGGTGTTTATTTAGCTAATTAACATAGCAAAAATAAAATAAATAACACTAAAAACATTAAAAGTCAAACATAAAAGTTTGAGAGCGCAGGAAAGCACTCTCTGTTGAACTTCCACCATTCAAGCCGCTTTAATCTTCTTCTCAACTTAATTTGTTGACTCCATTCTTGTTACGCACCAAAGCCCGGGACCCGCGCTATATTTTTTGACCGCCCACTCCCACCTGCAACAAAAGTAAAACCGCCCGCTCCCGCAAGATTTGCGAACCCAATGCAGCCCTCTAATCATAAGCTCATTACTCAGGCACACACAGAAACAGATCATTCTGACACTAGGTGGCGCTATAAGCAGCACATTTAAAAAAAAAAATTATTAATAGAGCCATAACATTATAGGCTAGAATTATTATTTTTTTAATTGTTTTGTGCTCAGTGCCAATACATTTTCAACTGTGGCCTATAATGTCTAACTCTAATTGATCTATTTACTCCCAGCACAATTTTCCAGACTTCACAAAAATAGGTGCACATGGAATTTTTGAGGACATATGCCCAACTTTACTGCAATTTTTGATGAAAAATGGTTCAACTGTGAGTAAAGTAAATGTGAACTGTTTGACACACCATTTTACAATACCATTTAATAGTCTGGGGTCAGTAATTTTTTGTTTTGTAAGAAATTAATATTTTATTCAGCAAGGATGCCTTTTTTAATTAATTAAATGTGACAGTGCTGTTCACAATAATACAAAAACACATTAAGAAAGTCAATAGTGGTAATTTTTATTTAGTGCTAATTGAAAAATCAAATAATAACCACAGAACAGATTCTATCAAATTTAGAAAATGTGGCCATTTTCTTCACTTTTCTAATCTCTAACTCCACTTCTGGCTACACTTTATTTTTCCCACTTTTATTTTTAGAGTCTCTGAGGAGAAGAAATGATGAATAGAATAGGTGGAAGCGGTGTGGAACTTTTTTACATTTCCGGGGTTCTCAGAAGCGGAAGTCGTCATAGTTCTGTAAGCTTCTGTGTAGTCGTGAACGGGAGATAACAGCAAAAACTATTTTTTGTATTCCCATTTGCTTCAATAGCAAAAGAAAAAATACATTATAGCGTTTACGTGACTTTCCAAAAGAGGGAAACAACATTGTGAGATTGATTACAGCAGTCAGAAGAGAGAATGATGTAAAATTTGCCGTCATTCCCTCAGCTGTTAAATACCCTCGAAGCAAATTTGCTTTTGTAATTCACTGCCAAGGTAATATAACACAAATATACACTCACCTAAAAGATTATTAGGAACACCATTACACCAATGTGTTTGTGTTTGACCCCCTTTCGCCTTCAGAACTGCCTTAATTCTACGTGGCATTGATTCAACAAGGTGCTGAAAGCATTCTTTAGAAATGTTGGCCCATATTGATAGGATAGCATCTTGCAGTTGATGGAGATTTGTGGGATGCACATCCAGGGCACGAAGCTCCCGTTCCACCACATCCCAAAGATGCTCTATTGGGTTGAGATCTGGTGTGCCAAGAAAACATCCCCCACACCATTACACCACCACCACCAGCCTGCATAGTGGTAACAAGGCATGATGGATCCATGTTCTCATTCGGTTTACGCCAAATTCTGACTCTACCATCTGAATGTCTCAACAGAAATCGAGACTCAGACCAGGCAACATTTTTCCAGTCTTCAACTGTCCAATTTTGGTGAGCTCTTGCAAATTGTAGCCTCTTTTTCCTATTTGCAGTGGAGATGATTGGTACCCGGTGGGGTCTTCTGCTGTTGTAGCCCATCCGCCTCAAGGTTGTGCGTGTTGTGGCTTCACAAATGCTTTGCTGCATACCTCGGTTGTAACGAGTGGTTATTTCAGTCAAAGTTGCTCTTCTATCAGCTTGAATCAGTCGGCCTATTCTCCTCTGACCTCTAGCATCAACAAGGCATTTTCGCCCACAGGACTGCCGCATACTGGATGTTTTTCCCTTTTCACACCATTCTTTGTAAACCCTAGAAATGGTTGCGCATGAAAATCCCAGTAACTGAGCAGATTGTGAAATACTCAGACCGGCCCGTCTGGCACCAACAACCATGCCACGCTCAAAATTGCTTAAATCATATTTCTTTCCCATTCTGACATTCAGTTTGGAGTTCAGGAGATTGTCTTGAACAGGACCACACCCCTAAATGCATTGAAGCAACTGCCATGTGATTGGTTGATTAGATAATTGCATTAATGAGAAATTGAAAAGGTGTTCCTAATAATCCTTTAGGTGAGTGTAGTGTTATAAATCTATTTTACATTTTTTAAAACAGTCTGTTAAGGGTCCACTAGGACACATCAAGCTGGATTGACATCGTCTGTATAAACTCCACAGTACAACGTGGCACAGAATGTGTACTATCCACTAGGCCATGGCTCCAACACTTTTTAATGCCCTCTGTGTGAACTAATACTGATCTTGCAGTACAGGTTGAGTAAATGTGCTAATATACTATGCCAGATTGCCTGAATATATGTATGCCAGAAGGTTTAAATATTAATTGCTCAATTTAGAGATTTCATTTGCTTCTCACTAATCCACAGCCTAGTGTGGGTGATAACCTAACTGCCAGCCTTACACTATGACTCTCGAGCTTTTGTCTCCTTAATGGTATTCTGTTCCTGATACACCACTAATAAAATCGTGCCCAATAACTAAAAGGAATTGCTAATTCATTGGGCATCGCTCTGACCTGCCTTAGAATGAATATGACACCATGGAAAACATATGTATTAATGGATAGCTTTCATAAAACGCTGCTTAATTTAAGCAACTATTCCATGTAGCTAATTTAAACAGACCATTTCAGGTCAGAGAGGAGTCTATAACAACACGATTGGTTTATTCAGATTTGTAGAGCTCAACGCTCCAATTTAGGATACATCAGCTTAATTTCAATTTACTCTAAGTGTCTGCACAGTGTGTTGTCATAGCAACAGACAAACGCATCATTAGTGAATGCACAACTTCCATTTCAGGAATGAAACAAATGTTGTTGCACTCGGAAAATGAGCAACTTAAAAAAAAAAGAGCACACCATAAACAGCTCATTTCTAAATTGAGCGCACCATCAGCTATAACATTTCCATTCTAAACATTTATTGATGAGCCTGGAAAGATCTTGTGCGATTGTGCATTTAGCTCGTCTTACCCTTGTGTCTTCTGGTACCAATCGGCTCGGATGAGGTTTGAGGTAAGAATGATGACTCTGAATCCCTCCTCGTACCAAAGCAGCATCATTTTCCTGCAAAAAGCAACTACAACTTAAATACAATTGATCTTACATAATGACATTAATTTGATCTAATCTCTTTCTGCCCCATCTTTATGATGGGGAAGTAAACCAAAGGAGTCAGTCCTAGAGCTCCTGTCCGATTTTAGGGAAAAATCGGGTCTATTGGAGAGGTCAAATAGATTTTTTAGGCAAATAAGAGAGAAGAGAGAAACATAAACCACTTAATTGGGGAAATTGAAAGATGAAACAATGCTAATGACCTGGGTCTGTGGTGGAGTAGTGAGTTGGATGTGTCAATTAAACTTGAGGTTTCTGTGGGGTGCGGACTGGATCGACTCCATTCCTAGAGCTTCCGAACAAATGTTTTTTTTTGGAGTGCGGACTTATGGGGCAGTGAACTTCGAGGTCAGTCCTAGAGCTCCTCCTGTCCGATTTTAGGGGGAAATCGGGTCCATCGGAGACGTCCAATGGAATTCTTAGGCGCGCCGAATAAACACCACAGACACAGTGTAAGTAAAACCATATGCAAAATACACCGGTGTTTTGCCAGATGAGAAGTTTATTCTATGCTTCATCTTTTTACTACTTCGCTAATTCTTCATTTTAAGGGTAATTCATTTATATCTTTTAATTTCTTTTATAAATGTTTTTTTATGTCCACTTGATTTTATTTTGTGCTTATTTTCTATGCAAGGCACTTTGAATTGCCATAGTGTGATATTTTAATTCCTTTCTATGTAAAGCATTTTGAATAACTGTTTTATATTAATAACTTGTAATTTTCCTTGCTTTTATTTTGTGATTATTTTTATTCCTTTCTATGTAAAGCACTTTGAATTGCCATAGTGTATGAAATGTGCTATATAAATAAACTTGCCTTGCCTTTCTTTTATTTGTGTCCTTCAAAACACTGCCATTGAACCTTATGGCACATTTACCAAAGACTCAATATTACTTCCCTGCATATAACATTCCTTTTTGTGTCAAGCGGTATGAAAGAGTAGCTTTCAGAACGGGGGCACATTTACTAAGCCTTCAGCTTTTGTATTATATTAATTATAACAAGAACCCCACATTTTGGAATATAATATAAATTCTGTGCTGTTCTTTGGGTGGAAAAGGTATTATTTTATTTAATAAAATAAGAAAAAGCTCTCTATGTTCTTCAGAGAGGGATGTTTAAAACTCATTTGAAGGCAAATTAGAAAATGAAGACCTGACAAAGGTGTATGAGAAAGATTATTCTGCCAGTCTTTATGTTCTTTTGCTGCCTTTTTGGTTAAATTTATATCAAATAAGACAAGCCTTTTAATTCGTTCATCTGGAGTCAAAAATACTCAATCCTGTTATGTTGGCCTCTGTTGAATAAAACATAAAATATTCTATTGAGGGAAAACAGCACTATTCAATACTGCGCCTGTATAACATCTAATTTCAACTCATCACAACACTCATCTGATAATCTGGGCATCGGCATGGATTGCGAAGAATTGAATACTCTCTTGAGTAGTTTGAGGAGCGCTACCTCCCATATGCAGAATGCGACTGACTGCTCATAAATACTACACCTGATCATCAAGGTATTTTAATAAAAAGTCAATAAGCTACAACACTACCACTGTTGACTTGTCACCCAAAAACACTGCTTTATGGATTTTTACTAGAAACCAAGCTTAAGTCGAAGTTTTTTGCTCACAGTCTCACTAAAATTATACAGAGAAATAAAATGTCCAACACTCACGTATGATGTGTGCCAAATGCAATGTCCAGTTTGGCCTGTCAAAAACCATAGAGAGTTCAATTCAACAATAAACATATAGTATTTCTTTTAAAATAAAATGGTGTGTAATAACAACAAAAGGCTCTTTTTTTGTCAGTAATGTCACAATTTTCCCACTATACACAGACATTGAGAAACAAATTGTTTAGAGCAGTGGTTCTCAACTGGTTTGGCCACGGGACCCACATTTTCCTATGGTCATTAAGCGGCGACCCAATTTTTTAGGAATTTGACCTAATTCCTAAAAAATATACAAATTATATATAAAATAAATTTGCTTTTAAAAACCAAGAAAATGTATTTCACAATAATGGTTGACATACGCACAGTCGCACACACAATTGCCAACCCAGATATTGCTATTAAATAGCGGACCCAAACTAGTTTTTAAACCCAAACACTTTAAATAATTGATTGGTTTGAGTAGGGAAAACTTAAATTAAATGAACTAGTTCAAATAAATCCACTTTCTTTTTCTTTTTGAGTTCACAAAACTCAGACACTTTAAGTAATCAGAATTGAGTTTTATGAACTTGTTTGTTTTCATTTATACCAACTTAAATTTAACTGAAAATCAAGCGTAGCGTCAGTTCTGGCAGGTCACGTTAGTCAAGCACGCATCAGCTGACTCTCAGCTGATCCACGTATACCTATAGGAATACAACGCCTATCACTGCATCATTGTTTCAGCTACATTCATTCTGCCGTGGCGGGCCGCCACACCTAAAATCATCCCGCCAAGGCTGCAGCTTCAGTGAGCTCTGATATTGCTAAAGGCATAAAAAACATTGTAAAGCACCATAAAGTTTTCGCACTATATTCCAACACTTCTAAAGTCATTCAATAGCATAATGTGAGGTAAAAATGAATATTTAAGTCTGTAAGTGAAAGTTTATGGAAACTCATCTCTCCTCAGTCATTCTCCATTCAGCATCAAACAGCGCGTCGCGTCCGGTTACGACAGTAACACGACGACATTCTCTTCAAGATCAATGTTCCCATTATTATTCTTTATTTGTAGATAAAGGTCTATGGTTTGCACTTTGCATAAAATGACTTTATCTTGCTGGAGTTTATAGCGCTTTCTAAATCATATTCCTTTCTCCCGGGTGTCTGCTAGATTACAGCAGTGGAGTTGAGAGCACTATGAATTGTTCTTCATGCACACTGTGACTGAAATTTAAAACTGTTAAAAGAAAAGGCTCGATAAACTGTTGCATAGATATAATACATTAAGCACAGATGGATATAATCTCTTCGCTTTGAACTTTTCAATGCGAAGTGCTGCGCGCTGTGACTTCACGATGCTTCAAGTGCATCATTCTGCGCACGGGATGCGCATAATCGCTTTGCCACTCTTATTGGAGACTTTCATATTATAATACTTAGGGGATGTTTGAACACCTGTGGCAAGGAGGCGTGGCCAATTGGAATATTACTCATGGGCCACGCCCCCTGGGGAAATGGGCCTGCCACCACGGCTGGAAAAAATCCTAGAGGAAACACTGCTGTATACATATATAAGCTCCTTCAGTATTATCAGCAGCTATCGTGTTTCTCAAGAGCTTATTACCCTACTCCATCCCCAGCTCCTCCTCTCGCCCAGTCAGGATTTGGGATTCTGATTCCCCTCGAATCAGAATAAATTCTCGAATAATGTTGTATTTTGAAATCTTGAATTAATGATATCTGCATACATTCATGTTGGTTCTGTTCTGTTTACCCTAAGGGGGGTTATTGCTGCTCTCCCTGCTCTTATCCATGCTAGGCTGCATGGATGCACAGGGAGTTCTCGCCCAGAGCCGAACCATACCGCTTAATTATGTCAAGTTAAGAGCAATTCAAATGTATGAGTTCAAAATAAAATATGCAAGTTCTGCTTGCTTAAACTTTGAACTTCTTAATAAAAAAAATGATGTAACTGATTACCTCAAATTTTTTAAGTTTTGCCAACTTTTTCAGGTTTACAAAGTTAGTATGTTGGTATGAGCCACCACAGTCATTTAAAAATATACAAAGTGCAAATAAATAGGGCTGTATAAATAGGGCGATATATCGCATCACATTGTTATGCGCATCTCGTCAGTAAAGCCGGTTCCTTGATTAGTAATAAATCGCCTTCACCTGCTTTCAGATGGAGCGGCATTTACTCCATGGACGACCGCGATATTAATGCGATATGGCTCAGCTTGTCAGTTAACTACGGCTCTTCGTAGTAAATGTATATATCGCCCAGCCCTACAAATAAAGTGGTATTTTGTGGTCACGGAAACACAGTAACCACTGTAAATAAATGAAACGGCTCCTGATGAATATAATAAACATCATACAAGCATGCAAATCCTTCCTAGCCAACACAGGAAGTACCAGTTACAAAATGAATTGGTACTTTTTGGTTATTTCATGATTTACTAACCAGTCTTTATCACACTTTCAGTGTTTGAAAAGCAGAAGCTTCAAATAGGAGTGTAAAAAAATTCCGCTGCAGCCTGTTTTAATGGCTGTGCCCATAGTACGGGATTGTTGTGATTTATTTATATAAAATTCAGGACGGGCACTTCTAACGCAGAGATGCTCAAACTAGGGCCCGTGGCCCTATACCACAGCAAAAACCAAGTCCAAATCCAGAAAAGTTTTTATTAACGTTATTAACGGATTTGTTAACGTTAGAATGACAATGATATATAGCCTGACAACATCTTATCTGAACGCAGATAACAACACATTTTTATTCTCAGGCACGCTTTAACTTTATCAGACAGAAGAGTCAACAGCTTTCACACATCTCTTTCAAAATAAAATGATCGCATCAGAAAAATATTTAGAATTACGTTTTTTGTTGTTGTTGATGTTTCTTTGACTGCACACTCCAAGGCCCACTCAAAACGTCGACCCACCAGTTGAGAGAGACTGGTTTAGAGGACCTCAGACTACCATAAAGTTTAATGCTTCCCTCTAGTGGAACAAATAGCTTAATGCAAATCAAGAGAACCATAAAAAATACAGACCTGGCAGAAACGAATATTTGGATATGGTTTGGCTTGCTCAATTAACCGAGCCTTGGACTCTCTCTTTTCTCCGTGAACGAGTATGACCGGTTTGTCCCTAAAAAAAAAAATAGCATACGCACTTATTGGCATGTAGTGCCATTTCATTTGATGTAGTGAAATTATGTTTTCAATTTATGCAGCTGCAATACCACAACAAATCTTACCTAAATTCTGGCGGATACTGCTCCACCATCCATGGAATGTCAAAACAGTAATTAAACTACAAAAGAAGAAAGATGTGAATCAGGACAAAAACATTACAAACTTTTGTGTGTGGTTGTAGTAAACACCTTAGCTGCAACTTCATCCATTAACACAATACCTGTACAGACTCTTTTAGCATTCCAAACATCGGAGAAAGTATATCTGATTATTGGAGAGGGAGAGGAAAAGAAAACAGGAAGATTATAAGAAATATACAACATCATATCATAACTTTATTATATATATATATATATATATATATATATATATATATATATATATATATATATATAATTGTTTTTAAAAGTTCAAACTCTTTCAAGTTCAATACCTTTGATATGCAGTGCTCCAGTGTTGAACTTTTTTGGTATCCCAGTAACTTTGTTTAAATAAAAACGATACATGTCATTCATAGATAATAAGTTGGTCTCAAAGAAATCATTTGGCTGTTCTTTATAATAACTAGTGCCGTGAGGGCTCGGGGGACGTTTGACTTCGGTCTTCTTCCTCTTAGGACTTAGATTTGGCTTTTTGGGTTCATTTTTCATGACAGGTGGAGGAGCTTCATCATCACTGCTGGAGAGGTTCCAGCCCCCCTCCTCTGTTTCTCTCTTTCTCTTTACAGCAGATGAAGAGATGCTTTCATAGTTTACAGGGATGGTTTGATTCACATGTGCAGCTTTTCTGGCTTCGGATCCCATGGAAGGAGCAGACGGTTCCTTCACAGGATGGGAGTTTTCAGCTTTCTCGTTGCGTTTTGGACTCAGTTTGGGCTCTTGCTTGAAGAAGGTGATTACCTTATCTGGTTTAATTTCTAAATCAGGTTTAACATCATTGCTTGGTTTGTTTAAACCCTTTTGAGGTGTTGGAGGGATAATGTTGTCCTCGTCTTCACTATCTGATATGGTCCACTTGCCATGTTGACTGTCCTGGGACATTTTTGTTCAGCTGTGGATCACAAACAGCTTTAGATTATCTTTTTTTAATGCATGCTATAAATTGTAAAACGAGCATACTATATTCTGTAAACAACAGTTCCTTAATATTGTCGTTTGACAAAATGCATTGAAAAACAACTGTGTAATTGTACAAATAGATGGAGCCTAAAACAAGAGATAAATGCTCGCATTGCATTACGTTACATGAACAACTGATAGATTGAAGAGCTTAACCAGATTGTATACATAAGCAGACCAAGTTCAATGTAACTGTTAAATGAACGTAAACTTACAAAGAGGCGGGAAGATTAAATGTACAGGCCAAGTTACAGGTAAATAATTCAAATGTTACGGTTTAAAGAAAGCTAAATATGTGCTGCATATATACAGCTACGAAACTATTAGACCGTTGTCCATTTGAAACTCATATCATTAACAGCGACACAACAGTTTGTTGTGTTTTGATTCGGCATACACGCTCTGTACATTCCACATGTAGGCTAGTAGTAACAGAAGAGAAAATCCACAATGTTCTTCAAAATAAAAGTCTAGTCGATTCCGCATAAAAAAACATAATTATGACATACAAAGTAATAAATACGACATAAAAATATGACATAAAGGCCGACAATGTATGTCCTAATCATCACTTTTTATGTCATAATTTCGACATATGTGACGTTGTATCTCATAATTTCGACTTTTTACGTGTCATATCATAACCATGAGTAGCTTATACTTTCTAATTTAATCTCATAATTATGACTTGTATGACATAATTTCGACTTTTCTTTTTTTATTGCGGAAAGTTGTTAACAGGACAGGAAACAGTCTTCGACTTTTACTGTCCTAATAATTATGATTTACCTGAGCATGATTTTTTTTCTTAGGAAGTGGACTTTTTTCATTACAATAATGAGAAAGGGGGTGGTTAATTGCCATACAAACACTGTCATAGTGCAAAAAAAAAAGCCCTAATATTTCATTATATGACCCAAAAATATGCCTTTTCTTTTCTTTTTCTTAAAGATTTTTTTTTTTTTTTGTGGGTTGACTTTTAGTTTGAAAATAACGGACGTCATCATTGACTTCCCCAATCAACGTCTCTTGTATTGCCTGCTTAAACTCAACAAATCAGCACACAGCAAACCAATCCCTCACATCCATACGGTTTCTATGCAAACATCTACAACTTTCCAGAAGTCTTCAGATATTTCTGTCTAACGTTAGGTTGTCCCAAATGCAAATATTCACCGCTGGAAGAAGCTTTAGGAATGAGAGACAAATAAACGATGCCGAAAGGAAAAAAATTGAGTTGGTAAGATTTGAGTCATGTTGATTTTGAACGATGTCATGACGCTTGTGAAACGGATTTGCTTGAAACAGATGCTGGTGCGAATGCTAAGATGACATATATTTTTACAAAATATTATGATAATATTTGGATAAGGTAAAGTTAGACAGTTTTCAAGTTATACGACTGAACATGTCACACTTTTGTGTAAGTGAACGGGCATTGAATGTATCTGGGCTTCGTTATTTAAAAAGCTTGGTCTTGTGACATTTACATAAAACGTTAGATACAGAATAGAAAGTAAATTTGAGGTTTCTCAAAAAAGACGTGTTTCTACCCTCAGTAGGGAAAATGAATTTCCGCCCGAACAGGGACTTGAACCCTGGACCCTCAGATTAAAAGTCTGATGCTCTACCGACTGAGCTATCCGGGCTCTGAAATGCAGTATTTGGAGGGGTGCCTAAATAGCCGACTGTATTTTGTAACTTACGTCGCTACATTATTATTGAACGGTAACCTCGTAAATCACTACAAAGAAGTAACCTACATAATATTGTGTGGGCATAACAGTTGTTGTGCCGAGATAGGTGACTTACTACTTCTACTACTACTACTATGGAAATCCGTGACTAGAGGTCGCTGTTCATAATATACGACGAGAACATGTCAGGCGCTCGTGCACATTATCGTGACGCGTGCGTGCGCTGCGCTGTTGAGTTCAGAGAAACAGTCGCGTCGAATTCGGTGCTGTAAAACATGATCATTTATTTAAATAAATAATATTTAAACAAATTCTGTAAATTTTCAATTTACATGATTATTTGTGTTTTTTTTTGTTTGTTTGTTTTCTGCAAAGCTGCTTTGGTATATTATGCTTTTTGCACTGTATGTAACGTTCACCAAATTCCCCTTAATTTCTAACATTTTGTTTCATCTGCCCGTCTTCATTTACATTTCAACTGCAAAACAGCTATATTTTGGAAACTCGTTTAATTCAGTATTGTGTACTAAATAAAAAACAACAACATTTTGATAATTTAGTAGTCAGTTCCTAGTATTGTAGTAGTCAGTTAGAATGCTATTTTAGCATTGTAAGATCCCGCCCTCACTTCAGAGTGTCTCCAAAGCCACGCCTCCTTCAAAACACATGAGCGCGCAAAGCAAGGAGCTAACAAAAGCGTCACGAGAGTTGGGCGTCAAACTACATCATGTCTCAAAGCACATAACATTACACTAATGAACAAAACAACCTAAAGATCACTGACCTGTATCACCTGACTGCTGCAGATTCATTTCGGCATTGATAGTGTTGCCATTGAAATGCATAAATTTGAGTCAAGAACCGCGCAGAGTAATGTCACTGGTTTCCATCTCTGCCAATTTACAGCAGTTATGGCGTGAACGCAGCATAAGCTTGTTGTTTTGGTTCAGGAGGAACTGTAAAAGGCGGCTGCAGTTTCAATGCTCAGTGACTGACTTCTGTCTGCATAGCATGAAACATGCTGATGACTTGTGATGTCTCAGATATGAAAAAAGGCTACAGAATTGAAGGCAGGTTGGACATCATATCATTGCATTCTGACCGAATGCAATGATTGGACGAACATTTCATGGTCATAGCCTTCCACAGATTACACACACACTCACACACACGCATACACACACACACATAAATTTAGACCACTTAACTTTGTGATTGCTATCAGGATGTGAAGTACAACAAATATTTCCGGAACAAATCACACCCTGCTTTTAAGAGGAAAAACTGCATTTGTCTTTTATTTATACAGATTTAAAGTGGGAAATGCAGCAGATAGTTTCATCACGTTTGCGTTGGGAATGACAATTATTTAATATTTATTTAAATGCCCAGTAGGCTATACATTTGATCTACACGTGTACAGTATATTGATTTCCATTAGTGTAATTGTTCCATAAAATGCAATATAATTCAGGGTTGCATTATATCAAGTATATTTTGTATTATTTCGCAGTGTACTTGTATCTTAAACTTTCTACCATATTCTTTTCTTTTCATGTGATGCAAAGATAGTTAAATATAACCTAAATTAACACTCCTCTTCTCTTGCTCAAAGTCAGCGAATGAAGCCTCGGGATGGGAATAAACACATTTTATTGGTTACAAATTCTTAGGATGAAAATGCAAATGCACCATAAAAATGTAAATAAAAAAACAGTGAAAAAAATGAGTGCCCGTTAACTGCATCCCCCCAAGTTCCAGGATCTGAAGAGTTGTGCTCATTTCTCACGCAAACTTTTACTGAACAGCAACCTCTAGTCAGATTTGTTTCTTCTGTGTTCAGTGTTAAACATTCTGTGAATATTCAATTTGGTCGCTCTCTTCAGCCCACTGCCAAATCAAACTTCTGAAACGTATGCTTAATACTGCCACTATATGTACTCATTAATTAAGGTTGCAGATCAACTCTGACTGTATGTCTATGTTTATGTATTCTTTAGGTTTTCCACCAGTGTGATGTGGGTAAGAAAGGTTATTTGTCCAGAGAAGATCTTAAGATAGCAGTTATCATGCTTTTTGGATACAAGCCATCAAAGGTAGGCCTACAGAAAATCCGAATCACTTGATAATCTCTAAATTGTACATTTACTGTCATATTAAAGGGATAGTTTACCTAAAAATGAAAATTCTGTCATCATTTACTCACCCTCAAGTTGTTCCAACCCTGTGTGAATTTCTTTCTTCTGCTGAACATAAAAGAAGATATTTTGAAGAATGTCGGTAACCAAACAGTTGATGGACCCCACTGACTTCCATAGTATGGGGGAAAGAAAATACTATGAAAGTCAATGGTGCCCCACAACTGTTTGGCTACCCATATTCTTCAAAGTATATTTTATGTTCAGCAGAATTAAAGAAATTCATACAGGTTTGGAACAACTTGAGGGTGAGTAAATTACAACAGAATTTTTATTTTTGGGTGAACTAGCCTATCCCTTTAACTAACATAATATGCATACGTATATGGTCTACTTCTATCTTTATAATATTCACACAGGATATACGTATGCACTGCTTTACATATTCATGCTTACATTAATTATATGACCTGAAATATTTGTTTAAAAAAGACCAACATATAGGCCTAGCTATGACTACCTTTTTTATAACGAATGGACGCTATTGAATACTTAATTATGATGTAGTGGATGGAAGGGTAACGCAGACCCACTGGGATATTCTGAAATTCTATTTTGGGATATTAACTAGCAATATTCGATTCTTCAACGAATCGTTCTTTTGAGTCAGATCTTTTCAATTAATTGCTTAAACCGATTCAGACAAATGGCCTGAACAATGTACGAATCGGAATCAAGAGTCAACAACTCATGACAACTGTAATTGTGTAACATTAATGGAATACGATTTTTAATCTGACAGGGCTTGGAGCATTCTTTGAAAAACAATGAGTTTTGCTTAATGTTTTGGTAGTTTTTTTGTATATTTCTAATCATATTTTAAGTCATTTTGTATGTTCTCTTGCAGTCAGAGACAAATATCTTGATGGAGAATGGCACTAATAAGGACTGTCCAGGTAAAGGCAAAATATAGTACCTGTCATATTGAATTAATGCATCACAATTTTCTGTACAGTTGTAGACATACCATTGCTGTGTATTTTAGTGTTTTGCAATTCACCTTCAGCAGACACAACCCACATTGATGTGCACTCAAAAATTATATGCACAATTTCTCTCCTGATTTATTTTTCAATGTGGAAAACGAAATGTTATACCACTCAGGCAAAGTGAAAGGAAAAGGAGCTTGACGTAGATACTGTATAATCTTTTTACACATTGCCAGTAACGAAATCCTGACAAACAGCGGTAAATAATGTTGCCGTGAAATGCACACAGGATTTATACAGGCCCTTTTGACAGACAGAAACACTGAAGAAAATGGGGGTTTTGGCAGGACAGCATTTTGAAGGAGACATTAAATGGTTGAAGACCTAGATTAGTAAGTAATTTGTTTCTTGTTTTATCCCACAAGCAAATTGCTTTTGTATGCTGCCCTGTGGGAAACCATAAGATAATCTAGTTAAAGTGGCATGCTTTGTGTGATGAAATATTCCACCATTAAATCTTGCTCAGAGCAAATGGTGAATTAAATTGCCCCTCTTTTGAATTTCATGTGATTACTAAATTAGTGATGGTCGGGAGGAGAGGGTTGCTGGTGGTGATGTGGGAGGCTTGACTAGACTCAGTAGTGAAATGCTTTGGCAGGCTCATCGCACAGAAAAGAGGCCACTTAAGGCTTCAGTGCTACACAGCGTTCACAATACTAATGCCACTTGTTTAGCCTACTCAACCCCTTTTTTCTTTATCTCACCCTCTTTCTACTTTTTTCACTAGCTAAATAAGCGAGAAATGATGAAAAGGTCACACAGCTAGCTATCTCCTAATAGCTATTTCTTGTTCCTCTATTTTTATCACAAAGGCATGAAAGCTTCAGAATGAAGACTTTGTTGATTCAGAAATGCCTCCACAATGGATAATTGAAAGATATTTAAATAACAGATATTTATTTTATGCCATTTTTTTTGTTAGGGATATGTTGCAAGATAGATTCAAACTTGCATTATTTGCATGAGCGCCACAGTTTAATGTGCCAGAGCACATGTGGCCACACCACTAGGCCATAGACCTTAGTCAGGGTAGACGCCATATTGAATTTTACACAAAAACAAGGTGGTGAGGGATAGCCTTACAGTCTTTACAATATGACATGCACTGTATAAAGGTCTTAGATCACATAGCCTTACAGTCTTTACAATATGACATGCACTGTATAAAGGTCCTAGATCACATGTAATTTTCAAAAATCACATCTTTCAAAATTGTTTGTCTGCTTAAAGTCTTAGTCCTAGTCTATCTTTGAATAATAGTTTGTTGATTATTAGTTGTTTGCATTTGACTAGGGTCGCCACCTTCAGTGTCACCGCCATGTCACCAGCCACATGCTACGCAACTACCACTTTGACGCTTAAAAAAGTTCATAAAGAGATCGTAAAACATATCCAAATGAATTTAGCGGTTTAGTCTACATTTTCTGAAGAGACATTATCGCTTCATATGATGAACAGATTGAATTCAGGCTTTTATTCACATAGAAACATTGATCAGCGAAGATAAACAGAAACTAGCTTGACGCGCAAGAACAAACCTCATTGGTTCTTGCGGAAGTTCAAACGTGCTGTGTAACACAGGAGGATAAACCTCATTGGTTCTTGCGGAAGTTCAAACGTGCTGTGTAACACAGGAGGATAAACCTCATTGGTTCTTGCGGAAGTTCAAACGTGCTGTGTAACACAGGAGGATAAACCTCATTGGTTCTTGTTGAAGCTCAAACGTGCTGTGTAACAAAGGAGGATAAACCTCATTGGTTCTTGTGGAAGCTCAAACATGCAGCGTAAACACAAGAATGAACCTCATTGGTTCTTGCTCGTTAAGCGAACATGGTTGAGCTTCCATTACCACAACTGATGTGTGAGTTGAAGAATGTTTATATGTGAAAAGCCTAAATTCAATCTGTTCATCATATAAAGCAATTGTGTCTCTTCAGGAAATTTGGACTCATTTCATATGGATTCGTTTTACGATCTCCTTATGAACTTTTTGAAGCGTCAAAGTTTCAGTTGCGTAGCTGTCAACAGAGGGTCAAAAAGCTCTTAGATTTCATCAAAAATATTTTAATTTGTGTTCCGAAGATGATCGAAGAGTCTTACGGGTTTGAAACGTCATGAGGATGAGTAATTAATGATTAATTTTCATTTTTGGGTGAACTATCCTTCTAAGTCAGACAGTCATCATTAGTCTCTTGATAACTTTTTCCCATTCATCCCTATATTTGGAGAGCCTCTTAAGACTTGAGCTCGACCTGCTTAATAAAAAAAGCGCATATTTACGACGCATGACCTTGAGACTCCGTTGCTATGGAAACAAAGAAGCTACAATCACACATAGCAGCATGCATAACACATATCACACATAAATACTTCTCTACTAATTGTGAAATTGATTTCTTTATATATTTGCTATTAGTGTCCTCCACACTGCAAAATCCCTATGTGTTTATTCAACTATGTGTGGGCCTATGTAAAATACAGGACATATCCCATCCTGTATTGATTTGATACGGGACACATAATTTTACCTTAAAATACTGGACGATCCAGTATTTTACGGGACGAGTGGCAATGAGTGGGCAATATTAACAAAATCATATTTCACAGTATGAGAAATTTTATTTTAGTATGACGCATGTATAGAAATTTATTATCAACCATTTATCGGTTAACGACCATAACATGAAAGTAATTATTAGATAATCAGTATTGACCAGACTTTTAATTATCTGTGCATCCCTACATAAAAGGCCAGCATTTGCTGAGAATACTACAGGAAAACTCAGAAAATGTCACAGCCATACAGTATATACTGAACTGCAGTCAGATTGTAAACATGAACTTGTTCCAGGCTTTGTATGGCAAATATTTGATTATGATGGGCTTTAATTCGAAAAGCCCAGACAAATGTTTGATTAACCAGAATGGTGCATTAGATTAGATCTGAAGCTTTAGGCTATGTTTACACGGAAACGATCTGAAGAGAAAATGCAAAAGTGGCGTTGCATTATCATTTTTTATTCTGCGTTTAGACAAGCGTTATGGGTGGGAAATCCGCGTGCATATGGTGACGCAAAAGTGTGTGGAATTCGATGTAGTATGGACTTCAGGCGGCTAGGTGGCAATGTGACGCACTGCCACACAACAACACCAAGTCCGCACGCCTGCGTACAACCTTCACTGTCTAGCAGACTTTTGCGTTTTTACCCTTTACGCGGGAAGGCAACGCTGGAGCGTTTTTAAGATTTCCACTCTGGAGGGTGGTTTAATTTTTTTGCGTTTTTAAGCCCCCTAAACGCCGTTGCCTTGTAAATGAAAGGCACATCCGATAAAATATTTTTTCGTTTTCACCCGCGAGCGTTCTCGTGTAAACAGGGCCTTAGTCTTTTAGGCATTGTCCACACGGACACGGGTATTTTTATTACCGTGACTTTTTTAACGCGGTTTGTCCACACGGAAACGCAGTATCAGGTCACTGAAAGTGAAAGCGAACATTTTTGAAAACCCCTGCCAGGGTGAAGATTTTCAGAATCTCCGGTTATAGTGTTGTCGTGTAGACCATAGATATCCATAATAAAGGCTAGATGTCTCGTCCACGCTGCTGGCCAATGGAGGTCGACGTCAGCACCTGGCGGCCATCTTGTCACAGGCAGCTCACTCATTTGTAGCATTGTGTTAATGGTGCATGTACTTTTTAAATAACCATAACTTGCCATAATTTTCTACCGATTTTCAAACAGGTTGGTTTGTTATAAACGTCAGAGATGTAGTTATGACACTGCACACTTATGAAAAATAAGTGTATAAATAAATAATCAACCAGAATTATCCAGCCACGTTAATAACGTTTGTAAGAAACCAAACCGTTTGAAAATCCATCAAGATTTCAGCAAGATAAGCGTATTTGTGTTCTCACCATACATCAGTACCACATAGCCCGCCAGAAAGCTAGCCTGTGACAAGATGGCCGCCGGTGATGACGATAGAGACTCTGCCGTAAGACATCTAGCCTTTATTATGGATATCGTCTCTGGTTACTCGCGTAACCGTGGTTCCCTGAGAGGAGGGAACGAGACATTACGTATGGGGGGAAATCCATTTCCTCGAATTATGAAGTCTGATTGAATAACTCTTTTGCTTGCAAATAGCCAATGGCGGTCCCGCCATCACCTGATTGGCTGACACTCCTCAATATAGGTGACGGCGGGCGTCAAAAACCTCAGCATTTTAGCTGAACGAGAGTAAGGAAACTGTAAGCCTTTCCCACACGGCAGGTTACGTAATGTCTCGTTCCCTCCTCTCAGGGAACCACGGTTACGTGAGTAACCAGAGACGTTCCCTTATCGAGTCGGTCTCTCGACATTACGTATGGGGAACAATAAAACCCCCGCCGCGTGGGAAAAACCCTGCCCAGCTCAAACGAGCTAAGGATAGCACATGCACTTATCCCTACACAGCTCAGGAACAGGCACCGGACCTGGTTGAAACACCTCTTGGCACAGAGCCAAGTCGGCCTCTGCACCAATGTGGCCCCTCCCACCTAGTTAAGCAACGCTGAACTGAATGAATGGGGGGATTGCAGCAAAGTGATTGGTGCTTAGGAATACACTGCCGGCTTATGAATGCGGGCATGATAAGGGACACAATATAGAGAACATGATAGCTGTCTATTGCTTATAACTCACGCTGTCTGACGACTTAGTCGAAACCGCGGCTAGAGCGCGCGCCATTTGGGGCATGTCTAGCCTAGTCCAATGACAGCTCAGCTTTCTCTCCCTGCACTGACAGTACATGTGGTGCGAATGAAGGAATATTCAAGTTATAGAATCTCGCAAACGTATTACGAGACGACCAGCCTGCCGCGAAACAAATGTCCTGAATAGACATGCCTTTCGCCCACGCCCATGATGACGCCAAACTCCTAGTGGAGTGGGCGTGCACCCCTATAGGGCAAACGGCTCCCCGAGAAGTATAAGCCAGTCGCACAGCCTCCACTATCCAGTGTGATAGCCTCTGTTTCGACAGTGCACCGCCTTTCTTGGCACCCGCGTAGCAGACGACGAGCTGCTCTGAAGTTCGAAAATGGCTAGTTCTGTTCACATAAGCACGCAGGGCACGCACGGGGCACAAAGCGTACTTCTGAGACTCTGAAACACTGACCTCATCGGGGCAAAGCCGCCTCGCTCCCCGGAGGAAACTCGTTATCAAAGGGTGTTTCCCCACTGAATGGCCATCCACATTAGCCTGGTAATACCAGACTCTGCTACTTCACTTTGCTTCGTACACAGAGTCTGGGATAGCATAATAGAGAAGTGTTTTCTCTCTCGCTAGGGGGCGCGTACTGAAGTTTAAAATCATTGGTTACCCGTAAGCCAATCAGATAAGTTTGTTTATGACGTATGTTATGCGCCGACACAGCCGCATTGAACCACAGACATCATGCATCGAACTCAAATCTATGATCGAACTTCCACTGTAAACACTTGATGATGCGAGCGAAATACCCGAGTGAACATGGCTGTAAACGACTTTTTTGATCTGTGAGTGATGTAATAGAATGACTGCAGAGAGAGAGAGAGAGAGAGAGAGAGAGAGAGAGAGAGAGAGAGAGAGAGAGAGAGAGAGAGAGAGAGAGAGAGAGAGAGAGAGAGAGAGAGAGAGAGAGAGAGAGAGAGAGAGAGAGAGAGAGAGCGCGCGCGCGCGCGCCCCGGCCGCGCGCACGCACTCCCACGTCTACAAACAACACGAGCGCTGTCTTGCTCTCTCTCCCTCGCGCATATTCATAAAAATCAATCGACAAGATAGTAAGAGGTCGGAAGACCGCGGTTTCACGTGGAGCATTTGGAGATTTTTAGAGATTATAGACTCTAGGAACAACATCTCAATGAACAACATCTCAACTATAAAGGCCTGTCTCATATAAGTTAGACGCCTATCTCAAGTACAAGCCGGTGCAGTTCGACGATTTGGGCAAATAAAAGCCCGGGCTATTATTTGAAGTTTTACGGTATTTAAGACCTGGAAAAGAAAAGAGACACTGACCTGTCAAAAGGCTCCCCAGTTTCTCGCTGACGATCGGTAATAGTTGATAAATTAAACTTTTCCCAAAGGGAGTAGGGCCACAACATCACCTCCATTCAAAATGTTTAATACACACTCTTCGTGTTCGGGCTTCAGTTTGCTAATGCCGGGAATATTCTCCACAACAGAGCGAATTGCATCCGCGTCTCCATATCAGCGGTCGTTTTCGATTTCCCTGCCCTAATCTTAAACACGGCGCTTACCGACTACGTCACGGCTTTCAGCCCGCCCTCTGTTCGTTGATTGGCCAGGCTGTTTTCAGGCCGGTGGAAAACAGAAAGATAGGCTGCTATCTCAGACTGACTACAGGAGCGAAATGAAATTAGCGGAAGTAGGAAGTCTGACGTAGTCAGGCTACATCCACATTACGACAAGCAGCAATAGTGGCCACGTAAAATTTCAGTGTAGATGGAGAACTGCCAACATCCAGACGTTCCTGTAGGAAGGTCAAAATAACAGAGATATCGCAATTCCTGGGGTCCTCCTTTTTGTTCTTATGAGAACATGACGGTCTTTCACAAATGGGAGGAAAACCCGCAACGCTAGATGAACCGCTTCCATCTCCAAGCAGTTTATTTGCCAGCGCGTCTGATCTCCTGTCCACGTACCGAATGCCGGTCTGCCATCGCAGAGGGCTCCCCAGCCTGACAGCGACGCATCCGTAGTGACCACTACGCGTCTGACCACTCTGCCCAAAGCAGCCCCCTGCTCGAACATGGTCGTGTCGAACCACGGCGCTAGAGTCTCCAGACATGAACGCGTTATTCTAAGGCGTTTGGTTCCCGCTCTCCACGCCCGCGGCTGTACGCGTCTCTGTAACCAGTGTTGAAGCGGTCTCATGTGTAATAAGCCCAGTCTGCCGACGGAGGCTGCAGCTGCCATCAGACCGAGTAGCCTCTTAAACGTTTTTAAGGGGATGGCTCTGCCTTGAACGAAAAGGGCTAACGCACTCTGAATCGACTGGATTCTTGACTCTGACAGCTTCGCGATCAAAGTGCGTGAGTCCAGCACTATATCGAGGAATGTGATGGACTGGCACGGTTGAAGCGCGCTCTTCTGCATATTCACAGACAGTCCCAAACCTGTCAGGTGGGCGAGGAGTCTGTGTTTATGTTCCACGAGGACACTCTCCGAACGCGCGATAATTAACCAGTCGTCGAGATAGTTCAGAATGCGCATTCCACTGAGCTTCGGGGAGCAAGCGCTGCATTCATGCACATTGTAAATACACGGGGGGCCAGGGCCAGCCCGAACGGCAACACTTTGAACTGGTATGCCACACCCTCGAATGCAAACCGAAGGAAGCGCCTGTGATGCGGGGCTATCTGAATGTGGAAGTATGCATCCTTTAGATCCACTGCAATGAAGTGATCGTCGGGCTGAATGTGCGCGAGGATCTGCTTCACTGTTTTGATTTTGAAACCGCTGTGTTCTGTTTCAATAAACAAAGTGCATTACATGTCTCGGCAATCATTTTGAACGCGCGTTTCGCGAGCGCTTTGTTCAGTAATCTCAGATCCAAAATAGGGCGCATACCTCCGTCCTTCTTTGGTACTAGAAAATAACGGCTGGAGAAACCGGAATTTTTTCGCTCTTCGGGTACTGTCTCTACTGCTTGTTTGGCCAGGAGAGAGGAGATTTCTTCCCAAAGTAACGGAGCGCTCTGTTCTGACACCTCTGTCAAAATCACACCGCCGAAGCGGGGTGGTCTGCGAGCGAATTGGAGCGTATAGCCGTGTTTAACACCCAATGTGATGCCGTCGGTAGTGTCGACCACGTGGTCAGGTGACTTGATAGGGGGGGCTTTAATGAATGCTGCGGCGGGGGCTGAGCGCCAGCCACCGGGGAAGCATTGGCCGCTACATGGAGGGCAGATGGCTCGTCCGCGGCTTTTTGCACGGGGACATAAATAGCCACCTTCTTCAGCTTGACGGCCCGCGCCGAGGAAGGAACCATCCATCCATCTTTTCGACGGCAGCTCCTTTGGCGCTGTCCACTCCAGCTCCATATCTGCCACCGCCTCAGTGAGAATGGCCATAAGCTCCGCATCCAAAGAGGCGGGGGCGCCTTCAGACGGGGATTCGGACCATGCTCCTGGGTCGGAGGCACTGGTGGACATGACGTCGTCGTCATCGTATCCGAACGCGATCATTTCCCGCGCTTCTATAGGAGGGCGGTAACAGGCCTCAGAGTAAGTCACGGGCTCTGCCACGTGAGGATGGCGTGGGCGTTGGGCCGACGTCAGCGCCTCGACAGAATCCACGGATGGAGGTCTCTGCCGTCTCCCGGTCCGCGGCTCGACGGCGGCAGACTGGGGAGAGGCAGGAGACACAAGGTCATCGTTACATGTAACGGCCAGCCTTGCACGAAGGATCTTGATGGGAAGCTCCTCACAGGCGGGACATCCCGATCCCTCGAGTGCCGCCCAAAGTTTGTGTTCGTCCGGGAATTCGATGGGTCCACCACACATGCGACAAAGATACATAATATAATCCATCGGAACGCGAGAGGGGAATAAAAACTCCTTAATATACTCCGCTCTGAATGCGTAAATCAACGGTGAAACAGACTCGAGTGAAGAAAAAAGATCCTGAGGTTTTTGGCGCCCGCCGTCACCTATATTGAGGAGTGTCAGCCAATCAGGTGATGGCGGGGCCGCCATTGGCTATTTGCAAACAAAAGAGTTATTCAATCAGACGTCATAATTTGAGGAAATGGATTTCCCCCCATACGTAATGTCGAGAGACCGACTCGATAAGGGAACTATGGTGTAGACAGTAAAACCGGGGTTTTTGCCTTGCGACGTCAGAGTGTGCGCCCGCGCTTCGCCGTTATCCGCCTACCGGAACCGGTAATAACTTTTTGTTAGGCTTCTGATTGGCCAACGTGGCTTTACAGTTAAGGTTATATTGCCGCCTGCTGGTGTGGCATGCTCTTGACAGCGCTTGATAGCGTGTTTTTGCGTTTTCATGTGGACGGGATTTTTTTTTTAAAACGCAGGAGGAAAAACTCTGGTTATAAAAATACCCCTGTCCGTATGTACAAGGCCTTAATCTCCCAAAAAAAAAAAACTTCCTATGTTGTTTATGCAACATTCATTCAGCATCCATGTAATGTTTTGATTCTGGCTTCCAACCTGGTCTGGAATGGCTCAGGGACAGTCTGAAGTGATAAGCGAGGGAGCACATCAAATCAGAGATGTCCATGATTTTAAAGAGGAGCTCTGGGCGAGAACACTGTTGCATGTTTTCCTGTGTGTGTGTGTGTTAAGTCAGGCAGCGGCCTGTTCTGGTCATTGAGTCACGCAAAAGAGGAGAGCAGATGTGAGAGAGATCGTGAGCGTAGAAAACCAATTGAAGAAAGAAGAGCGTACAAAGACCCCAAGGTAGTGAAGATGGTAGAGAAGCCGAAATTAAGAAAGTGGTGGGAAGGACGTACAGGCCAGCCAGTTGACACTTCCTTGATTGATGGTCTCGCTATCACAGTAAATGGCAGTCAGCCCTGATCTGACTTCCAGCACCACCATCGTTTAAAGGCAGGAGGGAAACTGAGAGAGAAAGAGAGATGGGTTTTAAAGAGGTCTGCACAGCTTTGTCTTTCATTTGTTTCCAAAGGAACCAAACCAGCAGAAATTAAAAATACACAAATAAATGTAATAATAGGAAAATAAATAAATGAATAAATTACTTAATAAGACAAATTTAAATAATTTCAGGATGAATTAAATTTATCATTCATTTATTATTTTCTGTATTTATTTTTAGATTATTTTGTATTATTTTAACTGTTATTTATTCTTTAATTTATTTGTATATTTATTTTTACTTTTCTGTGTGCAAATTGAATGAGGGAATGAGGGAGGCCGTCCTTGTGAAGCTTTAGTGCATCATTGGTTGATTGCTCACGAAGAAACGTCAAATCTAACTAAGCAATAGAGAGCTTGCTACTGGATCAGGCAGATCAACTGGAAAGTTATTTTGACCTATTTGCATTGTCTAATTATTTTATGGCTATCATGATTTTTAAGAAATGGAAACATGAAGCTATATCCAGCTACTTATGTGAACTTTCCTCTCAGCATTGTCATCAAGCCCAAAACCATCAACAATGTTGGCAGATTATAAATTGATGACACCCAGACACCTAGTGGATGGATCATGGATCAGTAGGTTCAGAGACCTTTGGTGCAATTTAGGATTCACTTTAGGAAAAGTTTAGGATAAATGAAGCCGCTTTTCCACCGTTGGGAAGAACGGTTCTAAGAACGGTAAAGAAGGGTTCCAGTTATGTTTCCAGTTGAGCCTGGTACGGCATGGCACCATTGCAAACCGTTCTCGGTCCGGAATTCTCAGTACAATTCTCGTTAAGATCCGTTGCTCGTATGTGTGCAGTCTGGTACAAAACACTCAGGCATGACGGCGTAACGTTACGATTATAGCGTAAGACTATAGAAAAAATGACAGACGTTAGCTTCAGTAAAGTTAGCTTCATTCATTTAGAGAAAATGTGCGCCTTTTGGGTTTGTAGTCTTTGTAATTATGTATTTTCACAGTCTTATACAGTTTTACATCAAACTGCGACTTTCTTTACTTTAAAATTTATCTTTTAAGTTGACAAACATCATATGTGTAATTCAGGGCACAATTCAAACGAGATCAAAATATTTGTTGTCTCTTGCTATTGACTACCATACAATATTTTTCCGAAATAAGGTCCCATGGTGGTCGACCGGAAGGGGAGGGACTTAGCAGTTTGCAAGTAGCTAGCTACATATACATAGTAAAGGCTAGATATCTCGTCCGCGCTGCTGGCCAATGGAGGTCGACGTCTGCACCAGGCGGCCATCTTGTCACAGGCAGCTCAAAAATGTTCAAAAACATGTTCGTAAAAATTCTCAAAAATTGCACAACCCTAGTTTATTGCTTGTCATTGTTGCTCTGCAATGCAATCACGTTGCAAAATTACTTTTTTGTTATTTTGTAAAATGTAATAAAATCAAGAATCTTTGGTCTGTAAATTCTATTTAACCGTTAACTGACAAAAGTACAAAGAAAAAAATCCAATATTCACTGGTCAACTAATTGCATTTTGTAAATATAAACAAATTTTGATTTGATGGTTGCAACACACTAAAAAAGTTGGGACAGAGGCAAAATAAAAGTGAAAGCTTATAGAATATCCAAGTTAAACTGTTTTGGAGAAAGCTATACATCTGTTCAATGCAGAGATGCTGCCGAGTTCTCTGGTCCCGAGTTCATCTCAGATGGTCTAAAAGACAGTGTGCTGTGGACAGATGAGTAGACGTTTCAACTTGTTTTTGGGAAAAACTGACATTGAGTTCTCAGTCCCAATGACCGAATGGACCATCCAGATTTTCATCAGTGACAGTATGGAAGTAAAATAATGACAATTGTTTTTGAAACAAAAAAGCTTGTTGAATTGCACTACTTATTAAATACAGTTATACAACCAACTGTAAATTGTTCATGTAGGTGGCAGGCAATGATGCACACTTTTTAGATAGGCCTAGTTGATATTAAAATAAATATGAGATCATGTGGTAGGCCTACTGAAAAAATAGCAATATTTACACATGATTTAACAGTTTATTTTATTAAATATCAAAAATCTAAAAGGTGTGCATCATGCCTGGCATGCACCTACATAAACACTTTACAGTTGGTGTTATGATTCTAAGTCATTCTCTTCAAATGCTATTGAAGTTAGAAACATGTGTAGCAATGTCGTATGTAACTTTAGAGACGGTCCCTAAATGTGCGAATATCTAATATTCATTGTCAAGCCAACTGTATGCCAGTATTTCACTGGGAATCGCTCAGCGTGAAACCTTGCGCGTTACGTTCATATTCTGAGTCCACTTGCCTGTTCCTATATCTAGTAGCCTAAATCCCCAATAAAGTGGGACTTTGGTCTTTTTTATTACTGTTTTAGTCCATTAAGCGTTACGTGTCCTGACCGCAGGGGGATCCTGGAGAATGACGTATTGAGGGAATCCTCGTTATATTGAGGGAATCTCATTCACGGTAGAGAAAGCTGCTTACATGTGCAAAACTAACTGTGAAGACTTAAATGTAAACACAGCTTTTGTGTCTTTATCAGCGTTTTCATATATACTGACCCTGATAATCATCACAAATACGTATCGCTTGCTCCATTTCTGTAAATCCGTTTTTATGAATGAATGACTCTCTCACCCGTTGCTCTCAGCCGCTTGCTGGTGAGGTCGATTAACAGCTATGGAGATCGGCAATCTACTGATATTCCTGCCGTTCCAGGATGTGCAATTTAGAATTTTCTGTGGAATTTGAACCACTGAAATTGTGGAAGAGAATTTGTAAAGCGAAATAGAATGGACGGAAAATTGCCTGTCGAATATTATAGGTTATATTTTTAAACAAAATGAATATTTTGGAAGTGAAATCTGAAAGGTGAATATGGATTATTGAATTTTTATTAATGAAAATGTTTGTGAATGTTTTGAATTGAAATATTCACAGCTTAAATATACAACCATGTTGAATTTCAGCCCATAAAAATGAAAGCAGGGTTAATGCCATGCATATATTTTTTCAAGTAGAGCAATTCAACAAGCTTTTTTGTTTCAAAAACATTTGTCATTATTTTACTTCCATACGACAGGTGCAAAAGGAAACATCTGTCATTATATGGGGGTGCATCAGTGCAAACGGCATGTGAGACTTGTCTTGCATATGCGTGAAGGTACCATTGACATATACTGGGATTGTACAGAGACATATACTACCATCAAGAGGACATCTTTCCTGGGAAGCAAGACAATGCCAGGCCTCATTCTGCACGTGCTACAACAGAGTGGTTTCTAGACACTCTTCACCCTAGAAGGGATGTGCTTGACTGCCTGCCTGCGGTCCAGACCTGTCTCCTATTAAAAATGTATGGCCCATCATGAAAAGGAGAATCGGACAACAATGACCACGGGCTGTTGAGCAGCTGTCTTATATCAGGCAAGATTGGGCAAAATTTCCACATGTAAAACTGCAACAATTAGTATTCTCAATTGATAAACATTTAAAATGTGTAATTAAAAGGAAAGGTGATGTGACACGGCGGTAAACGTGCCTCTGTCCCAACTTTTTTTGCAGTCTGTTGCAGCCATCAAAATCAAAATATGTTTATATTTACAAAATACAATTAAGTTTTCCAGTGAAAATATTGGATTTTTTTCCTTTGTACTTTTGTCAGTTAAATAAAGGTTAAATAGAATCAACAAAATCACAGATTCTTGAATTGAACTGCCAGACCGTTGAATGTAGTGAAGCAATTTTAGCTGCGCATATAGAAAGATTTTCTCGCAAGTTTTGCTTCATCTGATTGGCTCTTCTGATCGGCCTTTACGGTGATCACAGATCAAACTATAAAACGATTATCGGTCGATAACGATCGCAGCACCCTTATTTATTTTGTTATTTATTTTCCTATTATTACATTTATCCATTTATTTATGCAGGCTTGGTCCATGCTGTGTGGCATACATGCTAAAGTTTTCTTTTTTTTAGATCGTGAGAATTAGGATAATATAATTGGAGGGCAAAATGTGTGTCTATAAAAATACTTTGTAATTTAATTCAAATATGTATTTTCATGGCCATCTGATGATAACTGAAGCAAATGTCTCTTATGTGGTGTTTAAAATCTCTGTAGCCCAAAGTTGTCCTAATTCTATCAAAAATTGGCAGCACACATTAAAGTCTGCATGAAATAAAATTTCCCCCTGTCTGTTTTCTGCATGTTATTGATCTTATTGTAAATGATTCATTACCCTATTTTTTCCCCCGGATAAACCATTTTACTTGGATGTGTGTCAAAATACAGAAGAAAATGTATTTTGCTACTTCTGTTACATGATTTCCATTACACGAGAGTAGATGTTAAAACTTCATGCTGATTTGTACTCGGCTTTCACCAAGATAAGCAACACTAAGACGTAGCTTTACAGTAAACTACGCTTCACCCATTTACGCTTCTTTCCATATGGTGGTGCGACTCCCCTTCTGTCCGGCTTTAACGACTGCAGTGTACTTGGCGCGTTAGCACACACGACGGCTGCAACTACAGTGTGGTCTCCCTAGTGGACCAGCACGACAACCGTCTGGATTGAGCCGAGTAGGGGACATCTCTAGGGTCTTCAAGTGGGCACCTTCCGTCCTCAGTGTTTCGTCGACTAGCCCACGACACCTCAAGAGGGCTTGACAGTGACTCTGGCGTTCCAGAGTCACCCCCCTCTGTCCCCCACTTAACTCAGCCCAGCTTACTGACCTCTACATCACTCCTGCTGCTGAGACCTAACCACAATCTCACAATCTCTCCGCAACCCAACCATACGCGCCAACCCGTTTGACTAAGGCTGTCGAGCCCCACTGGTGCGTTAATGCAGTTTCAGTGGCAACAGTTCCATATGGCATACCACCTACCGCAAAAACACAATATCTGCTCAACCACCCGTCATTCACGCAATATACACAGGAACGTAATGACTGTAAATACTATACAACCTATACAAATAAACCAACAGACTCGGCCTGTACACAGCCAGCTAGAATCTTTCCGTCTCAACCACAGCCAGTTGCTGCTCCTTTCTGCTGCTTCAGATAAGTTCTTTACTGTGCAACGCAACTCTTGGCCACTGAATCCGACATCTCTGAGGAACCGGGTTGTAGAGTGTGCCACAAAACCTCGACAACCCACTTCCACTGGATAAACCTGGACTCTCCATCTCCATCTCCATCCATAGCAACTTTAAGAAAATGTGATTTTCTAAAAGGTGCTATAAGTAACTTTTCTTCTAAAATTAATCCTTTTTTTATTGCCTGTGTGTGAAGGGGTTGTAATCACACATTACAACGATCCACTTGTCGGGTTTTGCTATTACCTCTGAAGGCCAGTATTCCTATTTCTATGTAAAGTCTCCGGGTCGGATTTTCTGCAAAATCCATCGGATGTGACGTGCATGCGCGCTCCCGAGCCTCTCTCCTTTTTATATACAGTCTATGCGACGGCACTGCAGCTAAAGACATGGGCTGTGTCCCAAATCTCCCATTACTCACTATATAGTGGACTATATAGTGAGCTCGCCATTTTGTAGTGCTGTCCGAATGTATAGTGATGATTATTATACCCTATATAGTCCACTCAATGTATCCCAGAATGCATTTTGAAAAGTAGTGTACAACCGATGGTCACTAACCCAAGCCCTACATACCATCATGCATTGCGCTGATCGTAAAAAAGGCGGATGGACGTCAAGGAAAGCAGCGCGACAACAATACGAATTTGTCATACAAATGTAAGTTATGTTCGTTTTCTGTCTAGAAATCCTGTTTCTTTTGCTAATCCGCGAAATCTTCTGAATCACGAGAACAAACAAACAAAAAAGATAAATATTGAGTGGCATCTCCACAGAGTCTAAAAGCTGTTTTATTAAGAGTATTATGAGCAAGATATTTGATAACGTAGATCTGTTTTTTTTTCTAATGTCAACAGGCAAGTGAAAACGGTGTGGTGCGAAAATGAAAATATATGAAATATGTGTATTAATTTTATTTATGTTTATAAGTTATAATCATGTGTGGAGTAACGCATTATAACAGAAACGGCCAGAAATTACTTTTAATTTTACAATTTTGGAGAAATAAGCTCAATATGATGCAATGTATTTATAAAAAAAAAATCTATTTAGCCCAGAGCTGGCTCGGCACCAGCTGACAGATGATGGCGCGTTTAAATAGTGCGACAGTAATGCCGTAATCAACGGCGCCGAGAGACGATCGAGTAGTGTCCGAAACTAAAGTGGTGTTTCTATTATGCTGGTAGCTCACTATATAGTGCTCTACTCCCTACCCCCTACATAGGGGTTAGGGAGTAGTGGTTTGAGTAGAGATTTCGGACACAGCCATGGAGTCTGATAAAACCAAAAAACGACCTGCCTCCAGCACAACACACACTGAACACAAACTCCACATAAATATACAAAACAAAACAAAAATGTATCTGCTGAAGCTCGTCAGGCCAAACGTGAATCGGATCGACTTAGGACGAAAACACGGATCAACATCGGCAGAGCGTTTGAATTATGGAGAGACCTCCGCTATTTTTATTGTGATAAATTACAAGTTTTCAGATATGCTGAAATAATGGTAAGCTGTAATGAAAGAGCCAGGTAAACTACAACATACATGAGACATGAAATGAATACAAAAGACTGTTCCAGGATAACAAAAAGTAGGTGCTTTAGGATGTAACTTTTATTTTATATTTTTACTAGATTTACTGTCTAACAGTCACTCATCCCACTACTATCATATTGTTTATAATACACACTTCCAGACACGTTCAGTACAGTAATGTTACTTCCTACGATCTTACTGTTACACTGAAATTGTTCAGTCTAGTTCACTAACCGTTTTCGTTATCATATTATACATTCATCTAGGCTATGTTGTTGACATTGCTGCCTGATTGTGAATACACGAATAGTTAGTGAAATGCGTTGTGCTAGATAACACCACATGTCGGCTAAATGCAGTCAATGTAACGTTATCATGGTACGAGCATGGAGCATTACTTCGTCAAGCTGATAAAAGTAGCCTATTATTGTAACATTGCAGTGGGAGTTTACATGAGTTTCCAGCATGTTGTGTGATGCTTTCTCCGGTGTGTTGAAAGTCTTTGTGTGGGCGGTACCATGAGTGCTCGCTCTTGTGTTCGAGCCGGTTCGAGCGCTCTTGTAAAAATTGGTTGCAATCTGAAACATCACCGATAGAGGCCGCTAAAAACTATATAGCACCTTTAAGTAATTGTGACTTTTTTTAATTCATAATTCTTTTTGTAATTTTATGAAACATTGGTGTGTATCTTGTCCATCGCCATTTGTGCTATGGATGTATGTCATACCTCAATACATGCAGCTTGATAAGAGGTGTAGGCCTACTATTACTTTTCTAAGCAATCAGATGTATTATTTCATGACAAAAACGAGGGAGGGAAGCCCTATCTAGGGACCAGAATATTATAGAAACTTGATAGTGAGACTTTTTTTTTTTGGACATGCAAATCAAGCACCACAATAATTTTCTTCAGAAAAAAACTACACTTCTGCGTACTAACTTGTTTTTAGAAAGCAATCCTTTCTGTGTTCACGTTATACTCTTTTATCACTTGTCTGTTAGGTGTGAGATTCTCAAAGGACGCATTACAGCTTATGTTTTGGCATGACTTAAAGAGCAATGGAGCCGTCACGTCTGTCCTTGGATCTCTTAATTAATTTGAGCTTTTCCCAATAGAGGTTTATCCCCCAGTTTCTCAGCCATCACTGTCAGCGTGGCCCACCCAGATCCCCATGCCAAACTCCATCTGTATATTTGCTGTTTCGTGAGAATTCTATCTAGAACTCCCCAGCCTACCCTTTTCATCTCAATAACAGCACTCTGAGAAAAAATGACTACCCTGCAGGCAAGAGAGAAAGATATTACTCCTTTAAACACAGTGCTTTCAGATGACTGCCATGTAAAGGAAGAACCTGCACTTCAGACGAGAGCCTTGTAATAGACCCAGCATTCTTTCTCCTCCTCTCTTTCTCTCTCTCTGAAAGGGGTCCCACTGGAGCAGTTTGTGCCTCTCATGGGGAGGAAGATGTCATCAGAAGATCCATATGAGAAGACGAGGCAAATCTTCACTGCATTTGATGTACATTGTATGTTCCTCCACTCTTTGCATTCTGCATGTTTAACCCTCTGGTGCTCTCCGCATGGCGATTTTTTTTTTTTGTGGATCATTTCAATGAAAGGAATGTACTATATTTTAGTTTGATAATGTTTTTTTATTTAATAATTTGTATTTTTAGCGGATTTTATGGTACTACATTATATTTGCAGTAGTTATAATCCATTTATTCACGTTTTGAGCATAGACCTGAAAATTTAATTTCCAACTTAAACTGTCGTAAATCGTGAATGCTTTGGAGCAAAGACTTAAGTTTGATCTCTTTTTAAAGACGACACTTGGCAAATTATTGCTGAAGTAAAATTTTTTAAAAAAGAGAACTTAGTTACAGAATTTTATGTTCATTGTTATGAAAAATGCACAAAATTATATTTTCAATTTTGAAATGAAATCAAAGCCATAAATCTAAAGTCGTGTTCCAAATTTGAGCTTGATATCTCAAAAAATTAGCTTTCAGTAAGAATTTGTTTGGCCGCAGTACCAAAAGAGTTCACTAGATGAAATTAGTCTCCCATTCATTTCCAATGCGGTCATTTTTGACCCTGAGGAGCACAAGTGTGTTTCAGGATTTTTTTCAGGACCATTTAACCTTTTTGAATCATGTCCATGATTTTTTTTCGTGTGTTAACATAGCAAGTGCCAAAACCTTTACCAAGTTCCGTACCATTCCAATGAAGTAAAAAAATAAATAAAAATAAAACACGTAAACATTTTGGGTCTAAAATGACAGAAGAGCACCAGGGGTCATGACATGGATTTTTACAATTATTTTAATATCTTCCATGAGGCACTTATAATGGTTTTTTTTTAAGTTTTCTTTTTTTTCACAAACTAACAAATATATATGTGGAAAAACTATTTTCAAACTTCATTCTGATCCTTTATCCGAAGTTTTTAGGGGCGACTCCTTTAAGGCTTGTCAGTTAACGTCCAATGTTATGATTGGCTAAAGTAATTTAATAGGAAACAATATCATCGGCCACCTGCTATTGCATGCGAGTAAGTGTTTTGAAAACATAAACTATATAAAACCTTAATTTTCAGACAAAGCATTATGAAATAATTTACTTGCGATTTGTGATGCAGCTGCTGTCAGATCCACACAATACATTTGGCTGGTGCATCTTGCAACAAAAGTTTCTTTGTGAAATTTGCATTGCACTGTGTCTTATTTACAAAACAAATTGCTCAGAACAAACATAAAATCTTCTGACGTGATCCGGAATGCCATTAGAATAAACAATCCCCTTGTTTCCAACGCTGGAATCCTTCTGAAGTCTGTAGAGAGACACAAATGAGCTGTTCAAACTCGTGTCGAAGAAAACATTCTTTCACTCTTCCATTTGTCCTGTTGTCGACAGACTCAAGCTGAAGACTCAAACTGAATGTGCATCTGTATACCTTATCCAGTGTAGACAGCATCAGTGATTATAATTTTTAAAAAAAATTTTAAGCTCACATCCAGTTTAGGCAAATGCCAGCCGATAAGCGACTGAATGATCACAAATCTCTCAATATCCAAATGAGCCGTTTTTGGAGTCCGACCTTGATTAAATAAATGCTTTGTTCATAACAAGGAGGATGTTTTAAGCTATGAAACTTGAACAATGTTTAAATTGTACAAATACTTCTTATATGGCAAAAGATCAAGGTAAATTTGATTTCTCATGCCATGACACCTTTAACACTTTTGACTATATACATTTTACATAATTGATACAAAATTAGACTGGTGATATATCTTCCTGCAGACCATATGATTTTTATTTTGTGGAGATGTTAAAGAATAGAGAATCTAGTGAAATACACAGCCCAGCATAAACAAATCTGTTTTGGGATTGTCTTCTGTGTAAGTACAAGACATATGCACATTAAATCTGTGATTTTAGCTTGACATTTTCTCAGTGCAACTAACAAAACAGTACACATTTCACACAAGCGACAAGTGATAGGATAGGTGGAATACACGACACAAGTTTAGGCCTCATTAGCCAGGGAAAACTAAAGTAGACATTATCAGAGGCTTAGAATGTCCCCACTGGCTGATGGACAGATGTAAACCTTCTTGATCTGATTGGTTACTACCTTTGTGAGGGGTAAAATCGTCATTTTTTCCTACTGAAACTACCAACACCATAGATAAGACCACAAATTTAATTGGGGAAACTCCATGTGCAGTTCACTATGACATTTCACGTTTGTGGCAAGCAGGATGTGGCAGAGGGCCCTAAGAACGGCGCGAGGCCAGTGGCGTGACTAATAATAACCTATGACCAATGACCACCTATCCTAGCACCTGCGTGCCGCACCGGTCTCGAGTTTCTCATGGAGGAGCGATGACAGTGAAGGACGAGAGAGGACCAGGCCTGGATTTTACATTGTGTTTTGTTTATGTGTGTGCAGCAGTCGTGAGTGAGGGGCTGCCACTTTGGTTTTGTGTTTTTTTATTTATTCAAGTTGTTGAACATTCGCCAGTTCCCGCCTCCTTCCCTTATCAACAAAACATAAAATAAATTCCAGGCCTGGTCCTCTCTCATCTCTCTGAGTGTCATTGTCGTCACTCCTCCTTTTATGCTTCTGAAGCTCTTCTGTGAGAAAATCACCCCACTCCTCCTGCTTGCCACAACGATTAGTGGCCAAGTTTGTTGTGCAAGAAAATAGACTCGGTGGATTACGGCCTGTTTAGTTATGTAGCTCAACTGGTAGATCATCTTTTGATTCCAAGAAAACATACATAGTTTCTAGAAGTGTACCTTGAGGCACTTTGAATAAGTGTTTGCTAAATGCTTAATTGTAATGGTGTATATAGTGCAATTGTAGTGAGTATGTATGTAGTGTGAGGTGCATTTGGTGTTGGGCAGAAACAATTACATTAGTTTTTTTTTATTTTTATATTTTCTTTTGTAAACAATGGCCGATGTCTGTGGCATCTGTTAAATTTTGTCCTAATTTGGTATAGTTAGCCTACACATAATGATGGTGAAACTAATCCTAATAACTGTGTTTATGACAGCATTTTTAACACACCTGTTGTTTTCATATTATCGCAGTAGAGGGCGCCATGTGTCCTTTTCTTTGGTCAACTGTTACTATCACGCAATGCAGTGGCGTGCACAGACCTCTGCTGGGGCAAGGGGTAAAGTGCGTTCCCCGGAAGTTAGGGAGGGTGGGAAAGTCTTGGTTGCTTCATCCTGGTAGAACAAAGCCAGGCATATGTGCATTTCCTTAACTAAAAACTGATTTTTAAAGCTAGAAAGCAAAATACAAAGATTCCCCCATCTTTAGCTGTAGTACTTTTCTGCCCTAAATTAAGTCATTCTGTGAAATTAAGCATCTGAACCAACATTTTAGTCTTCAAGGTTGGGTAGAAAGCACAGTAAAATGGGCCTTGGGGTCTCTCTGGATTGTTTCGGCCGCCCTGTTTGTAGGATATTCCAAAGGGAAGAAAATGTATAATTAACTAATTAATTTTGTAACAGAAATTATTTCACAAAGTTAGGAGTGACCACAGGAGGAGGATATCTGCTGACCTTGATGGAATCTGCTCAGAATGGCTGAGGGATCTTATTTCATTAACCCTGCTGACCTGCCATTAAAGAGGAAAACCGGTGTGTTTGAGCAGAATATTTATTCATGTGAAAATGCCTCTTCAGCAGACATACGATGGACCTATTTTTGCCTGAAGCTCTCTCTCTCTCTCTCTCTCTCTCTCTCATTCGCTTTCTGTTTATCTCTCTTGTATCTCGTTTGATTTCTCAGTCGTCTTTGAAATATCCCTGACTTCCTGTGAGCCACCTGATCAGGCTATAGAGCATTTTTACATCCTTCCAGACCTAAAATTGTCTACAGCAGTAAGTACTAGGCATTAAAAAATTACAGTTGGCTTTTAATTAGAATTGTGAATGGTAATGAACCATCAAATTCATTTTGAGGACCAAATTGCTGTGAGCGAGTTCACTCAACCCTTGTACGAATTCAGAGCAACCTGAAAATTAGCTAATTTTAGACCCAAGATTGGAATTCTGATTCTAACTTATTCTTAACTAACCCAACTTATTGTGATTCTGGTCTTAACTGTGTATATCAGCACTGACAAATGATAGTGCTATGAAATGCACTTTGTATCAGATTGGGATCTTTTTAAAAATTCAATGGGCTTCTCTTTGAACAGTTGTGAATGAACATGCGCAGCTGGAGACCTGAAGGACAACTGTCAAGCAGGTGTTCTCCAGCAGAGCTTACATGCTAGCAAAGTGTCTTAATAATTTCAGCAGTTTCCAGATTGAATGTCTTTGTTCCTCTGCCAGCTAAGCTTAAACCCTCTGTCCTGGCTTTCTCTGCCTGATGTTCCTGTCAGCCTGCCAACAGAGGCAAGTCCTCTACTAACTGCGGCTGAACAGTTTGCTCTGGATGAGATGTATGACTGTTTCAATCTGCGCCGTCACCCCCATCCTCATCTTCAATGGGGATGCGTTGGAAGCTAAAGCGCGCTGAAGTGCGTCGCTCCCATTCAGAGCTGAAGTGGCAGCCTGCCCGGTGATAGAGCATGCTCGGTGCAGTTGGAAACTCTCCCGTTCTCACCCGGTGTGAAAGTGAGCCATGCTCCCTCCCGATTGCTACTCATGCTTTGTCGTCAAAACATTTGATTTCTTCTGCATTCAGCAAATAAATCATGCGATTTATACACCTTTTTAACACTTCAAATCTATTTACAGCCGAGATGTGTAATTTTCGAGTTTTGAACAGGCCCTGTGGCTTCCGCAGGTGTGTGACTCGTCCCTATTGTCATGGCTGTGGAGGGCAGTGTTTGGTTACGGTTGGTGAGCCGGTGTTGCTTGGTCTGGCGTGTTGACATGCATGTCACAGTGCTGCCGCCCGCCGCTGTGCCTCTCATCAATTCAGCAGACACGCTAAACAGATTCCACTCTCAGCTCTGACTTTGGATGTGAGCGCTCTAAACTTCCTCAGGGGAGCCATTTCCTGCAAATCAAAGTCCTGCGTGCCAGTCGCCGAGAAGAGGGCAAAACAAGCTGTTCCTCTGAGCTTTCTGAAAGAGACTCCTGTAGACACCGAGATCTCAGCTGGTCTTACTCCTTACTTTCACAATCTCAGTCAAAAAGCTGCAAGTGGACTTAAAGGGTCATGAAATCCTAAAACAAATTTTTTGATGTTAACAGATAGTCAACCCAAAATTTATTCAGACACCTTCAACATTTCTCACATTATCACATTTAATTTGCTATAGTTGAGTTTCTATATAAATGGTAATAAATTATGACAAGAACTCTGAGTTATCAAATCAGTTGATATTTCACTGGTTTTGGCCATCCTTCTGTTAGACTGTCTCACAAATGAATTAGGTTGAATAGCTGTCAGCTTTCAGCTGTTAAATGCAAGTACACAATTAGATAATACCAGTTTAGGTCAATAAATTACCAAGCAATGCTTAATTTTGTTCAGTCTGTGGTGTTAAAAGGTCGCATTAGCAATTAAAGAAAAAAAACTTAAAGGGATCATCGGATGCAAACTTCACTTTTATATGGTGTTTGCATATAAATGTGTCTTTGCAGTGTGTGGACACAACCACCATGCAATGAAAAAAATCCATTCACACCTCCTTAATCCACAAAAAAACTAAACACTCTCAATAATCAGGCCGTTAGGATTTTTTGAGCACTATGATGTCATAATGCTCATGCTCCGCCCACGACCACTGACGAACTGTCCCGTATTAGCATATTTCTGCCCTCAGCCATTTGACACCCCCCATGGAAGAGAGGGGTGGGGTGAGCAGTTGCTCATTATCATTTAAAGAGACATGCACCGAAACAGGTCACTGTGAACAAAGCTGTTTAGGTAAAAAGGGTGTTGTTTTACACAACCATTGAGGAATTTTAACCAAAGTATATTACAAACTTTACATGAACACCCTAAAGAATCATACCAACTAATGGAAAATGGGCATCCGATGACCCCTTTAAGCAAAACATGGTGAGGTCAAAGTGTCTCAATAATTTTTGGTCCCACATTTTTATCAATTTTACTGGTAGCCCACTGTATGAAGACTTTTTGGGTATAATGTCACAGTTTACTTTATTTTGCTATCCTCACTTGAACTATAGTGTCCTGCACCCACTAGTAAAAAAATATCAAAAATGAAATCTGGTGTCTTAATTTTTGGTTTGACTGTGTACAGGTTGCACGTCAATGAAAACAACAATAGCTGTCATAATGTTTATTATTAAGGGAAAAGTGGTAACTTTTCTGTTTTTCTGAGCTATTTCGTTCCTCTGGTTCTGGTAAAGAGCAAAGCTGAACCAACGTCACGAAAAATGAGTGATTGGCTGCCCTGGCTGGAAAGTATGCTTTTATGTCTTCAGTTTCTCCATATTATTCATGAAAATAGACTAATTTAATCCAATCACTGTGCTGTATTATGCATGAGATCGCATTACAGCTGAGAACTCAAATGTGACAAGACCGGTGTTGTGCCGAATTCGACCCCCGCCAAATTATTACCCCTCTAGCATTGGTAGGTTTAGGATTAGTTGTGGGTGAGGGGTTAGGATTAGGGGCGGGGTTGGGATTAGGCAATCAGGCACTGACTTCAACGAGGAGGTTAATAATTTGGCAGGGGGTCGAAATTAGGCACAACACCGGCTCAGCGCTGTAACATAAAAGTGTTGTTTGCATTTTCCCCTGATGAGGTCAGAACTGGAGTTTGACTATATCAACACTCAGAAAATGACTGTAATAATGTTTAAGTTGTAACAACATGCGGAGCGCACATCAGAGCGGTTTCTGCGTGCAACGCCACAATGAGTTTAACAGCACTAAAAAACGCGGAACAGTTCATTACCGGACAAGAGCAAGTGTGTTTCAAGTTTTTACGGACATATTTCACATACTCTCCTGCTCCAAACATGAGCAGCACCGTGTATGTACACATATTTTATCATGTCTTCAAATGAAATATATATGTGCAAATACAGACACAGCGTTACATCCAACGCTATCTCACGACCAATTCGTACGAGTGATTAAAAGGTGGCTAATTCGTACCTCAGTCGTACGAATTTGTATGATTTGTCTAAACCCTTGTGATGGGTAGGTTTAGGGGCGGGGTCAGGGGTAGGTCATTCGTACGAATTCATACTAATTTGGTAACTCATGTAAAATATGTACGAATTAGTAAAAATCGTATGAATTCATATGAGCGAGATCGTATGGATTTGTACGAATTAGCCACCTTGTAAAATTTGTGCAAATTGCCGTAACACGATGACACGATGGATTGTTCTGATGCAGGCTACAGAAGACAATTATGTAGACCAAAAATTCAAAGAAGAATGGGCAAAAAAGTAACTAGTAGAAGAATGGGCAAAAAAAAAAGCCTTATTCTTTATTCCCCCAACTCTGTTTTTTTTCCTTCTTTTTTTTTCTCTGCTCATATTTGAATAATTACACTCCCACTTTTCCACAGCTTTACACGCCAATTTTTTTAGTTTTTCAAAGCTGAGGTGTAAACAACTAGGCTAAAATAGGAGGGTTTCATGACACTTTAAACCTCAGGTATACTTTTTTGTTTTCCATGTTCTGCTCCGTATTGCACACAGCAATTCTTTCAAAGAATACCCAGAAAACACATTTACGTTGTGGCAACGTCTGCGGCACATTGTATTTCTACTATGGCAACGTGGCTGTCTATGTGCTCGTTTTGTAACAACGTAGGGCTGTGGCAACGTTGTTGCTCGACATTCAGCAACTGAGAGACGACGTTCTGGCAATTTATTTTTTTATGCTAGATACTGTATAGATATCCCTCATTTAGCATGTTATGTTTTGTGGTTAATTTTTAATTAGTCATATGTTAGATAATTATATACTTTTTAAATATTGTTTATCCTTATTATTATTTATGGGCCTAACAGTAAATTAATTATAATGAACACCTGCAAGTGTACACTTTGAAGAGTAAAAATGACATAGAAGGTTAGCTAATTCAACTTTATTAAAACTGCATATGGTAATCAAATTGCACTTCCAAAAGTCATACGTTTGTGAGAAAAAAAACAAATTATACACAGGAAGTGACTAACGTTAACTAGCATGAGCAGACATTAGAAAATCTAGTGAAGAAACGAATGAGATGACAAATCAAAGGAAAAATAAACAGGTGTGCGAGCGGTTACAAAAAAAAATGCTCTGTGCGTTTCCAAAAAAGGGAAAAAACATTAACGTGCAACAAGTACGTGCTTGAGTCGCTGTCTGTTCAAGGAGTGCTGAAATCAAGTACACATCATTAAAGTAATTTTGGCTTCATTATGGCGAATAACTTTTGGCATAAAGTAAAATTTTTGTCATACCTGACCAGATGTTCAAATAAATGTCACATTAGACAAGGAAGTTGTAGGTTGTGTTTGAATAATTACGTATCTTATTTAGTTGAGGTAAATTAAACACAATTCTCACGTATCCTTGCTTGATGATGAATGAGATGGCCCAGCGGTTGGTTGAAATTTAAAAGGCTGATTTTCGCGCTTCAGTAGAGTGACGAGTAGCCTACATATGTTGTCCAGACACCCCAGGCACAACCTTAAGGAATGGCCCTGAACGGTGGTTCAATGTCAACATTGTGACAACGCCGTAACAACCTTCACCACACAACGTAGTTATAGCAACCTTTTGGCCATGTTGTTAAAACGTTGTGCCAACGTTCTGTGTTTGCTGGGTACTCCTTTGACCGAGAGCGTGGACGCGTTTTAATGATCCGTTCTTTTCAAGCACAAATCACTCGCAAATGCGCTGTTGTCTGCACACAAGCCCGCATGGACACAAAAACGGGTATGCGCATGTCTGGTGTGCACAAATATCAGTCGATTTACTGATCATGAAAATTTCATCAGGCAGACAGTCTGTGATCCAGAGCAGAATGCGTACAAGGGAAGTATACTTTCAGCTTTAGCCAGCAACCTTTTATGGGGTGGAATGAGCAGAGAAAGCTTTCATTCCTTAAGATAAGAGAAAATAATGAGAGCGTGCTCTCAGGTGTGCTTATCTCATTTTCTTTGCCTGATCTCATGCGAATGTGGCATTCTAGTAATAACACACCCGACCCGGCAATAAAGAACTTTTTGATGTTTTAAAGTATTAGTCTTAATAACTCTTGCTCTTGGTTTGTACTGTCTCCAGGTCGTGGCTTCTTAAAGATGGATGACTTCAAAAATGCCTTCAAGCGAGTTGCCCCTCGTCTGCCGGAGAGAACTGTGCTGGAGGCTTTCCGGTAAGAGTTTGGGCCCCCGGCCTCTCTGTAAATGCATGATTCAGTGTGTTATCTGATCTTCCTCTCAATCTCTCATCTTTCCATCATCCTTCTCCTTGATTTCCCTTTCCAAAGTAGATTACAAAGGCAGCTGGATGTAATTACGCTTTGAATGTGTTGAGTCAGAAAGTGATTTTTGTGCCCATCGCTCAGAGCAGGCCTCCCACCTCAACCACGGGAACAAGCTCTGCGTTTGGCCGGCACTTTGTTACTCGAACTCCTCCAGTGTGAGTGAAAGTGTTTGATACAGTCCCATGTGAGAGTAGAACAGGTCTGGAGATTTTGGAGGCTTGCTGTTTTGAGATCTGGCTGCTCATTAGGGTGAGAACAGTGCCATGCTCCCTGTGGAGTTTCTCAGCCTCTTTCCAGCTCCATTCAGGCCCCATGGCTGCTCCTCGTGTCTCTGTACATCTCATCCTCTCCGTCTCGCTCAAAAACGCTCTGAACAGGTGGGATCCCGAGCCTTCGCGTGCTGTGCGTTCACACTCATTTCAAACAGTTATCACTAGACCCAGAGCTATCGCCAGATCCCAAAGCCAATATGACATTCGACAATCTCCCACTAAGATCTCCGCATTACTTTCATACTATGATGTATCTAGAGGTTTCAGCTTGTCCCTGCGTTTGCAGTTATAGTGACACATTATTATCAGCCCTCAGCTGAGTCTCTTTTCTCGGTTTCTTATCCTTTTGAAGAGGTGATGTGGATACCGTATGCAGTTCTGAGGCGGGGCAATTAATCTTTCATCCTGTGTTTGAGGGCTCAAAAAGAGATGCAACACGTGTCTCATTGAGTGCATATGTGCGCATTTGCTTGTTTTTTGTGGACAGATTTAGTTCATTGTTTGATGTGACTCATCCTCTGCGGTTGGCCACTGCTGCAATTGCAGCTATTGCCGGCCAGTTGTCCTGCAAGGCTGGTTAAAATATACGAACACCCTCTCACACTGCAGAAACCCTGATCACTGACAGTGTAGATACTGTGTCCTTCTGACCTTAAGCTCAGCTGACGTACTAGGAGCTGATAACCTCAGAACCCCTGTGAGTCATTGTGTTGCTATGATTGCAAAAACATGCCAACACAGCATTGGCAGAGTGACTTATAAGTTCAGGAGGCACTGTGGCATTTGTTTTTAATTAAATGTCGCAGTCGTGTCAGAACCGAAGCGCTAAGGGCTTATGCCACAAGAAAGCATGTAGCATGACTTTAGACACTTTAGAATTTGTATCCAGTGACGTCTCAGTCGGCATTAGGGCTGTAGCTAATGATTAGTTTGATAATCAACTAATATAATGATCTGATATTAATCGCCTATTCGATTAATCACATCTTCATTTGAACAATCTCAGTATTCTTAAAATCCCAAGATCGATCCATTACTCTATATTTACTCACTACCCTATTCTGACTAACTTAAACACCTTGGATTGGCCATTGCGTTCATGTGCTCAACATTGGCTACAATGATCAACACTTCAAAAAGACGTTGTAAATAGAAACCTTTGACACTCTTCACTCAGCGTTTACACAGATACACACAGAAGTGTTTGATTCATGTTTGATCATGACGTCACATCCCGTTTTTATAGCATTAAATAAATAACTAAAACCAAACTAATTGGAAAAATGAATTAACACTTGAACATGCCTGTGTGATCAGTGTTGGGAATAACGATGTTATAAATAAACGGCGTTACTAGCGGCGTTATCTTTCTCAGTAACGAGTAATCAAACGAATTATTGTTTCCCCCGTTAGAACGCCGTTACCATTACTGACAATAAAATGCGGCGTTACTATAGCCTAATTGAGCTCACTGAAGCGGTTTTCATCCGAGTAGGCTCTCTCTCCGCCATAGGACCTGCAAAGTTTTGTCTCTGGCGTGTGTGTGAGTGTGTTTATGAGGCGCCGGACTGGACAAAAGCGAAGCGAACGCGCTCGACAATGCGCAAGAGAGGCCGAGTGTGTCCGAGAGCGCGCTCGGTTGCGCGAGAGAGACCGAGGGTGTCCGAGCATTATAGTGTCCATTTCATTAATTTAACATTATGTAATATTGGGGGCATCCAAGTTATTTGACATAGGCCTATTTTAACATTTAAAAAAAAGTAACGCAGTAGTTACTTTCCCTGGTGACTTTTATAATGATTTAACTGAGTTACTAACTCAGTTACTATTTGTGAGAAGTAACTAGTAACTATCACTAATTACTTTTTTTAAGTAACATGCCCAACACTGTGTGTGATAAGAACTGCCTAAAATGACAGAAACGATCTTTGGAAAAAAAATTATTTGAAGTATAATTGAATTTTTTTGTTTGGATCGCGTCCCATTCTATTACATGCAGAGGGCGGGGTTTACATTACACAAATTGGATTACAGGACACAAATAAAATTGATTGCTTTTCAAGTTTTTTGTGTATTTTATGATTCTATTTCAGTCACAGTATAGGAATATACTGAAAAAAACACCTTTTGGGTCCCACGGTATATAAAATAAATATTACATGATAAATAATGGTTAAACGATTACAGAAATGCAATTAATTTTAAGGTTTTAAAGTGTAAATATATTACGTTTTAGTGCTGTCAATAGGTTAATATCGTACGTTTCAGTGTCTATTGAAACTCAAGTAAAAGTAGGCTACATGTGGTAGAACCACTTTGCGTAAAAATACATATAGTTATAGTGACACATTATTATCAGCCCTCAGCTGAGTCTCTTTTCTCGGTTTCTTATCCTTTTGAAGAGGTGATGTGGATACCGTATGCAGTTCTGAGACGGGGCAAATGAGATCATGAGATCACATTGTATTATTTTTTAATAATCTTTTTAGTTTTTATTTTAGTTTAGGGTTTAGTCTGTGTGTTATGTGCTTTTGTCATTTTTATTAGTGTTCACAATAAAATACTTACATTTTATTTCTATTAACGATGATTATTGTAAATAGTTTTAGTTAACAATAACAAGGTCAATCAACTGTTTAAAACTGGAAAATTAACAAATTCAGTCAGTTAATGCAGACTACTCATTTTAGCTCTGTTTGGCTTAGCCAATTGCTGGTGATTCCCTTCCACCCTCTCAGGTGTTGACCTTCACCAGTTGATCCGTATCTCCCGCCATGTATAGCCATGTAGATGTTTGACTTGAGGAAGAGCAGAGGAACACCTGGAACAAACAGGAACACTCAGAGCACTCCGTGTGTGTATTTGTGTCTTTGCGTGTCAAAGTGTGTGCGCTCTGGTCCCCAGCTAGCGCACGTTCAAAGTCATAACCTTCACGCCGCTGTGCCATCTTGTTTTCCTCTCTCCACCTCCTCCGGTTCTCCTCCGCCCCGTCATCCTGTCACTGCTTACAGAGTGTGGCAGCAAACGGACCAAATGGAAAAAAAATGGAATTCCAAGGAAGAAGTGAAGTAAGAGAGAGAGCTCACCTTGAATGTTGTGTTTGGAGTTTATCTGCACACCCAGGGCTGTGTTTAGAAAAGATTATCACAACAAAGTGATAAGCGGGATTGTCCGCCTTTGGTGTCTCTTTCAAAAGAGTGCAGGGGGTGCCCCGTGTTACCGCAATGTGTGTGTGCATGTTGTCAGGTTTGCTCTTCTTTTATACCTTGGGATGAACTGAAGCCTCTGTTTTGAATCTGTTTGTGTTGCGACCCCTTTGTGAAGAAAAGAGCAACACCCTTATCCTGTCCTTTTTGGCATAATTATAGCAGAACAATAGAGCGCCCTGCAGGCTTCACACTATTAGCAGACGTGCTGTTGCCTCTTTATGTGCTAGAGATTGATGGACACGTGCTGCCTCTCTGAATGAATGTTAACACCGCCATTTCTCCCCGCTGCTTGTTGCCATGGTGACGTGGTACGCAGAGCTGGTGCCATCACACCTTGAGCACTGCCTGCAGTTGTTTTTCTTTTTTTTCTCCCTTCTTTCACTACTCTCTGCTTTTCTCTTTTGTTGTCGCCGTTTCCAGAGCAACTATCTGCCATCACCTTTCCATAAATACCTGCTGCACACACATTCTTACAGTTCTTGAGTTACAAGAATGCATCGTTTTTTCCCTCTTATTCACTTTATCCTCCTCCCCCTCCACATCGCTCTCGTTCTCTCACTCGCTGAGGAATCTCAGGTTTCTTATTGTTCTCCTCTCTGACATCCCAGCTTTACAGAATTGTCCTTACTAATAAGTCCAAAGTAAAAGCCCATTTTGCACCATACATCCTTTCATTCTCTTTTAGTGGAGCTTTTATGTGCATTTGTCGACTGAATTATACTACATCCATTAAACTTGATCACTTTGTATGTACAGTATCTTCCTCTTTCTTCGACTATACAGGAAAAAACTGAAGTCAGAGAATTGAGCTCTTGGAGCAGTCAGGTGCTAAATGTTATGTTGGTTGCTAAAACAGAAATCTTTTGGTTTATTCGGCTCCAGTCAGGAATCTGAACCAGCAAGTTTCTTGCACACGTTTGAGGATCTGCCACTGTCTCAGAACCAGCTTGTAATTTATTTAGAGAACTGTTATTGGTTGCTTTGTATGCAGTTTTTGATAAAAGAACAACACGTCTTGTCACAGTCACATTGTTGAAAATCACTATTTTTACACAGTCTTACTGTATCAAAACAATAATGGTGACATTTTATTACAAATGTGTTATACAAGTTTTACTTTGAAATTGAGTTAAACAAAGAGAAAAGCCTGTAGAATAATAAAACCACTTGCCCTTATCAATGAAAAATGTAATTGCATCTCTCTCTCTCAATTGCAGAGATGAGTGGCGGTTTACTCGTACTCTCCAAAAACCTTGTGTTCTTTGCTTCTGTCTTCAGAGCCTCCGTAATCTGAAATGGAGGCTAATGAAAAAGTGAATTAATTAGCATTCTTAAATTAAACTTCTCTAGGAGTTTCGTCTTATTAACCATTGAGTGCTTTTTATGTGCCTTTAAAAAATATTCATGCAAATTACCCCACAATGTGAATGCCTAAGGCCATGCAAGAGGTTATGGTGAGTATCTCTCTCTCTCTCAAAAAAAAAAAGAGGAAAAACGATTTTACCTATGTTTTTAAATATGCATGTTGCATGCTAATGCTGTCCTGTTTAGGTGTTTTCAGAGCTGAGGAGATCATGTAGCCTGGTATAGGGTCACGGCTCCTTCATGCTATTTTTTCCCCGAGAGTGGCGAAGAGAGAGAGAAATGGGTGGTGAGGATAGAAATGAGGAAAAACTCCTACAGATCAGTAGCAAATTAGCCCTGCCTGGTCTCAGCGTGAGTGCATTTACTGCATATTGAGAGTTTGCCCTTTCCCTTTGCCACCATATCAAGGTAATTACATTTCCTTTGTAGTGCTCTGAAAGGAGGAATTGCTGGCCTGGAGTTTCACTGCCCGCCCATGGAAGCACAGAGTGCATAAATCCCTTAAAATAGCCATTTTTTCCCCTCTTCCTGCTGACACAATAAGCTTAATGAAAGCACAATAACACAGTCGATTCAGCTCTGTACTGGACACTCAGAAAGCTGCTAATGTTGAGCTGAAGAGTGGCTTTTGGGGAAAAAAAAAAAACATTATTCCTTCACACTCTCTCTCTCACGACTGTTTGACAGTGCAATGGACCTAATTTTGTTGGAGGTGGAATTGATTAATCTAATTTCAGCTAATTTCCACAGTCTCTTGTTTCCCCCCCTTCTTTTCGTCGTCTCATAGAAATAATAAATGGCAGAAAAGGGCAAAGCCTGCACCAGGGCTTGCCTTATTTTCCCGAGAACTTCATCACCCATTCACAGATGCAGAATGATGATTAGGAGCAAGACAAAAAAATGCTTAGATTAATCTTTTTATTTGAGATTTTCCTTTGTGGACCCTTTATCCGCTCTTTCTTGTTCCCTTTCTGTCTGTTTCTCAGTCTTTAGGCAAGCGAGCTGGTTATAGGCAGACTCCAAATTCAAGCAGGGTTGCCAGAGGGTAATGCAGTAATCACATTGGTTCCCCTTAGAGTGGGCGAATGGGTGAGGAGAGCGGTGCCCTCTGCTTGTGGCTGTTCCTCCAGCCTCTGCATCTGTCTGGCTGGCTTCACTTGCAGAGGGAGGCTAAACATACACCCTGTGTAAATGCAGAAAATCCATTTCTTTTTGTATTGTTCCATGTCTGCCTTAAAGACGTGCTCTTTTAGCCCATTTCATTTTTGTATACATATACCGTTTCTCTATATAATTTAAATTTGACAGCCATATATTATTTATTTTTGTCTGTAACCTGATGGTTTTATTTTTTCTACAAGTTGTGCCATCAGTTGTGAAATTATTTAGAACTTGTCAGTTCCATCTGAGATTTCCAAACCCGAAATGTCTTCGACTTCTTTTTAAACCAATGGCTTTTATGGAAAGGGGGAAGGGGAAAATCAGAGTAATTCCATTGGGATCTTTGTACATTGTGTAGTTGCCATGACAATTACATTAGTCTCCACTGGCAATCATCCACCTTGTTGGAATTCTAATGAGGAAGTTTTTTCCCCCCTCTTTTTTCCCCCTCCTACTTTTTTCTGTTTGGGCGTGTGTGCGGCTATCAAGGATCTCCTGCCATAGTGGAAAACTGCGTTCCTTGAAGCGAAAATATAAGTGCCTTTTAAATAGGGCCACGGAGGGGGCCATGGTCTGCTGTCTGAGAGAGATAGCAATACTCTGCTGGGCTGTGCCCATTACTCTCTCTCCCGGGGTCTAGGCTAATAAAGATGGCTTGATACATCCGTCAGAACGTCTGAGAGAGCGAGAGGCGTTGTTCCAGGAGTGAGGCAACATTGGTGGCGCTCCCCGAAGATGAATGATAAGCATGCATGGCAAAAATCGCTTTAAAAACTTCACTTTAGTCAGAAGCAAACAAGCGTGACTTTTTTTCTCTCTCTTTTTTATTGGCACCTTTCTGTGTTTAATTTGCTTTTGAATGTTATTCATTTAATTTCCACCTGCAGGCATATCTGTTACTGCGCATAAGACGCTAAATTTCACGCGTTTAATATGTACCGGTAAGATCATAATCTGCGGGGTGATTTAAGGAGCTTCTGGGGCGCTGAATAAATCAATGAATTAATTAAGGCTATCAAAGAAAATGATCTCTCTTCTATCGAGGGTACGTTCCAACCAAGCTCAAATCACACAATCTATCGAGGTTTATTTCCTGATACAAACACAAGGTCACTGAAGCCCTTTACCCTGATTAATGTTGTCTCTTCTCTTTATTTAGTGACACTTTATCACGTTTTCTTACTCTGTATGGCGTGATTTTTGCTAGAGAATACTTCTGTGGCAATTTTGCTTGTCAATATTCCTATTCCCAATGTGGAAGAGGAAGCAGTGGGAGTCCATTCGGTCTCAGCAATGTATGCTCTTTATCGATGCTTATGCTTCTCTTGGGACTAAATCAAGAAGTTGAATTGAGTTGAAGCCACAGGACAAGCATCTAGGATGAGAGGATACAGGAAGTGCCCAAGCTCTCTGAGCCAGGGGCGTTAAAGAAAAATTCTGGCCGTTTACTGTGTGTTTGATGCTGATGGAATGGGATTGCAGAGATGGAAGTAGGCTCACTGCAGCACTTGTGTTAGTCCCGCATTCTCCTCCCATAAGGACCTTATATAACCCCTGTTCATGTTTCTTTTATGTTGTACTCTGCTCATGTTATGTTGTTTCTGTCTGATCAGACAAAATCTTTTCTCTCATAGAAAAACAGCCATTTCAGAACTGCTTTCAGAAGGGCATTGGTCACCTAAAATGCCAATAGAAAGATGGGGCAGGGACCCCTTTATATGTGGTATAAAATGTTTGCATTTAAGAGTGATCTACAGTATCATCTTAACAGACGTACTTTATAATGCTTGCATCAGTGTATATATATACTATTTAAAGGACAAGTTCGGTATTTTACACTTAAAGCCTTGTTTTTGTCAGGGTTCTGCCCTGGCAGCTTTGTCTGTATTGTCTTTGTTTCATGTCTCTATGTTTGTGTTGTGCTTGAACATATGGTTTTGTTTGTGTTGGCCATGTGCTCCTCTGTTCCTGCCTCCTTGTTTCCCTGTACCACGCCCTCTTGTCTAGTTGAGTCCTCGTTTGTCTGTTCCTCCTGTTCTCTGCTCCCTTGTTTCAGTCCTCGTTTACGTGAGTGTTCACCTGTTCCTTGTCTGAGTGTTCTCACCTGTTACTCTTGTGAACTCCCTTTATGTGTGTGCTCTTTCCCTCATGTGTTGCCATTTCGTTAGATGTTGTACTACTGTGTACTTCTGTGCTACATAGTTTGTTTCTTTTTACTAAAGTCTGCAGTGTTTTATTTGTAGAAGTATTTTGTGCTTTAGTCCTGCCATCGGTCCTGTCTGTCTTGTCTTCTTTGTCACTAGTTCCAGTCCTGCTAGCAGAGCGTCCCTGACTGCTTACACTCTTGGTTTTGGAGGAAGCCTGGTGCTGTGCCTAAGATCACTGAGTGCCTTGCTGCACTACTTGGAAGTTCCTGTCTGGCTACTGCTAGAATTCTCAGGTATCATTCTGCTCTGCCATTACTACTCTCCAGCTTCCAGTCATCTTGCTAGTTACAACTGCTGCTCGGCTAGTTTCTACGGCTGTCATTGTGTCTCATCCCTGCCTATTGTCTGGACTGTTCACCTCTCCCGCCACATCCTGTCATCTGTCTACTGTTTGTCAATAAACCTGTTAACACTCGTTCTGCATTTGAGTCCTCCTTCGTAGACCCGTGACAGAACGAACTGGCCAGTTCAGGACTCACCAGAATGAGCATCAAGATCCTACCACCTGCTAAGTTCCAGGAGAGAATGGCTCGTCATTGTGGTCTCATTGCTCTTCTTCAGGATGGCTTTGAGGTGGGGGGTTTTGGCCAATTCTTTTGGACCATGTCTTTGGGGCTAGATTTATAAAGACAGTGCTCTCAATGACATTTTTAATTCCTGCTTGGATGACCCCCTGCCTGCATGGGAGATGGATTCTCTCAGGATTCTGGATTTCTGGGGTTTCTCCAGGTACCTTGGTCATCACAGTAAGTGGGGAATGCCAATTCGACCAGTATCGTCTTTCAACAATCACCCTGCCCTTCCTCGCCTGTCACGTCAAATTTATGATCCTCTTCTGGCTTCTACCAAGAAACTAAGATCCAGACAGAATAGGGCAGTCCAGTCCACCACAGCTACCCCAGTGTCAGTCAAACCAACTGCCATCGTCTCCCAGGCATCCAGGTCAGTCCCAGTCACTTCAATATCTGTTCTTCAAGACCCAGTCAAGTCAACCGCTGTCTAACAATTAAGTCAGTTCAAGCCACCTGAGTCTGCTGACTTAACCTCTGTTTCCCCAGTAACTACCCAGAGTATTCCTGTTACTTCAGAGTCTACCAGGTCTGTTTCAGTCACTGCTGAGTCGACGAAGGTCACTACTTTTCTGCCTGGGTTGGTTGAGTGTGCTGTAGAGTCTACAGACGCAGCCCCGCACACAGTATCAGCCCGTCGAAAGAGGAAGAAAAAGACCTGTGCAGAACAATCTACAATTCTTCATTCTCAAGCTCCAGGTCCAGTGGTTCCTGAGGTATCAAGTCCAGTAAAATCAATTTCTAAGCCGTTGACTAGTAATGTTATTCCCTCTGAGACAATCTCTGCCAGTCCTGTCATGTTCACTGAGGCCAGTCCCAAGATGCCTGTTGTCATTGCTGCAGATGCCTTCTCTGAATATCTTACAAGACTTGTCAAGTGCCTAGAAATTTCAGCCAAGCCTGTCGTGTCCACAGAATGTGAGCCCGCTGCTGTGAAGGCGGTCCCCGAGCCCTCCGCTTCAGAGAGGGCGGTCCCAGCACCCGCTGCTGAGAGAACAGTTCCTGAGCCAACTTCAGAGGAAGCTGTTCCTGAGTCCGCTGCTCCAGATCCAGAGAGCGCAGCACAAGAGGGTACTCCCAGGTCAGTCCCCGTGCACGCCAGTGCAGCCCAGGAGGGCGCTCCCGAGTCAGTCCCCGTGCACGCCAGTGCAGCCCAGGAGGGCGCTCCCGAGTCAGTTCCACTGTCTGTTTCCAAGACCTTCACCGATTCTAGCAGTTCTGTCGTTGCCCCTAAGTCTGTCAAGCCCAGTTGGAAGTCCAGATCAGCTAGGCCAGTTCCTGTGTCCAAGAGTACCTCATATCAAGTTCCCATTCTTCCCATCCCACCCTCTGCGTTTCCTGGTTATGGTTCCCCTAAGCAGGCACCTCCTTTGTCAGCCTTGAACTTTTTTTCCCAGTTCTGTTCCCACCCGCCCCTTCACTCCCTCTGTGTTCCCTGGTCAGTTTGGGACTTCCATGTTTTCGCCCTACCTGCCCCCCCAGTTGTTGCCTCTGTGGACTTCTATGCCTGTTTTGGACGCCTGGAGGCGTCCATTAGAGGGGGGGGAGGGGTACTGTCAGGGTCAGGGTACTGTCAGGGTTCTGCCCTGGCAGCTTTGTCTGTGTTGTCTTTGTTTCATGTCTCTGTTTGTGTTGTGCTTGAACATATGGTTTTGTTTGTGTTGGCCATGTGCTCCTCTGTTCCTGCCTCCTTGTTTCCCTGTACCACGCCCTCTTGTCTAGTTGAGTCCTCGTTTGTCTGTGTTGTCACCTGTTCCTCTTGTTCTCTGCTCCCTTGTTTCAGTCCTCGTTTACGTGAGTGTTCACCTGTTACTTGTCTGAGTGTTCTCACCTGTTACTCTTGTTAACTCCCTTTATGTGTGTGCTCTTTCCCTCATGTGTTGCCAGTTCGTTAGATGTTGTACTACTGTGTACTTCTGTGCTACATAGTTTGTTTCTTGTTACTAAAGTCTACAGTGTTTTATTTGTAGAAGTATTTTGTGCTTTAGTCCTGCCATCGGTCCTGTCTGTCTTGTCTTCTGTGTCACTAGTTCCAGTCCTGCTAGCAGAGCGTTCCTGACTGCTTACACTCTTGGTTTTGGAGGAAGCCTGGTGCTGTGCCTAAGATCCCTGAGTGCATTGCTGGAGTACTTGGAAGTTCCTGTCTGGCTACTGCTAGAATTCTCAGGTCTCATTCTGCTCTGCTCTGCTCTGCTTACTACTCTCCAGCTTCCAGTCATCTTGGTAGTTACAACTGCTGCTCGGCTAGTTTCTACGGCTGTCATTGTGTCTCATCCCTGCCTATTGTCTGGACTGTTCACCTCTCCCACCACATCCTGTCATCTGTCTACTGTTTGTCAATAAACCTGTTAACACTCGTTCTGCATTTGAGTCCTCCTTCATAGACCCGTGACAGTTTTAAGATAGTTTCTGATGAAATAGAACGGTTAAGATTAAAATTTGGACACAGCTGTTTTCGGTTTCTGTGGTTGCATGTTGGCTCATGTACTTTTTAATGACTTATGCCTCATTCAATAAAGGCCTTTTAACTTTATCCTTCTCCTTATTTGAAGACTTGACTGAGGGCCTGGGACCTGTTCTTTTGTTTCTTTAGCAGCCAACTATGTTGCCAATCATGTTATTGCACTGGACAACATTTCTCTTTATATGCATCATTATGAAGTTCACTGCAGGCTTAAAACTGTTGGTTCTCCCATGTTGTACGTCAAAAATAACAGGCTCATTTTAATAGAATTATGTAATAGAATTAAGCCATCATAATGCATTCACATTGTCAGAGTGATGATACATTGCTGGATCGGATTCGTAGTGATTTGCAAATGGACTTAAAAACATAATGAAACATCTTAAAAAAACAAACAACACTATAAATCCTCCACTACATTATTAAAGCATTCCCACATTAGACTTGGCTGGTTTAAAGTGATCTTAAAAGAGCTTTTTTTAAATTAAAATGATGTTTACCATGCTTTTTTTTTTTTTTTTTGAAGGAGCTATTATTGTAAAAGGATATGCTATGTTGGAATAATTTTAAGGAACAGCATTTGTATCACCAGTAGAGTGAACGGCTGCCTGGAAAGCGCTTAAAGTGAATGCCAAGTATAGGTCTTTTTTTCAGTTCGAGAAAACAGGCATATTTCTATAATATAAGAACTCTTTGTTTAGGGCTTATTCTATCTTACATTTCCTTTGCTCCCACTGCGTTTAGTTCTGTCTTTATCAAGTGGAGGAGTTTTCTCGAACTTCTCTCAGATGTCTTAGATCTCATGTTTAATAGAGGCATGTGTACAGGCTTCAGTTGATATGGTCCATTATTCTTATTTGAATGAATTGTTTATTTGAACAATTGGGATTGTAGAGGCAGTAAGCATATAAGAACTGTCTCTCAAAATCGAGCAGCCTTCTAAAAGAAAAACCTACATTAAGTCCTGGTATAAATAAGAAAGAAGCCATTTTTTTTGTTTCTTCAAGCTTAAAAGGATATTTCACCCAAAACTATTATTTACTGACCGTCATGTCATTCTAAACATGCATGACTTTCTTTATTCTGTGTAATGCAAAAGTAGAAAATAAAAAATATATACATTTGTCCATACTCTACTGTGAAAGTCAATGGGGTCCAGTGTGGTTTGGACTACAATGTTCTTCAAAATATCTACATTTGTTTTCCACAGAAGAAAGTCAGTCATACAGGTTTGAAATGACTGGAGGATAAGTAAATAATGAAATCATTTTAGCCTGACTTAGCTATCCCTTTAAAGTAATGGCGGTATTCACTGGAGCTTAGGGGCCAAGCCCCCTAAGCTCCCCCCCCCCCCCCCCCAACAAAACAACCCTACACCATAATCCCTCCTCCACCAAACTTTACACTTGGCTCAATGTAGTCAGGGAAGTACCATTGTCCTGGCAACCTCCAAACCCAGACTCGTCCATCGGCTTGCCAGACAGAGATGCTTGATTCGTCATTCCAGAGAACACGTCTCCACTGCTCTAGAGTCCAGTGGTGGCGTGCTTTACACCATACAATCTAATGCTTTGCATTGCACTTGGTGATGTAAGGCTTGGATGCAGCTGCTCGGCCATGGGAACCCATTCCATGAAGCTCTCTACGCAATCTCAAGACAACACGAAGTTTGGAGGTCTGTAGCTAATGACTCTGCAGAAAGTTGGTGACTTTTGCGCCCTGTGCACCTCAGCATGCTCTGACCCCGCTCTGGGATTTTACGTGGCCTATCACTTCGTGGCTGAGTTGCTGTTGTCCCCAATTGCTTCCACTTTGTTATAATACATCTAACAGCTGACCGTGGAATAATTAGTAGTGTGGAAATTTTACGAATGGATTTATTGCACAGGTGGCAATCTATCAAGGTTCCACTCTTGAATTCACTGAGCTCCTGAGAGTGACCCATTCTTTCACAAATGTTTGTAGAAGCAGTCTGCATGCCTAGGCTTGATTTTATACAATTGTGGCCATGGAAGTGATTGGAACACCCGAATACCATTATTTGGAGAGGTGTCCCAATACTTTTGACAGTAAAGTGTAGCTTAAACTCCACCCCTTTCTTACAGTTGACTGCGAGCTCTCATTCTGATCTGCTTCCATCCAATTAATGCGATGAATTTAACCCAGCCTACTTTTTTCCCGATAATCCGTTTCACTCGGTTGTACATAAAAAGTTAACTTAACCTGGAAGTAACATTATTCGAGAACCGCTATAACGCCAAAACAATCTGTTACCTTAAATTATATGTTTATCTCTGTAAAGCTGCTTTGAAACAATCCATTGTTAAAAGCGCTATATAAATGAAGATGACTTGACTTGACTACATCGCAAACAAGCGTAGCGTCAGTTCTGGCAGGTCACGTTAGTCAAGCTTGCATCAGCGGACTCTCAGCTGATCCACGTCTATAGGAAAACGACGCCTATCACTGTATACATATATAAGCTCCTTCAGTATTATCAGCAGCTATTGCGTTTCTCAGCAGCTAATTACCCTCCTCCATCCCCAGCTCCTCCTCCAAACCACCAATCCAAACTGTATGCTAATTGTCAATCGTATTTGATGATAGTGGTCGTGGCAAAAATATAGATCGTTGATATTTCTGTTACATAACAACTTGAATCACAATATTTAATTCAGTAATACAAAAAAATACCGTTCATCTCTAGAGATAGTGGCCATCTTGATCCTGTAAAAACTTACTTGTGCTTGTCCAACAGAAAGTCCTTCAAAATCGATCGTCATAAGAGCAAAAGAGTACCTTTCATCTCCACGGGAGGTTTGCATATTGTCTTCATCTGACTGTTCAATGCAGAGATATCTACCTATAATGTACTGAGGATCACATGGACTGCTGACTACTATTCTGAATGTTCTGAATCTGAACCAATCTGACTTCTTACGTGTAATGCTGGCTGGATCATAATCATACACTGTTCGCTCTTTGGCCAGAGGAGAACTGGCCCCCGACTGAGTCTGGGTTCTCCCAAGGTTTTTTTTTCTCCATTCTGTCACCTGATGGAGTTTTGGTTCCTTGCCACTGTTGCCTTGGCTTTTGGCTTCCTTAGTTGGGGACATTTAATATTCAACAATATTACTGATCTGCCGTACTTAAGGTGGACGACGACGACGCAATTTTCTTCTAGAAACAAACTTTGTTGTATTATTTTCATGTTATCACTGTGAAGCTGCTTTGATACAATCTGTATTGTAAAAAGCGCTATGTAAATAAAGGTGACTTGACTTGACTACTGATCAGAGGACACAGATCAACTTATGCTTGGTTTCTGAGACATGAATTCACTGTCCTGTAGAATGTAGCTGTAGCCTGTTCACTCAACCAGCCTGTTAGTTTAGAGAACTAGAAGCATGTCTGTGCCCTAAGCTGTGAGCCTTGTGATTGGCTGTCAGAGATTCTAAACTGAGGCTCATGGGAATAGTGGGATCGTCTCTTGCTCTGTTTCTCCACAGCCTTTCCACTGTCATGTTTTTATTATTAAACAACCACCGCATGGAAGGTCTGTCTTCAAAGGCGCAGGCCATTAAAGTTTTTGCAGCCGGGATTTGAGGCAGCATGTTTGTGTGACACACATTACGTAAGTCTTGTCTGACTTACTGTAGAGATTGAAAAGCAAAGCTGCGGATTCTGTTTGTGTCTGTCAGTGGAGTCGATGAAGACTTACTCCAGATAATGCTTGTTTGTTGTTATGGCAAAAACGTCTCTGGGACGTTGGTCAGGGACAGCTGCACTGCAATACAGATACATGACAATCATGGGTCGAATGGGTGTTTTGAATTGCATCACTTCCAGTTTTGGGCGTGATGTCTCTTGCGAAAAAGAGATGATTGACTCTCTGCCTGATAATAGTGGATGGGTCTTTCCTACATTACATGAGTAAAAGATGGTTTCAACTCTGGTTACAGTCAGCCCACAGACTGATTCAGGAAATATTTGGATAGAAAAATGACTTTGATCATATCTCTGTCCATTGGGTCAACATGACTAACTCAAGAATAGATTGATGTCAGTAAATTAAAGATAGGATTTTTTTTAGTGTTAGGGTTCTACATGCCACCCAAGTTTTCTACCAGGGAGAGATTGTTTGGTGACATCTGAGTTTAGGTACTTCCTGTGTCTCTCTAAAAGCCTCCAGTCAGATTCAGATTATACTCGGCCCCCTGAGCTGCCACACTGATGTCTCTCTCCTCGTCGGCAAGTGTAGCATGAGAGAGCGTATGCTTTGGAGATGAAGATGACAGCCCAAAAGTGCTTTTCTCCCACTGATCAAAGAGGATAACTGGAAGGATTGTCCCATGAATAAAGCTATCAGACACCTGCAGGTATAATTACCTTGTTCAGACGTGAGCAGAAGGAGAGAGCAGGGTTGTTCAGACCTGAGAACACAGAGCACATTAGAGACTCAAAACAGGCATCCTATTGGAGACGGTGCTGTTTACTGTCACACAAAAGATTTTTATATTTGTTCAGTGAACTAGCTGCAAACAAAAATAAGAGCCATCCAATTATTTGTATCAATGTATGTGAATAATTCACAAAAATAGATAAAAGAATATTTCAAAATTAAATAAACACTTATTTTGGGATGGCTCAGGGGTTTTCAAAAAGAAATAGAATTTACCAAATTTTTATTTAGCTACAAAATAAAATGTAAAATAAATTAAATTCAAACAAAAAAAGTATATAAAATATATATATGGAAAAATATATTATTAATTCCCAAGTGTTTTTCTTTGTCCTTGCATTACAGGAACATTGGACTTTTTTTTACTTGAGTGATCCTCTGGGTTTGTAAGGGCGGTACCATTAATCGAAATTAAACCGCACGCGATTTGGCAAAGATTTGGCATTTGGCAAAGATTTTTATGTGCAGCTTGTCAGTGAATCTCAGCTCTGTGATCAATAGTAAATTCTATTCCATTTGAAAGCCAGAGGGCGCTCTCGCGCAGAAACTCCAAATATGCCCTCAGAAGTAAGATAACGCACATCATTCCAGGAAATCCCTATCGACATCATACTATCACTGTAGCTGAATAAACTGAAGATTGAAATGCTTTGATTGATTAAACATGACTAATAAACACACGACAATAACAATATATGGTTTGTCTGAGTTCTTCAAGCCTTCTTGGGTATATTGATGATAATTAACTATATTTATGCTTCAATGCTTATCGACATCGACATTTATCACTGTATAGAATACTATGGAATAATATGTTGTGTGCCTTATTCTGTGTAAGAAGCCACATCATCTCACAGAAGGATGTTTTCAAACACTCAACTGACGTTATGAAGTAAGTTTGGAGTAAAAACACGTTATTAAATGTTGTCTTTTGTTGGACATGAGATTCATAAATGCTTATCATGGTTGGAAATATGTTTTACGCGTGTTGCTTTTCAAATACACTTTATAAGCAACTCAAACTCGCAGTGCTTTCAGATGGAGCAGCATTTACTACTGATCACAGAGCCATGCTTTACTAACAAACTGCGCATAAAAAAATAATCGCAGCCTTTGCGATTTCATAATCGCACTAAGCGTGATTTCGTGTTAATTGCACTTAATTGTGCAACCTTTGTCCACACCTTTATGTTTTGTTTCTCAACCCTAAGTATTAAACTCAGATGTGTAATTATTCATGCATCATATGTGATATGGACACACTTATGTTTGATTACTTAAATTGTGTTTAGGCAGGTAATTGTTTAGGAGAGACATGCTCACAAAACGGGACACCCTAGCAATGTGATGCCGTGTTTTGTACAGACGAGCACCACTTTCTTTATATATAAGATGTGATTTTTTTTCAACATGTGCTTTTTATGTGCTTCTTTTGTTTATTTTTAATATTATATATCCATATGTACTTGTTTAAGTGTTTCTGATGGGTACCCCAGCTCATATAAAGCTGTAGCCCTTACTGTAATGCCTTCAAAGGAAGTCAACGTAGAAATTATTCATAGTGAGCTCTCTTGCATGTGCTCTGTGGGCATTCTTAGCTGTTGTCTTGGAAACAGACCTCCAGCCATTTATTGGTATGACATTCCACTGCTGTGCTTATTTTGGGGAGATTTTTATTTAGCACATCAATGAATTAGATTTAGGAGTAGAAGAGGAGGTGTATGAGAGAGTGTACCTTGGGGCCAAGGTGCCCTTATGCAGTGCACATTTTATGGGTGCGTCCCACTCTGGGCCATGGCGCAGCATGTCCCCTCTCACGCCAATTAAAGACAGTACATAGCTGGTTATAACAGGCCCACCTCCTCCACACAAGTCCTGTGCCTCCTGGACAGGGGGAAATAAACACATTAAATGGTGTGATTAATCCATCTTGCAGAGCCATGGAAACAGTAAGCTGCTGGGCTGTGATAATAAAGACAGGGGTCCCAGTGGAAACGGTGTGTGTGTGTGTGTGTGTGTGTGTGTGTGTGTGTGTGGTTGTGAACAGGAGGGAGAGGCAAGTGAGTTGTAGAGGGTTCAGTGAGAGGACTGGTTTACAAGACACACACCAGGAACTGTGCGCCTCCAGCACCACAACTTCAATGTGAGTCCTCAGCTGTAATGGGTTTAGTGCTCTCCTGGTACACACGGCTCACTCACTACCTTCACCAGAGAGGTTGCACGGAACCGAAGTTTGTTTTCTCGCTTGAGGAAGAAAGGAAGAGAGGAAATAGAACAAGTTCACCAGTTCAAAAACAGTAGATTGTACGTGGAGTCATTTGGCCTTCGTATAAATAGCCCTTCATAGCGCAGCAAAATGTATTTTTATCCAAGAAAAAGAAGCAAGTACACCTTCAGGGGTGAGAGCACTTAGTATTCACAATGTTCACATGCTTCATTTTATATTAGAGCTTGAAGTGGAATATATGTATACATATATACATATATTACACTCCTGGGCAAAAAAAAGGCATAATATTTAGTGGTCTTTTAACGGTCTTACCCATTTTAAATCACTGGTCAGGAAATTAGCAAGAATTCCACAAATACTCTAGACAAAGTAACATAGCACGGAAAAGCCTTGCACAACTTGCAGACAGCTTTTTACAGGAAGAAGAGTCAGTGTTGTTCCACTCAATGTCAATTTCTTCAAACAAATCTGGACTCTGATCAGGCTAAAACACAAGCCTGATGGACTTGTCTCAAGTCACTTCTTGGTTGTCTTTGCAATTTGGACAGAAGCGTTGTCTTGTTGAAAAATAACATCTGATCATTCCACAGATAACTTTTAATATGTGGTAAGTAAGCCATTCTGAAATATTCTCCTGTACTCCAAAGCATTAAATGACTTTTCACAGTAAAGTAGCTCACAATACCAGCAGCTAAAAGGCTCTCCACACAATGAAACCTCTTCCTGGATGCTTCACTGTGGTAGAGATGCATTTATTTTTTTTATGTTTCTCATCAGATTTTCAAAGACACCGCTCTGAGCCATCACCATCCAACTCGTGTTTCATTGTGGTTCATCACTCCACACACAACTTCCCATTTTCAAAAAAAAAAATAAAAAAATAAAAAAATAATAATAAGCCTAAGTAAAAAAATTCAACTCTCAAGCTTACAGAAGACAAGTAAACAGTCAGAGATCAAATTAGAACAAAGAAACTAATTACAAGCAATAGGACAACAAACTACAATAAAACAAAAACACATAAACTAAAATAATAAATACTACATAAATTATATAATCAAATATATAAAAACTGCTTAGTCACTGCATAATTTACACTTCACCGTGTAAATTAAATATACATGTATTCTTACAAAAGTGATTCACTCAAGAGCAGTGAGAGAGTTTCTGCTGTTTGATTAACAAACAACAGCAGCAGACAGCAGGTTTATTTGGTTGCTGTCACTATAAGACCAAATGCACAGATCCAATATACTGTTACACATGTGTTTTCTTTCTCAACTGTTTATGTTCATTTAAGACATAAATTACTGTGTTTACGAGGATACTTGCAAAAACGGGCGTTTTGACACGCAAGTATGTGTATTTAACCGTTTAAGCCCAATTACGTAACAAAAAGAACTTAGTGCATGCGTCTCTCAGCACAATCACAATGTTTCAGCCGTGTTAAAATATACACGTTAGCTATCTTGAGTTATTTTGAGGCCTTTCATATAAAGCATGTCTTATTTTTAATATATATTTTTCTTATCAAAAATGCATCCTGTGAATGAATAAAAGCTAAAATGGCTTGCCATAGCATGTCACTGTGTTTTAAATGATAAAAGCAATACTTGATACTTGATGGTTATTATTTACTGAGGGATGTGCATCCATATTGACCAGTATGTCCAGCCAATCAACATTTTAAATGCAATATAGCCTTTAAATCAATAGTCAATGTCAATACATGCTTTCCATCTTGCTTTATTGCAGAGTTGTAACTAAACTGACTTGGAGACTAGATAATCATTGTCTTGTTTTAAAAGTATGAGCGCCTATAATGAGGAGTGCCATAACGCCCATATTGTACTGGTCCCCACAGATGGGGTTCCCCACACATCAAACTTGGAGAGGAGAGAATACAAGTTTTTTTCTGTCTTTTTGTGACAGAAGGATAGTTCCGCTTAATTTTCTCAGCGATGTTGTAAATTTTGATTGACGCGCTTTGACACGAGGGGGGAGCGTATAGGGCTGATCAGCTCTGTTTGGCGGAATCAGAACTGGAACCGGAAAATTTCTTACGATTCCCAACCCTAGTTTTAAGTGAATGTAAACAGTTGAGAAAGAAACTGCGTGTATCTGTATTAGGTCAGTGCATTGACAGCTGCCTAATAAACCTGCTGCTGCTGCCGCCGTCTGTATCATTAATGTTAAGCAAACAAAAAAAGGCAAAGAGAAAATCACTCACTGCTCTTGTCTGAATTATTTTGTAAATTTAATAAGAATAAATGTATATTTCATTTATACGGTAAAGAATATGCAGTGTGACAATTTATCTATTAGGAACTTTTTCTTATTTCTAGTGCTTGAAGTTTTTCAGGTATGTTTCTACAATTGTGTCTTTGTTCTATTGTAGTTGTTCTATTGTAATTTTTTTTTTTTTTGTCGTAATTAGTTTCTTTGTTCTTTTTTTATTTTTTACTTAGGCTAGTATTAGTTTTTTTGTGACATTTAAATTCGTGACAAATTATGAAATTACAACCATAACTGATTATATAACTTCTATGAATACAGGTGAAATGTCAGATGTTTGATACATTGCCTACAACTATGACTAGTTTTACCTTCAAGGAAAGAAAAGGGCAAATCGTTAATTCCTGTCAAGTTTTCTTGCAGTGGATTTCATCCACCTGAGCACAGTACTATTTACAGTGGCCTTTAAGATAAGGGATCCTTTGCCTGTTTGAGGTAAACATCTCTGTCACTTAGAGGCTGTAAAAGAGACATGTGTAACCTTCAGGATGTGAGACACTCTTAAGAGCAAACCGTTCCCCCTCAGACAGCCACAGAGCATGTCGGTGTCTGTGGATGTCTGTGGAAAGCCCTGACACACCCGGAGCAAAACCATGGCCATCCCTCGGATCTTTTCCTCATCCATATTGGACTTTTATGTCATAACACCCTTCGACTAATCCATTTTTCATCATATAGGCTGTTGAGATCAAAATTGAAGCAGGAGCCATCAAGGAATGCCGTTTTTTTTTTTTTTCTTCCTAGGCCCTCCACAGGTTCCTCACATGTTGAGATGGAGTGGTCACGCAGGCCTTCCTATCAAACAGGCAGACTTCAGTCAGGAGATCAGAGACAGATTATACAGCGAGGGAGCCTTGCACAGACACTGGTTATCACAGAGGAGGGATAAGCTCGTTTTCCATTTTCATGGCGTCTGCCTGACTGGCATATTTTGTGCATTGCCTGCGACACAGAAAGAGAGCATCACCATATGCTACATGTTTAAAGCCAGCAGGACGTAACCTAAACAATATCAGGAGTTTTTTTCCCCTTAAATTATCTCCATTCCATCTCAGGTAAACCAGTAAGAAATGCTCCTTGTTGGGGTTGACATTTGAGTTAGCTCCTTCCCTTGCTTTGTGTGGTGGGGAGTGGGATGGAAAGACCTAGTGTGCTCTGTCTCTCTCTTACTGTCTTTCGTCTTTGAGCGGAAACCGAGCCTGCTTCTCTTCAGACATCTCTTTGAACATGAGGGTGGAGACAGGATTCCTCTCGTGCTGTGCTGTGTGGGCTGACTGCCAAATCGATGTTGGTGTAAGCTGATGTGTGGTGGTAGGCGCATTAAGGAGAGTGACAGGATGATGGGCCTGTCTAAAAACATCCATCAGTACCCTTTGAGCCCCGCGTATCCCCTATCCTGGTGGCACATGGCCAACGGGGGCTCAATTGGCTCCTGCCCCCAGACACGAGGGCCTGCACTCACTTCTCAACCTTTTGCCTGGATGCTGGGGGCAACTAGGCTCTAATTTTAGGGTGGTCAAAGCCACAGTGAGCATATACGTAAGCGCTGCTTTCTAGGGTAGGGTTGCACCAGCCGTTTGTATGGTGTTAAATTTGGAGGTAGTGTTGACGCTGAGGCCTTAACTACTAGTTAGTTTATAACTTCATTTGTAAATTCAGTTGCACCATTTGTTCTTAAGGCAATACTTGGATAGTAGGTTGTAACCTGTCCATGAAGTGATACCTAGTCACAGAATATGATGTTTGCATTTGATTTAATAAGCAGTCTTTAAATTTGTAAACACAAGTAATTGTGAAAAGTGGTCAACTTCATGTGGTTACAGCTGATGTTTCGAACTTATTAACTTTATACAAGTTAAGTTAAATTAAATTTAACTTAAAATCAGGAACAACATCTGAATGTACAATATTTAAATACTAAAACAGAAAACAGAAAATTTAGTTTTAGTTTTTATTTTAATTTTGGTTACCCCTAACATTGTTGCATGCTGAATATCCTATAATAACTTTATTCACAATATTTTCTCTTAAAATATAAGTGAATGAATGTAAATGTCCGCAACATGTCTAACGGATTAAAGTTTGTCAGGTAAAACATGAGCTCACTGATATAATCCAATTTGCATTAGAGCCATGCGATTTAATCAATATTTGGTGTCTGTTTAGTTTTTTTTATTTTGGCTTACTCAAGATAAAACGATTTTTGTGCGCATTCTGTTTCTTTCCTTCACATTGGAGCACTTTCGCCCCTCTTTAAAAGCCCAAACTTAATGCCCAAATCAGTCAAATCACGAGTGTGCTCCACTGCAGGACATGTTTGATATAAAAAATAATTATTAAAAGCACATTAAGCAGCGAAAAGAGAAGGTTACTTTCCGTGTGTGCTCTCTGAAATGGATCAGAACATGGACAACACAAGTATAATTTGGGGTTTGAGTGTGCGCTTAAGCAGTCAAATACACACTAAAATGTGTCAAAATGGTGGGCTTGCATGGTATAACTATAAACAAAGTTGATTGTCTAAAGTGAACGTAAACAGTTGGTAAAGAAATCTATTGAAATGTTGTTGGTAATTTTGAAATTACAGCAATCTTATTTCCAGCAAAGTATATTTGATATATAAAAAAAATTGTCATTAATAAAATGTTGGTCATATTGCCACCAGGACCTGACTCCTTCTGTGTTCACTACTTTTCTGATGCTAAAAGAGAAAGGGAGTGTTTGTGTGTTTTTCACAGATCTTCGCTCCCCTATTGTGTCATTGTATACAAGGGCAGATGGCTCCCAGTGCAAAGGGCTTCGTTTCCACCCTGTCATTGGGAGTTGATGGCACAGTGAGTCATAGAGAGATCCAATGCACTAACTTCCACTTCCAGTCTGTTATATATATATATATATATATATATATATATATATATATATATATATATATATATATATACATCAAATATACACATAAGTTCCTCTTATGTTTCTCAGAAATGTTTGTTTTAGGAGCAGATATGATAAAGAAGACTTCTTGTTTTTTGTGGTTTTCAGGTCTAAATTGTTTTCCCCCCTCCTGGTAATGAATTCTATAATAGGAAATACTGGAGAGCTGTAGAAATCAGGCAGCTCTGTGTTCTGAGAGGATTAAATGATTACAATCTCTCAGTGCTCCTGATCTCATAATCATGTCCAGGATGCCACTAGATACCTCTACTGAAGTGATTAGAGCTTTGTTACAGATGTGGCGGCTTAATGGAGCCGGATAACCCCTTGGGCACAGAGTACAGGGGAAATTGTCATCTGCTGCTGGAAGCTGGCTGTTCAGCAGGGTCAAGGTCAGTGATGCTCAAGGGCTCTCAAGCCTAGCCGAGTTGTGCGTTAGCAATATTAACAATGTTAGTGATGCCGCTGATGTCAGCTCGATCAAATTTCAGGACACTTCACTGCACACACACTTTCTTTGGCTCCTTGCTGAGCTACGAGGTATTACACATTTCAGTGTCCATTGTCAGTAAGCCAGGGATAGACCTAGCATAATTTTCCCTTCATTTGTTTTCCAGTGCAAAAACTCCCTGGACAGTAAGATGAAGCAGAGAGAAAGTCAGAAAAGCTATTTTCTCTGTTGTTGTAGTATGTTTTGTGATTGATTTACAGTAATATGATCTAAAAATGTAGTGACTTATTTTTGAATTTCATGCTATTAAGTGTTTTGGGAAATATTGTTAAAATTACTCACATTAAGGCATTTTGTTTTAAGCAGTTAATACAGTGTTTAGGTCTTAATATCTAGACTGTCTCTTCAGTTCAAAATGCATTCCTTCGTCTTTCCTTTCCATTTCAGCAGAAGTGTTTCTACCGTTAGAGAGAAGTGGTCTCATCAGTTACCTGGTAATCAAAGCCTTTGAAAACTGCATTTGCCTGAGGACAGTATGTTTTACAACTTGAATGCATTACGCATTTCACCTACGGACTACATTGCCTGTGTCATAATTATTTTGAAGTAAACACCTGAACCATTTTAGGGACTCTCTGTATATAGTACAAGTTATCTGCAGAGGTCAGAGGACACCGTAAACTGGTATTTTGGCACAAAAATTGCCTGAAGATGTTGGGTGTCTACAAAGCTCTGAGGAGCTTTCTGCCAGACCTCAGGGTCCACCACGTTCTGGTCAGAAAGGACCACACGTCGGTGGTCTCCTATTTAAATCACCAGGGGTGTCTGACGTCGCGCCCTCTTTGCAGACTGGCACACCAGATCCTCAGGGACCAAAGTTTGGGAGCAGACATCCTGTCGAGGCAGGGGCTGAGGCTCGGGGAATGGAGACTCCACCCCGAGGTGGTGGAGCTGAAATGGGAGAGATTCGACCCGGCGGAAGTGGATCGATTTGCGTCTCGAGAGACGACTCATCGCACGCTGTGGTTCTCTCTCATGCTTTCAGCCCTGCTGGGGTTGGATGCAATGGCACAGGCATGGCCGAGGCAGCACCCGTACCCCTTTCCCCTGATTGCTCTGCTCCCTGGAGTTCTAGAGAAGTCAGACAGATTATTATGATGTTTTGACATCCCCTGACATTTGTGCTTTCTTCAGTTGCTTATAAACATATTAATGGCAAAAGTGTCATTGCACTCTATTTAGCACAAACGTCTCGGTTACTGATGTAACCCTCGTTCCCTGAGTAGGGAACGGAGACGTTCCGTCGGATGACGACGAATGGGGGTTTCGCTTAGAAAGCCTATCCGCTTCGAGTAATACAAAACGAGCCAATGGCAAAGAAATGCCATGGGTCTGCAGAATTTGCATGGAGCAGCTCCGCCCCACCTCGTGGGTATAAAGGGCGGAAATTCCAGCAAAGCAGTATGTTTCCTCGCTGAGGAGCCAAGACTGAGCTCAGGCGATCCCCGCGGTACAGCGGAAAGTGGCAGGAAGACGGAACGTCTCCGTTCCCTACTCAGGGAAGGAGGGTTACATTCGTAACCGAGACGTTCCCTTTCGTTGTCACAACGAGTTCCGTCGGATGACGACGAAGGGGGATACCAGTCTAATCACGCCACCTTCTCGGCTGTCTTCCAGTGCCCTGCGTAATCTGAGATCCCTGTCGCGAGACAGCACGGACGAAGGACTCCTATTAGCATAGGAATACCAAGGTACACTGGGGAGCATATCCCAAGGTTTTTAAGGGAATACGCAATTACTGCCAACCCAGAGGGGGGGGGGGGGGGGGGGGGGGCTTAGAGAATACACATATGACCCGAGGGATGCATATGGGGAATCACTGGGGTGTCCAGCCGCAGGTGGAATATTTCAACCACAGGGGTGGCAAGGTGGCTTGCCAAGGGAAAGACACATGCTCAAAGAGGCTTACAGTGGAAATACACATGTGGGGGTAGCTCAGAGGAGGTACCATGCACACGGGAGGCACCTAGCCGACGCGCAGGCAAAAGACACTGGCGCCAGCATCAGTAGTACTGGAGGAACTCAGGGCTTTCGGGGAAGCTCACCTGAGGAGAATATCGCACGTATCCAGTCCGTGGAGTGGAATGGCGAGCAAGCGAAGACACCTAACGGGTCCCATGTTAGCTTGAAAAAGACAGTACATGGGAGGAGACTGGCTCCACTCGGAGATTGTAAAATCTGGCGAATGTGTTAGGTGTTGCCCAGCCTGCAGCTCTGCAGATGTCTGTTAGCGAGGCGCCATGCGCTAGAGCCCAAGAGGACGCCACACTCCGGGTGGAGTGGGCAGTCACACCAAGGGGGCACGGTCGACCTTGCTGTTGGTAAGCCAAAGCAATGGCGTCCACTATCCAGTGAGACAACCTTTGCTTGGAGAGAGCCTTTCCCTTCAGTCTCCCACCATAACAGACAAAGAGCTGGTCTGAGGTCCTGAAACACTGCGTTCTGTCTACATAGATGCGGAGAGCACGTACTGGACAGAGCAGTGCCAAGGCTGGGTCTGCCTCCTCCGGGGGCAGCGCTTGCAGGTTCACCACCTGGTCCCGAAAGGGAGTGGTAGGAACCTTGGGCACATATCCAGGCCGGGGTCTCAGGATCACGTGAGAGTAAGCCGGCCCGAACTCCAGGCACGCTTCGTCAACGGAGAATGCGTGCAGGTCCCCTACCCTCTTGATGGAGGCCAATGCAGTCAGAAGCGCTGTCTTCATTGACAGGAAGTTAAGCTCAACCGACTGCAAAGGCTCGAAGGGAGCACTCCGCAGGGCAGTTAGCACCACTGCGAGGTCCCAAGAGGGTACGAGAGGAGAGCGAGGAGGATTCAGTCTCCTCACTCCTCTCAGGAACCTGACGATCAGGTCGTGCTTCCCTACGGACTTACCTTCTATAAGGTCGTGCTGTGCGGCAATAGCGGCGACATAGACCTTGAGGGTGGAGGGAGACAGCCTTCACTCCAACCCATCTTGAAGAAAGGAAAGCACTACACCAATCGAACATCTCCGCGGGTCTTCTCGGTGAGAAGAACACCAGGTGACGAAGAGGTTCCACTTCAACGCGTAGAGGTGTCTCGTGGACGAAGTTCTAGCGGAAGTGATGGTAGCCACCACCGCTGGTGGTAGGGTACTCAAACCTACCTCGTCCCGTCCAGGAGCCACACGTGGAGGTTCCAAAGATCGGGACGAGGGTGCATAGGGTGCCCCGTCCCTGAGAAAGGAGGTCCTTCCTCAGAGGGATCGGCCAAGGAGGTGCTGTCGCGAGGAGTACAAGTTCGGGGAACCAGGTCCTGGCGGGCCAGTAAGGCGCGACCAAAATTACCTGCTCCTCGTCCTCCCTGACCTTGCGCAGGGTCTGCGCGAGAAGGCTCACTGGGGGAAACGGATATTTGCGGCCCCGCGGCCAGCTGTGCGCCAGAGCATCCATGCCGAGCGTGCCCTCGGTCAGGGAATAAAACTGGGCGCAATGGGTCGAGTCGTGAGAGGCAAACAGATCTATCTGTGCGTCCCCGAACTGGTCCCAAATCAGCTGAACCGACTGGGGATGGAGTCGCCATTCTCCAGAGAGGGGCTAAAGCCGTGAGAGCTCGCCGGCTGCACAGTTCAGAGCTCCGGGGATATAAATGGCACGAAGCGACCTCAGATGCTTCTGACTCCATAGGAGGAGGTGGCGGGCGAGTTGCGACATACGGCGGGAGCGCAGACCACCCTGATGGTTGATGTACGCTACAGTCGCGGTATTGTCTGAACGGACTAGTACATGCTGGCCCCTGAGCACGGCTCGGAAGCGGCGCAGGAGGAGCTGTACAGCCAGCAACTCGAGGCAATTGATGTGCCATTAGCGGTGGGGTCCTGTCCAGGAGCCCACGGCAGCACGTCCGTTGCACATGGCGCCCCAGCCCGTGGCAGAGGCATCTGTCGTTACAACAACATGCCGCGAAGCTCGTTCCAGAGGCACTCCGGCCCGTAGAAAACTGAGGTTCGACCACGGGGTGAAGGTCTGACGGCAGGTCAGAGTAACTGGTACTCGGAAGGTGCCGTGATGCCATGCCCACCTCGGGACTCGGTCGCGAAGCCACAGCTGAAGCGGTCTCATATGAAGCAATCCGAGCGGCGTTGCCACGGCTGCAGATGCCATATGCCCCAGGAGCCTCTGAAAAAGTTTCAGTGGAACCGCACTCTTGCCCTCGAACTGTCTCAGGCAAGTCAGCAGTGATTGTGCGCGCTCGCTCGTAAGCTGCGCGGACATGGCGACCGAGTCGATCTCCATACCGAGAAAAGAGATCCTCTGCACGGGGCAAAGTTTGCTCTTCTCCCAGTTGACCCGAAGGCCCAGACGGGCTACATGTCGGAGCACCAAGTCCCTGTATTCACAGAGCTGATCTCGAGAGTGAGCTAGAATCAGCCAGTCGTCGATATAGTTCAGGATGCAAACCCCGTGTTCCCGGAGGGGAACAAGGGCTGCCTCGACGACCTTCGTGAAGACGCGAGGAGACAGGGCTAGCCCGAAAGGGAGACCAGGGAAGGACGAACGTTCCACGGGGGTCTGCTCTGCCAGGGGTCTGGCGACAGAGGAGGATGAGAGCGGCACGGTCCGGGGACGGTGCGCACTGTCATCCGGCTCTGGGACAGAGGAGGACGAGGGGTGCACGGCCCGGGGGCGGCGCACCGTGTCGTCCGAGAACTCTGTGTGCTCAGAAACTGGAAAGTCAGTTCTTTCTGAGTAAGGATTCTTCCCCGGCCCTCCACCAGGGAAAGGAGTGGCCCTGCTACCAGCTCCTGGAAAGAACTGAGTCCCATCTCTGAGGAACCCATCTCAAGAGTGCCGCTTAACCCAGCGTATAGCGGGGGGCGGGGCTGGAGAGGGCTGTGGCGTCCCCCTGCGGCTTCCAGAGCCAGCCCGGGTGAACGGGCGGGGTGGGAGCCGCAGGAAGGCGCCTTCGGCGGTGGGCAGACTGAGGGATCAGCTGGGACGGCGGGGCCGTCGGGGCAGAATAAGCCTCAGTCTGCTCGTGGGCGGTTGAGAACTGTTGGGCAAAGCCCTCAACCGCACCGCCGAAGAGGCCGACCTGGGATATGGGGGTGTCAAGCAGATGGGTCCGCCCGACATCCTGCACATCGGACAGGTTCAGCCACAGAATGGTGTACATCACCTGAGCCAGGGAACGTACGGCCACTTTCGTCGCTTGGAGAGCAAGGTCAGTGGCGGCGCGCAGCTCATTGAAGAACCCTGGGTCAGTCCCGCCCTCGTGCATGTCCGTGAGCATCTGGGTCTGGTAGACCAGCAGAATGGCCATGGCATGCAGTGAGGCGGCTGCCTGTCCTGTAGCGCTATAGGAATTCGCCACAAGTGTAGACGAAAAACTACTGGCTTAGGACGGGTGCTTAGGATCGCGCCGAGAGGAAGCACTCTGAGGACACAGTAGCATCGCAACTGAGCGTTCAACCGGGGGACCCCAGTGTACCCATGGGCAGCAGCCCCGTCGAGGGAAGGAAGGGCGAAGGAGATCAACGAGGGATCGCTGGAAGACATGGGGGTCTTCGAGGATTTCGATATCTCCTGATGCACATCCGGGAAAAAAGGTATTGGAGTGGACGCTGACAGGAGTCAGCGGCCACACCCAAAAACCAATCGCCCGGGAAAGCATGGCCGTCATCTCAGGATCTGACTCGACAAATGCCATATGCACACCCGAAAGTGGCAGCACTGTCAAATCTTCACTTCCTGAAAATTCTAGCCCACCCTGTGATGCTGCGATGGACAACAGATCCGATTCTGGAGCGGCAAAGGAAACCCGCGGGGCATCCGAAAATAGACCCGGGGAATCCCCTGAACACTCACGGGTTGCGTCACTGAAGAGGGGGGCGTGGTCCACGGACAAACAGTCGGCGGATTTGTTCCACACACACACCCTAAGGTCACCCTGGCCACCAGCCGAAGTAGCACCTCACGTGGAGAGTGTTAGATCGGGGTGTGGATGAGGGGACTCTCTCTCTAACGAGATCATTGAGTCTCGACCGTAATGACGCGATGATCACGTTCCCGCGGGGAGAACGTGAGTCATCCACAAACGCTGCTCTAGCGTGATGAAGCCCAAGCACGCAGAGCAGAGAATGTGCCCATCAAAATCGGAAATGAGTCGACCGCAACCAGAAATGCACGGGCGAGCCGTCTTTAAAAAGACGTGCCGCGTGCGAGCTCTTTTGTGAGAGGAGGAAGAAACTCCGCGATGTTGAAGCGAGCAGGGAGAAACACACTCATTGGCAGATCACTGCACAGATCAGCAGGCAATGTGAACTCGCTGCAGATCGCCGTCACACCAACACCGGAGAGAGTGGCTCGTCTCGTAGAGCGAAGTCAGAAATGGCTGTGGAGTGAAGAGATACTCTTGGCTCCGAAGCGAAAACATACTGCTTTGCTGGAATTTCCGCCCTTTATACCCACAAGGTGGGGCGGAGCTGCTCCATGCAAATTCTGCAGACCCATGGCATTTCTTTGCCATTGGCTCGTTTTGTATTACTCGAAGCGGATAGGCTTTCTAAGCGAAACCCCCATTCGTCGTCATCCGACGGAACTCGGAGTGACAACGAAAGGGAACAGGGCTACCATAAAATGTGAGCAACATGTTTGTACATGTTTGTATTTTTGAGAGAATAATGTTTATGCATGGTTATTGAATAAACTAAAAATTAAAGTGTCTGAAATAAGGCCACAAAACGTATACTAAATATGTGTCCACAAGACTTTTGACTAATGGATGTTGTCGCCTAGAGTTTTTGCTTCGAAATGATATGGAAATATGGGTGGGGGCGTGAATAATCATGAATAATGCTGTGGTTCACACATGAGAAGACAATGATCCACATAATGAGCTGCATAATGAGCCTTTCAGTCTGGTGTGTCACTGAGAGCGAACCACAAGAAAGAATGCGTGGACAAAAAAAATAAAAAAACATATTATATTGTAAAATATATATATTCTACAGAATTGGTTCATAGTTAGGAAAAATTGGTTCATCTTGAAAAAAAAAAGTATTTTTCCACAAATTTTGTATTCATGCAAATTGTATAATATCCAAGGTAAACATTTCTAGTAATTTGAAATTTGAAATTTGAAATTTATTTATTAAAGGATAGCCTCTTGAGATGCATCATCTCATTTTCAAGAGGGTCCTAAATTGGGCAGTTAATTCTCATACTGTATTTTCAGAAAGTTTTGGAAAATGTATCCCCAAATTTGCCACTAATAAAACACAATAAAAATAATTTAATGAGAAGGCTTATATTGACCGATTTAGATTTTGTTTTGTTTAGATTTACCTTGTAAATATATTTTTTGCTATTTTATTAAAAAGGTTACAATTACAACAACAATTACGATTTTGACAATATTTCAAGTGTAATCTTTATTTGTAAAAAGTATACATTTTATCATACGTATCTCAAAGTTAAGCATTCATTTGTTTGAATATTGGAACAAACACTATAATGACATCTTAGTTGATAATTCAATATACCTACTTTATTTTTGACAAAACATCCCATTCTATATATTTAACATATGAGCAGAAATTGGTGAACAAAAGCTTATTTGATGTGGCAATAGTGTTTTTTTACAGTAAAAACTTTATAAACTATCCAAAATTAATAAACAAAATCTTGTCTAAACATTCATATTTCGTCTGTAACATATCGTTTTTATGATATATTAGCATATACATGTTAATTTGCAGTTTAATACGTTGCTTATACAAAGACATTTTATTTTAACATATTTCAGTCGATTTATACTCATCTCAGTATAGCAATATAGTTTGGTAAAAGTTAAACTAGTAGATGTGTTCATGTAAAAATAACATGTTTACTAATATAAGTGCGAGTGTGAATGAACGGCACACTACAGCTGAAGTAAACAACAGCGCGCATCTGTGTCGTTCAATAATTCACACACAGACGCGCGATTCATATTTAAACAGTCTTTTTGCGGTTTACAGACACTGTTCCATATCGCGATTAGAACAAAGCACTTAAGAATAAAGAACTTACCATTCACTATTCTCAGCTGGATCCATTGCTCCTCGAAGTGAAACTAAATCGGTACTTCTGAGGTAAATTTCCCGGGATTATTATTACGATTCCTCACAGTGTACCAAGACGACGTAGAGTACATTAAGCTGATTAAACTTGATGTGTTTTATCGAGTTGATGTGGGCGTTCACAGGCTTGCATGTTTTTTATATAAATTACTTAATTTAAAAGAAGAGAATTCAAGCTTTATAAAGACATATCTCTTGTGCCTGTGTGATTGAGTATTTGCTGAGTTACAGTTCATTTTCGGACGCGTTTCAGAATAGACTTCACTGAAAGAGAGAAGGCAGAACTCGCATCATGTTTATTTTTCTTTATTTGGCAAAAAGCACAAGACTCTTTTTTTTATTGTGAGTATACACAAAAAATAGACACTTAACAGGATCGAATGATGTACAACACTTATATGTAAGATCAAAATCATTAGAGTATTTTGAGTCTCTTTTGCACTGAAAAGAGAGCTGGTCTCGCCGGCGTGACCGCCGTCCCCAGGGGTTAACGTCTCATCCGAAAGGACGGTGCTCTTTGACAGTATAGTGTCCCCATCACTATACTGGGGTGTTAGGACCCACACAGACCACAGTGAGCACCCCCTGCTGACCTCACTAACACCTCTTCCAGCAGGAATCTAGTTTTCCCAGGAGGTCTCCCATCCAGGTACTAACCAGGCTCAACCCTGCTTAGCTTCAGTGAGCAACCAGTCTTGGGCTACAGGGTGATAAACCCGAGAGGTTTTTGGACTGCTCCTATTGAAGAGAAGAGTTTGTGTTAAAAATGTGCCAGAAATAGCTGCTCCACAGTTCATTTCATATATATTAAATATATATATATATATATATATATATATATATATATATATATATATATATATATATATATATTAGGGCTGTCAAACGATTAAAATATTTAATCGCGATTAATCGCATTAATGTCATAGTTAACTCGCGATTAATCGCAATGATTTTTATCTATTCTAAATGTCTCTTGATTTTCTTTTTGTCCCATTATTTTTTCTCATTTTAATGCTCTTATCAACATGGGAAAGTGGATCGGCTTGCTTTGTGCAAATGTTTTTTATTGAAAACAACATTGGCATATACTGTGTTCAATTTCACATTAACATTTTCACTTGGAGCAAATAATCTCTCAATGTAACACTGTCCATTAACACTAAGACTCCCGGAATTCTATAACTACTATAATGGCCATAGCAGTCATTCTGACTGCTCATACATTATTTGCATATAATTTCAATAAGCTATATCAAATCTAAGAATAATGGATCTGTAATGTTAGGATAGGTCATAATAAACATCAGAACACTACATTTTAATTATGATGTATGTAAAAATGTATTAGTTAACCAACAACCACTCAGCCTCATCAAGGCTCTGAAGCATGGCTAAAGCCTCTGTGGCAGTCATTCTTCTTGCTGACATTGTTCTGATATTCTCTTTTCAATATTTCAATTTGGTTTTAGCTCAAAGCTAATGCTAGATTTCAGCTTTGCAATAGACTAAACAAACAACAAGAGAAATTGTTGCTAGTCAACGGTGATGCATCTTCAAGAGCGGGAAAAAGGAGCAACCGACACACAGTCTGTAATGCATACGGTCAGTATGACTGTATATGGCCATTCAAGGTAGAAATACTCAAAACTCTTTTTTGTCTTGTAATTTTAATAAAATAATAATGATAGAATAAAATATAGGCACATATAGGAAAAGTAAGGGTCCTATAGTTACATGGGTTTTATTTCAACTAAGTTATTACATTGCACATTTTTAAAGCAGTCAAAATGACTGCCTTTGGTAGTTCTAGAAATACTCAAAACTCTTTTGTGTCTTGTAATTTGAATAAAATAACAATGATAGAATAAAATATAGACACATTTAGGAAAAGTCAGGGTCCTATAGTTACATGGGTTTTATTTCAACAAAGTTATTACATTGCAAAATTTTAAAACAGTCAAAATTACTGCCTTGGGAGTTCTAGTGTTAATAAAAGGGTGAAAGAAATACTGACTGAGGGGACGCAGAATTCGCATCAGCTGTGTGTGTGTGTGTGTGCTTGGCCATCATCAAGTGGTATTTCAGACTGGACGCGCTGCGATGATGATAGCTCAGTTCACAACGACAAAACACACAGATCACTTTGGTCTTGTCAATGGAACCATTTGGCAACTTTTTAAAAGTAAACTTTCCATTCAGAATCTTATTGGCGTCCATTTCGGCGTCTCGCGCTCGTCATCCACTCAAAACGTAATGTTAACCTAGCTACTATTTGGCCGGCTCGCAAGCCCAAACAAGTGTGTGCAGCGCGCCTGTTGTTTTGAGAGTATATATATATACTCTCTGAAGTTAATTTATATTACCCTCACAAAGAAAACAGTTAAGTAATAACAAAGAATAAAGGCCCAAAATTTAAGTAGCATTTAAATGCTTTCATAATCTTAGCTTGTCAGCAGAAATTTGATGATGTTCAGCGAAGCACCAGCCACACTCACACCGTGTCCTAATCATATTCTGTCAAGTTTTCAGAGCCAATTTGTTAGCAAATATTACCACATCATACCGCAATAAACTCCGATAATTGTGGATGAGAGTGGTAGTGTAGCAGATCACGTAAGCGATATGTAGGAGGCAGCACATCACCAAATGATGCAGTTAATGGATTTGTGTGTTCTGTCTCTGACAAGGCAGTGGGTTTTTATGGGTATTTTCATTTGTGAATGGATGTAATTAGCATGCTAATGAATGAATTGCAATGCAGGATTCCTCAGCTTTTGCTCTGTGAAGCGACAGACTTGTGAGCAACCTGTACCTTCTGACTGGTCTTCCTGTTATAGTTGATGTATAAAACCTGTAATCAAATCAGACAAGGGCTCAATCACCCCTTTTTTTCTCTAGCAGGGGCTGTTTACCCCTCAGTGTAATATCTGGATTTCCATTTGTGCACAAAATGTAAATACTTTTGAGAAAAAGGCTGTGGTTGAGTAAACACGGGGTGAGCGGCTCACTTGGCATGTTCGACAGATCCATGATCAGCCCGAGCATCTGTTGGTCTTATTGCTGTCTGTGAAACAAGAAGTCAAAGTTTTTATCTCTCTTTTTAAATGAGATTTGATGTGACATCTACTGTCTACAGCAGTGGTTTTCAGGGATTATGTATGTCTCCTTTATTTAACACTTCTGATTTAGATCATCAGCTCGTTAAGTGAGAGAATGGACTGAAATTATTGTGTCAGATAAAGGCTGGGCCCCACTAAAAGATTTTTAAAACATGACGAATAAGACCACAAACATGACGATAAAAAAAAAAAAAATCATATATGATTTAACTTTTTTTTTAACTAACAACCAGAGTTTGAAAATCTCGTGAAATCTCTCAAGAATCTTTGGAGTAAACAAACATGGCGGATGACGGGCAAGAATAAATGGCGATAATAGTGTTTGGACTGCTTTTTGCAGAAAATTTGCAGAAAAAAGAAAAAGATTGGGACAATGTCATGTTATAATAATAAGAATAATAAGAATAATAATTCATTATATTTATATAGCGTTTTTCTTGGCACTCGAAGCACTTTACATAGAAAGGTGGATACATACCACCAATATACAGCATCCACCTGTGCCAGAATGCCCACCACACACCTGCTTATTGGTGGAGAGGAAACAGAGTGATGCAGCCAATCAATATACATGGGGATTATTAGGAGGCCATGATGATGGACAGAGGCCAATTGGCAAATTTGGCCTGGATGCCGGGGTTAAACCTCTTCTCGGACATCCTGGGATTTTTAATGACCATAGAGAGTCAGGACCTTGGTTTAGCGGTTTATGCTTTTGTATTTCGTCTAGCTCGCTTTCCGATTTGTTATCCTTTCGTTCCACATGACAATCTACAGAGTGTGTGCACGTTTGTCCTAAGGGTTTCCCCCACACAACAGTATTTCTGATATAAATTTTTCTGATGTAAATATTTAACATTGGATACGTTGGATATTTACAATTTGAGATCGGTGCGACCCCGACGTTCTTCCGAGCAGATTCAATCCCTCTTAACACATACCACACCACAGGAAAATCTGATAAAATAATCTGTAGATTCATCAAGATATTCTGAATCTGGACTTTACCTAGGATTATCAGAAGGGGAGAATTGGGCTCAAAATTGGCCCGATTAACTTGTAGTGTGTGGGTGTACGGAGCGGAGGGTCTCCGACCAGGCTTTAAAACCAGTGTGTGTAATTAAAGTTAAATTGGGACTCTTTTACCATTGAGATGACTGCAATACCTATTGGATTAGGGTAAGGTGTATCTGAAACCAGACTAATTACTAATTATTAGTCATTGAACTCCAAGTTTGTGTCTGTGGCTGGAGCAAGGCGACATCGGTCAGGAGTTTGAAGGTTCATCAAGGGAAAATTAAATGCTTGAGGGAGAAGGGACAAGGGCCTCATATTGATCAGTACTTCTTACAAAGTCAGTCAATTCAGTCGTATGAAATCCAGCGACAGGAAGCAAACCACAGCTCGCAGGATATCAGCACCCCTGTCATAGAGGAGAGGAGGGCTTGCACAGTTAGTGATGAACATATTTATACTTGTGAACCCGGTCAGACTAAACAGCATAAGAGAGAAAAGAACCTCAACGGGCATAGGCCTGGAGTTAGATGGCCAAGAGCTTGTGAGAAAACTGCATGGGACACGGTAAACACAGATCTATGCTTTGGATTGGAAAGACTAACTGGTGCAGTTGAAAAGAAGCTGGATAAATTTGGGGACATCATTTACGCATATGGAAGTGAGAGGTTTGGTGTGGAAAAAAGGAAGGAACAAGTACAGACTACTCCTGGAATGTCTAGACGGCAGCATAAAATTGAAGGGTTAGTTAGAGAAAGGAGACAGCTGAGGAAGCAATGGAAAAGAGCAGAACAAAGTCAGAAGGAGGGACTCAATCTCTTTCAAAGGGCCATAAAAGATAAGCTGGCAACATTACGCAGAGCTAAGCATCTACAGAAACGCTACAAAAAGAAGGAACGTGCGAGGGCTAATTTCTATAAAGACCCATTCAAATTCGTAAAGAAGTTATTCACCAGGGAGAAGAATGGCACTTTAAAAGCATCTATTATTTGATGGAGGAAATCTATATTTGGAGGAAACGCATACAGATGCAAAAAGGCATGAGCCTATGTCAATTCCATCAGACATATCACCTATCAACCCACCAGAATACCAAATGGAGGTCTGTGCACCTAAGTGGAAAGAGGTAGAGCAGGCTGTGAGAAAGGCAAGGGCTTCATCATCTCCAGGGCCTAATGGAGTTCCGTACAGAGTGTACAAGAGTGCTTCAGGAGTTCTGCGAATTCTGTGGAAATTGATAAAAGTGGCATGGGAAAAACAGGTTGTACCTAGAGCATGGCGCAGAGCAGATGGAGTCTTTATACCTAAATAAAAAGATGCTACAAGCATCAGTCAGTTTCGTCCTATTTCACCATTAAACGTTGAATGTAAGATTTTCTTCAGCATTATTGCCCAGAGATTGTCCACCTACCTATTAAAGAATGGCTTAATTGACATTTCAGTTCAAAAAGCGGGCATTCCAGGGTTCTCAGGATGCTTAGAACACAACAATGTTCTCTGGCAACAAATTCAGTCAGCTAAAAGGAGAGGAAGGAGCTCCATGTGACATTCCTGGATTTGGCTAATGCATATGGTTCAGTGCCACATGAGCTTCTTTGGGCAGCATTTGATTTTTTCAGAGTACCAATGTAAATAACAAATTTAGTGAAAGCCTATTTTGGAGATTTGCCATTTAGTTTCTCAACTCCAAAATTCAGCACCGCTTGCCAATGCTTAGAGGTTGGAATAATGGCAGGATGCACCATTTCTCCACTGGCTTTTACCATGGCAATGGAAGTAATCATTAGGGAATCAAGATGGGTAGTAGGAGGAGAGCGCTTGGCTTCTGGGATGCGACTACCACCAATCAGAGCATACATGGATGACATGACAACCATGACTACAACAGTAGCCTGCACTAATCGGTTATTGGGGAAGTTAACAGATAATATTGAATGGGCACGAATGCAATTTAAGCCCTCTAAATCAAGGAGCATCTCGATAGTTAAAGGAAAAGTAGTAGATAAAACATTCTTCATTAATGGTGAGGCAATACCAACAGTTTCTGAGAAGCCAGTGAAGAGTCTTGGGAGATGGTACGATGGGGATCTAAAGGACACAGTTCGAGTGGGAGAAGTTAGACGACAAGCAGTGGAAGGGTTGAAGAGCAAAAACAGTGTGCTCTACCAGGCAAACTAAAACTCTGGTGCTTTCAGTTTGGTCTACTGCCAAGGTTGCTGTGGCCACTGGCTGTGTACGAGGTTTCTTTGACAACAGTGGATAAGCTGGAAGTGTTAATAAGTTTGTACATCAGGAAATGGTTGGGAGTTCCACACTGCCTCAGCAGAGTGGGACTTTATAGTAAAGGAATATTGCAGCTGCCAGTCTCTGCTTTAACCGAGGAGTTTAAGTGTGCCAAGGTCAGACTGGAAATGACCTTAGCAGAGTCACGCGACAAATGTGTAATGGAAGCAGCCCCTGTGTAAAAAACTGGTAGAAAGTGGTCAGCAAAGAAATCTGTAGTAGATGCAAAGGCTGACCTTCAAATTGGGGATATCGTGGGACAGGTACAGCATGGAAGAGGGGGTTTTGGGCTCAGTTTAGCTCCTCCTAAATGGCACAAGCCAGGCCCAGGTCAAAGGAGGAAGCTGGTAGTCAGCGAGGTGCGAAAGCAGGAGGAGAGGATGAGGTGTATAAAGGCCATTTCCCAGGCCAAGCAGGGAGAGTGGATGAGATGGGAGAGTGTGGAACAACGCAAAATGGGCTGGCAAGACCTTTGGTCAATGGAAGAGAGTAGGATCAGTTTCCTTATTAGGTCAACATATGATGTTCTCCCATCACCGCAGAACCTAAACCTCTGGGTAGGAGAGGATCCCTCTTGTCCTTTGTGTTCATCACCTGCCACATTAAGGCACATTTTGACAGGATGTAAGGTGGCTCTTAGCCAAGGTTGGTTAACTTATCGCCATGACCAAGTATTGCGATGTTTGGCTTTAGCATTGGAGGGCAAGCGTAGTATGACCAATAAGTTGCCGCCTGTTCTAGCAAAACATTACACGCAGAAGACAATATTCCTCCGCCCAGGTGAGCAACCACCAAGAAAAGGTGTTAACACCAATTCTCGCCCAGGACAACTGGAAGCTGCTAGGGACTGGAAGATGCTGGCTGATCTTGATCAACGGCTTATTTTTCCACCTGAGATTGCAACCACTAACCTACGACCAGATATTGTTTTGTGGGCTGGATCAGCACGCATTGTTCAACTGATAGAGTTAACAGTGCCATGGGAGGATGCGGTAGATGAGGCATATGAGAGGAAGAAACTGCGGTATGCTCATTTGGCCGCTGAAGCAGAACAGCGAGGATGGAGAGTCCAGGTTTATCCAGTGGAAGTGGGTTGTCAGGGGTTTTGTGGCACGCTCTACAACCCGGTTCCTCAGAGACGTCGGATTCAGTGGCCAAGAGTTGCGTCGCACAGTAAAGAACTTATCTGAAGCTGCAGAAAGGAGCAGCAACTGGCTGTGGTTGAGACGGAAAGATTCTAGCTGGCTGTGTACAGGCCGCCACGCTACGGTTTCGTAGAATTCTTGAAAACTTGAAGAGTCTGTTGGTTTATTTGTATAGGTTGTATAGTATTTACAGTCATTACGTTCCTGTGTATATTGCGTGAATGACGGGTGGTTGGGCAGATATTGTGTTTTTGCGGTAGGTGGTATGCCATACGGAACCGTTGCCACTGAAACTGCATTTTAACGCGCCAGAGGGGCTCGACAGCCGTAGTCAAACGGGTTGGCGCGTATGGTTGGGTTGCGGAGAGATTGTGAGATTGTGGTTAGGTCTCAGCAGCAGGAGTGATGTAGAGGTCAGTAAGCTGGGCTGAGTTAAGTGGGGGACAGAGGGGGGTGACTCTGGAACGCCAGAGTCACTGTCGAGCCCTCTTGAGGTGTCGTGGGCTAGTCGACGAAACACTGAGGACGGAAGGTGCCCACTTGAAGACCCTAGAGATGTCTCCTACTTGGCTCAATCCAGACGGTTGTCGTGCTGGTCCACTAGGGAGACCACACTGTAGTTGCAGCCGTCGTGTGTGCTGACGCGCCAAGTACACTGCAGTCGTTAACGCTGGACAGAAGGGGAGTCGCACCACCATATGGAAAGAAGCGTAAATGGGTGAAGCATAGTTTACTGTAAAGCTACGTCTTAGTGTTGCTTATCTTGGCGAAAGCCGAGTACAAATCAGCATGAAGTTTTAACATCTACTCTCGTGTAATGGAAATCATGCATGACTTCCTTAAGTCTAATTAGTTGACTTGTTCAGATGACCCACTGAAAATGTGTAGTTTTACACATCACTGAATGATTCACAGATGCATTTTGAGGACTTCATTTGTTCATCTGTTCGACACAGCGTAGCTTGGCTATCTTTGCTTTGTATCTCAATGTTCCTGCAATCAGACAGAATGTGGAATCTATCCTATCACTCAATGCCATATGCACAAACTCAGTCTTCTATCTCTACCGGACCACAGTCAGGACCAACTTAATGTTCCTCTTCACAGAAAAACACAACAGCTCTTTTTTTTCCACCCAAATATGCAGTTGATTTTTTATCCTACAAGTCTCACAGTGAAGCTGGCTGCTGAGAAGTCCGCATAAAATGGTAGAAACCTCTAACAGCCTCTAACTCTAGTCGTCTATCATAGTCAGTCAGTTCCCCGAGTCATAGCATTTTTGAGAGCTCATTCATTAGAAATGCTTGTCATTGCTCTTATCTGTGTTTGATGTATGATAAGGCAACCTCAGGTAGAAGTGATTACATTGTCCCTCAGAAAAATTCTATCTAGCGGGATGCAACAGGCCAGCTGTGAACAGGTAACATTCAGGTAGAGATCATGAACGAATGAAGTGTTAACCTCTGAGCCTGAGGCACTAATGCATAGACGCATTTATTTTCCCTCAGTCACTTTTTCTCTCCATCCATTCGATCCATCATTGTCTTACTCAGTTAAACTAGTGAAACTTAACTTTACCTTCTCAAGAAGAACTCTGATGGGAACAAATCATAGCTCATTAATGATGTACAGTATGATGTATTCTCATAATGTCGTTTGCCATCTCTATGCTGATACATCCACCATAATGTTATGATTTTGAACAGATTTTAATTTCATAGAAATTCATTTTCATTTTCTTTACTGACTTCTGTTTAAAGATTGTGTTTCTCCAGACTTTTAATTCCTCTGGAGCTTCGCCCAGCTGAGCAGTGTTGTTTCCTTCTGGAGAGTCATTTAAATATATATCCTCTTGCCAATATATCTGATTTGTAAAATCCAGCACTTTTTGGACTGTTAGGGAAACTATTCTCAGTAGTATTTCTCTTTTGTCACATTCTGTATGTTCTTTTTAGATCCAGAGCAACAACTTTATTAGCAATAATATCTAGAATTTTGTATCTGCTTGCCTGTACAATCATTTTGAGCAGGACAAAAAGGTTGGGTGTATTTAAAAAAAAAATATATATAAACCCTTTTATGTCAATCTATATGTTATGAAAATATGTTTTATATGAACAATAACTTAAATAATATTATAGTAAATTGGTGTGTTCCTTGTTTATTATAATATTTTTATATGTTTGTTATTTAAACAGTTCAGCTAAAGGTTTCTTTTTGGCTGATTATTATGTTCACAGATATCTGCATATAATGTATAGTACTATATATTATATAGTCTTCGGCTTGGAGATTGTTTGAAGAACAACAATGAACAATATTTATGTAATCCACAAAATAATCGCCAGAATCATCAATTGTCGAAATTAGGGATGCACCGATCCTCATTTTTTCACTTCCGATCCGATCCCGATACCTGAATTTGGATATCGGCCGATACCGATACTTTGCCGAGACCAGAGCTGTGTTTGCTTTAATATTATTATTATCATTATTGTTGATTTTATATGATGCTGAAATAAACTCCTCTCTACAGGCAAGTATAATATGTACGTATGTATGCATGTCAAAATATACACTCACCTAAAGGATTATTAGGAACACCATACTAATACTGTGTTTGACCCCCTTTCGCCTTCAGAACTGCCTTAATTCTACGTGGCATTGATTCAACAAGGTGCTGAAAGCATTCGTTAGAAATGTTGGCCCATATTGATAGGATAGCAGTTGATGGAGATTTGTGGGATGTACATCCAGGGCACGAAGCTCCAGTTCCACCACATCCCAAAGATGCTCTATTGGGTTGAGATCTGGTGACTGTGGGGGCCATTTTAGTACAGTGAACGCATTGTCATGTTCAAGAAACCAATTTGAAACGATTCGAGCTTTGTGACATGGTGCATTATCCTGCTGGAAGTAGCCATCAGAGGATGGGTACATGGTCCCCATAAAGGGATGGACGGTCAGAAACAATGCTCAGGTAGGCCGTGGCATTTAAACAATGCCCAATTGTCACTAAGGGGCCTAAAGTGTGCCAAGAAAACATCCCACACATCATTACACCACCACCAGCAGCCTGCACAGTGGTAACAAGGCATGATGGATCCATGTTCTCATTCTGTTTACGCCAAATTCTGACTCTACCATCTGAATGTCTCAACAGAAATCGAGACTCATCAGACCAGGCAACATTTTTCCAGTCTTCAACTGTCCAATTTTGGTGAGCTCTTGCAAATTGTAGCCTCTTTTTCCTATTTGTAGTGGAGATGAGTGGTACCCGGTGGGGTCTTCTGCTGTTGTAGCCCATCCGCCTCAAGGTTGTGCGTGTTGTGGCTTCACAAATGCTTTGCTGCATACCTCGGTTGTAACGAGTGGTTATTTCAGTCAAAGTTGCTCTTCTATCAGCTTGAATCAGTCGGCCCATTCTCCTCTGACCTCTAGCATCAACAAGGCATTTTCGCCCACAGGACTGCCGCATACTGGATGTTTTTCCCTTTTCACACCATTCTTTGTAAACCCTAGAATTGGTTGTGCGTGAAAATCCCAGTAACTGAGCAGATTGTGAAATACTCAGACCGGCCCGTCTGGCACCAACAACCATGCCACGCTCAAAATTGCTTAAATCACATTTCTTTCCCATTCTGACATTAGCCGCGTTTCCACTGCCGGGCCAGGGCCGAGCTGTGCTAGTGCGTGCCAGGGCCAGTCGCGTTTCCACTGCCACTTCCGGGGCTTGATCGGGGCTTACTCGGGGCCAACGGCCAGGATTTCTAGCCCGTCGAATATCTTGGGCCAAAGCGGGCCAGCTCGGGCTAGAGGCGTGCTCAAGGTAAAAGGCGGAGTTTATCGGTGTTATGGAACGTTATGATCTGAAGCAAGATGCACATTTCACTTTTTTATATCGCGCAAAATAATCGCTGCAAAGCTCTTCTGAGCATTTGGGCAGAAGAAAGGGTACAACGTCACTTTTGACGGCGCGTGAAGAAACGAGGACGTTATAAAATACATCGATGCTGATCTTTCTAAGCTAAGCATGCAGCGATCAACGCTTCAAGTTCAGGAAAAAATAAAAAAGTTGCGGGCGCAGTATTGTTCAAGGCGATTAAAACGCACAACGGACAAAGCGGAGCTCAGAAAAGGAACTTTCCATGGTTCGACTTGATGGACGTGTGCTGGGTCACCGTCCCTCTGTTAGTGACAACTCGCGAGACAATCGGGACACTATTGCAGCCACGGCCGGTGAGTTAATATACATGCTATCTTCCTAACTTAAAAAACTAAATAAATTCATTATATCCGCTGAAATGGGTTGGGTTGTATGACGTTTGATCCAGAAAGGCGTGTTAGGGGCGGGGTTTAGGGCAGCGCTGCGGGGGTACTGGCCCGGCAGTGGAAACGCAAGCCCGGTGCTTAAGGCCCGAGGCCACTGGCTCGGCTTGCTGTTAGCCCTGGCCCGGCCCTAGCCCGACAGTGGAAACGCGGCTATTCAATTTGGAGTTCAGGAGATTGTCTTGACCAGGACCACACCCCTAAATGCATTGAAGCAACTGCCATGTGATTGGTTGATTAGATAATTGCATTAATGAGAAATTGAATGGGTGTTCCTAATAATCCTTTAGGTGAGTGTGTATATATATATATATATATATATATATATATATATATATATATATATATATATGTATATATATGTATACATATATGTACAAACACATATATATATATATATATATATGTATTAAACAATAGATAAACAAAAGATAGACATTTAAACAAAGATACACATTATACAGGCCTACACACAGTGCTTTAATTTCAGGAAGGTCTACTAACATTATTCAGGTATGGTCTAAAAAGAATTATAATAAAGTAATCAAAAGTAAAATAGCACTCCAAAGTTTATCATAGATAGATTTATGCTTATCAAAGCTAAAGTCAAGAGCTGTGAGTGATTTTCTCTTTACCTTTTGTTGTTTGATTCTCAGTAATGGAGCAATCGTCAGCATGTTTATTAGACTGCTACCCCTTTAAGAACGAGTGCACCATATTTTCTCCCAACTATTTCCATAACTACGTCCATTTTAGACATAAACTGTTTAAGTGAATCTCCAAGCCGGTCATTTTGACATTTTTGTGTAGGCTACATTTGATCGTTTAGACGCAAATATGAAGCCCAAAGTATAATGTGCTTGTCTCGTTGCGGTCTGTTTCGAAGCGTGCGCCGCGGGAACAGCATCTCTTGCGCAGATTTTTGTGCTTTTAATAGCTCTTTTTATTATTAAAAGCGTCCCGCAATTTAGAAACAGTAGAGACTGCATTTTACAACAATCACCGATCATGCTGATGGGCTGTCGTGTTGTGCGCGCTGTGGCACCACGTGAGAGATCTCTCTCTTTCTCTTCTGGACTGCGAATAGCAAACATGCATCACAGACAAAACTGTTTAATTAATACGGCTTTGCAAACATTGCATTTTACTGTCTTGCTCTGCTGTGGTGTTTCCAGTGTGAGTATTTCCACCATAGGATTTCCACACAGCGAACATATTGGCAGCTCAATGCTATCCTGCTAGCTGGCTGCAAACTGCGGAATGGATTTCCTGAGCGGGGGTCTCTGTGTCTCATTGAGCCACACCTCCGTTCAGGATATCCATTCCACAGTTTGCAGCCAGCTAGCAGACTAGCCGGCGGGCCGCGGAAATCCCTTTTGGAGTCGTTTCAGCAGACAACGTTAAAGCGCAGACATGGCTCATGGATATCGGATATCTCCGCAGGTTGGATCGGGAAAATCCGATACGTGAATTACGCTGGTATCGGTCCCGATACCGATACTGGATCGGATCGGCCCCATCCCTAGTCGAGATAATTTAGGTGCAGCCCTAACTTGTATTGTATTTTTTTTTAGTTCTAATATTTTTTTATCTTATTTTTTTGTAACAAAAGCCTCCAGAGCTAACTCAAGAGGCTTAAAGACTGTAAACAAATTAGAGGAAGAGCATTGCTCTGATATACTGTGGCTCTGCTTGCAACCTAATTTCAACTAATTACCATCAGTCACCCAGCACAATGAGTTCTCAAAGCTGAGTATTTGCAAAAAAAATATGCGGTTTCCTACAGTTTTTCATTTTGAAGCAGCAAGTGTTTTATTTAAAAAAAATTTTTTTTTAAGTTTTATCTCTCTGATATGTCTTGTCTTTACTTCACTCTTGGTTGCCATAAACATTTTTTTGTCTTTGGCCTCATTTAAAATATACTGTAAATGGCTTTGGTTTGATTAAATATGTCTTCTTCATTAGTAAGTCATTAATGCTTTGATATTATTACTTGGTTTATCATATTTTGATCTAATTCTTTGTATCCTTTTATAGTGGCTTTACAGCTGTCTGTGCTTTACAGTACACCCCTCAGGTCCATGTCGAGAAGCCCTAGGGTGTATCAGCGTCTATATATCTGAGCCACTGATCACTGGCTTTCCTCCCGACAAACCCCCACTCACATTGCTGATCTCAAAGGCTTACATTGTTCCTGACATTTGCTGCAGTGTTCCACATTTGAATTTCCTCCTAAGCATGTCTTGACTTTTTGAGAGGGGGTGAGTAAGAGATATCGGAGAAACATCAAACAAATGAGTGTGTACGGACAATAGCATGAATTATGAGTGCAGCCGTCCTGAGGGGCAAAACATCCCGCAAATGATGTTTAGCATGATTTGCCATTGTGCACATCCCACAGGGGGCTTCTTATGGCTATGACGCCGCTCTCTGTGGCCTCAGTGGGTTGTCCATAATAAGAGTTGCAGAGGACCTTCCGCAACTTGGGCTTAATTTTTGTTGTTCAGACTGTGTTAACCTAAGACACAAGTTTTTCATTGGTTGTGTCAACCCTGGCATGATAAATCATGGCATGTATCTCTGTAGAGGGTGAAGAAATGTTACGACTGTACCGTCTTAGCAGCAGCGTCTAGACAGCAAAAAGAAATTGAATTAAAAACACAAATTCCCAACAGCATGCAGCATTTCCACTGATTTTGACAAAGTCGTGTGTGACGTGTCTCGGTGGGCCCCCCACCTCTCCCAAAAAGATGAAGGTCTTTTATTCAGTTGCATCTGACAAAAGAAATCGCGACTTGGTACAGAAGCAGCAGAGGCATATTTTAAGACACAAAGAAAGCGCTCTCTTTTTCGGTCACAAAGCACAAAGGAACATCCAACAAGAACACAAGAGCACAAGAAGATTGGGGGATCAGTGGACTTTCTTCAGCTGGAGAGTACTGTGAAGCGTTTGATCTGAATATGTAACCGGAGCACTGTTGGAGAGTGTGTATCTGGATTTCCAAACACAGAATGTGTGTGTGGGGGATAAACTGTACATGGGCGAGTGAAGGAGTTTGACGGTGCATGTTTTGTCTTCTCAGAGATTGTCTCTCGTCTCTGCTCTTTATATTTTGATTTCATATTTCAGCTCCCCTCAGGTGAGCGAGATGAAGTGTTAATGGAAAAGATGAAGAACCCTGGTGATCTCCCATCAGTCCGCAGGCCCGGCTCAGGCAGGAGAGCATCAGTCCTACTAATCAGCAGAGAGAGGAATGCGCATGGAAAGCTGCCATCTTTACCTCCTCAATACTAGGGTCATTTCATCCCCAGCAGGGTTTCCTCATATGGAACCTCATTTCTCCTCTGGATTTCTCATCTGTACCTGACTGTGCCCAGATACTCCATGGCCACTCCGCTGAGCTTTAAAGTCCTGCTGTATAACCCAAAAATGTTACACTTGATTTGTAATCGTGTCTCCTTCTGTAGACATGAGCAAAAATTGACTTTTGATATTATGGTAATCCAATAGCATGAGTTCTGCTTTTTGTCTTATACAGTGCTTTTCCACTGTAAGGGCATGCCGGTATTGATGCCGAAGCCAGTGATCTGAACTGGACCCTTCTATATGTATGCAGTTTGGCAAAATGGATTCAAAACTAGATCGCTCCCAAAGTAATCAACAATCAGTAGTCTCCTTTTGTAATAATGAATTTGAATTGAATTGACCACACCCCACAGGAAGCAATATTTAAATGATAGGAATAGGAATTTGCTGAACTGCATTTAAAAGAAATTCAATGCAGGTAATGCATTGAAATATGTAATTTCTAGGTGACAAACATCCATCCACCTACCTACCTACTAGGGGTGGAGCCGGACCTGAATACGGTATTCGGAAAGGCACAAATAACGTGTTTTTTTTACAAATACTTATTTCGAACAAATATTTTAATAATTTTTGTATTCGGGAACAAGAAAAACTTTATATTAAAAAGCTACGTTTCCTCATGAGACCGCAGTACATGCCCGAATGAGTGAGTTAGAGTGAGTGAGTGACGTTCAGGAAGAGGTGACTGACACAGGCTGCTCCACATTGCAACAGAGAGGGCTCGGCTGAGCGAAAAAATACTTAACTGCATCACTATTTTTGTTGAATAGATTTTTGTACCTTTTTAACTTGTACTTTGTAACTTTTTGGAAGCGGAGTTTGATCGGGAGATTATTCCATTACGTTGCATTATTGACGTCTGCAGTCGGGTGCTCTCATGTTCGCTCTGTTTACGTAGCTCTGTTAGCTCGGTAATTTAGACAATAGGCTGTTGACAGAGTAACGTTAACGTTCGGTTAAAAAGGTTAAAAAAATGCCTGTGTAGTTGTGTCGAATTGTATGCACTTGAGGGAGTTGGTACGCAGACATCCCAAGTCTCCGGGAGTCTCCCGCGTATTGATAGCGGCTCCCTGATGCCCGCAAATTAGTTCAAATCTCCTGTAATCTAGAGAGCGCACATGCGAGACAGAACATACTGTGCTCCAAACCATGTAGCCCGCGCGCATGGTCAACAGTCAACTCCAAACTGGATTTTTACGCCTATTTTGAATTTTAATCGAATACAAATACAAATACTTCCCCCCCCTCAACAAATACAAATACAGATACAAATACCGGCTGCTTTGCACACCCCTACTACTTACCTACTGTACCTACCTACCTATCTTCCTAGATTTCTTAATTCCCACCCAGTATATTGAAAATTTCTTTTAGATTTCATTTTAAATTAATTTTAATTTTTATTCTTACATTCAAATTTCAATTCGGGATCCTTTTTGCTACTTCAGTTAATATTCAGGAATTAAAGTAATTTATTTAGTTACCAATTTAATTCTGATTGGCGCAAAGCTACTGTATTTAGACTGCAAACACCCGATGCGGAAAACAATGCGTGTTAAATTAACCAACATTCAGATTTTATGTACAGAATCTAAGTGTTACACAGTGTTTCCATCCAATTAGTTTTTCCCCTTATTCACATAAAGGCACTGAATTACTGTGTGCAGGTTTTGAAGTAACATAAGTTGCTTTTCCACCACTGGGCCGAATGGTTCTAAGAACGGTAATGAACTGTTCCAGTTATTTTACACTTGATCTTAGTTCGCCATGGCATGGCACGGTTACAAACCGTTCTCGGCACGGTAGAATTTGTGTAATGTCGCCACTCAGGATTGGTCACTTGTCTGTTGCCTGAACGCCAGTTTCTCTGTAGCTGGCCAAGCGTGCTATTTGAGCGAAGTTAACGCAAGCTAATAATAAAATTAAATGAAAATCTGATCATCCTCCATAACGCTGTTGCCATTTACATCTTACATCGTCTGTAAACTCTTGGATTACCAAGGAAATGACTGACACATTTGTATTATGTTCCAAAGAGTTCCATTATCAGCCACACAGTGAAAAATTAAACCATATCCTTACCGACTGAGCTGGATTGGCACGGAATGGAATGGTTAAGCAATGAGAACTGTTCGGCCTGACAGTGGAAAAGCAGCTATTGTCAGTTATATCATTATTCAACCTTTCAAGACAGTGGAAACTCAGGCTAGTTCTGAGAGACCTCCTCCAGCACAAGAACCAGCACCATGCCTGATACCCTGGTTGGCCTAAACAGGAGGTGTTAGAGGGGATGTCTGCTCAAGTCTTTCCAGGGACACAGAGATGGATTGATTACCCAATGAGTCTGTGTTTTGCTTGCTTTTCTGTCCTATGTGGTTTGTGCTCCAAGCTTGACAATGCGAACAATACTGGCAGCTATTCAAAGGATTTATTTGTAGCAGAGCAGGTTGCACGTTCGGCAGCCTTGTTCATTTTGTTTTCCTGAATGTGTCTTCACGTGTCTGAAAACGCTGGTCTCTCTGAGTCACATTCCATTAAGAGGCTTTTCTGTAAAAGCTTATGAAGTGCTGAGAGAAATAAAGCAGCAAAAGTGTTTGAATAGAGCAGAAGAGTCAATAGATGTCTAAATAGACTGAGACCCTCTCCCATTACACTGCCTGATTGAACAACTAGGAAATTTTCACGATGAATCAGGCTTATGGTAAAGACCCTCCAGTGCCTTCTCTCTTTTCCTTTCTCACTCTCTGAGCAGTCTTTTAAAGTGGGATCAATTTTGGAGTAATATAAACAGAGGATTGGTCTCTCCTGGTGCAGACGATGATTGAATATGAGGGCCCCTGCGTCGGGAAGTTGGTTAAGTCAAGGAGTTATTAAGAAGACGGCTGTAAATGACAGCGATGCCAAATGGAGCCAGTGGCTTGGGACGGGTTTGAAGCCAGGATGAGTTTTCAGGATAAGAGCTGGATTTAAATAAATTGACTTTCCCTTCCCGTGACTAAAACGGATTGTTGTTGAGAGTATTGGGGCCAAAGCGAGCGGTAAACATTTATTAGAAATCCATTGCCTTGGAACAAACAACACGGCTCCTCTCGTTTTCCTCGGCATGCTCCACAAAGCCCCGTCGTCGTGACTTTCAATCCCAGTTACGTAATCCATTTACCATCTGTAAAGCTCGCCCAGGAAATTGCCTCCTCAACCAATTGGTCAACAAGCTTTTTAAGGATGTCACATGGATATCTCTTTTAATTCTGTTTAAGAAGCTGATGCGCCCAGGATGAGTGCAGATTTGGAAAGTCACAGCGATGCCCTATTAACTAAGTGAGCGTGTCACAAGATGCACACTACGTAGTCATCAATCTCTCCTCCCGGTAAGCACATTCTAATTTACAGCCTCAAGCTGTGGCTTTACAGCCTAGTTTCGCCTTCATGGCTTTGTGCTGAAAACGTGTCAGGATTCTAAGCATGGCATTAATCAAACTTTGGCATTCTCCTTTAGATATTTTAGTGTTTTATGTCCTAATGTCGGATACACAAGAGGTGATTGGTTTTGGGTGCGTGTGCGTGTGTGTGTAATTGTGTCATGTTGTGTCCACTAAGTGTGTGTGTGTGTATGTGTGTCTGTGTGTGTGTGTGCGCACGTGTGTGTGTGTGAGCGTGTGTGTGTGTGTGTGTGTGTGTGTGTGTGTGAAATAAATAAACTGCTCATCTGACCATAAGTGTTGTTTGGCATACACTCTCGCGTATGGGACTGCTGGAACAACAGCTTAGTTTTCAGTGCACTCCTGTCGGATGGAGAATAGACTGTCCCTGCTAGCACTGCTCTCTTTCTTCCCTGGTGTCTACAGACCACCTGTGCTGTAGAGGGACAAACAGAGAAATTCAGATGGAAATATAGCTGTTACATGCTGTGAATTGAGTGTATTCTGTATTCTCATGAGGAAGAATTTTGTCTGCTTTTCAGGTCAACATAAACCAATTGCTTATGTTTGCAAGGCATAAAAATACATATATGTAATTATTATAAAAAAAGTTGAGTTGGCCTTAACCCTCTGAGGTCTAAGGGTTTTTGGGGTCCTTGAGGTGTTCTGACATGCTCTGACATTTGTGCTTTTTTCAGTTATTTATAAACATGTTAATGGCAAAGGTGTAAATTCACTCAATATAGCACAAACTGGGCTACCGTAATTTCTGAGCAACAATTATGAAACATGTTTGTATTTTTGAGAGAATATTGCTTATGCATGGTTATTGAAAAAACTAAAACTTAAAGTGTCTGAAATAAGGCCACAAAACACATACTAAATATGTGTCCACAAGACTTTTGACTAATGAGTGTTGTTGCCTAGAATTTTTGCTTCAAAATGATCTGAAAATCATCCTCTCTAATCATTTACACAAACACATACACTGATTTGAATTTTATTAGAGACCTTTTGTTTGGAAAGGCAATATGCGTGGAGGCGTGTTCACACCTGAGAAGACAAAGGCCGGATAATGTGCCGCATAATGAGCTGCATATTAATTAGCCCTTTCACACAGGTGTGTCACAGGATCCCAAAGAATGCAAGGACAAAAGAAATGATCTATATAGCCTATACATATTTTACAATTAGAAATTGTAACCAATTACAAATAGGTTACAATTACAACAACAATTACAATTTTAACAATATTTCAAGTGTATTTCTTTGTAAAAAGTATACATTTTATCATACGTATTAAAAAAGGTAAGGATTCATTAGTTTGAATATTGGAACAAACACTATAATAACATCTTAGTTCATAATTCAATATACCTACTTTATTTTTGACAAAACATCATACTATAGTATATTTAACTATGAGCAGAAATTGGTGAACAAAAGCGTACCTATTTAATGTGACAGTAGTCTTTTTTTACAGTCAAAACTTTATAATCTATCCAAAACTAATCACAAAATCGTGTCTAAACATTCATATTTAGTCTGTAATATATTGTGTATGATACATTAGTATATACATGTGAATTTGCAGCTTGTTGCTTACAGACATTTTATTTCAACATATTTCAGTCTATTTTTACTCATCTTAGTAGGCTATAGCAATATAGTTTGTATGTGTTCATGTAAACATAACGTTTACTAATGTAGGTGCGAGAGTGAATGAACAAGGAACAGACACGCGCTGTATAACTGTAGTAAACAAAGCGCGCGCGCCTATGCCGTTCACTCATCATTTAGCCTACACACAGACACGCAATTCATATTTAAACAGTCTTTTTGCGGTTTACAGTCCGACACTATTCAATATCATGATTAGAACAAAGCACTTAAGAATAAATGACTTACTACATCAGCTGGATCTGTTGCTCCTCGAAATGAAACTACCAGCACTTCTGGTACATTTTCCAGGGTTAGATAGTATTATTCCTCACAGCGAAAGGATACGCTGTGTACACAGCTGTACAAGATACTTACTAAACACGATGTGTTTTATAATCCAGCTGGTGGGCGTTGGCATGTTTGAACGACTTGCCTTAGATCATTTGCGTTTGAATAGCGCGCGCTCTCCGTGGGCGTGGCACATTAACGCGTAATTAGGTATAATGAGCTGGAAAGAAAAATACTGACATCTCTCTCTTTTCATACAGATTACATAAGCTGAGAATATTTGTTTTTTTATATAAATTAATTCATTTAAAAGAAGAGAGTTCAAGCTTCATTATGGAAAAACACTCGTGCCTGTATGACAAGTATTCGCGGAATTAAAGTTAATCTTAGGACGCGTTTCAGAATGGACTTCACTGACAGAGAGAAGGCAGAACGCGCATCATGTTTGTTTTTCTTTATTTGGCGAAAAGCACAACACTGTTTTTATTGTGAGTATCCACAAAAAAATAGACACTTATCAGGATCTAATGATGTACAACACTTAATATGTAAGATCAAAATCAACAGAGTATTTTGAGTTTCTTTTGCACTGATAAGAAAAAAGCGAGACTATCGCGCTGGCGATATACCATTTATGAGTCTTCCCCTACCATCCTAGGAAAAAAAATATCGCTCCCCAGATGTATATCTACATTTTGCTTTGTTTCGCTCGGACATTTAACGCCGTGTACATACACGCGGAATCACTCGGACATTTAATGGCGTAGACATACACGCATACACGCGGATAGCTCAAAATGCGTATAGGTGGCGTGTATGTTTACGCAAAAGTCATGATGCCATGTTGGCTGAAGGGAACTGATGGTCTTCAGAAAAGTTTCAATGACATTTTCTTTTCCTCTTACCTCCATGTAAAGTAGTTTACAAGCGCAGCGCTCCTTTGTGTACCCAAAGGTACCCTGCTGTTCCATAAGCGCCACCTACTGTCAGAAAGGGAATTTGTATTTCCTTCAGTATGCCTGCTGTTTTGTGCAGGTGTCTTATGTAGCATAATTTCACAAATCTAAAGTCAGACCATTCTGTTTTTGCTTTTTTTAAATCTTGAAATTATACAATCTAATTCAAATCAAAAACAACTGCTCATGCTACTTGTGTGTAGCATCTTTGATTGTGATCAAAATGCAGTGGTTGACACTAATTTCAAATGGCTATGGATATTTTTTGTTTAAGGCCAGTTTGCCTGTTATAGAGCAAATAAACAACAAACAAATTTGCTCAAAGAAAAAATTAGCCTATTTGCTATCAAAAATTATGATGCATCACTACACCTCACCTTCACTAATCATATGTATTGTCTGAAAAATCATTGCTTAGGTACATCCATCGGCTTTCCTCATGCTTAAGCAGCTTGAGGGATTATGTGTGTATGCATGGGGACGAGATGTGTAGATTCTTGTTGTACGCTGCCAGAATTAACCCGCATCTTGTTTGTAGGCTCGACAGGTAGCTGTGGAGCTGGAAGCCAGCCGCCCCTGACAGCGGCATCAATATCACGTCTGGGGGCCACAGGCGGGGAAGAAATTTCTGCTGCACATTTCACAACTCCCATTGATACTTTCAGTGGTTGCCATGACATCAAGTTGCTGGTTTTAATGGAAGTGGTTTTGTTAATATAAAATTTAGCTGTGGCCATAACATCTCTCCCATGGTGCAGCAGGTCTCCATTGATCAGAGGTGAGAATGCAGTGCTCTTTTTTTGTGCATTCTTATCAGTGCAAAAGAAGAGCAAATGAAAAAAAGCAGTTATAAGATTCATGATGTGTCTCAATTAAGACACAATCAGAGCACATCTCAGTAGTGCTGTGGCTCTTTCCCTACCCACCAGCATGAAAGAGCAGAAGGTTTTCTGTTTTACGATGGCATGCTTCTTTGATTGCTTGTTAGGCTCCTGTGCCATATGCATATCCAGATATCTGTCACTTTGTTTATTTGAAGTAGAACCTGATTATGTCGAAGTTTTTTTTTCCTTTTTAGATGTTGAAACAATGTGGCAGAGAAGATGACAGTTCATCTAACTGTCTCATAGTGCAGGGGGTTTCAAACTGAGGGGCCAGGGGGCTGCAAGGCCAAAAATTATTTTTTAAACAAAATATATATTTTAGGGGTGTCAAATTTATGTTAACTTAAAGCTGCAGTCCGTAACTTTTTGGGGTTAAAAATTATCCAAAATAAATTGTTCAGCAAGTACATAACCAGCCAGTGTTCAAAACTCTCTGCTTGCCTTAGCTCGATTCAAAACGGTAAGCTTGTAATAATGTTTTTAACTCCAGTGGTACTGGTGGATTTCTGCAGGAGATTCGAGCATGTCTTTGCGTCATTACGTCACATCTGTACACATAAAGAAGGAGTCTCGGCTAGTAGGCTATATTGCGTGTGAGGATGTTGGAGTTGGAGATTTATAGCCTTTTCTCACAGCACTTGATATAATTAAACTTATCAATTTGATGGCGGATCCAGAAAGGTTCAAACGACAATCACCAGTGACAGCAGATTCACCCGTTGTAAAATGCAAAAGACTTCGGACTTCCAAGTGGCTGCAGAAAAAAAGAGACCGCAACCGGGCCCATGCGAAAACAAGGATACATATCGGAAGGGCTTTTGAAAGGTGGCGTGAACTCCGTGTTTTGAAGAGGTTCAAAAACGAACGCAGACAGCTTTTTTTCTGCTGGGCAGGTAAGACATTTCAATGGTTCAATTATGTAACAGTAGCGCACTTGTTCCCTTAATTCATAGTTACGGAGTACTGAACTACAGTTAGCCCTAATACACATTAAATGTAGTCACGCAATGCTGATGTTGTTAACATTAACAATTTGAGAACAAAGTATAATTTGCACGGTTTGACGTGTTATGATAAGCGATTGTTAGATTTAATCAGCGCGATTTACTGCAATTCTTTTTTCCCTTAGTTGGTCAGAACAAAAGTGGTTGTTACTTGCTTGATCAGATGACATTTTCTGGTGAAAATTATTATGTTGGTCATACTTCCAAAAAGTAGAATCTGTGATTCTGAATGCCAGTATCCACACAAGCGCGGTGATTGACAGCTGCACATTCTCCTCAAAACATTGGATTCACCCGCGCTGTGCCGTGCCGAGGCACAACCCACGTAAAGTTGATAAGTCCGTGAATAACTGCAATTGCAGATTTCGAACAGAGATGGCGACAAAGAGGCAAAACTACGGACTGCAGCTTTAACATACATTTTTTTGTAATTTTGAATTTTATGGTTTCAATAATTGCGAGACTAATTATGATTATTGCATTGTTTATTGACCTAGTTTTGAACCATAAGAAATAACCAAATCCACACTAAAAGCTGCATATACATGCTATATAAATGAACTTGAATTAATCATTGAAATGACTGATATTGGGGTCTTTGACATCAAAGTTTGAAAACCCCTTTCATAGCACTTTTAAATATATGTTGTTCTGTGTCTTAGAATGAAAACTGTGCTGGTGTAGAGAAAAGTTAGCCAACAGTTAGCTTTTTCTTCAAGTTTATGCAGTTTCAGTACATGAGCAAAGTGTGCATTTTCTTGACAGTGACAGAGTAGCGCTTGCAGTCTGCAATGCTTCTCCTCCCCATCTCCCCTCATTCCAAAATTTAATAAATAAAGAGGGGGGGAAAAGAACATCTGAACACCAATCAGAAGAATACACTTGTTCCTTGTGGGCCACGCTGATGATGTCATCACCCGCCTCTTTCCATCTCTCAGGAAGGCTGCAGTGTCCTCCACAGGGAATCCTGGCATGGAGGTGTGAGACAATGAATCGTCCAGGCAATATTTATCTCACTTATGGCCGTCCAACACATTGCTGCCGAGTAAATCTTGCCCACTCTCTCACAATTCCATGCTGATTTCTGTCCCAACACAAATCCCGTGTGACTAAGAAGACTGGCTCGTCTCGCTCACTACGGTCAGGTTCCATCTCGCCTCTCTGTGGTGCTTTATCAGAAGCTGCACAGATCACACAGTGAGTGTTTCGTAGGAGTCGTGGCTTGGGCGGATGACTTGGCAGATTCTCAGTTGAGTTGATTAGCTGAGTGTTCAGAGATACAGCTGCCACACTGCGTGGTAATAAGAACAACATCCCCGAGCCATGCGGCATTATTCTGATTACGACGGTATTCTAGCTATGACAATGTGGTAATTAGAGGATCTGCATGCTTCAATGAGTTTTCATCGCCACTCAGCCCCCAACATATTCCTCATCTCTGGCTGAAGGCTAATAAGCACCGAAGTAGTTAAGAGCCTGAGGAGGAAAACACTTGTGCACATGGAACGGCAGGCCCATTTAGGGACCAACAACTCATCCCTTATTTGGGGAAGTTGGCTATCTTCTGGCACAAAGTAAAAAACTGAAACGATCAGCTATGTAATCTTAAAGGGATAGTTTCAGCTAGAAAAATAATAATTGTTACAATGTACTTGTCATGGAACAGAAGAATGCAGACAAAGGTAGAATCTGAATAGAGTTTATTGCATAACACACAGGAAGTTAGCAGGTGAGTCTCTGGATTACAGAACGTGATGGTGATACTGGCATGTAAATGATAAGTCATATCTGTAGCAGGTAGAGATGAGAAGTGGCTGGTGGACTGAAGACTGGTAGACGATGACACAGAAGATAAAGGACAGGATAGTTTGAAGGACAGGATAGTTTGAAGGACAGGATAGTTTGAAGGACAGGATAGTTTGAAGGACAGGATAGTTTGAAGGACAGGATAGTTTGAAGGACAGGATAGTAGTGATGCACAGGTAAGTAGTCAGGTACGTGTTCAGGGTAGAATGACGAGACCAGACCAAGATGTGTGTGTTTGGTGCTGGCTATTATGGAGAAACTAATGAGGCTGATGGCAGACAGGTGTGGTGATTGTTGAGTGTGCACAGGTGATAGCCAGAGAGGATGATGGGAAACTTAGTGTGCTGAGGTGACTGGTCTGGTGATTGAGGATTGTCACAGTACGCACGCTTGTGTCATCCCAAACCTAAATGACTTTATTTCTTCTCTGGAGCATAGAGAAGAATGATTTGAAGAATGTTGTTAACCAAACAGTTTTGGAGAAAAACAAAACACAATATTTCTTAAATTATTAAAAACAGTCATACAGGTGTGAAACAACATGAGGTTATAAATAAATGATGACACAATTTTCATTTTGGGGGGAACTAGTCTTTTAAGCATTCTTTCTTCTGCAGAACACATGATGATATTTTTTTCATTCAATGAAAGTCTAGACCCAACTGACTTTCATAAAATGGGGGAAAAAAACTCTTTAAACATTCTTAAAGAAGAATGAAAGTCATACATGTTTGGAATGACATAAGGTTGATTAAATGACAGATTTTTTTTTTTTTTTTTGGTGAACCGTTCCTTGAATTATTAGTTCAAAAGACAAGTTAACTCATAAGACAGTTTAATCCATCTGAAACACTAACTTGTAAAAGTTACTACATTGGTATATAGAACAGTTCCCTTTCAAGGGAACTTCGGGCTGCGTTTGAGACGCGGTGGGAACGCTCTGCGTGATTACGTCGTGAAGCACATGTAACATCAGTCCAATGGAAGCCCGAAACGTCATAGGCGGGTGACGTCATAGACCAGGAAACTATAAAGCACCCCTGAATTCAGACCGCGCCAGCTTCTGTACCTTCAGCAAGCGCTCTCTGTGAAATCTGTCCTTGTCTATTTATTGTTGTTTGTCAAAGCCCAATATATATCACTATCTATCATTATGGCGAGCAAGCAAGATTATAGACGTTGTGTTGTTCCCTGCCCTCGTTACATCACGGGTGGGGACACACATAAGCTTTTTGTTGCTGTTTGGGAGTGGAGCATGCCAACAGTCAGTTCTCGAGGGAGCTGACTGTGAGCATTGCGAGAAGCTGTCCGTGAGGACGCTCCGCTCCCGCCGGGCGTTCTTCGAGGAGGACGGTTCGGTTCGCGTTCCCCGCGCGGGTCTCTCTGTTGCCGAGGCACGGAGACGACTCGCATAATTTTCGGGGTTCGCAAACGGATCTGACAGCGGGGGTTGGGACGGGCTCCGCCCTATCTCAGCTTTCACATGCCAGATCTAGTGTGCAGCGATTTCCATCGTTAGTGTTTTGTTTTAAAAAGAAAGATAACAAAACAAATACAAATATTAAGAAAAAGGCAGATGTTTGAGTTTTCAATGAATAAATAAATAGTCAGCTCATAACTCTGCTGAATAAAGAGGAGCTTTTTAAAAAAAGGAGGTTTTATAGTGCTGTTGCCAGTTAAATATTTACTGGCCAGAACATTATGAGATTGAAAATAAAGAAGAGTTTGTTAGATGAAATGTATCTTAAAACAGGAAAACTCTGTATCTCAGCCTCCTCGTCAGGGACTGCGTTTTTTTCCCTATCTCCACACTGAGGTGTCGGGATCGTGGAATAAACCGGTTTGTATTTTATGTGTTTAATCCCCAGATGTCTAACTATAGTAATTTTTGGGTATTAAGTATCATAGCATGACAGTGCCTCGGGTTAAAGAGACGCTTGCGAGCTTTCTCTCTCCCGAGTCGGCGTCATCGTTATTAACCCCGACGTTACCCACCAGCCATCTTAAATAATGAACACATTTTTATTAGGCAGTGCTGGTGGGTAAAGTATATAAGGACATGGATGAATGTGAGGGGCGACTCTCTGAGGAGGGTCGCAGCGCTGCCAGTTCGGTTGTTTCCTGCTGGTGGCCACAGAGTGATATATATATGTATGTATAAATATATATGTATATATATATATATATAAGTTTTTCTGATATAAAGATAAAGGAAAATAAAGATATAATTATGTCTGTTCTTCTGGACGCTCCGCTTTCAAGAAAACTAAGATATAAACCATTCAGCGGCGTTCCAGAGGTTTCTTCCTCACCAATCTAATGTTCCTGAGACTGCTGGGCGGGAGCAGTCTCGGCCTATTAAGCTCCTCTCAGCACAAAGTGCAAAACAGAGCGTCGCCATTCAGGCTCCTCCGCAATTGAGGGGTACTTGGGTGGTGGTCGCAGTCTAGCTAGTTAGAGACATGCAAGATCTGAGGACTGTTTTATCTCTAAAATAGCTTGGACAAAGAAGAAGCCCTGACGCCGAGGCGATCAGGCTTCTAAGGGTGGTCCCCTCTGGGGTAGGGACGGTTTTGAGAAATCGTTTCTCCTCAGCGCCCTTTGGGGTGTGACTCTCTGAGGAGGGTCGCAGCACTGCCAGTTCGGTTTCCCTGCCGGTTCGCCGTTTCAGGGCACCAAGGTGTCAGTGTCCCCAAACGAGCCTTCAAATAAGAAAAAAGAAGAGCAGTCAGTTCGGTTTCCCTGCCGGTTCGCCGTTTCAGGGCGCCGAAGTGCTTTCTTTTTCCAACGATCCTCCGAGGAGGGTCGTAGGAACTATGCTAGTTAGAGGTAGGCAAGGTCTGAGGACTGTCATCATCTCTAATAAAGCTTAGACAAGAAGTCCTGTCGCAAAAAAAAACGAGGCTATCAGGCTTCTGAGGGCTCCTCCGGGGCAGGGACGGTTTTGAGAAATCGTTTCTCCTCGGCGACCTCTGGGGTGCGACTCTCTGAGGAGGGTCGGAGCGCTGCCAGTTCAGTTGTTCCCTGCCGGTTCTCCGTTCAGGGCACCGAGGTGTCAGCGTCCCCATGCGATCCTCTGAGGAGGATCGTAGAATGGTCAGTTCGGTTGTTCCCTGCCGGTTCGCCGCTTCAGGGCACCGTAGTGACTGTTCAACCAAGGGACGGTTTCGAGAAATCGTTTTTCCTCTGCGCCCTCTGGGGTGCAACTCTCTGAGGAGGGTTGCAGCGCTGCCAGTTCGGTTGTTCCCTGCCGGTTCGCCGTTCAGGGCACCGAGGTGTCAGCGTCCCCATGCGATCCTCCAAGGAGGGTCGTAGAATGGTCAGTTTGGTTGTTCCCTGCCAGTTCGCCGCTTCAGGGCGCCGTAGTGACTGTTCAAACAAATCCAGAGGCCAGTCTTGAGAGACTGGTTCCCCTAGTAGAATTTCTGGCAGCGTGGAAACTACTGCCACATATTTCTCAGTGGGTCCTGCACACTATAGAAAAAGGTTTCAGAATTCAGTTTGGTTCTCGTTCGTACAGATTTCTAGGGGTCCTCCTCTCATTGGTGGACCCTGAGCAGGCTTTGGTTTTGGAGCAGGAAGTACTGTCACTTCTGCAAAAGGAGCTGTAGAAGGGGTTCCTCCTCCCAGCAGACAGCCATTACTTCATTGTTTCCGAAAGAGGATGAGGGAGGTTCCCGAGGTTTGCTTTCGGGGGCGAAGCATACCATTATCGGGTTCTTCCATTCGGCCTAGGTTTTTTACCCCACACCTTTACAGTATGCGTGGATGCAGCTCTGGCTCTTCTGAGACTCCAGGGCATTCGCCTATTATACTACATCAATGATTGGTTGATCCTGACCCAATCTGAGTTTATGGCAGTTCAGCATCGAGATGTCGTTCTGTCTCATTAAGGATGTTGGGGTTGCCTCTCAACGCCAAGAAGAGTGTGCTCTGAGGACCACTTTTCTAGGTGTAGCGATTCTCGTATTGGGGTATATCTAGGCCAGTCACTCACTGTGAAACAGTTTCAGACTGGTGGGTCTCATGGTAGCTGCGTCCAACGTAATTACTTTTGGCCTTCTGCACATGAGACCCCTGCAGTGGTGGCTCGGGACCAAGAGGTTTTCTCCCCTTGAAATATGTTTTCGCATGATCAAGGTCATGCGGCTATGCCTTCGTGCCTCGGTCATGTGGAAGAACCTTGGTTCCTCGCCCAGGCCCAGTGTTGGGGGCTTCTTGTCGACGCATATTGCTATCGACGGATGCTTCCCTCACAAGTGGGGGCGATCATGAGTGGGCGCTCGCAGATGGTGGACAACACACTGATGGTCTCGTATATCAGAGCAGATATCCTGTTGAGGCAGGGGCTGAGGCCCAGGGATTGGAGACTTCACCCCGAGGTGGTGGAGCTTCTTAGGGAGAACTTTGGTCAAACTAAAGTCAAGTCGACCTTTCACATCGTTTGTACAAAGCATTGCTCTTTTTGGTTCTCCCTCACGCATACAGCTCCGCTTGGACTGGATGTGATGTATTAGGTGTGGTTGACGCTACAGCAGTACGCATTTCCCGATATCTTTGCTCCCGGGAGTTCACCCTCTTTTGGAGTTTGGATACTGTGGGCTCGGCCTCTGAGGGGGCCCGGCTCATAGAATCCGGTCTCTCGACTGAGGTCGTTGAGACCATTCTCCAATCCAGAGCTCCTTCCACGAGAAAACTATATGCATTGAAATGGAAATTATTCTCCACCTGATGTGGTGAACGTCATTTAGATCCTGTTAACTGCCCTGTTGGTTCAGTTCTTGATATCTTGCAAGACCGTTTCTCTGCTAGGTTATCTCCTTCTACCCTAGAGGTTTACGTGGCGGCTATATCTGCCTACCACACCCCTCGGGGGGGTACTTCTATCGGGAGAGATCCTCTTTTTACTCGTTTTCTCTGTGGTACACTGAGGTTGAGACCTGCACTGCACTCTAGAGCACCGGCTTGGGATTTGGCCATTGAACTTGAGGGTCTGGCTTTGGCTACCTTCGAGCCCATTGAAGAGGTTTCAGAGAAATTCCTCTCTAAAAACTTTATTTCTCCTTTCTATTTCATCTATCAAGAGAATTGGAGATTTGCATGCCCTGTCGGTTGCTGCTCCATGTCTTGAATTTGCACCTGGTATGGTGAAGGCATTTCTCTACCCTAGACCATGTTATATTCCTAAGGTCCCAGTTAATGTTGGGGGCCTTATAGTGCTGCAGGCATTTTATCCTCCACCTTTTAATACCCCAGATCAGGTACAACTGAACCTGTTATGTCCAGTTCGGCCATTAGATGCCTACGTTCACAGGGCTGCCCTGTGGCGTAAGTCTGAACAATTGTTTGTCTGCTTTGGGTCACTCAAGAGAGGGTGCCCTGCATCTAAACAGGTAATGAGCAAATGGATAGTTGAGGCTATATCATTGGCTTATGAAGCAGCCGGTCAGCCTTCACCTATGGCTGTACGGGCCCATTCTACAAGGAGTATGGCGGCTTCTACGGCCTTAATTTCGAGTGTTTCCCTTCTTGATATCTGTAATGCGGCAGGTTGGTCCTCTCCACATACATTTGTCAGGTTTTATGACCTTGACCTCTCCACTCCAGGGGCAAGGTTGCTTGCTTCTTAGTGTGCGCAAGGACTTCACACAGAACGGGCATTTGTCACTATGGCGTAGTGGGTATGGGGTTCCCACCGCGTCTCAAACGCAGCTCGAAGTTCCCTTGAAAGGGAACGTCTCAGGTTACGTATGTAACCCTGGTTCTCTGAGAGGGAACGAGACGCTGCGTTTACCTGCCATACTTCCTGCATGCCCTGATCGACTTGCTTCAGGTTTTTTCAGAAGCTGGCGCGGTCTGAATTCAGGGGTGCTTTATAGTTTCCTGGTCTATGACGTCACCCGCCTATGACGTTTCGGGCTTCCATTGGACTGATTTTACATGTGCTTCACGACGTAATCACGCAGAGCGTTCCCACCGCGTCTCAAACGCAGCGTCTCGTTCCCTCTCAGGGAACCAGGGTTACATACGTAACCTGAGACGTTTTCACATGGTAACAAAATGTACATATAATTAAAATATATTCAGAATCAAATTGAAATGAGAATGGAGTCAAGAGCTTGTAAATCAGAATCGAATTGTGTCAGAAAAGCAGCCCTAACTGTACCTTCATTAAACAATGGACTGTTTATGGTGACTGCACTGACAGGGCTTTGCAACACAGACCTGCTTTGACTGACAGTGCTATGTTAACTACAACTAGCAGAGTATGAAAGGAGGGACAGCTGAAGTATCACTCATGCGTCTCTTCTCGCTGAGATAAAGACCATGAAGACTATACAGTTCCTCCATGTCCACCACTGTGCTCTCATATGACAACCTGTCCGTCTTTTTGATACAAAGCCTTAGTTCTAATATCACATCACTCAATCAAACATGGCAATGCAGGAATCGGTCTGCTTTGCTACGTAAATTAGATTGTCAGTCCACCACGCAATCCTCTTCACACATGATTATGCTCAACCTTGTCAGACTTTAATTGCAACCTCTTGATTGCAGGCTAGAGAGATGTGCTACCTTATTCGTTTAATCAGTGGGAAGTAGCACAAGTGTTCAAAAGCTGTCTGTAAAGTTTCAGGCTGTCTTCCTTGCTCGTTGCCATCTTTCTTACTGTTGAAAGCTTTAGAGAGGTGCACAAGGCTCAGGATAGGGGCATGCTTGATATCTCAACGGTCCTCCTCCATGGGGAGGACTTCATTAGAATCTAATTAGATGTGTGCTACACTTCCATTTGAATGGGAGTCACCGGCATGGAAAAGGGAAGTGTGATTTTCCAGTTGCTGGATGCTTAATGTTGTTTTAATTCTCCTCCCTGTTGCTACCAAATTTCCCTCACATCTGCTGTGTTTGCACTCGATCAGTCTGCCATTGAGAGTAATAGAGAAATCATCCCAGTGAGAGAGAGGCAGGAAAATTCCAGCTCTCCCTCTGTATCTCTTCCCTTATGTTAGCTCTTCCTCATCTGCAATTGGAGGAGCAGTTTTCCTGTGGCGGTTTTGATCCGCATTAATCTCGGTCTTGGTAAAAACATCCACTTAATGAGTTTTACATGATTGCAATCTGATTCTCTGCTTGCAGACTTGCGTGATACACTGTAGACAATAAACAGCTGAACCAGGGATGGCCAAAAAGCAGGAAATAAAGATCTCTCTCCAGCAGAATGGATATTTTAATTTCATCTCTGAAACAGGAAGTAAGCACTGAGAGGAAGAAATGGTCAGCCCATTGCTCTGTAATGTCCTCCTCTGCTCCTCAGACACGATTCAATTTGCTCACACCGTCTTTATCTGCTCGTTATGTCACGAATGACTCATTCGCCAATGTGAAATGTGCTTGCTTTGAGAGAACAGAGAAGAGCTTTGCTCTCAGTAGCTAGAAGTGTATGATAGATCTGGATAAGTCTTGGTTGCGGACTTGCGGCATCAAACCAAGACAGACTGATGACACAGTCAGTGGACATTGACACTTAAAGACAAATGTCTGTGAGCCTATAACTATTTTATATTTGTTATTCTGCTGCATTGTCTTCATTGTCTGCTTTTACGTTTAGTATTAAGAAATTTTTGGTAACCTTTCCAGCTGGAAAAGCTCATTCCATTTCTAAACTGGTACTTCCTGAAAAATGAAATTTGGCTTTGGCATAAAAACTTAAGTTAGAGTCAAGGCTTCTCTTCCTGTCACATGACTTTCCCCTCAGGTCCGATTAAAGACTCAGTCAGCTGAAAATGAGAATCTCTCCACACATTCAGATCCACCACCCGTCCAGGGAATGAACACCACCAGGAAGTAAAATAAGTCAGGCGTTTGACTTGCTCAAGTCAATCAGACAGCACTTACTTGCAAGGTTTGAGTGAACATCAGCCACTTTCACAACTGAGAGCATATATATATATATATATATATATATGTATATATATATATATATATATATATATATATATATATATATATATATATATATATACAGTATATATATATACCACTTCTATTCAGCTGTGTCGGCCCACAAAGCAAGAAGACACTTGATTACACCTGCTAATCCAGAAAATGTCCATGCAACTCATTTTTCATCTCATTTGTGGATTATCATATTATATCAACAGCATTAGTGCATTTCAAAAGGAATGTTATTGCAGGCCATGTTAGCGATGAAGCGCCTAGGATATAGATCAAAGAAACAATGTCATGTCCAATTTGAGTGAGAGAGCTGAAGCATTGCATATCACTTGCTCTCCTGCTATTCAGTTTAAGTTTATATCAGATACTGACAGAAACTCAATAGTGTGTTCTGAGTTCTGGCTCAATATATTCCAGAACACTGTGCCCTCACGTCTTTTCTTTTTTTGATAAAGTATGAAAGTTAAACTGATTTTAAATGTACAAACTAATCATGTTTTCTGTATTTACAGGATGTCATTTGAATGTCTTGCAATAATTGGATTGAAAAACAAGTTGTTGGGTAAGATGGGGTAAGATACCCCCGGGAATAAGATGTCCACACCACCTTTAATTTACCACTTGACCATAGATGTCACTAAATACATTATATATTACTAAACACATTTATGTTCATGTTAATAAGAATCTTTACTTTTCATCTGAACATTTTAACCATTTTTGAGGTTACGTGATCTCATTTGTTATTAGATATATAAATAGTGATCTATGAATTTATTGAATTATATTGAATTTGAATGGGGTTGAATTTAATGTTGGATAATATATATATATATATATATATATATATATATATATATATATATATATATATATATATATATATATATTATTATTATTATTAAAGTGAAAAGTTGCTGGTGTTTTTATACTTTATAATTTAATGAAACAGTTATTGGTAACACTTTACAATAAGGTTTAATATGTTAACATTAGTTCACTACATTATAGTTAACATTAACAATGAACAATACTTCTACAGCATAAATTAATCTTAATGTTAATCTCAACGTTTACTATACATTTTTTATGATCAAAAGTTGTATCTGTTAACATTAGTTAATGCAATGTGAACTAACATGAACATTTTATTAACTAACATTAACAAAAGTTAATAAATTCTTAACAAATATAGTGCTTATTTTTAGTTCATGTTAGTAAATTCATTCATGTTTACAAATGAGACTATAATTCATGTTGTTATTTAATAATTACATGCATTAGATGTACATTTCAAACAACTCCATAGGTCAATAAAATGGAATCATTTTTTTCTGAATTCATTGTCTATTACTACCATTGCATACACTTTTAATGAGAAATAAAGGGTTTTATTTAATTCATAGATTTATTAGTGTAATTCAGATGACTGGAATTCTGTTATTGAATTTGTCAGTTGTTCATTTATTTAACCATACAGTGAAACATCATCAATTTAGATTCAATATTTGGTTTGTATTTAATAACACCCCTTTCAATACATGAATAAATATGTAAAACTATCAGATGGGTGTAAGTTTAGAGGCAGGGGATCATCTTACCCCAGTAGGGGTCTTATTTTCAGTTTTACTAAACAGACTTTTAAGTTTGACTAAGGAAATTATCAAAATTTAGCAGTAAATGCACATTATTCTTAAAGAGGGCATCTTCCTCCATTTTACCCACTTATTATATTTGATTTTATTGGTTTATACTGTACATGAACATTAACAAATTTATTTGTTCATTTGTTCAATTTTACAGGCATGCTGATCACGATTCTGATGGCCATATCAGCTTCAAGGACTTTGAAAATGTCATCAGCTATGGTTTGGCGAACACTGCAGCTCTACAGGAGCCACAAAATAATAGTTTCTGATTTTTTTCTGTTGAGAATACATACAACTAGATTCACCCTAAAACAACATGTATTCTCAACCCAGTACTTTTGTTTTTTAATTTAAAGCTTTGGCAGTCAGGTGTTCACACGGACACTCCAATAGATAACTGTTGGCAATTTAGAGAACACCGTTTGGCCTCGCTTGTTGAAAGGAAGAGTAACTTAAGATGCTTGAAACTTGGGTTTGATGAGGAGTTTTGATGTTGTATCGACCCAGTTGGACCGAGGCTGCACCATGCGATAAAGAACATTTCTATTGCACAGTTGCCTTACAAACCGCATTAAATTTAACCCAACCTCTCAGGGCCTACTTCACTAGATCTGGGAACAATATTCCCTTCCCAGGCTTCTGATATTCTGCACTCTGTGCCTCTTAAAATCACTTCTGTGAGTTCTGTAAACCTATTTTATTGCACGTAGAAGATCGGATCTTTTAACATTCTCCTCCATTGTTCAGTTTTCATCTGCAAAATAGACAGGTTGCCTTAAAATTGAATATTAACTATCACATTCAGATTTTGCTAAACTTGCTGCTAGCGACATATTAAAAAGCCCAAGCGCACTCGTTCAGGGAGGATTTTATGCGACTCGTCTTGTTGTTACATGCGATTATGGAACTGTAAATACTTATTTGTGTTTCGAGAGATTTGCTGCACTCCCATCTGAATAAAGATTAATTTGTTTTTGTAATCAGTCCTGAGTCTTTATCTGTATGACATGACACTCACTCTATCCACAATCCATCAGGGGGCTCAGGAGGCATCATGTAAGGAAATGGCCTTGGAGAAAAATAATAAAATACAGTTTTAATCAAATACGTGCTTAATCCACTCATAGGTTCATTTTCGGGAAAGGCCCGCTGTTCAAATATAAACAGAGAGGCGCTAGTTTAATCTTCACCTTCCTATTTGAAACTCGATTAAAAGAATCCCCCAGTTTAGTTGTCATATTGTGCCATCGAAGAGAGCATGTGACACCATGAGCCAAACCCGTGTGAGGAAAGGTAGCGCTGTTTTGCAACGTGGCTTCGATGTAAGCCTTGCCAACAATGCAAAGAGCCGTAGATTAACACATTGTGTGCCTGTTGTTTATGCCAGCCGTTTGAGGGAATAGACCATTTTCCTTTGTTTTCTCTGTAGCTTTTCTGTCTGCAGATGAGCACAGCTTTCCCTTTTTCTCATTCGTTTCCATGCCATGGAGCTGCTATGAGCTGATAATGAGAAAAATAATTCAACAATTGACAGTTGTGGACAAGACCAAACAAATTTCGAACAAATACAGGCTAATCTTTTTTTTTTTATGCAGAGAGATTTGGACATGTCTCCTGCAGTTTTCTTTTTAAAAATATCATGGTTATCATCAATACCAGTATATTGCTATACCCCTAGTTGGCAATACATAGACTTCTGTTGTCAAAGTGCCCCAAATTACCTGTTTTTTTTTTTTTTTATTGATTAGTGGTTCTAATTGACATGACATGAAAAGTCACTGCACTGATTTTTCATGTCATCATGTTTTCCTAATAGGAGCATGACTGATATGTGCAATTACTTTACCTTTATTAGTTATCTTAGCCTCGTCCAATCTGATGTGCACATGTCGCACCCTGTCTATAAGTCTCAATAAGACCTGCATTTTCCAGCACAGTGTATCTGTATTGAAATGAGCCTGAGAGAGAAACAAGGAGAGCAAGTTGGGGGGAGAAAAAAAAAAAACAAGCAAACATGGTAAGGATGAAATGTCATTAATCAGGACTGGCAGATACAAATGAGGGACCTTGCTCCCTGCTCAGCCTGCTAGCAGAAAGAGAGTGTTGCCACAGACTGTTCTATCTCTGGAAGACGAGAACCTCTGTTTCAGTCCATCAGTGCCATCTTTGTGGGGTTGTTGTGTACTTCGGTCTGAGTGGACCTGACACAGCAGCTGGTTCATGCTGTTGTCACCGCTGTTACCGAAAGTCAAGTCATTGTTAGCATGATGGTCTCTTAAAACAAAGTGTGGAGAGAAAATGTATGTGCACCGTGGCCGAATGAAAGACTGCACAGATGGTCTTAAAATTCAATGTAACTGGTATTTTTCCAATTTAGCACACACATATTTACATTATAATCCATCTTGTCACTTTTTACTCAACCAATTTCCCACCTTCTTCAGTGGGGTTTATTTTTCTCTACAATTTTGTAACAATAAAAGGCAAAAAGGAACAAGAAAAAACGTCTCGGGCATTCATGTAACCATGGTTCCCTGAAAAGGGGAATGAGACACTGCATCCCCTAGAGGGCGCTATGGGGAATGCCTCTGGCATGACTGGCCTAAACATGACAATGAGCTTGACATTGGCAGGCGGTCGCTTCTGGTGCAACCATGAGTATAAAAGGGCACCTGTCAATACGTCATCCATCTTCTTCTTCTTCTTGTTTGAAGGAGATGTGTACAGGAATACCTGAAGCATGGCAAAAGGACACAAAGTCTTGTTTAGGGGTGAACGATTAATTGCATTTGCAATAATATTGCAATATGACGAAACGCGATTTTTTAACCACAAAGACTGTACACTCTGGTCACGTGACACACGAGAGTAAAGCAGTCTGGAGATGAAGCATCAACTTGGCACGCTACGCATATAGGCCTGGCCCACAGGAAAGAACAGTTTATGTTTAATTTATGTGATATTGTGTTATAGATTCTCTCTCCAACGATTCTGGATCGATTCAGAGAATTTCTAAATCGATTCTGAGCTTAGTTTTTAAACACAGATGCGTGATGAGCTTTAGAAACACCTGGATTCTGCTTGCTTCCAATTCCTCTCACACACACCACTAAAACCTTCCGTAAAATAATCTTTCATAAAGTTTGGAGAGGTTGAAGCAAATTTACAAGAACATTCGCGGGCTTCATTGCACAGGGTATGCGCTGTGATAAACCCGCACTTTGCTTGATGTTAATCTTGCAGTGCGTGGTCTCGCCCGTCTGGATTTTCCTTACAAATGCTCTACGACGGCATCATCTATGTCTTTTGGAATGCAGTGGGCTTATAAATTAAAAATATTAAACTCACTGTCACTGACAGAAGGCTGCTTTCAATTTCAAATACTCAAGTGCACTTTGTGAAGAGCACTCACGCATGCGGCTGTGAGCGACTCCGTCTCCATCTACGTAATGGTAAATGGACTGCATTTACATAGCACTGTCACAGACCCAATGGCCACCAAAGCGCTTTACATATTGCCTCACATTTACCCACCGACGGCAGTGTCTGCCATGCAAGGCGCCATCCAGCTCGTCGGGAGCAGCTGGGGTTAGGTGTCTTGCTCATGGACACCTCGACACTTGGTCAGGTGGAACCGAGGATTGAACCACCAATCTTCCAGTTTGTAGACAACCTACATGAACCACTGAGCCACTGCCTCCCCACGTGGTTAAATGTACTTGCATCTCAAACTGCTTTTATGACGCAAAATCAACGTCAGTTATAAGGGATTAAACCAGACAGGATAAATCACATCTTATATTTCTAAAGAGATCTGTGTATTAGTGTGAATGCAGCTTATCTAAACAAACATTGTTAAGTTGTTTTGATTGATACTGTGAAGCAGCTTTGATACAATCTGTATTGTGAAAAGCGCTATATAAATATATTTGACTTGACTTGACTTGACTTGACTTGACTTATCGGATCTAAACTGAGAAAGAAAAATCACTCACAGCTCTTGAATGGAAAACGTTCAGATAGCCTACTCTTAAATACTGAAAGCACTCTTTGTTTATTGCTTGTAGTATGTTTTTTGTTCCTCTGTTATTTACTAGCTTTTATTTTTTGAAGCTATATTAGTTTATATAGCCTATTTAAAATTCTTAACATGTAATATTTTAATGTGTAATTATTTTTAAAGTACTTATAATTAGATATGTAATTAAATAAAACATATTTTAAGTTTTATTATAATAAGATTAATTAATAAGAAAAAAAGTAACCATGGTTACATGTGTAACCTGAGACGTTCCTTTTCGAAAGGGAACTCGTGCTGCGTCCACTAGAGGTCGCTATCTGGAATGAAATATCCACGCTGCCATGCTGAAGGGATGAGTGCCTTAATTGCTGACAAAGTCAAAGACTCAAAGGAGTCCCCCATTCCTAAGGTGCACACCAGAATCGCGATTATTTCCCTGCAGCCACAGCTCGAGCTATAATACCCCTTACAGGCAAGCCCAAGAGCTTGGTATTCCTAAGAACACCTTTGGGGGAATATCAGCATAAACTGGAGCTTCTCAAGAACAGAGGCCTCAACAGGATGACTCTAAAAGAGAGGAGACCTAAATACGTTCTCTATTCTGTCCAGCATCCAAGAGCCTAACACTCAGATCTTCTGTTCAGACAGCTCTGAGGAATGGAGGCCTCAATAAGAGGCCTAGCAAAGCTCTAACCAAAAGTCAGTCTAACTGGCCCGAGAAGCTCAGCAGATCGGAGGCCTTAGTACAACAAGTCTCAAAATGAGAGGAGGCCTAGCAACACTCCACACTAAGGACAGTAGCCAAGGAGGTTCACAGAGAGCCTAACAATCTGGCATACTACCCTACCGTCTAGCCGAGTTCTTGGAGGGGAGGCCTCAGAATGACGACTCTCTAATCGAGGTTAACTACGTTCCATGCTCAGGACAGCTTACAAGGAGGCTCACAGAGAGCCTACAACTCGCAATTGCTATCCTGCTGGAGCTCTGAGGAGCGGAGGCCTCAGGAAGATAACTTGCTCTAGTCAGGAGGCCTAGCAATGCTCACTGTAGCCAAGGAGGCTCACAGAGAGCCTAACCACTTAGCCTATGGCTGAGCTCATGGGACTGAGGCCTCGGCACTACATCCTATGCCTGTCAATGAGGTTACATTATAGAGCCAGTAGCTTGACACAATATCAGGGGGAGTTCAGCGGAGCGGAGGCCTCTAACAGAATGACTCTTTATAACGAGTGGAGGCCAAGCACAGCTCTGGTTCAAGCGCTGTAGCCAAGGAGGCTCAAAGAGAGTCTAGTAACTTAGCCCCTGGCTGGGCTCATGGGATAGAGGCCTCATCATAATGCCCTTTGCCTGTCAAGGAGGCTACATAATAAAGCCAGCAGCTTGACACAATATCAGGTAGAGCTCAGGAGAGCGGAGGCCTCTAACAGAATGACTCTCTATAGTGAGAGGAGGCCTAGTAACTCTACGATGTAAGTGCAGTAGTTAAGGAGGCTCACAGAGAGCCAAGCAACTTAGCCCCTAGCTTAGCTCAAACGACGCTCAAAACCCTGGCATAACAACTCTCCCTCTATCAAGAGAGGAGGCCTAGCTACATCCAACACTTGTGAAGGAGGGTTAATCCTCTGGGGTCTGAGGTGTTTTCTGGGTCCTGGAGGTGTTCTGACATGCTCTGACATTTGTGCTTATTTCTGTTACTTGTGACATTTTCATGGCTAAAGTCTGATTACACTGTATTCAGCACAAACTCTGCTACAATAATATGTCAGCAGCATGTATGTAAAAGTTTGTAGTTTTGAGATAATGATGTTTATGCGTGGTTTGTGAAAAAACAATACAAAAAAAGTGTCACTGAAATAAGGTCATGAAACCCATACTGATTATTTCTTCACAAGACTTTTAAAAATTGTATCACGTAGCCTAGAATATTTTCTGCTATTCTATTATTATAGAATAATCATCCTGTGTACTCATTCAGACAAAGCAATATATTGATTTAAAATTTATAAGAAATGTTTTGTGTAAGAAAGCTTTATGTGAGGAGGGCGTGAATCATCATGAATATTGATGTGTTTCACACCTGAGAAAGTTTAGACCCTCCCATAATGGCCCTATCAGGTGCTATTAGGCCCTATCATTATGAGGAACCTTGCACAAAGAATGAGTAGAGATTTAAAAAAGAATGGCTTTGGATTCTTTGGAGTTATTTACAATCCAAAGATACACAACAAAGGACAAAAAAGCACATTATTGAACACACTGATCTAAAGACAGAGACTTGAACAGTCACATAACTTACATAGTACATACCTGTCATTTCCGAGGTGTTTGATTTTTCATTTTACTCATCAGTGGCATCTGATCCCTGTAAAAAAAAAAAAAAAAAAAAACATGTGCTGATATCAAGATAAACTATAGGCTGCACGTAATACATTTTAGTTTTTTCTAGTCAAAACTGCGATTTAAAATGTACAAAATACACATATATGTATGTATATATATATATATATATATATATATATATATATATATATATATATATATATATATATATATATAATGAACACCAGGTTTGTTGTGCCTTGTAGGCATATAGATTTCTGGCTGCATAAAATAATAATAACAATAGCCTATAGCAGGCGGCCTATAAATCGTTAAAGAGTAACATATATATGAAATAATTCATATAAAAAAAAACATATATGGATTATCATATGTTACTTCAAATGTTTCCATTCGTTATGATTTGTATGAAATGAGATTGGAGTAAAAACATGAAGCCTAATGTTTGGCGCGTTTTGCTTTTCAAACGCACAGCGTGAGTAACTCAAACTCAGCACATGCAGAGAACATTTACTGAAGCGATCGAGTATGAAAGCAGAATAGTCTCAATTATAATTCACGCAAGAAACATGATTCACACGTGCGTAGACAATTTCACATGCGTGAAACCTAATTCACGTACACACAAAAAAAATTCACGTGCGTGAAAAAAAATTATATTCACAAAAAGCAATTCACATGCGCAAAATAAAATTACATATTCATAAAAACATTTCACAAATGCAAAACACAATTCGTAGATATACAACTGTGCACAAAAACCTTTGAATGTTTAAAATGTACGAGAATGTCCTTGAATTTGAATGTGCAAATCGTCATTCACATACGAATCGCCATGGATGTGTGTGTGTGTATTTTTGAGACTTTCCTGGCAGCGCTTACTCGTAAAACAGAGCAGTCGTACTCGTAAAACAGAGCAGTCGTACTCTTTAGCCAATCAGATTTAAGCTTATCAATCGACCAATCAGGTTCACGTGAGGGCGGGCCTATCTGCATGTCACGTCATCAGCTTTTGACTAGTTCATGGCTGAGCAGACAGAGGTGCAGTTACTCGTTCATTTCTGTGTTAACTGAAATAGCAGTCAAACACACCACAACAAATGTATTGCTCATGGTTAGTTAATACATTATCTAATGTCAACTTAGTTATATTACCATATTGTATAGTGTTACCAATATATTCAACATGGTTTTGTGCTGTATTGTCATCTCAGGTTTTTTATTGTCATCTTAAGGTCTCACAGGACAATATTGTGAAGCATTAATTTTACTTTGCCTAATAAAGTAGGCAAATCTGATTTTATGCTGATAAGACAAAGTTACTTATCATAGAGAGGCTATTAAGATTATGCGACTAAGATTACTCAGTAAACTCTATTCAAATACCATCACTTAATTTCCCACGTCCTCTGCCTGCACTCTGCACCTCTTGTACTATAGTTTTTTACTATTTTTAATATCACGAGAAAATCTGATGTCCTAAACTGAACACAATTAATTTGTTCACTTTTCACTTGATGTATTACACTTAAATTTACATACTTTAAAAGCAAAGACTCTGACTGGATCTCACAACTCTGGAAGAGATGTATATTTCTCTGTACTGAATGTTGTGCTTCATACTTAAGACTGTCAGTTCATGATCTTCATATGTAACAGCCAGGAACATTAATCGTGTCATTTTATATATATTTTATTCCCAAAGGATTTCGGAAACTTTCAAATTAATAAAACGTGTACATCAAATTGAACCATGTCTTTGAATCTTTTAATTCTGACAAGAACATTTAATAATGCATGCATAGCGGGGCTGTATTCTTAGAGCGTGTACATAATTTGATTTCCATTACATAGTAGATGTTAAAACTTCATGCTGATTTGTACTCGGCTTTCGCCAAGATAAGCAACACTAAGACGTAGCTTTACAGTAAACTATGCTTCACCCATTTACTCTTCTTTCCATATGGTGGTGTGACTCCCCTTCTGTCTGGCGTTAACGACTGCAGTGTACATAGTACACAGTGTATATAGTCCGCAGGAGACAAATGGATACAGTAACAATGCATCACTTTCAACCTCTTGTTGAAACAACTGTCAAAATGGATGGCTTGCAACATGACTGTTTTCAAAGATTTACAGTAGGAATGGTAAGATCACAGTACTGGTTGTCTGCAACTTCATACATCATCTGTTTCGGAAATCTGAAACAATAAAACTACACAATACATGATGCTTAAAACAAAACATGTCTCCTATATAGCACGTCATTACATACATTATCATCAGTTGAATGTGTGGTGGACTGTGGACAGGACATGAAAATCCATCAATACTAAAATTAAATGTTTATGTTCACATGTGGACTAAACAGCAGTAAATAAACTATTGCATCAACTGATCTCAAGCTTCTTTAACTTCAGTTAACACAGAAATGAACGAGTAACTGCACCTCTGTCTGCTCAGCCATGAACTAGTCGAAAGCTGATGACGTGACATGCAGATAGGCCCGCCCTCACGTGATACTGATTGGTCGATTGATAAGCTTAAATCTGATTGGCTAAAGAGTACGACTGCTCTGTGTTACGAGTACGACTGCTCTGTTTTACGAGTAAGCGCTGCCAGGAAAGTCTCAAAAATACACACACACACATCCAAGGCGATTCGTACGTGAATGACGATTTGCACATTCAAATTCAAGGACACTCTCGTACATTTTAAACATTCAAAGGTTTTTGTGCACAGTTGTATATCTAGGAATTGTGTTTTGCATTTGTGAAATGTTTTTATGAATATGTAATTTTATTTTGCGGATGTGAATTGCTTTTTGTGAATATAATTTTTTTTCACGCACGTGAATTTTTTTTGTGTGTACGTGAATTAGGTTTCACGCATGTGAAATTGTCTACGCACGTATGAATCATGTTTCTTGCGTGAATTATATTTGAGACTATTCTGCTTCCATAATCGAGCCGCTCCGAACTATGAAACATTATTGTTACCACATTATACATATCTCTCTACGTTTGAGCAGATATCCACAAACACAGTATTTAACAGTAAACACGGGTCTAAACATTATAATATTCACCATATTAGAGAAAACACTCATCCTAGCCTACTTTTATATCATGCTGTGTTTTATTATCGAACTTAAAAACATCCTCGTGTACATGTATGTAAATTTGGCATTAGGCTGCATGTTTTTACTCTAATCTCATTTCATAACGTACTGTACATTTTAGTCTGGCACCAGTTTGACTAGTTGCTACAATGTAACGTTTATATAACAATAACATGCTGTCACGATTTGGTCTTGTCTCTGTCACGTTTTGGTTTGTTCATGTCATGTTCCATGTCTGTCATGTGATTCCCCGTTTGTCATGTGATCCTGCCATGTGTCTTGTCATTGGTTAATCGTCTGTTCATTGTTCACAGGTGTCCCTTGTCCTGTCATTAGTCTGTGTATTTAAGCCCTCATGTTTGCCATGTGTTTTGGTCAAGTATTGTTTCCTGTAACCTCTGTTGTGTGAGTCTATGTCCACGGTTTTGTTTCATGGCACGTCATGCTTTTGTTTTATGTTTTGATCTTGTTGTATGTTACTTTTGAATAAATACTGCACTTGAGTTCTCGCTAGTGATGGGCAGATCGAGGCTTCGTGAAGCAATGAAACAGTCGAAGCAAATGTGCCATTTTGTTTCGAGGCTTCGAATCAATCCGAAACCTGTCTCCACGGTGACACCTAGTGGTCACTTGCAGGTGTTGATCTGAAACAACCTTTACAAAGCGCTAATAAAAAAAATGTGTTGGTTTTTTTTTTTTTATTATTGTATTTTTGTAATATATGAAGCTTGTAACCTGTAGTCTCTGCACCCTGCAGAATGCAGGATGAATGCTCCTCAAATGGCGCATCATGGATGATGTATTGTTGCAGTAGGCTAGCTGCCAATCACAATACACACATCTCACTTTATTTGGGGTTTCCAAATGGAAATGCTCCCACACCACAGATGTACGGCATCTCTTCTGTGGAGCCTCCATTTCTATCTATCTATCTATCTATCTATCTATCTATCTATCTATCTATCTATCTATCTATCTATCTATCTATCTATCTATCTATCTTATCTATCTATTTTATATGTAGCCTATCTATCTAATGATCTATATGTATCTGTAATATATGTATCTATCTATTAATCTATATATATATATATGTATAAATATATATTTCCATCAATGCATCTATTAATGTGTCACTATATGTACTCTGTGTGTCTCTAAGTCAATGTGTAAATGTAAATTAAATCCTAAATATAACTAAACAAATCGCACTATAAATGTCACTATATCACCAAAAATCCGCTATCTCAAAACCAAACTTTTATACTGTGTGATTGTGTGATTTGTTCCCGAACCGACCAATCAATGAAACCCTGATTCGGCGGAGCACTCCACCTGATGAAACACTTAGACGCTTCATTTAGCCGTTGTCACGTGACGTGGGTGTTTTGAATCACGCTTCGGATCAGTGTTTCGAATCATCTTTGCTTCGGGATCTCGCAAAGCTTCGGAACGTCTGTTTCGCGCCAGCCATCCTTAGTTCTCGCTACAACTTTCCTCCAGTGGATCCTTACAGAATACTTGACCTGAAACAACCATGAACCCAGCAGTTGCTCTCCTAAGTCTGCATCAAGGAGACCTCACCATAGAGGATTATGTGGCAGAATTTTGTTAACTCTCACCGGTTGGACTTTAATTATGTGGCCTTTAAGGACATATTTAGGGTAGGTTTAAATTAACCTATCCGGTCATGTTTCCCAGGTGAGAAGATTCACTTTTCCCTGGCCCAGTATATTGACTATGCCCTTTTATTAAGCGGCTCAACTTTTACTGTGGGTTTGGCGGACGAGGAGCCCTGCAAACCTACAGTACCTGCCATGCCTGAGCCACTTCACGTCATGCCTACCGAGTCTGAGCGTCATCACGTCCAGCCTGATCTTCACGTCATGCCTGACCAGCCTGAGCTGCTTCATGTCCAGCCTGATCTTCACGTCATGCCTGACCAGTCTGAGCTTCTTCACGTCAGTCCTGCCGAGCCTGCACTTCACGTCAGTCCTGCTGAGCCTGCGCGTCACGTCAGTCCTGCCGATCCAGAGACCGTTCACGTCACGCCTGCCGATCCAGAGACCGTTCACGTCACGCCTGCCGATCCAGAGACTGTTCACGTCACGCCTGCCGATCCAGAGACTGTTCACGTCACGCCTGCCGATCCAGAGACTGGTCACGTCACGCCTGCCGATCCAGAGACTGGTCACGTCACGCCTGCCGATCCAGAGACTGGTCACGTCACGCCTGCCGATCCAGAGACTGGTCACGTCACGCCTGCCGATCCAGAGACTGGTCACGTCACGCCTGCCGATCCAGAGACTGGTCACGTCACGCCTGCCGATCCAGAGACTGGTCACGTCACGCCTGCCGATCCAGAGACTGGTCACGTCACGCCTGCCGATCCAGAGACTGGTCACGTCACGCCTGCCGATCCAGAGACTGGTCACGTCACGCCTGCCGATCCAGAGACTGGTCACGTCACGCCTGCCGATCCAGAGACTGGTCACGTCACGCCTGCCGATCCAGAGACTGGTCACATCTGCCCAGCCAGAGACTGTTCACGTCACGTCTGCCGATCCAGAGACTGGTCACGCCTGCCCAGCCAGAGACCTCGGACAAGATGGCCGCCGCCGAGCCGGTGTCTGTTCCTGAGCTGGTGTATGTCCCTGTCCATAACCCCATAGCTGCCCCCGAGCTGGTTTATGTCCCTGCCCATAACCCCATAGCTGCCCCCAAGAAGGGCAGTAGGCCCCTTGATGGAACCATGGAGGCCGCGCCGCCCTGGCTCCCTGTACTGCCGGGTCCGCCCACGCCATGCCACGGCCCAGGTCCCCCCAGGGCCCATCCCTCCCCCATGACCGCCTCTGTTCCACCACCCTCCTTGAACATTGTTTTTGTTTGGGTGTCTGGAGCCACCCTCAGAGGAGGGGGGGGTGGGGGGTCTGTCAAGTTTTGGTTTGTTCATGTCATGTTCCATGTCTGTCATGTGATTGGCTGTTTGTCATCTGATCCTGCCATGTGTCTTGTCATTGGTTAATCGTCTGTTCATTGTTCACAGGTTTCCCTTGTCCTGTCATTAGTCTGTGTATTTAAGCCCTCATGTTTGCCATGTGTCTTGGTCAAGTATTGTTTCCTGTAACCTCTGTTGCGTGAGTCTGTTTTTGTTTTATGTTTTGATCTTGTTGTATGTTACTTTTGAATAAAGACTGCACTCGAGTTCTCGCTACAACTTGCCTCCAGTGGATCCTTACACATGCTTACTATTATGAGTGGACATGTCTTCTCTTAAAAATCTTTCTCATCTTCAAATTGTGTTCTTCTGAGGTAAACAGCACAGCACAAACACAACGTGTCTTCCAAGGTCGATGAAAAGCAGAGAAGTATGTTACTGAAGTCTCTGATTCTTTGTTTTGAGGTAATGGGCATTTACATTTCTGCGTTCCTTCACGTGGACAATTTGCATGTCAATCACTCGTGCGCGTGTGGGTGTGGTCACATTAGAGTTAATGAGCATGGACTGAAGAAACTGTCCATGTCGTTGTTTTCATATGGATTACTTAAACACATGATATTTGTTTTTGATATACATCATTTGAAAAAAGAGACTTCAAGCTTTGTAAAGACATGTCTCAAGTCTGTGTGACAAACATTAACTGAGTTACAGTTAATTTTTTTGTCTATGTTTCAGAATAAACTTCATCAAGTTCATCGCGCAGTTTATTTTCTTTCTTTTATGAAAAACACAACATTTTGTTTTTATTATGAGTGTACACAAAAGACATTTAACAGTTTTGAATGATGCATAACACTTTTATATGTAAGATCAACAGTATTTTGAGTCTCTTTAGCACTGATAAGAAAAAAAGCGAGCTGGTATCGCCGACGCGACCGCCGACCCCAGGGGGTTAATAGAGGGCTTAGCATCTTAACACTAGTAAGCAGGTGGAGCTCATGGAAAGCAGAAGCTACAATATGGCTCTCTATAGCGAGTAGAGGCCTGACGATGCTCCCATCCCAGGAGTACCATAGGAGTGGAGGCCTCGAAGGATGACTCTATAGCGAGAGGAGGCCGAGTAACACTCAATTTGCACTTACTGCCTAGTTGAGCTCTAAGGACAGAGGCATCAGCATGAATACTCTCTAACACGAGAGGAGGCCTACAATGCCCAACTCTTAGAATAGCTATCAAGGAGGCACACAGCACATCTAATAACTTGAAACTGTGGCGCAGCTGTCCTCTACAACAAGAGGAAGCCTCACTCCTCCGTAAAGGTAGTAGCCAAGGAGGCTCATAGAGAGCCTAACAACTTGACACTACTGGCTGGCCGAGCTCTAAGGACGGAGGCCTCTGCATAATGACTCTCCAAGATGAGAGGAGACCTACTACGCCCATACGCTCGAGACAGCTTTCCAAGGAAGCTCACATAACTGAGCCTAATAACTCAGAACTCCTATCCAGCGGAGCTTTATAATAAAGACAGCTATCAAGGAGGCTCGCAGAGAGCCTAACTACTTGATGATGTGATCTGAGCAGTGCTCTAGAGAGCGGAGGCCTCAGCAGAATGACTCCATAGCAAGAGGAGGCCATCAAAGCTTCATTCCAAATACAGCAGTCAAGGAGGCTCACAGAGAGCCTAACTACCTGACTATGCTATCTGAGGGAGGGGAGACCTCATCTGATCAACTTTTTATAACGAGACGAGGCCATCAATGCTACATTATAAAGCCAGCAATCAAGAAGGCTCCCAGAGAGCCTAACTACTTAAAAACGCTATCTGAGTTAAGCTCCGGGAAGCAGAGACCTCAACATAATAACTCTCTAAAGCGAGAGGAGGTCCGTCTATTCTTCATTGTAAAGACAGCTCTCAAGGAGGCTCATCGAGAGCCTAACTACTTGAAGACACTGTCCGAGCGGAAGCCTCACCAGAGCGACTCTCCATAACGAGAGTAGGCCTAACCGTGCTCCATCAAAAGACTAGCAACTAAGTAAGCTTATTGAGAGCCGTACCACTTCGCAAACTGCCCATTGTCTGACATCGCATTCACAACCAAAGCCACGGAGCATGCCTACGCCTCCCGAAACTTTCCGACTACTGCCTTAACGGGTGTGCCAAAAAGAAACTGGCACATTAAGGAGAAAGTTTTTCTCCTCTCTGATGTCGGCCAGGTTTAAGCAGAGATGTCTCTCTGTAAGCTGCCATAGATCGAACGATCGTGGCAGCAATCTGTTTTGTGGCACAGAGGGCCTCTCCATCGTAGCTTCTCCACCGCCTCAGGGCGGAGCCCCTGGTCCAGGTCCTTCAGCAGGCCAGCCTGCTAGGCTTGCAGCACAACCATTGTGTGCAAACCCAGCCCAACCTGACCGCTTCCACATATGCTATGCCATTAAGATTTGATGTGACACGCATCGGCTTAGTTGACAGAGAAATCGTCTTCAATGCTGATGCCTCACCTACCCAGAGATAGCTGGCCAACGTCTCTTCAATCAGAGGCATCAACGCATAACCATATTCCTGCATCACCTCCACATCAGCATATTTTGCCTGTGAACTATAGATGCATGCAGAAAAAGCATGCATAACACGTCATCGTCCAGCAGCTTGCTCACACCAGCTGCTGGCGCATGAGAGATGCTCATATCTTTCTCAAAATTTGAAATGATCCTGATGCCAATAATTGTAATGTAGCGAGGAGTTTAACAACTGCTGGAATGGAATGTGAATGCTTAGTCGGAGATTCAATGTCATCTTTGATTTCTTCAATATTCTAACTGTAATATTGCGTAGCTGCTTAACCCTCTGGGGACCAGAGTGTTTTTGGGGCCCTTGGGATGTTTTGACATGAACTGACATTTGTGCTTTTTTCAGTTATTTATAAACATGTTAATGGCAAAGGTGTAAATTCACTCTATATAGCACAAACTTGGCTACCATGAGATCTGAGCAACATGTATGTACATGTTTGTATTTTTAATAGAATAATGTTTATGCGTGGTTATTGAAAAAAATAAAAATGAAAGTTGCTGAAATAAGACCACAAAACACATATTGATTATTTATTCACAAGACTTTTGAAAATTGTATCACATAGCCTAGAATATTTGCTCCAAAACAATGTGAGAATCATCCTGACTACTCATTCAGATAAGTCAATAAAGTCTTTTACATTTTTAATGACGTGTTTTGTTTGAGAAAGCTTTATGCAGGTGGCGTGATCTCTCATTAATATGTGTGGCATTCCACACCTGAGAAAGACAAAGACCCTCCCCATAATTGCCCTATTAGGTGCTATCAGGCCATATCATTACAGGAGCCTTGCACAAAGAATGAGGAGATTTAAAAAAGAATGGCTTTTAGATTGTTTGAATTTATATAAGGAAAATACAGGGTGCATATGTCTGGACACTTCTATCACACACCCTTCACCATATAGACATGGTTTTATTTCAGTTCAAAGTTCAAAGTTAGAGTTGGAAACATTAGAAACATTAACATTACAAAATTGTCTTTCTCCATAAATGTCTTAGTTTGATCATACATATTTCAAAGTTGAGGATTCATTATTTTGATATAGCTTGAACAAACACTATAACATCTTAGTTGATTAGTTTATTGACAAAACATACTATATATTTAACATATGAGCAGAAACTCCTAAAAAAAGCTTATTTGATGTCTATTTTAGAGCTTTACTTTAAAGTAAAGCTCTAAAACTCAGTAAACTTTATCCAAAACGAGTCAACGAAATGTTGTCTGTTATTTAGTCTGTAACAGTGCGTATCTGTGCGTTCATTCATTCATTCATTCATTCACACACACACACGCACACAAACATGATTCACATTTAACAGTATGCTATTTTTCCGTTTACAGACACTACGTTATTCTATATCGCGATTAGAACAAAGCACTTGCAAAAAACACTTACTTCTCAGCTGAATCTGTTCATCCTCGAAGTGAAAATAAACCCAGTGGTAAATGTCCCAGGATTGTTCCTCATATAGACAGCAAGACGACAGTAGATTAATCTGACTAAAAAATATAGTGTGTTTTCAGAGTTTATGGGCGTTAACGCATCTCAATGTGTTGCTTCACATATTTGCGTTTGAATAGCGCGTGCTCTCCGTGGGCGTGTCACATTACCAGAGATAATCAGCTGAGAGAACAATAATGAGACGGGCTGACACGTCTCTCTTTTTATATAGATTACATAAACGGAGAATAATAATTTTAGTTTTGAATCAGATCATTTAAAAGTACAAACTCAAATGATTTAAAAGATATATTGCTCATGTCTGGGTGAATAGTATTAGCTGAGTTGTGTTGAAGATTAGAGACGTGCTCCAGAAAAAAAGTTCACGGTGACCGAGAGGCAGAACGCACACCTTGTTTATTTTCTTTATTTTACAAAAGCACAATATTTTATTTCGATTGTATGTGGGCACATAAAAAAGTAGACATTTAACAGATTATTTTCTCATATTTCTTAACTCTATATGAACAGAAATGATGGTGGTACTTTAAGTCTATTTTTCTGCTATGTGAAAAAAAACGAGCAAAACGCGCCAGCGCGTTTCTGGTCCCCAGAGGGTTAATCTGCAACGCTTAATGATTTCGTTTTCACTCAACTAAAAAAGTGTGATTCTTGTGGCAAAAATCTTTTCAGCTCGTCTCCTTAGCCTATGTCTTCGTCTTGCTCGGATTACTGCTGCCATTTCACCAGGAGGCATATGCCAGGAAACCCGCCTCCTAAGTTTCACCTGCTTTTAAGGGCGAAGAATTTTCAGTGCAAAATAGAGGCGCGCTTTCACCATCTTTCTGTACATAACGCGGAATACATAATTAGGCGCAGTTTACGCTTCCCCTCCCTTCTCTTTATGTGACACTCCCACTTTCCCCTTGACCATCCCATGAATGTATATGCATGACACGAAAAGCGCATTTTGCCATTTTTAGTTCCCACGTCAGGCAGTCTGCGCTTTCATCTCGGTGCGTCCCGTTCGCATATACCTCGCCATGGTTCTATGTGCACTTTGCGAAACAAATACGCCTGAAGTGTTTGCAAACGCGTTAGTACATCTGGCCCTCAGTTTTTCACGGTATGTCGCTTTCCAAATCTGCCGCTTCTCTCAGAGACAGCCTATCACAGGCCTGCCCGGCCGTGTGTGGTGCGCTGAGCGCCGCAAAAGACCTTCACCCATTCTGCGTGGTCTGCTTGGGCCTTAAGCACGCAGAAGAGGCTTTGGAGAACCCGGGGAAATGCAGTCATTGCCTTATGCTGCCGAAGAAACTCCTGCAGTGCTGTTTGAAAGTTGCCGCGACACAATGCGTCGACCTCTGCCTTTTTGACTCGGATGGGGGACACGGTGACAACGATGCGATACCGGGGGCTTCCCGGGGCGCAGCGTCCCTCAACTGGCTGACCAGCCTAATCCTGCATTCCCCAAAAATGACATCTTAGCGGGAAACCTCCCATTTGTCGATGAATGGGCCGGTTCCGGGCGACGAGGACGATGCGGGGTCTCAGAAGGCGAGGAGTGTTCCCCAGGCTAACGCCCCCGCGGCCTTACCCCATTCCATCCTCCTGGACGTGTGTGAGCGAGCGGCCACTCGCCTCAACATTTAGTGACCGGCTCCACAGGGCGCCACCGACCAGGAAAGGGAGATTTACGATGGGAAGCTGCTGGGACCCTCTCCCGGCCCGAGGAAACAACTCTCTTCCCCATCCTCCCAGTGTCCGCAAAACACATGAGGAACAACTGGAGCAACCCGCTCGATTTAAAACACGGTCTCGTGGGCCTCGAGGTAAAGGTCATGGCGGCTCTTGGCATGGGTGATCCCCCTGCCATCGAGCCTTCTATCTCCAGGCACTTTAACCCTGGACAGGGCGGGCTGCTCGCTCTCCCAAAGCCGGTTTTGCCTAACAAGATGGACCGCTTTTCTGCCTCAGTGCACCAGGCCGCTTAGAAGTCCTCAGCCTTGGCTCTCAGGGCCCTTAATGTCTCTTCCCTCCTCTCAGCTTACCAGGCGGGGATTCTGGAGGATTTAGGGCAACAGTCGGACAAAGGAACCCCCTCAACAACCCTGGGGAAGAGGTTCTAACTGTTAATGACCTCGTCTTACGTAATACCCGTCAGGCCGTCCAAGTCTGCGGGCTCTCCATGGCGTTTTCTGTTGTGGGAGAGCATGCGCTTTGGCTTAACCTGTCAGGTCTCCCTGACAGTGAGGGCTCTTTTTGGCCCCACCGTCACATTGATGCAGCAACGATGCGACGACAAGGAGGATGAGGCCTTCAAATTATGCCTACCCAGGAAGGCGGCCCCACACCAGATGCCCCCCTGCGCGTTTGCCTAGCCCTCCTGCCGCCCCAGAGCCCCAGTCAAAAAGACGGAGGGTGTCTCATGGAGTGGTTGGTCACCCCCCTCCAAAGGCTGCCCATCAGAAGCAAAATTTATGGGAGGAGAGTATTTTAATGAATCATGCAAGGTGATTTACTAAGGTTTGCACTAGTCAATTTACTGGTATTTGCACCAGTATTTACCACCCCCCAAAAAAAAGCATGTCTTAAACCAGATGCTAATTTGCGCTGCCCTTGGTACTGTAGATTGTGTTGGTCATTATGGAAATCATCTGGCTGCATCTGTGTTCTTTAATTTGTGCGTCATCAGTAGATGACACACAGAAATTTCCACTCCCATCTGTGTTTTTTTTTTTTTTTGGAATTGCGCTCTCATGCTAATTTCCCCCATTTAGTAAATCTGGTCCCAAATCTGTTCCTCAAGGAAGTCTTGGTAAACAAGTGAGAGGTAAGGACACCAATTATGCATTGCTTTCTAATCTGAGCTGATGTACTTCATTATGCTATATTTTTATGTAATCTTAATTGTACGGATGGTAACCAACCAAAGGGAAGATCGAGAATTTAAAGGAACACTCCACCGTTTTTTTTTAAATTGGGGTTATTCACTGTCTCCCCTACATTTAAATAGGTGGGCAAATGCATTTTTGTCTCAGTGCATGCATTGTCTTAGTCTGGCAGTGCCGCCACTAGCTTAGCTTAGCATAATGAATGGAATCCTATGTTGGCAGGTAGCATGTCGTGAGTAAAAGTGATACAAAAATAAAAATAATGACTTCTTGTGGCCTGCTTATTCACAACGAGTACAAATAGCAATTCAGATTAAGACTAGGTGATTTCCTAGGCAGAGAATGATTTGGGGACTATGGGGGGGGGGGGGGGGTACAATTGTATAGATTGTATCTTTATTTTAATCAATGTTTCATCAACAAATTTGCCTGGATTAATAAATAAGAAGCAAGTATAGTGGACAATATAATCAGGACACGGAGGCGCCGGCGCGTGCACACTTCATTATGTTCACTAGGCTACTGCAAAGATGGCGAGTCTGCATCGTCAACTTTATCAATTTATCAACAATTCAAATGTGTAATGCATAATCATTACTTTCGCCGGTTCTTTGTGGCAAGCTTTATTTCAGGTGTTGCGTGATATCTCTGCGCCCAAGTAGCAGTGCTTCGCCTGTGCTTCCCCCGCATATAGTCCCAAATCAATCTCTGCCTAGGAAATCACCTAGTCTTAATCTGCATTGTTATTTGTACTCGTTGTGAATAAGCAGGCTGTCACAGTCATCGTCTGCACCTTTTGTCGTCGTCTTCACTACACTTCCCAGAATCCTCCTTGTCTCCACACCTGAACTTACTTCCTCAATCACCCACCTGTTCTTCGTCATTATCATCTGTGTCACCTGTCTTCACTATCTATGTTAATCAATGTCTGTATTTAGTTCCTTCAGTTCAGTCACTCCTGGTCAGTTGTTAGTGTAACCCGCAGCTACCCGTTTTATGGCGTAATAACTTGGGTACATGTGATCTATTCTAGGACCAGATTACAGAAAGTGGGTTCGACTCACTGGAGTATAGAGAATTTTTAACAGACACTAAAGAAAGAAAGAAACTCTGACTCAAAGGTAAATGTTAATTACTAGGAAATTAAATGTATTGTTGTTAAGAAAAAAAATAAATAAATGCATGGAATCTTTTGACAAATAAAACAATATGAATAAACAAATAGACTGCAGTAATAAACAGTAGTTCAGTCCACAATTGACACTTCAGTTCAATTTGTAAATTTAGATTTCAAAATCAAGATTTCAAACCAGATTTCACAATTCAAAATCAGCATCCAGAGAGAAAAACAAAAAAACAAAAAACAACTTCAAGTATCAGATTCAATGTTCAGATGTCACTGAATATTTTTAGTTCAGTTCCGGTTCAATAAGAAAAATCAAACGATTGATCCAGGGGAAATCCACAAGGAAAAAAAAAAACAAATATCACAGTTCAAGGTGAGTATATTTTGTCCTACCAGTTCAGCAAAATAATAGCTGTTTTAATTTCCAGGTACGATCAAGCAGATGGTTGGCTCGCAATGTCCAAACCACAGACAGAACATCCACGGCAGGGACAGATCAGGATTCAATAGGGTGATTTCGATGAAATCAGAAATAGAAGAAAAACAAGAGAAAACAAAAAAAAAAACCCGGCCAAGGAAAAAGTAAGTGAAAGAGAAAAATTAAATAGTTTTCTTTTGGTTTGGCCTCAATCTAGATGGTTTCAGTCTTCTTTTTTAATGTGCGTTTCTAACTTTTCCTGTTCGTCTCGATCTCTTCTTCTGTCGGCTCCTTTTACGTTTAAAGTGTGACTTCTAAGAATATTTGTCACTAAAATAATCTAAAAATAGATTATTTCAATTCTCTTTTAAGAGTTATGAACACAATGCACTGTCTAGCGTCAATCTGCGTTATTTTCCTTCGTCACACTCTCTGCTGCTCTCGTTTCTGTTTCTTCGCGCTGTAATCCGAACTCACTTCCCGGAGGCGGGACTAACCTCCGACCGCATCTAATCGAAACTTTCTTTGGCCATTTTCTTTTCCTAGATTAATTTTTGTAATATAATATAAAACTTAAATTAACTTATCTGCGTTCTTTTGTTATTAATACTAAACAGATATTAATAAAAATAAAATGATTATAATTACTATTGATTACAGTAGGCTTATGTTGCATGAGTTATCCTGCCTGTTTGTACCTGCCTGAAGTTTATTTCTTAGTAAAAGTATTTGCATTGGAGCTCTCGCCTTGAGTCCTTCTTCAACCCGCACAACACCGTGACAGAACAACTGACCGCCCTAAGATGGATTATGGGGTGAGAATTATCGTCCTGGCTCAGGAGAGCCAAAGTTTTTGTTCTTTTGTTGCGGGCTTTGTCCGCATTGCTGTCGTCAGCGATGAGGATGGCGGGCGGTTGTGTACTTTATTCCAGCTCGGGGGCCACATTTCACCACCGGATCGACCTTCCAGACACCACCGGACTCAGCTGGAGGAAGACCCTTGTCCGGTGTCTGGAGAGCGTCAGTTCCCGAGCTGGAACACAACCTACCAGCCCAGAGCTTTCTTCACCGCTGGTTCCGTCCAGCCCAGCTGAGCCCTCACCGCTGGTTCCGTCCAGCCCAGCCGAGCCTTCACCGCTGGTTCCGCCCAGCCGAGCCTTCACCGCTGGTTCCGTCCAGCCCAGCCGAGCCTTCACCGCTGGTTCCGTCCAGCCCAGCCGAGCCTTCGCCGCTGGTTCCGTCCAGCCTAGCCGAGCCTGCACCGCAGCTTCACGTCAGCCACGCCGAGCCTGCGGTTCACGTCAGCCACACCGAGCCTGCGATTCACGTCAGCCCTGCCGAGGCTGTCCACGTCACGTCTGCCCAGCCAGAGACTGTTCCCGTCCCGTCTGCCCAGCCAGAGACTGTTCACGTCCCGCCTGCCCAGCCAGAGAATGTTCCTGAGCCGTGGGCTCTTCACCGCCACGGCCGCCCTAAGGCCGTGTGTTCACCAAAGCGTTTTTAGCTAGCTGAAAACGCTAGACGCTCTGCTGAAAACGCCTTGCTGTGGCCGCTTGAGAGCGTTTTGGCAGCGCAGCGTTTTTTTACGTTGAGACGTTTCGTTGCTATGATACAGAATATCCGCAGCACAGTTGATTTCGCAGATAAATAAATTTTTAGTATGAAACAAATTTTCATCCATTTTGTTTGGTTAGCTCTGCTGGTTGATGTCGTTGTACAGAAAGAATGTTGTGACAGTTGGTTGGTGTGGTGTTAGTCCCGCCCCTCCTCCACTGTGATTGGACGGTTGGTTAAAAGTGACAGTGATGAGCGCTGCGTTTTATCCAAAAGTTGAACATTTTTCAACTCTCGGCGACCAGTAAAAACGCCGGGCGCTCAGCGCTTCAGCGTGAAAAAAACGTTGAACGCTCAGCGCTTGAGCGTTAAATACACGCTCAGCGCCTCGTTACGCTCATGGCGTTTAAAAAACGCGGCGCTCCCATTGAAAACAATTGGAATTTTACGCTAGCTGCGTGAAAAAATCGCTTTGGTGGACACACGGCCTATGGGTCTTCACCACCACGGCCACCCGAAGGGTCTTCACCGCCACAGTCACCCAAAGGGTCTTCACCGTCACGGCCGCCCGAAGGGTCTTCACCGCCACGACCACCCGAAGAGTCTTCACCGCCCTGGCCGCCTGCATGTCCTGCTCCACCCTGGCCGCCTGCTCAGCCTTCTCCGCCCTGGCCGCCAGCAAGGCATGCTCTGTCCTGGAGGCTTCCTGCTCAGACAGTGAATAACCGGTGGAGTCAAAAAACGGTGGAGTGTTCCTTTAACCCAATTTCACCCAAAAATTTAAATGATGTCGTCATTTACTCAGGTTTCGAACAACTTGAGGGCAAGTAAAGGATGACAGAAATTTAATTTTTGGGTGAACTATCCCTTTAAGATTAAAAGAGAAAGCAGATAACCAAATGATTAATTCTCAATAAATTCCCTTTGGTTGGTTACCATCTGTAGTGAGGTTATACGTACAAAAATATCTGCTCTGAGCTAGTTTTTGTAAAGGCTGACAGTCACTGATGAATGCTGACGGTGAAGGCACATTCCAAGGTGCTATGAGGATATTGATTTCCTCATGGGGGGCCTATTAAATATGATTTATTGATACTTTCCTCCTTTTCTTTCCCTTAAGCTGTGTTTAGCCACACAAGAGCCCAAATGTAATGGAGAGAATGGATGAAAAATGACGGGTGATTTACTCAAGTCTGATGATCTGATGAAACAGACGCAACGTCTCCTCATGGTACCCTTGAACACTCATCGCATTTAAAAATTAAAGATGTGTTCTTCGTTTATTTGTGTATTAGCTTAATGAGGTATGAAACTGCTATCTGGATGGAATGAGACCAATTTACATCTTCGGTTTGAAGGGTTGTTTCAATTGATTTTTTTCCCCTTATTTTATGTGCCACTTCAAGAGACTTTTTATAGGTTCAGGGAATCCAACAGATAAAAAAAAAATGATTCAGATAAATACTTAACTTGCTTTGCCACTGTTGTTACCAAATGGAATTGCAACAAAATTACAAATATGTTTTCTAACAGGTTTCCTGCACATTCATTCCTACAATTGGACAGATCCCACCCTAAATTCGCACCATTGGTTGAGCTAATGTTGCTGTTGATCGTAGTGTGGCAACAGGATAGTGAGGTTTCCAAGATAAAATACACAATCTATCAGGTGCGTGTTGAAGAAGTGAATGAATCTGCCTTATGTACGTAGAGAAATGGCACATGCATCATCAGTACATTAGAAATTTACCGCTGATTAGTCTTTGAAGTCACATTAATGATGTAATTACTCTCTGAAGCCCTTTTAATGAAGGCACTTAATGTAATATAGTAATATATTAATTGAGAATATTGTCTTTTTATGCCGTAGAAAGATCTTGATTCAAGTCATTCAGGTCACTTTTTTGTGAACCTGATAGCGTAAATACTGTACTGCATATTACATTGAGTGCAACAAATGTGGCCTTCATGCACCCCACAAGATTCATTTTACTTTATTCCTTGGTGGCCGGGCGCAAAGTCTCTGAACTCTAATTATATGTGCAAACAGAGCTGAAGCCCATATTACTGTATCACAGAAGGTTTGGCTCAATTAGCTTGTGTAAATATCACACTGGCAGCCACTGAAGAGCCTCTTATCACCATATTATGTTTAAAGGTGCTGTTCTGTTTCACTGGCTTTGATTCATTATTGCACAGACATTAAATAATTATGTTTCAACAAGCCTTTTCTGTTTCTACGCTAATGAATTAAACCTCAAAACATTTAATATCTGAATATGATTCATTCACATTTCTCGTTTATTGATTTATCCATGATTTTTATCAGCATCACAGACAAATGGCTCACACAAAACAGAAGTCTGTGATACTATTGTGTGGAGTTGGCTGAAAGATTCTTTATAGATCATTTATAATCAGATTTTCCAGATTCATACAGAATTGTAGCCACCGGTTCCCAATTGCTGGATTTGAAGTTTATGGTGGTTGACAAACTATTTAGTGGCTAATACAATGATCATTTTGTTTGTGTCCAAACAAAGAAGACATGGTCATCCACATGATGCTTCTTTTAGTTCTCCATTTGTGTCATTATAGCAAAAGAAACCTTCTTTCTTTGGCCGAATGAATCATTATAAGACAACACTGATATGCTCTAATAATAAGCCACACTGCATGTTAGTTCTTCAACATATTGTCTGTTTCCTTCAACAGGTCGCATATGTTTATGTCTCAACAGGCCAATGCGAATGGAACAAACAGACCAGATGCATCTCATCAATTCTCTCTGCTTGTCCCTGTGCGGTCTGTCCACTAGTTTGGGATTCATGGCACATGGGCCTACTAATGACCAACATCAGCACTCAAGCCAAGCTGGAAGATTAACCAGCTCACGACTTATTATTGACATTGATAAAATGGGGACACAGACAAATACACAGACTATTTAGGAAGAGTAGACAGCCAGTCCGTTGGAATAAGGTAATGTTTATTTATGGCACAGCTACATAGAGTGATAATAACAACATGTATTCTCAATTGTTGAAATTAAAATGGGAATTTGTGGCACTTTGTCGGTTATCCATACAATGTCCTGCCCCTTCCCTTGCCCCACCAGCTTCACTACGGAAAAGGGGTTAAGGTGTGGGTGATTAGCATGGCACATTTGCAAATTGCATCTTTTTCCGTTGATGTCTATTTAAAATTAGCCGCGCAATCTGAATTTATATATTTAGTTTATACTTTATTAATTTTGGGTATTAGTAATAAATATAAATGTTATATTAGTATTATATTATTTAATATTATAGACCTCCTTATTCAACTTAAAAAAATTAATGCATCAGTTTTGTTATGAATAAAGTTTTTCAGTAATGGAAATCTCATATTCAAGATCTAAATGCTAAAGAAACTCTCAAAAGAATGAAGTAGAGTTCATTCATTTGAGAGAAGTTATTAATCATATGCACCAGGAAGAAACCCCTATAATAAATGACCACGAAGGTTCATAGAGGGCAATCAGACTGTCACCACATTGATCCTACACATTCTGATAGGCGGTACTCTTTACATCAGTTGACAGTTAGCGAGTACCTTTATGCGTATAAGCTGCACATTGCAATGTTTCATTCATCTCATCAACCAGCAATCAAATTAGCCACTCAATATTTCAAACCTGAGGAATAAGCACTCGTGTTCACTGATCTAAGGGGCAATTACCTGGAGCTGAGTTCTTTCCTTAAAGGGTTTCACAGATGCGAAGGAAATGAGCAGCACTCCAAGGCTTTTATAAACAGATCTGAAGTTCTTACGTGGCAAGGCCAGCATACAGGGTGACACTGAGAAAACAAAAAGATGGAGGGGAGCAGGAGTAGGAAAAGTGGTACATAAAGTCGATCAATACAGAGAGATCAATGTTTCTGTGAGGACTCAAGCAGACCCTTGGGAGTTCTGGATGCGGAGAACATGGTGGAGTATTGTGCCTGTAATCTCCTTCGCTCTTTCTATGTTTTCAGAAAGGGCTCTATTTGGAGAGCGGCATCACACTGGCCCCACGCTTCTGGCCCACTTTTAAAGAAACTACTTCCTTTGCCTTTGCCTCAGGCATGAATGAATCATAAATTTGAGGGAGCTGGAGAAAAGAGAAGGTAGAGTCCTGGTAATGTCGTGCTGACTAATATGATGTGACAGGATACAGAAAATACATATCTTACAGCAAATCTGATGAGAAATCCTCAGAGGAAGAAAGAAAATATACATGCTTTTAGATATAGGGTAAGCTGCAATTATTTTGTACTGCTTGTTTATTGATCACCCTGATTAATGTGAACCTACAAACTTTTAGTTGCCTAGGTTGCCTTCTATCTAGCTGTATACACTATATTTGTCACACATAAACACATACAATATATATCTCTGTCTGCCTAAATATGCTATATCCCTCATACATCTGTTCCTATGTTATCTACGGTATCTTTCGCCCTTTTTATAGTTCACTGTATATATCTGCCTATCTCTCTCTGTCTACTTTATATATCTATATCATATCACCCTGTAGCCCAAGACTGGTTGCCCACTGAAGCTAAGCAGGGTTGAGCCTGGTTAGTACCTGGATGGGAGACCTCCTGGGTAAACTAGGTTGCTGCTGGAAGAGGTGTTAGTGAGGCCAGCAGGGGGTGCTCACTGTGGTCTGTGTGGGTCCTAACACCCCAGTATAGTGATGGGGACACTATACTGTAACAAGAACCATCCTTCGGACGAGATGTTAAACCGAGGTCATTAAAAATCCCAGGATGTTTTTTCGGAAAAAGAGTAGGGGTTTAACCCCAGCATTCTGGACAAATTTGCCCCTTGGCCACTGTCCATCATCATGGCCTCCTAATCATCCCCATGTTTACTGATTGGCTTCATCACTGTCTCCTCTCCACCAGTAAGCTGGTGTGTGGTGGGCATTCTGGCGCAATATGGCTGCCGTCACATCATTCAGGTGGATGCTGTATATTGGTGGTGGTTGAGGAGATTCCCCCTTCCATATGTAAAGTGCTTTGAGTACCCAGAAAAGCGCTATATAAATGTAGCAAATTATTATATACTGTATATACCTTTCCCGTCTCTCTCTCTGTTTGTTTGACTGTCTGTATATTTAGTTAGCTATAGTAGATGAAAACAAGTATTGCTTTTGGCAATGTGAATAAAAAACTACTGTGCTCACCAAAGTACTCACCAAAATCCCCAAGTTGCTCCAGATTTGATTAATAGTGTAGAGTCGGAGTAAATAAAGTACTGTATCACCTTCTAGCAGTGTTGCTAACATAATTTTTCTGTCGTTTTATTTAATTACTTTATTTCCATTTTTAACGCAGTAGCAATAACAGCAGTAAGTGTAACTATTTAATTTTGTGGAAAACTATGATTACCATGGTTACTCTTGTATGGACTTACACAGAAACAGTGCTTTTAGACACATTTTCTACTGCACATCTCAACAGGCTTGAGCTCAATGAGTAACTTCTCCAGAATGTTTCAGTAATAATATAAAATTATGTCTTGGTAATATTATAATCAGGGTGAGAGGCAAACATTATAAATGTTGTGCGTTACTCTCATTAATGTTTTATCTGGGAACACGCGGCGAAGTGTGTCAAAGCGAATCCCACATGACATGAGCACACAGATTCAATTAGATTTTCAATTTTGTGCAGATATGTATTAAATGACTCTGATTTTTCATCGCATTTTATTTTCCACCTGTGGCTAATGTATAATGTATGTGCTGTCAACCTTTGACGTTTAAATTCTGGTACTCTCACAAGGTTTAAATACATGCAAACACCTGTTAATTATTTTTCATCCATTGCATTTAAATGACTCCTAAAGGTTTGATTACTGCCATTTGAAGTCATGCAGATCTGATGAAGAAAAGCAGATGCTCTCTCTCTCATTGATATATGAGGGGCCTTCAGTATGGTGAGTTCACCTTTTTCTGGTCTCAAAATAGTTTTATTTAATGTTTGTACAATTTTTAAAATGGTTTAACAGTGCTTAACATTTGTATTTTCAGTAGCACCATAGTAATCATATGTAAAACCATAGTTAGTGTTCAACATCATGTCAAATGTAACTAGTTTTTATAAATCAAACATATACAAAGTTCTGTTTTAAAACTCTAGATGACGCAGACTCAAAGATCCTTAACTCAAACTGCTTGCAATCATATCATTCTCCATACGGCACAGATGATTGGTTCCTGCTGTATGAGTAGCCAATGAGCTAGCTGCTTCCCCGGCTCCACCTGTATAGATCTGCTTCTGGTAATTAATGATAATGTAATTACATGCTATATTGTACAGCAGCAGCATCTTTTACTTGATCACAGCAGCTTGTCGTGTATTTATTGGCAGTAGCAAGTCCCGTACTAGTTTTGCAGCTACAGCAGCGTAGCAGATCTATTCCGCCAAGACCAAACATATTAACATTGTCATCCCCATTAAAATGGGAAGATCATTACCATTCTACGGAGCCCCCCTAGTCCCACTTTGTCAAAAAATTTTATTATAACTATCTTGTGGCCTCAAGATAAGTATCTCGTGGCCTCAAGATAGTATCTCGTGGCCTCAAGATAGAGATACTATCTTGAGGCCACGAGATAGAGATACTATCTTGAGGCCACGAGTTACTATCTTGAGGCCACGAGATACTTATCTTGAGGCCACAAGATAGTTATAATAAATTTTTTTGACAAAGTGGGACTAGGGGGGCTCCGTACCATTCCAAATACAAAATTGTATTTATGTTGAAAAATATTAGCCTAAATAGATTTAGAATGAATTTACCGCAATAGTGCCACAATAACATAGTTTAAAAAGGGTTACTATAGTAAAACCATGGTAAAAAGTTCTATGGGAAATTTTGTGTGCAATCATTTGCAATCATTTTATTTGCAATCATTTTATTTTGTTTCAAATGATTCGTACATAAATGCTGACAGCAACGCTGTCAATAAAACAAATGAATAGTCTAGATTCCACTCAGTTGTTACCAACTATAAAATCTCTGCTATGCTTCACAAATTTTAATGTACTGCATTAATTCAAACCCACCATGTCCTTGATCCAACTGCCTATGGCAGGCTGTTGGCGCTGTAGTACAATAGGTGAGTGTAGGTTGTGTGTGAGGATTGAGTGGACAAAAGGCCCAATATTTCTCTGTGCAAATGACCCACTTGGGCTTTAGGCCATTAGCTGGGTGAGGATCTCAACAAATTATGCCATCTGCACTGTGTGTGTCCCCTGGATGAGGAATGAAAAAAAAAAAAAAAAACAATGGATGGATTACTTTGGCTCGCATGGTAGCTTCAGGATGTGCCTGGTGGTGAGAGTCCCTGAATGCTTAGACAGGAACTGGTTTCATGTCCTAAACCTAGCAATCGTAACAAGGCAATGCCACAATATTAAGCATATTTCTATAGGGACAATTCAATCCTAACAGCAGTTAACATGCCAGCAGTACGTTCGTCAGAGATGGTTCCATCCACAAGTGCTTTTCCCTGAGACAGACGGATGGATGGAGGGATGGTGACATTAGTTTCCTGTTCATGCTGCGTTTGTTGTGTGAGAAGTGCCTTCTTTTATTGAAAAAGAATTGCACTCCGTTTTTATTGTTTGCATATCACATTAAAGCTGCGTTTCATTCTGCGGGAGAATCGTTGGGGAAGCACCAGCCATTACTGTGATTGATTTTTCGGTCGGCAGGCGCGTGGCTGTGCTAGATCCATCACACGTTCTCCCTGCTCTTTGCTCACACTCTCGCAGAGAGTGAAAAACAATCACCCTCGTTTCTCCACAGCAGCGAGGCAGCGCCGCCTCTTTCTGTTTTGGGTGTCTATTAGCTTCCTAGACTTCAATAGATTATAATAATGGTTATTGTCCCTTGTGTCATATTATAGATATGAGTTGATGCTGTATCCTCCGTGAAAGAACATTTCAGCTCATAGTGTGAGACTAGTTACCCATCCTTGAATCTCACTGGGAGGATTCTAAGCTAACGGATTTCACCACTTATTTCAATTATGGGGGGCCAACTCTTATACGCACTCTCTTGAGTTATTTTCTGCCACTGAGTGCAGAGAAAACAGTGCAGTAGTTAAAAATGTGCAGATCCACCTCTGCTGTGTAAATAATGTTTATTGAGTATTGTCGACGGGAATCGGTTGAGTGGTTTAAGTAGTATGGTTCGCATTATATCCTATTACACCCCTGGATCATATTCATGCTTATAGTGTGTTCAAGAGCACTGTTCCATTTCTTGCATCCCATGTGTACAGGTCATTTGCACTCAGGTAGGTTTGACTCAGATAATGCAGCATAAATAATGCAGGATGAATGCAGAATTTAGTAAGTACTTGCATTTATATCCCTTGCAGAAGCAGCTGTATCTGACTTTGGTTCATGTCGAATGAAAGAACAGTGGACCATTTGCAACAAACTCTGGTATGTGTTAAAGATTGATTTATTTTTTAAGTTTTAAGACTTTTTAAAAATCAGTAGGAGGTATTACTGTGTGAATCTCATGAAATTTTGTCCAGGTTAAATTTCCCCCCTTTTCAATAAATTAATGTTTTGTCTTGTTAGTTATTTATTCGTTATCAAAAATTGCACATTTAACCCCAAATCCTCATCCCATTATCCATCATTAGAGTCTCAATCTTGTAATACAGTGTTTTACTATCATCTATGCTGATGAAGATTGGGGGGAAATCATTGTAAAGGCAGTACAACCAAAACTGTCTTGATTTTTAAGTACTATACAATTTAAAGGGGACTTATTATGCCCCTTTTTACAAAATGTATTATAAGTCTCAGGTGTCCCCAGAAGGTGTCTATGAAGTTTCAGCTCAAAATACCCCATTATGTATTAAATCAATTTGTAAATGCCCATTTTTTGAGTGGAAAGAAAAAACATGCAGTTTTCATGCATGTATCTTTAAAGGTGCAATGTGTAAAAAATTTGAGTATCTATTAACAGAAATGCAATATGACATCCATAACTATGTGTTCAGTGGTGTATAAAGAACTTACTTAATAAACCGTAATGTTTTTATTACCTTAGAATGAGGCATTTATATCTACATAGGCGCGGGAATCCCCTTCTATGAAGATCGACATATTGTGACATGTTTCTACCGTAGCCGACAGCGAACAAACAGGGTTACAGAGCGCGTTTCATCACTACCTTGAAAGAGAAGCCGCAGAAAGCTAGAAGAAGCTAGCCATAAACACCGTAAGTAGTGAATTTTCCCTTGACAGTGGTGTAAATTTGTAGTTGGATTGTTTCATGTAACTTAATTCTTCTCCCTTGCTGTGTTATGGCTTTGCCATGTGGGGATAAATGTGCTGGTTACGTTCGTGAGATTAGTAGGCTACTCTTGTCATTGACCGTAAAACAGTTAAAGGAATCACCAACCCGTCGATCTTGGAAGCATTTTAAGTCGATCGAGTTTCCAAAATCAGAGAAAAAAGCCTATTGTGTGTAGTTAGTGGTGTCTAGGGGATGCGGAGGCGCGCGCGCTGTTACAATCACGTTATTTTTGCCGCACGCACCTTTTGGCTTATGCGGACGCGTCGAGTATAAACAAGGCTTAAAGGGACACTAAGTAAGAATTACTCCCATCTAGCGGTGAAATTGTATTTTGCATTCAAACGAATTGTGCTCTCCAGCGCCTCGCGTTTTCAAATGCGTGTTGCATCTACGGTAGCCGTTATGTACCAAAAAGCTATGACAGGATGTCTTCTAATAGCACTTCGTCGAGTTTTCCTTCGGGTGAACAGGTTTGTTATTTCAAACAAACTTCAAATTGACACAACGAACAAATGAATGTTACAGTATGAAATAATGAGTGTCAAAAACATGAACTATTGTAATTAGTAGTTATGCCTTCTTTATTCGTTATATTTTCTGAAGTAGCCTACGTGGATTGTTAGATATCATCATCAACTTTTAACTATACATGTTCATATGTCTATAAAATAAAGTACACAAGCAAACAATGAAAAAAGCTTGTAATTAAGACTGTAACACTGACTTGTCTGTCGAGAAGAAAGCAGGACTTCAGCGTCTCTTTTGAAATCTTTCTCCTGCATTAGCTCTATCCACCTGGAAAAAGCTATCCCGACATTAACTTGTGTTTTTTGTAATCTCCGGTCACGTTTCCTTTTACGATCTATTTTGGACTTTTCTGGCGACGAGGATTTGCAATGCAGCCTTTTAAACTTGCCGGGGCAGTGACAAGTGCCTCTCACTGCTCTGCTCCTCCGCTTCTGCTGCGTTCAGTCACGTCACGCCGGCTCTGAATGAAAACGTGTTGTGGAAACGCGTTGGCCTAGTACTTTTTGTCCCTCTCTGCTATTATAGTTTTTCAAGATGGCGGAACTACATGGAAGCCTCCGTGGACTTACCCGTCCCATGTATATAAATATAATAAATTCTTTGTTTACGAGGATAAATCAGATAATTGGCAGAGGTATTTGTGCACCATTGAGGACATATTTATGAATAAAAATATTGATTTTAGATTATAAATTAACTAAAAAGTTACTTAGTGTCCCTTTAATGCTTTAACCAGCTCAGCCACAGTAACAGCTCATATTAGCCAGCTAAACTTTTACTGCCCTGTTAGAAAAAATATATAGTTGCATAGTTTCATGTGGTTTTTCTCCCTCGATGTATTATGGGTTGCTATGTGGGGAGAAATGTGCTGGTTACGTTCGTGAGACAATCAGCTGATTACTATTATTATATTATGTATTGACCCTTGATCCTCACCTGACTATGGCTTTGTAAACTTTATCCATGATGTGGTTTATAAAGGAATTTGGTACAGAAGCTTGGTTTACTCTGGCTATTATCTGCTGTCTCAGACGACGATGTTTGTCCCGTTTTAGCCACCGTAGCTTCTTCGAAAGGGAGGGGTGAGCGGTGGGCTGAGCCCTTAGTGCAAACTCGCAACCGAACCGCTAGATGTCGCCAAAAGTCACACACTGCACCTTTAAATCCAAATGAGCTGCTGCTCCCTGCCCCGCTTGTGCATAGATACTAGGGCTGGGTAAAAAATATCGATTTATCGATATTAATCGATTCTCATTTTTACGAACCGATATCGATTCTTAAATCTCAAGAATCGATTAGTCATCCTGTTTTCATTTGATGATCACGTAGAACATTGTATCGTGTATCCCATCCAATAAATCGAAATAATCTTTGTGCTTTGTGACTATTATTATGAAATAAAGTCTCAAATTTCGAATTACGTCCATTTTCTTACGAAATTCAAAAACATAAATACCGTTTTGGCGCTGTGGCGTGAGATCGCTCTGGCACATGATCTCATTCTCCTCTTCCGCCTCAATAATATCAGTTACTCCGCCTTAATAATACCAGTTACAGCGCCAAATAAACATCAATGAGCATCTGAAAGTGTGTTAAATGATAGAGTACAACTTCGAAATCCGTATCATGTAATGTGGTATCGCTCAATCAGTGTTTCATCCGTGGAAAGACGTCAGTTAAACAGCAAGTAAACAATGGCATGTAACGTCACATTTACCTCAGAAAAAAACATTAAACTTAGTAATTTAGTCAGTCAGCTAGAAAAAATAACTCTAGAGAGGAGAATTTTGCTAAATATATGCACCATATTACATATTCATAATAATTTTTAATGTTCTTCAATATTTAATGCATGTTTGAATAAATCTGGCAAGTTTTTATGACAGCCACCATTTAAATGTTTATATTTCATATAACTTTCTAATTATAAAAATAAATAAGTGTAATTTAAGTGTTTGTATAGCTTAGCCTATTATAGTTAATTTTTTTTAACTAGTTAATTTTTACCTTCAAAATTATGCTAATGAAGCCTAGTAGGCTACAACTGACTCCCATAGTTTACAGCATTAGTTAAGAGATTTGTTTTCCTTGAAAAAATTTGCCATGTATTGTACCTGATATCCAAAATAATCAATATTGAATCGAATCGAATCGTAATCGAAATCGAATCGAATTGCAAGCTTGTGAATCGAAATCGAATCGAATTGTGAAATTTGTGTCAATACCCAGCCCTAATAGATACTCTAAACATCTGGTTTGGCGTTTGGTTTTGATTATCATCCCTACCGCGGTCAATCTCACATGACATTGCGGTTCTTCATCATCATGAAACTTTATTATCTGCATGGGTTTTAAAGCCATATCAGTCTAAACTTCTGATATATGAAGATATATGAAGGTTTTCTGAGCACACAGCCGCACACGCATAGAAAGCTGGATGTCAGACGGCGTGTCCCGTGACTCCGTGAGTATTAAACTAAGTTCTCTTTCCCGTCTTATTGCTCTTAAACTGTCAAATACACACAAGGTTATGTCAAAAACACACATAGTTCACATAAACACAGTCGGTTATGTATGTGAGTGTAAATAGCAGCTAGGGAAAGAAAGCGCATGTGTATATTAGATCTGTGTATAAAGTGAAAGCAGCTGTATACAGTACACTGCCGTGTATGCTGTTAATATGAATCAAACGACAAAAGAAAACAAAAAAAAAACACTCGCTGCTCTTTTCTGAATGACTTTAGTAGCTTTAATAATAATACATTTCTTACTTGAAAGCAGTTAAATGCTCTGGCGAGGAGATAAACATGGCGGACTGTGTACAGCTCACTCAGGGTGAGGTCTATAAAGCAGAGTCTGTCAGCAATCGTGGGCATATGCATATGAGTTATGGGATTAAAAAAAGAGGAGAAGGTGGATTTTTACCATTATAGGGTGGTTGTGTACACACACTGCCGACACACATTTATGTTCAAACACCATGTAAAAGTGAATTTTGCATAATAGGTCCCCTTTAATACATTTTCACAGTACACTAATGGGTATGAGATTTGTATTTATTTAATTGTGTTTAAGTAGTGAGAACTAGTTTTTAGTGTTTAGTGTTTTTTTTACAATGTAAAATCATTCTAAAATATGCTTAATTTTCTTATAAAAGAAAGATTACTTCTTCTTTCTTTCTTTTGATGTAAGTGTTGACAGGTTTTTTAAGATTCACCCTACTGATCAAACGCTAAAGTGAGCTTACACTATATCCAGCACAGAGGTCATTGCAAGCTTTTTTTCTATCAAATGAAGCTTTTTCCCTGTAATCATATGTGAATGGCTCTGTTTTTTAGCCTGATCCATTGAACACGTTTTGCATTAGAATATGAAACCACAGAAATCACTTCTTGTAGGCAACAACATGTCTGTTTACCAATGTCCTGCCTAGTGCAGAATTGTGCAAAATATCATTTGAAAAATGCATATTTCTAATCCTTTGATTGCACTAAGCAAGCACTTCGCACAGGAATTATGCTACATTAATTCACTTAAGTGCCTCGGGCAAAATATTATATGATGAAGACATTCACCTGGGCTTTGTATTATTTTATTTTTTTTCCAAATGCATTCAAAGATGTTACAGATGAAGGTGGAGTAATTAACTGAGAGGAACATTAATTGTATTATTCTTGTGACTGCTGTATGTAAATCATTTTAATGAGTACAGAGAAAAGAGATTGTGATATAGGAAAGGAATGGACATACATAGTTAATTTTATCAGTCATTTTTTTAGGATGTTGAAAATGGTGAATATAGCAAAACAAAACAAAGAAGAACCCACTTTGTTTTTGTTTCCTCTCGGTTTACTAGAGAACTTATGGAGCACTTGCTGCCTGGACATTTTACATTTAAAAAGCCATTTGAGGGCATTTTACAGTCATTTTACTATAATTAAAGGGTGATGTGAAGTGTGATATGGAAAAATCATTGTAACATCCTCGAGTGGCTTATTGTTTTCCTAAAACAGCAACATGAATATGATGACAGACACTTATGTTCAATAAACAATTGCATTTGTTAATGATAATAAACAATTCTCCTGCTAAGTAATATAGTTCATTAGCTCAACCGCTGACTGTTTATGGTTGCCAAGCAACGAAATGATCAAAGATGAGTGCGAGTGCACATTAATATAGAATTCAATTGATGTGCAATCACAGGTGTGTTATATCGGTGTTCATCCAATCATACTGTACAATTCGATTTATTAAAGCAAAATCATGAACATTTGCTCTGATTATGGCATCATGAGTAATTTTTGCAACCATATTTATATGAATATATTTATATATTCAATTTCTGTAAATCACTGTTTGCTACATTTCATCTTTGCAACCTACTCATAAAGATCTTGCTTTATATTGAGATATGCTGCTATTTTTATATATTTAGTGGCACTTGAAACATTAGCACTGGGGAACACAAACAGAATTCGATCCTACAGCTGCTGCAAAAGCTGGATCTTCTTGCCAGACGTTCAGAGGCCAGAGCATTTGGCAGCTCAGTCGGTTTCTGTTACTGAAACGTTATTGTACATGATTAACTGCTTGATCTGAAAATGTACAGTTTTGAAAAGCTCTTGTGCTCACGAGTCTGGCTTCATTCGCATAACATAAAAAACCAATAGCTCTATTTTTTTATGCATCAGTCAAGGACACAAGCATTTTTTTTCTTTACATTGTTATTGTAAAAATGTGCTTAGAATTCACAGCCTCGGTTAACATTTTATTTGGGTTAAACTGCAGATCTACTCTAATTTTACTCGGTACAGGTTGCATTAAAGCAGGAAATATACTGTGTGTCAGTTTCCTTTTTGATGCTATGCAAATTCTACATAAATATATTTACTAAGAAATCGGTAACACTTTAGTTTAGGGTCCAAATCTTACTATTAACTAGTTGCTTATTAGCATGCATATTACAATACTGGCTGTTTATGAGTATAAAGCACATGACCTTATTCTTCATTCCTAATCCTACCCAATTCCCACCCAACTTAACTACTACCTTACTAACTATTAATAAGCAGGAATTAGGAATTTATTGAGACAAAAGTTGTAGTTAATAGTTAGTTAATAGTGAGAATTGGACCCTAATCTAAAGTGAATGAAATCACAATTATTTCTGCGTATCATGCTCTTGAATGTTAATTATTGATTTGTGAGCACAGTGGACCAAATACATGCACAGTGTTTTGAACCATTCTTCATTCCAGAATTGCATCATCACTTGTGACATTCAAATGCTTACTAACTGTTTAGAATTAGTATACTTACAGCATAAATTCTAAAAAGATATTTCAGCCTTTAAAAGGAAAAAAAAAGGTATAAATTGCCCAACATAACATCACTTTCTTTCCCCATCAGATGCTGTTTCGGGCCCGAGGAAAACACTGTGGTGGATGACATCTCCACTTGTGTCCAGGGCCCCGTCTCATTGTTCACGGGGGGCCCCCAAGATCTGCGGTAAGCCACTGAGTTTACATTGTGAGCACATAAGTCAACTGTTATTTAGATAAGGGACACTCGAGACACTTTGATCATCAGGAGGCATTTTTCACATAAGCATCCAGAGTATTTTACAAAAATTCCCCCCTCTCTGTCTCAATCTGTTTTTGGGAAAATAAATGAGAAGCGCAGTTACAAAGCTCCCTGCTGAGGAGGTGGACTCAGCCCCAGGCTGATCATATGGCCGGCGGCCTGATTCATGCAGCTCTTTACAGATATAAGCAGCCCAAATTTCCCCCTGGTTTGCAGTCTGCCGCTCCATGTGTTGCTTATATTTATAGCCTTGGCTGTAGCGTCCGTGCACATGATAGTTTTAGCATTGCTGCCACATTTATAATAGAGAACACTTCAGAGTGGTAGCAAAGGATTTGGGGATTTTATGTTTTTTTTCCCCCCTGTAAAACAATATTAGTATCTCTTAAAGGGCAGGGCTAAAATCACATTATTTTCAATGTCATGAGGCTTTTAGTGGTTGTTTTCAATCTGTTATTAAAACGTAGGTATGCGTTTTGATACTAAAAAGCTAGAAAGACATGCAAAAGCGTATTTATTTCCTCAGGCTTCAGGTGACATCTGTTGTGATCTTAGCAGATGCTACCTATTTTGTAAGATCAGTTTGCTTGCAATCTTCACGTAATTTGCAAAAAAATAAATTAAAATGGTTGTGATTTGTGTGCTTTCATGCTGCTGACATGGAGGGATTTTACTTTAGTCCCACTTTAGTCATTTATCTGAGTTTGAGAAAAAAAAAACTCGGTCAGAAATCTTAAAGGAGTAATTCAAACAAATATTCTCATCTGCTCACCCTCATTTCTTCTTCTATTTTTTTATTTTTAAATAAGATGCTAGGCAGAATATTTGGTCTGCTCCTTTCCATTCTACTAAGTGCTGTCAGTCTCCAAAAATCACCATCGTTATAGTTAAAGGTATTGTAGGTAGGAATTGTATAAAAAAAAACTTTTTTCCAAATTTGTTTAAACTTTCTGTATTTATCAATGCATAATTAAAAGGTAAGTACTCTGAAAAAGAAAGTATACAAATCGAGTGTCTGTAGACCTCTCACGACTGTTTTAAAGACAGCTCATTATTTCCATTCACTCCACCCCCTCCCTTCTGGGCTCCTTCCAAAGCCACGCCTCCAAAACACATGAACGCGCGACTCCGACCGCTGAGCTGAAGACGCATTATTTACCTGAGACGAGCGGAGAGGAAGGAGCGCAGTGCATGTAGTGACATCATGTCAGAATCACATGGTACAAAAAAATCTAACTTTATCATTATGAAGATAAACAAATAAGATGTATTTTAGTACTCACTATCAAGTAGCATATTGATATTGGTAAAGTTTAAAATATATAGTTATTGATTCGCTAACGAGCTAGTTATCTATAAGGCAAAGCTAAAAACAGGTTGCATGATACACGTTTTTCCATTGCCATCATTTACACTGTGATGAAGATGAATTTCGTGTAACATTCATAACATATATGGTGTTCTGCATGTAAGAGTTTCCATGATGAAAGCATTGTTGACTCTGATGAGGACTACACTCCAGAGACAAGTAAGTTACCGCATCGTCAGCTCGAGGACAGATCCGGGGTCGAGGGATTTTTTGTTTAAAAACAAAACAAAGGCAAAAAAAACGTGCAGGTAAACTTCCAGGTGAACATGGTAAAAGAGTTAGACAGAGGGTAAATATAATTCTAAGAAAAGTTCCTGGATGCGGATCGGCCTACTATCTGTTAAACATGTATTTAGTTATCTAAAGCAAAATTATGCACAATTCAACACTATAGCTATCATCTTGAGCTAGGCATATATATTATTTATCATCTCTACTACGGATCGCTAAGTAATGTTATGTTAGCTATATTAGGCAGCTACGTGTGCTAATAACACATGCTTCATGAAAACATAAAGAAAAAAATAAGTATGCTCAAAATACAAAAAGAAAGATTTACCTGTCCAGCAGAAATATAGCCATCCAGGCGTCACTTTTCAGCCCCTTGAGGTCTCTCAGTTCTCGCCATCGCTGGAAAGCCACGCCGATATTGGCATGCGTTTTATTTTGTTGTTTATCCAAATACTTTTTGTTCATTACCTTTTCTAGTAACGTTACTGTCTTTCTTTTTTTGCCTGGTTTGCCTTCGCGAACTGCATATGTGAATTTTGATTGGTCTTTCTAATCTCTGCCATTGTTTTGCTATTCCTAGGTTCCGTGCCTCTTGAATTCCTCAAATCAAACGGATGCGCGCGCAAGTGGGCAGGTCCTGTGTGGCAAAAGGGTGGTTGCCATGGTTGCGAGAGAGTGACAGTCGCCTAAGCCAATCCCTTGTTTCGTCCCGAATGTAAATAATGACCTGTGTTTAGTGCAGATTAAACGGTCTAGGGTCACTCGATTTTTATACTGTTTTTATCAGAGTACTTACATTTTAATTATGCATTGATATATACAGAAAGTTTAAACAAATTTGGAAAAAAGTTTTTATAAAATTCCTACCTACAATACCTTTAATATTACTACCTCTGCAATATAAAAGTAGCATTAGTTTTTGTTTTAAGCTTAACCCTCATTAAATTGTACTATATTTCGCTAAAAACAAGATTTGATATGTCATTTTGCACACAAAAAAATCTTGAAAAATATCTTACAGTTTTATGTATGTTTAGATATTTATACAGCAATAAAACAAGATATTTATTAGATCAGTTTGCAGTGTTGGGAAAGTTCACTTTCTACATGAACTAGTTCAAAGTTCAGTTCACAAATTTTAGCTTGAGGAGTTCAGTTCATAGTTCATACATCACAATTTTTCAAAAGTTCACAGTTCCAAAAAATGAACTAGTTCATAGTTCTTTTTTTCCATATGTTGCTGCGCTATTTATTTATTTTTTTTACAGCCCATATATAACCACAGCCCATATACAACCACAGACAGCAATTATTTTATCGGCGGGCAAAGTTTGCACAGAAATGTAAGATTTTTCCCATCCTCACCAACCTTGTCTTAAAACTGATCATACGATACGACGCGTCCTTGATGCTTTGTCGACTACATGCTGCTTTTTGTTTTGATGACGCATGCGGTGGTGCGACACTGGTGGCTGGTGTTGCCAGATTGGGTGTTTTTTTCGCTACATATTAAGGCCTGTTTATGTGTGTTTTAGCCGGTTTTTCGGCTGGAAGGCTCTATAGAAATCTGGCACCCTATTGAACGAAGTTAAACTGAGAGAGCGTGCGTTCACAGACACCAGAATGAACGCGTTCACAGTAACGTTCATCAGGCAGTAATACAGTTCATTCAGTTCACGTTCGCTCAAAATATGAACGAGTTCATGAACTATCGTTCAATGAACGCGTTCAGGCACAACACTGAACACTTTACAGTTTGTAAATTATTTTAGAAATATTTTATGCATTTTCCCCCCAGGTAATGGATATCAAACAGCTCTCCATCTCTGTCCACCTACAAATACCCCGAGAGTGGATCTGGCACAGCGGAGGACTTATCAGCCGTCTGTAGAGTGTAGCCCTGGGTTACACACGGAACAATGGCATTCTTTCAGTTAACACCAGAGGCACTAGGACCCAGCGAGATGCTTCCCTCCTCATCAGGCTGCCTTAGTTCCAGAGCTCAGTGAGCGGTCTCAGAACAGAGTGCAAAGAGAGAAAGAGAAAGAGGGAGGGAGAGAAAAAAGCCAAGTGAATGTTAGAGCCCACTGTGGTCACTGCTGAAATACTGAATCTGAGAGAAATGGAGGGATTAACCAGTCGGATTTAAAAATCTGGAGCTCATGCGGAGGCAGCCAATCAGGGGACGATCTGGATTAAAAGGTTTGTGTCTGATTGATCATTCTTGCTGTAATCTATCAGGGCTTTCTGTTTTGTCAGGAGTCAGCCGGTGTGCAAGAGCGTTCGCGTGCATTTAGACGCAACTGGGAGCTCCGGGCTGGTGAGTCTAGTTACGTGTGGGACATGTGCTACTTACGCCGGATAAAATATAGTGACAGCAGAGACAGGAAAGAGTGAGCTCCTGTCACTGAGGAATGGAAGTCACTGCATCAGTAAACGGTGCTGGAAGAGGTCTAGACCGTCCCTCGCTGAGCGTGCCTCGGGGGTCGTTCCCTTCCTGTCCTTGTAGACTGGTTGATGTTTTTCTTGGTGCCGATTAAGTAACATCTCGCCCTCAGGGTGTAGGGCACTCTGTTCTGGTTGTTAATGTTTGTATTTGATGTTCTCGAGTTCAGCACCCAGGGTTCTACGTGAGGAACTTTACTCCAAGACTTGTCAACAAATGCAGTGTTAAATAAAGCAGCCACTGAGTGAAGTTTGAATGTGCTCGCTGGGTGGAAAACAAGTCAGCGCAAGGGAGGCACATTGCTCCAAATGATTTCACCCGCTTAAACCAAGGAGACAGAGAGACTACTGGGAAACTATGCAGTGAGCGCTTGAAAGAGAGAGAGAGTGTGTGTGTGTGTGTGTGTGTTTGTACTTCCTATAAACACTTAAAGTGTGTTCCCATTCTTGTCTGTGAGGATAAACATAGGCATATTCTTACTTTTGAACTTTTGGTTCATTTCTGGTTTCTGGTTTATTTCCTTGCTGAGCTGGAAAAATGAAGCTTTCCCGTTGTAATCTGATAGTTTTAAGTTGCAATTCTTCAGTTCAGCTGTCTTTTCTGTGCACGCTTGGACACAGCAGCTGAAAGCCCTGTCCTAGATGCGTGCTCCATGTCATCTTTTTTGCTTTGCAACTGTAATCTGCATTCTCACTGTTCATTTGCATTCATGAGCATTAAGGTCTGCTCATCCACAGTCTACTGCTAAAACGAACCGCATGCATGTGTTGGTACACAGCACATCCTATGGATTTATTGTCATTAGAGCTGGACTCTTGTAACTCTGGCCGTTCTGCTGAGCTCTGAGCTTTCTACGGTTGTCTATCTGCAAGTCTCTTTACCACAGTGCTATAGCAAGTTTTTTTCTGGGAATCTGAGATGCTGAGTTTGTGTTGTCCACAAGAGTTTCCATTTTCGTCCTAAAGGTACTGAAATACTTTGATAGCAATGTCCCTTTTAGAAAAAGCTTCTGGCATGGAGGCTGTTTTGCTTGGGAAAAAAATAGCTCTTGGATTCACTCAATTCTGGTCGCTAGATCTTTCTAAAAAAATGTAGAGTACAATGAAGACAGTTTTGTTTTGTTTTACGCTGGCGTGTTGCGCGATGCTGTGCTGTAAGTTTTCCCTGACCCTCTGTTTCCATGGCCCCCTCATGTGGCCGCTCTTCACTGCCTATAGCACGAGCTATCTCCGCCTATGAAAACACGGCGTGTGATTGGCTGATCCTGCAGATGCACAGGAAGTTCAGGGTTTCTAATAACCACCCAGAGACACAGTTACCATAGAGACAAAGATAAGCCCCCTTACTAAAAAAAGGAAAAAAGCCTGCATGTCATCACAGCAGCCTGCAGAAAGCGTCTGCTCTCTCTCTCTTTCTCTCTCTCTCTTTCTCTCTCCCTCTCTTCTGCCAGTTCTCCTATTAGCAGCTGCTCAAACAGTACAGCCCCTGCCTTATGAAGGTTGCCTCAGGTTTTCTTCTCTCACCGCTCTTCAAATGCACTCTGCACTTAACGTGAGTTCTGCTTTGCTTTTTAATAACTTCCCTCAAATCCGTTATACGTCGTTGCTGCGCTCGTGCACTCACTCGTGTAAACTTCTGTTGAGCGCACAAGAACTGGAGGCTTTTAACAAATCTAAAGCATTGACCCGTGCCTAAAGGGCACGTTTGTGCTTTTGTGTGCACCCTTTCCTGTGGTTTGCACACAGACTGTAATGTTGTCCGTCTGTCTGGCCAGAGCTATTTTTGGGGTTTGATGTAATGGCAGGCTGTGTGTAATGGTGATACCATAGGTTGCACATGAATTGATTTCAGGAGTGTTGTTGAGGCTGTTAAAACGCTGCCTCTCAGACCAAGAGCATTTGAAGGACTTGAGGCTACAGCCCACACTTTTAAGTCTGGTACCTTTCCTTTCTGATTTCTTCTGGTTTTAGCGAGCATCTCCTGCAAGTTTTCCTCAACAGTTGGAGGGGAGGCTGTGGGGGCTGGGGCTGAGGAGCTGTTTTGTGTGACGTGCCACAGGGAGGCAGAGCCGCCGGTGAAAGGGCTTCCTGTTGACGGGAGACTTGTGTTATCTGAGGAAAGGGCCTGTTGGCAGGAAATGTGTCAGCCGCTTGTTTTCTTTAAAGTAAGAGGATGTGTCGTGGATTGCTTGTTTCGTCTTCGGCGGGAGGTTTGGAGAGGGGAGGGAAATCTCTTTGCTCTGAACTTTTGTGAAATTCGATACATGTCGCCTTGACAATTTTTCCTCAGTTGGTGCACATCGCCATTGTCGTCATGGCGTGCGAATAAAGCCCTTGTAAGATCCAATATCCTCGAGCAAAATTGTACTCCCCACCATAGACCCTTTCAAATTCAAATGCCATACAAATTCCTGCCCGGAAAGTGACTATTATAGTTCTGATTTGGTTGTCGGTGCAGTCTGAGCCAGTCTTAGAGGATGGTTTAAGCATGTCCGTTTACAGCAGGGTGAGCTCTCCTTCGAGACCCCCATCTCTCGTTTGGCACATTTGCATTTCAGGAGATTAAGCATCAGAAGTTTCCCAGTATGGTGGGTGGCTGCTGGCCCGGGGCGTGCAAAGAGCCGGCATTATTTAAGCATGCTGGGCCGCGGGACGAGACCGGGGCGCCGTCCGTCCGTCACAGTTGAGAGGTGAAGTTGGCCGGGCGAGGAGGTCAAGGCACTTTTTATTTTGAGGCAGTGGAGTGTGGGGCTCCTCAGCGGTGCACCTCGTCTTTTTTTTGTCTGTCTAAGATCTTGTAACAACAGCCAGTGGCTTGTCAACGGTCTGAGTTTTGCGCCGCCCTTCATGAACATTAAACAGTACCGCAAATTAGAGACGAGTGCTCGACGAGGCAGAGAAATATGTCAAAACATCAGAGGAGTAGACAGGCAAAAAAACACCTGACGGGAAAGAATGGGAAATATGCATGATGGTTCAGATTCAGAGTTTCGCTCAACGCTCTACTGTCGCTCATCTTCTAGACCGTAAAGTGAATACGGAAGAGGGTAGAGTCAGATATTCTTATTAAATGTTTTCGCTTGCGATTTGCAGTTGAATTCTCCAGGGCCGTTTCCTTGTGATGTGTAGCATGGCAAATCGTTGGAGTCTGTGATAAAGGTCTCTAGTCAAGACGCATCTCCTCATCGGGTGTTCTGTCGTGTGTGACTGAAGGCATCACGTCCTCAATCAAAATGAGGCCATACATCTTCACCCCTCATGCTATCTCCCCTCTATCGCTCTTTCCCCCAGGTGACCTTCAAGCTTTTTATTTTATCTCTATCCTAGTGATTAAGTGTCTGGAATGCATTTGATGATGGTGGCAACCTAATGAATGATAGACCCTTGGCAGCAGTACCTCTGGGAAGCACGTTTACTGCTTGCTGAGTTCTGGCTGAATGTGGGTGAGCTACAAAGACATGTTTTGAAACTCATACTTGTCTTGTGCTAATCTAAAATTAATTTTATCCACTTCCAATGTCTAAAAGACTACCTTATTTCCACTTATTTTCCCTATTTTTGTTTCCTCCTTGCACTGTCTCTCCTTTTTTTGGCACCTCTCTGGTTGCACAAGAGGGAAAAAATAACTGTAAATTTGATGAAAACACTTGGGCCTCCAGCAGAGAAAAATGAGAAGTATAGTTGCTGCCGAAATGGCTGGCCACTTAGGTCCAGTGTGAGTGCACAAACGGCTCTCCTATGCACTGGAATTACAGTATATCCCCAGCTGACCGCTACCGATCAAATAATAACATACTCTAGAGCAGTATTGACACTCAAGTTCACGCCTGGGTCAAAAGGCCTGTGCTGCAGGCATGATGAAGGATTGTGCCCCAAAGTGCTCACTGACTGCAGCGGCTCTTCACTGTGGCTGAACATAATTATTAAGAGCTTTAAGGAATGTTGAGATCCTTTCAAAACAATGTGTTTGCTTACGCTTCACTCTTATTATTGCTTGGGTGACAAAATTAATGTTAGGTGTTTGTTCAAATCCCTAGAACTAAGTATTAAACTTAAGCGTGTATCTCGTGCTGCTCTGTTTATGCTACAGACACGAATGAAGCCTCAAATTGTTTAGGCTTTTTAAGGACATATTAAGGAGGTATTATTTTTCTAAGTGACATTCAATTTTGCCTGCTGGATGAAAAAAAAAAAAAAAGACTTACTGATGGAGGGACCCAAGATGTATTGAATCCAGTAGACTCTATATTGTCACTTTTTCATTTTTTATTTCGTTCCCCTCTGTTTTCCCTCTTCAATTCTACTTCAATTCCACGATTATATGTATTTATATATTAGAGGTTGGTGAAATACCTCAAATTTGATATCTTGACAAATTTTGTCGATATTCAATATATATCTCGTAGGGGTGTAACGGTTCATGTATTCGTCCGTCAGGGTACGGACGTCATGGTTCGGTGCATACACTCAGACGATGAATACAGTCAGTCGCAAGCGATCCGCACTCCAATCTAGAAGGGGGCGTGTGTGGCAATCTAATGATCTTTGCTAATCACCACAACAGGAAAAAGAGCAGAAGAAGAAGAGACGATCTATGCACCAACTCAAAACAAGAGTTCAGATGGCACGCAAGAGCTTGCTAGTAGCCTATATGCTAATTATAGATCTTTAGCTCCTGACATGTGCAGTTGAACCTGTGTGACGTTGTGTGACGTAGGGTGATAATTCCCCTATACGCTGAGTTTCGATACATTTTTTTGACATGCTCCACAAGCTTCACGGAAAGGAAACTGGGACGGCAGAAAGCGGCATCCTGTTTGTTTTCTTTATTTTACAAAGCACAATGATATATATTTTTGTTTTTGTGAGTGTACACATAAAAACAGATTACAGTTATGTTTTATTCTTATCTGTATGACCATAATTAGATAAAAACTATTTCAAGTTGTTTCGCTGTTAGAATGAGACAAAATCATTTGGCATTGTGCCGATTTGTGTCGTGGAAGTCTCACTATAATTCAGTGATGAAATATGCATGTCCTGGAATTGGGAAGCTTCAGGTGCTGCTTCACTTCCTGTCTCCTTGTGGAAAGGTGAAGTAGGCTCTTTTACTCTTTCTCGCTTTCCGTGATCTTTCCGTGATTTCTTGAAAAAGCGTAATGTTGAACTTTGAGCATCCACGCTTGTCACCGCATGTTAATTAACTCTTACGCGCAAAGACAATGACAGTGCGTAGCACAACACGTTAATCAAACCAATATGTTTGAAAACAGCCGTTGCATTTTACCGCGCAACACTGCTCAATCTATCAATTAGGCCTAGAGTAACAAAAAAAAATCCTTAATTTTTTTATTTTAAGTAATCAGGAATCTTGGGGGAGGGCAGGACATGTAAATGTACCGAACTCATATCGAACCATGATCCCAAAACCGAGGTACGTACCGAACCGTGTACCGCTACACCCCTAATATATTGATATTTTTGCATTTACTCTAGAATAATAATAAAAAAAATGTGGATTTCTTTTGCCCCGATAAAAAAAAAAAAAAAAGATTTGGATAGAACAGCTATTGTTTCAAAGCAAATCCACAATGTTTAGTGCTGAAACACAAATGCTGATGTAGTGACCGCTTCATTTTATTAATCTTAATTTTGGACAATATTTGATATTCACAATATTCTGTCATTTTAAAATATATATCATTTGACATGCTTCAAGCTAAATCAATTAACGTTCAACATTCTTAGTCTACTGTGGGGAGAATGTAGTTGTTTTGACTTTGTGTTCAATGAATGGACGTGTTGAGATGTTTGCTTCTTCTTAGATTCTACGTTTGATTTATTAGTGGTTTAAATGGAAAGCAGACATTTTTCCTCGCATTGAAGCACTGGTGGCTTTGTGTGTGTGTTGTGTGATGATAGTGGAGAAGGGCTGTGGTTCTGGGCCTAGTTTTGGATCAGTGTTGTTAAGAGGGCTTGCATTGTTCAGACTGATCCTATTGTCCTCTCTTCTGGAGTCATCAAGGGCATTGAGAACTCTGGCTGCACAGCCAGTGGACATGGTCTATTCCCGCTTATAGCCAGGGACGTTCGCCCAAAGACACAGAGACATACACATTCTCAAACACAGATACACAAACAGGTCATGTAGGAGTCAGCTTTCAGATAAAATGTCAAATTCAGCTGATTGGAACAGTCATGTAGTTTGAGTAAGTGGTTTTCGGATCCAACTGTAGCCTTTACAGGCGGTTTATTAACAGAACCGCATTTCCGTGGTGGGCTTCTTACAAACCTGCTGAGTTTTCTGCTCATTTCTGACAACTCCCACTGGAGCTGATGCCCTGATTGTTTGAGAAACCTGACAAGTGCAAGCCATCTCAGAGTTCAGCTTGAACACATCCTCGTAGGCCAGATCTCATTCTGAAAACTCGGGAGAATCAAGTCATTTCCATCTCCTCTCCCGGTCTATCATCAGTGTCATATTTCATTGATATTGCTTTCATTTTTGTTCTGTCAGGGAGGGCACAGCCCTGCTGTCGAGCATATAAACAACTGTATTTTACAGGGCTCTTGTGCAGCGGGGTGGCTCTCAGCTTCATTTTCGGCGCACTATGGTTTGTATCATTCCCTCTATTCGTCACAGACGCACACACACACACACACACAAACACACATCCTGTGCCTAATCACAAGCCCAAGGCAGAATGTATCGTCAGTGAATGACTGTCACCTCTTAGTGTCAAAACACATTCAAAACATTGTTGACATCCAGGCACTGACTCTGCATCGATTTACTACTCAAGCGAAAGTGTTTTATCACGCCGAACGTTGAGGGTTTTTTTGTCAACTTTATTTATTTAGAGAGTGCAAATTCTTTGCTGGTGGCTCCCTTAAAGCTGCGCTACATTTGCTGCTTTTAATGTGCAAATCACCTCGTTCATAGCCTCCTCCACTTCCCATAGATGCCGAGCAACAGCCCTCCTCTGCTTTCACGCTTACACACTCTGCTTCTCTCTTTTTTCCCCGCTATAACACTTTTCTCTTTAGCTTTACTTAGCAGTGTGCCCCCAGTCCACTTGACCTGTTTTCACTCAATAACTGTTCATTTAGCCTGTAAAAGGGGACCGTTTCTAAAGAGGCATCCCAGCTCCTCAGGCTTTATGAACGAGCTCATCAGATGAAGAGGGGTTGTAGAAGTGTTAGTGACTTGTGGAAAGCCCTGAGCCTGGTCTGAGCCCTCATTAATGACTTTAGAGAAGAGGCCAGCACTGATGAGCCTAACCCCTCGAATTACTCCGCTTTCGTGCGAGCCAATGCATTGTAATGCTTGTTTGAATTTAATGAAATGCCAGATGAGGATCGGTTCTTGATTGGGAGAGGGCTTGGAGTGCTCTGGGAGGCATTCCCGTTTAACAAGTGTGAATTTCAGTTTGGTGGATTCTGCACGAGTAGTTTATTTTCTCAAACATCCAAATATATATTTTTTTATGTCGTAGTAACAGGCTGCCACGGAGTCTGACAGTTTTGTCTGGCATGGAAGTGGACCAAGTTCACATCTAGTAACACAGTAGTTGATTTTGAGAGAGGGCTTTGAGTGCTCTGGGAGCCATTCAAAATTTTGACGTGGTAGTAACACAGTCTGACAGTTTGCAAACGGCGTGAGGATTGGGGTCTGAGTGACACATCACAATGAGACGTTTCCGCTGGGGGTAACGCACCAGACCACACCAAAGGAGGGACAGTGTGACGTGAGAAAATAAGCATTACACATTTGATAGTTCTTCTATTTTGCACTTCCAGTTTTTCTTTCTTCAACCCCCCACCTCCTTGCCCTCCTCTTCCTTTCTTTTAGAATTTCTGTGCATCAGCACCTTCCCTAAGGTGGACGATCTAATCAGGACGGTATCATTTCTCTCTCCTGCGGCAAGCTTTGCCTCGGCAGCACCTGTCAAACGCTCTCTGTCAGAGGGCAGAGTGACTTTGAAACCCTACTAATGACCCTAGACAGCTTTTCTCTCACAATCTCTTCTGCATATCTTGAAGAAATGTGCTTCATCTTGCATACATATGATTTGTCAGCTTGAATTTGTGGTTTATCCGTGCTAATTCCGGAATTAAATGCTTCGAGGAGCATTAAAAATGAGTACTATAGTAACAGTCTTCTTCAATGAGATGTTATATGACCAAAGGAAAACGTTTTTTAACAACTTGCAGTAGTTCTGTATAAAACGATTAGACCTGTTAGTCTAGCACATTATGTTATTATAAAATAATTTGATCATGCCGCATTTTTTTGACTCAATCTGAAGTCACAATTTATTGTAAAATGGTCATTGTCTTCCAGATCACTTCTCATTCTCATGTTTTTGGTAGCAACACAAAAATGTCTCTGAAGTTGTTCCTGCTTTTTAGTGTGCTTTTAGCGTGTTTGCCACCATCCCTGCTGGAGTGCAGTTTCCCGTTCTCTCTGTTGCCATGACATTATCAACAAGAACAAACTTTGGGCTTGTGACAGTCAGCCTACACCAGTGTTTGCAGAAGATAAGTGAAAGAGCCACAGGTCTTCAGATGCCTCGACAACACACGCCAAAGGGAAAATAAAGAGATGGACCTCTAGCCAGTCATGGTCTGTTTGGAATGTAGATTTGTTCCCCTCTCTGCAAACACTTTCCGCGCCAGAGCACTCCCTCGTGCTATGTTTTGTTTTAACTCGATTATCAGAAGAAACCCGCCCTTCCACGGCCATCGGGCTGCATTGTCCTGGCTGTTCGTCATATTTTTCCAGGCCGAAACCAATTCAATTGGAAATCTAATTCTGTTTGTGAGGGAGCTGATTAGCAGGCCAGAGTTTCACTGGGGACAGTTTATAGTGTGGTAATGGAATGACATGTATAAATTGTCATCTGACACATAGATTAAGTGAACCGGAGAGCATTAAACATCGCCACCATGTCTCCTTTTGGTTTATACACTTCCCCTTGGTTTAGTGATTGTGTATAGAACAGGGACCGAAATTAACCTTTCCATTAAGGGGCTCCTTGGAATTGAATTCCAGGGGCAATTTTGACCTTTGTAAGGGCTGGTTTTATAATTACCTTATTGAATGTGTCTGTGTTAACTTTTATGTATAATACTTAAATTTAACAAATTACTTCAATCAGTCAGAATGCTATCTGTTACCAATCAAATTTTACAGACTGCATTTACACAACAATTGCATACTGTAAATAGCCTACATAGGGCTATTATGACAACAAGTATTATTGTCTATTTTGATTATTGGTCATAAAATTGTCAGTAAGTATAATACAACAAAAACAGTATTTGTGTCTGGAAACTGCATGTCATGTTCTGGCTACACAAGCAGAACACGCTAAGAAATGTTTATTAATTCGTTTATTGCTTTTTACGGATTAGAAAATTAAGACTTTACATTGGTTGTTTCAGTAGCATGAAAAACACAATGTTTATTCAAACTTGGAATAAATTATATAAAGAAAGTAAGCGAAGAATGTTCCCCATCACTGAAGCGGTCGATGACTTAAGTTTAGCGTGAGTTTTGCAAAAACTCTGCAGTTTTCAACTGTGACTAATCTAAATGCCTTTGATTTGCTATTGCATTCATAAGCAGAAAAAAACGTGTTGTTGGTTACAATGCTCAACTCTGCAAAAAAAGCATACATGGAAATCTGATGTAACGTAATGCTACAATCAACACTTTCCATTCATTCATTGCGACAGCCGTAATTTTGTTTACATGGGCGGGGGCATTCTTTGCCCCCTCATCTTGAATTTGGGGGGCAAATTTTGTCCATTTTTATGGAATTTTTGCTCTAAGCCCCCGTTAATTTCCGACCCTGCTATAGAACCAAGCGGTTGTGCCTCAAGGTTACGGCAAGGACTGACCGCAGAATGTTCTCCCAGGCGTTGCATGTGCTGCCCCAGCACTAATTCAGCGAGGACCCGGTGTTCCTTATTCGGAGCGATGGGCTAGGGAGATATGCAGTTTTTTTGGTCCGTGGCTGTGTGATATTAACCTCAGCTGTAATTGCCTGTGTCAGCTGTGGGCAGGGATAGCGAGGCGTGATAACTTAATGCGCCAGCCCAGGATCCTGCTGACTCAAGCACAGCATGTGTTTTCCTGTGCCTTTCCTAGCCCAGGACAACACTACAGAAATCTAAACATGATGTATGCTCTGCCTGCGTCCCGTGCATATTCCTAAATAGTTTGTCACTGCTGCTTTGGAATTGCATGTGAATTGCGCTCCTGGGAAGGTTGCTGAGATGAAAACTCATCTGGATGTAAACATATGGCAGGCAGTTAAGTGTGATAGGTGTGTTGGTGGTTAATTGGCAGAGGATAGTGACGGAGACTGTGTGTTTGCATGCGTGTTATCGTGGCCTCGGCCTCATGCCTTTTTGTTTATCTGGCACGCGGTCAGGCTACAGCTGCGTCGGGCCGAGCCGATGTGTGTGTGTGTGTGTGTGTACTCACACCTGCCTGCTCCTCTCCCGCTAATCAGAGCAGATTACACTCCACAATTAGTCTCCCAACAGCTCATCACACCACGCCAAGACCAGAGCTCTCATCTCCTCAAAATCAGCCACACTTGGCAGCAAAGGCGACTGCCGACGTATAAGATCTCAAGCTCACTTTTAGCCTGCAGAGCAAGAAAAGAGAGAAGAGAGATCTTAGAAAAGGTAACACTAGTTTCCCTGTCTTCTCTTTCCAGCGACATATTCTACATCTGTTATCCATGCCTGCTGTTTATGCTGGAATATGTGTTTATGGAGGGGGGTTTTATACGCCTGTGTGTCCTCCGCTCCTCGCAGGGCCCGTTAATCTGTCTAGATCAAATAAAAGTCGTCGTAGATGATAAATCCTGCCTTCCGCCAGCCCTCAACCATCAGCTTGAGACCCCAAGCTTCGCCGTTGCTAGGCAACTGTGTCAGAGGAGCATTGTCAGATTATGCGGCTCCACTTTTCCACCCAAAGCTTTGGCAGAAGGTACAAACACCTGACTCGCTCAGATTAGGCTGCCTTTAAAGAAGTGTGCGCCTGCTACTGATCAAACTCTAGCTCCTGCTGATGTGAGTTAGAGAGAGACTGAGAAGAACAGGTTATATATTTTGATTACTTCTGTCTGTCTCCTGCCTAGGTTTGAGATGGATTCTTGCTCTCTGCAGATTTAGGTCTCTGCTAGATTCAGGACACAGAAGAAGTCTTTAAAAGTTTCTGAAAGAAGTCTCCTACGCTCACAGAGGCTGCATTTATTGGATCAAAAATACAGTAAAACTGTAATACTGTGAAACATTATTACTAATATTCGAATACGATTCTAATAGATTTTCAAATGTGATTTATTCCTGTAATGGCAAAATTGAATTTAAACAATGGTGTATATCAACTTTCAGCTTTTTCTTCTCTTATACGCAAATCAAAATAATGGAGACATTCATCATTTAAAGGTAGATATTAGATATTAGAACCACTCTAAATGATTGGGTGATAAGTAAGGATTTTAATGATTCTGATTCATTTGAATGGTTTCAGTCCCTGGAGGGTTTCATTGATGAAGATGTAGATTCAGAAGTGGTGTTGTGGCACTGTCAGAATATTTTAGCATGTTGTTCCGCATTGGGATGCTGGGAACTGGAGTACTGCCTTTAGCACGACATCACAGTAGGCCCGCATTAAGGTGAATTTGTGCAATTATTTTTTTTTTTTTATAGTTAATTGTCCAGCCATACATTGGGCTGTGCAAATAAACTCATTCCCTGTACATTCCCTGTACTGAGTCACACTCTTTCTGCCTCTACATGAACCTTTTATGAAGGGTTTTTAACCTTTTCTTTTTCATAAGAAAATCTGGAGAATCAGTTAACCAATTTATCAGTTGCCCATTTATTTAAGTTTTATTGAAAAACAGATCTGTTAAGGCATAATGTGTCTCTTAAGAAGAAATATATCCTAAAACATTACAGATCATAACATGTTCTGCTGGATTCATTTCCCATGTGAATCTATGGATGGGGCTTGAGTTGAGCATTACATTATTAGTATCATGGATTATCTGTTCACTACATAGCAGCTGTTTTCCCTAATTCTTGCATTCAAATGTGAATGAAATGTCTGTGTTTGGCAAATGACAGCTGGGTTCATTTGTATTTTCACCTGGATCAAATTTTAGTTTCCGCCACGGGCACAATTTCCATTTAATAATGCCACACGATGAAAAAAAAAACTGTTGACACAAGTATTTAAAATTTAATGGTGTTCACCTTTGCACATGTGCTGTTTAATTGAGGAATAAATAGTTTGCAACCATTTAACCTTAACTGCAAATCAAATGCAATGAATAATATTTTAATTATGCTGTGCCAGCATTGCAAGCATGTGAGTGTTTGTGTGTGCGCCTGTTTATGCGTGTGTGATTTTGACTGCCTAAATTTAGTGTTGTAGAGAGCAGCTGTTTTACTCACCTCATTAAGGGCTGTATCCTTTACAGATGAACAGAGTCATGTTAATATCAGCCATCAATGCACACACAGCAATGCTTTTACACACACTCACACACAAATATATATACACTTATACTTGATAACCTCCCATAGACTTCATTTTTTATCTTTTATGTATTTACTCGCTCTGTAGATTACTCTCTTTCTACATTATGGGGTCAGCACTTTTTTTTTAAAGAAATATATACTTTTAGCAAGGACACATTGATTAAAAGTGAGAGTAAAGACTTGGATTTCTATTTTAAATGAAGACTGGAGTAATGGCTGCTAAAAATTCAGGCTAACACTTTTGTTTAGGGTCCAATTCTCACTAATAACTAGTTTCATCCTAAGTATACTAAGATATTGGCAGTTTATTAGTAATTATAATGCACATATTAATTGCCTATTCTGCATGACCATATTCTACATCCCTTAATCCTACCCAATACCTAAACTTAAAGGAGAACTCCGGCGCAAAATGAACCTTTGGTCTAATAAAACATTGGTACCTAGTCAACCGTTCTCTGAGATTTGTTTTCATGATAATCGAATGTAAAGAGTTTTATCTCTAAAAACTGTTCAGCGTATAACGCTAGTAATGGGGGCATTTAATAAGTAAAAAGAAATCGCTAGTTAATACCACTAACAAGGCTCAAAATAGCCCCACACGAAAAGATAAAACTCTTTACATTCGATTATCATGAAAACAAATCTCAGAGAACGGTTGACTAGGTACCAATGTTTTATTAGACCAAAGGTTCATTTTGCGCCGGAGTTCTCCTTTAACAACTACCTTACTAACTATTAATAAGCAGTAATTAGGAGTTTATTGGGCAAACGTCATAGTTAATAGTTAGTCAATAGTGAGAATTGGACCCTAATCTAAAGTGTTACAAATTCAGCTATGCTATTACAAGCATAAATTACATGTACATTTAGCTGTATAATTTCCTTCATGTTCTATTTTTAGACCAGGAGAATAACGTAAAGCTTGGTATTTTAATGTGACATAGCATAACAAGAAAATCTATGGCAAGAGCTCTTTTTAGTCCCAGCATTATTTTCCTGCTGATTTTTTCCCCCCTTTGTATTCTGCTGTAACAGTATGAAAAAAGACAACATTGCGCATTTGGATTTGGGGAGAAAAACAAGAGATTCTTTGTGCATTCCAGTCATTATTCATTATATGTATTGTAATCTCGCTTTTCCAAATTTTTTCACTGTATTTGTGAAGACATTTCATGCACTTTACAAGCACTGAAATGTAGGCAAAGATTATACACACTTAAAATGACTCCTTTGCCAAGGCTGCTTTACAACATAGATATTGTTTTATATGAAACTTGAATGAATGTGAAGTCATCATGTTTGAAAGGAAAGCAGGTCAAATGAGCAAGAGAGCTTAAGAATCTCTCTCACATGCTCCCGCTGACCCCGCTATCACTGAGACGGCTTTGTTTAGCTCTGATATGGAACCTCTTCCTCTGGTTATAGCTATACCATGAGCTTAATTCAAGAGCACCGCCTGCCACAATGATGAATGATAGCTTATCTCTGTGACCACAGTTGACCTCGGAGACGTATTCAGCTGGAGGTGGGTGCTTGTGTGAATGTGCAGCTCAGGTTTTGACTAGTCTCACGTTGCCTTGCCAGACTGACGGTCTGGACTCCATCGCAGGTTTCTTTGGCCAACGACCGCCCAAGAGGACGTTTGACTGTAATCCAATGCCACCAATCACAGTTCGTTTTGATCCGCGGCATGTTTTGGGGCGTGGAAACGTTAAGCCGATGTTCTTACGATAACAGACCGGCATGCATCTAACTAATTATTCATTTAAGAATGTTGTGCAAGTTTACTGCAACAATGTTGCCTTGAATTTCACAGGCTTACATCCAATGTTTAGTTGACATTTGTAAGCACTCATTGTCACAGTTGTAAATGTGATGGCTTTCTTGTTCCACGAGGGGGGTTTGGCATCATGACGACTTTCCAGGTGGACCGCTAAAGAACGCGACACACGTGTCTCCCATACTTCCTGTAGAATTTAACCAATCAGATGATGACTTCGAAAATCCAGTTAAGTGTGTCATATACATCAGATGTTCAGCCAACGGTCCGTAGGTGTAACGTCTGAGGCACTAGGTTTTAACGACATTGTGTGAGCCAGCCAATGGCCCCATGAGGAAAATGGCCTGAAAATATACTAAATATCTCTTAATGAAAATCTAAAAATGCAAAAAGGTTTATGTGAGAGTTAGGTTTGGGTTTACAGGATAGAAAACATTATTAGCTCAGTATAAAACCTATATAGAAGTCAATGGAAAGTTCTCACAATGATTAGTATTTGTATTTATGCTAATGACACCATGTGGTAAATGGCTCAGTAAATATACTAAATACGTCTTAATGAGCATATAAAAATGCAAAGAGAGCTCAGAAGGAGTCAATCGAAAGTGCTCAACTATGATTGAAAGGTGTAGTTATTTGTAATTTATCACAATTATAATGTGTTTGTGGTAATACAGTGGTTCTCAATCCCTTTCCTCTCACCCCCAAGAACCCCCCCAACACACACACACACACTGCCCATTTTGTTTGTATCTCTTATCGTTCAATTCGACTGTAAGTGCCCTTTACAGGATATTCTGCCCTGATAACGAAGGTTTCAATCCGAAAGGAGCGTACATGTTCAGTTTAAAGGGCACTGTTAATGGCATAGGGAACAAGGGAACATCGATTCATCACTTCACAAGAAATGGAGTGGGAAATTTACATGGCATTGCGTATCACTCCAGTACTTGAAGAAGTTCACATAAAATAAAGGCGGTAAAAAAAAGGAGGCTTCAGGATTTTTATTGAGTTTAATTAGCCCCATGTGTGGTTTGTACGCCAGGCCCGGGATTGAGAACCACTGGGTTAATTGACAATAATTTGTATGTTTTGTTCTTGTTTATGTTCCTGTTTGCCATTGTAGAGGAGGATGATGGGTGATTAGAGGTGGATCCTGAGGTACCAGAGATGGTATTATCATCGGTGCGTGAATGAACGTTTCTGATCCATGCAGGTTATTAAAGATTAAGACTGCTTTACAACCTCATCTAGCAGGATTTCTGCTGAAAGTTGAGAATCTGCTCCCTGGGCCGGGATGTGTGAGGGATAAAGAGTTGTGTCCTATACTGAACTGTGGTATACTCAGTTGATGGTCTCTCTCGCCTTCGAAGGACTTCAACGTCACCTTGGTCCTTCTCTCAGTCCAGTGCTTGCTCCGATAACATCAGTCTCCACTAAGGGAGGCTTATCACTGAGCCAGGCCTGCCATTGTGTTTATAGCTGTGCTTTGAATCAGTAAGACCCCTCTAATATATATCTGCAGGGCTCGTAAAGGAGCCGGTGTATGGCTTTTATTGACTCCTCTGGAAGACATTGGAGACGTAGATCAAAAGGAATGCGCTCCAAAATGCTTTTGTTTGGGGACGAATATTCTTTCATTTAAGAACAAACGGTTTGTGTGCTGTCTTCCCCCTTGAGTAGTAAATGTGGAAAAAGGAAATTGTGTACAGGTGCTGTTGCTGTTTGTTTTTGTCAATTGCTCTGCTCCAAACCCTAAGCTGCTTTTCCACTTTTTGGGCTAAACCATTCTCTTTGCTTAACCGTTCCATTCCGTGCTGATCCGGCCCAGCCGACATGGATATAGTTTAATTTTCCACTGTGGGACTGATAATGGAGCTCTTTGGAATGTAATACAAATGCATCGTTTGTTGGTAACGCAAGAGTTTACAGATGATATGAGATGTAAATAGCCACGTTATGGAGGATAATCAGATATTTATTTGAATCATATTATTGATTTGTGTTTACATTGCACAAATAATGGATTTAGCCAGCTACAGAGAAACTGGCAATCAGGCAACAGTCAAGTGACCAATCCTTATTTGCGATGTCACTACACGCATTCTACCAGCAAACGTTAGCCAACCGTGCTGAAAACGGTTTGTAATCGTGCCATGACGAACCTGGCTCAAGTGGAAAATAACTGGAACCTTTCCTTACCATTCTTATAACCATTCAGCCTAAAAGTGAAAAATGCTCTAGTGAGCATTTTAGGAAGAAGGTTGTTTAAAAAGGTACTTCTTAAGTTAGCTTGTTTTAGACAAATTCTAAAGCAACGTCACTGTGTCATTCGCAAAGAATGCAATTCCAGAATCCGCTGCAACAAGTTCAGTGGAAAAAATAACAATAGAAGTAGAAATAATAATAATTATAACTAACATTTCATTCAGTACCAGTATCAATACAAATACTTAAGTGTAATTTAAAATAAAATTTTACCCAATATTTCTGTATTCTTATGTTTATAAGGCCCTGTCCCAAATGGCACATGCAGTCTTTGTTTTTATTTACGTTACATTTAGATTTTTTTAAATATATTTAATTGAATTATATATTTAGTTATATTTTATAATTTGTAATATAGCAGAGATATATATTTTGTTAATATATGGTTATATATTGTTTTTATTAATATTTTAATAGGCTTTTATTTTTTTATATTTTCAGTTATTATTTTAATTTCAGTTTAATATTTAGTAATTATTTAAAATATATATTTTTTGTCATATGTATTCGTTTTTTTTTTTATATATATATTTCGAAATAGTTTTTATTTTAGTTAGTTGTTTTAGTACTTAAACTTATTTCAGTAAGTTCCCAAATCAACATTTCTAATTTTCATTTAGTGTAGGTTTTTCATCTTATGTTTATTGTTTTTAAATAAACATAAGATTATGGGGTTTTTTTTAATTAATGTTTTTTAATAGTTTTAGTTAATGGTAATACTGATCAGAACAGGACCCTGGCCATTTACATAAGTTTGTGTATGAGTCTTCCATGAGGATTTGTTAGGAGTGCTGTTTGTTTGGTTGATGCCTGTAGACCATTCCAAATGAGCCACAATGATGGTTAGGATGCTGGTTTAAAAGGCAGTATGTAGTGAGGCAGCTCACTTGGGTTTGAAAGAGTACTTATGTCTGCTTATGGTGTGCTGTCTAGCTGCTGCTCCGTGTCTACTCTCTCTCTCTCTCAGTCTGGTAATGAATGCCCCTGCTGCAGGCTCCCAGAGGAACAATTATAATCTTCCCAGTGCACCCGAGACCGCCGCCCCTCCCGCATGTAGCACCATTAATTGCATTGTTACGTGTTATTGTACCGAGTGGCACTGTCGTCTTGAGTGCTGTTTACTAATGAAACGTGTTGCGCAGCGAGACAGTTTGTGCTCATTTAACCTGGCTATTAAACCTAAAGCAGCAATATACTGATCCCTCCCTCCTTTTGGGATTGAGGAAAAAGAAAGAAAGAAAAACTACAACTGAAGAGTTCCCGTGAGGCGCACCTTCATTAGCAGCCTGTTAGAGTGGCCTGAGTGAACAGGACGAAGTTTGCTTTCCCCCGCCAGCACATAACCCTCTTAAAAAAGGTTCATTGCAGTACCTAAGGTTCAGCAAAGAACCCTTTTCTTCTCAAGAACCACTTTTTTTTGCTGGATAGTAGGGTTGTCGTGGTACCACAGTTTCAGTAGTCAACAATTCTCGATACAGAAACGAAAAAGCTGTTGAACACATTCCTTAAAAAAAAAAAATAATAATTGACATTAAACTTTAATTAAATTAAACACTAAACATTTCAATGCGATTTTTTTCAAGGAATTTATTCAATAATAAATTAAGAATTAAGCAAAAGAACAATTAAAAACAATGTGTTTATTTATTTATCCTATAGCCTGAGATGCTGTATTTTATTATTTTATTTCAGTGAATTGACTCGTAATGTATTGAACGTTAACATGCAAACACACCTGTTGGTCAGGACTGTTTTTTTATTGACTTGTTACCTGACTTTTTGATATCCTCACTTGAAAGAGTTCTTGTGTAAAGTTGGCTGTTTGGTTCTTAGGAGATCTGAGTTCTTGATGTCACATTGTAACGTTTCTTCATACAAGTGTCTATATAGCACCAGTAGACAAACAAGAAAACAAAAGAATAGTAAGTTCTCATACCTTAGTGACATGATCGGACTAGTGAAACCCATTTTGTTTCTAACTGACACTGGAACCTTTATTATTATTACTTTTTCTAAACTTTGTATCCAACTGTGGCCCTCTGATCAGCTGAATTGAGTGGTTTGGGTGAGCAGTGTCTTAATTTTCATTAAGTGCCCTCTCCCCTTGAGGCTCTGCATCCTTGGACTCAGCTGCTAACTGGGTTTCCCTTGTCACCGATACACTGGCAAATTTAATTTCCTGTCTCCCGGGTGTTCTCCGCAGGGCCTGAGCCGACGCTTGCAACAACAGGGACTTACTCCATCATACTGCCGCCCCAGGTTGAGTGTGGTGACTAGGATACAGTGACCCACCATCCTCCTGTGTTTCCTGTTGAGATATGCCTGTACATTTGTCTGGGAGTTGTGCGGACATTTTTCTCTGCTCGCGCCTCTGTCATTGGGATTAGATTAGCCTGTACTCTCATGCCTGGATGCTTTGCTGTATTAGCTGAGACCCAGCAGGGCAGTGGCATTCATGGGGAGATGGCCGGTTTCTGCAATAGAGATAAAGCTGCTGGATTTCAAATCACACTATGCTCACTGACCTTCTGTGAAATGTTAAACCTCAGCCCAGCTCGACTGCCGTGCAATCTCACCGTCTGGCAAGCGTCACAAAGAAGATATAAACCTATGGGAGGAGAATTCTGAGGGAATTTGAATGTCAAGGTGTGTGTCTATGTGTGTCCACATGGTTTAAGCGCTCCATGGTAGCCGGGTCCATTTGATTTGCGGTGCGATAACACCGGGCTCTGTGGTGTAGTGGGTCATATGCATCAACACAGCAGCTCTGTCAGATTTGCTATCGTCGAATGCGTTTCATCTCTGCCGGGTTGGGAGCTGCAGTCATTCTGATCTTATCACCGTATGTCCCCTCCAGCCCCACACAGGCCTGTCCTGGGTAGTGGTTGCTTAATGGTTGTGGATCGCAACTGCTGTCACAAAGGTCCCTGGTTTAATTCAAAGTAGAAATTGGAATCATAATCCTGATGTGTTACAGTTTAGTCATTGCCAATTGGGATTTCCACATTTGCTGTGTGACAGGTGCGGCACGGATGTAACTATTATACAAATGAAACCTCTCCAGTTGACTAGCAGAGCATTCATTTAATTCGTTTGTTAAATAAGAGGCGTTCTGGCACTGGAATATGTTGTCTTTGAAATCATGCTGGGCGTTCGTTGCGGCTGTTATCATTGGCGGAAGGCAACTGTGCTCTCTTGGCGCTCGTGCACATCACACAGACGAGCGCTTCAATCTATCCAGTTGTGGAGACTTTCTATTAGTTACGATGAAATTACAAAACAAAATGCACACAAACATGTCAATGCTCTTGACGTACAATCGCTGATGAACATCTTTGGTTGCAATGAGAGGAAAAAAAACTATACGAGGGTGGATTAGAACCCAGAAACAAAAGTTCTTCCGCCAGACCATTAAGGCACACAAGCAGTTGATGCAAATATATGTATTTATTCACTGATCTGAAGAATCTCGGGACTAACAATTGTATTATAGTAGATGGAAGGATGAAACTATCATGTTAAACATGACTTGTATGGCGATACATTAAACTCAATGTACTATTGAAATTGATCTCTGGAAATTGTAATATAATTGTTTTCTGCAATTGCTGTTGTTACACCCCTCCCCCCACTCCTGTCCCACCCACTTTTTAAAACAAAGTTACGCCACTGGATTTCCAGTTTCTGATTTTGTTGGTTCTGGTCTATATACTATGTGTTTAAAATATTTTTATAATGCATTTTATAAAATATAATCAAATAAAATGTTTAATTAAATATACATTTAATTAAAAATCGAATAATAGCATCTCTGCAGCACATTTGCCATCCAATATACCACAAGATCCCGACACAAGCGCAAAGAGAAGTCCAGTGCTGTTTATAGAGACGCCGACCTGAGATCCAAACCCTGCTGTCAGAATGCTAGTGGTGGAGGCTTCATTGCCTCATGAGGGGGTTGGTAGATGTGATCGAGATCCATTAAGTGTGATTACATTATGGATATAAATCCCCATCTGAACACAGCATGTACTTTTATGGAGATCCATTACAGCATTTATTCAAAGCTCTTGTTCAATTTGTACCTTTCTTTGCCTCTGATGTATCCAATAAGGAAATCCAGGGGAGAAAAAAAAAAGAATGAAACTGTGGTGGTAATAAGCTGAGATGCGGTGGAAATCAGAATGTTTTAATGGGGTCTCAGATTCCGATGGAAATGAAGAGAAATGGTGGTGATCCTCTGGGGTTTACGGGTGAAAGAATTAACACAGCTTGTCACTCTGTCCCAGCCATCCTCCCGTTACCAGGGTAACGGACGCCCGTGTGCCTCGGACTAACCATGGTGACACAGTTCTCGCTGCAGCCTGACTGAACCTTTCCTCACGCGCAGCAACCCAACCAGAGCTGTAACCAGCAGGAATTGCGGGAGTTTCTATCTCAACAGAACAGTGCTAATCTACCCTAATGACCTCTGTGGGGAAAATATATTCAGCCTCTGACACTATCAATTCTTTGTTTCTGCTTTAATGAGCTCTCAGCTACTAGGTAGAACATTCTCAGTAATCTGCTTATTGGCCGCAGTGAGATAGGACAATTTTAGAATATCATATCTTAAATCCAGCTTTGTGTGCTTAAATTAGAGCGGGATAATTTAGATACTACTGGAGTGACAGATTCTTCTAAAATCACAGAATTAACTATAAGGATACTTTCTTGTTGTCCATATTTTTTTCTAGTAAATAATCTTGTTAGGATTTCAAACAGGAAGGCTTAGGAGGGGACATTAAGGGGAAGCAGCAGCGTTGGAGAATACATTTAGTGATACTACTGAATAAACTATATTTAGCAGTAGCATGACAGTAGCTCAGTTGTTTCCAAAATACTGCAGCTTTTTCAAGAGACTTTTTCCAACTAGTAGCAGTGTAGCGCAACCACAAAGCTACATTACTGTTTTCAGTGTCACACTGAAATTCGCATGTGGTTTTACTGCCGAGCGAGTTGAGGCAATAATCAGACATACTCTCATATGTAGCACTGGAAAATCTGATTCATTCTAGTGAATCAGTTTATTTGGAAAATTCATGTAAATGAACTGGTAAAAAAAGTTCACCAATTTCAGGCTCTGTATAGTATTTTACATCTTCTATTTATAGCAGAATAATAATGTTTAGTTAATCTTTATATTCATGGTTTCAACTTTGTTGTATAAATCAGGATATATTAATGCTGTTACCCTTTTTGAGAGTTTTTTTCTAAATTCATTTAAAAACTCAGCATGTACCTGCCAAAATTGATGCTGTGATTAAATTGTAAATGATATGTATAATTATTATTAATATATGGCTTTATTATGTAACAACATTTTAGTGTATTTAATTATCATATTTTATAATACATTTTGTAAAATATAATATTTTTAAAAATATATATATATTTTTTTAATTAAGAAAAAAATATATGCATTTTACAGTGCTGGTCAGAATTATTTGTCCCCTTGGTAAATGTGATCAAAGATGGCTGTAAAAAATAAATCTGCATTGTTGATCCTTTTGATATTTTATTTAAAACAAAATGCAAAATTGGTCAGATGAAACAAACAAAAAAAAAGCTTTTTTGGTAGCAAACATTTAATATGATTTTGGTTCATACAGGGATAAAAAAGTACCCCATATGTAACATGAAATACTCTGCTGTATCTTTAATGCCGTGGGACTAATTTTCTGCCAGAGGTCCTTGACATCTTGTTCAGAAACGTGGCATCATGTATTCGATCAAATACCAACAGATAAAAAATCAAAACCTCAAAAAAGAAAAAAATCAAAAAAGAAATCTTATAACGGGCCATGTTTGGATCTTCCAATAGGACAGTGATCCAAAAACAAACATCAAAATCAAAACAAAAATGGGTCACTGAACACAAAACCAAGCATCTGCAATGGCCATTCCAGTCCCTGTCCTGAACCCTATAGAAAATGAGTGGGCTGAACTGAAGAGAAGAAGCGCCAACATGGATCTGGAGAGATTCTGTATGGAGGAAAGGTCTCTGATCTCTTGTAAGGTGTTCTCCAAACTTATCAGGCATTATAGGAGAAGACTCAGAGCTGTTATCTTGGAAAAAGGAGGTTGCAAAAAGTATTTAATAAAAGGGGACAAATAATTGTTCCCAATGTGTTTTGGAGAAAAATATTTATTTCATAATGTGATTTCCCCCCCCACTTCCAATTCTTTTACTTCAGTGAAAGGTTAGATTTTTGCTAATTCTTTCAATAAAATATCAAAAGGATTAACAATGCAGATTTATTTTCTACAGCCATATTTGATCATATTTACTAAGGGGGCAAATAATTCTGTCCAGCACTATACAAAACCATTTGCTATTCTATTTGCCATCATTAAAAACAATTTCATTTTTATGGGTAAATTTCATAAAATGTTTTATAAAATACATTTTGAAATAAAAGTTATATTTAGTGTTTTAAATATATAAATAACTTCTTCATAACTTTAAATTATTTTAGAAATTTTAAATGGCTACTAACTAGCATTGCTTTTTGTCAGTCAGTTAGCAGTACAGAGTAACTTGAATACTTTAAAGTGTAGTTTGGAAGGCTATGGATTCAAAGTTGCTAACACAACATTTGAAAGGAGACTCTATTCAGCCAGACCTTCATTAATATACCAGATGTGTTCAGATACAGTTTAAGATATGGTCTGCTCTCACCTCTTTCACAGAGGGTAAAATGAGGCTGTTTACTGGGGTATATGGAAGAGGAGACACTGTCTCAATCTACATATTTTTCAAAGTTGACTAGTGTTTTTAAAAGTTGAAATCTTTTAAATGGCATGAGATGGCCAGACACATCCACCTGAATGTTGTCAAACAAACCCGAACCTGTATTGAAGCTGGAACATTGCTGGTTTTGACTCTGAGTCAGTTGTGTGAACCAGCATAGTGAAATTGTTCACAGACTGTCCATGCACAAGAGTTTTTGGCTTTGATTAAATCCACTTGGCAGATTAATCAAAAGAGTGGTTGTAAATCATTTCTGCAAGTACTAACCCATGATAACCGTGTTAAGCTGTGGAAACTCTTGCTCAATACTTAGCTCTGGGCATAACAATACTGTGAGCAAAGCGCTGCACAGACCAGCTGTAATCAAAAGCTGTAGTTTCAAATGGGATAAAAAGACTCACTGCAACTTTTGCAATGTTTTTTTTTCATGCCAAGATTAAAGCCCTTTGATTATTTCTTGTGTAATTGGGGCTATTTGAACGCCAAATAGTTTTGTGTCTGCTTAGTCGAGGCTTTGAGTTGGACGTGTTTTTTTTTGCTTTGAGCCGTATGATATCTCTACCTGCCACTTCTCTGTTGTGGAGTGATAAGAGAACTGCTTTAAAAACAGGCTGAGTGCAGCTATTTACTGCCTCTGCGGCAGAGAGAACGTGACCTTTCACCTCTCCCTCGTTCCTTGAGTATTGACAGCACATGACTTTTCATTGTTTGAGCTGAGACCAAAAGCCATAAAGACTGGATTTGTTTTCAAAGCATCGAACATGTGGATTACCTGCTTCAACAAAATGCAGGTAGTCCAGGAGTCCTCCAGCTAAGTCTTCTTCTGTTTGTTTTTCACATGTAAATGATGTTACTTGTGGCTGTTTTCATTGAAACATGTCTCCGCAGCTCATAGCTAACAGGCCTGCGTCCAATCAGATGCACGGGGGGGCGGGGCTTCGCCAGTCAGGTTAGTGGGGCATGACATGTAATTCCACAAGAGGAGGGGTTTCCGAAGGTCACACCCTTTCAGGGAATTCTCACAGGTAAACACTCCGAGCAGATGAGTCAAGGCTTGCCGGGACTTTGACGTAGGCTGTGGAGTGTTTATGCCCTCAAAAACAAGATATTGCGTACTTCGGAGTGCCTTGGAATTATGGGTACCGTGGTGTGAGATTACACATAAATGTCTTTCTGTCTAGAGGGAAGGAAAGTGTTTGTCACAAGAGCCGAGAGAAGCCTACGCCAAGCTTATGAATGAAATCTCAGAGCAGGTACAGAGTTTATTTTTACTTTCTCACAGGCACATTTATATGTCAGATGGATATTAAGTGTGATGTGCGTCAGGAATAAGGGTGCTTGTGGGGATGGATGACAGTTGTTTTGATCTAAAGCTGAAGTATCCTTAAATCTGATTACTTGCAGTGTAGTCTTTTTTTCTTTATGCTTTTACCCTCCAGCAACAAAATAAACTCTTCTAGGAAACTCCACTCAATCAAACCCCATTGACAGGTTTGTATGAAGAGAGAAAAAGATTGGGGTAGTACTTGGTCCAGTACGCAATGACCAAACAACTGCATAGAGATGGGTTGAAATTCACCTTAGTAAATGGGTAGTATCATCCTGGCTACAACCCAAGCATAATGAACGGTTTGGACATTTACATTTTCTTCTGATGTTGTAAAAACCTAGTTTAGTCTCATTTTAATCATTTGTTGAGAATATGCCGTGTTAGAACTCAAGTTGTACATAAAGTTAACTTTTTTCTTGTTTTTGTGGCTGAGTGACTCAGTGAGCGATTTATTACCAGCATGAATAGACTCATTACTTGTTCTTCACCCACTTTAAATGAGTTTTGTGCTTGTTTTAACGCAGCTCTCCCAATCAAGCGAGCAAAACAATGACAGTTTGGCAGTCGCTTGGCTTGTAACATCAGGATCGTCCGTGTCTGCATGTTGAATAGAGGATCTCTCTTGGCACTCGTGTATGCGGTTAATAGTCAGATGTTAAGATGGGTGATGAGGGAACAAAGTCCTGTTCTTTGTCATTGTGTTGTCTTTGTTATGTCAGTCATACTGGCATGCAAATGAACATAGCTGTTCATAGAATATCGTTATGCATTTTAACACATGGCAGACACGAGCGGACATTAATTTATTCAAGCTCCAACGGCCAGTTGCTTGCATATGCAGATGTACAGTATATGACTATATTAAACACTAACTGCATGTATGCATGCATTTAATCACTGATTTATGATTAGGCTGCCAAACAAATGTTGATTCAGACAGGCAGATGGTATTTGGGCTCTGATCGGAGCATCATGCCTAATTATCTGTAGCTTTAACCCACCCTCTGTGATCTGGTTTTCTGTCATCTGGACGCATGACTGGAGCACATTTAGAGCTATTTGCTAGAGAAACACAATCTCAAAGAAACAAACCTGAGCCTGGATATCAGATACAATGTGTCATTCACAACTATGTGGGAAACGCTATCTTGGCCTACTTCCAAAGAACTCTGGTGCGATTTGACTGAAATATGAACGCAACACGAACCAAAGACATGTAAACAAACCAAAAACAGGACATGATGTCACAATATGCAACCCTAAAAGGGAAAGAACACTTAAGCATACCTGTTTTTTCTCGTCATAGTCGCGAAGTTACCCATCACAGTTCGGTACAGGTATCAGAACCGCGTCTCCTTGCAGCAGATCTTCGTTTGTGTGTGTGACGGAGGGATTCCTGACGTTGTTTTGACCCCTTTAAACATTTTATAACCCCTTCACAAGTTCTCAGCTCCATCATATACCATCATAATTACGCACATACACTGAGTGCATTTAGCCCAGAACACAGCACTTTTTTGGATGTTCGACAAGTTCCTTCACAAAGTATATGCCATAGAAGCCTTTTTTTTGTATCTTTCGTTTCTGTGTTAAAAATGACAGTGTGAACACTAAGTGAACCAGGACTAAATGTATAATTTTCTTTTTTGGCCTGGACCAAAAGAACCAAGATAACTGAACTACAAATGTGAACACAGGGTTAAAGTTACCATTTTGAGGCTAATGTCAAAATCATTGTTCAAGATTCTAGAGTTTGAGAGCAAAGTGTTATAAATGTTTCAATTCATGTTCAAATGTCACGTGGCTAGTGCAAGAGCTTCAAAATCACCCTAAAAAATTTGCTTGTTTCTTTTTGAGCTAAATGAAAGACTTTGAAAATGTTTAAAAGACAGCAAATGTGATGAAAATTTGTTCTAAAATAAATCAGGATGGATTACACTTCGTTGTCGTTTGATACTCGAAAGTATTTTTGCAAAAACTTTCTTTGATGTTGGAAATAATGGCCAAGAATGATGTTTCTGGTCTCTCGGGACACTATTGGCAGTTGCCAGCAAATTAGGCCTAAACAGAGCCCTGCGTTGTCATGGCAACAGTACAATTAAATTACTTTACTGTCAGCTGTAATATAATTTTCCTGTGCAACGGCTCACGGGACTGGAGCGCCCCATCGGAGGGTGAGTGGAATGAGCGCTCCTCATTGGAAAGATGCAGTACATTGATTTTTCATGAATGATTTTAGTGCCCGTGTTGCATTTCAATGTGCTGATGGCTAGTTTGAACAAGAGGCGATTTCGTTCCCCTTCAAAATGCTGCCTTTCCCACAGCACTGAAGTATAATATTTAAGTATTTCTCTATTCTAAAAGACAAGCAGTTTGAAGCCGAGGTCAAATTGTTTTAGAAAAAATGTAATCTGCTCTTTGAAGAGGAAAAGCAAAAATCAAATGTTTGATTTTTTAAATATATTTTCATGGAATTATTTTTGGCAGTATTTAAATGTTTGATGTGACTTTCTAGTAATTGCTTTTGTTGATGGACCGGCTGTGTTGAGCGAATGAGAGGGTGAGAGAGTGAGACAGGAAAGACAGCGCCACATAAATTGATCTTAGTGATCATGGGGAAGGTCGCAGTCTGTTTTTCTGGTGTCATGTTCTGAGTATTTGATTCAGTGATTGACATCTTTCCCCTCTGTCGCACACAGTTCTTGATAGAATAGTGTATTGAAATAGATCAGGGTTGCCCAATCCCGTTCCCAGAGATCTACCTCCCTGCAAAGTTCAGTTTCAACCTTGATCAAACAAAACTGAACCAGCTAATTAAGATCTTCAGGAGTACTCGATAATTACAGACAGGTGTGTTTAATCAGGGTTGGAACTGAACTCTGCTGATAGGTGGATATCCAGAAACAGGATTGATTGAACACCCCTGACATAGATAGAGATATTTTTAGGTTAGTAGTACTATAGCTGTCATTTTGTTTTAAAATGTGGGAAAATCACAAACGTGCTTGTTATGGTGACATCTGAAATGGCAAGACTAATGCTGGGTACACACCAAAAGATAATCGGGCTGATTTTGGGCCGATTTCCCCCTTCCGACAATCCTAGCTATGTCCCGATTATCTTGATGGTTCTACAGATTATCTTATCAGATTCTCCCTTGGTGTGAGATGTGTTAAGAGTGTCCGAACCTGCTCGGAAGAACGTCGGAGGCGCCCCGATCGCGAATCGTAAATATTCAACATGTTGAATATTTACGATCGGAAATCCTGATGTGTGGGGGGAACCCCGAGGACAAACGCGCGCTCGCTCTGGAGATTATCACGTGAAACGAAACAATATCCAATCAGAAAGCGAGATGACGGAAGACAGAAGCATAACAAACGCAGTCATGGCGCAGCACAAAGTGAAATTGATGTGGACAGCAGAGATGGAGGATCAGCGTGTTGATTTGTGGCAACAGCACAAATGTTTGTACAACGTGTGGTGTAAAACCTACCATAATAGATTGGACAAGAAGAAGAGTTGGTCAGAAATAGCTTCTGCAATATTAGAGAGAGAGAGAGACGGAAAATTAACCATGTTTTTATTATAGGCGTATTGAACATTTGTATAACCAAATAAATACTATGGTTAGAATTTTTTTTGTGTGCAAAACTATGGTTAATTTGTGGTTATGGTCTGCCTTGATTATTCTGATGTCTCACGAGATTTTGCGAGATTTCCTGTGTTCACAGTCGAGAATCTGGTTGAAAATCTGTTCGTGTGTGGTGTGCTGTCTTTGTCACATCATGGCACACCACACACTATAGGAGCAAAACGGTTCAATTTAGGATTTTTTCTCCTCATGTGTGTGGTCTTTCACATTTTGAAAATCTTATAAGATGTAAAAAATCTTTTGGTGTGTACCCAGCATTACTGAATAATCTCAAATACCAGTTTCCTAGTTAAAAAATTGGACATGAACACCCTCTCAAGTCGAAATTTGAATGCGATGAGCTCGCAATCAAAATTTTCCGATAGCACATGAAGGCAGCATTAGCTCGGATATTAAGTTAAATGTTTTGGCCAGTATATGTTGATCTGTATTAGCTCATTAAAAACCGAAATCATTATTATTAATTTTCAGTGAGTTCTCTTAACACAAATGAACAGTTTCCTTCATTCCTAATTGCCTCTGTCAATCCTGGGATTTTGTAGGTCAGTGGATAAAGGCATGGATCAGCAATTTAATATAAAGTATGATTTAAAGTATGGTCCAGTTCTAATCCACACTAATGTAACCCTTTATATTATTACAATTTAAAATAGCCTTTTCTATTGTAATATATTTTAAAATGTAATTTATTCCTGTGATGGTAAAGCTGAATTTTCAGCATCATTACTCCAGTCTTCAGTTTCACACGGTCCTTCAGAAATCATTCTAATATGCTGATTTGATGCTCAAGAAACGTTCCTTATTATCTTCAATGTTGAAAATGGTTGTGCTGCTCATTATTGATGTGGAAACCATTGTTCATTCTTTGATAAATAGAAAGTTCAAAAGACAGACATTAATTTGAGATCAAAAACTTTTGTAACATTATAGCTACATGCCTTTACTGTCACATTTAATGCATAACATTTGTCACATTATATATGTAGTATTGATATCTTTATTTTTATCTGCGTACGACAACTATAAAAAGAGCAACTGAGAGAACATAAAACAGACAGAGCAGATCAGTTGTAGATGACCTTGAGTATTATTTCCCATTTACTTGAACTATTTCACACTGTAGCAAGGCTTCTTCAGTTACTCTGTAGCTGTTCCGTCTTCTCTGAGAACAGACTGACGTGCCGTGCATTCTTGCTGTTGACAGAGTAGGATAATTCTCACTGCTATGCTCTTTTTGTGCTCTCTGAGAATGTTTTGTCCCTTGGATGGAAGTAAAGGCTGTGATCTGAACATCAAGTGAAATAAATCAACCTGCAAGACAATCAGTCTGTAAACTTCTACAATAGCTTTGTAGTGGATTTGGATTGTGCATTTGGGAAGTATGTCTTGACCAAATGATGCTCTTAATGTGTTTTATGTTCACCTTTGATGTTCTTTGATTGTGATCTTGTTCTCCTTGGTGTATTTCGTAGGAGCCTTGGTCTAAATGGGTCCGGTTATGCCTCCCAGTAAGAAGCTGGAAAGTTCCGGGGTCAGCGTCGCGAGCGGCCTGAGCCAGTTCTATCAGGCGAGCTCCATAACCCGCGCCCTACAGGAGGCCGAGGAAATGGACCTGGCTCTTCCCATCATCAAACTGGAGAAGGGCAGCGTGGAGGACGAGGAACTCACCAACCTCAACTGGCTCCACGAGAGCAAGAACCTGCTCAACAGCTTCGGTGACCCCGTGTTGAGAAGCGTCAGCCCTGTCCAGGACCTGGACGATGACACCCCACCCTCCCCGGCCCACTCGGATCTCCCTTACGACGCCAAGCAGAACCCCAACTGCAAACCTCCTTATTCGTTCAGCTGCCTCATCTTCATGGCGATAGAAGATGCCCCTTCTAAGAGACTGCCAGTTAAAGACATATACAACTGGATCCTGGAACACTTCCCTTACTTTGCCAACGCCCCCACGGGGTGGAAGAACTCAGTCAGGCACAATCTGTCCCTCAATAAGTGCTTTAAGAAGGTGGACAAGGACAGGAGTCAGGTAAGGATGCCAAAATCGTTCTGCATCAATTTTTAATTGCACTGTGGGAAATGCTGATCTTATTGTACTGTAGATTTCATTTAATAGTTGCTCTTTTTATTTGTCTTTACTCCTTTTTTTTGGTAGTAGTCGAGACTACAAACATTTGCTTAAAAATTTTCAGTAGCCTAAAGGCAGCTCCACTGTTTTCGAAAATGATTGCTGTTAGCAACAGGTTAATACAAAATGTTACACTGCTGTTTGTAGTCAAATTGTATTGCGTATAACTTTAGAAGTATAGATGTGGCAATTAGTAAATGGTCTACCTACATTTTTTTTGTCAAATGCCGCTGGGAATTACAGTTCATTTGCAGTGAATTCGTTTGAGCGGTTCGTCAATTAACCATAAGATGATTTACCAATCAATTAGATTTAAAAAAACTTTAACATATATAATATATTTTTAATAGGGTTTTATTTTTTCTTATTTTTCTTATTACTCCTATTTAGTGTAAAGTTATACGTTAACTTTGATGCTGTCACCCTACTTAAAATCATTTTGTGACAGTAAGCTTTAATTAATAATTTAATAATTTTACTTTTATGTCATTTATTTTTTAGTGTTCATAATATCTAATGCTTTAGCTAATGTTAATAAATTGAACCTTATTGTTAATTATTATTATTTTTTACCATATTTTATAATTTGATCATTATATAATTAGAAAGATTTTGCCTGCTTAAAAAGCTTTTAACTTGCATTCTAGCTAACTACTTTGACAAAAGAGTTGGTTTTTAAATGAGTGGCTTTGGAAATCTACGCTGCAGGAGTGTGATGAACATGTCAATATTTAGGGGTGAGACTTGTTATCTCGGTTTTAATATGGGTAAATGTTGATTGAATTGATTCCTGTAAGAAAACATTTTATGATTGTTTGATAAAAGGATGAAGCTTATGAATTGGGACCCATTAGATGCTTATTGAGTATTGAGTGATTCTTGTCAAAGGCTGATAAATGCATTCCTGTGCGTGTGTATCATATTGAGAGCATGCTGTGTTTGTGTGTGTGTGTGTGTTTATGGTGTGCATGTGTCTACAAGTTAGTCAGAACAGTAAAGCCATTCCATGTGACTCTTACAGTTCACTGCCATCTGGTCCCTGGCTGTGGAGCAAATAATTTTTTCTGTATATGTGTCTCCATAGAAACAGCTTTTCAGTTGACATGGAAAGTAAGCTGTTGCTGTAGCAACAGAGAAACTGATGTGTTTATGTGTGTATGTGTGTGAGAAAGTGTTCTGGCTGGGAATGGCTAATCCAGCGATGGCAGTGTAGTGGGCTGCCGCTACCCCTTTGTGCCGCTCAATTAACCCCTTCACTCCTGCCACGACAATAAGAACACTTCTGTGACTTTGGTTGCAGGGTGTCCATTAAAGAATGAATGTTTTTTCCTTGTTTGCCATGGTCAAAATATTTGAGCTTTGAGAGACTTTGAGGCACATGTTCTTTGTTTGTTATTATGGTGACTTAATATTGAATTTAAATTAAATTTCAAATCTTGGATTGGGGTGTTTTTCATCTGCTGTGATGACAATATCCAGGCTCTGCACCCAACTTGAGATATCATTTTAATGCGTATTTTTAATGTGCTTTTCTAATTTTATTTAAATCCAAAATTGTATTTCCTTGCTGAGAATCACAGAGTTTAGTTGTTTTTTCTTTATTCAGCTGAACTGTGTTAGTTTGAGCTCTGGGCTTTTTGGAATTAAAAAGGTATTTTTTTCTTTTCTTTATTGCTCAAAACATATTTCATGGAAGTTGAAACTTCTTTATTATATACTTAGGAAGTTCATGCAAACAAAAACTATATATATATTTTTTACATTTTCTGTACAAAGAAGTGGTTCTTGCCTTTTGTGGGCAGGCGCTTGGTCATTTCTAGGGTGATCTTGGTGGTTACTCAATGGTTGTGGTTGTGCAAAACATTTTGCCATGATGCTAAGGTGTTGTGCAGGGTGTTGCTGCTAGATGGTTGATAAGGTGATCTAGGTGGTTGCTGGATGGTACTTGCATGTGCAAAACTTGCCACCATTATGTTATTGTACATGTTATTGTATTGGGTATTGTACATTTGTTACTAGGGAGTTGCAAGGTGGTTTCTAAGGTGATCTAGCCTAGGTGGTTGCATGTGCAAAACTTGCAACCTTGATGATAGGGTGTTGTGCACGTTTACTAGGATGTTGTTAGGCAATTTCTAGTGTGATCTAGGTGGTTGCTGGATGGTACTTGCATGTGCAAAACTTGCAACCATGATGATAGGTTGTTGTGCATGGCTACTAGGGTGTTGTTAGGCAATTTCTAGTGTGATCTAGGTGGATGCTGATTGCATGTGAAAAGTTGCTGCCATAATGCTAGGGGTAAAAAGTGAAAGTCACATGTGAAGGCCAAGTATGGTAACCCAAACCTGTACTTGGTATTTGTCCTCTGCACTTAACCCATTAAAGTTAGTGCTTAGATATTAGGAGTAGTGACACACTCAGATACACACTCTGAACAGTGGACAGACATTTTTAGTCTTGCTCAAGGGCACCTCAGTCATTTCCTGCCAGTATTGAGAATCGAACCTGCAGTCTTCAGGTTATCAGTTGGACTCTCTAACCATTAGGCCACGACTGCCCCCCTGTGAATTGTTACTAGGGGGCTGTGCCAGGTCAAAAGCCCCACGACTCTATGATACTTTGTTAAATATAGAGTGGTTTTACTCAAGATACCTTCAAAAGAGCTACCGGTGAGATGAGCATAACCGGTGTCCATCGCAATTGATATCTAAACGTTTTTTTCTTTTTCTCACTAACATTTGAATATTAAAACTGAATAAAATGCCAACAATAAAAATATTTTTTTTTTTAAATAATTGTTAAAATTTTAGAACATTGGTAAAAAAAACATCACAAAGTCAAGACAAGACCTTCCTCAGTCATTACTGTAATAGCATACTGGCTAAACAGATTTGGCAAACGCTCTAGTGCGTTTTTTTTATGCACTCTGGAAAACTTCAAATGTTTCTATTTACAATGTGTTTTTGCAGCGGTGAGAAATGTAGCCAATCACAGTCATGTTTGTTGATCTCTTGAATGCAATGGCCAATCAGAGGTGTTTAATTTAGTCCACTTACCGCTCAAAACACCCGAGTTTTTGTTCGATGTTGAGATCTGCACGCTCGCGAATCCTCTCAATAACAAACAAAGACACGATGTAAGTAGGGCTCCCCTCGACTAAAGATTTTTATGGTTGACTATTAGTCGTTAATTTTAGGTGTTTAGTCGACTAATCACACGTTTATTAATAAACCATATAGTAAGTCATAATAATGAGCCTTTAATTGCCTACATATAGCCTAATCAGCTCTCAAGCGCACGCATAAAGCCACTGCTCACCGACAGAAGTAATGATTATAGTTATGAATGTGTTGGGGAAAAATAGCAAGGAGACTGTCTGAGAACTTTGATTATTATTGACAGATTTTAATGGAACTGTGAGATCGCGAACTGAGATGAGTAACAGTTTTTTAGTGACTGTAAAGGGAGCGTTTTTTTTTTTTTTTTTTGCCTGTTTTCGAGGCCATAGCCTATATAATCTATTGAATTAAATTTTGGTTTTTCATGCTGCTAAGAGGACAGATGACCAATTATTACACGCTCAAAATTACAGTGACAGTGATAACTTGCACGGGACAAAAATATGGCATGTCAAAATAGAAAGGCAGGCTGATAGATTAATTATTAAATATTCCTGTCAATATATTTTTTATTATTTGTAAAAGTAATGTCTCACTGTACACTGCTATTCTTGATATAATGTTGCTTACACAACACATTACATCTGCACTTTACTGGAGAATCTTTACTTTACCATTAAAATAATTTACAACTGTGAACAACTAATGAATTGTGAATTTTAATTGTAATGATGCATAAATCTCAATTTTAACAATGAAATGTAATATACAGGTACAGACACAACTGTAATTTAAACCAAAATATGGTTGGTTTCTATCCATCCATCCATCCATCTTCTTCCGCTTATCCGGGGCCGGGTCGCGGGGGCAGCAGTCTAAGCAGAGATGCCCAGACTTCCCTCTCCCTAGACACTTCATCCAGCTCTACCGGGGGGACACCGAGGCGTTCCCAGGCCAGCTGGGAGACATAGTCCCTCCAGCGTGTCCTAGGTCTTCCCAGGGATCTCCTCCCAGTGGGACGTGCACGGAACACCTCCCCGGGAAGGCGTCCAGGAGGCATCCGGAACAGATGCCCGAGCCACCTCAGCTGACCCCTCTCGATGTGGAGGAGCAGCGGCTCTACACTGAGCTCCTCCCGAGTGACCGAGCTTCTCACCCTATCTCTAAGGGATCGCCCAGCCACCTTGCGGAGAAAGCTAATTTCGGCCGCATGTATCCGGGATCTTGTCCTTTCGGTCATGACCCAAAGCTCATGACCATAGGTGAGAGTAGGAACGTATATTGACCGTTAAATCGAGAGCTTTGCCTTATGGCTCAGCTCCTTCTTCACCACGACAGACCGGTACATCGACCGCATTACTGCAGAAGCTGCACCGATCCGTCTGTCAATCTCCCGTTCCATCCTTCCCTCACTCGTGAACAAAACCCCAAGATACTTAAACCCCTCCACTTGAGGCAGGAACTCTCCACCAACCTGAAGTGGGCAAGCCACCCTTTTCCGACTGAGGACCATGGCCTCGGATTTGGGAGGTGCTGATTCTCATCCCAGCCGCTTCACACTCGGCTGCAAACCGTCCCAGTGCATGCTGAAGGTCCTGGTCTGAAGGGGCCAACACGACAACATCATCCGCAAAGAGCAGAGGCGAAATCGTGTGGTCCCCAAACCTGACACCCTCCGGCCCCTGGCTGCGCCTAGAAATTCTGTCCATAAGATTTATGGACAGAACCGGCGACAAAGGGCAGCCCTGCCAGAGTCCAACATGCACCGGGAAAAAGTCTGACTTACTGTCGGCAATGCGAACCAAGCTCCTGCTTCGGTCGTACAGGGACCGGACAGCCCTTAGCAAAGGACCCCGGACCCCATACTCTTGGACCACCCTCCACAGGCCGCCGCGAGGGACACAGTCGAATGCCTTCTCCAAATCCACAAAGCACATGTGGATTGGTTGGGCAAACTCCCATGAACCCTCCAGCACCCCGTAGAGGGTATAGAGCTGGTCCAGTGTTCCACGGCCTGGACGAAAACTGCACTGTTCCTCCTAAATCCGAGGTTCCACTCGGATTGGTTTCTATTAACCATGAATGCTATGTAGCTCTGTTTGACATATTTTGTGTCGGGGGTCCCTGCTCAATGTCTCTATCGCCTAAGGGGTCCTTGCCCTGAAAACAAAACCATTGAAGACCCCTGTTATAGAACATCAGAGCTTCTACCTAAGCTTTCACCTAAGTTTTCCAGAGTTGTTTGTGTTGTACTTAAGAAAAAAGTTTCTGTTAGGTCACAAAGTCATGATTAGCCGTATGCCTGTTCACTTGGTATTTTACTTAATTTTTCTAGCCTCATTGGCCTACTTAATGAATGAGATGACTATTTTAAGTCTGTTTTAATTTCAGATTTATTGTGGATTTGCAATGCAATCATGCATCACTCGACATAATGAGACAGTAAGGGGCAAATTAAACCAGCAAAATAAGAGTCTGAATAAACAAACATTTCATAGATGCTCAGTCCCCAGGGGTTTACAGAGGAATAATTAATTCCGGCCAAGAGGAGAATCAAATTAAAAGATCCAGACCTCATGAAAATGTTGTTTTTGCTTTTTACGTATTGAGAATGAGCTGCACCCGCTGCTAGCATCATTTGCACATGCTGTCTGCACTGTTTTAGCACCAGATTCACAAAGGAATTATGCAAATCAAGTAACTGTGCAAATGTGGCAACAAAATTAGTGTTGCATGGGGCAGTTGCACCTTATTCACGTAAATGTGCCTAGACAATGGCTAAAATGATACGAAAGGTATAATTTTCACACAGGGGTCTTAAAATTGCTGCTTCAGTAATCACTAAAAATGTGCACAAACAAAACCTTTTTAAATGCATCTCTTTACCGCAAGCATTCTAGCCGGTAGTAGCGCACCTTAAATTGTGTCAAGCAAGTAGTGTTAGCATTTATGAATCCAGCACATCAGTGATAACCCTCATTTGCATTAAAGCAAGCTGTGTTTAATCAGTAAAGAATAATTTGTTATTTACCAGTGTACCATAACTGGTAGAGAATGGCAGTAGCAACACCAAGGTCATGGGTTCAATTCCTTGGGAATACACATAATAAATGATAAACTTTAGATAAATCTGCTTTTGGATAAATGCTTATATTCATATTTAATGCATTTGGTAGATTATTTTATCCAAAAGCATGCTGCATTCAAGGTACATTACAACTTTGGTATAACTGGGTAAGTTAGGTTTTGCGTTGAAATCCTGTGCGCTAGAGTAATGCAAACTCTTTGGTTCATGAGTGCATGTTGCTATAATGCGTAGTGACTGGGGAAGAGTGAGTGCTCTAGAAATGACACCCTGTCATTTGTTTCCATGGCACTGTTATGGACACAGGATCTGAACTTGGCACCTGAGTGGTGGTTATATGGGTGGATCTCCAAAGCTCTTGTGTCCCTTACAAAGACTACATACAGGCACATGTATCGGTGTTTATACATAGACAGCTTTGATGATTAATGTGTCTTTTCCATTGTTGATGTCATCTCCATAGTAACAGGACGAGGTTACGCAAGCTTTGCAGTTGAACAGGTAACAGTGAAGTCGTTTATGAAGAAACACAGGAAGCCATTGGCATTTCCAGTTGCGTTTCGTGTTTTTTTGTACTATCAGCACTGTAATAGTGATGTTCTGGCAGTTTGATTGAGTTTAGAAGTTTAATTATTTAAAGATCAGTGTGTCAGAAATATATCTCTTCTCTGATCCTCACTCTCAAATCCCCATCTATATGAAGGGTCACGCTGATAACGCTGATCCGTGTGACGCGATTTATCCCTCGCTCTGAAAACCAGGTTGATGTAAGATAAAGCCGGCCTGCTCACTGACTTGTTCCCTGGCCAGCTGTTATGTTCCCTGTGGACAGATGTTGGTTGCGGGGGAAGCTGCGGGAGATTTGCACGCGAACCTCCCTTTGACGTCACCAGCCCGCCCAACTTTGGTAGGCTGTGCCATGTTACCAAGGGTTATGTGACCGCTCCCCAGGGATCCTAATGCTGACACCACAGTATCTGCCGATCAATAGCAGACGCGGAGCCGAGCGTTGACTCTCAGGGTGTCAGCACCTTCTGGAATCTCAATCTTTTACTTCCTCTTAATGAGAGCAAGAAGAGATTGAACTCTAAAATCTTACAACCATAAGAGAAATTTGTTGTTTGGTGACGTCCAAGCATGGGTTTATCCAACGATATGGCAGCACAGATAAGACTAGTTTTGATGATAAGAAGGGAAACTTTGGGGAACTTTATGGCTCTATAGGTTGTGAGGATAGAGAAAATGAAAGGGGATTCCATGCTCTGTCTTTATTTGACTCATGACTCACTGTCCACTTATTTAAATTTGCAATAAAACATTCACTCTGTGATTTTTATAGTGTTTTATATTTTCTCTTATGGTTGTAAGCAACCATTATTAGTAGCCTACCTTGCATCTTGCAATAGGAAAGCATGATTAAAGAAACCAAAACATGAAAAAAACATTGTTTACTCTCCCTTATCTTGTTCCTGACCATATGACTGTGGAAAACAAAAAAAGGAGATATTTTGGAGAATTGTGCTGATCGCCATGGAGCTTTCAAGTTCAAAAATCTGCAAAAGTATAAAATATTGTAAGCTATATTTCAAGACCTCCGAAGTGATGGGATAACTTTGTCTGAGAACCAGATCAGTCAGGTTCATGAACAAAATAATTTAGAGTGATTTATGAACTGCATAAAAAATTAATTGAAAAAGCTATTCATTTATTATCTATTCAACAAACTATATTGCTTATTTGTTAATGAATCGGACATTGCTACTTGATGAACCATCATGAATTTGCTAAGAACAGCTAGAGCATGGCAAAACTTTCAGTGAATGATGATCAGTAAGGAGCGTGTTGGGACTACCGCTTTTAACAAGACTAACGTGGAACAGATGAAAGGATAATTGCAGCTAATGCTGTCATTTCAGCTGTACAATTGAGCAATTTTAGAGATTGCTTGACTTGTCTGTTAGTCTGTCACCGATATAGCCCCGTGAGTGCTTCATCATTAGGTCTTTTCACCGACAGAACAGTGTGTCTGAATTTGTGTGTTGAATACAAGTCTGTCAGGTTGAGAAGTGTTGTTAAATGAGCTAATCTGTGTGTTAGAAAGCTTTACCATCTGATTATGGAAATCAGCTTATTTAGTTAATTGTCTGACTCTGTGCCTTTAGGCGGAGCTTCAGGTGCCAGATATGCAAGCAAACCTCAGCAGTCCTCATGATATCTGTCTGTCTATTTGTCTCCCTCCACAATTGATAACAGCTTTTTTTCAAATCAACAAAACATGCACAGCTGGGGTGCACTGCTTTTTTCTTCATGTCTATTGCTCATACGTAAAGGTTTGGGCATTTGATCAAACTTTTTGGTGCATAGCTCAACTTTTTGGTGCATATATATATATGCACCAAAAAGTTGAGCCTATATATATATATATATATATATGCCTATTAGGGTTGTAACAATATATCGTGTCACAATATATCGCAATACAAAAATGCAACAATATTTATCGTGGATAGTGACAATTATGTATTGTGAATATTCACCCAAAATGAAAATTACTGTGTGATTTTAGTACTACATTAGTACTTAGTTTTAGTGTTAGTACTACATTAAACTACTATATATAATGTTGAATATAATGTATAATAATGCAATGGGGGGATATTTGTGGTTCCTGATAATGCCAAATGTCTGATGTTACCAGTAAAAAGTGGCCTACATTATTATAAATATATCTAGTCAGTGACAGAGTGCAAGTGTATTCGTCTGAAATAATTCTGCATTTTCAGCCTCAGAATCATGAATATTTTTTATTCTGGTATCACTATTGTCCTGTGCATTGGGTTATCAGCACCAAGTCCAAACCTATTCATTTCCACACCCAATGTAATACCAAATGTAGCATTTTTTAATCAACAGTAAAAAAAAAATGGTTAACCTTTTATCATACGTCTTGGAGTATAATAATATCGTATTAGCAATAATATCGTATCGTGACTTATTGACGTATTGAATTATGACATGAGGGTATCGTTACACCCCTAATATATATATATATATATATAAAAGATATATGCACACACACACACACACACACACACACACACACGCACACACACACACGCACACACACACACACACGCACACACACAAACACCGATAATGAGTATTACTTTCAATAGCTTAATCCTTCATGGCTCCACCCACTTATTCATCTCATTTACTGTCTCACTGATACAGATGTACATTATGCAGTTTCTGTTGCGGGAACCTTTCTCTGTAGTTAGCAGGCAAACGATTGAGTCGCATAAAAGGTCACTGTTTAAAATGTGATTGCATGTGTGTATCTGTTCACTTCCTGCACAAGGTTGAGTCACTGATTTGATTCCAAAGCTTGGTGTCCTCACGCCTCGTGTCCGTATGCTGCACTCGCGGGGGACACCATATTGCTTGCTTATGATCTCGGCGTGCGGTGACCGTATCAGAATAAACATGGTGCCTGCACGCCAAGAGGCACGGTTTGCTCGAGAGTGGGCGATTTTTGTGGGACTATATCTCAGCGTCGCTTGATCTGGCCACCCTTTGTGCACGGCACACATACTCATAAGATGGCATGAATGCACACACACTCACACTCCTACACCCACATACACTCTGTCCTGGGTACTTTTCTGGAACGGACTGCGCTGTGGGAACAGAACTTGTCTCAGTTTATCATGTCATCAGCTTTTACTTTTGTGTCTGCTGTACTCTGGACGGCTTCAGGCTCTGCAAAGGAATCCTTTTTAATTAGGATTACACAGGTCATTAGCAAACCCAAGTTTTTTCTGTGCTCTTCTCTCAACTTCCCTCTGTATTGGGACCAATTTTGGTGTCGAACTAAGTTATTGATCGTGGTTGCCTCAGTGGGGTCTCTAGTTAGTTTAGATTTTTTTGTCTCTTGTTCGTTTTTCTGGAGAGATAAGGCAACACAATCTTAAACTCCTACACCGCTAAAGGACAGTTATAAAACTTTTGATGATATTTATTTTAAATCCGTTGATCCGTTGCAAGGATGTAGAAGAAAACTGAAAGGGTTCGCAAAAATGTAACTTTTTAGGAGAACTGGCTAGAATGGATACGAAAGAAACAAATATTGTAAGTATAGGATTCCCCCACCCCCTACCAAAAAAAATGTAGAAATAAAATATAAATATTCTTTATATATAAATAGAGAGACTAAATTATATTATTATTATTATAAAAACAATTTTATTTATAAGAAACATTCTGTTAACTTAAAATGATATAATACATTAAAACTTCCATAGTTTATAAAAAATCCTGATCTAAAGACTAGAATATTGTATTGTGTATATATTGTAATTTTGTATTATTTAATAAAAATTATAATTCTTTTTTTATATTCATAATTGAAATAATTGATTCTTCTGCCATTTAATATAGTCCATTAGTTTTATGGTTGGCTGTTTATGGTTTCTTTGCAGTTTATCAACTTTGATGCATCATTGATACATAATGCCGCTGTTGTATATGGTCACACTTTAGTTTAGGGTCCAATTCTCACTATTAACTAACTATTAACTGCCTCAATAAACTCATAATTACTGCTTATTAACAGTTACTTAGGTAGTTGTTAAGTTTATTGGGTAGGAGTAAGGGATGTAGAATGGTCATGCAGGATAAGGCATTAATATGTGCATTATAAGTACTAATAAACCGGCAATATCCTAGAAAAATGCATGCTAATAAGTAACTAGTTAATAGTGAGAATTGGACCCTAAACTAAAGTTATATATCAGCTATTTTACAATTGCTTGGCTTTGACTGTGACATCCAGTCAGAGTTCAGAGTTGGAATGATCTTTTATGTTGTTTGGTATAAATGAAAGTATGTTCATTGGAACAGGCGTTCGTGTTAAATGTTGGAGGTGTGGTGTGTTGTTCTGAGACACTGCCATGGTGCATCTTCACACTCACGTCAGCCATCAGAATGAGTTGAACACCCTTAAAAAAATGAAAGGAAAGAGTGAGAGTTGGATGGGGTTGATGTTGGACTCATCTCAGTGAATAGATCCAACAACGGCCAAGCTTCCCCCTCCCCAAACGCCCTCATTATGAATGACCTTTCATGCCCTTCCTAATGCAGTGAGAGCCTCTGAAGGTGAGTAGAGTCATCGGCCCCTTAATGCTTCGCTGCAGAACTGCACAATATAGACCTGCTTTAAAAAATGCCATTGTCTGCAGAATTCAGCCAATATGAACGAGGTCATCGCGTCTCCACCAATCACAAAGCGAGCTCACTGATACTCGGTTCCTTTATGTGATTTAATCCGCAGAGCCTCAGAGGAGATGACGACTCTGGGGCCGCAGCCATTAGCAGCTGATGACTGCTGGGATTTGGAGACCAAAGCAATGATGTCCTTTTGGACAACTTGATTTATCCATGTTTCAGCTCGGTCGATGTCTGCATTTATATAGATCACCTTACCAAGAGAACATTAACACACTCAATTTAGGAAGTCAGCTCACTGTGCTGTTGAAGTGATTTATTTATTTATTTTTCAGAAATAGAGGTATTTTTTTCTAGCACAATTCAGTTTCCTCCTCCTTGTTATATCCTTACTTTCACTGTAAAAGTGGCCAGAATGCTAGGGTTGTTCGGGGTGGTAGTTAATTACGGGTCCAGTTTAGAGCCTATGCTAAAATCCTCCCCAAAAAATGGCTTGGGTCCCTCATTCAATGTACTTTTTTTCTTAACCTGTTTGGTTGATTAGGCAAAAGATTTGGCTAGTGACTGATACATGGTCAATATTAAATTTGACTATTTTGTGTAAATTAATTACAAATAAAACACTAAAAGCGATCATTTTGTATGCTATATGTGAATTTAGGTATCAAAACATCATAAGGTACAGTATAAAAATGAATATCCATTTTAGATGTCAGATTATGAAATTGTTTTTTAATTTTTTTTAAAGATTAACTTTAAGTGACTGTGAGATGACGGCAAAGATATACATCCAATATCGACCAATACATTTAATTAAAAAATCTCTGCCAATAACTGATATGAAACTGTTACAGTACATCAGTTTAAAACAGAGTTATTATCGTTAGCTAAAATAAACCAGCATTTTTAAAATTGCTAAAATAAATTAGAAATATTAGATGAACAACTTAAACTTAAAAAAAAAGTTTACACTGAACAGTAAAATGACTCATTTTAAACTAAAACTGACATTAAAATAAATTAACTATAAATAGGAATATAAGCTAATTCAAAATAATAAAAGCTATTAATATGCAAATATAAAAAAATTCTAAAATAAAATTGATTTGATTTTTTTATTATATAAAAGTAAAAGTTACAGCTTAAAATGTAATAGTACACTTTCCTCTCCATATCAAGCCATATGAATGAATTAGTTATCGCACACGTCTGTAACACAAACGTATCTTTCAGTTACGTGCTTAATTTTAAAAATTGTTTAAATCTGAGCAGTCGAGCAGTTGTAGTAAAGAAAAAAACAGGAAGTTTTGCATAACATGAAATAGTTAACTGTTATCTCATAATGGTGGCTCCAAAACTTTGGCTTGTGTATTTCCTCACAGTTCCTTTTTCACATATTTAAAGTCGTGAGCATGAAAGGGGGACTCTGGACAGTCGGGTCGAGGGGAGGGGGGTGCTTCATAATAGCAGGTCTTTCGTCTTGCTCGGGAACTGATAGGATTAACTTTACTTCTTATAATGGAATATAGCATCTTCAGAGAACTGTGCTTCTTAGGAAGAATGAAAGATCTCTCTGCCAAGACTATCAAACAGTCTTTATATACTCCACCATTGCCTGTTGCCTAGGAGACCAGTGTAATCCAAGTGCTTTTCCCCCCTTTTCCCTGGCTCTCCTTTCCCTTTTTCACCCCCTCTCTCTGATTGGAGACTCTACTGGCTGGTGCCATTGAGCTGGCCTTCAGACGGACACAGCAGCTGTCAGGAGATGGAGATAAATCTGAGGCAAAGTGCTCTGAAACCTATTGATTTCTCCTGATTACAGAACATTTTGGAAAGACCAGCGCTGCCTCTTCTCCACGGAGCGTATATGAATAATCTGATGCTTGGAGGATCACATATCACACCCTTTAAAGTTGGTGTCCCTGTTGGAAGCTTTATTTTGACTACACATACCAATAGTACTCAAATAATTACCATAATTATCATAATCACTGCATATTTATAGGCATATGACTAATATTTCAGGAGTGCAACTTTTTTTTTTCACTCTCTTGAAACTGTCAAAATGTCATGTTCTCGTGAGAAACTGACTTAAGTCAGTTCAACAATAGAAGATTTTCCTGCAGGGCTTGTGCCCTACGATTTATGATGATATGGTAATTAGAATTGATTGTCTTTGTTTATTCTCACACTTTTGCCTGTTCCTAAGAGACAAAGATGCCAATAGACTCAGCTTTTTAAGTTATTTTAGCATCTTGGTAATGTTTGGTAAAGTAAAATAAAATATAAAATGTAGCACACAATTTTTTTTAAATTGTTTTAATTTTGATTATTTTTAGCAATAATAATTTGTAGTAGTAAAATCTTTTTGCGGTTTATATTTTTCTTTGCCCCTACAGTAATAGTAGTAGTTTATCTCGGAGATAAACTAGTTGTAATTTACTAGTTTACTAGTAGTAATCTCGGAGAGATTAGCATGGTAATGCTAATGGATATGTCAATGTTAATGTATTTGCTCTTGGCTGCTGCTGCTTGGCTGGACTTGCTACTGCCAGTACATTCACACACATTGCTGTGAGCATGTAAGACATGCTGCTGCTGCACACAACCCCCCGTAGCAGATCTATACAGGTGGAGCTGGGGAAGGTGGAGGGTTTCTGAAAGTGCGCTGCAGACTGCTTACAGCAGCACTACTGGTATTTCAACGTGTAGCCGCAGCTCATTGGCTGCTGATGCGACAGCAACCAATGAGCTGCGGTATGTAGATAATAATGTGATCACTACCAAATTGAGTTAAGGACCTATCAGCCTGCGCCATCTAGAGTTTCATTCCAGAACTTGGTATTATTATTATTATTATTATTAGTAGTAGTAGTAGTAGTAGTAGTAGTAATAATAATTAATAATAATAATAATGTTTGTGGTTTTTATTTTTCTGTGCTAATACAGTAATAATAATAATAATTATTATTATTATATTCTTTCTTTACCAGTTGCTATATTTTCCCCTTCCTTCATCCTTTTTATTGGCTCCATCCTGTTCATTTCTTTTTACTCCCCTATTTTTCATTTCCATCAAAGCATCTACTGGACAGACCATTTAAGGATTGAATTTCATGGTGCAATTTATCTTTGTGGTTGGTCCAGGTATGGTTTAAAACACGCTGATGGAAAGTTGACAGCTTAATTAGGTGGAGAATGTCGGTTTGTGCTAAGAATAAATGCGTTCACTTCTTTCAGAAGAAAATGGATTTTTTTTGCTTGGGAAAAAAAAGACCTTTCCCTCTGGAAAATAGTACATGACACAACCCAATAATCCATAGGCCTGTTATCCGATTATTTATTAATAATTATTTTAATTAGCATTCATTATACTTGCAATATTTGTAGTCGTTTTTTGTTAATTCCATGCTATTAAACACAAAATTTAAAAAAATTATATATATATATATATATATATATATATATATATATATATATATATATATATATATATATATATATATTATTGATGTGATGGCCGATGACCGGGCCACACAAAAGGACGGTAACTGAAAACATGCATGCATTCCTTCTTCTTTCTGGGTTGTTTACACATTATTTTTTAGTGTTTCATGATTAAACATTTGTTGCAGATACTTTGGTTACAGATCAGGATTAATTCTATGTTTGTTTGTTTATTATAATTCTATGTACATTTTGTTGACTATAATTCTTTGGGTATATTCCTTTGATTATGACCCATTTCTTCATATTTCTGAAATTAATTACTTTATTTATTTTAATTGTGTTAAGTGATGTTTGCATTTTTCCCTGTGTATGTGTAATGGACTAGTCCTTTGTGTATACAAGTTCCCCATGTGTGCCATTTGGAAGGTCATGTTTTTTGTTTAGTTTGGTTTGATTACTGTTAAGTTTGGTTCTGTTCAGTTGACCCGTTTTGTAGGCCAATACCTGACTTTATTTCATTCAGTTTTTCAAGTAATTTAATTTGTAACTTTGTTTGGCATTTAATAAACAATTTTCTTTGTTTGGAAATCCTGTATTCTTTGCCCTTGACTGCTTGGTCCCTCACAATTATTATAGCAATTTATCCTAGATATATATATTATTGTTGCTTGTGTATCTTAACTTTTACTGGCCAAGCTTTTAAACATCGAGACATGATTGTAAATGAATTGTGAGTCCAATAAACGTGCTGTTTATTTTGTTTGCTAAAACACTCCAAGGGTTTGAGTTGTTTGACTTGTGCTGGTACAAATCTTTCCACTGAAGCCAAATACTGTGGGTAAAGAGCCGAGCACTCGCTTTGGGGTTTGCTGCAATCAATAGTGTGTAATCGTTTCTTAGCCCTTGTCGGGGGAATCTAGTATTCACGCTGAAAAAATCACACAGCAGCTTTTTGTTAAAGATATATCGTCCCCTTCAAAAAACACTCAATTAACTCAGTAATAAACAGCGGTCAGTAGGGACGTCCAATTTCAGTGCAAACGAAACCTCCTGTAAAAGCAACGTCCAGTTTGTTTGTTACGCAAAGTATACGTGACACCGCGTTCTGTCCAGGCCAGTGTGTGTGTGTGTGTGTTACCCCAGGGCACACAGTAGGACTCTCTGTCAGTTATCTGAAGGTCATTACTATTGATTCATTGAGAACACGCAGTCTGTCTAACAAAACAGCACACGCTGCCCAGCGCTTTGAAGTGCCTGAGTGAAAGGAAAAGGCTTTCACTTTACAAAAGCATTCTGATAGTACATTTTGTTCTGTCGCCGTGGCCGTGGTTTGCTGATTGTGTAAATCTCTGACACTTTAGGGATAACTTGAACTGAAAAATGGGGCTTAGTAACATGACACTGATTGTAGTCTGTACTAATGAGCTCAAGTAATTTCCCCCTGATATCACTTTCAAAGTGACATTTTGCTGTTTCCTCGTTTTCAGCAGGATCTGTCAGGACAGCTAATTTATATACTGGGAGAGTTCGCTCACTGTGCTGTTTTTTAAAATGCTGAGTTTGTCTAAGTGGTCTGTAGCATCTGTACTAGCTGTAGTTTGCACTTTTTGTCTTTTTTTATGCATTTTTTCGCCCATTTCACTAATGAACTGGAGAACGTGGAGGTCAAGGTAATGCAAGTGGTCAGGCTCTCATTTCTCCCCTTACTGTTCTGGACCAAACAAACTCTTATCTTATCTTATACCATTAACCCAGAAATTCACTGAATAAACATTTTGCTTTACCATGTAATATGTGTATTTGTATTCAAGTGATTTGCAGCAACAAAATTATCGGAAGTGTGAACGCACCTTCATAATTCTCGAAACAGTTCCATTTGCATCTTGTTGACTTGCGTCACACAAATAACACTGGTACACTTGGAATTTGATTCCAATAAAATATATAATATTAATGTTTGTTATTAATATTTTTCGTATTTAATATTAACGTAATAATATATTTGTATTATATATATATATATATATATATATATATATATATATATATATATATATATATATATATATATATATATATATATATATATATATATATATATATATAATGTTTAATATATACAGTATATGAATTAATATTTACTAAATATTATATATTAATACTATATTTTATGTCAGTATTACAGTATTGACATTTCAGTACATCATGTTGGATTAATTTTTTTTCTTCAGTGAGCTCACTGCAATGCATTCTGGGATTCCATAATCCGCAAATGATACATCATGAGATGCTGCTTTAGAATTTGACCATAGCACACGTTTGATGCATAAAATGCTGCTAGAATTTGAAAGCTTAAGAAAGAACCTTTTTCAAGAGAAAGAAAAAAAAAATGCTATATTTGTATGCTCAGCTATCCATCATTGAATATTCATTATTTCATTCTTTACCGGATGATCTGATGTTTTAGATGTGAGATAAACGAACACAACAAAGGGATCCGATGTACAGGGAAGTAACTGATGTCCATATATACATTTACAACATTAAAATCCACACACCAGAATAATTGATCTGAACAAAAAGGTAAACGTAGAAGTACGCAAACAACCGTTTCCGCTACAAGACGGAGAGCTGCAAATCTTTGACCGGTTCTGGCAGGTGCTCTGGTCTTTATTTTTGTCTTTTGACACGTTTAGCTGCTTTTTCTTTTTCTGTCCTGAGTAAATACGTCTGTCTGTATTTCTCTTCCTCCTCCACAGAGCATCGGGAAGGGCTCCCTGTGGTGCATAGACCCAGAATACAGACAGAATCTCATCCAGGCGCTGAAGAAGACGCCTTATCATCCTTATTCCCAGGTGTTCACCACGCCTCCCACCTCTCCTCAGGCATATCAAAGGTAGGCAACCGGCCCACTAGACACATCGATCTTTAAACCTCACCAAATGTCTCTCTCCCTCTCAATGTTGTGCACTCGTCCCTGTTGGTATTGGTTCATAGCGGAGCCCAACGGCGCTAGTGGTGAGCTGAGAGGATCTGTCAGATCGAGACCCGGCGTTGGGTTCCGAGCGACTCCCTCACCGCTCTATTTCATTTTGATCCAGCATACAGGTCTGTGTGCTTCCAGCAACTTGTCTGTGCAAGACAAAATAATTGCTTTACTGTAAAACTCCAACTGGCATATCATCCTTAACGAAGGATATGGAGCAAATGGGCGCCCATTTGTTCCATATCCTTGTTAAGGTTGATAGATCAAGCTCAGTGGCTAGAAAGGGAAAATGGAGACGGATGTTTTTAAAGAGATTGAATTAAACCAGACAGCTCTAGTAAGAGAGATAGGCTGGGGGTGGGTTTCAGGTGTTGCTCAAGCATGGCGAGATGATTAAGGAATGAGGTGGAAAAGGAAGCCGTGCTCAGATGTTTTTGGATAGGGTTTGTCACGACGGCCTGCATTGCTCCGTTCAGCAGTGCACGCTGCAAGCACATTGCTGCCTCATCAAGCCAGAAATCTCACAGCTCGACAAACAAATGCTGAATAAGGTCATTTCTTTAAAAAAAAAGAGACTTTCCCCCTCCAAAAAATGCATGTGTGCAGGACTGTTTGCCAAACTGCGCCACAGAACACTGAGTGAAAATCCTCACATACCTGATGAGAAGTTTTTTGAGAGGATTGATACTTGAAGTCATTTTATTCCAAGGTTTCTGTTTTAACCTTGATTTTGAAAACATTTTCAAAACTTTTGCACATGGTAAATCAGTCTTCTTAAATATCCACCCACAATCAAGTTTAACCAGGTACTATCTGCATTTGTGATTGCTTGAGTTGTCATTCTTTACAGCACACGCATGCTTCTTTTCTATGTAAATTTCAATTATAGATTTATTTGTATTTGGCTGGAACTTAATGCTGAGCTGTTATCACAAATGAAAAGTAGTTATTTGTGTTTATTTCATTTTATATATAAATTATATATATATATAAAAAATTTTTTTTTTACAAAAACAGGACCAAGACAAGATTGTAATATATATTTTATATTTTTAAGCCATTTTCAGTCAATATATATATTTATATATATATATATATATATATATATATATATATATATATATATATATTATATATATATATATATATATAATTTTTTTTAAATATACAAAAAAAGAAGACAAGATTTTAAAATATATTTGCACAAATGTGCATATTTTTAAGACATTTTCAGTCAAAATATATTTATATTGTCCAAAATATATATAAAAAAATATTTTATTGCTCCTTTAAGTGCAAGTTTGATCCCAATATCAGTTTTGTAATATACATTTAGGAATTGGAGTTATTATTATTTTTTAATTATATTTCCCCCCAAAAAATTCGCTTTGCCATGGGTATATCAAGACTTTTTCAGCATTTCAGCGCTCAGAACCAGCCTGAAAGAAAGGGAATTGTGCTGTGCAAATTGTGTTCCGCTATATATTTTTTGTCTGTGTCTGTGCCGTTAACTGATTTGCATCATTCCTTTAGTGATTCAGGTGCTAAAACAGCGCAGACAGCATGTGCAAATAAATGACGCTTTCAGTGGGCGCAGTTCATTCTCATCGAATTCCCCTTCTGTATTGAGTGCTTGGCTGATAATGTTGTGTGGGTACAGCAGGCTGGTTATTAGCGCCAGGTGTTCAAAGACTCCGAGGCCCTGTGGGAAGAGGAGATCACAGAGGACGGTCCCTCTAGCCTACACCTCTTCAAAACAACAGCCTATAACAACCTCTAAATACTATTTTTGAAGATACACTCTTAAAAATAAACTTTTCAATTAGAGCCAATTTTACAGATTACAGAGATTTTACAGATTAATGCCATAGGAGAACCTTTTGAAGGGGTGCAAAGGAGTTTAAAGACCCCAGGAGAGTTTTACGGTTTCTGTTTTAACAGATGATACTGATGCACGGATCTGAACTTTATATAACATTAGGAACTTTTTTTAATCTCCAAAGAAACATGAGGCCAATTTAAGAATCTGATGAATCTGATGCGATGTTTACTTGCAGTGTAAATTGGGCATGTAAAAACGAACGGAAGAGACAAATGCATATTTAGCAAATCAGTGACTGAACTTTACCTTATCTAATTAATATTCATATGTTGCTGAGGTTTATAATGTGTTCCACCCTCTCATTTCAGATTGTTCTGACGGCCCTGTTGTAAGGTGTGTGTGTGTGTGTGAGGAAGCAAAGATAGCAGTGTAGTGTTAGGCACACACCGGTTTGGCTTCCTCTCTCTCGCAGGCCAGATGGTGAATCTGCGTGTAGCAGTGTGTAATAAAGTGTTTATTTGGCCACTCAGGAAGCCGAATGAAGCTTTTTATAGCATTCCTAAGGTTCACATGAATCAGCTGAGTCATAGACTGACACACTCCTCTTTTCTGCTCTTTTTTTTATGCACCACTCTTTCATCTTTGCTGTTTTTGTAAGCACAGCAATGCTCTAGATTATTAAATCCTGCGAGTAGTAAACTGGGGGCTACGGCTCTTTTTCATCCGCATGTTGGTCAGATAGACAGATGGGGTGAAGGCATGGTCTGTTCTGGTGATGTCATCAATACCTGTAGATTGGTATGTGTGTGGTGGGACTGAGGCGGACAAAAAAAAAGAAGCAATTTCAAGGGGACCCATTGCAACAATGTGTACCAGATATATCAGCTACGGCACTGGGTGGGAGGAGGAGATCATGGAAAACATGAATGATTGGACATCATTTTTTTAATGGAATAGTTTGATTTACTATGAAGACATACAAGACCCAAAGCTTCTGTTCAGTTTTAATTTAATTAAATTTTCCTCAAGCAGCAAACAGGATGCAGAATTGCAATCCGGATTCAAATGCCATTTAAATGAATTAAAATGAAATTAATTAGAAATATATCAGTATGTTTGTATATATTTTAAATATTTAATGGTTTTATTCAGCAAGGATGCATTAAATTGAAAGTCACAGTAAAGACTTTTACACTGTAAATAAATGCTGTTCTTTTGAACTTTCTATTCATCAAAACATCCTGAACACAGTTTCCCCAATAATATTAAGCAGCACAACTTTTTTTCAACATCGATAATAAGAAATGTTTCTTGAACACCAAATCAGCATATTAGGAAAATAAAAAACATTTTAAATTGTAATAATATTTCACAACATTACTGATTATTAGTCACAATAGTACTGTATTTTTGATCAAATAAATGCAACCCCTGTGAGCTTAAAGGCACAATATGTAGGTTTTTTTCGCCACAAGAGGGCGCAGTTTCCAACAATAACAAAGGCGTAGGTTTATGACACAGTGATGAGCTGAATGATGGGTCTTGCTGTCAAGCTGATGGATCTAATAATGTTTATGGATGAGTGCAAACATTCATGTTTTTTAACATTACAGTGGTATGAAGCAGGTCGCGATTGCTAAAGAGACAGATATCACACGCGAGTCCCGCGGATATAAAGGAATAAGGACATTTAATTCTACCGAACTACCCGCAAGCGCTGGATTACTCACACCGGTCAGTTAATTAGACGAATTAAACTTGTGAGGTAACGCAGCGCTGCTTCACTTGGTCTAACGTTACACTATCACACTAAACTGCATTTAAATGTGTGTTGAAAGTTATGATGTCATACTACGTGTTAGTTCGTTTGCTATACGAAACTAGCAGTAAGCTAGATCAACATTAGAATAACATACTGACCATATTCTAACATTTCATCATGTTGAGCTAACGTTATATAACATTGATTTGTTTTATGTACATTTGCTCATCTGTCTAATAAAGCTGTCAAGTCATGACTCGTGAAGCTCTGTCAAGTCCAAGTTAGTCGTGGACGTGGAGCTCTCGTCATCTCAAAAACGCCACGCTGATGTTGATCCTCATTTTAGTTCTCCTTGTTTGTCCCAAAGTCTGCTTGCCATGGTCTATGTTTGAAAGAAACAAGAACTGCGTGCCGCTAAACGTTACGTACTAAGCAGTTGTCCACGTCTGTCTCCATGGTTACGTCATGGCTATGGCAGTATGAACGGAAACCGAGGATAGCGCGGATATTGCGTCATTGACAGGCGACATTTTTTTTCTGGGACGGCCACTTATTTAAAATTGGAATTTCTCTGAAATAAAAAATCTTTGGAGACTTTTGGGATATTGTAAGTACACAACCTCAGGAAATATATCACACTGTGCAAGTGATTTTTGGATATTTTATTACAAAATTCTTACATATTGTACCTTTAAGAGACTTCTTTCAAAAAATCTTACAGACTTGAATTTTTTTCTGACCAATATTTTGCACAGTAGTCAAGTCAAGTCATCTTCATTTATATAGCGCTTTTAACAATGGATTGTTTCAAAGCAGCTTTACAGAGATAAACATAATTTAAGGTAACAGATTGTTTTGGCATTATAGCGGTTCTTGAATAATGTTATTTCCAGCTAAAGTTAACTTTGATTGATTCACCTCCGTCGAAATGATCAGACTTTTAAACGCGAACCTGTGATTAACGCTGACGGCGTTCACATGCTCATTCAGAAAGTGTAACTTGCTATAAAGTAGTGTAACTTGCTATAAAGTCTTGTTTGAAAGTTTTAAAAAAAGTTTTAAATTACATCTGCAGCCAATGAGTGCTGCTCAACATTTAAATGGCTGGTTACCATTCACTATAACAATTTACTGCATGCTTTCAGAGTTCGTCTAAAACCCTCCACCCTCCCCAGCTCCACCTGTATAGATCTGCTACGGGTAATTGATTTATGCTATGTGTGCAGCAGCAGTATGTCTTACATGCTTACAGCAGCGTATCGGCGTATGTATTGGCAGTAGCAAGTTCCTGTATTTGCTCTTCAGCAGCAATTCAGCAGCAGCGTGGCAGATTTATTCCACCAAGACCAAATACATTAACATTGTCATATCCATTATCATGCTAAAAGTCTTTGTCATTAAGATTTTTCAGGATGAAAGAACGTAGAAGTCTGAAAGATACAGTAAAATATTTTGTCGCTCTCATGCCTGGTTTGGACAGAAACTGCAAGAAATGTTGTTGTGTTGTGCATGATTAGGACATGGTGTAAAGGTCAGAGGGAGGATGGAAAATGGCTGTTTTTGGTGTAAGAAACCTTTATTGCTAGACTTAAGAGAAAAAATAAATGGATGTGTCCCCTTTAAGAGGCTGTGTAATGTGAGCTCAGGTAAGACGAACATTCCTTAACATGCTCAGAGAGAGACACTACGAGCACGATAGCGCAGGAGGAACAGCTGGGCCTCGGAGTTCACCAATGCATGTTTGCCCTTGCCAGGTTATTAGCGTGATGGTCGCCATAGCAACAGGAACGCCTCCATGGTAACACAGAGCTGAGACAGGTGCAGTTGCATCACAGGGCTATTTGTTGCCTGGCAAAAGGACAGGCCATTAGCGCTCGAGAAATACACTATCGCCCTGGAAACACGCAACTCTCCATGGCAACCACGGATGGCTTGGAGCCTATTTTAGGGTTTTCTATACCTGCATTTGTCTGTCTTCATAAAAATTCGGGGATGCGTGAATTATTGGAGATGACAACTGGAGGTCCAGTTGCTTTAGGAGATTAATTTTAAATGAAACTGTGAATCTGAAGAAGCCCTGAAAGAAAGCGAGGGAGAGAAAATAAAAATGCTGAATGCACCGAGACTGACATCGTTCTCATTTTTAATAGTTGTCATTTCAGCCCGTGGGTAAAAATGCATTACTAAGAAAACAAATTCAATGTACAAGCTCATGAAAAGCCCCAGTCCGGTATTGTCTTCTTTAGCTTCTATCTCTCCCGGACCTCCAGGCTTGTTTGCGTGCCTCTGCCCCCACCCTTCCTGCCTTCAAGTCTTCTCAGTAACACTAAATGACAAGATCACCCACTTTTCCACGCTTACTCTAATGGCTGGTGCCGTGTAAATGATGGGGCTTCCATATCTGGCAGAAACTCTCAGTGTGTCCTCGGATCTCTTCCACCTATAAAGTTCAGAGATATATTAGCTCTTCGGCAGCCTAGACTGATGAACCTTTCAATGTAACTTGTCACATGTCTCTTTGATTAACATAGGCCTGAGAAGAACATGCTTTGTGGAGAGAAGATTTGGGGGCGGTTTAGGCATTTTGAGGGTTTAATGCCCATGGCATGAGTGAGGATTTCTTTAATTAATTTAGCATGCACAAACATCGTGTTTAGCTCCTTGTATAACTTTTTAGGTGATTTAGAGAAACATAAAGAAGGTTGTGAAAGATTGTGGCTTTTTTTGGGTGGTGGTAAGCAGTCACTGGAAGCGCGTCTGTGGAGATTTATTGTCTTTTGAGGTATTTTTGTTCTTTTGGAGGTTTGTCAACAGCCTGCCTTTTTCCTGTTAAAAGTCTGTGGAAAAAAAATCTGTCTGGTTCTATGAGCCGTATTTTTCTGAGCTCTAAAACCACTTCCCTCCAGCTCTGATTTAGTAGTTTGTACAGATGAATCTCTTATTGTAAATACACTTTCTTTGAGTTTCACTATCTACACTCTTAAAAATAAAGGCTCTAAAAGGGGGTTTTCGTGGCAAAGCAATAGGAGAACTATTTTGGGTTGCCCAAAGACCATTTGCTAACCTTTTTTTTTGCCATTTGAAAAGAAGCCTTTGTGTAATGGAAAGAATCCATGGTTGTTAAAGGTTCTTCATGGAACCATTGATGCCAATAAAGAATGTTTATTTCAGTGGTGTAGTCAAAATAAGGCATAATTATCCTCATATTATGCAAAATATGTTCTACACTGATTTTGCTCTATCAAACATGTTTTCAGGTTAAGGAATTATTTCACGATAAAAATGATCAGTTGGCTTAAGTAAAAAAAAAAGTGAGGAAACCATTTGCCTTAAAATTATTAAGCAATAAACTTCATGCGTAATTGAAAAAAAAGTAAGTTATGTGGAAATGTCAAGTTCACTTAACTTCATTTTTTCTATTACTATTGAAGTTTATTACTTATTAATTTTAAGGCAACAGGTTTCCTCACTTTTGTTTTTAAAAGTTAAGTCAACTGATCACTTTTCTGCTCTGAAATTCCTTCCAGTAATTGTGTGCAGTGTTCTCAACCCTCTTGCCCTGAAAAAGCCTCCACTGTGAGCCGTGATCCCGGGTGAGAGCAGCTTCAGATTTCACAGGAACAACAGTTAAAAACCTCAAGGCGAGAAGTAACCTACAGGGGAGAACCGGTGCTGGCACCAATTAGACTTTAGATTAGTTAAAGAGGATTGCGATTGTAGGGGTAAAAGGAAAGTGTAGTGGGCGATAGGATTTGAAACGAGATTATAGAATCAAGCGAAAGGAGGTAAGCTTTGTTTAAAAATGAATAACCTAGGCCTGCTCTTGATGGAGATGGAGAAAGCGGCTGTTTCTTGAAAGGTGCGTGTGTTTGCATTAACAGAGCAAACAGACAGAGCACATCGGATTAAAAATAGATGGGGTATATACCCAGCAAGACTCCAGCCGGTGGCACATGTGTTTTACATTCAAACATCCAGCAAGGGCAAAAGAGTGCCGTGCCCTTATTGATGTTAACATTTTTGAAAATGCTCCGACGGCCGTAGCTGCCCCAACAGAGCCCTGAAGAAACAGGTTTTTGGCTCTCATAACTGCAGTTAACATTTCATTAAAAGGCATTTCAGCTGAAGGAGTGAGCCACGTTCCCACAGAGCAGGTTCAAAGAGGTTCCGCGGGAGCCGGTTGGGGTTGTTTCCGCTTAGATTACCGGGATATGCATATGCAGGCTGAGGTAGCGGCTCTACACTGTTCCAGGTCCTGTACCCTGATGTAACCCCACCCCCCTCCACCCCCCCTCCACCCCTCAAGTGCTGTTATACAACAGGTTTTAAATAGATGTTTTACGTGTTCTGAAGAAAACGAGTTGTGCTTGCCCATGCCAAACTTGCTGGACACGGCTCAACAATAAGGTTGGCCCTGCAGTGTAAGACAATTTCAGACGACCAGGTGATGGAAATGTCACTTGCCCTATTTGGTCATTTTTACATTTTTAAAATGTAAATATCTTTGCATCATTATTATTATTATTACTGTTATTATTATTTTAATTTTATTTTTATTTCTAATTGCAAATCATTTGTATTTATTATATTATTTATTTTAAAATTAATTGATGTATTTATATACACATACATAAAACAATTTTGAAAAAGATAACATAATAAATCTAAATAAATAAAAATTATGTTCATGTAATTTGTAAATGTATTGTGCATTTTATTTGAAATAATTATATAATATATATTTTAAATATTTTTCAAAATGCATTTATAATTAAATGAATTCAAATTCATACAAAAAATTACATGTATTTTTTTGTGGTGGAGCCAGTGAAAATGTGGGTGGAAATCTAAACTGCTGGTATGACCGGGCACGCAGAAATAATGCTTAGTTGAAACCATAGCGTTGTTAGGGTGTTCTGGGTGGTTTCTTACTGTCCCCCAAAAAGTAGCTTCTACAACCCTTAGTCCTTTAATGTACTTCTACCAGAATGCTTAGAAACATAGTAGCACACCTCTTCTCAACAAGGTGTATGATTTGAGGAATCATTTATGTCCGTAGCACAGACGTTCTGCGTCTAAGTTGAATAATTGGTGTTAATGATTTGAACAAGCTCCTATATGAGTAACAGTAATGGTTCCTTTACTCAAGAACAAGAGGCGCTTGATGCAAGCCTATATTAGGGCTCATGGGCTCAAATTCCATCACCAGCAGTTTGATTGTTCACTGTTAAATTTTACTGGCAAAACCATGGGCCAAATAATTGCAGCAGGAGATCTCATTTCTTTTTATTATGTTCAGAGAGTGGAGGGCACATAATAACATATAAATAACGTAATATCATAAAAGCTTTCCCGCTTTATTTTTTTGGTTCTTACAGCTGATTAAAAAAGGACCTGGGTCGTCTATCATGAGGCATGCTGTGTCCATGGCAACACATACCGTAGCTGTAACCCGATACAAAGCATATGTGCATTAGAAGTACAAACACTGGTCTTGACTGCTAAAGGGATGGAAGGAGAAACCGAAAGAGGGAGACATGGCATGGTGAACCCAGCCCCGCAGGGATCTGGCCCCTTCCTCAGCCAACAGTCTCTTTGTGCCTGTGTCAGCAGCATGGTGCATGAATACCTTCAGGTTGTGCTATGCCTATAGCTGTTTCAATCCACAAAAGAGTTGGGTCTCATTTATCTCAAGCCTATGCTATGTTTTGTCTATGTTCGGTACTGTACTTAGGGACTGTAGTACACGTTGTTTTCGTCTTATAAGCATATTGTCACAATGCTGTGTTGTAGGGCACACACGAACACGATGATGAAGGCAAAGGTAAACTTTAATAAATCCACAGGCAGATAAATCCAAACTAAATCCAAACAGAGAGAACAGCTTTGAACACAGGTATACATGAACAAGACCCGACAGCAAATAAATAGACACAGAGGACTTAAATACACATACAAACAAGGCTAATGAAATACACACACCTGAACTAATCAGAAACCATGACAACTAACTCAACAAAACTGAAAACAAAGTCCTAACTCAATGAGACTGTGACACATATAAGCATAAATATTTGCGGTAGTTTCATGTAGCGAGATTTTTATTCCATTATTCATTACAGTTCAGGTGCTGTTGCAAGACATCATTTTTTTATCTTATTTTTATTTATTTTTAAATGTATAATACAGTTTTTATTTATATGTAATATATCTTTTTATATATACATATATAACACAAAATCATTTCGAAAGAAAAAATGCTTTAGAAAGAGCAAAAGAAAAAGACTAAATAAAATAGAACAGTAAAATAATACTAATAATACTAACAATAGTGAAATATTCATATAATTTTTTATATAAAATATGTATTAATAATCAATACATTGTGTATCATAGGTATATTAAATATAATAAATATTGAAATATTACCATTTAAAATATAATGTAATTAATTATATGATTATGAAAACTATGACTTAGTTTTCAGTGTTCAACTCAAATATTTTAATCAGCAATTAAATTCACAGTGGTCTTTTTTTAATGATTATAAGTTTATGTGGTGTGAATGTTTTTATACTGTTTGGATACTATCTCATTTATTGGAATTATTGTTCCCTTTGTTTATTAAGAAATGGTGCTCTTCTGGTTTAAAAATAATAATAATAATTTATTTAGGGGATAAATGGATCATAACTGGTCCATCCTGTACATTAGTAAGGACTGCATGCTGTATACTCAGGTGTAAGGTTAGTGAAAAAAAATCTCAAAGTTGAAAGTTAGAGATGTTTCAGTTGCTAGGCGACTAGTATGCTAATGAAGATGTTCATCTCAAGCTGTGTCTGAGCTGTGCTGAGATATGTTTTAATCACTCTCAACAGGGAAAAAAGAAGGAAAAAAACCAAACACATTCTGACGGAACACTGTAATTAATGGATCCGTAAAGAAATAGAGAGGTTCCATTACTTCTCGCACTAAATTATCCTCAATTGTCAGGGCAGATACCTGAAGTCTGACAGCCCTGCGGAGATTAGCAAATGTGAAGTGGCAGTGCAGTGTTTATTCGCTTTGGCACACGGCCTCCCGGTGCTCAGAGATGCCACGCACCATAGAGCGCTCCTTCATCGGAAAGGTCCAGAGCCAGAACAGCCCCGTCAACCCGCAAGCCCGGGCTTTTAAATACGCCATGTAGACAAATGTGCTCAAAGCCCTGTGCCACCTCTGTTTGTTCTAATTCTCAATTAGTTAATATACTCTAAGAAGATTAAGAAGGGGAAGGTGACAGAGCCAATGTCTGCACATACTGAATCTACAGGGAGGCAGAAAGTGGATAGAGGGCTAAATTGAAGATTAGACTGCTCCTGATTAGATTTGTGAAGCTCACAGTGAACATTGAGACGGAGGAGGAATCGTACACAAGCGGATAATTGATAGTAACTGAGCAGCTAATCCACAGAAAAAAAAAAAAAAAAAATTGTAACCTTTGAAGCGAAAAATATTTAGATCAGAAGGAACTGTCAGAAAACAGAGACGTGGTTAAACCGTTTCTAAACTATGTGGGACCTGCTAAATGTGAAAGCATGCTCAAATACTTCACATATCCCAACAAAAACGTCGGGAAATTCAAATTTGCCGTCACAAATGATCAATGTTTGGGATGCGAACAGTATGAAGCGTGAAAAATCATGGCTCAGGGAAAAAGATTTAATTTGAGAAGATGAAAAAGATAAAGAGAAAATTCATGACTGAATTTGGGAACTTTGATCATATTTGGTCTCACATCTTTCACTAACGTCCTCAAGTAACACATTTGAGCTCCATCTGTTACTTGTTACAGTTTTTTATACTGTTGCATCACTTTTAATTTATCTTTTATTTGTTTAGATTATTTGTTTTTAATAATTTATTTATTTAGATTATTTATTTTTAATTATTTTATATTTATTATATTATGTAAATATTACATCATATGGATTTAAAAAAAATTAGCAATAATCAGCAAATTAATAAATGTAATGATAAAATACTTGGTAATAAAATTCATTTATTGCTAAATAATATTATAATATAATATACTGATTATATATTATTATATTAATATATCAAGTAATGTAATATTATTTATATTTATGCTTAACATTTTATATTAATATAATAATGATTAAATTGAATTAAAATGAAGTACTACATGTATTATATATGGTTCATTTTATTATACTAATATATTTAAACTTATTGTTTCATTGGTTCATCCTTTTTTTCCATGAGATATACAGGAATCTGAGTATGATGGTTTTTTTTGTTATAGTAACCCTGACACATAACTCTTGTTCCTTATATTCTTCTCAGATACTGCCTCACACATCCTGCCTCATACCTTCACTTATTTTCGAAAAGGACCCGTTGACCTTCCTCTCCAAAGAATGTCCATGATTTCCGAGAAAAATCAATAGCTTTCATATTTGAGAAATCCTGAAGTCTGATTGTATTTCTGACATCCAGCACAGCACCAGTTTATTTCCTGTTCATCACAAGCATATTCCAATGTCCATTTTCAGGCGTTTTACAAAACCAGTAATATAAATAAATAAGAAATAAACATCTAATTTTCCTGTCTGAGTGACATCACAGAGCGCTGATACCGTTCTTCTGTTCTTTCAGTTCATTTGTGCAAAAAAAAGAAAAAAAGTCACACCACCAATCGGGAGTGTGTAATTCAGCTGAAGGGTTTCCTGCTGTGCGACGGTGTACTGAAGTCTGCTGCACGATCACCTGAGCCGCCCTGTCATCTCACCAGGAGAAAGTAATGATTAAAGCTACGAGGGCTCAATTTGAAAAAGGATATAATGACTATGTTGCTGCATAGTCACGTCTCAACATTGTTGTATAGGCCTCCATGTTTTGTTTACTTGGTCACCTGCTGTTTGATGAAAACTCTTTTGTATATATTTAGGCGATGTCTCATTGTCCATTTAGATGGCAGATGAAGTGTCGTTAAAAAAACCAGTAGCACCTCATTGCAGTACACGAGATCCAGGGGGCGGAGTTGGATCGAGATCTAAGGGGTGGAGATGGGTAGGATTAGGGGTGTGGTTAGGGATCAGGGGGTGGAGATGGGTAGGATTGGGGTGGGGTTAGGGATCAGGGGGTGGAGATGGGTAGGATTAGGGGTGGGGTTAGGGATCAGGGGGTGGAGATGGGTAGGATTGGGGTGGGGTTAGGGATCAGGGGGTGGAGATGGGTAGGATTAGGGGTGGGGTTAGGGATCAGGGGGTGGAGATGGGTAGGATTAGGGGTGGGGTTAGGGATCAGGGGGTGGAGATGGGTAGGATTAGGGGTGTGGTTAGGGATCAGGGGGTGGAGATGGGTAGGATTAGGGGTGGGGTTAGGGATCAGGGGGTGGAGATGGGTAGGTTTAGGTATATGTAAAGGGGGTGGAGTTGGATCTGGATCCAACTCCTCCCCCTGGATTTCGTGTTCTGCAGTGAGGACCATCTAAAAAAAACAGCCATTGTACCAAAAGTTTTTTAATAAAAAGTTTTTTGTTTTTTTTTAACAGTGATGATTAAATTAGCTTTAGCTGTTACTATAGCTGCTCTAGCTAAAAAACAAACAAACAAACAAAAAAACAGTAAAACCCTCTTGGAAAAGCTGTGTTTTGAAGTATTTTGTGCCAGGTGCATTTTGAAAACATGCGTTTTGCACCTCTCTAGTTGTATCAGTTAATGTTATTAACATAAAGCTGTGATAACATGATCCCATAACTAGATAATTTAGAGTATTAACATAAAAATTGTCAGATGCTACGTTCACCATGGTGAATCTTTGTGGATATGTTTACATGTGCTCTTTCTGTCTGTCTCAGGGCTCGTTCACACAGAACACTTAGACGCGAACTGTGGAATGGGGAAAAAAACGCAAGGTCTCGAGACACACTTTTTAAAAAGTTAAACTGATTTTAACTTGAACGCCGCATTTTTAGAACGCCTTGTCATGCGCGAGACGCTGCAAAAGACGCAAGACGCGAGCGCAACGGTTTACACGTCCGTCTAGCACGTGTTTACGTAGAAAAACAATGGAAAAGTACCGCATTGGAATATAAAAACGTGTTCTGTGTGAACAGCCCCTTACTCACTCTCTCTCTTTTGGCACCGTTCATCTCTTAAAATGTCTTTTCGAGATTGCAGTCCATCTGTCAGTTGTACGTCATCTGTTCGTGTCACTTTCTCATCATTCTCTCCGCTGTGTTTTCTTTACAGTATGTCCAGTCCTCCAATATGGCCAGGAAGTCCCTTTTACAGAAAAAACAAGGGAGTCCTACTACAAGGTAGAGTGGTGTCTTACCGTATTTACATGCTGTGAACCATCTCTCTTGGATTTCCATCTCTCTGTGAACCAGTGCTCTTTATTTTTTTTTACCCGCATTCTACTACCAGAAGGGATCTTGGTTTATTTGCATGCTATTTAGATGAGCCATTCCTTCAACAAAAGGCACACATTCACGTACCTGGCTAGCTCCTACAGGAATTAGCTGAGTGGGTGTTTATTTGGTTTGTTTGCCCTGGTTTAAAAAGAGCTGCTTCAAATCTGAGACTGATTTTCCTCACCTCTTTTCAATGTGGTATTTGGATCATGCCAGCCTTTCAGTTGTTACCGCTCGGTCTCATTCTGTAATACCCAGAGATTTATAATTCAGTTCTGACATACAAGTCTTTCCCCCCATTGTTGAACAAACAGAAGTGTGAAGTATCCAAAGAAAACTAAATGGATACAATGAGATAAAAGATTCACTGGTAATTGTAAATGTCCTGAACTTTGTTCCTTAACGCTGTATGGTAACACTTTTCGCCTCACTTTCTTATTTCAGAAAAGGCTACTACATAATGTTTAGCAAATGTAAAATCAAATGTAATAGTTTTGGAAATAAAATGAAGATTTTTAAAGTAACATTTAATATGTGGCGTTAGTTTGTAAAAGTTCTAAGTATAAAAATAAATCAATTAATAAAATAAATAATTTAATTTAAGGAGAAATAAAATGTTTTTTTTTTACTTAAAATTAAAAAAATGTTTTTTGATTGCGGTACAGAGTTATATTTTCTAAAAAAAAAAATATATATATATATATATATGTATATATAAATATATAAATATATATATATATATATATATATATATATATATATATATATATATATATATATATATCCATCCATCCATCCATCTTCTTCCGCTTCATCCGGGGCCGGGTCGCGGGGGCAGCAGTCTAAGCAGAGATGCCCAGACTTCCCTCTCCCTAAACACTTCCTCCAGCTCTTCTGGGGGGACACCGAGGCGTTCCCAGGCCAGCCGGGAGACATAGTCTCTCCAGCGTGACCTAGGCCTTCCCCGGGGCCTCCGCCCAGTGGGACGTGCCCGGAACACCTCCCCAGGGAGGCGTCCAGGAGGCATCCTGAACAGATGCCCAAGCCACCTCAGCTGACCCCTCTCGATGTGGAGGAGCAGCGGCTCTACTCTGAGCTCCTCCCGAGTGACCGAGCTTCTCACCCTATCTCTAAGGGATCGCCCAGCCACCCTGCGGAGAAAGCTCATTTCGGCCGCCTGTATCCGGGATCTTGTCCTTTCGGTCATGACCCAAAGCTCATGACCATAGGTGAGAGTAGGAACGTAGATTGACCGGTAAATCGAGAGCTTTGCCTTATGGCTCAGCTCCTTCTTCACCACGACAGACCGGTACATCGACCGCATTGCTGCAGAAGCTGCACCGATCCGTCTGTCAATCTCCCGTTCCATCCTTCCCTCACTCGTGAACAAAACCCCAAGATACTTAAACTCCTCCACTTGAGGAAGGATTTCTCCACCAACCTGAAGTGGGCAAGCCACCCTTTTCCGACTGAGGACCATGGCCTCGGATTTGGAGGTGCTGATTTTCATCCCAGCCGCTTCACACTCGGCTGCAAACCCTCCCAGTGCATGCTGAAGGTCCTGGTGTGAAGGGGCCAACATGACAACATCATCCGCAAAGAGCAGAGACGAAATCACGTGGTCCCCAAACCTGACACCCCCCGGCCCCTGGCTGCGCCTAGAAATTCTGTCCATAAAAATTATGAACAGAACCGGCGACAAAGGGCAGCCCTGCCGGAGTCCAACATGCACTGGGAAGAAGTCTGACTTATTACCGGCAATGCGAACCAAGCTCCTGCTTCGGTCATATAGGGACCGGACAGCCCTTAGCAAAGGACCCCAGACCCCATACTCCCGGAGCACCCTCCACAGGCCGCCTCGGGGGACACAGTCGAATGCCTTCTCCAAATCCACAAAACACATGTGGACTGGTTGGGCAAACTCCCATGAACCCTCCAGCACCCTGTAGAGAGTATAGAGCTGGTCCAGTGTTCCACGGCCCGGACGAAAACCACACTGTTCCTCCTGAATCCGAGGTTCCACTATCGGCCGTATTCTCCTCTCCAGTACCCTGGCATAGACTTTCCCAGGGAGGCTGAGAAGTGTGATCCCCCTGTAGTTGGAACACACCCTCCGGTCCCCCTTCTTAAAAAGGGGAACCACCACCTCGGTCTGCCATCCCAGTGGCACTGTCCCCGACTGCCACGCGATGCTGCAGAGGCGTGTCAACCAAGACAGCCCCACAACATCCAGAGACTTGAGGTATTCAGGGCGGATCTCATCCACCCCCGGTGCCTTGCCACCGAGGAGTTTCTTGACTACCTCGGTGACCTCAGCAAGGGTGATTTATATATATATATAAAGGTCGGTAAGATGTTTTTAATATGAGCAATTGTTGTTGCTCATTTCATGCTTACCAAGGCTACATTTATTTGATCAAAAATATAGTAAAAAATATATTTCTATTGTGAAATATTAAGCACTGGTGATTCTGATTCTTCGATGAAAAGAAAGTATAATTAAAGAAATATAATTTTTTTTGTAGCATTACAAATGTCTTTACTGTCACTTTTGATCAACTGTATGTATCCTTGCTGAATAAAAGTATTAATTTCTTAAAAAGAAAAATCTTACTGACCATAAACTTTTAAACAGTAGTGCATAAGATATTCCACCATTAGATAATAAAACGTGTTTCATACAGGGTTTTTGCTTGTCACTTGCCTAAAAATGAATTGCTTTGTACACAGAACCCTTTTAAAGTTGAATCTATGAAAGCAAGCCTTTTAAAACTAGACCTTGTGGCTGTTTCTTTGCTTATTTTAATAATGGCTGGCAATGAAATGCCTTATTACACTCATTATCCTCGGCAGGCAGAGGATTGGATGCACTTTTCCTCTTTATCTTGGACCCAGCACTTTGAGAGTAAATGTCACGATAACAGTTACATTGTTTTTAGTTTATTTAGTCACTGCATTTAGTAGTTTATTTAGTAGTGTTTAAATGGTAATAGACTTCCTATTTGTTGCATTTGACTTTTGCTGCTTTTTTTATTGATAGAGAAGGTGGATAGAGGACAGGAAGTTATGCAGAATCAGAATTTCTCGATTGCTCACCATGACTCAACGTGCCTGGTTCATGGTCGCAGTTAGCTGCAGTTTACGCTATTGAACCAGTCCTCCTCTTAACAATTTTATTCAGTTTAAAGGGGACCTCTTATGTTGAGGTTTTGTTGAGTCTGTCAGTAACACACTTTTTAGTTCCTGTCTCTATACAGCCCCTATTTCTGAAGAGTGCAATGTGCTCTGATTGGTTGGCTGGACCAGTGTTGTGATTAGTCAAGCACTTATGAGACTATGAGAGTTTCCGGCTTTAGTGTTTTCTCTGTTATACAATAGTACATTGTATAACACTATTATATATACGCTATTATATACGCTATTTATATATCTTCTGAAAGTGTACAGAATATGCAGATCAAACACAGGCAAAAGAAAAGCAGAAACAAGTGGTAAAAGCATTGCTTATGCACATTGTCTTTGACAAAAAGATTAATTCCTCAGCTTTTTTTATCAAAATGTTGCTGTTTTTATAAAACTTACCCACTTTCAAGTGTTGATAAAAAATATATGAAGCTTGAATTAAACTTCTTTTTGTGTATGCCTTGGGTGTGAATTATTTGAATGAGGGATATTGTGACGTGTACAGTATGTTCCCAGAAGAAAGCTCATGACTACAATCGAGGCATTTTAGGGAGTTCAGACACAGTGCTTACTGATATAGAGAATAGCTCTCTTTTGGAGAGGACTTTGTCCTTCGTAACTTTGCAGACATTTTTTCAGGCTCAAACAGCAACATTACACACTAAAGAAGTTTGAAAATGTAAAAAAAAAAAAAAAAATAGGACCCTTTTAAGACCCATGGCTACTGTGGCCCAATGATACAAGTGGTTGACTTATTGACATGACCAGAAGCTTTTTTTTAGACACCTCAATTAATTCGTATTCAGTGCACCTAAGATGTGATCTATATTTAATTTGACTGGAAATTAATTCTCACCAAACTCTAGAGACATTGACCGATGGCTTGGTTTATTTCACAGCGCATGCATGGCCCATCTTCCTGATATACTTGATATTCTTATCCCGAAATGTTCCTGATTTCCTTGCTCTAATCTCTCCTTAGTATGTGCTTGAATCTCTTGAATGTATTTCTTTTGATGAGACTCACGCATGTGAATCACAGTAATCAGAGATTCAATTAACCTGGTGGCATTTAAAGCGGCACACTAATGGAAGTGTGGTACGAGAGCTGTTATTATGAATATGTTTTCTATATGAGGTGCGAGTGTGACAGTCCAGTAACCAGCACACATCCACTTCCTACAGTACCATAACAGAGCTACTCACTCACAGCCTGATCATTATTTTGCTTTTTTTTTTTGCGTTTAGTTACATAAACCCCTGCACCATAATGAGTATCTGATGCACGCGAATGAGTGCCTACTTATATATAGTTGGTTATACATCATCACCCTCTTAAACATGCTTACATGACAGAAAAAAAAATCATAACACACCCTCTCGAAAAGCATCTTTAGAGTGCTGCATAGAGGTGCCGCGCAGGCAGCGGCTTGTTCGGTATAATTGGCAGTTAGCTGTGTGTTTTGTAAACTCTTTTGTGGCTGTGATATTATCTAACGCGTGGGGAGGCGGCAGCAATACACCTGCAAAGGCTGCCACATTTGTAGGAGGGACATCTGCTGAGCTCAGAAGTGCTAGCAAACACTGACGTGCGTTTACAGTTTGTGCATACTGCGCCCTCCGCTATGCTACTTTCTCACATATGCCATTAACCACTAAAGCAAAGTTTTCTTCTGGTTGTCAAGGCCCTGTCCATTGCATAGCTATTGAACCTCAGTTAGATCTAAGGTGCTAGCTTGATATAATTAGCAGATTTAGAGGAAGTTTATACAAAGCAAAAAGAAGTTATTAAGGCTAAATAATCCTTTTTAAGAGACATATGGATGTGAAATGGGTTTAACAAAGGCAGAACAAGAAAGGTACATGCCAGCCACATTTCTTTTTTAGATTTTGCTTCTTGTTTTCCTAACAAAAGCTAATCTGGCGCTGAACGAGCATTGGGATCAATTGCTCTCGGTTTGAGAGCAATTTATTTAGAGACACCAAAGCAGAGGATTTTGTCTGAGGGTCTTGGGAACCAAAATGTTTGAGGGAGTGACAGGTAAATAAACGGTTTAATATTGTGGAAGTGATTCACTTGGATCCTTAGATGTAATTTAAAACTTAGTTTTAGCACTCTAAAGTACAAAGGTAATGTTAGAAATATTTAGATTTTTGTGTTCTTGTACCTTCTGAAGTTGCTGTGAGATGAAGATTTTGCAGATAAGTCTCTAGTCAGACTAGATGCAGGACTATGTCTTTTATTGCTGACAGGCCGATCACTGGCACATTGTCAGTCATGTCAGCCCAGAGGTCATTTAGTTTCAAAGTGGCTTTCTTTGAAGTCTACCAGAAACTTCATAACATGTCATAAGTTGTAAGCCAGTGTAAACACAGATTGGGGGAATGTGTAGCCTTGTGTAGCATGTGTAGTCTGTTGAAACTGCCATTTGCATCCTGTTTAAAGTCCATAAAGTGGTGTGTTTCAGGGTGATATTCAGTGTGGCCTTCAGGAATTGAACGGATCCTTGGAAGTTTGCTAAAACAATATGGCTACTTATTGTAAATCAATAAGTCAATAAACAATCAATCAAATAAATCAATAAATACATATGAAATATTGATTTGATGCAAGAAGATACTAGATTCTAATATTCTAATTGTAAAAGATCATACTAATATGCAGATTTGCTAAAAAAAGATTTTTTTCAGGATTCTTTGATTAATGCAAAGTTCAAAAGAACAGCATTTATATAAAATCAAAACATATTATGTGAAATGTGTGCATTTCATTTAAAGGGTTAGTTCACCCAAAAATGAAAAATCTGTCATTAATTACTCACCCTCATGTCGTTCCAAACCCGTAAGACCCGTTCAGAACACAAATGAAGATATTTTTGATGAAATCTGAGAGCTTTCTGACCCCCCATAGACAGAAACGTTATTACCACTTTCAAGGCCCAGAAATGTATTAAAGCCATTGTTAAAATAGTACATGTGACAAATTCAACCTTAATGTTATGAAGTGACGAGAATACTATTGGGGAGGTCAGAAAGCTCTCAGATTTCTTTAAAAATATCTTCATTTGTGTCCTGAAGATGACAAAGGTCGGACAGGTTTGGATCGACATGAGGATGAGTAATTAATGACAGAACTTTCATTTTTGGGTGAACTAGCCCTTTAATGCACCCTTGCTGAATAAAAGTATTAAATTCTTTTACAAATTTATTTTTACAAATCTGGCAATTTCTCTAAAAGAATCCTGTCGTCACCTGCGCGCAATGAATTCTGGGGAAGGCTAAGCCTCGAAGGATCCATCTGTTTTATCCTTCATTGCCCAGGAAACGAAGGACGCATTTCGAAGCCATATTTGAAAGACCCTTCGAATTGGGACAGCCTTCGTCGCACCGCTGTGACACAATCGGCCTTAGAAAGCGGCCTTCAAAGGATGCAGCCTCTCTATTGGGAAGCAGTGAGAAACTGTGTATTAGCGCTGTGACAAGTGGTCCACATCCTGCCTCTTATTGGATTTTTAACAGACTTTTTACTGACGGAAAAGGCAAGCACAGAACAGCACAAAGACCGAGAAGCTCTGAGAACTATTTAATAAGGGATTACCAGTGAGATTTACTTCTTCAGTTTCACTGCAAAACTGATCATTGCTCTCTCTCTCCCTCTCTCTCTCTCCCTCTCCCTCTACCTCTCCCTCTCCCTCTCTCTCTCTCCCTCTCTCTCTCTCCCTCTCCCTCTCTCTC